>JBAIAC010000004.1:17365000-18615000 GCA_037349315.1 Chelydra serpentina | reverse complement strand
AGTTTAGGTTGAGGTTTATGGTTTCTTATTTCGTAAATCAATAATAAACACAAGCTCAGGGAGGGGGTAAATGTGGACACTGTGTACAATGTTGATCACTGAGTGGGAAGTCTACCATTGACGGTCTCAGTCTCTTTAAATATTTATACTAGACTAATTAACCGTTACTTAGCCTGAATTATTTTTGCCGAGCCATCACTAAGCCTTCAGTTGAGAGTGCTAAAGCCCAGGGGTGCTGGAACAATTTGTATAGTGAGGATGCTGAGAGCCATTGAACCAAACTGTAAACCAAACTGCATATGATGGAAACCACTTCATGCCAGGGCGTGCGGCAGCAACCCAGCAACTCTAGGTCCATCAACTATGCTAAAGCCTAATGCCGAAATGGACTAGAGAAAAACACAAGCAAGAGAAAATGTTAACCTTGTGTAAGCAGAGTCAGGATGAGCTCCACCCTGACATCTGGTGGGGAGTCATGGCAAAGCACGCCAGGGGCTGATCCAATTTGCATAGGCACACCCACCCTGCCTGGTATGAACCATAGTGACCCAAATGGGCATTTTGGGCTGCTGTAGGATCCCCAGTTTTCTGTATTGGGGCAGGAATTTCTGTTATTGGGGCAGGAAGAATAAACTGTTGTTATACTGCTTATGTAAATCATGGACAGTGGAACTGTACTTGGCCTTTTGTCATGTTAAAGGGGAACTTGCCATTAACTAAACAGCACTCACCAGCCAAGGGACATGGGTTCCAAAGCCCAGTGAATTGAGAGAGGCTGGGGACAGGTATTAATGCCTGGTGGTGTAGGGCCCCTGTGAGGGTCTGAGACACCAATTGCAACATCTCCTCCTCTCTCCACTGTGGAATATCAGAGCTAATGTTGAGTTTCTAGAGAGTCTGGTTTCAGGCTGCTGAATTGAAATCACTCTGGGCTAATAGTGCAAATGAGCACTAGGGCTCCCCTAAACTACAAGCTGAAATCACTAAAGAGCTAAAAGCATTATGAGCTGAAATCACTGAGCTGAAATCACTGAGCACTGTGTTAAGTAGTGGGGGAGCCTGAAGATAAATTGCTGAGTGGCTGGTGGAGCAGTTGGCAAGACAGCTGATGGTGTGGCGCTGCTGGCAAAGTGGCGCGGTTCATGAGGACAGTCGGAGCGGTGCTGCTGGCAGAGCGGCGCGGTTCGTGAGGACAGTCGGAGCGGTGCTGCTGGCAGAGCGGCGCGGTTCGTGGTTGCAGTCGGAGCAGCTTGCAGAACAGCTGGTGGAGCGGTGCTGTTGGCGGGGCGGAGCAGTTCGTGGGGACAGCTGTAGCGGCTTGCGGGACAGCTGGCGGAGCAGAGCGGCCTGTGAGACGGCTGGCGGAGCAGAGTGAAGCCCACGGAGGGTGAGGCAATCATCTTCACGCTACGTAAGGTGCCCCTTACCCCCCCCTTCCCATTGCTGCCCAGGCGGGTGGCGTGTAGCACCCTGCAGATGAACTTTTGAACTCTGGGACTGGACTTTTGGGTTCTTGGACTTTTGGGGACTTTGGGTGACTTTTGGGCTGCTGGACTCAAGAACCCAAGGGACAGGGCATGGCCCAATTGGCTGTGGTGGGTCTTGCTCACAGTTTGGCTTATGGATCCTAGTTGCAATGTTTTCCCAATTTAAGGCTGGTATCGTTTACCTACTGATTAAAGATTCCTGTTACCCTGAGGCTCTGTGCTTACGAGAGGGGAAGTATTGCCTCTTTGAGGCGCCCAGGGGGTGTGTATAAGATTTTCCCAGGGTACTGGGTGGGGGCTCGAGCTGGTTTTGCATTGCATTGTTGAGAAGGGAACCCCTATGTACTGAACCTGGCCCTTGCTGCTGTCAACTTGTCCTGGCAGAAGGGTTACACTTGCAACAGCAAAAAAAAGTACTTAATTTTGTTCCATTCCATTCTCCTCCTTTCCCCAAGCCACCAAAGGTACAACTTGAAACCTGCCAGAGTTATCTGTGAAGTCCCTGAGCTTGCAAACACTTATACGTTTCAGTGGGATTCAGGGGCGGCTCTATGATTTGTGCTGTCTCAAGCAGAGCCGTCAGGCAGCCGTCAACAACGTTTCTGCGGGAGGTCACTGGTCCCACGGATTCAGCGGTGTTCCTGCGGGCACTCCGCCGGTCCCATGCTGTCGGCGGTCCCACCACCGAATTGCTGCCGAATCCGCAGGAACGGCGGACCTCCCGCAGAAACGCCGCCAAAGGTGGCTTGACTGCCGCCCTCGCAGCTACCGGTCGGCCGGCCGCCCCCCTGCGGCTTGCCGCCCCAGGCACGTGCTTTCTGCGCTGGTGCCTGGAGCCGGCCCTAGTGGGATTTCTCACAAGTAAAATTAAGCACCTGCGTAAGTGTTTGCCAGCTCAGGGCCTAAATGACTCTTCTGTGTAAATAACATTGTGTGTGTGTGTGTGCTTGCTCTCTCTTGCTCTCTCTCTGAAAAATATAGTTTACAATTGCATTTCAATAGAATATTTAGACATCAGCTGTATATGGGTCCTGAACACAGACTGTTCAACAGGATTTCTCGCCCTCTACTCCTGCGGGAGCTTCATTGGAAATGGTAACCAACAAAATAGACAATTAATCTATAAATGGCCCCAAAGATACCATTGCTGCTTTCTGAAGTAATTTACCTGGAAAAGTCACGTTTCCTAACTTGATTCTTACTTCACCCAGGGTCCTGCTAACAAAGATAAATGACACTGTGACAGTTGGTATGCAAGTAGCTTGACACATTGGAGGCAGAAAAGTCATCTGTTCTGATATTTTGCCAGCAGTTTATTTTCCTCACCCTCATCAGACTAAATATGTCAGCAGCATTGGGTATTAGATTTACACCCAGGTGCTTTTCACCTAGCCTCCTTCTTAAATAAAACTATTAACAACTACAATCATTTTCTCAGAATAGAGCTGTATGAGCAAAAATACTGCTTGTAATTTGACTGAAGAAGGGCAGGGTTGTTTTTAATACTGACCAAAAATATGCATCCATTTAAAAAAAATTAGATATTGGAATGGCTTTTTTGAGAAAAAATATGAACAAATTGAGAGAAATAGTTGAATACCTGCCTGTCCCAATGCACATTAAATAAACAGATTACCAGAAATGGAAGGGCCTTACCAGTAGTTACACAAAGACGAATGAAATAACATAGTAAGGGGAGAACCTGAAAATGGTCTGGTTAACATCCAAAAGTCCATCTAATTATGTAAAGCTCTTGAATCTACCAAACTGAGTTAGAAATAATTGATCCTCTTGTGAAATTTCCAATATGTATTGTACTAATTCCACCCAGGCTGCAAATGACATAAATAAGCCAGAGCACACTTTGGAAGTTTTGTGCTCTCATTCTCAGCATCCCAATACAAAGAGATCTAGGCATAATCTTTGAGAGAATGGGCTGAAAGTCTGTATCTTTACTGCTCCATTGCAACTCAGTTTTCGGGCTGTGTTAACAAAACATAGCGAGTTTTCTGCACAACCCTCTATTGAGGCTTGGTCTGATAAATAGAGTAATGTATCAGCTAAATTCAGCTCCCTGTAACATAAGTGAAATTCACCGAGTGTGAAGGACAGCAATCTTTGACCCAATGCCCACAATCCTTCCTGGCTATGTTTCTTGGTGGAGGCAGTATTATTTATTATTTGCATTGTAATAACACCCCATTCAGGATCAGGATACCTCTGTGCTGGGTGCTGTAGAAACATAAAATAACAGTGCTTGTCACAAAGGGCTTACTGTAAAGTCCCTTTTGAAGGCACTTTACCTAAGTACATCCAGTTATGTTGGCCTGTTGGTCCTCATTACTGGGTTAAACTAGAGTGTGTTTGGGGAAAAAAGGTTATTAACTGAGGGAAAACAAAGGGGGGGGCGGTTGTGGGAACACTCATTTTTTAATTCAAGATCAGTTGTGGAGTTTACATTGCTGGAGTTTTACCTTTGGCATCCATTAAATATTTCATACTGTCAAGAGTAGATGCTGAAAACCACAATATTTTCATTGAGAAATGCACCCATGTTACTTCAAGCTCCTGGTCTCCCTGTTTGGACTACATCTCCCATGGTGCACCTTGGTCTCCCCTAATGGCCTCCCCTCCCTGGGTGTGGTACATCATGGGAGCAGTCATGTAGCTGGGAAGTCTGGCCAACAGAGGAGAATGGGACATGGGAAAACTGAGCTCTAATGCCCACGAGGTACTGTGGCAGGATATCCTAACTGAAATATTTCAGTTTTTGGTCAAAATGTTTCAACTTTTGGGAGTTTGGTTTTTTTCAACAAAAAAAATGAAATTTTCTATGGAAAACAGGCACTTATTGCAGAAAATTTCATTCAGTTGAAACCAAAATTTTCCATCAAAGAGAGTTTCCAGGAGAATTGTTGACCAGCCCTAGACAGGGACCAACTTCTAAACAAAGTGCCATAATCAAAATCACTTCCACGTTTCCAGTTGATAAGAACCTATTAGGACTAATTTAAGTGGAAAATGGCAGAGGGAGAACTAGAGCATCTGGTCATTAGTCCCTTCTAGCTCTACCAATTCTGTCTCATTCACAGGCATACAGCAAATCTATGATCAACTACTGTTTATCCTGTTGTGTGCTGTTGCTGATATAATGGGAGAAACTTTTATAGGGGCCTCAACCTTGCCTCTGGTTTTGTGGGTACATGCTTGAAATAGGAATTCTCACAAATGTATGGGCACAGCTCATTTTGGGTGCAAATAGCAACATTTGGCTATTTAAGTACCTCATTTCTGGATGCAGTGTTATGTTCTGATATCTAAATGCTGGCATTTTCACCCACAATTAATGTTAGGCACAATGAAGACACTTTTAGAAATTAGACTTAAAATATGAAAATAGAATGTAAGGGATTTTTTAGGCCCACATCTTCCTTTGAAATGTAATGGGAGATGGTGGCTAACTTCCCGTTGTGCCTTTGGAAAAGCTCACCTACAAATATTATTTGCCATAAAGAAATGAAAAAATATGTATATTGTGATACAGGAGGGCCAGGGAGCAGTAATAGAGTGTGAGAGGGGGAAAAATATAAACCCTAGGCTAATTAAGGCGTGGCTACCTGGAGACTAGGGAGGGTGGCTACAGGTTAATTGGAGCACCTGCAGTCAATTAAGGCCCTCTCAGGAACCTAATAAAACCCCCTGCTTCAGGCAGACAGGGGAGGAGTTGGAAGGAGTTAGAGCAGAGTGGTTTGGAGTTGGAGCAGAGTGCAGTTTGGAGGAGTTGGAGCAGAGTGGATTGGTGGTGGAGCAGAAAGCAGTTTGGAGGAAAGCAGAGGAGAGTTTGGAGAAGTGCTGTGGCGGGCTAAGAAGACCAAGACCCTAGGTAAAGGGACACCTGGCTTGTGCAGAGGGAAGGCAGGAAGCCCCACAAGCAGGAGAGGGAAGGAGCCCAGGGGAAAGTATCACTAGTACAAGTGATACTAGGTTTATCCGCTATCCTAGGGCCCCTGGGCGGGGACCTGGAGTAGAGGGCGGGCCTGGGTCCCTCCCTTTCCACTCCCCTTCTCTGGGATACTAGTGGGACAGCTGATACCCCAGTTCAGGGGCAAGAAATGGCGCCCTGAAACCCCCCCCCACAAGAAGAGAACGCGCGGGACCCATCATAGTATGGCCGGCAAATTGCCACAGTATATAAAACCAAAAAATGTTCTGTGAAGCCTAATTGAATGGCAAAATTTCCATTGACTTCAATGGAGCCAGGATTTCAACTTAAACATCTAGATGCATACCCAACTCTTTTTGAATCTGCGCAAATGGACTGGAAACAAGAATATTTTATTTATATATAATAAATGTTTATATATGGTATATGCAGTTAAACTGTCATTTTTAGGAACACGTTAAAAAAAAATGTGGGACTCTAATCAGATAAAGCAGGCTTTCTAAATCTGATGTTTTCTACCATGTACAAATTTGTGCATATGCAACTGTAGGAATGAACTGGGCATGCATGTAAATTTGTAATACATATGTTTTAGATGTGTCTTTTTAGCCATGTGTGTGCACAAAAGTGTACAAGTTCAAGGCAAGTAGGCTAGCTGTATCAGGAAAGGTACTTTTAAAAGGGTAATAATGTAGTTGTCACCATGTCCTGTAGTTTAGTTGATAGCAGTGTTCAAAATTAATGGACTTTACAGTGGATTAATGCCACTCTGTGCACATTACACAAAGCTTCCACAGCTGGGATTTCAGCTCCAACCCATAACTAGACTAAAAGCAACTGGCAGAGGATGACTCTTTGTAGTCTCTGGGCTGTACTGAAAACTCTGTTTTACAGCATGACACTAGTCAAAAATTGGCATAGAATCCTATATCTTGCTGACACCATTTTGATATTTTTCTTGTTAGGCTTGGTAAATGGATCATATTAGATGCTTTGTGAGATTTGGTCCTAACTAGTTAATAGGCTGCACTTTCAAAGGGAATGCATTTTTGAAAGGCTGCTGTGTAGTGTTTTCATTCTGCAGTGAGCTGGGCTGCAGTAGGTATCTCTCTTGCTGTAAAAATAAAATTGAGGAAGGCTGGAAGCACTGTAAATCAAAGGACTAGATCCTGATCTTAGTTTCCCTGTAAAGATCCAGAATAACTCTGTTCAGTCTAGCTGTGTTACTCTGGATATACATGAGTAGAACCGAGCTCACAATCCAGGCCCAAAGCAGAGAGTGCTGGAATCAGAAAAGATATGGTCTCTGGAGCATGCATTAATATATTATAACTCCCTCTTCTCTGTGTTATTCCACAGTGTTTTTATAGTTTGGTACTTTTAGATACTTATAAAATACTGCCAAAAAAAAAAAAGACAAAAGAATCAACGTTTTAAGCATTTTTTGAAGTCCATTCGATGAAACTTTACATCCAAAACTATGTTAAAAAGTTCAGCTGTTTTAGTGGTCAGATTGTGTGAATGAGCGTTGGTGCATTATTATGGAGAGGCAGTAGACTGTTCTTAACTAAGATGGAAATCAGGCTCCATTATAAAGATCTACTTTAACTGTTATTAATATTATTGTAGTACATACCTGCCCCAGGACAACCATTGTGCTAGGTGCTGTACAAAAACAGAACAAAAAACAATGCCTATCCCAAAGGATATATTTATGCTGCAGATGGGAGTGTGCTTACAGTGCAGGTAGACAGACATGTGCTAGCTCTGCTTGAGCTAGCAGGCTACAAAATACCAGTTTAGCCAACGGTAGCACGGGCAGTAGCTTGGGTTAACTGCCTGATTAGAAAACCGCTCAGACTCCTTGGGTATGTACTCCGGTGGCTAGCCCAAGCTGCTGGCCATGCCAGATTAAACTACACTAATTTTAGTGTGCCAGCCCTGCCAGAGTATCACACATCTTTCTACTCGCGCTGAAATGCAAGTGCCCAGCTTTAGTGTAGACATACCCAAAGATCTTACAATCTAAGCCCCTCTCCCCGGACTCTCCTCTCACCCACCATGCCAGGGCATGGTGCAAAGCCAGCTCTGCTGGCTGTCTACACCAACCAGGTTTTCCCTTACATAGGGAAATTCCCCAGCTGTCCTGCTAGGGCAGTGTTACGATTATGGAGCAATGCAAAGGCGTTGTATTGGAAGCCAAGGATCGGGCCTCACGTATGTCATGTCCTGTCATATTAGAGGTGATTCAATCATATTTGCCATTTTTTTCTGTTTTGTCAAACTGTTCACAAAGAAATGCGCCTACCATTTTTTGCACTTGCTAAAGGTGCCAGAGTAACATTCCTGGCAACTGAAGTTATCTGTGTATATGTGCAGGAGAGGCACATCATGGGCAACGGTAGTACAAGCTTCCCTGCGCTGTTCTTCCAACGTTCCTCCACTATCATCTCAAGGAGGTAGGAGGGTAGTTTATTTAATTTTACAAAGGTTTATTAGACGCTCATATTCCTGGCTTCTGAATGGCAGACGGAACAAAGTCCCCAATTCAGCAAAGCACTAAGCTGAAGCTAAAGCGGTGAGCTGAATAGGCACGTGCTTAAAACTGAGCAGGCGCTTAAGTGCTTTGAAGAATTAGGGCCTAGAGAAAGGAATGAGTACATATAAATAATACCCCCGGTAGCTTATTCTCCATGGCTGCTCAGTCCTTAAATTCTTGCAGATCCTGCTGCAACACACATGTGGTATGTCTCAGACCTGGACAGAAACCAGTTCATTTCATGCAGTTTACCTACCAGTTTCTAGTCACCTGGGCTACAATTGAAATAGTGACTTAGAGATTTAAAGCTCTTGTATCCCACTCCCATTGAGCCGTACGGTTCACCCTCAGTTCCCCTCTAAATCCTAATACAGTATCAACGAATACAAGTTAAATTTGCATGGGTGAAAATGAAGTTACTGAGTTTGTTACACTATATTTGTATTCTGTCAGTGGTACTCATTCTAATGTTGCTGTAACTATGATGTATAGGACTATCAAAACATGTCTTAACATGGTCTAAATTTCCAGGCTAGAAAGAAAAATGATTAATGTAGATATTTGCATTCGGCGTGGGCTTGGGCATCAATATTTCAGCTTAGCTAAACAGGAGCTTTGCCTAATTTATTGGTTCTCATTATATCTGGCATGTAGGAAGCTGAATTCCCCTCAGCCTGGGAAATTCCCCATCTGCCTGGGAAATGACCTTTCCTGCTCTACAAATCAATCTACCAGAAGGGACAAAAATGGGCTGATATTTTAGAAAAATGACTTGGCTTGTCATCGACTTAATTGTTGTGATTCTGACCCATTTTGGAATACTTAACATTTGCTTCAGGTCTTGGATTTCATGCATTATTCATTTTGTTTTTTCCCTCACTCAAGCTGTCCTTACAGGGTGTAGGTGTTCTGTATAACAAAACCAATGAGTAGCAGAAACACGATGTTTGTCAACAATGTCTTGGTGTATAGTAAAACTTCATATGTCACGCAGAGAGTTGTGTGAAAAGAGATGGTACATTCAGGTGATGTTGTACCCAAATTATGGAGGAAAAAAAGACAGGAAACAAGTTTTCTTGGATTAGTCCACCATATTTCAACATGATTGTTTCTGGGACTACTCACAGAAGTCAATGTCACTGTTGAATTCAACTGGAGCAGGATTAAGCCCGATGTGAATAAAATTGCTATGTGTAAGAGTTTTCAAAGTAAGGCCTTTACATTGCAAACTCCTTCGAGAAGGAGCTGTCAATTTTGTTGGTGCTGTCTAGCACCAAGTACATAGTTAATGCTAAACAAATAGTAATAGAGGTGAATACTGACTGCCATACAGCATACATGCTACATGATCACCAGTGCCAACAATGAGGTCATGGCATGGTATGGAAAATGGAACCAGTGTGATCTAGTGAGTAGGGCACTGAACAGGGAGTTAGGGGACATAGTTTCTTATTCCAGCCCCGACTCTAAAAATCCTGTTGTGTGACCCTGGCCCAGTCACTTCACCACTCTGTGCCCCTGTGTTCCTCTTCTACTCTTTGTCTTGTTTGTCTGATTTGTAAACTCTATAGGGCAGGGATTTTCTCTCTCTGTGTTGAACTTCTGGTACTATGGTGACTAGCATAGTGTGAGAACCTGCATAGAACACAAAGGAAAACGCTGAAGCTGTATCCATCTATGATTAGAGGCCCTGGGACAAATGTACAGCTACAGTGCTTGCTTACTCCAAGGCTGCCTTTGGCTCACCTTATATCAGCAGCAACTCTCAAAAACTGAATGGAACAGTAGTTGCAGAGGCATTATAGCAGGACTGTACATGATAGGCCATATTCTGTCTCGCCTCATCTTTACTCTCCAACATAAAGCAAATTAACAGTGTACAGGCTATGGCTACCCATGACCTGACCCACAACTACTGCTGAAGAACACAAATTATTCCCATGGCCATGAGTGGAATCTTGGAATTATGGGCAGGTTGGGTCTGTATCTGCTGAAATATGTAGACAGTCCCTGTACCCAAAGCTGCATACCCAATCCTTAGTCTCTGCATCTGAACCTGGGACACTCTCTGGAGCCATGGAGGAGAAGTGGAGTGGTATCTCCATAGATTTGGAGAGAAGCCTCAATTCAAAATGGAACATTTGCACCTGTGACAGGGCGCTAGTTGTAGCACCTTGGTCACTGAGGTTGCTGCAGCACAGAGCAGGCTGCAGGCTTAATTGGAATCAAATGGTTACTGGTGGGGATTAGTGATGCTAAGCGGCAGTTGTTGGGCTGATGAGTTGGAAATAGGGAGGATATATAATTGGGAGGAACAGAAAGTATGGGAGAAGCTCAGCTAGTGGAGAAGTGAACGCCTTGTGAAAGGTTCCTCCTGCTGTATACATCCCGCCATGTTTGGATACTGAGGATTAAAGGCACATGTGAGGAAAAAGAAACAGACAGTCTGTGTTTGTGACTGGGAGACCACACACAAAAAAGAGGCTAGGCAGCGCTACCCACATGATAGCTTGAGAAGGACCCTTTGACAGCATCCCACCGTTCCCTTCCTACCAATGGCTTTTCAGATGTATTTAGACTCTGAAGCCAGAAATTAGCCCCTCTGGAGAGTTTTTTAGTAGCAGTGACTTCACATTGCCCCTGGCTTTACCTAGCAATTTCACTAGAAAAGGTTTATGTAATAAAGTACATCAGAAGTCAGGAGTTAATCAAAGGGTAACAATATAAAAACATAAGCATAAGCTTTTCCATCTCGTGCCTGCACTGCCAGTCATT
The DNA here is from genome assembly GCA_037349315.1 of Chelydra serpentina. NCBI lineage: Eukaryota > Metazoa > Chordata > Testudines > Chelydridae > Chelydra > Chelydra serpentina. Next base: position 18,604,256 of record JBAIAC010000004.1, on the reverse strand, counting down.
TTCCAAATTATAGAGCATAGCAGCATATCACATCTTTTGCTTGACAAAATGTTCTCACTGACAAAGGTCAGTGCCTTTATGACATAAATCTATTAGCCTATTGTTGTCGTAAGTATCATAAGGAGAAAAGAGTCAAGTCAAATGTTTGGAACAGATAGAGTCTATGTTTCAGTAAAGGGCCACGTTTTGCATTTTCCCTTATTCACACTGCCAGCCATCGGCACGAGCTCTCCCTATCACAATCTGTTTGTGTTCCAGTGAGAAATAGCTTTCTACTGGCCTGGAAAATGACAATCCTGTTACAAGCAAAGTGCATTCATGAGATCAAGTGTCTTTTGAACAGTTAAATACATTATTCCCTTTAAATAGACCAGACTGCTTCAGCTGAAACTCTTAAAACTATAGCCAATCTGCTGGAAAATTAAAAATAGACTAAATCCAGTGTTGAAATCAGGCATGTTTATGCGCTATTCAGATTTACAGCCTTTTACATCCATAACAGGCAGATAGTAGGGAGCCTGCTTAGGGATGCATAATGCTTCTGCTGAGCAATCCTCTTGAACCCTGCATGCAGGTAAAGTGAAATTGCTGCCAAGTTATACAATCAGGTTAGCTCCAACCAAGATGTAAAAGGAATAGAAGGAACTAAGGGCCTAGGACCGAGAAATACCTTTGGGAAGGTCAAGCCTGAGAAGAAGGCTTATGCCAAATTTTGGTTGCTGTTAGTTGAGTAACCAGTGCAGCAGAACTCCATGGGGTAAATTTGAGGTATACAAACTGTGTACATGTTCTGTTCAGAGCTGGATAGGAAATACACTTGCTTTCAAATATAACTTCTGCTCCACGCATGCACTCAAACTCAAACTGCATTTCAAGGCTCTTCACAACCAGCCCCGCCCCCATACCTATCATCTGTCATTCAGTATCGAAAAGTTGACTCCGACCTCTGACCAGCCCATGATGTTTCTCCATCATCCACTCGCTATCTTTTCAAACAGGCCCTGTTGTGCTTTTTCCCATGCTGCCTCACACTCTTGGCAGATGCTTCTCTTAAACATCCGCAAAACGAATTCATTAGTCTCCTTTGACTCCCTTCTTCAAGTTCTACTTTGCACCGAGGTCTACAATAAACTGGCTAGGCTGTTACTGTGCCGAAACCATGTCCTATCATACCGCCCAATATAGTCTCATTGTTTCCTTGTGCTTTCCCGTTTGCGGGTGTGTGTCTATTGTCTCTTATGTTCCATTTAGTGTGTAAGCTCTTTGGGCACAGGGACTGTCTTTTTTATTTGCGTTTGTACAGCACCTAGCACAGTGGGGTCCTGGTCCATGACTGGGACTCCTAGGCACTACATTAATGCAAAGAATAAATTATAAAATAAATGCATGCAAGGACTGACTGGCTCAAGGAAATGGTAATGAGCTGTTGAACATTTTACCTGCAGGTCACTCATACGCACCCATCTCAGGACAAGTAGTGACCAAAATTCATTACCATCCAATGCTTTATTGGTGCCCTTTGCAATATGCAATTGTTGTTCCTTCATGTCCTAGTGGTCAGATGTCTGAATCAGAACCCCCACCCCCAATTAGTGCCTCATTTGGCAGTTTCATCAAAGGGGCTAAGCACTGAAGAGACAAAAAGACTGAATTAAACCAGTGATAAGCCCTTCAGATCAGAATTGAGGCACATGGACACAGAACAGTGGCAGACCCTTGCAACCCATAGTGTATCTTTTCCATGGATACATACATGGAATTTAAATTTCCAGCATTGTTAAGTGGGCACTTTACTAAGAATTTCTCTAAAATTAGAAATAACTTCATTCTCCTAAACTGGACCATAGAAAGCTGAATCAGTTATGAGGTCCAGCTAGTGCAGTATCCTGTCTCTGACAGTGGCCAGTATCTGATGCTTGAGAGGAAGATTCAGGAATCTCTGCACTTATAAGATAACCTGCCCTCAGGGAAAGTTTCTTCCTGCCTACCAATAGTAAGAGGCTGGCTCATGCCCTGAAGCATGAGGGTTTATATCCCTTCCAAAACTCTTATTTATTTTTAAAAAATTAATATGATAACTTGGGACATTCTTGTTAACCATATACATGTCTAAATCTTTTGCATCCTGCTAAGCTGAAATTGACATCTGTGCGGGATAAAAACCTGACCTGGTTTAAAGGGGAAGTGAAGGTAGATGTAAACCATTCTTTAAAAATAATATATAACAAATGGAAGAAAAGGTAAAAATTACAGTAATTAATATAAACCAAAAGCTAGGAATTGTAGAAAATTGGTAAGGGAAGCCAAGGGATACAAGGAGAAATCGATGGCCAGAAGGATTAAGGACAATAACAAGTAGTTTTTTAAAAATATTTTAGGAAGAGAAAGAATCCTAACAAGTATTGGTCTGTGACTAGATGGAAATGATAGAATTATCTATAATAGAGCAGAAAAGGCAGAACCATTCAATTAATATTTCTCTTCCATACTGGGGAAAAGCAGATAATATGTAATATAGTCTCATCATAAGTTGATAATAACACTCCATTCCACAAGTATCTCTAGAGGACGTACCCAGAAGTTACTAAAGTTGGACATTTTTTAAATCAGCAGGTCCAGATAAATTGCATCCAAGAGTTGTAAAAGAGCTATCTGAGGAGCTCATTGGACCATTAATGTTGGCTTTCAGTAAGTCTTGGGAGACTGGAAGAAAGTAAACATTGTGCCAATTTTAGAAAGGCTCAATGAGATGACCAAGGTAATTATAGGCCTGTCAGCCTGACATTGATCTGGGCAAGATAATGGAACGGCTGATATAAAATTCAAATGATAAAGAACAAACTCGTTATCCTTTCTTTGATAGGATAACGAGTCTTGTGGATAAGGGAGAAGCGGTGGATGTGGTACACCTAGACTTTAGTAAGGCATTTGATACGGTCTCGCATGATATTCTTATCAATAAACTAGGGAAATACAACTTAGATAGGGCTACTATAAGGTGGGTGTGCAACTTGCTGGATAACCTTACTCAGAGAGTAGTTATAAATGGTTCCCAATCCTGCTGGAAAGGTATAATGAGTGGGGTTCCGCAAGGGTCTGTTTTGGGACCGGCTCTGTTCAATATCTTCATCAATGACTTGGATATTGGCATAGAAAGTACGCTTATTAAGTTTGCAGATGATACCAAACTGGGAGGGATTGCAACTGCTTTGGAGGATAGGGTCATAATTCAAAATGATCTGGACAAATTGGAGAAATGGTCAGAGGTAAACAGGATGAAGTTTAATAAGGACAAATGCAAAGTGCTCCACTTAGGTAGGAACAATCCGTTTCACACATACAGAATGGGAGGACACTGTCTAGGAAGGAGTACGGCAGAAAGGGATCTAGGGGTTATAGTGGACCACAAGCTAAATATGAGTCAACAGTGTGCTGCTGTTGCAAAAAAAGCAAACTTGATTCTGGGCTGCATTAACAGGTGTGTTGTGAGCAAGACACGAGAAGTCATTCTTCCGCTCTACTCTGCACTGGTTAGGCCTCAACTGGAGTATTGTGTCCAGTTCTGGGCACCGCATTTCAAGAAAGATGTTGAAAAATTGGAGAGGGTCCAGAGAAGAGCAACAAGAATGATTAAGGGTCTAGAGAACATGACCTGTGAAGGAAGGCTGAAGGAATTGGGTTTGTTTAGTTTGGAAAAGAGAAGTCTGAGAGGGGACATGATAGCAGTCTTCAGGTCTCTAAAAGGGTGTCATAAGGAGGAGGGAGAAAACTTGTTCATCTTAGCCTCTGAGGATAGAACAAGAAGCAATGGGCTTAAACTGCAGCAAGGGAGGTTTAGGTTGGACATTAGGAAAAAGTTCCTAACTGTCAGGGTGGTTAAACACTGGAATAAACTGCCCAGGGAGGTTGTGGAATCTCCATCTCTGGAGATATTTAAGAGTAGGTTAGATAAATGTCTATCAGGGATGGTCTAGACAGTAATTGGTCCTGCCATGAGGGCAGGGGGCTGGACTCGATGACCTCTCGAGGTCCCTTCCAGCCCTAGAATCTATGAATCGATGAAAAAAAGGCAGGTGATGTCATTAATGGAAACCAACATGGGTTTATGGAAAACAGATCCTGTCAAACTAACTTGATATCTTTGTTAATGAGATTACAAGTTCAATAAATGTAATCTTGTTGACATAATAGACTTCTGTAAGGCATTTGACTTGGTACTACATGACATTTTAATTAAAAAAACTAGAAAGATATAAAATTAACATGGCAAACATTAACTAGATTAAAAGCTGCCTAACAGATAGGTCTCAAAATCTAAATGTAAACAGGGAATCATAATTGAGGGGGATGTTTCCAGTGGGGTTCTTCTGGAATCAATTCTTATTCCTACGCTATTTGATATTTTTATCAATGAGCTGAAAGAAAATATAGAGCTCTATCCTGGGAAGCAGTGAGTCTGAAAAAGATTTGCAAGAGCGACAAAGAGTCCTGTAGCACCTTATAGACTAACGTATATTGGAGCATAAGCTTTCGTGGGCGAAGACCCACTTTTAAAGGTATAACATGCATCTGATGAAGTGGGTCTTGGCCCACGAAAGCTTATGCTCCAATATATCTGTTAGTTTATAAGGTGCTGTAGGACTCTTTGTCGCTGTTGCAGATCCAGACTGACACGGCTACCCCTCTGATACTTGAAAAAGATTTGGAGGTCATGGTGGATATTCAGCTGAACATGAACTCCTGGTGTGATGCTGTGGGCAAAAGAGTTACTGAGATCCAGAGCTGCATGAATAGGGAAATCTCAATTAGGAGAGGTTAATTTACCAGTACATTTGGCTTTGGTGCAATCACTGCTGGAATACTGTGACCAATTCTGATGCCCACAATTCAAGAAGGATGTTGATAAATTGGAGACGGTTCAGAGAATAGCCAAAAGAATGATTAAAGGATTAGAAAACATGCCTTATAGTGATAGGCTCAAAGAGCTCTATCAATTTAGCTTCACAAAGAGAAGGTTAAGGGGTGACTTGATTACAGACTATATACATATTGGGGAACAAATATTTAATAATGGGCTCTTCAATCTGGCAGAGAAAGGTATAACATGATCCAATGGTTGGAAGTTGAAACTAGACAAATTCAAACTAGAAATAAAGCATAACATGTTTAATGGTGTAGGTAATTAACTGTTGAAATAATTTACCAAGGGTCGTGATGGAGTCTCAATCGCTGACAATTTTGGAATCAAGATTGGGTGTTTTTCTAAACTGAAACTTTAGGAATTATTTTGGGGAAGTTCTATGGCCTATGATATAAGAGAGATTAGACTAGCTGATCCCAATGGTCCCTTCTGGGCTTGAAATCTATGCATCTGTGAAGCTCTTGGCCTCAGAGACATCTTGTGGCAATGGGTTCCACAAGCTGAATGTGAATTGTTTGAAAAAATATTTTCTTTGATCAGTTTTAAATTTGCCCCTGTTCAGTTGAATTCAGTGTCCCCTTTTCTTGTATTCTGAATGAAGCTGAGTAGGAATGCCTTATCGTCCATTTTATAGTCCTTTATCCTTTCATTGCAAGGTCTGTAGTCTTGTGTACTGTAACGGAAACAATAAGGTTATTTTATTTTATTTGTTTATTTAATACTGCAGTTGTTACTGATTGGAAAATAATCCTCTAGAAATTTGGCATTTCTTGTGTTTAATTCCAAGTTTTAGACCTTCATTGGATATAAAAGTAAAACAGTGATGACCTCCATAAACCATAAAAGAGTTATAATATTAAATTAAAGGTCTTCACGAATTCCAGAGGAGATCACAGTTTTTATGCTGAAATTAGTTGTTTAATTAATCATTTCACAGAAGATAAGAACAGAGAACATATCAATCATTATTAATTTCATTTTTTATTTATGATGCAATATGCACAGTCAGGTCTCATGTGCTGTTCCTTATTAGGGCCAGAAAATTAATATTGAAGCAAATATGTTCTAACTTTCATCTACCTATGAAGTTATCCATTTTTTGTTTGGTTATGCATTTTGAAATGTTGCTAATGTACAAAGCAGTCATCTGCATGGCTTTACTAATATAATGCACAATGTTTCTGATACAGCCTCATTCTTTCTCTCTCTATTTTTTTGTTTCCTAGACACTCAGCATTTTCACTGGCTTTGTTTAAACATCCTGCTATGCTTATAAAGGTGAGCTTATGAGATGAACTATGTACATTTCGCAAACCCTGATCATCAACTCTGATGTACACGTGAATATAAAACCAATGACAAATTCATGGGTTGCTGATGGTGGTAGAAGGCTGAGCGTGGGGGTGTCAGATGGAAAAGCTAATTTCAATGTGAAACAAAACTGGTGGCTAAAGCAATTAATTTTATGCTGTAACTTGGCCAGCAGAGCATAATCAGGTCAGCTCTTACAGAGAATCTTAGTCATGTGGATGTGTGCCAGAGGCACAGGGCCATGTGCAACCTATAGGTGCATCTGTGATCAGCACACATGCTGAATGAGAGAGCTCAAAGTACTGCATGTCTGGGTTCCCTAGCCCATGCTGTGTTCATTCTGTGGGCCTAATCCTGCAAGCTGCTCAACTCCCATTGACTTCACTGTGACTGACAGTGCTCTAGGAACCTGAAATGGTAGCTTATTCAAACTGCACTCTTTATGAGAACAATGAAAAACAGGTGAAATGCTGTGAATTTCCTTTTCTCCCCCTTCCCCAAACAAATGTGAATCCTCTGTGGTTGGGATGTTAGGTCCCGACTCCCATTGAATTTCCCATGGATTTGGGTTCCTAACTCCATTAGCCTCCTTTGACAATCCTAGAACTTTTTACTAGTTTTGCTGTCTAGCCCTTGTGAAATTCTTCACAAAGTTTCACTCCCAGTTGGCCTGCTGCCCTTGGGGAATCTGGTAAGTGCCCACCCCAAGCAGCCTGCAGTTAGTCATTAGTGGCGCCAGGGTTTTTGCTGCCCTAGGCAACAGTGCTCCTCTGCTGTAATCGGCGGCACTTCGGCGGCAGCTCCTTTGAAGCTGCGTTCTCGGTGGTGTTTCGGTGGCCACTTTTCTTGCCGCCGAATCGCTGCTGGGAAATGAGTCGCCACCGAAATGCCGTTGAGGGTGGTGAAATGCCGCCCCCCAAATCCTGCCGCCCTAGGCGACCGCCTAGGGTCACCTAGTGGATGTGCTGGCCCTGGTTACAGTACCAACACAAGCCAGTTACTGTGATATATTGCTGCCCAATGCTACCCCCTTTTGTATTTCAATGGTATACCTGGTGGTGGTAAGCTCTCAACAATGGGTCCAGCTTTGGGCATTTGTATCTCTGTTTCCTGGCTTCTGTGTTAGCGTTCAAGGCTTTGTCAATGACTTTGCCAATGACTTCACTGTAGCTACACTAGGGATAAAGGTGCCCCTGGAATTCCAATTACCTGTGGGCATCATTACTACAGTACTGACATCAGATTAACAGATACACAGATTTCTTCGATGGGGTGAGAGTCCCCCATAGCTTAACCTAGCTTAAGCCAGAGGGGAACTGCAGAAGTAAGAAATTATAGCTCCCTGCAAGTAGAGTGCCCACAGAAGGGCGACATAGCTGAAAACACAGGCAGCACTGCCTGTGGAGTGGGGAGGCAGAGGGGGAATGCACTGATTCAAAGCATGTCTTCTGTCAATCAGGGTCCTGTGGAGTCTAACCACCTTCTACAGCTGCCATCACCAGTGTATTCATTAAATAGAGCAATGGAAGAACTGCAGCTCATTGCTCTTCTACTGGTTCTGTGTATGTGGGTGAAAGAGAGAGAGAGAGGTTTGATTGCAGGGAGGATAAGAGACCGGCTACCACCAGTTAGGAGATCACCTTTTATTCAGATAGATAGAGGCCTTTGTTATTGTAGCTGGAAGACAATAGCTCCCATTCCAGCCCCATAAGTGTATGGTCTATATAGTGATTGTGTCTGTAGCATGTGAATTCATTGCACTGGGTAATACAGCCCCTCCCTGCTCCCCCCACTGCTGGCTCAGGAAATCCTGCACAACATAATCCGCTGTCAGAACTGGAGGCTATACAGCTGAATACAGCCAGTAGGGAAGGAGTCTCATGCCCTTGTCTCTCTTAATTGCTATTAGTTAACATTTATATTGGAGTAGTTCCTTAAAGCCTAAATTAGGTCAGGGTCCCAGTGTGCTAGGTGCTGTATAATCATATAGTAAATAACAGACCCTGCCCCAAAACAGTGTTGCCAACTGCAAGCATTCAAAAATCATGACTCAGAGAAACCCCACAGTCTCCCAAAACAAACAAACCAATCGTGAGACTGGCTTATAAATTATGAGGTTATTTTAATAAATAATAATCAATCATCATCATCAATAATTATTATTTTAGGTGGGTTTTTTTCTATTTGCCTCCTGGTTTTGCAGGCTTTTCTCTGCAGCCATTAGGGCTGGAAACTTACTTTAAGAAAATGTAATGAAAGTTGAGATTTTCACTTAATCATGACAGAGAGTCCTGTGGCACCTTATAGACTAACAGATGTATTGGAGCCTAAGCTTTCATGGGTGAATACCCACTTTGTCGGACGAAGTGCATCCGATGAAGTGGGTATTCACCCATGAAAGCTTAGGCTCCAATATGTCTGTTAGTCTATAAGGTGCCACAGGACTCTTTGTTGCTTCTACAGATCCAGACTCACATGGCTACCCCTCTGATACTTGTCACTTAATCACATGACTCCAGAAGCTGGAGTTTTTGACAAATACCACATAGCAGGAAACTCATCATAAAACTGCAAGAGTTAGAAACAATGGGGAGTTTAAAATCTTCTTGAGGAATGCCAGATATGTTTTGCATTAAAATGCTAAAACAGTTACTGAGTCACTTTGTCTGACCTTGGGCAAATTGCTTGACTTTCTTCTTGTTCCTTAATCATCAAAGCAGTAGGTGAAAGCAGCATTATGAAAAATGTATCACGTCTCTGACATTCAAGCTCTTTTGTAGAAAAGGTACGCATTGTAGCTGCATGGGGTGCATGCACATGCAGAGCAGTGTGAATGCTGCATGTAGCATGTCAAGAAAGAAGCATCGGACATGGCTACTGCGTTTGCAGGGAAGATTTTGTGAAAAAGACATTTTGAGAGTGGAATATTGGAAGAGGATGATAGAAAACACTGCATATATTAGCATATCTAGAAATGAAGCTTTCAGTCTCCCGTTGTCAGTAATCTCATTCTAAAATTTTACATAGTCCAGATAATATTGCAGCCTTCATCTGAAATTCATTGGGTTCCATTCTCCCCTGCATCCAAGCTCTATGCTGGCCTGTCCTGGCCTACGTTAGAGCAACCTGGGGGCTGCTCTAACATATGCCACTGATGTAAAATCTTTAAGGGCCTTATGCCCATGGAACTGAACTCCATCACAACCCTGGCACACCCCATGCACATCTCTCACAACGCCCCCTACCCTCTGAGGGACAGACAGCAGGTGCCGGAACGAGGTACACCAGTGGACTTCTCTGTAGTCCAACTTTGGTCAGAATCCAGTTTCTTTGTGCGGGCACATTAGCACGACGTGGCTGGAGAGGGAATTAGAATTTGGCCCAGCATTTAAATAACAAAAAGGAGGTTCAAACAATCCCTTGGCGAACTGAAACTTCCAGGTTACCCACAGCTGCCTACTCAGAGATACCCCATACACCATACTCTAGTGATTACGGAGTGTCTCTGCACCAATCTCGGCAGAGAGGTGGCTGGCATCTGGGGAGAGGATATCCCCCCTGCTCCCAGAGCTCCTCACTCAAGATGAAGACCCACCCAGGTTGGGGCAGTCCCCCACAAAATGCCCGTGATGGTTTCCTCTTAAGAACTCAGGGAGGAGAGGAGAGGCCTCTCAAGAAAGGGAATGGATGGGGGCTGCCCATCAGGTATCCACCACCCAAAAGGCAAAACAGTCAGAAGGGCTGGTGGGTTCTTAGGACCAGGTTGGTTCTGTGCTAATTCATAGAATCATAGAATCATAGACTATTAGGGTTGGAAGGGACCTCAGGAGGTCATCTAGTCCAATCCCCTGCTCAAAGCAGGACCAGCACCACCAACTAAATCATCCCAGCCAGGGCTTTGTCAAGCCCGGCCTTAAGAACCTCTAAGGATGGAGATACCACCGCTTCCCTAGGTAACCCACTCCAGTGCTTCACCACCCTCCCAGTGAAATAGTGTTTCCTAATATCCAACCTAGACCAGCCCAACTGCAACTTGAGACCAGTGCTTCTTGTTCTGTCATCTGCCACCACTGAGAACAGCCGAGCTCCATCATTTTCATTACCCTCCGCTGGACTCTCTCCAATTTGTCCACATCCCTTCTGTAGTGGGGGCCCAAAACTGGACGCAATACCCCAGATGTGGCCTCACCAGTGCTGAATAGAGGGGAATAATCAGCACCTTAGAACACAGTGCAAACACTGGCTGTCACTCGGAGAGACAAATCCTGAATTAACTGTGCTGCTTCCTGTAGCACCTGGGGTTTCCTTCCTGGTCACTGAATACGCCCAGTACTACTTCGCTCTTGTGTGCCAGACAGGCTGCAGGCTGAGGTGTCATGGCTGAGTGTTTTACAGTAGATTTCAAAGGAGCTGTGAGTGAGACACACTGCAGTGTTGTCATACCGAGGAGTGCGGGGGTTACTGTTTTGTTAAACATCCCTTCAAATCAGTCACCTTATTCATCAGCTTCCTTTGGTCAATATGTTCATTACCTGCACTGTCACCTGCTCTTAAGTATTGCATGCTATTCTCTACTCATACATTCATTAATTAGCGGTCAGCCTGCTGGGTATAGGCCCTTCAAGCTTATTAACGAACTGGACACTAAACTGATATGAAAGCAGCTGCCTGTTTTCTGTCACTCCTTCCTGACGGCAACTGCTTTCCTCATCAATGCTAAATTATAACAAACACTGCCTTGATTAAAGGTCCAGATACTTGCTGCAGCTGTACTTGGAGAATGGAATCTTAACAGCACAGCCCTGTTTGAATTGAAATTCAGCACCATCAAATAGTTAAGGCCAAAAAAAATTAGCACTTCAATATATCAAGCCAGTGTATGTTTTTTTCAGACCTACTGCAAGCTGTTTTGACCTGCTAGGCAGATTGGTATGCCACGTTGCTTCTCTCAGCTTTCTAAACCACCGCTCATGAGCTGAGATCACTTGGGAATGGGAAGGAAAAGTTGTGAAAAATCTCTGGTCTCAGACTGTCTAAAACAGAGGTGTCTTAGACCACTGCTGTGGCTAAATTTATGCCCTAATTTCCAATCTGGGAGAATAAATTGCTCCTATTAAAAAGGTTTCTCCAAAATGTATTTAAAAGGAAATGGTTCTGGCCCCAGACATCCAGCGGTAGGGTCAGAATATTTCCTGCTCTGGGAATCCTGAGCTGGGGAAATAGTCCCTAGGTTGACATTGCTGTTGCTGCAAGATAGAGCAGCCCCGAGGGTGCTTTAATTTGCACAGAGAGTGAACTAGCTCCTAGCTAGACTGTGGGAGGAGACAGCAGAATGCCACCTCATCCCTACCCCATGCCTCAAGTTTGTCAAGCATAATTCTGGTGCACCTGAGGATCTGACATTTCATTTTCAGATGGAATAACATTTTTTTACTTATAAAGGGAAGCACTTTCAAATGTAGATGCCTCATGCTGGTGTCCTAAATCTAAATTTAGGCACTTAGATAGAAGTGATCTGATTTTCTAAGGTGCTGAGCACTCGCAGCGCCCCTTGAGTTGATCTGGATTTATAGGTGCTCACTTCTGAAAATGAGGCCAATTCAGATTTGATACTTAATTATGGATTTAGGAGCCTTTGGCAACCCAGTTTGGAAAAATTGGTTATAAACTTCACCTTCAGTTCTTCTCTCAACATAATCTCCACTTCCACTGACACTAATGTTAACGTATCAAGGCAAGAATTGACCCCATTAAATACAAAGTCAAATGACCTGAAAACTTACCTTTCCCCCTTGCACATATTTCTTAATTTATTATTTTTCTGCTGATCTGCAACTGACATTGCATTATTTTTGATGAGTCTAGAAAGCATACTGTATTGAACTGGCTGAGAGATGAACTGAGTAAACTAATAGGGCATCTCCATCTCAATCATCTATGATTGTATAGTGAATATACATCTATTATTATGATTGCTTGCAAATAAAATGCCATGAATCCAACCATAAAAACATGTATCAATCCCTCTGGTAGTTTGCAAATAAGGGATCTGTGAATTTGATTGACTATTTGGCTCCTCTTTTCAATTATTGTTATTTGTCTTTGGTACATGATACTTTACCTTTAATTTTTAAGCAGCTAGTAGGTTTCTAACTGGGATGATTGCACTCAGAATGCAAACTGTGTATGCCATGCTTTCATATTGTTATGAGTTGGGTGAAATCTTGTTATGGGTTGAGTTAAAACCCTATTGGGATTGGTAGGTATTAAGTCACCCTTCAGTTAACATAAATGTAAGTATAAGCCCTACCTATTGGCTGAGTATTGTTGGGGGGGGAGGAGGTGTGAGAGATTACACACAAATTGCGCCCACACAAGAGCACAGTGAGATGGGGAAACACCCTGAATGAGCAGTTGGAAGCACAATGGCTGGCCCTGAAGGAAACCTGGGAAAAGGTTTCTGGGTCAGGGGTGCGGGCTAAAAGGATGCTGTTGGTGCTGTGAACACAAGACCCTAAGTACTACTATCTGATTCCCTCTGTGTTCAGAGACTCAGGACTTTGTACATTCTTTGTACACGGAAAAAACTGCATCAAAGGAAATACCAGACCATCAATTTCTATTCCCAGCTGGAACATCCCCAGGGCCCCGAATTTTGACTAGCTGTTCAGGTTGAAAAAGGGGCAACAATATTACGCACAACCAAGTCTGAGTCTGGAGAGGGACATTTAAAACAGGGCTCATAGAGCCTGATATACAGCTCTTTGAAATCAATTGAGTCTCTCCACTGGTTTCAGTGGGCTTTGGATCAGGCTCCAAATGAGCCGAGATCCTAAACGGAAGCCAACACATGCACTATAAACCTTATTTATAATAGACACTATTGTTTATTAATTACAGAATTTAGGTTTTGTTTTAATTGCATTTTTCAAAATTCCATTTGTGTATAATAATAAGAATTATAAGTCTGACTGTTGAAAAAGGAAGTGTTTGTTTAGGCACAGTAGGTACAGCCTAGATAATAGTAGGGCTAAGTATCTTGCACTGCACTGCCAATACGCCACCAAGTCTGCTTTCTGGCTATGAGATGATAGAGCAGTCACTCTGCCTCGTCAGTCCTTGGCCTCTCTGCTGAGACTTCCAGCAAGGGGACCATAGGCGCCAACTCTATGGGTGCTCTGGGGCTGGAGCACCCACGGGGAAAAAATGGTGGATGCTGAGCCACCCCTATCAGCTCCCCCCCCTTCCCTCCCCACGCCTCCCACCTGGGAAAGGCGTGAAGTGGGGGCGGGACCTGGGGCAGAGCCGGGGGTCGAGCACCCCCCAGCACTTTGGAAAGTCAGCACCTGTGAAGGGGACCACGCCTGGTGGCAGTGATTTTGTAATGTGTGAGTCCTGTCCATTACAGACTGGACTGGGTCCATCAGCTCAATTCACTTAAACCAGCCAATAATGCCTTCAGTGGCTCTGCTGACTTGGGTCAAATTGAAATCCATAATCTATGGGGGGAAAGCCCCATTTTCCGCTAACTTTGAAGGTGCGTGTGGTTTTTTTCACCCTGTTTGGTGCATTTTTTTCTGTCTTTTAAGTCCTAGTGATTTGTGTCTTCTGGATATTTTATTAATTATAAGAAACGTTGCCTGTTAATTAAGAGGTTCAGTTAGCAGAGTACACAATGATGTGGCTACATTAATTCATTAGCGCCTTTAAAAAAATAAAAACACCAACAACCAAAATGTGACCCTCCTGGAGCTATAGTTGATGCTGGTGTTCCACACCAACTACCATAAAATGTAACTAATTAGGTGAAAAGAAAAGAGCACATCCATTATATAGAAATCAGCCTGTGAGGCTAGCGGGGGGCTGAGTGAGGGGAGGGAAAGGGGAGAGCACAGTATCAGAGCCGAGATTAGTGTCCCAGCTCATTAAGAGAGAGGTCTGGTAGAGATGGGAAGGGAGACTTCTGACAACACAGATTGGAATTCCAAGCAATTGTTACTTAATCATATTGGCATATGAGCCACTGCCTTGCAACCAGTGTTCTGTAAATACTATTTTTTTTAAGGCAGGCAGAAGTGAAGTGTAACCAGTAACCTGTGTTTCACTCCATCAGCTCCCTGACAGCCCTGCTTTGGGAAGTTAATCTTTTTTCATTTTGTCTGTCATCTAGTACTATTCGCAAACTCTACAGTAAGTAGGCTTCTAATGAATCTATTTTTATTTAAGTGACTGTTGGCTGGAGCCTCATTTGAAGCCCCACAATGGAAAGTTTCTTCAGCTCTGTCTTGCCTGGTGGGGTTGTTCTGAGTGGTTGACAGCTTGGTGAATCAGAGCTGCCTCCACTCGGTTATAAAGTCGAGTTTTTCTCGGTGTCAAAAATGTTCATGTTAATATACAGAAAAACTAGATTTTCATGATACTTTGTTAAACTGGATTGAGATGTCTACTGCCATGGAAACATAACAGTGTCACGGGGGAGAAAAATTGCATGTGAAACCCTGGGCTCTAGCATAGTGGGGCCCCGTTCTTGGTTGGTACTTAGGCACTTATCTAATACATATGATTTATAAGCTAATATGATCCTGGAATGCATAAAGAGGAGAATATCCCATAGGAGCAGATCAGTTATTTTACCTTTGTATTTGGCATTAGTAAAACTGCTCCTGAAATACTGTATCCACGTGTGGTGCCCACAGTTGAAGAAGAATGCTGATAAATTGGAGAGGGTTCAGAGAAGAGCCCTGAGACTGAGTAAAAGATTGAAAAGCATGCCTTATAGTGATAGACTCAAACAGTTTAATCTGTTTAGTTTAACAAAGGGAATTTTACTGGGTGACTTGATGACAGTCTATAAATATGTACATGTGGAACAAATATTTACCATTGGCTCTTCAGTTTAGCAGAAAAAAGTATAACACAATCCAATGGCTGGAAGATGAAGCTAAATAAATTCAGACTGGAAACAAGGTGTAATTTTTTAACAGCAAGAGTAATTAACTATTGGAACAATTTACCAGTGGTCATGGTGGATTCTCCATCACTGACAATTTTATGAATAAAGTTTGGATGCTTTTCTAAGAGATATTCTCTAGGAATTAGTTTGGGGAAGTTCTCTGGCCTGTGTTACACAGGAGGTCAGACTAGATGATCACAATGGTCCCTTCTGGCTTTGGAATCTATGAATCTTATAATTAATAGTAATAATTAATAATGGGAATTTTGCCATTGACTTCATTAGAGCCAGGATCTCACCCTGAATATTCCATACTTGAGTTTCAGCCAGTATTACTATGTGAAGTTACTGAGGTAGTGCAATAGCTTCATGCTACAACCTGAGTTCTACCATTGCCCTTTCTGAATGATGAAGGCTAGTAGGGAAGTAATGGGTCTACTTCAGTAGAGATTATCATTGTTCCCATACAGGGGCACAATATTCCAATGGCTGTTAACGATGGCATCATGACCAATAAATCAACTTCTGATGCTGCCATTCTGACTGACTATTGACCAGTATTCTAGCTCCCAAGCTTGAGAGAAGCCATTGAGTAGGTGACAGCATGGCAATTCTGGCAATTTCTCGATTCCTCAGGTTTCCATATTACCACAGGTAGCACAGGAGGTTCTATTTTCACCCCTACTTTTCAACATTTATATGAGGTTTCAGGAAGCGTTAGAGAAGGGACATGGACTGCAATGCATGTTAAATGCTAATGACACCCTGCTCTACATCTGACCTGTTTGGAGCAATGGGATAAATTATCTGGGATGAAATCCTTGCTCCATTGATGGCAATGGCAATAATCCCATTGATTTAAATGGGGTGAGGATATCACCCCTGGTTCCAGGATGATCTTTGGGCTTACATAAGGGCTCTCTGACTGCAACTTAAGAAAAGTCAGAGACAGTGTTCGTAGAGTATCTGCTCCTGGAGATGATAGTGCAGACTTTCTTTTCCAATACAGACTTTGCAATGTGGCAGAGAATCCTTTCTCCCGTATACTTCCCTGCACAACCACATTTGGGTGAGAGACAATGCAGCGATAAATAAGTATTGTAGAGCTATTTCACCCTTTTTCTCTTCATGATTTGTCCATGAACATATTGCAAAATTCACAGACCTGTTCATTATTCAAAATGATTTGTCTATATCTTCAATGAATACTCTGTGGTTTGCAGATTCTTCACAAACCTTCATAGACCAATATTTGGAATTCACATCGTTACTGGTCCTTTGCATATCTCATAAGGTTCCTTTATTAGGGGCCCAGTCCAACTGTTACTGAAGTCAATGGGACTTACCGACTACAGCAAGAGACGAATCACGTCCTAGATAACTAGTTATGTAATTAGCCAACAACAGCATGAATTATGAAAGGCACATATGAGTGTAAAATTTGAAATTTGCAGATTGTCCATATACAAACTTAAAAATTTGGCTTTTGGGTAGTAAAGGTCATTTGCAGGAGTAAAGGTCATTCATAGCTCTAGTCGAAAAGAGATGAAAAATGTCCTCGACCATTTTTGACTAAATTTTGAAAATTTAAAAAAATGTCAACCATTCACTAGAATTTTTGTGACTGCAGATTGACTTGGGCAGAGTTACAAGGAATTCGTTTTAAAAACTAAATGAATATTTTGAGGTATTCACCCAACTCTAAAATTACTGCAAGACACATATATGTCAGTCAGGCACACATGGCATCAGTTCACAACAGAAGATAAAGATCAGATATATTAGGGGAATCTACAGGCTACACTTGCTGAGATTGTGGACTTATTTTCCTATTGATGAAAATACTCTTTTCCAGTTGAAATAGCACACTGTTCTTGTTTTTCTTTCATCATAACCCAGAACCCTGAAATTAAACACAGCAGGTATGGCGACTTCCCAGATTGCAAAACAAATGTACACGTCAGTACTGTTATGTGTGTGCTGTTATTTTTAAGACCTGTCAGACATTCTAAAAACAGGAAAGTCCAGGGCAATTGATTGCTTTTCATTGTTTAAGTAGTCATAGCATTTCCAATTTACAATGATGTTTCATGGCGCTCTTGTTAATATTTATGATCAGGATCAATATGGAGGGTGAGATTTTCATGAACACTCTGCATCGGCTTTACTCTGCTTCCATTGAAACCAATGGTAAAACTCCCATCAACCTCAATGGAATCATTTAATGTGGAATGCCTTTGAAAATCTCACATCGGCTGCTTACTGCCATGCTACTGTGCGCTGGGATCTTCTTAAAAACTAAGCAGAGAGACTGGGATAGTACTTGGATGGGTGACTTTCAAGGAATTAATTTTAATATATAGAGATATGCCTATCTCATAGAGCTGGAAGGACCTTGAAAGGTCATCGAGTCCAGTCCCCTGCCTTCACTAGCAGAACCAAGTACTGTCCCTTGACAGATTTTTGCCCCAGATCCCTAAATGGCCCCCTCAAGGATTGAACTCACTATCCCGGGTTTAGCAGGCTGATACTCAAACCACTGAGTTATCCCTCCCACATTTTATATAGGCTGTTGTTTATTCAACATGTGGCATTATTTTCTTTAGAGGCTGTATTGAGTCAATGAACAAGGATGGTGCAAGGCAACCGTGTGAAAGAGAATAAACAGGAACGCCTGATTTACTTTTTCTGTACAATTTGTTATTTTGTATATATCTATCATCTCTTTTTTATCAGGTCTTGTTTTCAAAAATAAACTGTTCCCATAACCCCAAGAAATATCAGATGTGGTGCTCACAGATACTATGGTCCCAATATTGCAAACACTTACACACACGATTAACTTCACCCGTGTCAGTAGCTCCATCCAAGTCAATTGTGTTTTCAAATGTCCAGAAAAATAGGCCTTTTGTGTCTGTAATATTTTTCTGATTAGTTGCCAAGACGTGCTTGAAGTCAATGGAATTGTGTGTGTGTGTGTATGCTTGAAATGAATGGATTTACGTCTGTGTGTGTATGTGTGTGTAAAGTCAAAGATGGGAGTGTTTGTAGGATTGGGGCCTCTAAGTGAAAAGAGCTCCAATTTCTTGTCCTTAGAAAACATTTTAGATTTCTGTAATTTCCAAACAGCCCAACAAAGGGCCAAATTGAAATTTACACCCAAATCTCAGTGGGAGGCAGCCTTCAAGCCTGGAAATGAATTCTCATCTCTATATAATAGATTCTTTCTAGAATTTCATATAAATAACTGAAAAGAAATGGCAAGATATACCCTCTACCTAAACTGACATGTATAGAAGTGGCCAGCAGGCAAGCCATCAGTCTATTGCTGACCACTTTTCTGTCCAACTTCTAACAATGTCTGCAACCTCAATGGTGTTGTTAGAGCTTTTTACGCCCCCACCCGCTAGATCAGTTGTTACGCTGATGATTTTTTAAAAATAGTACAAATGAGAGTAGAGCAGGAGAGCGACAATTTTTTGGGATTATACTTGGGGCACATAGGTCATATTTCTATCTCCATAACAAATGAGGTGTCACATTTTCACTACCTTTTTCTGAGTGTATATCAGTCAAGGATACAGCAGTAAAACATTCAGTCATGAAGTACACTAGAGAGGCAAAAAGAAAATAAGAAAGAAAGAAATACTTGTGGCACCTTAGAGACTAACAAATTTATTTCAGCATAAGCTTTCATGGGTTAGAACCCACTTCATCGGATGAAGAGAGGCAGAGACTGATGTCAAGGCAAAATTGTAATTAAGAACTACCTGAAGGATATATGATTACTTTGACAAGAGAAAGCTCTTACTTGACTATTATAGCTCTTCTTGCCAACCAATTAAAAAGAAAATGCCCTATTGTGATACAAAGGACCTATTTAGTTGGACATTTTTTTAAAAAATGGATTCCTATTTACCCTTTATATCAGAAGGTCAAATCCAGATCCATTGTTAAAGCTGTTTAAAAACTCATTATTTCCAGCTCTGAGTTGAGGGAAGAAAAATGAAGTTTTAATAATAATAATCAGAATTGTTTATCAGAACCACTAAGCAGAAAAGACACAAATAATTGTTTAAGGAAAGAGAATAATAATGTATGCCTTCCGTCATGTCTGTAGCATTATTCATAAGAACGTAAGAACAGCCATACTGGGTCAGACCAAAGGTCCATCAAGCTCTGTATCCTGTCCTCTGACAGTGGCCAATGGCAGGTGCCCCAAAGGGAATGAAGAGACAGGTTATCATCAAGTGATCCATTCATCACAAATGTAACAGATATGCGTACAGTGCTAAGCACAGGTATTGCTTCATTCACTAACAAAAAGCAGACACCTATGGGAAACATGAGGAATGCTTCAAACCAGAAACTGAAGAGGAAGAACAGATCTAATAACTGCAGGAGGAGGTAATTACCAAAGTTGGAAATTTAACAGGACAATGGGGTTAGCACACCTACCCTAATAAAATGAGATAGAATCCTAATAATAGCTATCTTTTATATAGTGTTTTTCATCTGTACATCTCAGAGCACTTTATAAAGAGCAGTAAGTATCATTATGCCTATTTTACAGATGGGGAAATTGAGGCATAGAGAGGCTAGTGGCAGAAGCATGAATATAAGCCAGGTTTCCCGAGTCCCAGTCCTGTGCTCTATCCCCCAGGCCACATTGCCTGAAAGAAAGAAATAATATACATAGTTAGTCTTTGAGAGTTTCAAAGCATAAGCCAAGTTCTATCTGCCAAAGGGAATGACACCACAACATAATATTACCTTACATGTCTCTAGCAACTCTCAAGCAATAAAGCATATTAAGAACTTAACATGCTTTGCAAACATTAATTAAATGATTTTTAAAATACAATTATGAGGTACCAGTAGAGCTATATGTTTTCCAATACAAAAACTTATTTTGGAGGAATGAAATATGCTATAAACTTTCACTGCAGAGCAAAAATTCTCACACAAGGTCTTAGCAACAGCCAAAATATTTTTTTAACCAAATTAACAAATTGTTACTTTTGCATGTCTGTGCATTGAGCAAATATGCTTTTTACATTTTTTTAAACATGTCTAACTCAAAACCATTTTTGTTTTAAATCTGGCAAATACCCAGATTGAATTCAGGGCATTTTCAAATTTGGAGAAATTACTAAACAACACTGAACTTCAAGCAGGGTGTATTCAGCAAATGTAGCTTCCCCTCGAGTTTTTTATTCCATATGATTACATTCTGCATACAGAAATTGCACCTTGTGAATACGTCAAACAGTGTGTTTTCACAAACCAGCGGCAATCAACTCAAATGATGTAAATTCGCCCTTTGACATAATTACTATAAATATGACAGAAAAAAGATATTTCCAGGATGCATTAATGTAATGACCGCCTAGTGAGATAGCAGTTCCTTGTTTCTATGGAAGTCTACAGGAAAGCAACACTCAGTACAGGTTTCTGGACTTATTTCTTACCACTCATTGGCAGATTTTTTTTTTAAATGCCAAAGGAAAGATTCCTGATCTGAGATCCTCCATTGTACCTCTCTGAATCAGACTTGATTGTAAGAGATAATCAAGAGATTAGAAACTGCAGGCCACACCCTCAGGTGGTGTAAACAAGAATAGCTCCATTGGAGTCGAATTACACCAACTAGGGCCTGGTTTACACTAGGGGTATACACTACGTGAATAACTGGTATACACTACGTGAATAACATAGCTGAAGTCGATGTACTTAGATCTACTTACTGCGGTGTCTTCACTGCAGTAGGTCGACTGCTGACACCCCCCACCGTTGACTCCGCCTGCGCTTCCCGCTCTGGTGGAGTACCGGAGTCGACGGGAGAGCGCTCAGCTTTTGCTTTATCACGTCTTCACTAGACGCGATAAAGTGACCCCCGCTGGATTGATGGCTCCGAAGGTAAGTGTAGACATGCCCTAGGATATAGGAAGCCTACCTGGCTTCCCCTGCACTGAAGCAACAAACAAATCACGCCCACAAAGACGACCCAGAAAGAAAACAAAGATTGTGCTAGTTGTGCATTTGCAATGGGTTCAAACTACAGCATAGCAGTTTTAGATTAAATCTCAGGAAAAACTTCCTAACAGTAAGAACAGTAGGACAACGGAACAAACTGCCTAGGAAAGTCATGGAAGCTCTTTCACTGGAGGTTTTAAAAGGGAGGCTGGAAAGCCATCCATCTTAGGTGGTTTAGCCACAACAAATCCTGCATCTTGGCAGGGGGTAGACTAAATGACCTTTGTGGTCTCTTGTAACCGTAGGGCTCTATGATTCTATGATTTCAAGTGTGACAGATATGGTGGTCTTGGTGCTCACAGAAGCTAAATGTTGATGTTGCTTTCCAGCCTTTCCATGCCCCCAATTAAGAAAAAGGTTTGTTCACGGTGTTCTTCTTATGGACACTTGGCACACTGGAATTCAGCAATGAAATGGGGAGAGGGGCCGCATTATTGAGGCTCATAAGCATGGAAATAGAATGTGACTTTATCTCAGGTTCTGATGTGGCTCCTGTTATTATAGTTTCTGAGTGCCTCACAGTGTTTAAAGTATTGATCCTTACAACAACCCTGTGAAGTAGGGAAGTGCTTTTGTTCCCATTATCCAGATAGGGAACTCATAGACACGTAGATTTAGGGCCAGAAGGGACCATTATGATTATCTAATCCAGTGGTTTTCAACCTTTTTTTCATTTGCAGACCCCTAAAAAATTTGAATGGAGGGGCAGACCCCTCCCATAGAAGTCTTAGCCTGAAAACTGACTGAGCAGAATTAAACTATAAACATTGCACCCGCTCAGCACGGCATTTCACGCAGCGTGAGAAAGGGCATTAAACTGTGGGTTTCTATGGTAATAACAAAACTTCTGGGTTTTGACCTGTAGGTGAGGGTATTCACATACTTTTGACTGATTACGAAAAACGGAATGCCATTTCTGGGATCACAAACTTTATTTACATAAATCACTTTTCGTGGAGCCCTTACACATAGTTTGTGGGCCCACAGGAGTCCATGGACCACAGGTTGAAAATCACTGATCTAGTCTGATCTCCTGCACAATGCAGGCCACAGAACCTCGCCCACCCTCTCCTATAATACATCCATAACCTCTGGCTGACTTACCGAAGTCCTCAAATCTTGATTTAAAGACTTCAAGTTACAGATAAGCCACCATTTATTGTAGTTAAACCCAGCATGTTACCCATGCCCCACACTGAAGAGGACGGCATAGGCGCCGACTCCGTGGGTGCTCTGGGGCTGGAGCACCCATGGGGAAAAATTGGTGGGTGCTCAGCACCCACCGGCAGCTCCTCGCCAACACCGGGGCCCGCGCCTAGCTCCCCGCCAGCCCCGGGGCCTGCAGCTAGCTTACCGCAGCACCGGACGATGTTGCGGGGCCCCGCCCCTGACGCTGGGCGACGTTGCGTCGGCGGCGGGGGCCCGTGACGTCACTCGGGGGTGGGGCCCGGCATCGGGGCGGGGCCATGCAATGTCACCCGGTGTCGGGGGCGGGGCCCGGCATGACGCCGGGCAACAGCACCCACAGGCGCCGCCAGAAGTCAGCTCCTGTGGAGGACGGTTAAAAAAAAAAGGGGTCTCTGCCAGTCTGACCTGGAAGAAAATTCCTTGTCACCCCAAATATGGCCATCAGTTAGACAATGAGCATATGGGCAAGACCCACCAGCCAGACACCAGGAAAGAATTCTCTATAATAACTCAGACCATCTAGTGTCCCATCTCTGGCCATTGGAGTTATTTGCTAATAGCAATTGGTGATGGGCCATATGCCATTGTAGGCAGTCTCATCTTACCATCCCCTCCACAAAGTTATCGAGCTAAGTCTTAAAACAAGTTATGCTTTTTGCTCCCACTACTCCCCTTGGAAAGCTTTTCCAGAACTTCATTCCTCTGATGGTTAGAAACCTTTGACTAATTTCTGTTTGCCAGAAGCTGGGAATGAACAACAGGGGGTGGATCACTTGATGATTACCTGTTCTGCTCATTCCCTCTGGAGCACCTGGCATTGGCCACTGTTGGAAGACAGGATACTGGGCTAGATGGACCTTTGGTCTGACCCAGTATGGCCATTCTTATGTTCTTATGTTCCAGCATAAACTTGTTAATGGCCAGTTTATATCCATTTATTCTTGTGCTAACATTTGCCCTTAACTTAAACAATTCTCTCCCTCCCTGGTGATTGAAAACAATCATCTCTCTCCTCGGCCTTCATTTTGTTTGGCTAAACATACCCTAACTCTTTAAGTCCCCACTTGTCAGGTAGGTTCTCCATTCCTCTGATCATTCTAGTAACCCTTCTCTACACCTGTTCCAGTTTGAATTCTTGAAACATGGGACATCAGAATTGCACCCAGTATTCCAGATGAGATCCCACCAGTGCCTTGTATAATCACAATAATACTTTCCTATCTCTACTGGAAATACCTTGCCTGATACATTCTAGGAGTGCATTAACCTTTTTCACATCTGCATCACATTGGCAGCTCATAGTCATCCTGTGAGCAACCAGAAAGACACCCGGATCTTTCTCCTCTTCTGTTGCTTCCAACTGATACGTCCCCAGCTTATAGCAAAGAAATCTTTTTGTTATTCCCTATGTGCATGGCCTTGCACTGTTAAATCTCATCCCATTTCTTTTACTCCAGTTTTCAAGTTCATTCAAATCTTTTTATATGATATTCTGTTCTTCCTCTGTATTGGCAATACCTCCCAATTTTGTGTAATCCGCAAATGTTATTAGCACACTATCACCTTTTATGCCATGGTCATTAACAAAAATATTAAATAAAATCAATCCCAAGACTGAGCCTGCAGGAACTTCACTTCTAACCACCCTCCAGTCTGACAGTCCACCTTTCAGCATGACCCATTATAGTCTCCCCTTTACCCAGTTCCTTACCCATCTTTCAATTCTTATATTAATCCCCATCTTCTCCAATTTAACTAATAATTTTGCATGTGGAACTGTATCAGATACTTTACTGAAATCCAGGTAGATTTCTCTGGGTAAGGATAAAAAAGCTAAAAAACAAGAGTGATGTCATGGCTTGGGTGTACTATAGACCACCTAACCAGGAAGAAGAGGTGGATGTGACTTTTATTGAACTAACAAAATCATCCAAAGCACAGGACTTGGTGGTTATGGGGAACTTCAACTACCCACACGTCTGGTGGAAAAAGAATCCTGCATGGCACAGATTATCCAGCAAGTTTTGGAATGAATTGGAGACATTTTTTTTTTATTTCAGAAGGTGGAGAAAGCAACTTGGGGTGAGGCTGTTCTGGATTTGATTTTGACAAGCAAGGAGGAACTGGTTGAGAACTTGAAAGTGGAAGGCAGCTTGGGTGAAAGTGATCATAAAATGGTAGAGTTCATGATTCCAAGGAAGGGTAGGAGGGAAAACAGCAAAATAAAGACAATGGATTTCAAGAAGGCAGACTTTAGCAAACTCAGGAAGTTGGTGGGTAAGATCCCATTGGAAGCAAGCCTACAGGGAAAAAAAACAGTCCAAGAGAGTTGGCAGTTTTTCAGAGACATTAAGGGCACAAGAACAAACTATCCCATTCTGTGGGAAAGATAATAAGCATGGCAAGAGACCACCCTGGCTATTTTTGTTTATCCTGCCATTTAGTTTTAACTGAATTAACTCATGATCACTTGAACCATTGTTGTCCTCTACAACCAGTTCTTCTCTGAGGTCCCTGCTACGTATTATTTACTTAAGTCTAAAATGTTATCATCTCTTGTTGGTTTGGTGACTGTTTGATAAAGAAATCTGTCAGGTGTCACATCCAGGCATATCTGGGCCCTACCATTATTAGTAGCACTTGTCCTCCAATCTATATCTGGGAAATTAAAATCACCCATGATCACACAATTCCCAGTAGTATTTATTTCATTAAAAATATTAAAGAGCTCTTTGTCCATACCTGAAGCACAGAGGGACTAAGTGACTTTCCCAAGGTCACATAGAAAGTAGTCCATGGCACAGCATGGAATTGAATCTTGGTGTCCCAATCCTTGGCTATGAGTCTATGACATCACCACTGGATCATTCTTCTTCTGTGTGAACACTGAGCTGAAGTTGCAAGAGGAGAAACATGAGTAGTAAAAATAGACTTTAACCGAAACCCAGGATCTGGACAACCCTGAACTTTTGGAAAGTTTTGACCTGGATCCAGACTTCCTGGATGTCTTCTAGCTATATGCGGAATGGAAGCAAACCCCTATATCAAGACACGTTCTAACTTTAGGAAACTTTGCTTCTGAATCCAAATCCAAATGGTGTGGTTCAGTCCCCTATTTAATAAGCAGTAGTAGGACACAGTTAGTGAATATTAAAAGAATTATCAGGTGGGAAATTGTGATGAAGGAAGCAGCCTGCTAACTCAACATGAGTAAACATTTATTTGTTAAAATATGTAATAAAAATTTGTATTAGAGTTGGTGGGAAATTTTCTGATGGGACATTTTTCTGGCAGAAAATAGCCATTCATTGAAATCTAACTGTTTTGTGGGAATATGGTGATTTCAACAAAATTCTGATGGATACCTTCCTGTTTTCCTGCCAGCAAACTCCCCTGGCTCCTCAGAAGACTTCTTAGTGGATTCCCCAGTAGCCCAGACTTCCAACCTCCCAGCTCGTTGCCAATTTGGGCTCCAGAGCAGCCTACCTGGTGGACTGAGGGGAGCTGGAGACCTGAAAGCTCTGGAAGTCCTTAGACAGTGGCTGACTTTTCCTGTCGCATCCCCCTTACCAGTAATGGAATCTATCCGCACCCCTCCCATTACTGCACAGTTGGTGCAGCAGAGGAGTTTGGGCTGACGGCAGAGCTGGGGTCAGAACTGGGGATGGGAGAGGAGCTGGGGCCAAAGGTGCCGACTTCATGGGTGCTTCAGGGCTGGAGCACCCATGGGGAAAAATTGGTGGGTGCTCTGCACCCACCGGCAGATCCCCGCCCAGCTCACC
The DNA here is from genome assembly GCA_037349315.1 of Chelydra serpentina. Taxonomy (NCBI): domain Eukaryota; kingdom Metazoa; phylum Chordata; order Testudines; family Chelydridae; genus Chelydra; species Chelydra serpentina. The sequence goes on along the minus strand of JBAIAC010000004.1, from coordinate 18,578,065 downwards.
TCTGCTTCCTCCCCTGAGTGTGCCGCGTGCCTGCTTTTTCCCCCTAGCTCCCAGCGCTTGCGCCGCGAAACAGCTGTTTCATGCAGCTGGGAGGGAGGGAGGAGGTGGGGGAACGTGGCGTGCTTAGGGGAGGAGGTGGTGGCAGGGATTTGGGAAAGGAGTCCAATGGGGCAGGGAGGGAGTGGAGTTGGGGCAGGGATTTGGGGAAGGGGTTGGAATGGTGACAGGGCCGGAGGTGGGGGGGGGCGAGTACCCACCGGCACCGGGGAAAGTTGGTGCCTATGGCTGGGGCTAGCAGCAGAGCTGGCCTGGGGGCAGAGAGGGGGAGGAGAGGAGCTGTGGCTGCGGCTGAGGGTGGAGCATGGGGTGGAGTGGAGCTGTGGTGTGTATGCTTTACTGAGTGCATGTGAACTCTGGTTTTTCTTCCCCAGAGGCTTATAATTTAGCCAAATTTGGGTGGATTTTCACAGGGAGATCGAAAAGCACTTCCATGGCACCAGGGTAACACCCCCCACCCCACCCCGGCAAAATTTCAAGTACTTGCTCTAAAGTACAGGGACAACAGGGCTTCTCAGTGAAACTGTTATAAGAATTTTTCAACATAGGCAACACAACATATTTTCCCCATACCTCGTTCTTGGAAACAGCTGAATTATTTTAGCTGAAACCTGCCCAAAACATTCAGCCTGAAGCAGACACTCAGCATGGAAAATTTCAGCCTGAATGGTTTAGGTTTGGCAAACCTTTAAGCAACTAAGCAGGGGTCTTATAAAGGAAAATGTTGGGCAACCCTAAGGGTAAATGTTGCTACTTGCAAAGTTTATAATAAGTAACAGTAAAAATAGATGTGCAAATAATGCTGAAGTGAATCTGTTTAGAAGTTTGAAAGAATATTTGCAATATCTGCCTCGCTCTAGTGATTAGTCCTGGGGGGTTTTTCACTGAAATGTATGTAATTGTAACTTATCGACTGTACTTATGTAACTCCTGTACTGAGTTACAAAAATGAAAGCCCAATATATTTAAAGGCATGTCTTGATTTTCCAGTCCTGCTGTGCTGGATGCAGGACCATAGAGAGGGGCATAAAGGTAGCTTTATGACACCTTTCCGTCTCCCCCAGTATTGAGGCTTGTGTAAGGTAGAGCAGCCTGAAAGCTGCTGTAACTTCACACCTAGCTGCCTGTGGGCTCCATTCTGGCAGCTGAGGATAGCAAGTTAAAGGATTGGGGGGAGGGATAGCTCAGTGGTTTGAGCATTGGCCTGCTAAACCCAGGGTTGTGAGTTCAATCCTTGAGGGGGCCATTTAGGGATCTGGGGCAAAAATTGGGGATTGGTCCTGCTTTGAGCAGGGGTTTGGACTAGATGACCTCCTAAGGTCCCTTCCAACCCTGTGATTCTATGATGCTCCAGCTACACCACATTTCCCTTTAATGCAACTTTCTGACAGTGGCCTGGAGGGGGCTCCACACACCCTGTGATTCATCCTGTGTGCTACTGAAGCTGTGCAAAGCAGAGGGAGCAGACCCAAGATAAATTGATAAATTTATCGGCATAAATAATGTAAATGCCAATAAATGACATAAGGCTGCTTGGTAGAGTTAATGCCAAATTATTTGCTGAACATCTTAAAGTATCTTCTTAGAGGTAGCTAAGTAACGTTTGTGCTCCACACAGCTTTTCATAAAGGAGCTAACAGCTTAGTACAAACTCTTAATAGACATTGCTGAGCATAAGAGTCAAAGCCATTCCCTTCCATTACACAGCACTTTCTTTTATTCTTCATCCCACACAAACTGAAGAAACAATGTTATGGCCCATGGACCAGCCTCCCAAGGGGAAGTGTTGGAAACCCGATCACATGAGTCATTTAAAACTGGACGATGGGACAAAGCACTCAATAACACTGTAGTGTGTTAACAATCCTCCAGTGGCCCCTAGGGGATGATTGACTAGCTCAAACAAATAGGCCTTTTCAGGTTCTGATTTCTCTGATTCTGTGATCTTGCAAAAGTCAATAGTCTTGGTGAGGGAAAAATTGGTCTCCTGGGGTCAGTAACTTTAACATGTGTTAGGCCCATCACTAACTCCACACCATAGGTCTGTGTGATCGAGGCATGGCTACCAAAAATCAGCACAGCGTATGGCATGTCAGACTGACTCCTATCATGATGGATGTATAGCACAATTTTGGGAGTGAGCCACATGAGCAAACATTCCTTCAAGGGGAGCCTACGCTGTTCAGAGATGCAGAACCTTACTAGAAATGTTATAGCAGCTATTTAATTCAGTAGAAAAGGGGATGCTTTGCATTAGGTGTTTTGATACTCCCTGGGAGGCAGTCGAATGCTGACAAGGGAGGGCAGGGAAGTCATCCAGATGAGCTCCCCATCGCACCAAGCAGCCTTGTGTAGATTCAGATCTATCACCCGTTCAAGATCTCAGAAGTCACTGTATGCCTACAACTGCTCTAACCAGTAAACACACAGGCAGGTGCAGCAAGAGAACACAATGGGACATGCTGTTGGATGGGGGGCTGTTGCTCCCTAACCTGTCCCATTGCTGGTGCGGTTTGTGTGTGTGTAGGGGAGGGAAGATGAGGGGTTGATCTTTGACTTTGTTGTGCCTGTCCTTTCCTTTGGTTGGCAGTTCTCTTTTGGAGACAAACATCTCTATAGGCCACATAGCCCACCTTTTATCGGAGACAGAGCCTATTCTATGCTGCATGCTGGTTAGTTATGTCAAAGGGGTTCTATCTCTTCCCCTTTAATTTACAGTGGCTATGGACTTTGGGCCGTTGACGTTTACAGTGTCAAGATTTGGCACAAAGGGAACAAAGAACTATTGAACTTTAATCAGTGTAGACGTACGTGTCAAGGTTGTCACACATTCTCATTTCTCAATCATTTTCTCCAGTTCAAAAATTCAGCATATCATATCTTAAGAAGCAAAGAAAAAACAAAAACCCGCAATATTACCCACATTGCTAGTTATGGTTTTGGTCACTTGGTCTGTCCAATAGCCTAAGTTAAAAACAGCCACACGCTTCTTTTAATCAATACGATGATTTAAACTGATACTACTCTCAACTTCCCAAGCTTAGAGAATCTGAAAAAGGCCTAAAGCCATTGTTGGTTGAGGCACATGAATAATTTTGTAAAGAAGTTTAAAAGGAATTCAAAGTGAAGCGAGAGAATTAATTCACAAATTATAGTTAATGCACTGTAAGATTAGGAGATGTTCAAATAGAATAAAAAAGCAGTAAATACCGCATGCTGAGCCACCTCATAATAAAGAATTGACACACTAAACAGAGACTGGTTCGGTGGGGAAAAAATACATCCTTGCCACTTGTCACATAGTATTCCCAGATGAAGTACATAAATAAACATGCCACTCACACACGGCACTTCTTCCTACGAAGCTGTCAATGAAGTGAGGTATAAGAATTAAATTGGAGTCCTGGGTGGCAGAGGGAAAATCTGGGTTGTGTTTTGTTTCTTTTGGTAGAGAAGGAAGGAAAAGGAAGTATTAGGCCACATAGAGCTATTATTACTTTTGTAGTTTCATAGGGCCTTGATTCACCACTCCATCCTCACACAGCATGGAGAGGGGAGACCAAAGAGAGCTGCTTCCCAGGATAAGGAAGCTTGGTTCTCAGGGAGGTTATGTCAGGAATCAAGGCCTGCAGCAGAACCAGTACAGCTGGCCAGCCTGATGGGCCACACCACCTGATTGGCTGGAGGGCTCAGCAGGCCAGCTCTTGAGCCAGCAGCAGCTCTCTGGCTGCTCAGTGCTCATGCCCACCACTGTGACTTCTCCAGTGTTACCTTGTTCCTACTGCTTCTGCCTTGCACCCAGCCTTGCTTTTGTCCTGTCCCGGTCTAGAATCCCTCTACCCTGCTTGCGTTAGCTCCTGACTTCCAGCTTGATCCTTGGCTCTGTTAGCCATTCCTTTCCCGCTGGTTTGACCCCTGACTCCAGCTTCTGACTACCGCCTCCGGCTCTGCCCCTAGTCCTTGGTTCCCAATGCCTGCTCTAACCGCTAAGCATGACACCTGTTCTGACCACTAGGCTAGACTTCCTTCATTCCGTTCACTGGACACCTTAAGCCAGTGGAAGATCAAGCAAAAATAAGCTTTGCTATAGCACTCTTCCTCCCCTGGCTGCCTCCTGCCCATGCCTACAACACACCACCTCTTTCAACGTATGCCAGGCATAGGGTGTGTATGAGACAGCTTTCCTCCAATGGACTTCCCAGTCACAGAGAGCGAAGTGTTTTAGGAGGAACTGAACAATGAGAAGACCTGAATTAAAAGTTGTTCCTCTGCTGCTCATTCTGTTGATGTGGATTGATCTTTGAGTAAGACCCTGGCTGTTTCTCAGGCTCTGTTTTTGGTTTTTTTTCTTTTCAATAGGAAAAAATAATAAGTGAGTCCTATGGTAAATACTTTTAGAACAGGGATAAATACATCTTAAAGGAAAACTTCTTCTATCTGGGTTGAGATCCTCACCCCTCTTATACCATTATGTGTTATAAAGGGGCTCTAAAAACCCCAGATCTGGCTGGGGAAGAATCTCTGGTGATGAAAGTGAGACAGATAGCTACAGACTGCCTTCAAAGGACTCCCTAACAAGCCCTGGCATAGCCGGCATGCAGGGGACCACATGCATGCAGGGCTCTGGAGATTCAGGGCAGTATTGCTGCCCATAGAGCAGCCCAGGGAACCTGCCATTAAATGTCCTCTCAGGGCTGCCTTAGTTATGTTGTGGGTTGGTCTGGGCCCCAAAACAGCCCAGGATCGGGAGAGCGCAAAGATGACTTAAAGCTGCATTAGCCCCATCTTCCTCCAGGCTGTGAGTTCTCTGCTGCATCTCTTAGGATATGTCTACACCACGAACTGAAGGTGTAAATTCCAGCTCGATGAGACTTACCTGTGCTAACTCTGATCTAGCTCACGCACTACAAATGTTTATAGCTGCCGCCCCCCACAGCACATACCGATCCAAGATGCTAGGTACATACCCAGGGTGACAAGCCCACCACAGCTACACTCTATTTTTAGCAGCTACACTCTATTTTTAGCAGGTCGATCAGAACCAACATAGGTATGTCATCTTGAGCTGGAATTGACATCTCCAGCACAGATTGTAATGTAGACATACTATGAGAGGCACAGCACAGAATTTTCACCCCGATCCACATGGAGAGTGCTGCATGTTCTGCTCTCATTTGAGGAATGGAACTTCCACTGCATTGTAAATCTCTACAAATTGATTTAATGCATGGCATTTGCATTGCACTTCTGCTCTCTTCTCTGTGGTATGGACTCCCTTACATCATCCATTCATAGTTTCATGTGCATATGCATCAATGTGTTAAGATAATGCAGAATATCCAGTTGAAATCTAGTGTTATGAAAGTGCTGAATATATAACAAATGCAGAATATAAAATAAAGAACTGTAGTTAGTCTCTTATACAACATTCATCGCCATGCTGCCTGGGTCCAGATTCAGCAGTCCATCCTTATTCAGAAACTCACTTCAGCACTTGTTTAATTTTACATATGTGTTTTACATGCCTGGAGTTAAGCACATGCTTAAGTTTTTGTTAAACACAGTTGGACTTCATCATGTGTTTAAACATGTTGCTGAATTCTGGCCTGAACATCTACTACAGGGGTGGCCAACCTTAGCCTGAGAAGGAGCCAGAATTTACCAATGTACATTGCCAAAGAGCCACAGTAATACGTCAGCAGCTCCGCCGCCCTGCTCCCAGTGCCTCCCGCCCACCAGCAGCCCCACCGATCAGCACCTCCTCCTCCCTCCCTGCACCTCCTGATCAGCTGTTTTGTGGCGTGCAGGAGGCTCTGGGGGTGAGGGGGAGGAGCGAGAGCATGGCAGGCTCAGGGGAGGGCATGGGAAGGGGTGGAGTGGGGGAAGGGCCCGTGGCAGAGCCAAAGGATTGAGCAGTGAACACCCCCCGGCACATTGGAAGTCAGTGCCTGTAGCTCCAGCCCCGGAGTCGGTGCCTTTACAAGGAACCGCATATTAACGTCTGAAGAGCCGCATGTGGCTCCGGAGCCACAGGTTGGCCACCCCTGCTCTACTATCTAGAAGAGGTCTGCAAGGCAAAGGAAATGGAAGCAAGGTGTTGGGTTGCTTGTTTGTTTTATTTTAACTACTATTATTTGGTTTTGAACACAGAATAAAATATGTTGGAGTCAAATCTTTTCTTCCCTTGATTATGGAAAGGTCAACAGATCTGCACAGATTATCTTAACTCATCAATTTACAGAAAATAAAAAAGAAATTCAAATAACCAAGGCTAGTTTGTTCCGCCCTGGCAAGGATGTGATTAACAAGAAAGCTTATTGCTATCATGCCTTCAAGCGCTTTCAGAACCATAATATAGCTTAACAAATAGATTTACAACAGTGACACATGCTAATGGTTGCATTATTGCCTAAAAATGTGGCACTCCTATTAACACATCTTGCTTTAGGTTCCCTAATGAGCATTCAGTTTGATTTTAAAAGACAGTGAAAAGAAAGTTATTGCATATTAAATAGCTACCACGTGTTTATTTAGCACATTTATTGAAGATTAACATGGCCGTTTTCATCTGTATAGACTCTATGGACCAGATTCCACTAGTGTAAATTTAAACAAGTGGAAGATCTGACTTTTCATCTTCAGTAATCCATTAGCATTTAGATAAATGCAGAGAGAAATCAACTTTTATCAAAACTATCCAAATACTTGAAATCAAGGAGACTAGAATATTAATTAATACAATACAGGTTAGAGACCAAATTCTTCCCTTAGGTAAGTCAATAGGTTTGCTATTGGGTAAACAAGAGCCAGATTAGGTTCTTTCTGATTAGAACCAGATTTTCAGATATCTGCCTACCTTCCTAATGTGTTCCCATCACCATACTATCTGGACTTTTATGTGGGATCTCAGACATAATGGTATTTAGACTGCCAAATGTGTGCCCAGTTTTACAATCAAATTAAAGTTTGAAGGACTGTATTCTCTACTCCTCTCAGATATTATACGGTTTAAGTGTGTTTATTATTCTTCTCCCAGGATATACTGGTGAGTCATTCCATTTGAACTTTTACTGTGGCAAGGTTTTGCAAAGAAAGATGGACCTGATCCTCTCACTCCAGTTTTACACCAGTAACTTCATTGACCCCAATTCAGTTATTGCTAACACTAGTAACATGAGAGAACTACTGATCCCCAATGTTTGACATTTTTATCTAAAGGTGTTAAGAGCTGGGCTCCATCTAGTGTCTTGTTCTGGAAGCTTTTATCCATCTGAAGTCAGTTTTATACCCCGTGGTTGGGCCATCTCCCAACCTACCCACTCTGGACTGATGGCTGCTGGTGTGAGTTGAAGCGGCAGGATCCCAAACAAGTCTCATTAATGCAGGCCTTGTCAGATTAATGCAGGCCAAGTCTCATTAATGCAGGCCTTATCTAAGATCCTATTATTGTTAAAGCCATCCGCGTTGCATTGATCAGCATGAGTTGGAGATCCAGGTTACTGACCACTTTGCTGTGGTCTGGGATGCTATTATTTCCAGATTGAGGGGCTGCCTGAAGGTTCCTGGTCACCGGATCTTGTCTTAGGGATGGATTTGGATTTCCTTTCTCTCTCTACACCTGTTACTTCTGAGACTGGACAGGTTAGGGGTCTCCATGTTTGTTTGTTGTTAGACGTTGGCCTCTTTGTGGTTGACCAGCACCACAGGGTGAATGAGATCAGCTCAACTTCCCTAGGTGTGGTATTCATGCTGTGGTGTACAGAGGGGCACTTCTGCTTCCCAAATAAGCACAGTAGAGTGTGAGCTGGGAGGCATTTTCCTGTCTTTCCTTCTTCTGTCTTATCCCTTATGCTCTAGGGTTCATGCTACAATGACTCAGTGTCTGGCCTTTTCAAGTAGAGGCCCTTGCATAAGAGGGATGGGTGAAGGAAATTGTAGTGACATCACATAGCACCAAGAGGAAAAAGTAAAGTACCGAAACCACATATATGTTGGAGGATTAGAGAAAGGGGAGTTCTGGGAGCCAAGACATTTGTTATACCCAGAAAATGTGTTTGTATTGTGCATGTGCAAAACATCCTTTTGCATGCTCACAAACAAACAAGTCATATGCAGTTATTCAGCTTGCATGTTTATATTTGATCGTGTATTCACATATAGAGTAAGTGCATTTTAGATGCTGGTATTTGAAGGTTTGATCCCATCTATATACCACACCATTTTAAAACCCAGCACATTTCACTTTGTAGTCCACAAAATCCAAATACTAGGATCTGATCTCCCGGAATAAATACTTTCACAAACAGAACCTCAGACACTAATCCTTGCTTAGTATGTTTTGTTATAACCACAGTCTGCACTTTGAACTTGGCAAGCCAAACGCATATATTGTACGAATCACCATATACGAAAATATGGTATCTTTATCGTGTCCTTGCTGAGGCTGAATTTGTTTTAAAAGAACTGAGCTCTGCTTTGGGACCAAATTTAACATGTGTGGGAGAACCTTTTTTTCAGATTTGCTAGTGTCTCATGTGCATCTATATTAGCAGCTGTGGATTTTGGGTGGGCAGCCTTGTGAAAGCTGATCAGGTGTCAAAGTGCCAGCTGTGTGACTCACTGCAAGTTATTTTCGGCATTGGTAGCAAAGCAAAACAGGATCTAGTGCAGAATTTTAGCAATCCTTGCAGATAGGAAGGAAATATCATGTGGGAAACATAGTTTCAATTGAACCAAGTGGCATAACTTGGAGAAATACATTGCAGTTGGATTTAAAATGATTTTGTTAAAGAGAAGCCCTTCCCTGTTCCACCATGTGCATATACACACAAACACAGCCATACACACCCCTGCCCCCTGCAGGTTGATCAAACAGATGTGCATTATTATTGAACCCTGCATTATTTCTGCACATTACAGTACATCATGCACACTACACAGTGCCTATAATGGGGCTGCACCCTGAAGTACAGCAGCCACAGCACATGGTGTCTATAGTGTGGCTGACAGCTGTGGCATTATTGGTGGAGCTTAGCCGCCAATAAGCAAGCCACTCGTTATAATATATGCAATGGACATGAAACAATAAATGCTGGAGAAGAGAAAACCACCTCAAAATTGTGTGGCAAGGTGCAGGGCTGCAGTGCATCCTCCACACTTCCAGGTTTCACATGGTGGCTTTGAAATAGCAACCACAAGCTTTCAGTGCCACGTGAGCAGAACGTTAGGGCTAGAATACGCAAGGAGTGGACTGAGGAGATATCTGATCCATTGGCGATGATCTTTGAAAAGTCATGGAAGACGGGAGAGATTCCAGAGGACTGGAAAAGGGCAAATATAGTGCCCGTCTATAAAAAGGAAAATAAGGACAACCCAGGGAATTACAGACCAGTCAGTTTAACTTCAGTATGTGGAAAAATAATGGAGTAAATAATTAAGGAATCAGTTTGCAAACACCTGGAAGATAATAAGGTGAGAAGCAACAGTCAGCTTGGAATTGTCAAGAACAAACCAACCTAACAGCTTTATTTGACAGGGTAGCAAGCCTTATGGATGGGGGAAAGTGGTAGATGTGATATATCTTGACTTTAGTAAGGCTTTTGATATTGTCTCGCATGACCATCTCATAAACTAACTAGGGAAATACAATCTAGATGGAGCTACTATAAGGTGGGTGCATAACCGGTTGGAAAACCATTCTCAGAGAGTAGTTATCAGTGGTTCACAGTCAAACTGGAAGGGCATATCAATTAGCGTCTCTTTGGGATCAGTTTGGGGTCCACTTCTGTTCAATATCTTCATCAATGATTTAGATAATGGCATAGAGAGTACACTTATAAAGTGTGCAGATGTTACCAAGCTGGGAGGGGTTGCAAGTGTTTTAGAGGACAGGTTTAAAATTCAAAATGATCTGGATAAACTGGAGAAAAGGTCTGAAGAAAACAGGATGAAATTCAATAAGGACAAATGCAAAGTACTCCACTTAGGAAGGAACAATCAGTTGCACACATACAAAATGGGAAATGATTGCCTAGGAAGGAATACTACAGAAAGGGATCTTGAGGTCATAGTGGATCCCATGCTAAATATGAGTCAATAGTGTAATGCTGTTGTAAAAAAAAACCCCATTATTCTGGGATGTATTAGCAGGAGTGTTGTAAACAAGACACGAGAAGTAATTCTTCTGCTCTATTCCACACTTATTACGCCTCAACCGGAGTACTGTGTCTAGTTCTGGGCACTGCATTTCAGGAAAGATGTGGAGAAATTAGAGAGGGTCCCGAGAAGAGCAACACAAATAGGTCTAGAAAACATGACCTGTGAGGAAGATTGAAAAAATTGGGTTTGTTTAGTCTGGAGAAGAGAAGACAGAGAGGTGACATGATAACAATTTTTAAGTACATAAAAGGTGGTTACAAGGAGGAGGGAGAAAAATTTATCTCCTTAACCTCTGAAGATAGGACAAGAACCAATGGTCTTAAATTGCAACAAGGGAGGTTTAGGTTGGACATTAGAAAAAACTTCCTGTCAGGGTGGTTAAGCACTGGAATAAATTGCCTAGGGAGGTTATGGAATCTCCATCATTGGAGATTTTTAAGAGCAGGTTAGACAAACACCTGTCAGGGATGGTCTAGATAATACTTAATCCTGCCTTGAGTACAGGGGACTGGACTAGATGACCTCTTCAGGTCCCTGCCAGTCCTACAAGTTCCTTCATGTAGCTCCACTTGGGGGCAAAATTGGGGCAGTGAGGATTATGTGGGCCTTCCGTGACAAGGTAAATTATTTAGGAGCTACTCTGAGGGTACCTGCAGGTTGTCCTGGCCAGAAACAATATAAAAATAGCAGACTTGGTTTATTGAAGGCAATGCAGTTTATCCCAGTCAATGCAGATTACCTGCCTTCAGGTATTTTGGCTCTGAGGGATATTCTGGCATGAAGCCCAGCCTGAAATATGTGACAACCATGAAAGAATAACAACCACGAAGGCTTCTGCATATTCTGAGAAGTGAACTCCCCCCTCAGGGTGGCTGCATTGCTGGCACCTTAACCACTGTAGCTTTGGGATGAATACAATGTTAGTTGTTTTTATATTTGCATGATACTAATCATCCCCAGCAGGTGCTACACAGATGATGCTGGAAAACCTTTCTGGTCCATTAAAAAAGAAATGACTGGTCACTATGGATACTGTGTGTTCATGTGCCATGTCGCATTATTTTGTGTAATATCCCCTGCAGGAAGGAAGCTACAGCATCACATACATTCAGTGGTCAAGACTGACCATCTATTTACAACACCACAAATAACATGCTGGCATGCTGTCCTTTTTGCTCCAATAGTGTGTGATTTCACCATCTTTCATCAGGACATTCCAGACACGCTAGCTTACTAATGATCATGGGTGGAGAAACTGGAGACAGTATAGCCTTTAGGAAATGCCTTAGCAGAGATTGTCTGGATGCTACACAAAGTGTTCTGTCATTTCTTTGAGGTTTGGCATGTCCCTGTCACTCTTACTTATGTCTTCACATGTCTTCTGTGCTAGAATGCTAAGTGAGGCTGCAGGTTTGTCAGAGTAAATTAAAGAGTAAGTTGAGGTAAAAATGCCCAAAGTCATGGAAATTACAACAAGATATATAAAAAACTATGGACCTTTGTTGGCACTCTAATTGTATATCTTTTTCAGTTTAGTCTTTATTAATAATGTTACTTCAGTAAAGACTCCTGAACTGACAGGAGGTTGGACTCCATGACCTAACAGTTCTGTCCATCTCTTATTCATATTATTCTATATCCACATAGTTACTTTCCTTTCACCACCCCTAATACATTCATATTTATTATTCCCACAATAGGCCCAGGTCTCTTAAATATGTTATCCCCAATTTTTCTTATACTCACTTATGTTTCTTTGTCTTCTAAAGTGATCACCATTAAATAGTCTACATTTTCCACATTGCCACAAGGTAGTATATCATATACAGATTTTATTTTTCCTGTTTTAAGAATAGGGAAAACTGTACTATCACAGAAAACTATATGTGTAACTGCTGGCAAATGTCTTGTAAATAGTTTGGGTTTTTTTCATCCCTGACAGCATTGCTGCCACTTGCACTCTACCAGTTAGCCTGGTAGGTTATTGCCTCACGACTTACACATAGTAAACATTCACCCACACGCTTACACATCAGAGCGACAATTCCAAAATGTCAAAAAATCATACACTGGTGAAAGAAAAGTGTAAGTTGCTGTGTATTCTAAGACACTCATTGACAGCTGAGACTTACAGCCTTACAGTGGTGCTGACACATTTGAGAAAATGGTATGGAGGACAAAGGCTGTGAGTGATGCATAATGGACGAGGGGCCTCATTCTAATACCTTTTTTCACTAGTGTAAATCCACTGGGCCTGCTTCTATACTGTCTTGCACCTCTGCAGTCATTTACACCCGTGCAAAGTTGCTATAAAAACACCATCATTCTGATTTGGGTGGCATTTTAAATTTGTCTTGCACTGACTGCGTACAGATAGCAATGATTGTACAGGGGAGAATCAGGCCTTCGAGTGGTTCTTTTGGACATAATATCATGATATCCAAAGGAATTATCTTGCCTTTTTATACCTTCTATGTTGCTAGCTGTCTTTACTTCTTCCTCTCTAATTTTGTTATAGGTCATGGTGCTGGTGGTGGTCTGGCCTAGTACTCTGCTGGACTGTCACCTAGTTGCTTGGTCCCAGGTGCTTCCAAGTCAACTTGCTCTGAGTATAGTCTAGTCATTGCTTCTGGCTCTATAGGATACACTCCCCAACTCAGAACTTTGGTCCAACACCTTCTCTGGGTCGTGGGGTCTCACCGTCCAGCCACCATAGACAGCCGCATATGCATGTTCCCCCAGAGCACCACACAGGCTGTGAGCACTCTGGGCTCTAGTTTAACCCCTTGGGGACAGCATGGCAGGAAAAATAGGGATACAAACTTAGAAAAAGAATTTGTTAGCCACCGAAACTTTACTCTTAATGCACTTAAGATTACAGTTCTTTGAAATCAACCAACAGTTCTCAGGGCTGGTCTCCACTTAAAACTTAGGTCAACATAGCTAAAGTGCTGAAAGGGGTCATGAAAAATACATACTCCTGAGCACCATAGCTATGCCAACCTGACTCCTATTGTAGACACAGCTAAGTCGATGGGAGAATGCTTCCATCAACCTAACTCCCATTGCTAGGGGAGGAGGAGTTCCTACAGCAATGGAAAAACCCTTTCTGTCACTATAGGCTGCATCTACAGTACAGGGTTACAGTGGCATAGGTACAGTACTATAGCTATGCCACTATAGCACCCATAATGTAAACATGGCCTGAGATGCACCATCTCTGGTGTGATCTCACCTCCTCTGCGAAACCAAGGTGTACCAGAAGTTCAGGCTGGGCAGAGTCCCTTCTTACCTCTCTCTAGAAAGTCCTTCTTAGAAGTGGTGATAGTTGCCCCTTCACACAGCACCACATCCCCCTTTTAAGTACAGTCTCTGTCTCTTTGCGACTGGGATGCTCCAGCCCTCTTCCATTCATAGGTCTACACTAGAACATTAGATCGTCCCAGCTACCTCACTCCAGGGTGTGAAAAATCCACACTGCTGAATGACATAATTAAGCCAACCTGTGTGGACAGCGGTAGGTGGTTGGAAGACCTAGCTACTGCCTCTTTGGAAGGTGGATTTACTACAGTGAGGAGAGAACCCCTCCCGTCACTGCAGTGTCTACGCTGAAGCACTGCAGTGTGCTGCAGCTGTACTGTTCTAGTGTTTTAAATGTAGATACAACTGCACGTACCCTTTGTAGAATAGCCATAGTTCCTTGGGTGTGGACCAGCAGTTTAGAGATAATCAATGTCAATCGCCCCAAACTGCAGTCTTGATGTCTTCAATGAGGTGTCAAGAGCACTTGTCCTGGGCAGGAAACTGTCTGGAATGCAATACAGTAAGCTGCTCTCAGGCAAGTTTAGACTTATGTTCAGCACATAATACAAAATGAAGTTCATAATTTGCTACAAACATACCCCACTCTGTCACAAACACATTCTGTATCTTTGCGTCTCTAGAATTGTTTCCACAACTGTCTGGTGTAAAGTTTTGACACCATGCAATGTAGTTGTTTTCCTTGCATGGGTATATCCTATAGACATCAGTTATGCACTGAAGAATGATTTAAGCAGAAAGAGACTCAGGCAAGAAACAAACTGTACAGTGATATGCTCAGCTTCTATAAAGAACTACACCACAACTAATAAATCATTTCTCCGAGGTCTAACTGCCTATACATTCACTTAACTTGTAGGACTGCTTGTAAAAGCACCATCTGGAGATTCCTAATAATATCAGAGCTAGTGCTCACAGAAGATAAATTTGTGAATACATTTTTGCACGTTATTCAACTAGTTCCATATATAGTTGAATAATATTCATTGGGAATTCTTGACATTTTCTCATCAAATAATTATTCCTTTTTCTTTTCTTACTTGATGAGCTCTAGTGACTCAAACTTTTCTCCATCTACATGCAAAGAGAGGGAAAATATAGACAGCTTACAGTTGATTGTTAACTAAAAAGACAATATGGGTGAAACACTGGCTCAATTGAAGTCAATAGTAACACTTCCATTGATTTCAATGGACTGGGATTTCACCCTATAACTTTTTTCAGACTTAAATCTATCACTAGTTTAATAGTGAAAAATTGTATCTATAACATCCCAGGTAGTGAATGCTGAAGTACATTCTTCAGTAATTTCTTTAGGGTAGAGTTGAGGAGCTGAAAACAAATCACAAATAATGAATAGACATTTGTGCTTTCCTTTCCTCAATAGTCTGTGTCAAAATATCTTGTTCCCCATCCCTCCTCTCTTTTTACAGTCTATAGAACATTTCACCCTTCAGCAACTACAACTTGGGATCCCAGGAAACTGCAGGTCAGGTTTGTTACCTGGCTTATTTCAGTAGGTTTCAGTATGAAAATATTGGGGTCCTGATTTTCGGCCCTCAATTCTCTGTGTCACATCAATGGAATTACATTGGTGTAAAACCAATGGGAGATCAGAATGCAGCCTGGAAAACATTTAGGACTATCCATAGAGGAATAATCATGACAGTGTGCCACCTGTCTGTTAGTGAAACCTGAATGATTTGCAAAATTAGATAAAAATCCAAGATACTGTGAACCAAATTTATTCCTGGCCTAATACTGTTAGCATCAACAGAGTTAGACCAGTGATGAATATGGTCCTTGTATGCTTGTTCTACAAACATGGATTGGGAGATATAAACAGCAGCTGGGGGACAGCATGCTGAGAGGTTAGAATTGGTTGTCAAACAGGCATACTCTTGTGTTTTCTTTTATGCTGCTGGAAGATCTGTCATGGACTGTATACATCTGAAGCTACCAGAACCTCAGTACTCTGTGTTTGGACATTTGTAACTGTGTGACTTTTCTTTCCTGTTTGGACTTGGATGAAGAAAGCCCTGCTTTTTTGTTTGGATGTGGGATATACTGTGCTTGCTCTACAAACTCTGTTGTCCAAATTCCTTTCCCGGTGCAACCATTTGCTGCACTTTTTGACCCATCATAGTGAGATCTTGTATTGATGATAATCCTGCATGCAATACGGGGAGGAGGGATAGCTCAGTGGTTTGAGCATTGGCCTGCTAAACCCAGGGTTGTGAGTTCAATCCTTGAGGGGGCCATTTAGGGATCAGAGACAAAAATTGGGGATTGGTCCCCCTTTGAGCAGGGGGTTGGACTAGATGACCTCCTTAAGGTCCCTTCCAACCCTGATATTCTATGAATATATGGCACAGCCAGTGAATTAAGGATGGAATTGCAGTCTTGATTTTGAGCTTCCTCACTGCTTTTGTTTTGGAGTTGGATTCAAACCAAAATCCTACATATGACCAAGTAGGGAAGTTCAATCACAGAACCAAGCATTGCAGCTGTTAATTTCAGAAATATTATGTTGTGTCTTTTCAAGAACAGTATTGCAGAATGCTTCCATGTTTTAGTCTTCATTGGTTCCTGTTACAGACCCAAATTTACTAATTTCCCACCCAAACCTGCTTTCTTTCATCTTCCTTTTATTAATGGAATATTTCTACCTCTGAGACTGTGAGACATGAACCTGAGAAGATAGTCAACGATAAGAAAATTAATCTCACTACACTTTTTAAGCTTCCTTCACTTCCACCCACCCCCACCTTGTACTCCCAGTTTCAGATCTTTTCCCCACATTTTAGTGTCAGGAGACTGAAGTACATTCACAGCTGATTACATTCTGCACATCAAATGACAAAGTGAATGGACAACTTGTGTTCTGTGACATGTTATAGGGCCTCAAGCTCCTTTAGACTCAATATTTTGCCATTTGACCTATTAAGATTTTGTCGTGTATTCTTATTTTTAATTTTCATTCACTGTAAACACTATGATGACTCCTTTTAACATGGAGACATTTGTGTGGTAATCAACATTTTGTGTTGCATGCAAACTAAATGCTGAAGCTGAGTAAGTTTGTAATGATGTCAGCAAAACAGATTACAATTTTCTCGTCTTCCTTATTCAAAATTAATTCACAATTTTGTGTCAATTTGTGATTGGTTACATAAGTCAAATGATACTTTCTCTGTTCCTGATTGAATGATGGTAACTCGAACACTTTTCTGGTGTGAATACTCACAGGAAGCTGATTTGAAATTAATTTCCCGTGAGGAATTGAGTGAGATTAAAATTCACTTTCCACAAGCTGTTGCACTAATTAGGCTCAGTTGCACAAATGTCCATGGACACCTAATATAAAAAGGGTATGAAAATGAAGTGAATTCATTTAAAACTCTGAAAGAATGTTTGTGGAAACCTCTTTGCAGTATTTGCCTAACTCTAGTGAAAATATTATTTTCTTCACAGTAAGAATTCATAATGGCAAATATGCAGTAAAATATCCCCCCAAAATCAGTTATTTCATATGGTGTAGATCCCAATGCAAACCTTAGCATCTTGGATCTATATACCTAGGTATCCACCCACATACTCACCTACCGAAGGTACTCAGCTAACAAGGTCTCATGGTGCTAAAAGTGAGAGTGTGAGTGGTATTTTACTGACATCACATTTTTCACAAAACAATCTCTCTAGAAAATTAAAATCAGTGTAACAGGGATTGGAATTTGTACATTGCAAGGCACTGTAACAATATGGGATATTCATCATACTTGAAAAAAATTGGAGTTTCACAATCTAAATTCAATACAGACCAAATCCTGTGCCTTTTGAAGTCAATGAAAATTTTGCCAGTGACTTCAGTGGCATCATACTATGGCTCTCTACATAGATTCCAGCATATTTTAATTTCACAAATAATTAGTTTGTATCTAGTCACCTCCATGTTTTATTCCAAAATATACTGTCTTAAAAACATATACACACAAATCTTAAAAAGCATGTTAAATATATTGGGCATAATCCTGCTTTCACTTGTACCTGTTTTAAACCAGGATAATTGAAGACATTGGGACTAATCATGTACTACATACTGAAAGTACTTGATAAATAAGGGCCTTACCATGTTATATGTGAGAGAAGAATTAGGCACAATATATTTTGCTCTTATCTTTTTTAATCTAAACCTTATGCTGTCCATCACAGCTGAATTGTGAAAAAACATTGGAGGTAAATTTAAAAGCCCTCACACTCCAAAATCAAAATCAGCATTTTCTGTTGGAAATTATGACAAGCCTTGACTATGAAACCTCTCGCAGAAACCAGAGAGTGAAGTATGTGCCTTTAAAGGATTTTCTTGCAGGAAACTGAAGGCGGGGAGGAAGGGGGTCTGGATGAGTGAATGGTAAACAGGAACATTAGTAATGCTCGAATACTTTATATGTTCTGTGAAAAACAGATTTTCCATACTAACCCTACAAATTCTATCTGATATGCTTTCCTACGCATTTGCATATCACAGTCAAATATAGAGTCTAGCAAGGTCATTTAAGAGTTATAGGCAGAACCTTTCCATTTTGTTAATCACTTACAGCTCTAATTTCACACTACATCAGTCCTTTTTACTTTGGCTCAGGCAACCCGCTACCATCCTCTTCGAAAAATCTCACATTGCTAAACATCTGTTCCCTGTATACTGGAAACAATGGTGGGGGGAAAAGTTTCCAAAAAGTCAGTTGCTTTATAGCAATCTCCAGTGATTAGCGATGATACCTTAGATAGTTAAGTGATTAAATAAATAAATACCCAGGTCTCTAATTCAGTTTTAGCCCATGGTACCATTTGGAGAAGCCCCAGGGCTTCTCTGAATTGTGCCTGGCTGTCTATGGTCCCTAAATGGCCATTCTGACACTGAGGCTCACTGGAGCACATGGACATTCTAGCCATGTGGGTGAGATCCGCTACACTGGCTTTACATCCCTGGGGGTTCTCCCTTTTGCAATACAAGTGTCGTCCATGGCTCAATGAACTGAAGAAGGGCTGAGAATCTGTCCCATATATAGTAAAAATTAATTTTCAAAGTGGACTGTTCTCTCCAGGAGAGGGGGGAGCAGTCACCCTTAGTGGAAGAGTTCAAGTATCTAGTGGTCTTGTTCACGAGTGATGGTAAGTGGGATCCATGGTGGTGAAGAGGGAGCTGAGTTCTCAGACGAAGCTCTCAGTTTACAGGTTGATTTACGTCCCCATCCTCACCTATTGTCACAAACATTGGGTAATGACCGAAAGGACGAGATTGCAAGTAAGTAAGAGTGGCAATACCATGACCTCCCCTAAAATAACCTTGTGACCCCCTGCCCGCAACTCTCTTTTGAGTCAGAACCCCAAATTTGAGAACGCTGGTCTCCCCCCACGAAATATGTATAGTACGGGGTAAAAGCACACAAAAGACCAGATTTCACAATCCGTGACATGTTTTTCATGGCTGTGAATTTGGTAGGGCCCTAGCTCTGATCAAACAAATGGGCATTTGATTGCTCCCTCATTTAGCCTGAATGAAAAACAGATATCATACCCACCATCTGCAGTGAGGTTTGTGACTGCCTCTAGTTTAAAGATATACACCCTGGGAGCCACCCAATCTTCAGCATAACAATAGCATCACACTGTCACAACAGTTTATAGAATAAAAGAGGGGAGAGCTGAAAAGACTTTTTATTAGGTTATCGAGTACATTTCCTAGCCAGTATCTGATTCTTTTTTGGAGGGGGATATTTCTTAGGCTATGTCTACACTGGCAATTGAATGACAAAACTGTTGTTCTTCAGAGGTGTTTAAAAAAAAACAACCTGAAAGACGAACGCTACTCATTGGGGGGTGGAAGTATTTTGTTCGCAAAAAAGCTGACAAACAGCGGCTACACTGCCCGATTTTTTGCGACACGGCTGTGTCGACACAGCCATGTCGCTAAAAGCTGCGTAGTGTAGACATGGCCTATGTGTTTAATTTAGAACAGGTTAAAAGGTCTCAAGTGATGGGGCTCCAATCACTTCCTTTTGGCCACCATTCCATTGCTTAATACTGCTCATGCTCAGGAATTTGTTGTTGTTGTTTCTTTGTGCAGTTTTCCATTCCTGTTTTCATCCCATATTTCCCAGTTATATCTCTGTGCAGCCCCCAAAACAATGTCTGAACAATCCCTGGTGCAACATTTAAACCTTTTACAATGTTGTAGATGGTTATATCTCCCCATGCCAAAGCATGTAAGCACCTGCTGAAGCCCATCCCTGTTCACAAAAATAAAGTTAAGCATGTGTTTAAATGTATTGCTGATTTAGGGTCTTAGTCACCTTTTTACTGGGCCATATATAGTTAGCTCGTTATATCTTTCCTCGTTCAATCTTTCCTCCAATAGCACTCTGGCAATTTTTGTTTCTCTTATCTGAATTCCTTGCAGTGGACGGATGTTTTTCTGTGGTGCCCTTGAAATCAATGCAATATTCCAGGTAGGATGCACCCGGATTTCCTGCTTAATTGTTAATTATTTCCTTTATTACATTTTAGATATGCTTAAAAAAATTGTAGTGATTTGCACTTCTTTGCAATTAGATGCAGGAGCTAGAATATCTTTTATATTACACTGACGTTTTTCTTTAGGGAATGAGTAATATTTTACACCCACTGGTTTCCAATATGTATCAGCACCCCCTATGTTTCCTTGAGGGTCTTTCTGCCTAGACTTCTCATCATCATAGCTATTTCACCTTTATCATTGTGGCAACTATCACATTTGGTTGGTCAAGGAACATTGCATGATTTGCTTCCTTTCCTTCCATCTCTCTAAGTATCTGTATGATTTGTCTGATGGATTATTTCAAAATGACCTTGTTAAATGTGAACGTATAAAGCAAGACATATTTATTGTGTGTGGCTTTGACCAGTCAGTCCTTTCATAGAATGGATAGTGTGTCAGAGAATGCACAGCACAAACTGCCAAGGATTTTTTAATCCAGAAAAAAAAATCTGAATTTAAAAGGAGTGAACAACTCTTGTCAATGACATTCACTGTACAAAATCTCACCCTCCCTGCTCCCAGTTCTGTTCCTGAGAATGGGTTGTTTGTTGATTTCCTTGGGCTTTGCCTACAGTTCTTTGAGCCATTGCTAAAAGAAAGAGTTGGATAAAAAGAATGGGTTAAATCCTCATCCCTAACGCAAGTGCCCATTAAATGTGCAGCATTCAATCGGGTGAATTTGGCCCACGTATTTAGAGAAGCCTAAAGGCTTCTCTAACATATGCCTGCTGCCCAGGCATCTGGTGATTGCCAGAACATAAGGACAATGTAGCCGCCACCTCTTTGCCAGTGAGTGAGAGAGGAACTTCTTCAGTGATTCTATACCACCCAAGGATTCTCCAGTGCTGAGGGGAATCTCTAAGGGTACCTCTACACAGCAATTGAACACCCGCAGCTGGCCCTGGTCAGCTGATTTAGGCTTGCAAGGCTCGAGCTGCAGGGCTGTAGACATTAGAATCATAGAATATTAGGGTTGGAAGAGACCTTAGGAGGTCATCTAGTCCAATCCCCTGCTCAAAGCAGGACCAACACCAACTAAATCATCCCAGCCAAGGTTTGTCAAGCCAGGCCTTAAAAACCTCTAAATATGGAGATTCCACCACCTCCCTAGGTAACCCATTCCAGTGTTTCACCAC
This sequence comes from Chelydra serpentina, assembly GCA_037349315.1. Classification (NCBI taxonomy): domain Eukaryota; kingdom Metazoa; phylum Chordata; order Testudines; family Chelydridae; genus Chelydra; species Chelydra serpentina. The sequence goes on along the minus strand of JBAIAC010000004.1, from coordinate 18,556,816 downwards.
CCTACTAGTGAAATAGCATTTCCTGATATCCAACCTAGACCTCCCCCACTGCAACTTGAGACCATTGCTTCTTGTTCTGTCATCTGCCACCACTGAGAACAGCCGAGCTCCATCCTCTTTGGAACCCCCCTTTAGGCAGTTGAAGGTTGCTATCAAATCTCCCCTCACTCTTCTCTTCTGTAGACTAAATAACCCCAGTTCCCTCAGCCTCTCCTCGTAAGTCATGTGCCCCAGCCCCATTATCATTTTCGTTGCCCTCTGCTGGACTCTCTCCAATTTGTCCACATCCCTTCTATAGTGGGGGGGGGAACCAAAACTGGACGCAGTACTCCAGGTGTGGCTTCACCAGTTCCGAATAGAGGGGAATAATCACTTCCCTCGATCTGCTGGCAATGCTTCTACTAACACAGCCCAATATGCCGTTGGCCTTCTTGGCAACAAGGTCCACTGATGACTCATATCCAGCTCGTCGTCCACTTTAATCCCCAGGTCCTTTTTTGCAGAACTGCTGCTTAGCTAGTTGGTCCCCAGCCTGTAGAGGTGATTCAGCCTCTCACAGGAGCCCGAGCTGTGGGACCCTGCATGGGGGGAGTGTCCCAGAGCCTGGGATCCAGCCTGAGCCTAAATGTTTACAAAGCAATTTGTAGCCCTGTGAGCCCAAGTCAGCTGACCAGGGCCAGCTGAGGTTATGCCCAGGTCTTTTATTGCAGTGTAGATGTACCCTAAAGGGGCAGCTAAGGCAGCTTTAGAGCACTAGAGGAGACGGAGCTGCCAGAGATCTGGCTCCAACTGTGTATTATGTAGAGATGGCTCCCATTCACAAAATTAGCATCCACATTTAGAACACTCCGAGTTGAGGAGGTCTTTAGTTTGGCCCATTATGAAGATGGGAAACATGTAAAATTTCAGATTCAGATGTGGATTCCCAAACCCAATCCCCAAAGCTTTGAAGGGATGGGAACATCATCTGGTCCATCTCTTGTATTTATTCTTAACATGGTTTAATTTGCCGTAATAGCAAAATATTGCGGCTTCCTCCTTAGCCCCGTTTTCCTTTTGTCTCCAACTCTGCTTTTCATTTTATTCTTGGCATGTCTATTAATTTCCTTGAGTTCTCCTCAGTTTAAGGATTATTGAGCATTTCTGAAATCATTTTTTTTAAAGTGATTTTTTTTCTTGTTATAAAACAAACAAAATTATTTTTCCACCTCGAGCAGAAGAGGGGGGGTTATAATAACAGAACTTGGAACATTAAGCAATAAGACAAGAACTCCAAAGCTGGGCAGAAAGAGACGTTGAGAGAGTATTAACAGACACTTGAGACAGAAACAAGGCAGAGCACTGAAAATTCACACACATTAATAATACAGAGGGTAGCAAGGTTAAGACACCACTCTGAGGTGAAATTCTGCATTTCAGACAAATTTATCCTAAAAATAATAAGAGTAAGACACCAAAAATAATTCACTGCCCTTTGTCAGACATTCCATTATGCTTTATTTTAAAAAAATATTATTGTTTCACGTCAGGGTCATAAAATTTCCAAAATGATGGATGCTTTGGCTTTATAATTACAGTGAGAGGGCTATGGCAGGGACACTCTACATGGAAAGCAAACTTGCATTTTTCTCTCGTTTGTCTCCAATCCCTTGAGCCAAAGGTTGGGTTTAAATCAAGTTAATACAAAAATTAAAATGAAGGGATTTGTTAGGATGGAGAAAACATGGGCTCCTTAAGGGTGGTCTCACTAATGTCCTTATTGTCTGCAAGAATGCTCAAGAATGCTCTGATTTGGTAGAAAATAAGGCCGGATGTGCATGCAGTTTTTGTACTGATTTAACTATTTCAAGGTGTGATTTTTCACTGAAGTAGTTAAATCATACAACCCTTGGTGTGGACAAAGTTATATTGGTATAGATATGTCTTACATCAGTATAACTATTCCTGTAAATTTAGCAGAATAAACTTTACCTCTACATCTTTCTAGCAGAATAACTGCATCCATTCTAGTGGTTATACTTTTTTAAATGATACCAGCTTATATCTGGTATATAGCTGTATAAATATTATGTTTGGACAAGTCCTAATTCATTTTAGCCAAGACATCAAATGCATAAATGGGATATTCCTTTCCTGTCTCTCTCTCATTCTTTATGACGTTTTGTTTTATAAAGGTTTTGGGGCAAATATTATAAAAGAGAAAGTGATACATCTATAGCATGTCATTGAGGGTCCAGTCCTGCAATCACTTATGCACGTGAGAAATTTCAGTTTTCTGAATAGTTCCACTGATTATGCATTTTAAATCAGCAGGTCCAGATAAATTGCATCCAAGAGTTTTAAAAGAGGTGACCAAGGAGCTCACTGGACCATTAATGTTGATTCCCAGTAAGTCTTGGTGCACTGAGGAAGTTTCAGGAGACTGGAAGAAAGCTAACGTTGTGCCAATATTTAAAATGGGCAAATAGGATGACTGGGCTAATTATAGACCTGTCAGCCCAACATTGATCCCAGGCAAAATAATGGAGCAGCTGATACGGACTCAATTAATAAAGAACTAAAGGCGGGTGATGTCATTAATGCAAATCAACATGGGTTTATGGAAAATAGATCCTGTCAAACTAATTTATCATCTTTTTTGAGAGATTACAAGTTTGATTGATAAAGGTAATAGTGTTGATATAATAGATTTAGATTTGTTTAAGGCATTTAAGTTGGTACCACATGACATTTTGATTTAAAAAACTGGAATGATATAAAATTAACATGGCACATATTAAATTGATTAAATACCCAAGAAACTGATATGTTTCAAAATAGAACTGTACATGGGGAATTGTCATTGAGTGGGTGTGTTTCCAGTGAGGTCCCATAGGGATTGGTTCTTGGCCTTACACTATTTAACACTTTCATCAATGATCTGGAAGAAAACATAAAATCCTCAGTGATAAAATTTGAAGATGACACAAATATTGGGGAAGTGGTAAATAATGAAGAGCACAAGTCACTGATTCAGTGTGATCTGGATCGCTTGGTAAAGTGGGCACAAGAAAACAATATGTGTTTTAATACGGTTAAATGTGAATGTATACCTCTAGGAACAAAGAATATAGGTTGTACTTACAGGATGTGAGACTCTATCCTGGGAAGCAGTGACTGAAAAAGATTTGGGAGTTGTGGTGGATACTCAGCAGAGCAAGTACTTCCAGTGTGATGCTGTTGCCAAAAGATCTAATGAGATCCTTGGATGCATAAATGGATGGATCTTGAGTAGTAGAGAGTTTATTTTACCTTTTATTTAGCACTTGTCTGACTGCTGCTGGAATACTGTGTCTGGTTCTGGTGTCCACAATTTGAGAAGGATGTTAATAAATTGGAGAAGGTTCAGAGAAGAGCCATGAGAATGATTAAAGGAATGGAAAATGTGTCTCATAGTGATAGACTCAAAGAGCTCAATCTATTTCGTTTATCAAAGAGAAGATTAAGGGGTAACTTAATTACAGGCTATAAGTAGCTACATGGGGGGCATCTCCCATAGGCCGGGAATGGTGAACCGCGGCCACTGGGAGCTGCGGGCGGCCGTGCCTGCGGACGGTCAATGTAAACAAACTGTCTTGCGGCCTGCCAGCAGATTACCCTGATGGGTTGCAGTTGCCCAAGTTATTACATGGGGGGTCACGAGCTGTCAACCTCCACCCCAAACCCCGCTTTGCTTCCAGCATTTATAATGGTGTTAAATATATAAAAAGTGTAATAACTTCGCGACCGCCTGAGGGGGTCCCAACCCCCAGTTTGAGAACCCCTGAGCTAGAGGGTTCCTGGCAGCTGCAGTTCCCAGCATGGCCTGAGGGAAGGAGATGGCAGTGTGCAGGAAACTCTGTGCAAGTCTGAGACCAAGCATCAGGCTGTTTCTCCCTCTGTATCCCTGGGCTCTGGGGGGAAGGGGGATGGTTGTCGGGGCAAGGCTGGGCTCTGAGGGGGTGGGTGTTTTGGGCTCTGGGGGGAGGAGGTGTGGGTATCTGGGCTGGGGGGGCCCATGGCTGGGTCCTGGGGGGAAGAGGGTTTCGGTATCTGGGATGGGGGAGGCGTGACTGGGCTCTGGGGAGGAGGGGGTTTGGATGTATTAACTGGAGGGGCCCACAACTAGCATCTGGGGGGGCAGGGGTGGTGGGTGTCTGGCCCTCTGGCTGGGCTCTAGGGGTGGTGAAAGGCGGCAGAGAAACAGGAACTGGGTTGTCATAGGGGTTTCTTTAACTCTACTCCGGGGGGAATTTGTGTGTGTGTGTGTGTGTGTATTGCAGGGATCGGCAACCTTTGACATGCAGCCCATCAGGGAAATCTGCTGGCGGGCCGGGGTGGTTTGTTTACCTGCAGCGTCCGCAGGTTCGGCCGATTGCAACTCCCACTGGCTGCGGTTTGCCGTTCTAGGCCAATGGAGGCTGCGGGAAGCAGCATGGGACGAGGGATGTGCTGGCCGCCGCTTCCTGCGGCCCCGACTGGCCTGGGACAGCGAACCGCGGCCAGTGGGAGCTGTGACCGGCCGAACCTGCGGATGCTGTAGGTAAACAAACTGGCCCGGCCCGCCAGCGGATTTCCCTGATGGTCCGCGTGCCAAAGGTTGCCGATCCCTGGTGTATTGCTACCGACATACTTGCTGACAGGTGTTTTGCAATAAATTACTAAAATAATTGAAACTGATGTGATTATGCAGTATCATTTGCAGAATTTTAAAATATTGTGTGAAGATTTTTTTTTTTTGGGGTGCAGAATTGAAAGAGGCCAGTGTGGAGAAGCTGAGCAAGCACCAGAGTTGGTCTGGATTATAAGTGCAGGTGGAAGGAGGGGAATAGGACTCCTGAGTTAAGAGGAACAGGGTTGGACTTGACAGATGAAGACAAAGTTTGATTTGCTAATCTTAGTTTAATGTACTCTGGATGGCGAGTGAGGTCTTACAATGGCCCACAGAGAGCTGAGGGCAGTGCACCAATAGGACCATGTTGGGCCATCTGTTTCGTCTAGATTGGTTATCCTATCAGTTATGTGTGAGTAACTTCAATGAGAGTTGTGTGTGTGCAGCTGACTACAACAATCAGTCCCTGTATGTTGAAAGAATATCTTGAAATGTTGATTCCTAGTTTAATTAACTTATCGCAGTGGGGGTGAAATTTGAAGATTTTTTTTCCCCATCCTGCCCAATCATAAGCATTTTCTGTCACGTTTAAAAGTCAGAGCTCCTGTGATGGGTTTTGTAATTTAAGTTCATGTTCTTCAACTCTCAATTCATTAGTGTTTAGTCAGTGTGGAATATTTATTGAGGTGGTGAATACAGTGTATATTATCAATCAAATGCAGGAGGTGGAGAGGAAAGATTATAATGTAAGGAAGAAACTACTAGATAGTTTAAAGGCTAGCTAAAATGGATATGCACTCAGGCTCTTTCAGGCACATCTGCTTTCTCATGAGATATGAATGAATGTAATGTCTTGTTCTGAGATGTACTGATATATGGATCCATTTAAAGAGACAGTATTCCTAATGAAACACTTGTGTGCTACATTCTTGGAAACGTACCAATCCTGTCTGGGCACTGGTACATATCCGGTGGGTTTTCCTACCTCATAAGCAGATCTTGTGACACTACAGGGGGTTCACCCAGTAAGGGGCTGTGTCGCTGCCTGCCTAGGGTTGCCTGGTGTCCGGTTTTCAACCGGAACGCCTGGTCGAAAAGGGACCCTGGCGGCTCCAGTCAGCACCTCCGACCAGGCTGTTAAAAGTCCAGTCGGGAGTGCTGCAGGGCTAAGGCTGGCTAGTTCCTACCTGTCCTGGCACTGCACTACACCCCAGAAATGGCCAGCAGGTCTGGCTCCTAGGCAGGGGGTGGGGCACAAGGCTCCTCGCGCTGCCACTGTCCCGAGCACCGACACCGCACTCCCATTGGCCGGGAACCGCAGCCAATGGGAGCTGCGGGGACGGTGCCTGGGGGGCGAGAGCAGTGCGTGGAGCCTCCTGGCACCCCCACTTAGGAGACAGACCTCCTAGCTTCTGGGGTGCAGCATGGAGCCAGCACAGGCAGGGAGCCTGCCTTAGCCCCACTGCAACGCTGACTGGGAGCTGCCTGAGGTAAGCCCGCGGTCCAACCATGCTCCCCAACTCCCTACCCCATCCCTGAGCCCCCCCGAAACCCAGAGCCCCCTGCTGCACCCCAAACATCTCATCCCTGGCTTCACCCAGAGCCCGTATCCCCTCCTGCACTCCAACCCCCTTCCTCAACCCACAGCCCCCTCCCACATTCCGAGTCCCTCGGCCTCACCCCCCAGCCTGGAGTCCCTTCCTGCACCTCTCATCCCCAGCCCCACCCCAGATCCTGCACCCCCAGCCAGAGCCCTCACTCCCCCCTCACCCCAACTCCCTGCCCCAGCCCAGAGCCCGCTCCTGCACCTTGAACACCTCATTTCTGGCCCCACCCCAGAGCCCGCACCCCCAGTTAGGGCCCTCACCCCCTCCCGCACCCCAGTGAAATTGAGTGGGGGTGAAGGAGAGTGAGCCACCGAGGGAGGTAGAATGTAGTGAGTGGGGGCGGGGCCTCAGGGAAGGGGTGGGGCCTCGGGAAGGGGTGGGGCTAGGGTGTTCAGTTTTGTGCGATTAGAAAGTTGGCAACCCTATGCCTGCCCTGTAGCTCTGGGTGCTTCTGTGCTGTGCACCTTTGGCTCAGAGCTAGGGTGACCAGATGTCCTGGTTTTATAGGGACAGTCCTGATATTCAGGGCTTTGTTTTATATAGGTGCCTATTACTGCCCACCCCCTGTCCTGATTTTTCACACTTGCTATCTGGTCACCCTATGCAGAACTGACACCAGCAGCCTGTTCACAGTGCTACAGCCTCACCCTGACTTCCACCAGCCTGGTTACTCCTTGCAAAGTGACACTAACAGCCTCTCCACTCCAAAGTCTCCACCCCAAACCATCTCCCCTGCAGTGTCCAATCCCTCTCACTGGACCCTCACAGAAGTTACCAAGTTCGCTGCCTCCAAAGAGCGAGAGGAAACACACAGACCTGCTAGCTTGGCTGGGGATTTTACCCTTCAATTTAATACACAGCCCTGATATGCTTTTGGGCAGGCAGTGACACAACCCCTTATTGGTCTGGGTGAACCCCAAAGCAACCCAGATAGAGTCCGGGCATGTCTTGGACTCCTCAGGCTCCACAGTCATAGCAGAGGCTCTGGAAAGTGGCAGGGTCATCTGGCAGGTTGAACATGAGAGTGGGAGAGTGTTTATTCTAATTTGGACACTGAGTTTCCATGCCAACTTTGGCAGGTCACTAAGAATGGGAGTTTTTAAAAGTGGTCAGTGGAGGCCTGGTTCTGCGCCCAGTGAAATCAAAGGAAGCAAAATTAGGCCAATGCTGGGTGCAGTTGAAAATGTCATCTGTGCTTTAATTTCCCATCCAGTAAGATTAGAGAGGTGGGATGATTTCCAGGTGGAGTTCTTCAAGCTCCCTCCTTTTGAAGGAAAGCGTGCGGGGGAAAGAGACAAAAAATTTAACTCCTCCCTTTAGACAAAGGGAACAGGCAGTGTCAGGCCTTATCAAGAGCAAGAACAGTGTTTTCCAAGATCCCATTGTACTTTGGGAGGCAAGGGAGTGTGTACTATTTCTTTAAAACAGGGGTGGCCAACCTGAGCCTGAGAAGGAGCCAGAATTTACCAATGTACATTGCCAAAGAGCCACAGTAATACATCAGCAGCCCCCCATCAGCTCCCTCCACACCCACTCCCAGCGTCTCCCGCCCACTGGCCGCCCTGCCGATCAGCGTCTACCCCACCCTCCCCGCACCTCCCGATCAGCTGTTTTGTGGCATGCAGGAGGCTCGTCGGGGGAGGAGTGAGGGCCTGGCAGGCTCAGGGGAGAGGACGGGAAGGGGTGGAGTGGGGGCAGGGCCTGTGGCAGAGACAGGGGTTGAGCAGTGAGCACCCCCCGGCACATTGGAAAGTTGGTGCCTGTAGCTCCAGCCCTGGAGTCGGTGCCTGTACAAGGAGCCGCATATTAACTTCTGAAGAGCCGCATGTGGCTCCGGAGCCAGAGGTTGGCCACCCCTGCTTTAAAACAATAGCAAGAAACTAGGCAGGACAGGGCCAGGGTGTTAGGCAGAGACGCCGCATAGATGCCAGAGAAATCATGTGGTTTTCCTTATTTTAATAATGCCTCTTGTTCAAAGTTAGAAGAAATCAGCTCCTGTAAGTGTTTATCATAATTACATGACAGGCGTCACTGAGGTATTTATTCTAGCCCCATTTATTGAGGGTGAAAATGAGGACAGGCGTGTCAGTTACCTTGGCTGAAATATGAGCACTCATTCTCACTGACGTCTCATAGCTATGTAACAATGCCCCTGGTTGTGAATGAACCAGGAAACTCTGGACTTTAAAACAAGCCTCTACTGATTGAACGTCCAATCTGTAGAGGGCAATATGTAGAGCCATACCGTCTAGTGTGATAATAGCAGCAAGTGTCGGGGTGGGGGAGGGACAAACAAATATGCAAGTTGCCTGGCCCACAGTTGGCTAATAACTCCATTCCCACATCCATTGTATGATGACCACCATCATACTTCATGAACCATGACACTGTATATATTCCAAGGCTGTATGGCAGTTTTTATTATTTGTTCAGAACCAACAGTGTGCGCAGTGTGCTGAACAGATATACAGGCCTGATTCTGCATTGCATTGCACCTTGTGGAGTCCATGGCACCCGTACAAGTGGGTGAAAAATACTGCCATTCTGATTTGGGCATTTTACACCCACTTTGCACTGGCATAAATTACTGCATAAGGGTCAGACCTACTGGAATGTGCCCAATGCCATTTTCTATTATATTAAATTATACTAATAATTCCATATGACAAATTTTCAAATATCACTTCCTACCCAAAAGGATAACATAACACCTCTGGTGGTTAAAATGGCTTAGTTTTTTGTTTTTTAAATCGGTTTGTCTAGTCCTGAATACATTTCTCATTAGCTGCAGTTAATAGCACCCTTAAAAACGGCTGGTGCTCGTGAGTATTCGCCTGAAGTCTTTCAGCGTGTTCAGAAAAGAAAAGTAATTTCAATCAGTAGAATGGCCATTTTGATTCCCTGAAAGATTTTAAATCATCTACAACAGAGTTTTGCACTTTCAGGATCATCACTTTTGTCCATTATATGCACTGAAATTAATATTTGCTGAGAGCAAATAAGAGTAAAATTAAACATTTTCTAATATAAATTATAATTGAGCACTTGTCTGATAAGATGGTTTTGTTTAAACAAAGTGCACCCATGTTACACCACGTTTCTGATTCTCCAGTTCTGTCATTTTCAGGCTGCATTTGTTTTCCAAGCCATCATAATTAACAGCAGGTATTCAGTTCAGGCTGCCAGAAGATGGCTTAGAGGTGTAATCATTAGATGTAAAAGACAACACTGGCCACATACAGAGGGGAGCCTAAATGAATCCAAGGGAGCCAAAGCTGATGGAAATTTAACTGTTGTTCCTTTGTTGAGTGGAAGTGGATTTTAGGACTGTGTGGACGGACTGGCCAAAACAGCACAGACCCTTTCCACTTGCAGGACCCCCAGATAAGACATTAGCTAAATCACTTTGATAAAAGCAAGGTAGGGTGACCAGACAGCAAGTGTGAAAAATCAGGACAGGGGGTGGGGGGTAATAGGAACCTATATAATAAACAGACCCAAAAATCAGGACTGTCCCTATAAAATCGGGACATCTGGTCACCCTAAAGCAAGGTGACAGAGACGAGGGTTAGTCTCCCATCACCGACACCGGGTACAGCCCAAGCCCATCAGAACTGTGGAGATTAGGCACTGCAGGAAGTTAAGCAGCCCAGGGTGACAGCACCCTATAGTCCTCTGATTGGTGACCCATGCTCACTGTTTAACCCTGGAGGGTGCCCTACGATATTGTCTGGGCAACCACACAGAGAGTTTGGGCCTGCTGTGACTCCTGACCTCCCTTCGTTTTTTGATCTCCAGTTCCCTGGCCCAGCCTGACTCTGATCCCGACTCTTGCCTCCTGATTCATTTTCTCTTAGTGTGCCCTTGTTGCCAAGAAGACTAACGGCATTTTGGGTTGTATAAGTAGGGGCATTGCCAGCAGATCAAGGGACATGATCATTCCCCTCTATTCGGCATTGGTGAGTCCTCATCTGGAGTACTGTGTCCAGTTTTGGGCCCCACACTACAAGAAGGATGTGGAAAAATTGGAAAGAGTCCAGCGGAGGGCAACAAAAATGATTAGGGGGCTGAAGCACATGACTTATGAGGAGAGGCTGAGGGAACTGGGATTGTTTAGTCTGCAGAAGAGAAGAACGAGGGGAGATTTGACAGCTGCTTTCAACTATCTGAAAGGGGGTTCCAAAGAGGATGGATCTAGACTGTTCTCAGTGGTAACAGATGACAGAATAAGAAGCAATGGTCTCGAGTTGCAGTGGGGGAGGTTTAGAATCATAGAATCATAGAATCACAGAATCTCAGGGTTGGAAGGGACCTCAGGAGGTCATCTAGTCCAACCCCCTGCTCAAAGCAGGACCAACCCCAACTAGATCATCCCAGCCAGGGCTTTGTCAAGCCTGACCTTAAAAACCTCTAAGGAAGGAGATTCCACCACCTCCCTAGGTAACCCATTCCAGTGCTTCACCACCCTACTAGTGAAAAAGTTTTTCCTAATATCCAACCTAAACCTCCCCCTCTGCAACTTGAGAGTTTAGGTTGGATATTAGGAAAAACTTTTTCACTAGTAGGGTGGTGAAGCACTGGAATGGGTTACCTAGGGAGGTGGTGGAATCTCCTTCCTTAGAGGTTTTTAAGGCCCGGCTTGACAAAGCCCTTGCTTGGATGATCTAGTTGGGGTTGGTCCTGCTTTGAGCAGGGGATTGGACTAGATGACCTCCTGAGGTTCCTTCCAGCCCTTATATTCTATGATTCTATGATTCCAGCCTGGTACTACCTATGATCTCCAACCCGGGCCTGACTCTGACGCTGACTCTTGCTTATCCATCTGGTTCTAGTGATGACTTCAATCCCTGCTCACCGACTACTGCCGTGTGGCCGTCCTTGACTTGTGGACACCAGCTCAGCCATGACAGCCGGGTCAGATGCCTATGCTCTGGTCTCTTACAAAAAGTTGTTCTTAACTTGGGTTATCTCACCTATGTTAGCTAAATTGGGTTAAAATAGCAGTGAATTTGACTTTTGACTTGAGTTAGCAGCTTGAGTTCAACTCCAGGGCCTCCTATAGACATTAGCTCCAGGTGCTAACCTGAATTAAAAGCCAAGTTCCTATGTTGTCACTGTTATTTAACCCAATTTAGCTAACCTGAGTTAAGATCATACAGTGAGGAGGGCTTTAAACTAGGTTCGACGGGGACAGGTGAGCAAAGCCCACAGGTAAGTGGAGAACATGGGGACCTGGGAGATGGGTCAGAAATAGGAGTGGGCGTGGGCTCTAATGATAAAGAGATAGGAGGGCCAGGGCAAAACTGGGAGGCAAGATCAAATCAGTATCTTAGATGCCTGTATACAAATGCGAGAAGTATGGGTAATAAGCAGGAAGAACTGGAAGTGCTAATAAATACATTCAACTATGACATTGGTGGCATCACCGAAACTTGGTGGGATAATACACATGATTGGAATGTTGGTATGGATGGGTACAGCTTGCTCAGGAAGGACAGACAGGGGAAAAAGGGAGGAGGTGTTGCCTTATATATTAAAAATGTACACACTTGGACTGAGGTGGAGATGGACACAGGGGACGGAAGTGTTGAGAGTCTCTGGGTTAGGCTAAAAGGGGTAAAAAACAAGGGTGATGTCATGCTAGGAGTCTACTACAGGCCACCTAACCAGGTGGAAGAGGTGGATGAGGCTTTTTTTAAACAACTAACAAAATCATCCAAAGCCCAAGATTTGGTGGTGATGGGGGACTTCAACTATCCAGATATATGTTGGGAAAATAACACAGTGGGGCACAGGCTATCCAATAAGTTCTTGGACTGCATTGCAGACAACTTTTTCTTTCACAAGGTTGAGAAAGCTACTGGGGGGAAGCTGTTCTAGATTTGATTTTAACAAATAGGGAGGAACTCGTTGAGAACTTGAAAGTAGAAGGCAGCTTGGGCGAAAGTGATCATGAAATCCTAGAGTTCACAATTCTAAGGAAGGGTAGAAGGGAGTACAGCAAAATAGAGACAATGGATTTCAGGAAAGTGGATTTTGTTAAGCTCAGAGAGCTGATAGGTAAGGTCCCATGGGAATCAAGACTGAGGGGAAAAACAACTGAGGAGAGCTGGCAGTATTTCAAAGGGACACTATTAAGGGCCCAAAAGCAAACTATTCCGCTGGGTAGGAAAGATAGAAAATGTGGCAAAAGACCACCTTGGCTTAACCACGAGATCTTGCAAGATCTAAAAAATAAAAAGGAGTCTTATCAAAAATGGAAACTAGGACAAATTACAAAGGATGAATATAGGCAAACAACACGGGAATGCAGGAGCAAGATTAGAAAGGCAAAAGCACAAAATGAGCTCAAACTAGCTACAGAAGTAAAGGGAAACAATAAAACTTTTTATCAATACATTAGAAGCAAGAGGAAGACCAAGGACAGGGTAGGCCCACTACTCATTGAGGAGGGAGAAACAGTAACAGGAAACTTGGAAATGGCAGAGATGCTTAATGACTTCTTTGTTTCGGTCTTCACCGAGAAGTCTGAGGGAATGCCTAACATAGTGAATGCTAATGAGCAGGGGGAAGGTTTAGAAGATAAAATAAAGAAAGAACAAGTTACAAATCACTTAGATAAGTTAGATGCCTGCAAGTCACCAGGACCTGATGAAATGCATCCTAGAATACTCAAGGAGCTAATAGAGGAGGTATCTGAGCCTCTAGCTATTATCTTTGGTAAATCATGGGAGACAGGAGAGATTCCAGAAGACTGGAAAAGGGAAAATATAGTGCCCATCTATAAAAAGGGAAATAAAAACAACCCAGGGAACTACAGACCAGTTAGTTTAACTTCTGTGCCAGTGAAAATAATGGAGCAAGTAATTAAGGAAATCATCTGCAAACACTTGGAAGGTGGTAAGGTGATAGGGAATAACCAGCATGGATTTGTAAAGAACAAATCATGTCAAACCAATCTGATAGCTTTCTTTGATAGGATAACGAGTCTTGTGGATAAGGGAGAAGCGGTGGATGTGGTATACCTAGACTTTAGTAAGGCATTTGATACGGTCTCGCATGATATTCTTATCAATAAACTAGGGAAATACAACTTAGATGGGGCTACTATAAGGTGGGTGCACAACTGGCTGGATAACTGTACTCGGAGAGTAGTTATTAATGGCTCCCAATCCTGCTGGAATGGTATAACGAGTGGATTTCCGCAAGGGTCTGTTTTGGGACCGGCTCTGTTCAATATCTTCATCAACGACTTGGATATTGGCATAGAAAGTACGTTTATTAAGTTTGCAGATGATACCAAACTGGGAGGGATTGGAACTGCTTTGGAGGATAGGGTCATAATTCAAAATGATCTGGAAAAATTGGAGAAATGGTCAGAGGTAAACAGGATGAAGTTTAATAAGGACAAATGCAAAGTGCTCCACTTAGGTAGGAACAATCAGTTTCACACATACAGAATGGGAGGAGGCGGTCTAGGAAGGAGTACGGCAGAAAGGGATCTAGGGGTTATAGTGGACCACAAGCTAAATATGAGTGAACAGTGTGATGCTGTTGCAAAAAAAGCAAACTTGATTCTGGGCTGCATTAACAGGTGTGTTGTGAGCAAGACACGAGAAGTCATTCTTCCGCTCTACTCTGCGCTGGTTAGGCCTCAACTGGAGTATTGTGTCCAGTTCTGGGCACCGCATTTCAAGAAAGATGTTGAAAAATTGGAGGGTCCAGAGAAGAGCAACAAGAATGATTAAGGGTCTAGAGAACATGACCTATGAAGGAAGGCTGAAGGAATTGGGTTTGTTTAGTTTGGAAAAGAGAAGTCTGAGAGGGGACATGATAGCAGTCTTCAGGTCTCTAAAAGGGTGTCATAAGGAGGAGGGAGAAAACTTGTTCATCTTAGCCTCTGAGGATAGAACAAGAAGCAATGGGCTTAAACTGCAGCAAGGGAGGTTTAGGTTGGACATTAGGAAAAAGTTCCTAACTGTCAGGGTGGTTAAACACTGGAATAAACTGCCCAGGGAGGTTGTGGAATCTCCATCTCTGGAGATATTTAAGAGTAGGTTAGATAAATGTCTATCAGGGATGGTCTAGACAGTAATTGGTCCTGCCATGAGGGCAGGGGGCTGGACTCGATGACCTCTCGAGGTCCCTTCCAGCCCTAGAATCTATGAATCTATGAGTCTATGAATTGTTGCAAGGCTAGGACTATACCGGGGTTTAAAAGTGAACTAGATAAATTCATGGAGGTTAAGTGTATTAATGGCTATTAGCCAGGATGGGTAAGGAATGGTGTCCCTACCTCTGTTTGTCAGAGGGTGGAGATGGATGGCAGCAGAGAGATCACTTGATCATTACCTGTTAGGCTCACTCCCTCTGGGTCACCTGGCATTGGCCACTGTCGGCCGACAGGATACTGGGCTGGATGGACCTTTGGTCTGACCCAGTATGGCCATTCTTATGTAGGCACATCCAGAGTGACACAGTGTTCTTAACCCTGGTCTCTCTCTCTTTCTTTTTATCACATTAATCCTTTCTCTTGCCGGTGTGCTAAACTTCTCACTGGGGTAATCCCTTACTCCAAAGTCACTGGCCTTTGGCTGCATGGAGCTCATATTCCCAATACTAAGCATAGACTAATACAGGCAGCCCTGGGTGTTAACCTTCATTTTGTCCAGCTGTTCTGCAACACGCATGAACCTGCAACAGATTTCACTATACCCCAATAGATATAGGTTCTTCTCCTTGTCCCATCCCAGCCAAAAGGACCAAAAGGGATGGTGCTTTACATGCACAGTCCCTTCTCACCTACATCAATGCAGAGTGAGTGCAAAGTAGGTGAGACACTACCAAATTAGAAGAGTAGTATTGTAGACTCACTCTCCATATGTGTGAATGACTACATGAGGTGCATGTACATGGGAAGCTGGCCCACACTGTCCCTGTCCTGAAGATCTCCTAATTTCAAACCCTAGTCCTGCAAGCAGTTACTTCTGGGTAACTGCTATCGATTGTCCCACAACTTCAGTAGGGCTATTCACGCTACCAGATATAGTGCTTGTTATCATAGTAGAGCCTTTTAGTAGTTGCTAATTTGTGAAACTTCAAAACTGATCTGTCCAATTGGGTTGAAATACCCCTATTTGAGGAGGAATACTTTTATTCACCCACTAGTGACTTGGGTGACCAAATTCAAAGGTCAGATGCCAACAGCCAACATCAGAGTCTTTGTAAATAATCTGTAGACTGTCATCCTGTCCTAGTAAGGCGGAGAGGATGGAAGATGATAAAATATGGGTAGGATCTGAGGAGAAACACTCAAATGAAAAAAAGTCCCATTCAATTACATCATGTAATGGCAGACAGCTAAAAAGTGACAAGTTTTTAAAGTGCCTATATACAAATGCTAGAAATCTAAATAATAAGATGGGCGAACTAGAGTGCCTCGTATTAAATGGGGATATTGATATAATAGGCATCACAGAAACTTGGTGGAATGAGGATAATCAATGGGACACAGTAATACCTGGGTACAAAATATATCGGAAGGACAGAACAGGTCGTGCTGGTGGGGAAGTGGCAATATATGTGAAAGAAAGTGTAGAATCAAATGAAGTAAAAACCGTAAATGAAACAAACTGTACCATAAAATCTCTATGGATAGTAATTCCATGCTCGAATAATAAGAATATAGCAGTAGGGATATATTACCAACCACCTGACCAAGATGGTGATAGTGACTGCTAAATGCTCAGGGAGATTAGAGAGGCTATAAAAATAAAAAACGCAATAATAATGGGGGATTTCAACTATCCTCATATCGACTGGGTACATGTCACCTCAGGACGGGATGCAGAGATAAAGTTTCTTGACACCTTAAATGACTGCTTCATGGAGCCGCTAGTCCTGGAACCCACAGAGGAGAGGCAATTCTTGATTTAGTCTTAAGTGGAACACAGGATCTTGTCCGAGAGGTGAATATGCTGGACCACTTGGCAATAGTGACCATAATATAATTAAATTTAACATTCCTGTGGTGGGGAAAACACCACAACAGCCCAACACGGTATCATTTAATTTCAGAAAAGAGAACTACACAAAAATGAGGAAGTTAGTTAAACAGAAATAAAAAGATATAGTGCCAAAAGTGAAATCCCTGCAAGCTGCATGGAAACTTTTTAAAGACACCATAATAGAGGCTCAACTTAAATGTATACCCTAAATTAAAAAACATAGTAAGAGAACCAGAAAAGTGCCATCGTGGCTAAACAACAAAGTAGAAGAAGCAGTGAGAGGGAAAAAGACATCCTTTACAAAGTGGAAATTAAATCCTAGTGAGGAAAATAGAAAGGAGCCTATACTCTGGCAACTGAAGTGTAAAAATATAATTAGGAAGGCCAAACAAGAATTTGAAGAACAGCTAGCCAAAGACTCAAAGAGTAATAGCAAAAAAAAATGTAAGTACATCAGAAGCAGGAAGCCTGCTAAACAACCAGTGGGGCCACTGGACGATTGAGATGCTAAAGGAGCACTCTAGGATGATAAGGCCATTGCAGAGAAACTAAATGAATTCTTTGCATCGGTCTTCACGGCAGAGGATGAGAGGGAGATTCCCAAACCTAAGCCATTCCTTTTAGGTGACAAATCTGAGGAACTGTCCCAGATTGAGGTGTCATTAGAGGAGGTGTTGGAACAAATTGATAAACTAACAGTAACAAGTCACCAGGACCAGATGGTAATCACCCAAGAGTTCTGAAGTAATTCAAATGTGAAATTGCAGAACCACTAACTGTGGTTTGTAACCTATCATTTAAATCAGCTTCTGCACCAGATGGCTCGAGGATAGCTAATGTGATGCCAATTTTTAAAAAGGGCTCCAGAGGTGATCCCGGCAATTACAGGCCAGTAAGCCTGACCAGTACCTGGCAAATTGACTGAAACTATAATAAAGAGCAGAATTGTCAGACACAGACAGACCTCATTTGTTGAGGAAGAATTAACATGGTTTTTGTAAAGGGAAATCATGTCTTAACAATCTACTAGAATTCTTTGAGGGGGTCAACAAGCATGTGGACAAAGAGGATCCAGTGGATATAGCGTACTTAGATTTTCAGAAAGTCTTTGACAAGGTCCCTCACCATAGTAAGCAAAGTAAACTGTCATGGGTTAAGAGGGAAGATCCTCTCATGGATTCGTAACTGGTTAAATGATAGGAAACAAAGGGTAGGAATCAATGGTTAGTTCTCAGAATGGAGAGGTAAATTGTGGTGTCCCCCAGGGGTCTGTACCAGGCCCAGTCCTATTCAACATATTCATAAATGATCTGGGAAAAGGGGTAAACAGTGAGGTGGCAAAATTTGAAGATGATACAAAACTACTCAAGATAATTAAGTCCAATCAGACTGCAAAGAGCTACAAAGGGATCTCACAAAACTGGGTGTCTGGGCAACAAAATGGCAAGTGAAATTCAGTGTTGATAAATGCAAAGTAATGCACATTGGAAAACATAATCCCAACTATACATATAAAATGATGGGGTCTCAATTAGCTGTTACCACTCAAGAAAGAGATCTTGGAGTCATTGTGGATAGTTCTCTGAAAACATCCACTCAATATGCAGCGTCAGTCAAAAAAGCAAACAGAATGTTGGAATCATTAAGAAAGGAAAGATAATAAGATAGAAAATATCATCTTACCTCTATATAAATCCAAGGTACACCCTCATCTTGAATACTGCATGCAGATGTGGTTGCTCCATCTCAAAAAAGATATATTGAAATTAGAAAAGTTTCAGAAAAGGGCAACAAAAATAATTAGGGGTATGGAACAGCTTCCATTTGAGGAGAGATTAATAAAATCGGGACTTTTCAGACTGGAAAAGAGACGACTAAAGGGGGATATAATTGAGGTCTATAAAATCATGACTGGTGTGGAGAAAGTAAATAAATACTCCTTCTCATAACACAAGAAACAGGGGTCACCAAATGAAATTACTAGGTAGCAGGTTTAAAACAAACAAAAGGAAGTATTTTTTCACACAACACTCATGCAACCTGTGGAACTCTTCCCCAGAAGGCCAAGACTATAACAGGGTTCAAAAAAGAACTAGATAATTTCATGGAGAGTAGGTCCAACACTGGTTATTAGCATCAGGGATGGTGTCCCTAGCCTCTGTTTGCCAGAAGCTGGGAATGGGTGACAGGGGATGGATCACTTGATGATTACCTGTTCTGTTCATTCCCTCTGGGGCACCTGGCATTGGCCACTGTCAGAAGACAGGATACTGAGCTAGATGGACCTTTGGTCTGAACCAGTATAGCCATTCTTATGTTCTTATTTATTCACGTGACATCTGTCAAATATTTCAAATACTGAATACACATTCATATAATAGGATTGGTTCTGGAAATCTTTGTGTAGCCCAGAAATGGCAACATTTGACAAATTTGTATTCAGCCAAATCAAACAGCTCTAGTTGCAACATCCCTACACTGGCAAATAAATAAATAAAGCATCATGAGATTTTTAATGAATGTTTACATCTCTCTGTTACATAAACATCATTTCTGCTTGGCAGAACATTTTCAGCTATTACAAGGACAGGGATGATTTTTCCTTTCTCGCTGCTGCAAATTTATATTTCTTACTGCGCATATTCATAGAATCATAGAAGGGACCTCAGGAGGTCATCTAGTCCAACCCCCTCCTCAAAGCAAGACCAACCCCAACTAAATCATCCCAGCCAGGGCTTTGTCAAGCCTGACCTTAAAAACCTCTAAGGAAGGAGATTCCACCACCTCCCTAGGTAACCCATTCCAGTTCTTCACCACCCTACTAGTGAAAAAGTTTTTCCTATTCTCTACATAACATGTAAAATGGCTTCATGATAAGTCATTAATGGTGGTTTTATTCTTTTTAGGAACTGAAATTGACTTTTCATGTTTGCTTGCTTTTTTTTTTTTCCATTTCTGCTGCTGTCCTGATCTCTGCCGCAAATCAACTTCCAAGAGGGTTATAATTAAAGCCAAAATAATTCTGTTAAGTGGAGATTGATACAAGGGGAAAGAAAGCAAAATGAATGTCACAGATTCATAGAATTTAAGGAACCATTATGATCATCTAGTCTGACCTCCTCCAAAGTCCAGGCCATAGAATTTCACTCAGTGATTCCCTGTTGAAGAATTTCACAACTGATTTCCATTTCAAGAAAGCACACTAATCACCATTTCCACTGTCAGTCCCACTCTCCAGCGTAGTCATACTAATCAGGAGCTTCACACATCCTATAAGACTGTCTCACTGTTCTTAGTAATCAAAAATGGAAATTATAGTCCTTAAAAGACAATATCAAGACCAATCTCATGTTGTTATTGAGTGAAACGATCCAAACCAACTCATGATGGCTTCCTCCACGCTGTCCAGTTTCAGCCAATATCAAGGGCTACATTGTAATATTACATGGTGTCCTGCATCAGCCCAGAGAATGAATTTGATTCAGTCACGATTCCTCCACTACTTCCCCCTTTCTCTGGGGAGTGAGTTAGTTGTTGTCCCTTTCTTTTGTATGTGGAGTTGTTTTCTCCTCACTGCGTGTCCAGCTGACGACTCTGGCTTGTAAATGATAGGGTGGACCAAGCGCTCATCTAACTGTCCTCTTCTCTCTGCTCCTCCCCACTCACTGGGGAATAGCAGCTTCTTCACCATGATCAGAGTCACAATGTGTACTGGGGCAGCAGTGCAGTAAGAAGAGTGGGCAGAGGAATTACTCCTCCCTTACTCCCTTGTCTGACAAAGTAAGGACTGTGACAATCTATCCCTAAGGATCATTCATTGAATTTGGGGGAGGGGAGGGATCTTTTGTCGTATCTTTAGGTTCATCTAAATCTTACTCAAGAGCATGACATTATTTCATTTTTTCTATTTTATTCAATTCACTCAGTTAAGCTAAAACATGGTCATTTTTCTTTATCTTCGATTACAGATCATGGATTATTTCCTTTGATACTTCCTCTAAGTCCCTTTCTTTTCTCTCCTATGTGATGCTCCACCATTATGCCTTATGTCTCCTTCGCTGCTCTGTCTCTGCTAACAATAGTCTCTTTTCTTGCCTGCTTCATTGACTTTGTGCTGCACTGAATGGCAAGACTTCCTGAAATGGAAGAGATGGATACGTATATGGACTTTGCCTGTCATTTTCTTTTCCTCGCTAGCAAGAGGCACGAAGTCTAACTGAAGGTGTGTCTACACTGCAATAACATGCAGGCTGACTAAGGCTCACTATGCTCAGGCTGTGGAGTTCTAAAATTGCAGTGTAGACCTTCAGGCTTGGGCAGGAGACTGGCCTCTGGGACCCTGTGAGGGAGCAACTTCAGGGGAATGTATCAGCACTGAGGCAAGATAGGAGTAGATGGACCAAGTATTGCTACAGAGTTAGGGCTTACACACACATTGGTGCGTAAATAGTAGGGAGAATAGTGAATCGTGGTAGAAAAATATAAAAACCGGTGACTGCCATCTAAGAGCTTTATTATTTAACCAGACCTGAAACTTAGCTGGACAGTATTGAATGTGTTCAACTTTCATTTTGTCACGCATCCATGCTTTCCAGTTCTGGCCAGGACCAAATCACTAAATCAGAAATCTGGTCTCATGGCATTTCTGTTGTAAACAGAAGCAAGAAGAACTGGGGGAAATCTCATGGGAGCATGTCTTATGTAATCTCTAGCTAAATGTTTCAAGTTCAAGATCCCATTATATTTTGCAGAATACTCTTCCAACAAGGATATAGACTTTTGAGGTGTCTGTTAGCTTGAACTTTCTGAGGGGTTCATTGATCACAACAAAGGAGAAGCACATGTTGAAATTCTGCCTTCCATAATAATTATACAACCCTCACGAAACAAATGAAGTCAATGGGCTCATATTGGAAGAGGAAATTGAAACCAGTGAGGTTATCTGGTGCAATCTAGGAGGCTTTAATGGGGCTGAGTGTAACAAAAGGCAGAGCTTCGCTTACATTGTTTTTAATTATAATATGCCTTAGTCTCATTGTGCAGTCCTTACACTGGTGAGTACTTACTCATAAAGGACCTAGGAGTTACAGTGGACGAAAAGCTGAATATGAGTCAACAGTGTGCCCTTGTTGCCAAGAAGTCTAACGGCATTTTGGGTTGTATAAGTAGGGGCATTTCCAGCAGATTGAGGGACGTGATCATTCCCCTGTATTCGGCACTGGTGAGGCCTCATTTGGAGTACTGTGTCCAGTTTTGGGCCCCACACTACAAGAAGGATGTGGAAAAATTGGAAAGAGTCCAGCGGAGGGCAACAAAAATGATTAGGGGGCTGGAGCACATGACTTATGAGGAGAGGCTGAGGGAACTGGGATTGTTTAGCCTGCAGAAGAGAAGAATGAGGGGGGATTTGATAGCTGCTTTCAACTTTCTGAAAGGGGGTTCCAAAGAGGATGGATCTAGACTGTTCTCAGTGGTAGAAGATGACAGAACAAGGAGTAATGGTCTCAAGTTGCAGAGGGGGAGGTATAGGTTGGATATTAGGAAAAACTTTTTCACGAGTAGGGTGGTGAAGAACTGGAATGGGTTACCTAGGGAGGTGGTGGAATCTCCTTCCTTAGAGGTTTTTAAGGCCCGGCTTGACAAAGCCCTGGCTGGGATGATTTAGTTGGGGTTGGTCCTGCTTTGAGCAGGGGGTTGGACTAGATGACCTCCTGAGTGAGGTCCCTTCCAACCCTGAGATTCTATGATTCTATGAGTTGCCCCATAAATTTCAAAAAGGCTTCTTGTTTGAATAACTGGTCTCCAACATAAATGAAGGTTGTATAATCTCACCCTTTATTTCAGCTGCATAGCCAGGTCCAGAGTACAGGGGGAGCGGAGCTAAAAAAAAGGCACCTCCCCCTGTACTCACCTGGCGGCGCTCTGGCGGCGCTCCAGCTGTTCGGCGCCAGCACTTTGGTGGTGGGTCCCTTTCCTTCACTCGGGTCTTCAGTGGTACCCGCCGCCAAAATGCCGCCGAAGACCTGGAGCGAGTGAAGGACCCGCCGCCGAAGTGCTGCCGAACATCTGAAGCGCCGCCAGGTGAGTACAAGAAGCAGTGCCTTAAAAAGAATCGGCGCCTTTTTTTAGCTCCAATCCCGCTTTAAAAAAAGGTACCGCTTCCTTTTTAAGGTGCCGCTTCTGCTCACAGGGGGAGCGGCCGCTACCTCCGCTCCCCCCCTCCCCCTGGCTATGCTATTGCTTTATTTATACGTCTGCATTTTATGAAGTCCTTGCTTCTGTAGGTCTTATGAGGCCATTTGAATGGAAAAATTCTCTTGTTCTCTTCAAATTCCTATTAGTAAATTGTCATGGTGTTCCTCCAGGGTAATTGCTGGATGCATATTTCAATACTTGGCAAATGAGGGCAAGTGAAAAGATTAAAGAAAAATATACATGTATAATAATTCTCTAAATTAAACTGATATTTGTAACATAGCAAAATAAATGTTCAATACAGGCAGCTTCAATCCGCAGAAGCTTGCTCCGGTTTTCTTCATGGCTCAAATGTTTGATCAATTATCAGTTCTGATTATATATAAGCACATTTAATCAAACAAGGAGTTGAGGAAGCTGAGTTTTCAGTGCTATTTATTTCTTAACCAAGCCTCTGAACTAAGAACCTCCTGATTAGACCAGAGTGTGACTTTTCTGCCAAGACTTTTTTTGTCAAAAAAAACTGCATGTTAGGGTCATCAACTGAAACATTTTGCAAATTTGTGTTGAATTTGCCTAATATTTTGAGCCAGACAAAAGGAAAAAACTACTCCAAAAATACCTAAACATTTCATTTTGATACTTTTAAAATGAAATGTTTTGATTCTTCGATTTGAAATGACTTTTCATTTCAAATTTTACTTCAATTAGAAAGATAGATAGATAGATAGATAGATAGATAGATAGATAGATAGATAGATAGATAGATACGTGGAGTGAAAATTACAGACACAGTCATAAATATATATTGGTACATGAAGAGAAGGGAGTTACCTTACAAGTGGAGAACCAATGTTGACAAGGCCAATTTAGATGAGGAGGTGTCAATACCAAGAGAGGGAAAATTGCTTTTGTAGTGAGCCAGCCACTCCCAGACGCTATTGAAGTCCAGATTGATGGTGTTAAGTTTGCAAATGAATCGTAGTTCTGCAGTTTCTCTTTTTGAAGTTTTTTTGTTGAAGAATGGCTACTCTTAAATCTGTTATTGAGTGTCCAGGGAGATTGAAGTGTTCTCCTACTGGCTTTTGTATGTTACCATTCCTGATGTCTGATTTGTGTCCATTTATCCTTTTACGTAGAGACTGTCCGGTTTGGCCAATGTACATGGCAGAGGGGCATTGCTGGCACATGATGGCATATATCACATTAGTAGATGTGCAGGTGAACGAGCCTCTGATGGTGTGGCTCGTGTGGTTGGGTCCTATGATGGTGTTGCTAGAGTAGATATGGGGACAGAGTAGGCAACTGGGTTTGTTACAGGGAATTGTTCCTGGGTTAGTGTTTCTGTGGTGTGGTGTGTAGTTGCTGGTGAGTATTTGCTTCAGGTTGGATGGCTGTCTGTAAGTGAGGATTGGCCTGCCTCCCAAGGCCTGTGAGACTGAGGGACCATTTTCCAGGATAGCCTGTAGATCGTTGATGATGCACTGGAGAGGTTTTAGCTGGGGGCTGTACATGATGTCCAGGTATGTTCTGTTATTTTCCTTGTTGGACCTGTCCTGTAGTAGGTGACTTCTGGGTACCCGTCTCACTCACTCCATGCATCTGAAGAAGTGGGGTTTTTACCCATGAAAGCTTATACCCAAATAAATCTGTTAGTCTTTAAGGTGCCACCAGAAACAGAATACAGGGTTGAAATCTTGGCTCCGTTGAAGTCAATGGCAAAGCTCCCATTGACTTCCATGGGCCTATGTTTTCACTGCAGGAGTCCTATTTACAGCTTTAACAACTAGACCACATTCCCTCCAAAAATGTCTACATCTGGTGATAATATAATGCATGAGGCCAAAGGCTGATTTTAATGGTCAGAGCCACACAACAATTCCACAGAAATACACTACCTGGGGTGTTCTATTGGTATCTATTAGAACGTGCTTGTGATGTGTTTTATTGAACTCTGAGTTTGCAATCACTGAGAGCCAATCAGAAATCTTAACTGGAATATTTCTTTACAGTATAAATTCCCTTAATCCTGTTTAAAGGAAATCTGACAGACAAAATTAGTGACAAGAACTAACATTGATTTTAAAAGTGAGTTTATTTGACTCATTTAGCAGATCGTTAATAACCCATTTTAATTTGGGTATATTTTTTATTTCAGCATTAAAAATAAAAACAGTAACCAAATACAGTACAGGGAACTACCCAATATAGACCACGTTAGAACCAATGGGGGCTTGCGTTCTTTCTGCCATGTACTCAATGTCTGACTCCCCATGTTGTAAATAGAAGCTAACAATGTTTTTCAGCTGGCAATTTTGGACTCTATACTATAATGTTGATGGGTCCAATTGAAAGACTTGGTGATTTCTGAAAATATGGGTGCCTTATTTATATCTTGTGTTTTAATCCTGTGGAGTTAAATGGGTTGGGTTTAAAGTAGTGCATGGGTCTCCCTTTTCAGAGGGATTAGTCCCACGCGAAGAAAATAAATTGTGACTCAGAAACTACAGTAGTTGCTTTTTTTTAAAGGAAGAAAATATACACTTCACTGTTGTGGAAGAAACATGAGGTTTAATAAACGGATAATGGTATCGGTTTCCTTTGAGGCTTTTTAACTGATTATCCATTACTTTGTCCTGAAAAGAAATTAGAAGTCAAATTTTGGTACTTGAAGCAATTCATAGTAATTATAGCTCCTGCCGTAATGACTTGCCGGTGCTTTCATTCTAGCATAGCACTTACTCATTAGATTTTTCAGTAAATATCTTCTGTTCCACTGCTCTTTCTTTATCCTTGACAGATACAGTATAATAATTTGCATTGCTCCTTCTTGTAGTCTTACATTATTTTTCCTCTTGCAAAACTGCAGCCAAAAACTGACGCTTCCCAGGTGCACCCAGAGTTATGAGGCACCTCGCTACCACCTGCTCTTAGCATTAGGAAGCCTTGTCTGTGCCTGCCAGGAGTCAGCTCTTTGTCTCAACCAGCAACAGAAGCACTCCCCTCTCAGTCTACACAGGCTCGCCTGTCTCTCTGCGGGCTAGCAAGAGGCACACTCCGACCACTGAGCCCTCAGAGCATCTCCTGGGATAGCACAGCCCCAGTTCCATACTCAAAAGTATTTTTAGATACGCTGTTCCCAAAGGAAGAGTACGCACCAGCTTACCAGTGATTCTGAGTTGAAACCATTTCACTCAACTCACAGCCCTTAGATGGGTTTATAGTGAAAACAATTAAAACGTTTATTTAACAAAGTATAGAGATTCTAGAAGTAGCAAGAGGTAGAAATATTGGAAACAACTGGTTACGTGTAAAATAAAATCCTAACACCCCTTCCAGAGCCTATCAAGCCATTTTCCTGTCTAATGAAGGTTAACTTACCCAAAGTCTTTCTCTAAGCGTTTAACAACCAGGTTGGCTGTGACCTCCATTCATAAGACAAGCATGCTGGCAGCAGTAAAGCATCCAGGGTGTTTCTCTCTTTCCCCGGTTATCGTGCCAACATACCATTACCTTTGTTCATAAACATGGCACCCCCTCCTGTTTGTTTGGGTTTTTTTGTAAAGAATCTCCCCTCTATTTTTGCAATCTCTTGATTAGCATTTTGCTCAGACTCTAACTAGGCAGCCATTGGGAAGCACACAATACTCAGTTGACATATAGCCGGACAGATAGATCAATGTCTCTTGCTTGAAAGCAACTTACTTATCACCTTCTGGAGACTAGCCTCAACTCATAGGCCTTAAGATAAAGTTTAAGTATATATAACTAACTTCCTCCATATTATCTGTACATACATTTCTCAATTATTAATATGACCACTGTGACACAGGCTATCAGCAGAGACCTCACAGGCCATCCTTTGGTGAACTCTTATGTAGATACCAGGCCCATGGGATCCCAGAAGCCATTATGCACCCCTGTGCCCTCTGCCAGTTGGCACCAAGTGGTCCTGTGATCCCAAAGACAATGGGAGTTTTGTGCCTGGTTAGCAAAAAATCCCTCCTTGCAGTAGCCTGCATTGCTAGCTTTCAGGAACCTTCTGGGATACCACATGTTGACTCCCAGCGAGGAGCAGCTATAGCAAAAGCAATTCCTCTTTATTCCCTCCTGGAAGCAGCGGCAGTAAAATTGGGAGTCAGACATATCTCCTTATACTACATCATGTAAGGGTGATTGCAACTTCTCTTCTCTTTTTAGCCAATTTATAGCACCCCTAGCTGGTAGGTGTTATATTTCAAGAGAGGCAATAGAACCTTCTTGTAGCAAAAGGCATTATTACCTTTCAAGAAGCATCATGTAACATACAAAACAAAATATACCCTCTTGGCTACAGGAATACTATCGATTTGACATAGAACCATGTCAGTGCTATTCAATGATCCACACCAAACTCAGATGGCAGAGGCTAATTAATTTAATAAATGGAGATTGCCAATCTCCTAGAACTGGAACAACCTTGAAAGGTCATCGAGTCCAGTCCCCTGCTTTCACTAGCAGGACCAAGTACTGTCCCCTGACAGATTTTTTTTTTTGCCCCAGATCCCTAAATGGCCCCCTCGAGGATTAAACTCACAACCCTGGGTTTAGCAGGCCAATGCTCAAACCACTGAGCTATCCATCCCCTGGCTGCCCTAAGGAAGATCTGACAGGGGAAGGGTAGCCTCTTGTGCCACATAATTCCACCACATCATGGCCAATACAAACTGGAATGAGAAAGGACAGATGTACCAGATCCAGTGGAGCCTGCAAGAAGAGGTTAAATAAGACTTAGCCTGCGTAGAGATGCCTGCGAATCTGGGTGCCCTCGTGGCTCTTGCCATCCATATAGACAATTGGTTACTGGAATGAAGGTAGGAAAAAACAGGGGACTTGCAGCACTCCAACCCACGTACTGTGATCTTTTCACCACTGCCTCCCACTGAGCCAGTGCAGGTGGATGTGGGTCATTGACAGGTCACCCCCACAGAAAAGGAACAGTGATGCCAGCACCATCTCCACTTCTACTGCGGTGAGTCAAGTCACTCGACCTCTGCCTGCCCCATATGAATTCCATGGAGTCAGGAAAGAGAGCTCCCTCACACTTCAGTACTGACTGGAACACACCTGGAAACCTGCTTGATGGCTTCCCACTTGTAGGGGTCAGTCCAGTTGCACATACCTACGGCACTCATGCAAAATCCTGTCCTAGCAGCCCTCATCAACTCAGATGCAACTATTCATCTTTATCTTCTGGCCCATCTTCTGGTCCCATAATGGAGGCAACAACTCCCCTGGAGGCTGTGATTCAGGAGCAGCGAGAACTGTTACAATTTGGTGTCGTCTGTTCTCCACACTTTCCCCTGTTCCTCAGTATCTCCTGACTGGCCCTCCACAACCTGCTCATTTGGTGGCAAGCACAGGAAATCTGTTTGCCATCAGAGCAGCACTGTCAGCAGCACTGCTAGAGATCAGTAAATCCTGTCCCAGAATCCAAACCCTGAGAGACTCGGGTGGAAGTGACCATCCAGGCAGAGCCTTGCATTGCAGATACAGCCTGAGATTCCCACTAAATACCAAGACTTCACTGATGTATTTGAAAAGAAGAATGCGGAAACCGTATCGCCACACAGGGACTATGATTACCCAGTAGATCTGCAGCCACGAGCCAAAATGCCATTTGGACAAATGTATGCCATATTGAAACCTGAGCTGACAGCACTCTGAGAACACCTCCAGGAGACTCTGGCCTGAGGCTTTCTCTGCAAGTCAACCTCATCGGCTAGTGCACCAGTCCTGTTTGTCAATAAGAAAGACAGCAGTCTCTAACTCTGCGCGGACTACCACTCATTGAACCGGATAACTTTCAGGAATCGTTACTCACTACGCCTGGTTTCTGAGCTGCTAGACCATGTGATGGCTGCGTGATAGTCACCAAGCTTGACTTATGGGAGATGTACCACCTCGTGCAAATCAGAGAAGGGAACCAGTAGAAGATTGCCTCCTGGACCCGGTGTGGCCACTACAAATATCTGGCAATGCCTTTCGGGTTGATCAATGTCCCAGCCACCTTCCAACATTTTATAAATGATGTGTTCTGAGACATATTGGACAAGTGCATAATAGTCTACCTAGAGGGTATATTGATCTTCTGTGACTACCCTGAAAAGCATACTGCTCACATCCGAACTGTCCTGGAAGCCTTGCGGCAGCATGGCCTTTACACCAAGCTCGAGAAGTGTGCCTTCATTCAGGCCTCCTCGGAGTTCTTGGGATTTATATTATCCCTAGAAGGAATCCAGATGGACCATGTAAGATCCAAGCCATCCAAGATTGGCCAACTCCCCACATGGTACATGACCTGCAATGCTTCCTAGGATTTGCCAACTTCTACTGACAATTTACCCTGAATTTTTCTAAACAAATCAAGCCCCTCACCACTCTCCTCCAGAAAAATGCCCAGTTCCATTAGTCTCCTGAGGCCCAGCATGCATTGATCAGCTGAAACTTGCTTTGATTATGCCACCCATATTGGCTCATCCCATCATCACACAAGCCTTTATCATAGAAACTGATGCCTCCAACATGGTAATAGGATTTTCCCAGCGACTTGCTCCCAAACAAGTGTTATACCCAAGAGCTTATTACTCCAGGAAGCTCACTATTGCAGAGCTAAACTATTAAATACTTGTCAAGATACTCCTGACAATACAAAAATGCTTTTGCAGAATGGCA
Source organism: Chelydra serpentina (assembly GCA_037349315.1). Classification (NCBI taxonomy): domain Eukaryota; kingdom Metazoa; phylum Chordata; order Testudines; family Chelydridae; genus Chelydra; species Chelydra serpentina. Next base: position 18,527,663 of record JBAIAC010000004.1, on the reverse strand, counting down.
GCACTACCTGGAAGGAGCTTGCTCACTCACCGCTAAAACCTGGAATATCTATATAGAGAGAAGCCTTAAGCCAACAGCAGCTTTGGTGGACCTTATTTTTCTCACAATTTGATTTCATTATCACCTACCGCCCCGATCCAAAAATGGCAAGGTGGATGCCCTGTCTTGAAGATAACGGTACCACTCCACAAAACCCCATCCAGGAACCAACTCACTCTCAAATCCCATAACTTTATGAGTCCAGCTCATCATCAGGACATACTCAGATTGATATGCTCTGCCTCTTTCTCGGAAATTCTGCCTGATGAACAAGCTGCTATCAACAAGCAGCCGCATGACTCCCAGGAAGGGATCACATACATAAGGGACCATGTCTATGTGCCCCCAGGACCCACAAGGGTCACAGTACTGCAATTATGCCACAGTTTTCCCCTAGCAGGACACTTGGGGTACTACAAGACCCAAAGACTAGTATCCCTCTCCTTTTGGTGGCCCCAGCTGCACCCACCTATACAGTCATTCATTGCTTCCTGCAATGTTTGTGCCCATGCCAAGGCCCCACACCATGAGCCCTGTGGTCTCCTCCAGCCTTTGAACATCACATCTTGACCCTAGGTGGCCATTGATGTATATTGTATCATAGAATTACCAGTCCAACCAATTTTCAACAGTTTTCATGGTTGTGGACCCCTTTACCAAAATGGGCCACTTCATCCCTTGCACAGGCCTCCCCACTGCTGAAGAAACAGCCCAACTTTGGATTAGCCATGTAGTCCACCTCCATGGCCTTCCGGAGCACCTCACCTCTGATCAGGAGTCGCAGTTCCCAGCCCGGTTCCGGCGTGAGGCTCTGCGCCTGCTGGGAGTCTGCCCATGTCTTTTCTCTGCTTAGCATCCCCAGTCCAACAGCCAGACAGAAAGGGCCAATCAGTTTCTCAAGCAATATCTTCGATGCTACATCAGTCATCACCAGGACAATTGGTCCTCGTTTCTCCCTTATGCTGAGTTTGCCTACAACAATGCAGACCATGTATCTACAGGTCAGAGCCCCTTTTTAACCAGTTGAGGGTACCACCCCCGATTCCACCCACAACTGCCTGCACCTTGGCCCAATCCAGCCACTTCAGAGTTGGTGTAGTGTATTTGTTGGGCACAGGAAGAAGTGAAGAAGCATCTGGAAAAGGCAAAAGCAAACTCTAAGCGGCATGTGGACCAGCATTGACAGACAGCAAGGTGCCACATATGCAATAGGACAAAGTCTGGCTCTCCATGGAGCACCTCTGCACAGACAAGCCTGCTCGCAGGCTGGACTTTCAGTCCCTTGGCCCATTTAAGATCCTTAAAGAGGTTAATCCAGTCACTTTTGAACTCCAACTACCCTGCTCTCTAAAGATTCAGCCCATGTTTCAAGTATCACTTTTGAAACCATACACAGAAATTCCTTTTCCTCACAGGACCCAGCCACTTCCTCCACTGCTACAAGTACAGGGCCATGAGGAATATGTGGTTCATGATCTCTTGGACTCCAAACAGAAACATGACAGGCCCTGGTATCTCGTCAAATGGGAGGGGTATGGTCCCAAGGAACGCACCTCGGTGGCTGTGAAAACTGTAAGTGCTCCCACACTTGTGCGAGTGTTCCATAAGAATCACCCCAAGAAGCCTAGTCTCACCTTGCCCACGGGGGGGATATCAGATACCACAGGTCGTAAACCCTGGTCCACAGGACTTTTAGATGTTAGTACACGCTAACTTGCCACCCACTGACCTGCTAACAGTTGCTAGGACAGAAGCTGAACCCTGACAGAGGACTCTAGTACTGGAACCTGATTGGCAGAATTCTGGGGGTCCTGATTGGTCCACAGGTTCTATATAAACCCAGCACTGGAACACAAAGTTGTCCATGCAAGTAGGCTCTAACCTGCTCCTGCAGCTTGACTCCGGGAGCTGAACTTGTGGTTCTGATCTCCAATTTGCTCCTGCCTCTGAACCCCTGGTATTCTGATCTGACCAACTCTTAACTCCTGTCCTGTGACTGTGGAACCTGGCTCTGACCACTAGGTCTAGCTGCCCATGACCTTGCTGTGACACAATATCTCAGTTATGGAAGGTGGTAATGTGCAAATTTTGGGGCTTGAAATAATATAGTTCCCCTACACATGCTGAATTAGACAAGCCTGTGGAGACTCCATTGCCCATGGACAGAGTAATTATTTTTTATTGATAGAGTTGATGCAGATCTGGTCGCCCCATCACTAGCTGTCACCAAATTAAATTAATAGGGAGCAGGTTTAAAACAAAAGTGAGTATTTTTTCACACAAGACACAGTGGATGATGTGAAGGCCAAGACTATAACAGGGTTCAAAAAAGAAATAGATAAATTCATGGAGGATAGGTCCATTGGTGGCTATTAGCCAGGATGGGCAGGGGTGCAAAACCAAAACTAGTAGGAACTTGGCAAAATTGAATGAGAACCTGTGCCAGAAGTTTGGATCCTGATGCTAATTATCCTCAGGCACAAAGTGGGGAGGAAATTGGGTGAGTGTTCTGATTCAGGTTCATCTCTAGGTAAAATATGATAAAAAGAAACTTATCACCAGGAATAGGTCATTTGTACATAATAAGGACCTACACAGTCAGACAATTACAGAGTGAGCATCATTGCTTAGCAACACTTGCTTGTTAAAAATGAACCACCACTTGAGGCATTTTAGAACATAATAAATGTACACCAGATTTTGCTCAGATCTACCCATGCAAATACAGATTAACTTCACCGATTTAAATAAAAATAGTCCCGTCACCTGTAACACATGTAAGTGAAAATTCAGGCATCCCTGGGCATAGTGTTACATCTTCCATATTTAACACCATATTAGTCACTAGTTTATAAATATATCACATTAGTTGGTCTCTGTGCCCGTTCAAGCACAACAGCTTGCTGAAGCAGTGATATTGAAGCCTTTGTAATGTCTATTACTATACAAAAAGCTTGTCACCATGAGACAGGTAGAGCAGTGACTGAAGTCTGTATCTGGTGTAATTTAGTGATGGACAAACTAGTTCAAAACCGCTTCACCTCTTCCTTTGAATCTTTGTGCACCTCTTGAACTGAGCCAAGCCCAAAGCTTTGTTGAGGTTAGAGGAAACTTTGAGTCTCAACATTCTGGCAGCAGACAGCAGGCCTGCTTTTGCTATCTGGAGCTTCCCTAGTTGTGGTGACCCAGGTGATAGAGTGCTCCTGTGAAGCCTGCAGCCTTAGGTGCTGAGGGATTTTCCTAGCCAGCCCAGGATCTCTCTACCAGAGACACCCCAGAAACCAAAGTTGCTGTGTAGGCTTCTGGGCTTGGGCTGCAGCATGGGCTCTAGGACCCGGAGGGGTGGGAAGAGGATCCCAGATTTCGGGCTCCAGAAGAAGAAGAAAACAAAGAAAGAAGAAGTGGGACCGTAAACACTGAGGATGGAGTGGAGGTTAAGGATAATCTAGGCATGGCCCAATATCTAAACAAATACTTTGCCTCAGTCATTAATGAGTGTAATGAGGAGCTTAGGGATAATGGTAGGATGACAAATGGGAATGAGGATATGGAGGTAGATATTACCACATCCAAGGTAGAAGCCAAACTCGAACAGCTTAATGGGAGTAAATTGGGCGGCCCAGATAATCTTCATCCAAGAATATTAAAGGAACTGGCACATGAAACTGCAAGACCATTAGCAAGAATTTTTAATGAATCTGTAAACTCAGGGGTTGTACCGCATGACTGGAGAATTGCTCACATAGTTCCTATTTTTAAGAAAGGAAAAAAAAGTGATCCGGGTAACTACAGGCCTGTTAGTTTGACATCTGTAGTATGCAAGGTCTTGGAAAATGTTTTGAAAGAGAAAGTAGTTAAGGACATTGAGGTCAATGGTAATTGGGACAAAATACAACATGGTTTTACAAAAGGTAGATCGTGCCAAACCAACCTGATCTCCTTCTTTGAGAAGGTAACGGATTTTTTAGACAAAGGAAACACAGTGGATCTAATTTACCTTGATTTCAGTAAAGCATTTGACATGGTTCCACATGGGGAATTATTAGTTAAATTGGAATAGATGGGGATTAATATGAAAATTGAAAGGTGGATAAGGAACTGGTTAAAGGGGAGACTAAAACGGGTCACACTGAAAGGTGAACTGTCAGGCTGGAGGGAGATTACTAGTGAAGTAGTTCCTCAGGGATCAGTTTTGGGACCAATCTTATTTAATCTTTTTATTACTGACCTTGGCAGAAAAAGTGGGAGTATGCTAATAAAGTTTGCGGATGACACAAAACTGGGAGGTATTGCCAATACAGAGAAGGACCAGGATATCATACAGGAAGATCTGGATGACCTTGTAAACTGGAGTAATAGTAATAGGATGAAATTTAATAGTGAGAAGTGTAAGGTTATGCATTTGGGGATTAATAATAAGAATTTTAGTTATAAATTATAAATACCAGGGAGGAAGAGGAATTATTTAAGCTCAGTACCAATGTGGACACAAGATCAAATGGATATAAACTGGCCATCAGGAAGTTTAGACTTGACATTAGATGAAGGTTTCTAACTATCAGAGGAGTGAAGTTCTGGAACAGCTTTCCAGGGGGATCAGTGTGGGCAAAAGACATATCTGGCTTCAAGACTAAGCTTTATAAGTTTATGGAGGGGATGGTAAAATGGGATAGCCTAATTTTGGCAATTAATTGATCTTTGACTATTAGCGGTAAATATACCCAATGGCCTGAGTTGGGATGTTAGATGGGGTGGGATCTGAGTTACTACAGATAATTCTTTACTGGGTGTCTGGCTGGTGAGTCTTGCCCCCATGCTCAGGGTTTAGGTGATCGCCATATTTGGGGTCGGGAAGGAATTTTCCTCCAGGGCAAATTGGCAGAGGCCTTCGGGGTGGGGGGGGGGTTCTCCTTCCTCTGCAGCGTGGGGAATGGGCCACTTGCTGGAGGATTCTCTGCACCCTGAAGTCTTTAAACCATGATTTGAGGACTTCATTAGCTCAGACATAGGTTAGGGTTTATTACAGGAGTGGGTGGGTGAGATTCTGTGGCCTGCGTTGTGCAGGAGGTCAGACTAGACGATCATAATGGTCCCTTCTGACCTTAAAGTCTATGACTCTAGTCTACATAGCAATGAAACAACCCCACAGCCTGAGCCCCACAAGCCCGAGTCAGCTGGCACGGGCCAGCTGCAGATTTTTCTTTGCTGTGTTGGCATACCAATAATGCACTCTCTGTTCAAAGGAAGTATGTATCCCACTGGTCAGTGGTTTCTATGTGTGCCCAGTACAGTGAGGATGATTGATATTTTCTAGCGTTCCCAGCGACAGAACCTGGATTTTAGCTCAAACTGTAGAGACTCATGCCTTAGTTCTGGAGGTCCCTGGTGGCAGCTACCACACTATTAGCAGCTGAGAAAGCAGCAGAATCTTCCTGAGAAGATAACTCAACAGGCGGCAGCAAAAGTCTCAGATGCAAGTAGGAAAGAGGAGGAACACTTCAGCCCAAATAATCTCATATCATGCTGTGACGGGTTGGTATCACAGAAACCCCCTTGGAGCTGCCACCTGGTGTGTCAAGACTACTTCTGCCCCTGATTTCCTGCCTTTTCCAGCTTGGGACTCCAGAATCCTGTCTGGTTTGAGCCAGACCTGCTAGCCAGACCCAGGTCTGAGGCACGTTGCCTAAAAGCTGTAGGCTTGCCTAGAAACAGCTTAGGAAGTGTTCTTGCCTTTGACACCCAAGTGCCCAACTCCCAATGCGGTTCAACCCCTGAATAAATCCATTTTACCCTGTATAAAGCTTATATAGGGTAAACTCATAAATAGTTCGCCCTCTGTATCAGAGATAGAAAGATATGCACAGCTGTTTGCCCCCCTCCAGGTACTAACACGTACTCCAGGTTACTTAATACGTAAAAAGTTATTTTAATAAGTAAAGAAAGTAGGATTTAAGTGATTCCAAGTAGTAACAGACAGAACAAAGTGAATTACTAAGTAAAACAAAATAAAACACGCAAGTCTATCTCTAATCACACTGAATACAGATAAAAACCTCACCAGTTCCAGTAAACTTCCTTTTACAGGCTATGGTCCTCCTAGCCTGGGTCCAGCAATCGCTCACACCCTCTATTGTTCTTGTCCTTTGTTCCAGTCTCTTTCAGGTGTGTCTTTGTGGGGTGGAGATGCTCTCTTTAGCCAGCTGAAGACAAGCTGGAGGGGTCTCCCAGGGGTTTAAATAGACTTTCTCCTCTGGGTAGCTACCCCTCCCTCTCCCTGTGTAGCATCCAGTTACAAAATGGAGTTTTGGGGTCACATGGACAAGTCACATGTCCATGCACAACTCAGTTACCAGCCCAGCCACATTCCTGGCTGAGTTCAGATGTGGATTGGTGTCCGTAAGTTCGTTTGTCTGTTTAAGAGTTTCTTGATTGGGCACTTAACCTGCACATTCCTTTCTCCAGACATTGATCAAATGCTCTTGCTAAGGCTATGTATAAAACCAGCAAATATACAACCAATATTCATAACTTCAATTACAAAAATGATGCATGCATACAAACAGGAGGAATAGATTCAGTAGATCATAACTTTTAAAGAGATATGTTACATGGCACATGTAGCATAAAACATATTCCAGTTATATCATATATACATTTATAAGCATCTCCCCATAAAGCCTTATGGGGTACAACGTCACACATGCCCCTTCCCATACCCAACAGACGCAGCTAAGAAAGAGCCCCCTTATCTCTAATTATATCTGGCAGCTAGGAAGGAAGAGAGAAAATTTCCCTCTGAAGTAAATAGAGAGCTGGAAAGAGCAGAGGAAGCACTGCTGTCTGGAGCATAGGGGGCAGGCACAAGGAGCACAGTGCCAGGATCTTGAGACTAGCTGTCAAATAGTAAAGTCAGCCCTGTAAAGGAGAACTCCCTCTTTCTACCCTTGCAAAAAAGCCTCCACATGGCTCACAGCTGTGTGAATCATTTCATAGATCACCTAGTCTGACCTTCCATATAACAAATGCCATACAATTTCATCCTGACTAGAAATTACAGAAATGCATCCAGTCTTGATTTGAAGGCATCAAAAGATGGAAAATCCACCACTTCCCTTGGTACCTTGTTACAATGTTTAATCAACCTCACTGTTTTTTTCTAAATGCCTTATTTCTAAATTGAGTTTGTCTGGCTTTGACTACCAGTCACTGGTTCTTGTTTTACCTTTCCCTGCTAGATGAAACAGTCCATTAGTGCTCATTATTTTCTCTTTATAAAGGAAACAAACAAATTATTCTACAAATCTGTCCATGAACAAATTGCCAGAAATTCCCAAACGTATTCAGTATCATACCTGTTTGTAAATTTCTCTGACAAATAATTCTTGGTCTGCAGATCATTTGCACACAATTGAATGAGACTACTGCAGATTTGAAATGAGTGCTGTGATTGCTTATGATACGTTATGATTTGTGTATTTATGTTACCTGATTGATTTAGCCAACTCTAGCCCATATTTCAATTTCAGGTTCACAATTTGAAACCTGTAGTGTCATTTGTTATGAATGTCAGCATTCACATTCAGGGATCATTTTGAGTTTAAGATTTACTTTTCGTGAGTATTCATGCTAGTAAATTGAGTTGCCAGGATATCCATGGCAAGTGAATATAAATTTGGCACCAGCACAACTGGAGAGAATATATTTAAAAATTCAAACAAATATGTATGGAAGATGTTTTGCAGCATGTGTACAGCTCTAGTGACCAAAATCTTGTTCTGAAAGGGACTGCTCCTGAAGGTAGTTTAGGTTCTAACCTGGCTGTATGATTAGACGAGATTTGAAAAATCATAAAAACAAAACAAAACAAAAAAAACCCTGCAGCCCTCATAGTATTTATTTGCTGAATTAGATTTTTGTAGTACTATATCCAGACTAATTTTAAAAGTCCCTGGTTTTCTAGTTTATAGTACTTTATTTGGAAACTTATTTCACAGTCTAATAAATGTTACTATCATGATTTTTAAAAAATCATTTGAAAATGTCCTTTGCTTTCTACCAGCTACAGCAGGGAACTCTGCAGTCTTGTGCTCTTTTTCCTCTTCTGCCGTTGAATCACTGTGACTCTGGGCAAGTCATTTGATATTTATGCCTCGGTTTCCCTTGGACATATCCTTCACGTGCTTTTCTTGCTACTATTCCTTGTTGCATATTCTTCCATCGCACATATATTCTCAAAACTGTGTCTTCTGACTGTCTCTTTCCTCCATCCAGTTTGGTTTCCCTGGTTTATTTTAACAAGTTCCAACTGCTGATCCAGCTACTCCATAACTTATCATCCAGATAGGAAACTAGCTTGCACATTATAGGAATATGTATCTTATCTAATTATCTTGGCTTTTGTGAGAGCCCTCTCACTGCAGTTTCTAAGATAGTTGACTTCATTCAAAAACCGGAACATCAATCGGTAGCCGTACTTTCTCCAAGAAACTGATATAGCTCCTTTATCAAGTTACACATTTATAAAGCCTCTGATCAGTAAGTTAGGGGCCAAGGAAAATGGAATGGCAGTCTTGTGGTTAAAGCACTGGCCAAGGCACTCAGGCATTCTGTTACTAGGTAGATATTAGGTAGTAGATATTAGGAAAAACTTTTTCACTAGTAGGGTGATGAAGCACTGGAATGGGTTACCTAGGGAGGTGGTGGAATCTCCTTCCTTAGAGGTTTTTAAGGTCAGGCTTGACAAAGCCCTGGCTGGGATGATTTAGTTGGGGTTGGTCCTGCTTTGAGCAGGGGGTTGGACTAGATGACCTCCTGAGGTCCCTTCCAACCCTGAGATTCTATGATTCTATGATTCAAGATAAAATCACTGGCCTGCTCATAGACTCACTCTGTGATCTCAGGAAAGTCATTTCTGTCTGTAGCCTGGGCAGATTCTTATCGATCTGTATGGTAAATCTTTGAGGCAGGGGTTGTCTCTTCCTAGATGTCTTATACAGTGTCGAAAACAATGGATACCCAATCTTGGAGATGGTCTCTAGACACTACTGGAATACAAATAATAATATGCACATTTGGGAATCACAATCAAAATTTCCAGAGAGGATTTGGTCTACAACTGCACTGGTAGCTGATGTTTACTTAGTCCTCTCTTCCCTTTATCTTCTCAGCCTGTTAGAGACTTTAAGGAACAGCCTTCACTTGTTGGTATATTTTAACGTCAGACTTCTCTCACTGCCAGAGGGCTTTCTTTGCCATGGCTCTTATACCTGCATAAGCTCTTCCTGTCCATTACCAGCAATTATTCATAACCCACATGGCTTCATAAGAAAATCACACAGTTCTAGAAAACAGTCCTTAAACTAAAGATGTGAATGATAGGATTTCCCAGCTTTTCGGTTCATCTGTCACCAGTTGCTGATAAATAATCCATGTCCAGGACAGCTTTTTCCAGTCTTAGGATATGATTTTGAAGATTTCTTGTTCCTTTGGAATTCACTGGATTGTGCCAAATGGCATGTAGTTCAATACATATATCCATAATTTCTATCTGCAAACGTTTAATATTTGTATTGTAGTTTGGCTGAGGACACCCAGCCATGGGCCGAGGGCCACATTGTCCCTGGCCCGAAGTCTCAGACAAGAGACAACAGGGGGATAAAGACAGAGACAGGGTAGCACAAAGAAGCAAAGAGGCGGTACTGGTCAGCATGATAGTGTTAATCTGCTGCCTATGCATTGTGAAGTGTTTTGTAGGCATCACAGCAAAGGTCGCAGCTGCAATACACCACCATAGAAAGACCATTGGCTCTTAGTTTCCGTCACTCAGTGATACGCAGAATACGGTACCTGTAGTTGCTTGTTAAAGAGGATGCTCTCTCTGGAAAGTCCAGGTTTGCTGCTCAAATGACAAATAAGGCCCAGGGCTGGTGCCAGGATTTGGGGGGCGGCGGGCGGCTGCCTCCCGGCTCCACGCTCAGCCGCTGAGCGTGGAGCTGGGAGGCAGCCATGGCGAGCTGCCCCCTGCCTCCCAGAGCCGGGAGACAGCCGCGGCGAGCCGCCCCCCTGCCTCCTGGCTCCACGCTCAGCTCCCGCGGCCCACGGGCGGGGGACGGGGGGGCCTGAGCTCCCGCGGGCGGGGGGGGGGGCATTATCTGGGGGGGGGCACAGGGCTGGTGCAATGAAGTTTAGCCTAGGGCGCGAAACTTCCTTTCACCGGCCCTGATTAGGCCATCAGCTGTAAATGTATTTTGTGTGGTGTGTTCACTTATCTATAGGAAACCGGACAGCACATTAATTCCCTATCAGCTGGCTTTTGGATGATGATGACCTTTAGTCACTGTTGAGTTGGGCCAGCTTTGAACCAATGACTTCTAGGCGAAATGCTGCATTCATGGTGTTGTGTTGAAAATACCAGAGGGTTTCAAAGCAGTTGCTGCATTTGTATGTGCAGAGGAGCTTAGGGAATAAGGATGAGGATAGAATATCTATTGCCTATGTGTTGTCCCACAGTTAAAATTCAGATATACAGAGTGTTGTTCAGAGAATGGTTTAGCAGGATGAATGCAGCAAATAAACACTAGAACTTTCAGTCTTCCCTTACAACTTGGATGACCTGCTACCTCTACCAAATGTGTTAATAATAATAAATGAAACAACAGCATAATTGCAAGACCTCCAATTATGCTAATTAGAAAGTATTCATGCTTCACTGATGCTACAATCACACTGTTTTAACTACTGCAGCTTGGATACCACATGGTTCTTCTTTGAGAACTAAACTAGATCTAAGTTTGGATCAAAATCTGCTCCGAGTTAATAGTTTAAAATAAATAGAAGTTTGACTTTGGCCCAAATGTATATTTTAAAAATAGTGTGTTATGCTAATGTTGATATCAAATTTTCTAAAGCTTTCAATGAGGCAAGATTTCACCCCTAGTATAATGTAGCATTAAATTAGAAATTGAATGAGAGTAGTGTGACGGTGTTCCCCATAAAACTTTATGGGGAGATGCTTATAAATGTATATATGTAACTAGAATATGCTTTATGCTACATGTGCCATGTAACATATCTCTGTGAAAGTTATGACCTACTGAATTTACTCCTCCTGTTTGTATGCATGTATCATTGTTGTAGTTGGAATTATGAAGATTGGTTTTATATTTACTGGTTTTGTACATAGCCTTTGTAAGTGCATGGGATCATCTTTGGAGCAAAAATGTGCCTGTTAAGTGCGAGCACTTACCAGACAAAAGACGTTGCAGACCCCAATCCACATTGGGGCCGGGTCTGGAATGCAACTGGTTAGGCTGGTTGCGGAAGGGTGCATGGACAGGTGACTGGCCCAGGTGATCCCAAAACTCCATGGTAACAGGATGTTACACAGGGAGGGGAAAAAGACTATAAAAGCCCGGGGGAGACCCTTCCATTTTGTCTTCAGCTGGCTAAAGAAAGAAGCTCTCCACCCCCCAAGGAGACCTGAAAGAGACTGAACAAAGGACAAAGACATTAGGGGGGTGAGTGATTGCTGGACCCAGGCTAGAAGGAAGATAGCCTGTTCACTGGACCTAGTGAGGTTTTTATCTGTACACAGGGTGATTAGACATAGAACTGCGTGTTCTATTTTATTTTATTTAGTAATTCACTTTGTTCTGTCTGTCACTACTTGAAATCACTTAAATCCTATTTTCTGTACTTATTAAAATCACTTTTTACTTATTAAGTTTCCTGGAGTTGAGTTGTTACCTGGGGGAAGGCAAACAGCTGTGCATATCTTTCTATCTTTGAAATAGAAGGTGAACTATTTATGAGTTTACCCTGTATAAGCTTTATACAGGGTAAAACGGATGTATTAAGGGTTTAGACCGCTTAGGGAGCTGGGCACCGGGGTGTCAAAGGCAAGAGCGCTTCCAGGAGCCTTACAGTTATTAGTGGACTTGGCTTGGACCTGGGTCTGTGTTTGTAGCAGATCAGTGGAATCTGGCTCAAAGCAGACAGGATTCGGGAGTCCCAAGCTGGAAAAGGCCTGGAAGCAGGGGCAGAAGTAGCCTTGGCACACCAGGTGGCAGCACCAAGCAGGTCTCTGTGGTCCCAACCCGTCACAAGTAGCTTCCCTCATGGAATTCATATGCTTGGTGTCAAATTCTGCTCTGTTACACCAGTATAATTGTAGAATAACTCCACTAACATCAATAGTGTTACTCTACATTTACACTCGTATCAGTGAGAGCAATATTTGTTTACTCTGTATATTGTTTACTACATAATGGCACTGATAGCACTTAAAGATGGGGGTAGAGGGATAGCTCAGTGGTTTGAGCATTGGCCTGCTAAACCCAGGGTTGTGAGTTCAATCCTTGAGGGGGCCATTTGGGGGATCTGGGGCAAAAAATGGGGTTTGGTCCTGCTTTGAGCAGGGGGTTGGACTAGATGACCTACTAAGGTCCCTTCCAACCCTGATATTCTATGATTCTATGAAACAGCTGTAAATCAGGAAATCACTAGAGTTACACTGGTTTAAAAATGGGGTAAGTGAGCTCAGAGCAGGACCCAATGGGCACAATTCCCCCTCACTTACACAGTTCAAAGCAGGGCTTAGCTTTACCCCACTGAAGTCAATGGAGTTAAGCTAGAGTAAGTAAGAAGGAGAATCCTAGCCTAAGAATGAGAATTTATTATTGTTATTAGGTGAAAATTAGACTAGAAATTCCTAAAGGTGTTGACACACAGTCATGCATTTAAATGGAAGGCTGCCAAGCGAGAGAACAACTGCAAGCTTTGTTCTCTATGTAAATAGCAGTTACTTGCACAAAGAAGTTTGTAAAGCAATATAACCTTCCGTCTCTGTCATAGTTTCCCCCCTCCCCACCTCCTAATAAACAAATATAAATGCCTTTGGAGAAATATTTTTCTTTTCAAACTTTTAACATAACTACATCTTTTAAAGATCAACTTCCCACGCACTAAGCAAAGATAGCTGGCATCTGCGGAGACCCTTCCAAATCGCCTTTGCAACTTCCCCGCAAAAGCGTGCTTCTCCAGCAGCTGGCCTGGGGTTCAGAGCGTCTTCTCCATATGTATGAATAGTTTTGAAAGTAATGCCTCGTGAGTAATCAGACATCTAGGGAAATGGAGATGGATGAAAAAGATGGATCCAATTCTGACTTCACTTACAAGTGTGAAACTCCATTTCAAGTCAGTGGGAATTGGATTAGGGTTTGTAGTTCTACCACACTGTAATATCATGGGACTGATTCTGGTCCTACTCTACACTGGTTTTACGCTGTATAACCACATTGATTTCAATTGAGTTACTCCAGATTTCCTGTGGTGTAAGTGTGAGCAAAATCAGGTCCCTGTATCTCTATCCTGCTTTAAGATATACATATTGTACAGTAGAAATGGATGCTTGTAAACTGGATGGGACAATGTCAGTGAGTTTCCATTGAATCTGGATAAGCACACAGTGCTCTCTCTCCCCCCCTGCATCCCAGCTCCCTGCCCCAGCCAGGAGCCCCCTCCCACACCCTAAACCCCTCATTTCTGGCCTCACCCCAGAACCTTCACCCCCAGCCCAGAGCCTGAACCTCCTCCCACACCCCAACCCCCTGCCTCAGCCCAGAGCCTCCTCCCATATGCCGAACTGCTCAGCTCCAGCCTCCAGCCCAGAGCGCCCTCCTGCACCCCAAACCCCTCATCCTTGGCCCCACCCCAGAGCCTGCATCCCCAGCCAGAGCCCTCACCCCCTCTAATAGCCCATCCCACTGCCTCAGCCTGGAGCCCCCTCCCGCACTCTGAACTCCTCATTTCTGAACATCCCAGAGACCACACCCCCAGCCACACCCCTCACCCCCTCCTGAGCCAGCCCGGTGAAAATGTGCAAGAGTGAAGGTGTGGAGAGCAAGTGACAGAGGGATGGGGGATGGAGTGAGCAGGGATGCTGCCTCGGAGAAGGGGCAGCTAATGGGTGGGGACTCGGAGGAGGGGCGGGGCAAGGGTGTTTGATTTTGTGCAAGTAGAAAGTTGGCAACCCTGAGCTGCCTTTGAGCAAGAACTGGAGGCAGGAGCTGTGGGTAACTGTGACAGGGTTGGGGGGACCCCATCTAGTGCGGGGCTAGTGTGCCCCATCTCCCTTAGGGTGTAGGTGCAGGGTGTACATCTCCTGCATCTATGTCTCCATAACCAGAGTCAATATACTTGCCTCTGTTAGTGGGGCAATGAGGTCTAATGGCCAAAGTCAAAGTAGTAGCCCTGCTCAGTGGGGCAGTATAGCCTAATGGCCAGAGTCAATAGATCCTCCCTCTTGACAGGGCAGTAAGGCCTAGCGGCCAGTATCAATGGATTTGCCCCAGTTTGCTGGGCCACAAGGCCTGGGGACCAAAGTCTCTGTATGCGCCCCTGTTAGTATGGAAGGGTTGCACAAGGGCCAGATTCAATAGGTTCACCCCTGTTGACAGGGCAGTAGGGCCTTGTGGCTGAAGTCAATTAGAACCGCCCCAGTTCGGAGGGCAGTAAGAGCTAGTGATCAAAGTCCATGGATTCACCCCTGTTCACAGGGCAATAAGGCCTAATGGTCACAGTCAATGGCTTCAGTCCTGTTCGCAGGGCAATAAGGCCTAATGGCCAGGTGGCCTCAGTTCGTGTAGGTGGGCCCGGGCCCTCCCTCCCCACCAGGCCCCAGCCCAAGGCCCTAGTATTGGCAGGAGCATGTGCCACCGTGTCAGCGGTGGAGTCTGACCAAAACACACTGATTCAATATTCCAGTTCACCAACTAGGTCACTATATTTTCCCCCCTGGGCTGCTACCTACCATGTTTCTCGCCATTGTGGTCTGGGCGTCTCGGCTGTCTCTCAGTTTCCCAGGTTGCACTGTCCCGGACGACTCTGGACTCTGCAGGGCCTCTATGGCTAGCCTGGCATCTGCCTGGGTTGTGGTGTCTCTGGCTCCCACAGCTTCTGGCTTCGTCTGATCCTTGGCTGTAGCCGTACTTCCTCTCCGGCGGTCAACCCCAACTGAGCTGAACTGCTCCCTTTTATACTGGTGCATTTGGAGCTTGCCCAGTAGAGTTGAGGGGGCGTGGCTTCCTTAGCCCACAATGTAGAGTTAACCCCACCAAGTCCAGTCGCCCCATCACAGTAACACATACACTCTCAAATTAAAGTCTCAGTGTTTAAAGAGAAACACAAAGATGTGTCTTTTACTGTTGAGATCCTATCTATAGTTTAGAATTTTACATTGAGGATATAATCACACTTTAATTGAATTACTTAGAGTGTATAATTTGTCACATCTAGGAAAAATTTTAATTACTTAATAAATTGCTTTGGTGTCATATTTAAATCTCATTTTCAGTAATAAATTTCTTATAAATGATTGCATTGCTTAATGTTAAAATATAAGTACTCAAACCAAGTAATTATTTAAGTACTTAATTGCTTAATGTGAACTAGAAATGAGATTTTCATCCAAACACCAGCTGAATGAGATTGGAGCCTGACTCTGCAGTCCTTGCACAGTCAGAATTTCCACTGCAGACAATGAGACCGGCCCTGGAAGTCAATGGCAGTGTTTAGTGTGCAAGGATAATGTACTGTCTAATCCAGAAAGTTGACTGTCTCATACAGTTACCTACCTATTTATATGCCCTCCCTAAATTATGTATTGGATCAGATCTTCCATTTGAAATCAATGGCAAAACCTCAATTTTCTTCATTAGGAATACTAGTGAACTCCCAGTGTTATAATACTTGTTAAACAAACTATGGGCATGGCTTCACTACAGGCTAAATTGGTGCTGCTGCGATCAATGCAGTGGGCATCAATTTTGTGGGTCTGGTGAAGACGCGATAAGTCAATGGGAGAGCACTCTCCCGTCGGCTTCAGTACTCCACCTCCCTGAGAGATGGAAGCTATGTCCACGTCAGAGCGTCTCCTGTCAACATAGTATGGTATAGATGTAGACACTGCTGTTAGTCGATCTAAGCTACGTCAATGTAAGTTACATATCTTTTGTAACGTAACTAACGTAACTTAGATTGACTTACCTTGTTAGTGTAGACCAGGCCTAGGAAAAAATCATTCTGTATGTATCGTCACTCAAATCAATGGGTTTATATCAGGGATGCATTTGGCCCATAGTGAATTTCTACGTGGTTGGGGAAAATAGACTCCAGACATGTGTTATTCCTTTCTCATAGATTCATATTCATAATCAGTTTTTTATTTAGGGCCAGAAAAAGACCATTAGGTCATCCAGTCTTGACCACCTATACAACACAGGCCATATAATTGCATCCAGATACCCCTAATTTTGGTCCAATAACTTATATTTGAATTTGTTGAAGGAGAAATAAGTGGATGCAAACACAAAACACTGTAGGCTTGGTTTTCATCTCATTAACACCAGTGTAATTACTGAAATTAATGGAGTTACAACCCAGCGTAAGAGAGGAGAGTCAGGACTACTCTTCTCAAAACTGCAATGTTCTGTATTCTTAATGTTAATTTGTTAAATTTCTCTTCACAGAAACTGTGCAAATTAAATGTACAGTGAAACCTGCCTTAAGCGACCACCCAAGAGAAGAAATTGATTGCCTAATGGAGATGATCTTTAGCTAAAAGTCAAACAAATTAGTACTGGGATCCTGGGGGATACTTAAATGGTCACATAGGAAAGGAGGGGTTGCTTATTGGACAGAGAATCTTTAGGTCAGGTTTCACTGAATGTTCACTTTATGCAGTAAAATGTCTCCTAACTTTTCTAGTTGTCTAACTAAATACTTTAGATATCATGACATCAATCAACTATTGTTCAACCAATACAAAACAGTAAAACATATCAGTATGATACAAACAGTAGAAAGTAGGATCCTCGTTCAGCACTGCATTACTACAGTTTTACAACATGGAAAACAGAGTTTTTGTTGAGTTACACCAGAGCAAAATTAAAGTACCACAGTGGTGAATCAGGCTACATAGATGTAAACAACTGATTAGATCCTTTAGTTCAGTGGTTTTCAAACTACGGTCCATGGGGCTAGATCTGTCAATATTCAAGAGGAAATGCTGTCTGCATGAAGAGCTGCTGTTGTGCAGTCCAGGGTTTCTTTAAGCTTTCCTGTGATATTTTTGACCATTTGAATTACTGTATAGCTACTTCATATCCTATCACTACTTTCTGAGTGCTCCTTTCACGTAATTAGATAATACCAACCATGGAGAGAAAGTAAACATGCCGACAGAACCAAGCTCCAGAGAGACCTGGCGGCCTGAGAGCAGTAGGGGCTGCAGGCAATAATGGGGAGATTCAGTACTAATAAACGTCTGGCTAGGTTTTTATGTGAACCCCCATAACATCTTAATATCTAAGCATATAAAGCCCTATACACAACAGTGGAGGTCTACTGGCAGGCACAAAGGCAGCTGGGTCAGTAGTGTCTGCTGGACCGGGGTCGATGGCAAGAGCTGAGACTAGTTGCCAAGTCAGGAATGGGTACTAAGGTCAAGCCAGCCGAGGGTCAAAAGTGAAGTTTAGTCTAGTTACCAAGCTGAGTCAGGATACTAAAGTCAAGCCAGGCTGGAATTGAAGGCTGGTGTCAGGACTAGCTATCAAGCTGAGTCAGGAGACGGGTACAAAGTTCAAATTGGCTAGAGTCGAAGGCAAGAGTCAGTAGCAATACGGGGCAAACGATGAGCTCTGTACCTGTAGCACTGTTGATCAGACAGCTCCCTCGGACAACTTATTGGTTTAAATCTCTGGTGAGGACCAATCAGGCAGCCTCTTCGGGCGGTACACCCTGCAGTGCCTGACCTTCCAGTAATTGTTGGGTGGTTCTGCACCTGGCTCCCCAGTAGGGACATGGAGATGTTGGTTGCCCCGGACACTGAAATTCCATTACACCACCACGCTTTTCATGTGCACTCCCTTCTGGGCTGGAGCCAGGCCCAGCTTGTCAGGCTATTCCCAGGGGAGCCTTTTTACTAGGTTAGGGGCATGGACATGGGCAGCGGGTTCCCAGGAATGTTCCTCAGTGCCATAACTCCTCCCAGTATATGAGGTAGTACAGTCAGCCTTGCTGCAGTTTGTAATAAAGAATAATGTGCACTATGCATTCTTCAGGTCCTTTATTTTGACTGGTGATGGCAGCTGGTTAGGGAGTTGGCCCTTCGTATGAGGCTTCAAAAGAAATAACGTGAAACAATGGATGTATTTTGAGAAACTGGGGGACTTGTTGTTTGAAGGCAATGGGGCTGATTTACTGACAGAACCAGAAACGGCCAAGGAACTGGTGATCCAACTTTCAGGAAGGTCTATTCTTATGAAATGTTTCATGGTGAGCCAGGCCATTTGGCCTACTCCAAAAAATTGGGTATTCCGAGTGTTGTTGGTCTGTGTACTGTTTTTTTGTGTGTGTTTTCCATGTGGCCCCTGACTCCTCCTGGATGTGGTGTATCCATTGGACCTAGTTGATTGCTGCTTGATTTGGTGAATCAAAAATGTATACACTTGCACTGAGCTTGAGATGGAAATAGGAGACAGACTTGCTGAAAGTCTCTCCTTAAGGATAAAAGGGGTAAAAACAAGGGTGATGTTATGGAAAGAGTCTACTATAGACCACCTAACCAGGAAGAAAACATGGATGAGGCTTTTATTAAGCAACTAACAAAATCATCCAAAACAAAGGACGTGGTGGTGATGGGGGACTTCAACTACACAGACATATGTTGGGAAAATAATACAGCGGGACTCAAATAATCCAACAAGTGCTTGGAATGCATTTGAAAATATTTTTATTTCAGGAGGTAGAGATAACAATTTGGGGGTGAAGCTGTTCTAGATTTGATTTTGACAAGCAGGGAGGAACTGGTTGAGAATTTGAAAGTGGAAGGCAGCTTGGGTGAAAGGAATCATGAAATGGTAGAGTTCATGATTCCAAGGAATGATAGGAGGGAAAACAGCAAAATAAAGACAATGGATTTCAAGAAGGCAGACTTTAACAAACTCGGAGTTGGTAAGTAAGATCCCATGTAAACCAACTCTAAGGGGAAAAACTGTTCAAGAGAGTTGGCAATTTTTCAGACATTATTAAGGGGATGCCAAAGATCAATGGAAACTATAGAGAACAAATCCCATTAAACCACAACACTTCCCTGTGTCCATGGATTATGGCTTCCAGAGGCACTGTTTCTTGGGTTGCTGGCCCCAAAGACAAGAGTGACCCACCTATATTCTCTACAAGATTTGATGCACACTTCAGCTGAAGGGAAATTTGCAGAGCTTGAGCTGCTTCAACTTTGATTAAGTTATCCACAACACCTGGAGTAAGTCAGGCCCCCCCTGGAGGGGAAGCGGCCTGGCCTGGTTCAGGATACACAACTGTATCAGTACATGGAGGTGCAAGGAGGTTCCACAGGTTCCAGATCAGGTTCCTATCATCAAGAGGGGGAGGGGAGGCAACTCCAGAGCAGAGAGCCTTGATGGGTCCCAGGCCATCTGCCTGGGCTTGTTTGTTTCCCATATCTCTTCTGAATGCACAAGAGGTGAGGGCATGTCTGGGTGCCCTGCAATGAAAACATAGCCTATTGGGATGGCAGTGCTCCTTGTCATCCAGGTTTAATCAATGGTGACCCAGGTCAATCTGCAGCGGGTCAGAGGTTGGCACAAGAGGCTTGGGTTTGTTTATGAATGAGGGGGAGAAGAGCACCCTCCTCTCTTCCTTCCTATCTCACAGCCGAGTGTCACTGCAAATGGCCAGCCAAGCTGGAGGTGTTCTCAATGTCGGCTAAGTCATTCTTTCCTTCTTTATATAATCACCACTGGAATTGATGTAGCCTGGTCACTTTGTTCCACTCAACGTCGGCTGTGAGCCGCCAAAAGTGAGTGGCACCAGAGGCAGCAGGCCCCAGCACCTGCCCAAGCTTCCATAGAGCATGTTCAGCCAAACGGATATGGTACGGGTCCTCACAGGTGGTGGAGAAGTCTCTCAGGAAGGCATTTGAGTCAGTTAGTATGGGGCTGTCCTGCTCGAGGAGAGGGAGGCCCAGCCCAACATTTCCTCTGTTCGCAGGCTAACCATTAGTCCCACCTTCCTCCGGTCCATGGGATATGTGCAAGGGTGGAGCAAGAAAAGCAGGTGGCATTGAGGTTAGGAACTCCCTAAATTACTGGCAGTTCCTATCAAAGTACTCATGTAGTGGGAGCACTTAACCCTGTTCAGATGGCAAAGACCTGGGAATGCGGCCACCTCTCCCTCTTACATGCTCAAGGATGGTCTGAACTTCAGCTATAAGCGGTGTCACTTTGGTCTGCATGGCCAGACTGCAGATGGGTGACCCACACCTGCAGATCCAGTACCCCTAGGGACCACTCGGTAGTGGTAGACCCTCTCCTTCCATTTTCCACAGAGAGGAGAGGGTTGAAAGTGGTCTGAGCAACTTGTAATGGCTGGATCACAGGCAGACAGGAGGCCAGTAGTGTCTGCTGGGCTGGGATCAGAGGCAGGAGTTGAAAGTAGTTACCAAGCTGAGTCAGAAAACAGATATCAAGGTCAAACCGGACCAGGGTCAGAGGCAGGAGCAAGGCGGGATGAAAGGTCTCTAGCAGTAGCAAACTGGAGTCTGAATTGTTCCTGGTCTAGATAGCTGGTGTGGACCAATCAGGCACTCACAGAGCTCTGTCCCTCCAGCTTCTTCAGGTGGTACATCCTGCGGTGTCTGACCCTCCAGGAACTGTTGGGTACTGCTTCGCATAGCTCCTCAGTGGTCACCCAGGACCCCCTACACACCTCTGGTTTCTAGGCCTATAGATCCTTACAGGAGGAAGTAACAATGAGTTGCACCTTTTGCACTAAAGGAAGTTTCTTTTAATCACCTCACCAATTTCACCCATCTAGTTGGTGCTGTGGCCCCCCTGAAAGAAACACTGTGGGTGGTTTGAGCTTCCCTTTCCATTAGCTTGGAAAACAAGTGATGCCTTATGTTTGCTGAGTCAAGCAGTTTCAAACCTGACTTTCTTCATACTTTCTGCTAAGGTGACATTGCTACTCTGATTTTCCCACAGGCCTGCATTTCTACAAGGGAGAAGTTACTGGGCTAAACCATGCTCTGCTGCATCCTAAATTCTCTGGTAGGCCTATTGGAACCATTGGATGGGACAGGGCTCAGGCAAGGAGCATTGTGCTTCTAACTCTCATGTAGGAAAGAGGAATGGCCTTTGAACTGTGTTTAGTTCCTGGCTCCACCACAAACTTCACGTGAGACTTTGGAAAACCACTTAAGCACCCTGAGCCTTAGTCCCCTATCTGTGAAATGAGTATAATGCCACTTCCATACTGTGATATACTCAGGGTACAATCCAGACTAATGAGTAGCTGTGCCACCCCTGCCCTATAACACAAGTGCCCTTTACACTGCTTTGCTGCTGTAGCCTCCTGTCTGGACTGCTCACAAACAGCCTCCAGCATGGACGTTCCTCCCAGCTGTGTGTATGTGTGTGTGTGTGTGTGTGTGCGCGCTGCAGCCAGCCAACGTGGCTTTTACCAGCTTGGGTTGTATTGCAGGATGACCTCAACACACCCCCAGCCCTAGATTTCCCCCCAGAAATGTACATCCTGTATTTCCCAGTCGTCTTCTGGACAATGCAAGCTTATATAAAGTCTGTCATTTTATTAATAGAAATGATATGCACACATCTTGTTACCCCAAATGGAATTTCCTGGACACTTCGATTTAAACACACTGGATTAGATAAAACAGTAAAACAAGTTTATTAACTGCAAAGAGAAATTTTAAGTGAAAACAAGTAACGAGGCATAAAAGTCAGAAATGGTTACCCGAAAAATAAAGTGAAAATGCAGCTGGTGCCTAACTTAACAAACTATGTTAAATTCAAAGCAAAGTTTTTCTCACCACGTGCTCTCAGCAGTCTTACTGACCAAACTTCTTAGGTCAGGACCTTTTCCAGTTCAATGGCTGCTTCCTTTGCCCCTTCTGGTGCAGTGAATTGATGGACAGAGAGAGAGAAAGAGGAATAGTGCCTTTCGGTGTTTGTCTCCCTTTTTACGGTGTCATTCTCCCCCTTGGAAAATATTTCTAGTTGAGATTCAAGAGACAGAGAGTCTCTAGGAAAGGTTTTTCCCTGTTGCTTTTCCTTACCGGTTGGAGCTTGTTTT
The DNA here is from genome assembly GCA_037349315.1 of Chelydra serpentina. Classification (NCBI taxonomy): domain Eukaryota; kingdom Metazoa; phylum Chordata; order Testudines; family Chelydridae; genus Chelydra; species Chelydra serpentina. The sequence goes on along the minus strand of JBAIAC010000004.1, from coordinate 18,505,454 downwards.
AATTCCCTTCCTGCCTGATGACTCTGTTTACTGCTTAAATACAAATTAAGCAGAGCACACATTCCTTTGTTTGAGACACACCTGCTTGCCAACCTCAGTTTGGAACATGTGCTAAGATCATCCTACAGTGTAATCTTATAACTTCATATATTATGTTGCCACCTGTATTTTATCAGGACAATACTGACGAGCAAATTATGGGTTTTCAAATGCTATCTCACAAAGCATACTTTGTACAAAGATTATTACAATAACGTGTAGGGCGTGGAACACGGGTACATTCTGTCACACACAGGAAAATAAGAACAGCCATACTGGGTCAGACAAAAGGTCCATCTAGCCCAGTATCCTGTCTTCCGACAGCGGCCAATGCCAGGTGCCCCAGAGGGAATGACCAGAACAGGTATCTATCGCCTGTTGCCCATTCCCAACTTCTGGCAAAATACCTCCCTCCTAGGGTACATCAACACACTCCTGACTGCAGTGTTTCCCAGTTGGAGTAAACAGACACACTGGTTCTGCTTGAGCTAGTGTGCTAAAAATAGTAGCGTAGCTGGGGAAAGCACAGGCAGCAGCTTAGGCTAGCTGACCGAGTACATATCCAGGAATCCAGCAACCCCTGGCCACACTGCTATTTTTAGCAGGCTAGATCAAACAAAGCTAGCGTGCGTCTGTCTACTCAAGCTGGAAAGCACACTCACAGCTGCTGTATAGACATACCCATAGAGAGGCTATGAGGATAAGATTTCTGAGGTGGTCAGATAGTGTGGATATAGGGGCTGGATTATCTAGGTGAATATTCCAAGGCAGGATGTCCTGGTATGAGGGTTCCATGGAGCATACATATATACGTAGGAGCTGCCATGAGGTTGGAGGAAGAGACCACAAGGATCTAACCCCCTGGTGTCTTCCAACAACATTTGGGCCAGAAGAGCAGGTTTTCTACATCTTTCATATCCACAGGGGATGATTCGTGCCACTGTTTATGGAAGACATAACAGATATTGTTGCAGTTAACTGTGGTCTCGGTTTTCCTTTTTCTTTATATAAATCCATAGGCAATGTGACAAAGTTCCTCCTCTACCTCGGTGGGTCCTGCGCTTATTGGCGGATTTTGCTTGCCTCAGAGATCTTCCCCTCTAGTAGAATCCACAGACCAGGTCAACTCCTCCTGTGTCTGATCAGGAGTTGGGAGTTTTGGGGGGGAACCCGGGCCCGCCCTCTACTCCGGGTTCCAGCCCAGGGCCCTGTGGATTGCAGCTGTTTAGAGTGCCTCCTGGAACAACTGCACGATAGCTACAACTCCCTGGGCTACTTCCCCATGGACTGCTCCCAACACCTTCTTTATCCTCACCACAAGATCTTTCAGCAGTACGCCCTCTTACTCTCAGCTCCTAGTGCCTCTTGCTCCCAGCTCCTCACACGCAACCTCCTTCCACAACTCCTGACATCCGCCCCTCACTGACTCACTGGGAGGCTTTTGACTAGTTTCAGCCAGCCCCTGATTGGCTGCAGGTGTCTCAATCAACCTCCCTGCCTTCTGGAAAGTTCTTAATTGGCCCCAGGTGTCTTGATTAACCTGGAGCAACTGCCATAAGGTATCAGGGATTTGTTTAGCCTGGGGCTAACATACTGGTTCCTTACCACTTTCCTATAGCCCTCTGGCCTTGCCCCGTCACAGCAAGGAAAGATGATCCAGTGGTGAGGGCACCAACCTGGGAGTTGAGAGACCAAGATTCAGTTCTCTGCTCTGACACAAGTTTCCTGGGTGACCTTGGGAAAGTCACTTAGTCTCTATGTACCTCTGTTTCCCATCTGTAAAATGGGGATACTAGCATTTATCAACCTCATAGGATTGCCTGAGGATAAATATATTAAAGATGGTGAGGTGCTCAGATATCACAGTAATGGGGGCCATATAAATACTTTATATATGTATATTTATATATATATATATAGAGAGAGAGAGAGAGAGAGTCTTTGATTCATACACCAATCTTTTAAGTGCTGTCTACAATGGCCAAGGCAACTATAGAAGAATATAACTTGGTATCTCACATAGCCAGATTTCATCTAATACTCTCCAAAATAGATGTTCAATTTTTTTTTTAGTAAAATGTTACTAATTGCTCATTGGTAACAAAATTATATGCAATCAGGTACTTGCCATTTTAGTAAAATAAATAGTTTCACCCTAACTTTACTTCTTTTTAAAATAAGTAATTAAGACTCTAACCAGTTTTTCTTTCTCAGTGTTGTTTTTTTCTTCTTCTTAAAATAAGCAGGATTATTAGTAACCTTAGAAATTAGTAAATCATGGTGATGCCACGGTGATTGGCAGCTGTCTGTCTCTCTCTCTCTCAGGTTTTTAAATAACACCTATCATATTGAAATGCAGATTGATCATTTGGTTAACATGCAGCCCTACTGGATAATTTAGCTTGCTATGTAGTCAGAATATATATACCTTGAAGACTTCTATTGATGTAGGCAAAACAATACCTTGAGGTTTTCAAATGACTGTGCCATCAGATTCAAAATATGAATGAGAGTCCAAAATCATGCTAAAGAGCCTTGTTGCTGTTTTATTCTCCTGTTAACTGTAATTCATTGCCTGTGTATCTGCATAAAAGACCTTGAATGTGAACCTTGAAAGAGAGTTTTGCTCAGCAAGTTTTCCATTTTCTCTCAGTCTGAAGAATTACATTTAATTAACGTTTCGTTTGCCTTGATGTGATTCCTTAGCACTGCTGTACTTGCATTGTGGTGGGACTTTCAGTAGTGACCAGTATAACCTTACATGGTGTAAACAAGGCCTTTGAAGAAGAAAAGCAATGTTTCCATGCTATTTCATTGCCAGATGCAATGTCTTTCATCTCTTTCCATCAAAGTGCCTTTTCAAAAGGAACTGCAGTGGTGTTCCGTAATTAACGTTATGCCTTGACCTGCATCTCATTTTTGAATATTTAACGTAGCTGTGTGTCAGATATAAGTAAACAGTGGTGCGATAAATCAGAGGCAACATAAAACTTTCACAAAGTATGGATGATAAAAATGCTTGCTTTCGGAGTGTCACTTAAATCAGTATATAAATAACAGTTTTAAAATGTCTGAAAGAAAGAAAAAAATAAAATAAATAAATAAATAACATATTTTGTTGTACTAGTAACAATTCTTTTCATTAATGTGACATGTTTCATCATAGCATCTCAAAGTGCCTCTCAAGCACCGGTTTATTAAACCTTAAAAAATTGTCAATAATGCTACTACATATATTGTCATACCCATAGTATAGATGGTTAAATGGAGCTATTGAGAGGTTAAAACACCATAATCAATGGCAAGGCATCTAAAGAGTATCAGAATTATTAAGTATCCAGAGCACCTACTTATGCACCTAAGCTTTCCACTGGAACCAATGGAAGCAGGTCTTGGCTCAGTGCCTCTCAAAATCAGGGCAATGATCTAGGTGCCTGATTAGAGACTTGGGTGTATCAGGGAGCTTTGTCTCCTGGTCCATCTACCACAGCACACTCCATCAGTATGAAAAAAACAGATATTGGCTTATATTGTATTACATCTGAGTTAAAGTAATTCGGGGTTAACGAAATTAATGGTAGCTAGGGGCGTGGATCTGGATCCAAACATCTGCAATGTCCAAAGGTATTTGGATTTGGGATCCAGAGTCAGGGGCTGGGGTCATTTCTAATTAATATATTTGCACTGTAGTTAAGGCTGTGTGTTCTCTCTCTAGGCCAGGGGTCTCCAACTCAATTTACCTTAGGGCCAGTGCCAGTCCTCAAATCCTCCCAGTGGGCCAATAATGTCACTGAAGATGGTGTTCAGAAAAGAAAATGTTTATATTGCACTTTTAGTTCAAATTTCTTAGAAATAATAAAACTGTCGTACAACTTGATACAATTCTTCATCGGCCAGAGAGTTTTTAGTGTTGCCAGACACCTGACAACGCTTCAGTTCTGTCAGTTTGTTGATGTTCGGCCTCAGTGACTGAGCAGTTGAAACCTTCAGGATTGCAGCAAGGTGTGCAGCAGATAGTTGTGTTCAGTATTTTGACTTGCCGGCAGCATGTCTGCATGCATCTCTCCTCCACGGGCCACAGTGGGGAGGTTCTTGGGCTGCAGATGGGCAGGACTTTCAGACCCCTGCTCTAGGCTTATATTACATTCCCATCAGAGTGATATATGAATACTTCACTGTTAAAGATGTAATTTATCTTATTAATAAGTCTACCTTTTAAGCAATGCTGCTAAACACTATCATACTGGTGGCCCTGTGTTATTTATTTGGGCAAGAATGCTCTACAAATTAAAAAGATCTGATTATCCCCCAGTGCGGGGACTCAAGTATCAGAGGAGTAGCCAACGAAGTGGGTATTCTCCCACGAAAGCTTATGCTCCAATACATCTGTTAGTCTATAAGGTGCCACGGGACTCTTTGTCACTTGTGCGGGGACTGTAAGGCAAAGCCGTGATCTTTATGACCACATTGTCAAATTGTGACACCAGCAGCACTTTTATACAACCCAGAAAGTCTCCTCCTGCGACATCCCTCCAGTGCAGACATGTGCCAGGAATAGGAATTGCACAGCAAGGAGAAAAATACTCTCCTCGGTGTCCTAAAGGTTGATGTTTCAGTGTTGTGCGTTTGGGTAAGCTCTTAGTCATGTTATAGCAGAAAATAATAGCAAACAAGGTCAACAAAGTGATATTTTTTTACTTCATCATTAAATAATTTATAATGCCTAAGATTTCAGGCCCTAAAAGCTTTTGAGGAAGGTGCCTGTGGATCTTGAAAGAAGATATGTTTTGGTAAGTCATCCAATCTTCCCCTTCATTTTTTCCATTTCATTGTTCGTGAGGCTTGGCGTGCCACAGAGAGGGGACATTGATATAATACTGCATTCTTCTGGTGGTTTGGATTTGGGATTTAACTTACAGCTGTACAGTGTTGGCCAGTAACCCTTAGAGCATTGATGTCATCTAACCATAATTCCTTTTAGAAAGAGAAAAATAGCTCAACTTATCACAGGAAACAGGATGAAGGTTAACGTCGCACAATGTTTGTTTTAGAGTAGCGCCTGGTGAACTAGGTGTGTTCTCCCTTCCAGTGGGGATTGCCAGCGCTGTGCATTTGAAAGCAGTTTAAAAAATGGCGCATTGTTGACTTGGGAAGAGGAAACTTTGTACTGCCACAGCCTCTCTTCCAATGCCTTTAGGGGTAGCTCATTGCTAGGCTAGATGGCCTATTAAACTGACTTATGCAGGAATTGGAGCTCAGGTACTACAATGAAGAGAGTACCTTAGAATTACCCAATATAGAAGGAAAATAGATGTACAATTTAAAGCTAACCTCATGTCAAACCTTTATAGTGGTGATATCTTTTAACCCTTGATGGTCATTCAGGCTAACGTGTTTGCTTCAATGCCTCAATTGTGTAATGTACTAATAGGATGTATATAACCCTTAGCCATACCTCAACTGCTATTCAAATCTAAAACACTTTCTTCAATATCATGTTGCTCCTGCATCAACAGCTTCTTTACAAGACTAATGCAAAGAACAATTAGCTCTTTTAAATTTTGTCCTCCAAGCTATCTGCTTATTGCTCATCCCTTATCATACAGTATGGCATGCAGACATAGCTTCTACCCATAAGAGCAGCTTTTTTCATATGTTTTACAAAATCTACATACTGTCTCGTTCATTTCAAGGGTAAGCCCTAATTTAAATGAATACACTTCAAGTACCATCCCACAGTCTGCAATTCAGTTACTACATTTCAGCACATCTTCAGTTTCACCAGACCTTCCACTGGTGTAAATCAAAATAATTCCATAGATTTGTTGATTTATTCAGCTGAGGATTTATGCATACCAGAACATGGTATTCTTCATAAATTCCAGTGCTACATTGTTGAATTCTGTTACTACATTCTGTCAAACATTTGTTATCTTCCACTCCAGAAGTATCTGCATTTTAGTGGTCATTGAAGTGATTCCTGCATCTAAAGTTTAAGGAAGCGACAAAGGGTCCTGTGGCACCTTATAGACTAACAAAGGTATTGGAGCATAAGCTTTCGTGGGTGAATACCCACTTCTTCGGATGCAAGCAGTGGAAATGTCCAGGGGCAGATATAAATGTGCAGGGAAGAGTCAGGCTAGAGATAACGAGGTTAGCTCAATCAGGGAGGGTGAGGCCCTCTTCTAGCAGTTGAGGTGTGAACACCAAGGGAGGAGAAACTGCTTTTGTAGTTGGCTAGCCATTCATAGTCTTTGTTTAGTTCTGAGCTGATGGTGTCAAATTTGCAAATGAACTGAAGCTCTACAATTTCTCTTTGGAGTCTGGTCCTGAAGTCTTTTTGCTGCAGGATGGCTACCTTTAAATCTGCTATTGTGTGTCCAGGGAGATTGAAGTGGTAAAGTTTAAGGAGTGCTTTGAGATAAGGCAGGTTGTATGTATGTCAGTTATTGTTATACCTTCCTGTTTCCAAAAGCTGTTTCAGCTGCTGTTTCAAAGCAGCAGTTTTGCAAAAGACATACAACCTTGACAGCTCTCATTAACTAAGGGCTGGTCTACACTGTGGGGGGGATCGATCTAGGATACGCAACTTCAGCTACGAGAATAGCGTAGCTGAAGTCAATGTTTCCTAGATCGAAGTAATTTTACTTACATCGGTCCACGCGGCGCAGGCTCGCTCCCCCGTCGACTCCGCTTCCGCCTCTCGCCGTGCTAGAGTTCCGGAGTCGACGGGGAGTGCTTCTGGGATCAATTTATCGCATCTAGATGAGTGAGACGCGATAAATCGATCCCCAATAGATCGATTACTACCCGCCGATTTGGCGGGTAGTATAGACGTACCCTAAGTAGCGTGGACCTGGTTAGTGCTTGGAAAGGAGACCTGAAAGGAAAGCCTGGGTGGAGAAATAATTGGTGCTGGTGATAGAGTAGGTGCCACGCTCTGACCGGAGACAGCAATGCTGAACAGTGTGGTGTTAGGAGGCACTGAGATGTCAGCAGTGCTATCTTCTATGGTCAGACTTATAACCCCCTACTCAATGTGTTCTACACGGGCTCTATCCTGAACAATGCTGAGCATGTCCAGGAGTTTCTCAGCACCTTGCAGGAACCAACAGGGAAATTACATTATCCTAATAAAAACAAATACAAAAAAATTGCAGGAGACACTTTCGATCCTGTATTAGAACATGGTGGTGTTGTGCTGCCTCCTTCCATCCGAAAGACAAACACCTTTCAGCAGTGGGTGAAGCCCATTTATTTTACCCGTGTGCAATTAGAAAGTTCTGCGCATGACCCCAAAATATTAAAATGATACAATTTGATGCACTGAAAGACCACAAATGGACATGTCACCAACAACCTCACACCTCCACAAATCAGACTCCTCCCAGAACTTACCAGAATTACAGGGAAGAACAGCTGTTCTGTGTGACATCAATAACCAATGACATATTCATCCCCTCAAACAGAACTCGGGCCCTCCTCTGTTCGCAGAGAAAGCTTACTTCTTGCAGAATGTTCTGAAGATCAACAAATTGGGTCTCCGGTTGACCAGTCAGGGCGGGAAGTGCAAAAGGCTGTATGTGCTCAATTTTTGATCTTTGAAGTAATTGTGTGGCCCCACTGAAGTAATCCACATTGATCTGTGACATGTGGAGCTCTTTGGATTCAAGGTCCTTCTTGTTAATGACCAAGGGTCTGATGGCTTTTCCCACATCTACACAAAGTGAGTCCACTGCCTATGCGCCACACCCCACAAACTGTTCTGTATGGAATTCCAGGCTTCAAGAGGAAGAACATCAGCAAGAGGATAGCTGGGGTAGGGATGTGCATTGTTCCCCACCATGGCCAGGGTGAATCCTCCCGTAAGTTAGTATAGCACTGAATTATTACTAAATATTACTTCTGAATGGAAACCTGGCTTCACTGGAGCTGAACTGGCAGGTGGCTGGGAAGAGCCACAGAAGTAGAGAAGCAGCCTAGGGACTTTGTGCCCTTGGCAGAACCCAATGATCTGCACAGGTCTCATCAATGACCAGTGAGCTAATGGTAGAGCTAGGATTAGAGTCCAGGAACTTGTGACTATTAGCTGTATGCTCAGCCCACTAGACCACACTGCCTCTATCACACTGAGCATGGCTATGGTGTCGTTTTCATTCACTTTTAACTTTATTTGTGAACAAAATTTCTTCAGCTATTTCAAAAACACTCTTCATGGAGAGCTAAATTCATGGCAAAGATATAGTCTAAGGAGAACTAACTAATACTATAATTATCCAAGCACAAGAAAGCATAATATTTGTTTTCTTTAAGAATATACCCTTTTTGTCCATGCAGAATATCTGAAATGATTCAGTTCCATAAAAATTCACCTCTGGTCTGAGACTAAACTATTCCTATAAAAGAATACCTGTAGTTTGAATCTAGACTAATTTCATCTTCTCCCATGTAAGAACTTAGGGGAAACTCAAAGTGAAACTTCACTGTTTTCCTCCCCTGTGCCCCCTCCTGTGAGTTGTACCATGGAAAGTCACAATCTAGACCTCTGCTCGCATAATAAGGTCTTTGACACATAGTTGAGCAGTTCTGATTCCATCCAGAAGAGGGCAGTGGTGGATATAAATACTAGTTAGCTTTCACACTGTCATTTAAAGGATGCAATGGAGTGGTTAAGTTTCCTGCAGCAAGCTAATTGCACTCCTCCACCGCACAAAACCTTTGTCCTCCCATAATTAATTATGAATAAGAAAAGTAGATATGTTCCTTTGTTGTTTTTAATGAATTAATCCTTCATGAAAATCTTTTCCATGACATAACAACAAAAGGACATTTGTTCACTTCCTCATTACTGCAAATTCCGAGGTGCATAAACAGCCTCTTATGGGAGGCTCTTTGTCTCTTTTGTCCAGGAATGTATTTTATTGCAGAGATGACACAGGAGTAGTAATATATTCAATTGCTGTACAGGAAGATAAGAGAGTCTAGATCATTATAACAAAAACTACAAAGGAAGGAGTCCAGTTCTTTAATGGTAATTCTTACTCTAAAATCAAAGTAACAGTCCTATTAAACAGCTTTTTCCACAGACTTAGAAAATAAGAACTACCCTACTTAATTTACTCATTTGAAACATGGCTTAGATAAACCTATTTGACTAAATGAAGAAAGTCAATCTCTGTTTGATTGCTCACCCAAGGTGTTGGAAAGGAATCCATTATGTCACAAGTCCGAGTTACTTAAGACTGTGCTCGTATGATTAATGGGCACCACATAAAATGTATATTTAATAGGGTTGCGCAGAACAACCCAAATATAGGCCAAAATATTCCGCATTTCACTAAACCTGGGTTGAGCTGACTCTCCCTGAATTTGAATCTGAATTTACATTTGTCATGAGCTTTTTAATAGTTTCCATGAACTGAACTGATGGGCAGTGTTTAGTGAGCAATTGTCTGCATCAGCAAGAAAGACTCAGTCACATCACATTATCTTTTCTTTTGTGAGATTTCTCGAGACACTTTTGTAATCAGTATTTTATGGATATTTTTACCAAATTCATTATTGAAACTTTCATTTATGGAAAACCTGGTTTTCAGTAAGAAAGTGTAGTCTTTAGTAAACTCAAAATGTGCATATGCATTTTGTTAAAAATATTCCAAAAATCATGCAAAGTTGAAAATGGTTACATCTCAAATCCCGTGAAATGTTTCAATCACCTCATCACTGCCCTTCAAGATGATTGTCAAGCCATCCGGCATGGCTCACGAACGTGAGTACCAATCTCAAGGCAGACAGTTAAGAAGCAGAGCACAAACCCCAAACTGGCTGTGAGTTCTATACTTAGATTTCACCAACCAAACATTAAGTGTGAACTCCTCCAGTGCTATAACATGGAGTCACAGACAGTCCCCCTTGGGCACTCCCATCTAGTTTGCCACTCAGGCAAGCTTGCCTTTGAGGTAGATGGTCCCTTCCACCAAAATTCATAGCAATATTCATGTTATTCCCAGTCCCAAAGGACCAGTCATTTACCCCAGGTCAGTTGCAACTCAGCTCTCAAACCAAAGACAACATTTGTAGCCAATCTTTTATAATAAAATAAGTAAAAAAATTATTTATGAAGGAAAAGAAATGAGCATCATTTACATAGTTAAAGCAGGTAAACATACACAAATGAGTTACAGTATTAGGTTTCAAAAGATAACAGATGCTGCTGTAATATGCAAGCTCTATATGGCCCTTAGGTCTAACCAAAGCTAAACAACTGGGGATCCCTTGCTTGTGCTTAGAAGTCTTTGCCCCTCATAGGTCAAGCAGAATAAAGATAACAATTTCTTCTTGGTAGGGATTTTTATTCCCTTTCCCTAGAGTTCAAGCTGATAGGACAAGTGGTTATGCACATCTCCTCTTCACAGGTGTGGGGGGAGCAATCAACCACGTCTTTTGTCCACTGATGTTCATCTGATGCCTATGGGCCTTCATTTGCTCGGCAGGAAGTAACACCTCTTGTGGTAAACTAGTATTTCACACTTGTTAATACTTCTCTTCTGATTGTGGGGTTTATAATTTCAGAGCAAACACTTCCATAGTCATGGAGCAAACTGTTTAAACATTACCTTATAATATGGGATATAGATATTTCAAGTAAGATTAATGCATGCAGCAAATTACAAACATCTCATAGAGCGAAAATGATAAACTCATTTTTATAACCCTAATACCTATTTTAACAATACTAACTCACAGTGAGCTAGACTGGGTTCCAGCTATGCATTTGTCAGTGTTCGGTAAGGCTTAGGGCACCTAAGTTGGCATGACTTGGCACCTAGTTTTCCAGCATCACAATGATCAAGTAGGCATGTGGCATATAGGCTGAGATAAGTTTCTGGCACCTTGTACCAGTACTAAAAGGAAGCAGAAGGCTAACAGCATTTTGGGCTGTATAAGTAGGAGCATTGCCAGCAGATCGAGGGACGTGATCATTCCCCTCTATTCGGCATTGGTGAGGCCTCATCTCATAGACTCATAGACTTTAAGGTCAGAAGGGACCATTATGATCATCTGGTCTGACCTCCTGCACAATGCAGGCCACAGAATCTCACCCACCCACTCCTGCAATAATCCTCTTACCTATGGCTCAGCTATTGAAGTCCTCAAATCATGGTTTAAAGACTTCAAGATGCAGAGAATCCTCCAGCAAGTGACCCGTGCCCTATGCTTCAGAGGAAGGCAAAAAAACCCCAGGGCCTCTGCCAATCTACCCTGGAGAAAAATTCCTTCCCAACCCCAAATATGGTGATCAGCTGAACCCTGAGCATGTGGGCAAGACTCACCAGAAACCCAGGAAAAAGTTCTCTGTAGTAACTTTCTAACATCCCATCACCGGAAAAGTCAATGAATTGCCAAGATCATGTTATCCCATCAGGCCATCCCCTCCATAAACTTACTTAGCTTAATCTTGAAGCCAAGAGTCATCTAGAGTACTGTGTCCAGTTTTGGGCCTCACACTACAAGAAGGTGTGGAAAAATTGGAAAGAGTCCAGCGGAGGGCAACACAAATTATTAGTTTCAGAGCGGTAGCCGTGTTAGTCTGTATCAGCAAAAACAACAAGGAGTCCTTGTGGCACCTTAAAGACTAACACATTTATTTGGGCATAAACTTTCATGGGCTAAAATCCACTTCATCAGATGCATGAAGTGAAAAATACAGTAGGAAGATATATATACAGAGTACATGAAAAGATGGGGGTGGCCTTCTCAATTCTAACGAGACAATTCAATTAAAGTGGGCTATTATCAGCAGGAGGAAAAATCACTTTTATAGTGGTATTCAGGGTGACCCATTTCAAACAGTTGACAAGAAGGTGTGAGTAACAGCAGGGAGAAAAAATAGCATAGGGAAATAGTTTTTAGTTTGTGTAATGACCCATCCACTCCCAGTCTTTATTCAGGCCCAATTTGATGGTGTCCAGTTTACAAATTACTTCAAGTTCTGCAGTTTCTCGTTGGAGTCTGTTTTTGAAGTCTTGTTGTTGAAGAATTGCAACTTTTAAGTCTGTAATTGAGTGTCCAGGAAGGTTGAAGTGTTCTTTGACTGGTTTTTGAATGTTATAATTCTTGACATCTGATTTGTGTCCATTTATTCTTTTGCGTAGAGACTGTCCGGTTTGGCCAATGTACATAGCAGAGGGCTGGAGCACATGATTTATGAGGAGAGGCTGAGGGAACTGGGATTATTTCTCTGCAGAAGAGAAGAATGGGTGGGGGGGGGAATTTGATAGCTGCTTTCAACTATCTGAAAGGGGGTTCCAAAGAGGAAGGATCTAGGCAGCTCTCAGTGGTAGCAAACAACAGAACAAGGAGTAATGGTCTCAAGTTGCAGTGGTGCAGGTTTAGGATGGATATTAGAAAAAACTTTTTCACTAGGAGGGTGGTGAAGCAGTGGAATGGGTTACCTAGGGTGGTGGTGGAATCTCCATCCTTAGAGGTTTTTAAGATCAGGCTTGACAAAGCCCTGGCTTGGATGATTTAGTTGGGGATTCATCCTGCTTTGAGAAGGGATTGGACTAGATGACCTCCTGAGGTCCCTTCCAACCCTGATATTCTATGTTTCTATGATTCTATGTACTCAGTTAAAACATATGGCAAGCTCCTCAAATTGCAAGAAGTAAGGCATTACCCATATCACAAAGAACTATGCAAAGTTTTATTGACACTTTGTGAAAAACCGGCAAACCTGTCAAGGGATGTGTAGTCTTCACCTCTGGAATCTAGGGGTGGGAATTTGCCACTTATTTGATTAGCAAGTATTGTAAATAATTACACAATCAACTTTTCTGATCCAGAGCATTTTGCAGTTATGACCACGTTTCTCCTTACTTATTCAGAATGCCCCAGTTCGTGCTGACATTTACATTTCGGTTAAAGGGATATGTTTGTTGCTGCTCTTAAATGCTCTTAATTATTGATCATTTCAAAGTACTTAATTGTATGGCAACTGGAAAGTCTTCTGTGAAGATGGTATATGTATAATCAGAGTCTGTCTACTGAAAATACCATGACAATCTTGTTAAACTGCTCTTAAAGGCAAATATTAAAAAAGAAAAAAAGCTCTATTCCAACAATACAAAAGGCCTGATGTACAGTATAGTAACCAGGCAAAAAAAAAAAGATAGATGACTAAATCCCTATATAAGTTCTGCTTCCCATAATGCCTAGGTGGTGTTAGAGGATTTATATTACAGTAGCACGTAGGTATCCCACTCAAGATGAGGGCGCCATTGTAGTAGGTGCTATGTATATACATATTGAGAGACAGCCCCTTCCTGAAGAATTTACAATCTAAATAGAGGAGACAGACCATAGGAATGGGGTGGTAGGAAGCTGAGGCACAAAGAAACTAATGATTTATTCAAGGCTATATAGAGTCAGCAACTGACCCAGATCTTCTAAGTCCCAGTCTTACCCACAAGACAATCCTTCCATTCCACTGTACTGTACAAAATATACCTGTTTGTAAAGAGCAGTACTTGGTCTAGTTCCCAAAGGTATTTCGGCTCTGAAGCCTATCTACCATTGTGGATCTAGGCCACGGAGACTAGCCACTAACATCTCACATACTTCCATTGACTTCCTCTACTAAATACATCGATATTGACAGCTATGTTGCCTTTTAGACAGTGCTGCACTATATCTGCATTGATTAAACTAATCTAGAGTGAATGAACGTAAAGTACTATGGATCGCTCATTCAACGATAGATCCACATGTCAAGATTCAATCTGGCAAAATGACATTTGAGGCAGACGTTGAACACCCTGAGAGTATAATTCACTTATCCTCATTCTCCAAGCTGGAGTCTTTCAGCTACTTTGAATTGTCAGGTATGCAGGTCTTTTTAAACACCCTGGCCACTTCTGGTGGGAGGGGCATACTATCTACCCATATCCTCAGTTTAGCCACAGATCAGGTGACAGTTATCACTTTATAACCAAATACTGCATGTGTTATAGCTCATAGCTTATACATTTATCTGTCACCTTCTGTTGCAGGTCAGGCAGACATGTTTCTGCTGCTGAGGCTGATACACTGGACATGACTGTAGTTTTTGATGGAGTTTTGGCACTTTGTTCCATTTTCATTTTCACACAGCTGTTATTTATCCTTCATGTTCAGTTAGCATGATAGGTATAGTTTCCCAATGTGCTGTATCACTATCATTATATTTCTGAAGCATTTTTAAAAAAAATACTCATTCCTCTGAGCTTGTGTTCTCTTTCCATCAGCCAGCTCACCAGAGATCAATTGCCTTAGTATTTATAGACCAGTCAATATTGATTGCATCCTCATCAGCAATACTGTTTTTGACTATTTTTTCTTCCCATATTATGCCCATGTGTGATCTAAGGTGCCTCATCTGGCCTTGATAGCAAGTCCATATAATAGGGTGGAAAGCACAACTGCATAGTCTTTGTGCAAATACAGATGCCATTTTTCTTTCACACACTACTGCAAACATCAGCAAAACCTTCAAAAAAGGTTGTTTGGGGCTTTTTTTTTTATAAGTGACTTTTACATCTGTATAAGAGGCTTATTAATGAGGACACTTCCAAGGTAGGTAAGTTATATCGCTCTCTTTAGCATTGTACCATTGACCCCAATGTTTGGTTCAATATACTGTTTATTTGGCATGATTGGTGAGTAATATTGGTCTTTGCAATGCTAATTGAGAATCCAGAGTTCACATAGGCTGCTGCATAATGAGATGTAATTATCTACAGGTCTTGCTCTGAGTGGGCTACAAGTGCACAACGTGTACTTCTCTAACAAGGGCCTTTGACACCTTTGTTGATGCATGCAAATAGGATAAATTAACAAATTAGTCTGAGCAGCATCTATTTGTTACTTCCAAGGGTAGCTCACAAGTTGCTTCATGTAACCTTGTAGCAAAGAAAAGTGACAATAGCCCCTGAATGTGCAATGTCATTCTAACTGCAGAGATGCATCCTGTCATGCCTCCACAGAGTCATCAAAAATATTGTCCCTCTTACGCAGGCATCCACATTTTGCCAGCAGCCTCCAAATACTGTTGTGTTTTTATTCTCCTCGCTCCTCTGTACCCCAAGTCAGCATTGTGTGTATGTGTGTGTGTGTGTGTGTAGGAGGGGAGCTATTTCCTCTTCCCCTCTCTCTCTAGTTCCTATGTGATTTTCTTACACTCCCTACTTTTATCCTTATCCTTTTCATGAGCAGTCTGACACAGGGAGAGGATCTTGGCTGGCCAGTTTGGAACAGCTGCAGAGTAAGCTGGGAGCAAGGGAGTTGGGGCCCAACTAAGAGAGTGAATAGGTTGGTTTCCCTGTTGGAAGGAATGAAGGGGAGAGGAATCCCAGCGCACCTCATAGGAGGAGCCTAGTTATTGCTAAGGGCTGGAACTTTCCAGTAATGGCCACAGTCCTTTGTTTACATAAGGGGCAGAGGGCCCAGTCAGCCAATGATGATCATGTGGCCCATTAGATCCTCCCCCACCCAACCTGCTATGATTGTAAAGATGTTATATTAATTGGAAGCAACAAGATGGTATGGAGACAGGAGAAAGACAGTGAAGGGTCTGAGAGGACATGTTAGGAAATGGGAGCCAAGAGGTAAATCAGGAAGAAGCTGTGCAGAGTTTTGGAAGTGAGGACAAGATATATGAACTGGATATGTTGGGCAAGGGGGAGACAGACAAAGTATCTGAAGAGGAGAGTGATGTAGTTTGGTCTGTGGATGAAGAAGATCATTCTAACCAACTTGCTTTCAGGATGGGTTTGAAGGCAATGTTGAGGCCAGAGAGGAGGAGAGTTGTATGCACACAAAAGAAGAGTCACATTTTAAATGCTCCTCAGATTATCGGGGATCCAGGAAGTGGCTAGAAGCAAGGAAGAGGAGGCAGGGCCACTTATGGCCTATAACATGAGGCATGATCTATGACTTTCCGTAGGGATAGAAGGTTCTGCTGTCATTGACCCAGACTCTTAATAGGAATTAGAACCTTCATGAAGTGGCTGAGTAAATTCATTATTGCAGGTGGATCGTGTTAACTCCAGAAAGGTGTGTGACTCTGGTTAGAAGGAATTGAGTAGAGGTCATGCAGGAAATCCTAAGAATATCCAGGCTAGGGAAGAAAGTTCTGGCTGAAATTGATAGTTCTTTGTTATTATGTGAGTTACCAGTAAAGTCAAACACCAGGAAAGGTAGTATGTCCGACTGTAGACAATGGGAGTAGACTTTATTTGGAGCAGTTTGAGAGCACCGGCTTCTTACAAGCTGTTGAAATAACTTAGAGGTGAAAGGGAGATAAGACAGTAGTTGGGGACAAAAGGAGTTAATGCTCAGTCTTTTAGGCATGAGGATAAAAAGCATGATTCAATGCAGTAGCGTAGCCAGGGGGGAGCAGGGGTAGCAGCTGCTCCCCCACTGAGCAGAAGCGGCGCCTTTTTTGTGCTTCGACGCCTTTTGCTACTGCACTGCAGCCGGAGCGGAGCATTTTTTTTGCTTCCGGCGCCTTTTTTGCTCCCGACGCTTTTTGCTTCCAGTGCCTTTTTTTAGCTACCTTCCCCCTGTTCTCTAAACCTGGCTATGCCACTGATTCAATGAAGGCAGCAGGATCTAGAGGCAAGGAGGAGAGGAGACTAGTAGCAAAAATGGGCAGCACCTAAGACAGAATGGAGTCAAGGGGACGAGTGAAGGACAGTTGGAAGTAAAAAAAATAAGCAAGACACCTCAGAGTCAGAGACCGGATAACGGAGGAAAGGGGCAGGTATTATTGGAGGAAGCTCAGATGAGTTCTTATCAATCATCTGCTTGAAAAAGTCAGCAAGAATTTGAGGGATGGAAGAGCAGATATAAAGAGCGAGAGAGGTTGAAGATGGCAGATATTCCTTAGGTTTAATTTTGGAGAAGCCACTAGCTTCCATTTTATACCCACATTTTAATCTTCTCCCTAGAACTTTGGTTTGGAGAATTGGTTTAGACTCAGAATTTTGTAAAGCTGAAAGAAAATGTTTTTGGAAAGTTTGAACCAATCCTGTTTGCATGGATTCTTGTTGGAGATGTGGGCATAAATGTGCTGTTCTTGATGTCATTGGGATTTTTTTTCCATCAATTTACATAGAAACGTGATTGGGGGACAACGTTCACTATTTTCTAAAGTGGGCTCTAATGTCAAAAATTTGGGTGCTCAGTTTGAGACACTTTTGACCTAATTTTCAGAGGTACTGAACACTCATAATTCCAGCTGAAGTTAATGGGAGGTGCAGATGCTGAGAATCTCTGACAAAATCAAGTCCTAGATGTCTCAAGCTGTGTGCCCAAAAAATCAAGGCTCCTGGAGTTAGCAGGCACTTCTTACAATGTTACCCTAAATGTTTGTGAATATACTGCTCTCTATTGGCTGGTTGAGACTTAGAAAGAACATAAAGTCGTTTCCATAGCTGACAGATAAGAGAGATTGGGCTTTAGCTTAATAGGTGCCCTGCCTTTCTTTATTCTTGAGAAGAAGAATATGTTTGTTCATTGTGTTAACAATGTAAGATGTATGATGCCTTTAACTATTCATTTCCTTGCTTTTAAGTGTACGGGTTTTGTAAATGATGTGAGAGTGACAACAGTGCAGTTTCCTTAGCAACCTTAACTGGGTTTTTGAAACAATGTTTTTGTGTTTGGAATAAGCATTGATTTGCAGAGTTTAGCAGAAAAAAATGTCTTCAGGGAAACATTGGCTGTGGTAAAGATTGCAATTCAGCCCTCTACCACTTACTCATCTCAGCGTGGTATGAACTAGAAAGATCACAAACCTGAAGCAAAATTCAGCTGAAACTGTCAACTTTTTAGTTAGTTTTGCTTAAGGTGATGCAAAAGCAACCTTTCCTCCTCATTTCAGCCCTTAACGTAAATTGGTCCAGGCCTCTTTGAAACTTGGCGCAAGTTAGCAGGAAGATTTGCAATTGGCTTGAGTTTCAGAACCTACTGACAGCCATAGTCAGACAAATTTTGCCAGGCTTTGATTTTTCAATATGGAAGTTTAGTACAGCTAATGCCTTGACATCTCTTCAAAGGAAAGTTTAGTTGCTAATTAAATTCTCTATCCTGTTCCCACTAAACTCAATTGACCATAGCAGTGTGGGATCAGGCCATAAATTGATACTTTAACTTTCAGAAGATTTTAAAATGTTGCATAAAAAGAGTAGATGCAAAGAATAGTAGGTATGTTACCCAAAATGGAACCTCAGAATTCATAGTAGACAGGATAGATGGATGTAATGCCTCTTAACTGGATTACAGTCAGATATTAACTCCTCAGCTACCTACTATTTAATATGGAATAAAGGAAGTCATGACAAGATGTTAATTTAATTTCACTTGTCCATGGGGGTCATGTATGCTGAAGTCATTCCGTTATCTTTCTTTCACTGCACCACTAGTCCTGACCCTAGAAAAGATGACATTCTTATATTAAGGAGGTGCAGTTTGTCATCTGATGAGCGGCATTAATTCCAATGCATTTAGCATCTGACTCGAATACAATAAAACACAGCTTTTTTTAAAAAAAACCCACAAAAGCTGTAAAGAGCTATAAGAGCTATAAATAATAGTAGAAGAAAGAGAACTTTTGGTATTGGCAAAGAAGCTGAGATCTACAATGAAATGGAGAATTTGTGAAATTGCTATATACAGGAAGGTGGCTGCAGATGTCATGATTTATCTGGTCAGTGCTTAGATATGATGATGAGCACAATATGCTGCAGGATATGTGAGGGAGAAAGATCTCACCTGTAGTGTATCGAGGTGGTTTAAAGACAGAGAGAGAGGAGACTACTGAAGGGATGAGAAAGGAGGACTCACATCATTGATCAACCACTGTAAAGTTGACCAAAACTGCCAAGTACTGAATATATGCTGTTGTTCAGGTTAGTGAGATTTTGCACTTGGAATCAAAGCATAGCTGCTGCTGAGGATTATTATTATTTGTATTACTGTAACACCTAGGAGCCCTACTCATGGACCCATTATGTTAGGCACTGTACCAGCACAGAAGAAAAAGACGGTTCCTGCCTCTAAGACCTTACATGCTGAGTACAAGACGGACTGACAGTGGAGTACAAGGAAACAATGTGACAGTATTGATCAGCATAATAGGCAGTGGTTTTAGCACATGGGCAGCCTAACAATTGTCAAGTTTTTACTGGGCAACAAGGCAAAGAAGAGCTTCACTGGGAAAGACGCTTAAAGAAACGGAGTCTCGGGTAATGTTCAATGGGATTCTACCTGCCCCAGTAGAAGGAGAGCGAAGGCAAGATAAGATTACGACAATAGCCAGTTCAGGCAGTGGTGCTTTAAGGACTTTGGGATGTCCAACCACTAGGAGGCATTCACCGACTGTTCTCATGGGATGGACTCCACCTGAGTAGGGAGGGAAATAGATTTCTGGGGTGGAAGTTAACACAACTGATTAAAGGAGCTTTAATCAGTGTAAGCGCTTTAAACTAGGACTTCAGAGGAGATGGCTAGGAGACGCTCATGTAATCTCTGTGCCTGATTCTAGCTAGTATTGAGCAAGAGGAAAATCAAGTAAAAGAGGATACAGCGATGGAGAAAGGAATAACAGAGAGTAGAAGAATGGACAACAAGAGAAAAAGATAATGCTAATACCTGACAGTACCAGTCAGGTAGCTGATCGGGCAAGGAATCTGGGTGAAGCCAAGCAGAAACAACTAAGGTGTGTATACACCAGCGCAGAAAATTAGGGGAAAGTGAGAACTCCCAAAAGCAAAGCAGAGCTGGATTATGCGAAAGAAATGAAAACCAATAGTAAAAGGTTCGTTAGCCATATAAATAAAAAGAAAACAAGGAAAGACGTTGGACCACTAAGCACTGAGGATGTGATGGAGAATAAAGTTAATCTAGGTATGGCCCAACAACTAAACAAACACTTTGTCTCATTTTTTAATAATAGTATTGAGGAACTTGGGTACAATAGCAGGGTGGCTAATGAGAATGAAGATATGGAAGTAGAAAATACCACATCTGAGATGGAAGCCAAACTCAAACAGCTTAATGGGGCCAAGTTGGGGGTCCCGGATAATCTCCATACATGAATATTAAAGGAATTAGCACAT
The DNA here is from genome assembly GCA_037349315.1 of Chelydra serpentina. Lineage (NCBI taxonomy): Eukaryota > Metazoa > Chordata > Testudines > Chelydridae > Chelydra > Chelydra serpentina. The sequence goes on along the minus strand of JBAIAC010000004.1, from coordinate 18,485,256 downwards.
GAAATTGCTAGCCCAATAGCAAGGATTTTTAATGAATTCATAAATTCAGGAGTTGTACTGGATTGAAGAATTGCACATATAATACCTATATTTAAGAAAGGGGAAAAAAAGTGACCTGGCAAACTGCAGGCCCATTAGTTTGACCTCAATTCTATGCAAGGTCTTAAAACAAACTTTGAAAGAGAGAATAGTTAAGGATATAGAGGTAAACAGTAAATGCGATAAAAGACGTCTTGGTTTTATAAAGGAGATTCTGCAGGACCAATCTGATCTCTTTCTTTGAAAATATAACTGATTCCCTAGACAAAGGAAATGCAGTAGATCTAATTTACCTGATTTCAGTGAACCATTTGGTAGTTTCACATGGGAAATTATTAGTTAAACTGGAGATGATGGGGATTAATACAAGAACTGAAATGTGGTAAGGAAGTGGTTAAAAGGGAGTCTACAACCTGTCATGCTAAAAGGTCAACTGTCAGAGAGGGAGGTTAACAGTGGAGTTCTTCAGAGATCATATTGGTCTTGGGACCAATCTTATTTCATTAATGATTCTGGCACAAAAAGTGGGAGTGTGCTAATCTGCAGATAACACAAAGTTGGGAAGTATTGCCAAAACAGAGGAGGACCGGAATATCATACAAGAAGATCTGGACAACCTTGAAAACTGGAGTAGTAGAAATGGGATGAAATTTAATAATGCCAATGCAAGGTCATGCACCCAGGGACTAACAACAAGATTTTTTTTTTGCTATAAGATGGAGATGTATCAGTTGGAAGCAACAGAGGAGGAGAAAGACCTGGGAGTATTGGTTGATCACAGGGTGACTGTGAGCCGTGAATATGATGCTGTTATGAAAAAGGTTAATGCAATTCTAGGATGCAACAGGCAAGGTATTTCCAGTGGAGATAGGGAAGTATTATTGTAATTATACAAGGCACTAGTGAGACCTCATCTGGAATACTGTCTGCAATTCTGGTCTTCCATGCTTAAGAAAGATGAATTCAAACCGGAATGGGTGCAGAGAAGGGCTACTAGGACTATGAGAGGAATGGAGAACCTACCTGACAAGAAGAGACTTAATGATCTTAGCTTGTTTGGCGTAACAAAATGAAGGCTGAGGGGAGATATTATTGTTCTCTATCAATACATCAGAAGGATAAACACCAGGGAGGGGGAGGAGTTATTTAAGATAAGGACAAATGTTGGCAGAAGAACAAATGGATATAAACTGGCCATCAACAAATTTAGACTTGAAATTACATGAACATTTCTAACCATTAGAGGAATCAAATTCTGGAACAGCCTTTTCAGGAGGTGTAGTGGGGGCAACAATCCTAACTTATTTTAAGACTGAGCTTGATAAGTTTGTGGTGGGGATAGTGTGATGAGGCTGCCTACGATGGCATATGGTCCATCCATGACTGCTATTAGAATCTCGGGGAGGGGGGAGGGTTGTTCGCCTTCTTCTGGTGCATGGGGCATGGGTCACTTGCTGTTTTGAATTGGAGTAAATGGTGGACTCTCTGAAACTTGAAATCTTTAAATCAAGATGTGAGGGCTTCAGTAACTCAGCCACAGGTTATATGCCTATGACAGAAGTGGGTGGGTGAAATTCAGTGGCATGTCACGTGCAGGAGGTCAGACTAGATTATCTTGATGGTCCCTTCAGGTCTTAATGTCTATGAGTCTATGAATGAATCACTGTTCATGGACAGTATGTTACATACCACCTAGAGTCATCCTCAGCTTCATAAATGTGGGGACAATATTGTGTATGCGGTAAATGACATTTTGTAGGAACATGTTATCATAGTGTAACACTCATGAATTAGAATAGTCAGTGTATTTTCATATAAATTAACTTTTTTTGTATAAGTGGGTAGAATTCTAGGACTATATTTTGCTGTGCACTGTCCCTTTAAGATAGAGAACTGTGCTGAAGTGACTAAAGGGACATAGCTCTTGGTGAGCAGGTAGGGTCAGAAGATTTTGGTGCTCCTCCAGCAGTGTGGCCTGTGCAAACTCTGTGTGTATTTGCCAGGCTCTGACAATAGTTTTAATAAAACCCTCCAGTTTTAAAGAGCCCCCAGGCCTGGAAGTGTAACTCTACCTCCTTTTAAGGGTCTTTGGGGCCTCGTTTCTCTCTACCATCACAGTTATAAGATAACTTGCTGACAAATGCAGCCCTGGAGTCTGGAAAGAGAATCTCCAACATCTGAGCAATGACTACCAGAAACAATTTGTTATCAACTGCAGGGCAAAATGGTCACCGCCTGAGAAGACGGGGACCACTATTTTCATGTTGGTACCTATTCTAGCACAAATGGAATGGTGTCAGTATACTGCTAGGTATGTGGACACAGACTCTGCGTGAACTCAGTAGAAGGTTGTACACTGGCCTTGTTTAGAAATGTCACCACTTGGATTTCTCATCTGTTTCTTCAGTGTCTGATAACTTGTTGTGCAATACTCTCTAAACACTCATCTGGTCTTGTTATCTGAACTTTGTCCTTCTTGCCTCTCCCTGTTTCTTGTATGCGTTCGTTATGTCTTTATTTAGGCCCCGATCATGCAATCTGACCCATGTAGGTGCACCCTTAGCCCCATGTGGAGTCCCATTGCAGTTATCTGCGTCCTCTGCTAGCACAGGGTTCTATCCATGCAGATCTGATTGCAGGATGGAGGCCTTAGGGCCTGATTCTCATTTACACTAAGCTCCCTTTCCATCACCTTGGCAGCGTAAAGTGTCCTTCAGGTGGTAAATTACATTTATATACACCTTAAGGCCCCACTATGATGCCACGTGTAAATGACTAATCAAGGTGCAAGGCCATGATGCAATGTTTGACAATTCTGTAACTGCCTGTCTAATACTGGGGAAACTTCTGTTTTACATGTGTTATTTCTGTGAGCTGTTTAATCCCAGAATGGTGTACATGAGAATCAGGTCTTTAGACTGTACAAATTTCAGGGCATGGATCCTATGTATGTTTGTAAAGTTTTTAAAGTTTGTAAAGTTGCCATCACATTTCTGAGTCCTGTAAAATAGATAACAGTAAATGATCTCAGAGTGCACTAGAACTAAATTATCCTGAGTATTCCTGCATAATTCACTATTTTTTTATGAGTGGTTGTGTTTTCTCTGACATGCTGGACTGATTAATTGTTTCTTACAAAATACAGTACATGTACATAGAAGAGAATATATTTGTACTGTTGCTTACCTGTTGTTACTGTTCTTTTTCTGCAATTTTTCTGCATGGGAAAACAATGTAAAGCTTGACAATAAAACCAGTGTTTCTTAGTTCTTTGGGAAAATCATAATTACTGCTGTAGAGAGAGAAACAAAGAAGGTCTAAGATGATTAAGAAAATTACAGCATTGACTCTGTATGTGCTCAGAAATTGAGGAGAGAGGTAATATATTTGTGTTGTCAAGGCTTTGTAGCACTTCAAAGTCACTGTTGCATTCTCTAATCATATATAATAAACAGGTAGTGGAATAACCCAGCATGGGGCTTGAGATTTTGAGTCCTAGCACTGTACAGTAATGTTTATAAAGAGACTCTTTAGTAATGGAAAAGGCAATTAAGAAAGGCATCAATGAAGCTGGAGTTTTTAGCATATGGCTGAAACACAGGGAGTTGAGGAGGGGGAAGTTAAACCACTGCAGGGCAGTTTAGAATGGTTCTTAAATTATTAAAAATGAATTGTTTTGTTCCTTTCTTCAAATTGTCTTTTAGGTAATAGAGAAAGATGGCATTAGCTCTTAAAGACTGATTCTCCACTGCCATTCATCTTGTGCAGTCAGTTACACTGGGGTAAAATGCTACCACCTGTGTGGCTGGAGAAATCTGAATGGATTGCATTTTACATTCACTTTGCTCAGGTGTAAATGGCTAATGTAGGTGCAAGGTCATGATGAACAAGATGTGATGTTTGACAATTCTGTACCTGCCTGTCTAATACTGGGGAAACTTCTTCACGTAGGTGGTTTCTATCAGTTGTTTGACTAATGTCGGAGGTATCACTTCATTATGTTGTCTGTGAGCAAATGATTAACGCTGACCTGCTGGCTATGGCTGTCTCTAGGCTCTAGCACAGTGGCTCTCAACCTTTCCTGACTACTGTACCCATTTCAGGGGGCTGATTTGTCTTGCATACCCCAAGTTTCACCTTACTTAAAAACTACTTGCTTACAAAATCAGACATAAAAATACACAAGTGTCACAGCACCCTGTTACTGAAAAATGGCTGACTTTCTCATTTTTACCATATCATTATAAAATAAATCAATTGGAATATAAATATTATACTTACGTTTCAATGTATAGTATGTAGAGCAATATAAACAAGTCATTGTCAGTATGAAATTTTAATTTGTACTGACTTGTTCTTTTTTAGGTAGCCTATTGTAAAATTAGACAAATATCTAGTCGATATGGGTCAATGTACCCCCTGGAAAAGCTCTGTGTATCATAGATCATAGAATCATAGAATCTCAGGGTTGGAAGGGACCTCAGGAGGTCATCTAGTCCAACCCCCTGCTCAAAGCAGGACCAACCCCAACTAAATCTCAAGGGTATACATACCCCTGGTTGAGAACAACTACTCTAGGATATAGAGTATGAAACCATTCAGGAATGAGTTGTAATGGCATGTTTGATGGAGCTGACACCATACCTAGGGACTAACCCTACCCTTAACTGTGTTATTCCAGTTTGACAGCCGTGGAAATCCATTGATTTCAGTGGAGTAACACAGTGGGGAAACAGGGTATAAAACTTGCCTTCGCTTACAAGGGGTCTAAATTTTGCACTAAATTACACATCCTTCATAATCCCACTGATTTCCAAGGGGTTAGGCCCTGTTTAAATCAGTCCTGATTCTCCTATCACTGACACCATCATGAATAGAGAGGAAGGATGGTCCAGTGGTTAGGACAATGACCTAGGAGACCTAGGTTCAATTTCCTGCTCTGCCACAGCCTTCCTGTGTGACCCTGAGCAAGAGATTTAGTCTTTCTGTGCCTCAATTCCCCCTTCTGTAAAATGGGAATAATGACACTTCCCTATCTCACAAGGGTATTGTGAGGTGATTAGATGTTATGGTGATGGGGGCCATATAAGCACTTAAGATAGTTGTGTCAATGAAATTTTACCTGCGTAGAAGGGGTGTGAGTTGAAATCCAGGCCCATTTTTGTCCATTGCAAGCAGTGGACAACCACTGAGAAAATCTAAAAGCTAGTTCATTAACTGTGCCAGAGCTTTGCTAATTGTAGCTGAGAAATGGGGGGAACAAGGGGCATAGATAGCTTTCAACCACCTTTGTTCTTCTCTGATCAGCAAGGTGACCATGGGCTAGTTCAGCACCTGATACAATTTAAAGTAGCCCCATGGCAGCTCTAAATTACACTTGGTTGCAGCACCCTGCAACAGGCAGTTCAGAACCTGACAATAGTCAGAGTGCAACAGTGATCTGGCCATACCCCTTTTTCCCCAAAACACCTCTCATCTACTGGCTTTCTGCTGCTTTATGCTACCAGAGAAGGAGCCACAAGAACCTGGTTGTAATCCATCTCATGTTATGGGTGTCCAACTCTAGCTACTTTCTGCTGATTGTTTGGTCTTCTACCTTGATCATCAACCAGCTGTTTAGTTGCTACTTTCTGATGACTGTCTAAATGGAAGAAGTTAATGATCTCAGTCCAGTTTCTAGTCCAGAGTTGTCCATCCAGAGTAAAAGCCCACTATTGTTGGCATTGTTTTGCATCTTTGATGGCAGTTTCAGCAGGGCCAAAGATGGAATGGGCATGGAGGCTGAATATCCTTTTGATCCCTGGGGCAAGGATGAGGTACACTGATGGAGAAGTGTATATGGGAAGTTTGCACTGGTGCTTCTTGTGGCCTACCTCTCCTATGAATAACAAAGGACTTCATTCTCCATGGATGATAATACAGCAACCTTTGTGTCAGTGAGGACAATTCATCCTTGGAAAAATGTAGCAAAGACTGTGATGGATTCTCTATTACTGGCATTTTTTTATATCAAGATTCAATGTTTTTTCTAAACTATTTACTCTAGTTCCAGCAGGAATTATTTTAGGGAAGTTCTATGGGCTGTGTTATACAGGAGATCAGAGCAGATAGTCACATTCCTTCCTTCTGGCCTTACAATCTGTGAATCTATGAATGAGAGAGAAGGGGTTGTTTTGTGATTAAGGCACTAGATTGGAATTGAGAAGATCTAGTAGGTTCAATTCTCAGCTCTGTTCAGACTCCCCATGTGACCATGGGCCAATAGTTTCTCTCTGTGCCCTAGTTTCCTCTCCGTACAAAGGGATCATCTCACTTCCCTACATCAAAGGGGTGTTGTGAGGAGAAATTCATTCATGTTTGTTCTATTGCAGTGATGGGCGCCATATAGGTAACTAGGCAGATAGTACTAAATACATTACTCAGATTGGACAACAGTCAGAATGATTGACTTCTTAGTTTAAAAATGAAAAAAAAAGTTATGAAGAATGTTTTTACTCTATAGCATCCAGCTAATAACTGAAGAGCCAACCAAAGCTCAGGAACTACCTGTTCCCATTGCAGGTGCAGAGCCTGAACTTCTGCAGGAGAAGGACCATCACTAAGTAGATTCAATCTTTTTTGCACATGGAGAGGAGTCACCAACCGACAGGTATGCAGAATATTTTATTGTAGTTACCTGCTATTAAGTCCTGGAGGTAAAGCAAGGTCTTTTGCCATTATTACTATTTCTTCCAGAGCAAGCCATTGTCAACTCTCAAGTCAGCAGGTAACTAAGACACTTCATTAACATGATGCGGTATATTCTGTACACCCAATGGTTAAACGAACAATCCCATGGATCCATAAGCTTCTTTAAATCATTATTATTTTGGTCTGCATTCCTTTCTTGTCCTTTGCATTTGTCTGTCTTCTAAATTCAGGCACAGAATAATAATTATACTCGGCAAAACAAGTAATTTTCATTATGATGATTCTGTAGCTTACACTTGTACCAGTTTTAGTTATGGTTTTAATAATGCCTTAAAATAATTCTGCTCAGATGCCCTGTTTTCTGTATTTTCTTTATTTGTAGGGACAGTTGCATAAAAATAGATTCCATTTTTCTTATCAGTTCACCTTCTAGATTTACTCATATTGGTGGACATGCTCATTTAAGTTTGTCAGGTCTCCTTTGAAATAGCTTTACAATAATAATTCTCCCCCTCCCCAGCGCAGCATTTCTGACTACTTTTCTCTAGTTCTTCCTACATCCAGGCAGTGAAATACTGGCTTCACTGAAGCCAATGGGAGCTTTATCATTGACCTCAGTGGGGCCAAGAGTTCACCCAGACTATTGCTGGAGACGGTCAAATATCTTGTTGTTCAAAGAAAAGAAAACCCCATACGGCAGTGATGCACCACCTGGAAAATGCAGTTACCTCCCTTACCATGGCCAGTGAAACTTACGTCCACTGCGCTGGCATTGCCGTATGTAATTTATCTTGTTGATCAGTCTGAGGGAAGCGCTGTCCCTGCAAGAGACAACTCAATGAGATGACACAGAGCTGGATGAGCAGAGGCTTTTTTAAACTGTAAAGGGACACTGTCCAGAGAAATATCATCCTTAAAGACACCCCTTATCTGTGTGAATTAATTTATTCTCATGTGATGGTGTTTGCTTTGTAATTTGTTTGCTATTCAGCATTATGTATATAGCACCATCCCTGTACAATGTGCTGTTGAGTAGGCAAACTGTACTAAACTTTAGCTGGTCCCTACCTCAGAGGGCTTACCATTGCAAGGCACAGGAGGTACAGTGATATTTTAATCCAGATTTATTCAGTCTTCTATGGGTTGTTTAATAGTGATGTTCTATCTGTCTGGAATATTACTGTTCAAAATGTAGCCCACAATGTTGCCAGTTGGGTCATTACCCACTCTCATTTGCAGTCATCTTGTGCAATTCACTGGTAGCCACAACCCCAGCCAGACCACACATCTCAGGATGGAATAGTTCATGCTGGGAACCATAGTATCTGTCGGCCACATTCCCATGTTGAAAACAAAGGGAGTTGCAGTTTGTTCCATTTTCCATAGAATTAGGTTTGATTTATAAGGTCCTGGTAAGTGGCACCATTTGGCTTCTTCTGCCATAGATGCTGGATTAGTTGCTGCCAGAATATCATACAGGTTACCATTAGGGGAGAGGAGCCTTTTCACTTTCTAAAAGGTGAAAGGCTCCATTTTGAATATCTGATTAGGTGCTAAAAATACACAGTTCCACAGTCATACAGGAAGGCTTTTTAGGATTAAAAAAACCAACAACAATATCCTGATGGATAAGGACAATATCCTTTTCTTTTAAGAAAGGATAGAGATTTTATTAGAAACAAGAGAAAATGATGGAAACTAATGGTTACAATACAAAACAAAGTAATAAAACACAAACCTAAGTCTACACTTATGAATAGTTACCTTTCTACCTTTTCTATCTACTAAAGTAGATTCCCTGCCCCCATAAAGTTCAATCTGGCTGGCTTCACAGGAACCAGGATCCAATTTTTCATGAGAACTCCCTTGCTCCTTAAGATGTCTCCTCAGTGAATGGATCCATAGTGCTTCTCCCCCTGTGTTATACTGAGTAATCTTTTGTCTTTATTCATAAATAGTGTGAGTCTCTGTTGTAATGTTCCTTTTTTACCTCCAAGTGGTCTTGGGCTGGAGCAAGGCTAAATTACTGAGCCTTGCACTACATCACCACCTAATTAAGTGGGATGATAATCTCTCTTGCTCAAATGGGCCATCACTGAGAAATAGTATCTCCTAGAGACAAACTTCTACACCAAGTCCATACAGCATATTTTCCATATAGTTACATTATTCCTTAAACATTACTTGTGTATACATCTCACAATTATATGAGTCTTGATAAGTCAGAATCTTTCTGTAGATAATTTACATGTTACTCTTTATGGGTAAATAGCCTGCAAGACATGTTTGGTGTAGTGAATTTGTCAGGTCTGAGGTGAGTTGTTTGCAAAGAACTGTGGACCTTTTGCAAAGAACTCTCCTTGTCACACCAGGGGACTAGAAAAAAAAATGTTGTGCCATTATTTCAATCAGGATAATAGGATGAACGAGGTAACTATAGGGCAGTTAAATCAGTGAAGGCTGGTACGCAATCTATAAAAAGAATTAAAGGATGGTGGCATAATTAATACCCGTCAACATGGTATTATGTAAGATAGTTCTTGTCAAAAAGTTGATATCATTTTTTTGAGATCACAAGTGTGGTTAAAAAAGATAACTGTTGACATAATCTACTTTGACTTAGGGATTTAATATACTTCTGATTTAGAGAGACAATATCCCTTTTGGCCTTAAAATCGATAATAGTTTTACCCTGATCTATTTAGTTTCTTATAATGTGTTTATTTGACTTCAGTGGGAATAAATATTGCAGGATCTGGCCCTATAGGAAATGCAATACTGATGTTAATTTCCTGTTCCTAAAAACTGGTTTGAACTACAGATGGGCTCTTGAGTTTAACCCATAGGTGGCTGCATTTTTGTGGTAGGTGAACTGATTCCTATAAGCACAGTTTCTATAGTATTCCTGTACCTTTCCAGATGGTAGAGGTTATATAAATGGAATAAGTTGTTCTAAATCTCATGGATAAGCCAATCTTCCTTCTTAAAATGTTTTATTCTTTACCAAAATTATAATCAATATTTGAGAATTCCTTCAGCATTTGAATTCAACCATGAGTTGAGGAATTATATTCTTAAAAAAAACTCCAAACAAACAAAACACACAGGTTGGGTGATATAAAGTGTTGTACCCACCATTATAGCACCGAAGGCAGGCCGTAAGACAGCAGATTTAAAACTCTAATGAGACTTGGGAGTATGTGTACCATTTTCTGTTCTCATTACTATCCTTGTCATGAGAACAAATTCATATTGTTCATCTCCTGCTTGCATTACAATCTCAGTCACCAAAATTAGGTGCCAGAATTTAAATCCCTCATATATTCTGTGGAATAGGAAACTGTGCCATGGTGACCTTTTCAATGTTCTCTAATTTGATTGGCTCATCATTGCTCAGCCTTTGTGACCTGAGAAAGAAGTGGAAACAAACAGTCAGTGTACAGAATGCTGCAAAGGTTAACTAGTGCAGTGTGGAATTGTCTTTCATAGATACTGCTGGGCATTAAAACTCTGTCTTCTCTATGCGATAAAGATTGTAATGAGAATAGGAAATAGTACAATATAATTCCATTCTTGTGACAAGTGGAAGGAGTTTGAGACTGAATGGCTCTCGGGCTTGGAAGTAAGTTATAGAGTCTTTCACCTCTAAGATAGTGGTTCAGCTCCAGCTGATGACTGAATGGGAGTGAAATTTGGTTGCAATCCAATGACTGTTTAGCAGTGAAAGGAGTCTGGTGGACTCAAGCCTGTTCTTGGGGGACAAGTGTCCACACTGAGAAAAAACATTAACAATTTTCATTCATGAGCACCCTTGCTGGTGGTTGAGTGGAGAGGTCAAGAAATAGAATTAGCTTTGGAGACTGGCATACTTTCTCATCCCTACTGAGAAAAGAAAAGGAACATTGGATCAGTGGAATAGAGTTGTGATGGGCAAAGCTCTAAAGATCCAGCCAGACCAGACAAGCATCTAAGATTCTGTATACTTATCCAAAAGTCCCAAGTGCAAAATTAGCAGATATATTTGTGAGAACAGACACTCTCATGCCAATTTGTAATTTCTATCTCTCGTCCCACTCCCAGTTAAAATCCAGAAGTGGCAATGATAAGTCATACAAAATGTTCCCTGCTATAGATTTTCTCTTGTCATGATTTCAGCAGGGTAAATTACATAGCTTGTGCCAACCTATGTGGTTACTCTGGATAGTCATTTATGTAGAACTTCCGCCAAGCAATCAGATTTTTTAAAGTGTTAAGCATTGGTCTAATTCTGCTCCCGTTGACGTTAATGGGAGTTTTACCATTGATTTTAATGGGAGCAGAATTAGGCCAATGCTGAGTGCATTTGAAATCCCACCCAATGAATTTACAATCTAAGGTCCTAATGCCTCAACCTCATATACTCAGGCAGACCTACGTGCCTGCTCAGACTTCAGTGGGGTTACACACCGGTGCTGAGGTCCATGCATGCTCATGAGTTTGCAACATTAGGGCCTGAATTACAGGGCCGGCCCTAGCTTTTCGGCCGCCCCAAGCAAAAACAAAACAAAACCCACAAGTGCCCCCCCCCCCAACGCCGGCCAAAACACCCCCCCCCAAAAAAACGCCACCCCGCCAAAATGCGGGGTGGGGGGGCAACAGGGAGGCGGCATGCCCGCCGCCCCGCTGCCCGGGCGGGGCGTGGAGCACGCCGGCCGCCCCGCTGCCCTGGCTGGGAGTGGAGCATGCCGGTGGCCCTGCTGCCCTGGCCGGAAGCGGAGCATGCCGGTGGCCCCGCTGCCCCCGCTGGGAGCGGAGCACGCCGGCGGCCCCGCTGCCCTGGCTGGGGTGCCGGCGGGGAGCGGAGCACGCCGGCGGCCCCACTGCCCCCGCCGGGAGCGGAGCACGCCGACTGCCCCGGCCGGGGCGTCAGAGGAAGTTTTTTTTTTGTTTTTTTTTAATTTACAAAAGAAACTAAAAACCTTGAGTGCCGCCCTCCCCTCCAGGTGCCGCCCCAAGCACGTGCTTGGTAGGTTGGTGCCTGGAGCCGGCCCTGCTGAATTATGAAAGGCAAACCAACAAAAGACAAGAAAAGATTGCTGTGTGGCCAACTATCATGATTTTATCACGAGTCTTGCAATATCTATCACTTTTTCTTAAAGCCCTGATCACTGGAATCAAAAGATTGAATGAGAATCTCAGCTTTCATTTTAAAACAAGTAAATTTCTCTCTCTCGTGGTTGCAAAGATATGCTTGAAAAGGTGAAGCAAGTGAACCCTAAAGGTTCAAAAATTAGAAAGCAAAGAAAAACAAAATGTACTTTAAAAGCCCTTCTGATTCTTAAACCAATCTTCTGATTTGGGGGAGGCTGACTGATCATTTTTGACTGCCAGGGGTTGACAACACTGAGATCGTGGATAACAGCAGAGGAAAAGGAGGGCATAGGGATTATCAACGATGCTGATGTGGCAAGAGACAGAGAGTCAGTGGAGGGACTCAAAAGAGGTGTGTTTGACATGGTCAAAGCAAGGGGACAAAATGACTTTTAGCAGTGGTATTTTCAATAGGCAGGAGAAGGAGACTAGTGAGATGCAGGGAGACCACAAGGAGACGTTTACATCGATCATGATAAGAAATGACTAGCATGTGGACAAGTCCTTTCGAAATGGAGATAGTGAGGAAAAGGCAGGACTTGGAGACAGACTGGATGGGAGCTGGGGGAAGAGAGAAATGTGGCGCCTACACAAAGTTTGCAGGCCTGGGACGTGATCGGTTGGCCCTGGAAATAGAGGCAGAAGGAAAGGGCTTAGGAAAAAAGATAAATTCAGCTTGGGTGAGTCTGAGTGCAAAATGGCTGAACATTGAAGGGGAACTGTCAGAGAGAGAACTTGACGTGGGGGAGAGGTTGTGGGTAGAGAGGAACATTTAGAAGACAGCAGCATAAAGGTGGTAAATAAAACAATGGGAGAAGAGAACATAGATTATAAATGGAGTCCAAGAGCAGAGAAGCCATAATTCTAACATATTTCAATGGATGTGTATGTACCTTACATAAGTAAGGCTTATCATACTTATAATGCTGTTAGCCCTGATGTCCTGGTCAAATCCCATTTCCAGTAATTACATTTTATCTTCCCACTTTCTCTTGTCTACAATGTCTATCAAAAGTGACTATAAACTGTATAATATGTAGTGTTTTAAAAGCTCTTTGGGATCCTCGGGGATGAAAATTACTCCATTAATGTAAGATATAATTATCCTTCCGAGTGTGTTCTCACCCTTGATGTGTGTGTGTAATTCCTATTCATGTTGGGAATAATGTACTGGAATTTAGAGGAGAATAGGCCCTCATATGCATTTAAACTAATATAAACAACTTGACATGTACGCTCCTCTTGGAGATCCCTAATTTGCAGTATTTTCAATAGATAAAAACAGTCATATCAAGAGACTATCATTGGAAGGACATCTTATCACTCTGTAACATATGTATAGTTTAAAAACTAGTAAGTACTACAGTATCATTAGTACTCTTCCTATGATATAGCGTCTTTCATTTTAAAAGCATCTTGTTTATAATTTAAAAGTGCTAAAACTTAGAGCTGAAAAGAAGGGTAGAGTCTTTATGTATTGTAAAGATAAATGAGTGATCATTGCATTGGTAAGAATAGAGTCTCAAAGTGCTTTACAAATACTGGATAAAATAAACACCTCTGAAGTACAGTAAGTGTGAGGTCATTTTTCATATGGAAAAACTGAGGCACAGAGATGTTAAAGTGTCTTGTCCAGGATCACATAGTGTCTGACTTCTGGGAATTGTGCTTATACAATACTAGTTAAGAGGGAGGAAAAATACTTGCTAAATATGATCAATCCTAACCCTTAATGTTACTCTGGTGCCTTTTGTGCTCTTGCAATAGATCAGAGTCACCACTCCATTTTAATGAATAGAAAGAGGTTGTTTGGTGAGGCTGCTGGACAGAGACAGATTGTTTTTCGTTTCTGAAGAAATGCTGTATCAGTGGTAGTTTTGTTTATGGAGTAGTCCTTGGAGAGAAGCTGAAACAGATAGCAGAGAGATTGTTCGGTGCTTTAGTGTCTACATGTGGAGGCAGTTCTTGGGACAAAGTAGATTCACAGGAAATGGGCGTCGGTGAGATTTCTGGAGGAAGGGATTCCATGCATGCTGTTTGTGACCACCTCTGTTCCAGGACTTATGTATATGTGTTCATAAAGCAAATTATACTTACACCCAGACTCTATGTCACTGATTTCTCCTCCACTGAGAGTCTACCCTCAAAGCACCAGAATTCTGCTACCAATTGGCAGATGGGCAATGCTGGTGTCATCATTGGAGATTTTTAAGAACAGGTTAGATAAATACTTGTCAGGAATGGTCCAGTTATTACTTACTCCTGCCTTGAGTGCAGGGGATTGGACTAGATGACCTCTTGATGTCCCTTCCAGTCCTACACTTCTATGATTATCTTGGTCAGTGCAGCTCAGATGTGTTGCACATGGCTGGAATGAGTGGGAAGCACCATAGAGCTGCAGTCCTGATTGGGACATTTATGCCCTATTGCACTATTAATAACAATACACCAAACTTCTATTCCAGGTCCTGATCCTGAAGTCAGTGGTGGTTTTGCAAGTGGCTTCTAGAGGAGTAGGAGTAGGCTCCAGAAAAAAAGTGTCACATTACATTTGATTAAAATTATTTTCAGAGCTGGCATGTGAGTTATCTTGGAAGCTCATTACGGGGGGAGGGATAGCTCAGTGGTTTGAGCATTGGCCTGCTAAACCCAGGGTTGTGAGTTCAATCCTTGAGGGGGCCACTTAGGGATCTGGGGCAAAAATCTGTCAGGGGACAGTACTTGGTCCTGCTAGTGAAGGCAGGGGACTGGACTCGATGACCTTTCAAGGTCCTTCCAGTTCTAGGAGATTGGTATATCTCCATTTATTTTTTTTTTTATTTTATTTAATAATCCCAAAGATGGTAAATCAACCATCTTTATTCAGTTCCTGCTCGTTCATTCTCACCACAAGGTGGCAGTATAGCAGCTCCTATACATTAGAGGTCACTGTCCACAATGATGCTTTTAGAGTGGGCTGGAGAATGGCAATTCTGTTTCACAACAACTTTTGATGTTTCTAAATTTGTTTGTGTTTCACATTGGAATGAAAACCAAACCTTTCAAACGTGTTCACAAAACCGGATTGTGTCAAAAATCAGTTTTCAGACGGAAACGGTCATGTTTCGATTCAAGTCTCTCTGAGTGACTGGAGAATCCACCCTTGATGTCAGAGACCTTATCCTTGAAAACTTCATCAAAATCAATACATTTCTGCAGAATGTTTCCGCTACAATGAAATAACACATTTGAACAACAACAACAAAATTCTCAAGTGTTCTGGCCAGCTCCAGACACAAGCTCTTGAAACCAACATTTTGCTGCATACAAAAGCTGTCTGCTTTTCTAAAATGTTATTCCACTCATTACTTTAACACAGAACAGCAGTCTGCAGATGTTTTCAATAAGATGTTTCTACTAACCAGTATGGTGAGTAATAATGTTTGAACCGAAAACAATGATGAACAGAGCACAGGACTTGTCTTATTAGATCAGCTTAGATTTCTGAGTTTCTCTTAGTGGGTGGCAGGATTCTCCTGACTGTTTCACCCCCTTCCTAGTACACTGCATTGATCGGTGCCTATAGTCTCTGCAACTCACTGGTTTGTGGATTACCCTTCCACAGGAGGTTCTGTGTTCTTCCATAACTTCTCCTGGAATGTTTCATTTCGTCTGCTCACTCCTTTGTTTGCCTCATCTGGCTATTTCACATTGGTTGCCGTTATGCCGCCCTGAAGCATTGGATTTCCAAATGTCTGCAGGGCATTTCTTGCTCTGCAGTGTGAATGCCATTCAATAACACTGGCAGTTGTTTAAGGCTCCAAAACCAACATCTCCAAAGTGACTAGTGACTGAGAGCCTAATTTTTGACACCTGAAAAAGTGCCTGGTTGTCAGGAAGTGCTGAGCACTCACTCTCTGAAAATCAAGCCCCTTTAGAGTGACTCAAGTTGGGCACCCCAAATCACTAGTTACTCATGGCAATTGGGCCCAAGACCACGTGGTTTTCATTCTTTGGTAGGTATTTTTTCTGCCTTCGTCCCCATAAGTTTGTGTCATATTTTATTTTTGTTCCCTTTATACTTTCCATACAGTCCCATTGAATTATGTTTCTCTATTTTTTAATCCTGTCACGTCATCTTTCGAGTATTTTGTCCGCAGGCATTTCAGTTTTGTAGGAACACAAAGTATTTCCCATATGTTCCACACAGAAGTTCACTTTTGTTTCCCACTTGAACTTAGTATATGAAAGCATGTCACCCACATGTAATGTTTTATGAAGCACTAACACAGCTCTGTTGTGATAACGCCGCTTTTGGTTGTCTGGTTGGTAACGGACTTCTACAGGCGCATGCCATATCTTTTGGCATTAGCTTTGAGGAGGGTAGTTTGGATTTAGGCCACCTGTAAATCAGCTAGTGAAGCTGCCTGCTGCAGCACTTCTGTTAACGAGATACTGAGATAGGAATCATTTCTCCCAGTGCTCACTCCTTTCAGCAACTCACAGTCAAACGATTAGCTCATGGTGTCTAGCCAGTATTGTTTGAATTCCCACTGTTCAGCAAATCTTGAACCTGACCAAGCTAGGAGCACATCCTCAACTCTTCTTGCTTAGCACCCGGCAGAATCCAGTCAGCACCTTGCAGGATCGGACCCTTTCAGACACAGTGCCTGGTTTTTTTTTTCCTTTGAAAAGAAGCAGCGGGCTTGTGTGATGGAATTTTCAAAAGCACTCGGCCCTGGCTTAAGTTTGCTCCCCACAGCAATCACTGAGGTAACACCCCTTGACCTGAGCGGGAACAGAGTTAGGCCGTCGTTGAACTCATGTGAAAATACCATCCATCGCAATGCCCGGGAGATAGGGCTTGGATGTAGTAAAAAAAAAAGAGGATTCTCAACACAGACACTAGCGCCTCCAGCCACTCTAGCCTGTAGACTGAGGGCCCCAGCTCATGCTGCATAGGGTCTGCTGAAGTGCTGGCCCAGAGTCAGTAATCACAGCGTGGACTATGGACCTCACTGCAATACTTGCTCGGCCCCCAGAAGGGTGGTTGGGAGATGGGAGGGAAGACTCCCACAACAGCGACTCCCTGTGGCCAATGCAAGGAGCAGTATTGACAGGCTTTGTAGACAGAAACATCTCCAGCAAAGTCATTTTTTATCATACGTTTTGGATAGTGAACATAAAGCTTTGTCAAGTCGTGAGTTCACTGACTGGCATTAGCTAGGAAACCTATTATTGCTGTGAAGGATTTATTTAGTGTCGTCATGGTGCAGTGTGCTCTACAGTCCACCATACACTTCTGGTATGGGGCCTTGCATCCAGTCCACCAGCACCGAAAAGCTCAGTGGGAAAACATCAGGCTGTTTGCTTTCAGAAATCCCCAGTAAACCTGCTTTCCTTCTCCACAGCTCTGCCAGGAGTTTGAATGTTTTCCCACCCCACTGTGCAACTCACATCCAACTAGCCGTACAATGCATACATTGACGCTCGTGGAGTAGAGAGAGTAATGCACTGTTGACACTAATAGATGAACTCCTTCAATGTGGGACCAACTGGGACTTGAAGCCACTCTTGCGGCATACAGGTTCTGGGGCCAGTCTGGAACTGAATGAGCGCTTCATCTAAGTGAGAACTTGATCCTGTGTCCATTGAGGTCAGTGGAAAGCGGGCTTTGGATTGCATCCTTAGAACAGTCCTAACTTAGCCTTAGCTCCTTCCAACAGCTAGGAATAGCTCAAGCACAAAGGCCCTTCCCCTTTATACCATGTGCAGTGAAGTGGGGTAACACAGAGCCATGCTGGCATTCTCCATATGCAGGAGAAATGCCCAGCTGTCAAAATCCACCTGAGCAGTGCAAAGGGCTTTAGTGAACCCCCAAAACAAGCACCACATTGCTTTCTTTACTCTTGACTGCAGCATTGTGTCTTCCCACGCCTGTGCCATACTGCGGCATTTCAGCATCCAAATGAAAAAAGTGTGCGTGCGAGTGGATTCTTTTTGGAAGAGCACGTTATAGAATATCTTAAACCTGACTCACTAGGAAAACTGCACACAAACGAGAGGCCTGCATAATTATTCATATTTACTTAAAGGACTCATGCCACTCTCAGGCAAACTGTGAGAAATATAATATTTTGCTAAACCCCTATTTAACTATCATGTATTCCTTTCCCTTCGTTGCTAATTACTAGGATATTTGCGTGCAAACAGAAGCTTTCTCTCTGTTTTTCTCTAATTGAAATTTTATGATAGGCAAACAGAAAGGAGAAAATTAAAAGTAATATATATGCATGTACAGAGGCAATGGAGATTAGTGCCTTCCTCTAAAGGAGCAGCTTCTTCCTTTGTGAGTCTTGTGATGATGATGTTGCAACCCAGAGCTTGTGAATTCGCCACTACGGAAGCAATTGTGAAACATGTCACCTCCCTGAATAAATCAGAGAAGCTCTAGTTTAAACAGGATTTAATTCGGGGAAATCCTATGGCCTGTGTGATACAGGAGATCAGACTAGATTAGGTCAGGCTTGACAAAGCCCTGGCTGGGATGATCTAGTTGGGGTTGGTCCTGCTTTGAGCAGGGGGTTGGACTAGATGACCTCCTGAGGTCCCTTCCAACCCTGAGATTCTATGATTCTATGATTCTATGATCACAGTGGTCTCTCCTGGCCTTAGAATCTATAAGTAAATGGAAAGAAAAGGTTCTGCTTACCGTGAACTGCACCACCCCTACCTTTTTTTCCTCACTTCCAACCAAGATCGTCTCCATCATACGCAGATTGCACCTGAGCCCCTTTGCACTCTGACAAGTTCCCCTCTCATCTAGGCACCCTCTGCTATTGCAGCTGGTGAGTGGAGCTCATAGCAGCTCTGAAGCTGCTCTCAATTATGTCAGGGGCTGCTTCTTCCCCCTAGTTGCTCCAGGGATTAGGGAAGCACAACGATGAATCTATGTTACCGTCGCCCACCCATTGGGTCCTGCACTGAGTCGAATTTGGCCAAACCCTGTTTTTGCACATGGTGATGCTGGACTAGAAGTGTCAACATATTATTGTTCTGTTTAAGTGTCAACAATGAGATGACCTCTGCGGAGACGCTTGCATTCTGAAAGACAGGCACAAAGAAATCAGCACGCACCGTGAAACTGAATGGAGGGCACTGTATTCATTTCCTCACTGCTTGTGAGCACCAGGAAAGAAATTAGTCTTTAGTAGGATGATATGGTGAGGAAGGCAATTCTCCAGCAGCATAAAGGGGAGGAAATGGTCTCCGGAAGATAACCTCAACATAAAGTGGCTTTGCACTAAGTGTAGAGCTGGTGGAGTGGGGCTTTATACTGGCCTCTCATTGTAGTGGGCATGCTGGGAGCAGTTAAGGGTGTTGGGATATGTAAGGGTTAAGCAGAGACCTAGGAAACTGCTGGTGTGCTGACATGGTATTAGGGAGTGGAAGCACAGGCAAGCACCGTTTCTGTGCTTGATAAAGTGCTATCCCTCTCCCTTCCCTTCTGTTTGTTAAGGATTGATAAGCGTTGCAGCTGCATCAGGAATGTGGGTGTCTAAAGAATACCCTTTGTGTAAAGAAGTGTTATCTCCCCCCCTTCCTTTCCCAGCTACATAAAAGAGTTCGGGTCATGGCCCCTTCCTCCCTTCCCTGAAAACTGCTGCTTAAGGGAATTCGTGGTTGCAATTACTGCAAAGAAATGTATCTTCAAGGTAAAAATGGCTGTAGAATATGCTTAATTCTGTAAACAGGGGCGGGGATAATTATATTCAGTATATAGCTATCAATATTCATTGCATGGGTGTTCATATTACTCTATAAGGGTCTTTGGGGGTGTTGTAGGAAATGTAGGCATTACTAACTTAGATAAAAAAGAGTGTGCTGTAACTAACTCAGTGCTTACTCAACAATTGGGTCAAGGGGAACAAGTACTGCAATAAAGAAGCCCATCTACTCAATCCGCCTCTGGGTCCTCCTGCTCTTCCTTTTCATCTCTAACAAAGGGGACATGATTGGGTGCGTGGACTGTACTCTGCCTGGCTGCCCATGACCACTGACAAGCTCTGTGTGGCTTGAAAGTTTGTCTCTCTCACCAACAGAAGTTGGTCCAATACAAAATATTATCTCACCCGCCTGTCTCTCTAGTATCCTGGGACCAAAACGGCTACAACACTGCACCCAACATCCTGTGTGAAAGTTACAGCAGCCCGTAAGCTGCTGTAAATTACAGCAAAGTGCAGTCAGACCCTGGCCACCTCTAGGATACGGGGGACATAACGGTAGCTTATCTCCATCCCTGTGCCCGTCAGAAGAACAGAGCAAACAAGGATCAGATCCATAATATTTTTTGCTGGATTCATAATGGGAAGGAGCAGAAACCTTACTATAGAGGGTGTTCCCATGAGATATTCCACCCATTTTTTGGTAGCAGACCCAAGAGTCCAATAATTCCAACAAATTCCAGGTAAGTACCCCAGCTGTTGGATGTTAACTGGCTATTAACCAGGATGGGTAAGGAATGGTGTCCTTAGCCTCTGTTTGTCAGAGGGGGGTGATGGATGGCAGGAGAGAGATCAGTTGATCATTACTTGTTCGGTCCACTCACTCCGGAGCACCTGGCATTGGCCACTGTCGGTGGACAGGATACTGGGCTAGATGGACCTTTGGTCTGACCCAGTATGGCCTTTCTTATGTTCTTATGTTTATCTGAATGTGCGACGCCATCTGAGATTTGAATTGATATGCAAACTAGATACCATCAACTCAGGATTAAATAGAGACTTGGAATGGCTTGGCCATTACGTTAATTGAATCTATTTCCCTTAAATTAACGATCCTCATTCACACCTGTGTGTCAACTGTCCACAATGGCCATCTTGTTTATCACTTGAAAGGTTTTTCTTCCCCTGCTGTTATGGTTCCTCTCAATTAATTAGCCTCTTAAGGTTGGTATACGCACTTCCACCTTATCATGTTTCTCTGATTGTATAAATATCTGTCTACTGTATGTTTCATTCCATGCATCCGATGAAGTGGGTTCTAACCCATGAAAGCTTATGCTGAAATAAATTTGTTAGTCTCTAAGGTGCCACAAGTATTTCTTTCTTTCTTATTTTCTTTTTGCTGACACAGACTAACACGGCTACTACACTGTAACCTGAGATTTACCAGTCATTCTCCCGTAGACGATAAACAGTATCTTTATTAGGGCTCTTTCCAATATAGCAGGAAAATCCTTTGATGCTGGGATATGCTTGATTAGTGAATACAACTCCTGACAATGCAGTGCTCATCTCTGCAAAAATCTGTTCCACTGTATTATGTACTGCTGGGTTATGCCTAATTCAGCAGTGCTTTCTGCAGTTGGCAGGGAGTCGTTGTATACCTCACATACCACTAAGAAATTCATCTCATTGGAGTAGGTCCTGCATGTCTCTGCTGAATACTGAGCAAGCAACAGACGGAAACACCAAGAAAATGTTGGGATGCCTGGACTTGCATGAACAGAGTTGATACAGCTACTCTGTGATGACTGAGTGTCGCAAAGAATCAGAGAGGATGTTTTTTTAATTGGAAAAATGACTCCCAAGACATACAGCTTGCTTTTCTAGCTGTGAGAAGAAACACAGCAGTGGCAGAAATACTACAGCGGCTGACTTTATGGAGGTTAGAACACCAAACCACCACCTTTTATTTGTGTGCCCCCTAGCAGTGGATGCCTGTTTTAATTTCAGTTTGCTTTATTGCTTGCTAGTTAGAGCAGCAGGCAGTACTGAAATTGTTATTAAATGCAATCTGTCTCTTTAATAACAGTTACAAAATTAAAATCATAAAGTTGATTCATAAACTACAGAAAACAAACTAGTTAGGGAGCTTACTTTCAAATGTACTAATCCAATAGGTTTTCTAGAAACAGAATATATTGATTGATTTGTTTTAAATACACTAAAGGAGTATATAATATGCACATTTATAAACTTCAAAAAGGCTTATGGTACCAGTAAACACTAGAACTCCTCAGTGGAATAAGGGGAATTGGTGGGATATAATTTGTATTCTGCTTAAGTCAGTGGTGGGCAACCTGCGACCCGCGGGCTGTATGCAGCCTATAAGGGTAATCTGATTGCGGTCCATGAGACATTTTGCTGATATTGACCGTCCTCAGGCGCAGCCCCCCACAGTTTCCAGTGGCTGCGGTTCGCCGGTCCCGCCCAATGGGAGCTGCGGGAAGTGGCGCGGGCCTCAGGGACATGCTGGCCTTTGCTTCCCACAGCTCCCATTGGCCGGGAACGGCAAACCACGGCCACTGGGAGCGGCAGGGGGCCGTGCCTGTGGATGGTTAACATCAGCAAAATGTCTCGTGTCTGCAATCAGATTACCTTGATGGGTCGCAGGTTGCCCGCCACTCGCTTAAGGGCTCCAAGGAAGGATTGGGATCTCCAGGTGCTAGGCACTGTATAGATGCACAGTAAGAGATGGTCCTGTCCCAAAGAATTTACAGTCTAAAGCAGTGATACTTAGACTGAGGTGCGGGAGCTGCAAGTGGCTCTTTGATGTATCGCTTGTGCCTCTTTGCAGCACATGATATTAAAATACTGTGATTTCATTATTAACGCACCAGGATGCTTTTATTATGTTATTAACCAATGGTAGAATACTCGGTCAGATATTTTGCTGTGAGCATATCTCTTATCTGTTTTCAATGAAATAATGAATTCACACTGCTGTGACTCTTTTGAGTAATGTTGGCTCCTGAAACACTAAAGGTCTGAGTTTCACTGGTATAAAGAGACAAGAATGGGTGAGGATGAGGATGAGCTTATGTGCAGTGACAGGGAAATGCAAAAGAAAAGTGGCTTGCATTAGGCAGGAAACAAATCTCCTAGGTCTCCATTGCTCTGCTCTGATCTTCTCCAGCATCAGGCCCAACTGGCTGCTGGTAAGGCAAGAGCTGTATGTAGCACTGAGCCTCCTCAGCTGTGGCTGTAGGTTACCTAGCCTTTCCTGTGGGAGGGGCTTACTATAGAAAAGACCCAGCCTCTATTTTGAAATCTGTTCCTTGCCCCAAGCATACAACAGCACCAGCTGCAGAAAAGCAGCCAGAAGCAGGTAAGTTCTGAGTATGTTGCCATTATTCTTAATGAGGTTCAAAAGTGGAGAAATGCTGGAGTAGTTAGCCTCTCTCAAGCTTTAAAACTAACCTATAAGGAAAATATTCTTTAATTTTAAGAGTCTTTTAGCCCTCCTGTAGCTCAGGTTAGGGGGTGTTAAACAATCAACTCGGCAAGTGTTTACATGATACAAAAGACTCAGTTTTACATCTTTCTAGGCACATATACGCTCTCTCTCATTGAGTCTTTTTAATGCCTTCCAGTTATTGATGGATGTATCCTCACGACCCCCACAGGAGCCTTGTTATATCCATTTCACAGATGGGGAACTGAGGCACAGGGAGATTAAGTGACTTGACCAAGGGCACACAGAACATAGAACCCAGGTCTCCTGAGTCTCAGTCCAGTGTCCTAGTCAGAAGAACTACTTATCTACATGAATATGAGACCCTGGGGAAGGTTTTTCAGAAATCTCTAACTGACTCAGAAGCCTCAGCACTGGTTTAAAAAATTACTTAGGTGTCTAAGACTCACTGAAAGTCCATGGGATTTAGATTTCTAAGTGAAGTAAGACGTGAGCTCCTTAGTCACTAAAGTTTCACCCAAAGCCTTTAACATCTCCTGGTACTTCCATTTTTTGACATTTTCAACAGTTTTCTGGCTGATTTCAAGAGGCCCGTGAAGGGGGAAAAATGCATTTCCTGAGCTAGTGCATCAATTTACTGAGTGGGAGTGGAGTAGGCGCTTCCTTTTGAAAACAATGAAAACATACCAAAACTCTTTACCCCCACAGCTTTCTTTAAGGTCAGAAGGGTGGAGACAGAAAACAGCCAGTCTCTCTGAGAACAAAACCGGTCTGTATTTCCCTCCCCCGTGACAGAATTATGTCTCTCTGGGCAAACATATATTGTTGGAAGCATTATCTTTGCAGTGCCCTCTGCTCTGCCAGCAAGCAATAAATCCTCTGAAGTTAAAATAGGATTCCAGTGTTGGGGGCAGGCTAATATGGAAGGCAGTGATTGTTGCTTTTAAATCCCCAGAAGGATTTGCAGAGATGGTATTTCTGCTGCTATAGTGTTGCCTCTCTTGGCTGTAGAAGAAAGTTGAACATCCAGAGAGGCACCTTTTCTGAGTCTCTTTCTACTAATATCTCTTCCCATGAGAAATTTACTGACAGGAGAGATTTAAACTTCCATAATGATTACTCAGAAACTGATACAGCACTTAAGCAGCTTCAGTCAGTTTTTATTTCTTGGTAAACTCATTAATCACATCCAAAAATTAGAAAAGGAGTGTCAAACATCTGGCTCAGTTGATGTATTTTCATGGCCCACGTGACACTCAACTTTCACTAAACTGTAGCAGTGAGTTTCTAACCCTCATGATTTCAAAGAAAACCCTCCAAATGTGAGTGAGTATAACTAATGTAGTGCTGTCTTCCTGAGTCTCCAGACTGCCTGAAACCATGGCTGAGATGTACGTGCTGCCCCACCCCCTCATTAATCTCCTTGGTGTTCTGAGTCTAGAACCTCTGATGACTACTTTCAACTCAACATTCACAATTTAGTTGATGATCATTTTAAGTAGATGGAATGGGGGAAGAGGGTGGAAACGAAGCACAATGGGAGGTGGGAATTGGGAGGGACTGCAAGGGAAGAAATGGAGTGGGAAGAACAAAGGAGACAAAGAGAGGGAAGGGAAAGAAACAGAAAAGAGGGTGCACCAGGAAGAATAACAAAAGACACAGATAGTGTTAGTCCCAAACTGCTAGGTGAAATTCTATAGTCTGAATTATGCAGACAATGTGATCATAATGGTCTCTTCTGGTCTTGAAATTGATGAACCATGTTTTCCTCCCATGTTAATGCTTAATGGGTTGATAAGGTGCTGAACAAGTAATAAAAATAATTGTTAAAAGTTTAGTCACTGCATAAATGCTGTATTCTACTCTTGATCTTTGTGCTAGGTTTCCATTGACCTCAGTGGATGCAGGGTAGTTTGTAATCCTAGTTTACACCCTGGCCCACAGAACATAATTAAAACTGCAATTGACCATCTTTACAGAAAGTTTGACACTCCTGAATTAGGAGATTGAGTCCTTAAAATCCTGTTGGGTCTTTCATTTAAATCACAGACTGTAAAGAATGATAAAATATAAGTTCCCTATTCCCATTCAGGGTTTTCTTTAAAGTGGTTCAAAATTCTTTGTAGGTTTTATTTTATTATTTCAGTTGTTTTTTCTCAAGCATATCTCCAAACTTTCAGGCAGAAATGCTACCAAAATGCACTCAGCAAGGTACCTGGTTGAAATGCCGGGGATTTAACTGAAATAAGGTGGAATGTTATGGAGTATACATTGTGACAGTTTAAATCCCAAGCAGGTTTGGGATACATTAATAAAACCAAAAGAGAAGTGAATTCAAATATTTTCCGCTATGAACCCTAGGCTGGGGAGAAAGACTGATAGATAATCCTGCTGTGGTATCTTAAGCTTTTGTACGGCCACCCATCACCGTAGCATCTCTTGTGTGAAATCAATGGCAGCTATTGTAGTATTGACTAGTAGCAATTATTGTACTGAGTGAGGTTTTCTGTCAGTGTTGAGATGTCAGCAGCTGCATATCATCACCACTGACCCCTAACTCTTGTTAATACAATCCCAAAGCAATCTATCAAAACAACATAAACAAGTCCCTACCCTAACCTAACGCATTCTGAACCACTGCCATCTTGTAACAATTTGGAGAGAAAACATTTCCCAGTTAGGATAAATGGAATTGTGGGTTAAGTAGCCTCAAGGAAAAACAGAACCTCTAACACCAGGGCCCAAACAAAACAATGAAAAACATGTTCAGTTACTAACCACAACAGCTGAAATGCAGAACAAGAGCGAACAACCTGTGTACTACTCTTGAAAACACACAGGAGAAACTAAAATGAGCAGCTTCTGTAAGAATACAGGGCATGGTTCTCCCCTCTTTTACAACATATTTCTTCCATCGGTGCAACTCCATTACGTCCAGTGGGGCTTCACTGTGTACAACTGAGGTAACAGAATAGAGAAACAGGCTCTTTGTTTTGGGGTGAAATGTTTAACATTTTATCTTCCAAACTTTATTATTGGGCAGAAAATGATTTTAGTTTTCATACCCTCCAGCTGGAAATACCCTCTTTCTAAATCTGTCAGCAAGTATGCATTAGGGGCCTTTCATCTGGAGCAGGAACTAACTAAGGTTCTGGCTGCCACTAATTGAAATCCTCTTTATTATCTGAGCCTTTCCATCTGGTAAGTGGGGGAGGGGGATGAGTAGGTTTAAATAGTGTGGGGTGGGAAGGAAGCATATTTTCAATACAGGAAGTGATACAATTACAGATGATAAATAGATGTGGAGTGAGCTACATGTGGGAAAATGGGCCATGGCAGGTGCTGAGTAAGAGAAGCTTAGGAGCAGATAACTGTTTAACAGAGGAAAATAAGATAGCAGGTGTTTGCTGATCGCTCACTGAGGGCTAGATTCTGCTCCCCTTACTCATGATAATTAGTACCTTACTCCACAAGTAGTGTCATGGAAATGCATAGGGCAATAATCAAGCTTCCTATTTAGGGAATTTTAAATCATTTGTTTGACTACTTCCATTTAAAAGGAAAACAGACATTCCACTTTAATTTGTTCCATTACCTTGCAATACCCAGGTTAGCTTGTTAATGGTTTGCTTCTTCTATCAAAGATAAAACTCTTTCATCATAGAAGAAACTTACAAATGGTATTTTAGTTGCTTTTATATTTTATGCAGTAATCTAAGTAGTCATGGATGTTATGTTATGTTTAAACAATCGTCCTTGTTTGTAATTTATATTTTAAAGGAAACATGAGATTGTAGTATCCTAGACAACAGAATAAGAGACAAAACTGTGTTGTAATAGGTATAAAGTAGAGCTTGTCAAAAATGGCAATTTTTATAGGAAGTTTAAACAAAGGGGGACATGGTTTTTATTGTCAATATTTTGTGACAATATTTTTTCTTTAACATAGTAATTCTTTGTTTTTGGTTTTCAAAAACATTTTCTGTTATCAAAAAAATCTTAAAACCGAACTGAAAAATAACTTTTCACTGGTAAAACTGGAAAATTTTGACCAATTCTTATTCAAAATGCAATTATATACATATCAGCTGTAATACAAAGGGGTCTCTTTATTGAGGCTGCTAGACCCAGATAAAACCCTTTATTTAATGGTTGCTAATTTTCTAGTTCTCAGGCAAACTAAACAAAGCTAGTTCTGCTTATTGTTGCCATGCAGAATCTCCCTAAATCCTATCTTGGGCTAGGCGTCATGGAAGAGACAGATGATTAAACTGTAGAGACTTGCTGTGATAATTTACTTATACCACTATGCCAAAATTTTCAAAAGTGATTTGGAGTGCCTCTGTTTTGATGCCCAACTTGTGGCACCTCAGAGAGGATTGATTTTCAGTGGGTGGATGCTCAGGCCTGTTTGACTGTCTGGTCCTTTTGATGAGTCTCAAGTTGATCACTCAAAATAATTAGGCGGTTTTGGAAGTTTTAGCTGCAGTAGAGCATTGGACTGGGACTCAGGAGACTTGGGTTCTATTCCCGTCTCTGCAATGGCCCTCTTGGGTGACCTTGAGCAAGTCACTTCAACCCTGTGCTTCAGTTTCCCCGTGTATAAAATGGGGATAATGATATTGATCTCTGGGTAAAACATTTTGAGATCTGCTATATAAGAGCTAAGTATCATGATATATAAAATCTATCCATGGCAGACGATGAAATAGCTAGTCCACTTCTACCCCCCTCTGAAAATTACATTCTAGGGTAATACTGAGCCCAACAATATGCTTGTGTTCTGGCTTAGAATAGTTCCATAGTATTAATGGAAATGGCAGCTTTGCTTTTTAAGCTGGAGAGAAGACGGAACTTCCCTTTTCCTTGAAAAATGTCCTAGGGTGGAGTTGATCACAGATACTATTACAGAGAATTCGTTAATTCTGAAGTGAGTAATAATGCAGTTTTTGAAAGTGACTGGTACCCCATAAGATCGTTTACCCATAATACACAAAATGCAACCTTTTGTGTGCTGGTGCTTGTGTGGCATGGTTCTGAACAAAGACTGCAGGCTTCTCCGTTGCTCTGATCTATAAACATGTATGTTTTTGTTCCTTGAAGACAGAATTCTGCTTTCTTCAAGGCTGTCAGCCAATAATATCCTTCAATTAAGAAATGAGTTTAATCTTAGATTAAATAAAAAGTAGTATGCATGTATAGATATTTTATAGGTATTTAATTAACTTTCTGTACTATGTTTCTGTACTATGATAGCTACTTTAAAGAAGAGAGAGAACAGAAAATGAGTTCAATATTAAATGTCTGAAAATAGAGCCCATGGGAAAATTTCCTTAAATCATGCTATGGTGAAACTCTCAAAAGACGCTTCTGATGATGCAATCTAAGAGCCTAGGTCACTTAGACGCTTTTGGAAATGTTACTCCTAGACTTTAAGTTAAAGACTCTATTGAAGATTACTTTGTCTATACAACAGTAGAAAGCTTTCTGACAGCCTGTCAGAGGTGCATCACCTTTTAGAGTGGCATTTTCTCAGGAGCCTTGTCTCAGGAGCCATTAGTTCACTCTGAACTCCTTGTCAGCAAAGGGAGTATGTGCGCCTGTGTTGAGTGGCTGAAGTCCTAGTTTAGTTAGCCTCTGTCAAGGAGACTTGCTGCAACCCCTGGGCCTGTTTGGGGATTGTGTGATGTTCTTTTGATCTGAAGGTGTTGTAACTTACAAAAGCTGTTGATTTCCCTAGTGTCATGTCAACATACACATTAGCTTTCGTTCTATTCACCAGCCTATTTGAAGTTTAGAAAATATACAGCATGCTAATTTCCCCTTTTTCCTATTATAAAATATGTAGTGCCTTTCTGTAAATGTTGCTGTTTCTGATTTAACACCCACTCTTTTCAGTAGAATTATATAGTGAGTCCAGGACTGCAGAACAGGAACCTGCAATACCAGATCAGACCAGTGGATCCGGCTAGCCTATTATCTGGTCACTGATGGTGGCTAGCTAGCATCAGATCCTTTTGAGAAAAGTGAAAGAAACCCTGCGGGAGACAGTTATGTGATAACCTGCCCCCCCAGGAAAAAATTCCTGATAATCACCCATAGTTAGTGACTGACTTAAATCCTTGAAGCATGAGAGTTTATATCCCTTCCAAAATATTTATTTTTTGTATTTACTGTTATAATTCTAGACACTACTATTATCCATATAAATGTCTAATCCTTTTTTGAATCCTGCCTAGTTCTTGGTCTAAATGATATCAAGTGGTAATGAGTACCACAAGCTAATTTTGGGCTGTGTGAAAGTATTTTCTTATCGGTTGTGAATATTCCATCTTTCAATGACCTTGACTTTTTGTATTGTAAGGTGAATATAAGATCCTGATTGACTGTCTCTATACCATTTGTTATTTTGTAAGAGTATACCTTTATTATTTCCTCTGTTGATTGTCTCCTCTCTAAGGTAAACAATCCTAGTCTTTCAAATATCTCTTCATATGAGTTTCAAATTCCCTGCAATTTAAACTGGGTAGGGTAATCTTTCTTTCTTTCTTTCTCAGAGCACTGCTGCTTGTTGTCAAACAGCTTCTGCTGTCTACTCCAGCCATGGCTGTACTATGGCTCAAAACTCTAGACGTAAGTCAGGTCTACACTTACAACGCCGCAGCGTCACCAAAGATGCTTCTACGCCAACAGCAGAGCTTCTCTTATCGGCGTAGTTAATCCACCTCCATGAGAGGCAGTAGCTAAATTGATGGGAGAAGCTCTCCCATTGACATAGTGCTGCCTATGCCAGGGGTTAGGTTGGTATAACTGTGTCACTCAGGGGGTGTGGATTTTTCATGCCCCTGAGAGATGTAGTTAAACCAATGTACATTTATAGTGCCGATTTGGCCTTATGCTCACAAATCTTCTGGTGAACCAGGGCTCAGTTTCACGTGAGCCTGGTCCAATTTGGGGAAAAAATGTGGCATAGTTTTCACCCCTAAAGCTGATGGCGAGGCCAAGTTTCACTTTGGGTTTTGGGATTTGTGTGAATCCATAAATCAGAGCCATACTGAAGAGGGACATGAACCTATTGGAATGAAAACAAGCCAATTAAACTGTCTGTACAAACCCCTGCAAGCTGAAACTGCAACATCTTGCCGAGTTCCAGTGTAGTCACTAGTCGAGCTGCTCAGGAATGTTTTGAGGAAATATTTTTTGGTCAGAAAATGCCAATTTGTCCAACGTTTCATGGAAATGTATCAGTTGCAACAAGAAGGTTTCTCTGGTCCAGAATGGAATTTCTGGTGAGAAAGAGAGTGCACCACCAGCCAATAGCCCAGGTGATTAGGGGACATGCCTGGAGCGTGAGAGACTCAGGTTCCAGTTCCTCATCCAAATCTGGGCTAGCGGCTACCCTGGGATGGAGTGTTCGTTCTCTCTCTCTCTCTCTCTCTCTCTCTCTCTCTCAGATGCTGTGCTGGACCTGAAAAATTAAATAAAATTTTTCAGTGGAAAAAATGGGGGGAAAAAAATGCAACCAGCTGTAACTCTGCTGCTCTCTTAGGGCCTGTCTTCACTGCAACAGTTAGCTCAAATTAGTACAATTGAGATACGGCACTGAAGCTAGCCTAGCTGGAGTGAGACAAAACTAGAATTACACAGAGTGATTTTTATTAGCAGCGCAGACAGATTGAATTAGCTGCTGATGAGTTGTAACTCAAGCCGCTGCATCCCTACTATATTACTAGCTCCAGCATCAGGGTTACTCCAGCAGAGCCGTGGCGAGGCGAGTGAGGCACTCGCCTCAGGCGCGCATACCTGAGGGGCACAGAAGGGTCCTTCTTGCCTCGCAGGGGCAGCTCCAGGCACCAGGGGAGGTAAGCCGCGGGGGGTGCAGGCCGGTCGCTCTGAGGGCAGCAGTCAGGCAGCGTTCGGTGTCATGCCTGCGGGAGGTCCGCCGGTCCTGCAGCTTCGGCGGCAATTCGGTGGCGGGGACGCTGAAGGCGCGGGACGGGCGGATCACCTGCAGAAACGCTGCTGAATGCTGCCCGACTGCCGTGCTTGGAGCGGCAAAAAACATAGAGCTGCCCCTGTTGCCTCAGGCACCAAAATCCGTAGTTACGGCTCCGTACTCCAGCTACCTCCAACTTACAGCATCCCTTAACTCAAGCCAGAGGTTTTGTTTGTGGACAGGAATCAAGTTAGACATAACGTTCGAGTTATAACTTGAGCCCAGTGTGCTGTGAAGACATACCCTTAGCCTTCACTGTCCCAGGACATGAGATGAAATGGGGGGAGGGATAGCTCAGTGGTTTGAGCATTGGCCTGCTAAACCCAGGGTTGTGAGTTCAATCCTTGAGGGGGCCACTTAGGGATCTGGGGCAAAAATTGGGGATTGGTTGTGCTTTGAGGAGGGGGTTGGACTAGATGACCTCTTAAGGTCTCTTCCAATCTTGATATTCTATGATTTAGGCTGAGAACTCTGCTAGATACTGTCAGACCATTAAGTTGTCCCTGGCAATAAAAATAATAATGAAGCATTATTATTTGTTGAGCACTAGCAGTATGCTCAGGGCTGAGAAATAGACAAAAATGTCAGCCCCGGTACCAGAGAGTCTATAATTTAATGCAGTCTGGATTTTTGAAAATACTCTCTAGTTTATTGTAGATTATTTTGTAATATCTGAGTTCATTGTATAGGATTTGGAAACACTTTTATGTTTTCTTCACAATTGCCAAAGAAACTTGAACATAAAACAGATGGTCACTGAGAGAGGTTCCTCTTCTAACAGGAGAAGCTCCTGTTTCAGTGAAATATCTTTTCATTGCCTCTTTACTGTTCCTGTTCATTGGCACTGACAGCTGGAATTGATATCTTACCTGCCTGCCTTAGATTCAGATTCTATGTCTGATACAGGAATGATTTGGCCGTCCACTTAGGAAGTGGAGAAACAGAGCAGCCAGTGCAGTAAAGTGTGACTTTATTGCTTTGGGTCTGCAGGACTCATCCCATATATGCAAGTTAACTTGACAGGTGTATTTCTCAAGGGAAAGCTAAAGTTAACAGCAAAGGATTTAGATTTTATTTTAACCCGACTTGAGCTTTCTTGATATTGGTTGTGGGGAAATCCTTTTGTGATTTCCTCTGGGTGAATTGATAATCAGATGAGTGTTTAGTTTTAGATTACTGTGTGCTTAAAAAGCAATCTGTCATGGGAGCAAATATCTACTCTAAACATTTTTGGTCCTTTAGCTTAAAAAGGTAGAAAGGGGAGATTTTTATTTTATCTCCCCAACAAAATAGTTGCCTGAACTGATTCAATCAAAAGGACTGAAATGTCTTGTGACGAGAGAGAATAGTTCTTTTCTCAAAATGTGATAACAGTGAAATGAAGCATTATACATCTAACTAGAGACGAAAAAGACTGTTTACATTATTTAAGAAAGGAGTAAAGTGAAGTGACAAGCTTCAGCTGAACTCGCTATTCTGTGTTGTGCTTGTCTGTGGCACAGTTGCTGCAGAACCTTCAAAACAAGACTATGTTCAGAGGCTGATCGCTCTGCAAATAAAACATGAAAGTGTTTCTTGTTCAGACCTTTCCTGAAACATTTATTTTTGAGTGAAGTTGATGACAGAGGACATGAGACACGTGAATATGGTGCCAGCATGGCCTTGTGAATCCCCACCTATAAAATTTGTCATTTGGGTCACCATCCACAGAAATCCTGGGGTTTGTATCCACTTAGCTGATTTTATTTGTAATTGGCCACTTTTTTTTTTGGCTGCTTACCGGCTTCTCCCATTAGCCATCAGAAGGCGCTTCAAAGACAGCTGTGATTATTTCTCACCCATTCACCTGACTTGACCCTTACAAGGCCCTGCCCTCTAAGGTAAAAATTAATCCATCACTCTAACGTTGAACTTGTCACAATGCTTCTTATTCTTTTTTAACTCCCTTGACTCTGCTCCCCTACCTTCCCAATTCCCCACTCATGCCTGCTCTCCCACAAAATCCGTGTCCTATCCCTTTCCCAATGCTGACTTGCTCCTTTGTTGAGTGAGTGGTCCCTCCCAGCCTGTCCTCTAATGTAGTGTGTTATTCATTTGAATATTTAACCAATATTTTATATTAAAAAGGCCTTGCTTTTTTTACAAATCACATGCTTCCCTAAAATATCCAGTTTTCCATAAGAGTTCAGCACTGCCATACAAGAGAAATATAGTGATTTTGCCACCAAATTTTGTCCATATGGCAGGAAACAATTCTGCCTTGGCAGAAGATGGTATTATAAAGGATTTTTAAGGCCAGATCCTGAGAAGGCATAATCTGGGTTGCAATACCGATGTCACTGATTTCCATTGGTTTAGAGACTGGTATAGGTCCTAATCTGTAGAATTGTTAAGTACATTAATTTGAAATCATATTTGAGAGTAATGGAACTTGAAAGTACAATCCAATATAGGATCGATTCTGCCCCCGTCAAGCATATAGGCAACTGATTTCAATGGAATTACTTCAGGAGTAAGGAACATGTTAACATGAGTAAGGATGGCATAATATGGGCTTAGAAATACACTTCCTGGATGAATGATAGATATGCATGTTATGTTAGATGGATGAAGATGAGTATTTCATTAAACTGATTAAAAATCTCGTGTTTCATGAAACTTCTGAAGTTTTGTCAATATTTGTATGGTGGAAAAATATAAACATTATCCTCCAAGGAATACAAATACATAAAGCCCTCAGTCTTTTTTCTCTGATGCTGAGAGCATAAGAAAATAAGAACGGCCATACTGGATCAGACCAAAAGTCCATCTAGCCCAGTATCCTGTCTTCTAACAGTGGCCAATGCCAGTTGCCCCAAAGGGAATGAATAGAACAGGTAGTGATCAAGTGATCCATCCCCTATAGCCCATTCCCAGCTTCTGGCAAAGATGCTAGAACTCATTTCCATGCCTTGTCAGGATCTTTCCTCACATCTGTGGATTCAGCAGAAAGAGGGCAGCCGTTCTATGAAACTGTCAGGGATTGAGTTGAACTTCATTGATCATATATCCGGCAGGTGTAAATCAGTACTGCTCCAAGCACGCTAATGGAGCTAAACCCATTTAAACTAGCTCAGGATCGGGCTCATTATGTCGATGACTCAATTATCAGGCAATATATTAAATTTAATTAAATGGCTCAGAGACCAAGCTTGAGAATGAACTCTGAATCTCTTGCATTCGTAGTGACCCTAGATCAAAATGTGAGGTGGGAAGCTGTAATTGATCTTACCTGCGCAGGCATTCATTGAGAACACTCTGAAAATACCCCTCAGGCTGCTGTGGGGCTGCTCTATGAGGTCCTGGTGCGTTAGAGCCCCATAGCTCAGCAGCCTCCAGGTTTCTTGTTGCGGATACCTTGTTAGCTGACAGATTTGTCCCCTCCTTGAAATGACTTGCACCATGTCCCAGCAGAGTTGCTGCCATCTCTCCTTTATTTTTGCCCATTTTCTTGGCTGACGTCACCCAGTTGTTCTATTTCCCTTTTCTTCCTTGTGTATTTTGCTCCCTTTTTTTTTTTTTTTTTTCCTTTTTTCTACGGTGGAAGCCGGAAGTGGAAACGGGAAAGCAGCAGAGGCGCTGCTCAGAGATGTAACCCAATGACAGTCTTTCCTGCCAATCACTGTTTGGCTGTGGCTCATCCCATGCATGCGGTCCTTGACCTCTCTTCCGTTTCATGGTACCACACTGACGGAGAATACTTACTTATTTTTAGAAGAACTGATATGATACTGCTCATTCAGATTTAAGTCTTGTTGACACTGAGGATCAAGCCTAGTTTCAACAACTGGAGGCCAGTGATTAATGTAGTTGTATCTGTTTCGAGAGTTCTTTACCAAAGACATGGCTGTATGTATGTAAGTGGGTAGTGAATGGCTTTCAAGAATATGCACCATTGTGCATAGAATTTCTAGGTCCCCAAAAGGTTGTGTACGTTGCCAATGGCTTCCATTATGCAGTTTTTTACATAGCACTAGTTCTTAACAGCATGCAGCTTAACCTGGTTTCAAGCAGGAGTAAGTTTTCCCAGTGCAAATTGCAGCTTTCCTTGTCTACGCTAATGTTTTGCACCAATCCAGCTATGTGGATTGCTGATCACCAATGATAAAAACCGGGCCTAGTCTCCACTTAGACAAAGCCTTTGTATAACATAATTTTACACTCTAATGCCATTATAGGTAGGGGGCGAGGAGAGATTTTAAATAGAATTGAAAACAAAGAAACGTCTCTAACCATTTGGGTTACTTAACTTTCCTGAACAGCAAGGAGATGAAAGAGGTATCATTGGAGTGGGGGGATCAGACAGGGTGTGACACATTGAGAGGTGGGAAGAACAGATTTTAGTATAGTAACTTGAGTGCTTACTGCTAAATTGGTAGTAGCTGAGTCCTCGGTTAATAAACCTGGAAGTTATATAGCCTGGGATATGGTTATCACCTCATAAACAGCAAGTACCCTCAAGATATCATCTAAACAATATGGGCATCCTAAAAGCCGCATAGAACACAGACTTCTGTAGATACAACTCCCAAACAGCTTTACATGAATCAGTCCTTTTATGGCAACATTATCATAAGTGTTTTTAATACAGGACTATTTCAGAATAATAGCAAACTATTTTCTATTCCTCTGCAGTTTCATGTTTGGCTATTAACATAGGAACGTGAAATAGACATGGAGAGCGATAATAGGCATGGGACTCGTGAGTTAAGAGACCTGAATTCTAATTCTGATTCTTAGGGCTTGTCTACACTACAGGTTATGTAGGTAGAACTTATGTTGCTCAAGGGTGTGAATAAGCCACCCCCCCCCCCGCCTCCTCGAGTGATGTAAGTTACACTAACCTAAGTGCCGGTGTGGACAGCACTATGTTGGTGAGAGAGCGTCTCCTACCGACATAGCTGCCGTCTCTCAGGGAGGTGGTTTTATTATGCCAATGGGAGAGCGCTGTCCCGTCGGCAGAAAGCAACTTCACCAGATGCGCTACAGCAGCGCAGTTATATCGGTGCAGCTGTGCCGTTGTAGCACTTCTAGTGTAAACTAGCCCTTCTATTGATTTGCTGTGGGACCTTGCATAAGTCACAGCCAAGCTTTCAAGACCATCGGTGCCTCTGTTTTTAGATGCCCAACTAGAAAGATCTTGGCTGTAATTTTCATAGGTGCTGAGCACCCATATCTCCAGATAGTCAATAGGGATCTGCAGGTGCTCAGCAGCTCTGTAAATTAGTCCCAAGGCATCTCATATCAGACCGCCAAAAACGAAGGCATCTAAAGTCAATGGACCCTTATGAAGATTTTGGCCTTATCCTCTGAGCCTCAGTCTTCCACATCTGGAGAATGAAATTTACTCACTTCATGGGGTTATATGAAGCTCATCTAATGCTTGTAAAGTGCTATATGAGTATTCCAGTGATGGCACCAGTACAAAACCCTGAGAGTGATGGGGCAAAATATGAAGATCAGTTAATGGAAGATACGGGAACAGAGCATCAGGGATCCTGGCTCTCTGCCCTATATCCAGTCTGCTGTTGGGCACATGTACGCAGGATTTTCCATGCCTTGCATGGACTCAACTTCCAGCAGTTTTCCCCACTTTCCTGACACATACTTCACCCAGCTAAATTTCTGACCTTGTCAGACAACTGTACTAGCTTACCAGAGTGAGATCTCGCCTGCCCCTTATTGGTGCATCTGGAGATCCACAGTGGAGCCTAGGCCAGTGCAAACTCATTTTTTTCATTGCCAAAGACAGACCAAGCTCCACTGCAGGATTTAGGATGCAAAAATGGAGTGACCCAGGCAGCTCAGAACTCCTGACCTGAGGCATGACCTTCAACTGCCACCGAGTCAAGGAGAAAGGAGTCCAGGGTACCAGTCACAGAATCATGAGGTCCACTGAGCTGCCGCAAGCCACAGACCAATTCTGCATAAAGGGAGAGGACACAGGGAGCCCACACATCCTGGTGCACCACTGTGAGAGAGACAGTCACAGGATTGTTCTGGGACTTCTCCTATCTGACTCCGCCGAGGAGAGGCAGTGCTGTAAAGGGTATAAATAGGGGTAAGCAGTGGAGATGAGTTCATTGCCCCATCACTTTTCTACTGTGCTTGTTAGTGAGGGATCAACACTTCAGGAGTCACCACACCTTTGCAAGGGGTATAGCTGCCTGTGAACCGCCTCTGCATTCTGGGCGGTCCAGAAGGAATGCTAGCCTGTACTATGGAAGGTGTCTAAATGCACACACAGCACTGAGCAGCCAGCCGATGCGCTGGGTCACCCAGAGAATGCACCCAAACTTGACAGGCATTCAGATCGGTGATAAAGCCCTCCTTGAGATCTTGATGTTCTACCTGTCTCCTCCCACTCCCCCGGCCCCCCAAAAATCCTGCTATAGACACAAAGTCAAGCACCTCTGCCCTGGAAGAATGAAGAGAGGAAAACACCATTGTTCTGAGCGTCTTAATTATGGGCAGGGTTTCGATCCCACATGGGTAGTTGCTCTTTATAAAAATTATGTCTACACTGGGCGGCAATGCGGACAAGATGGGGGTGAATTGCAGAGAGCACTGAAGTTTCGCGATCTAACTGCCCTGTGTGTACAAGGCTGGTACAAACTAAAAGGTACCTGGTTCGCATTAACACAGTCCTGTTTGAAAAAGGACCATGTTAATACAAACTAGGTACCTTTTAGTTTGTGCCAGCAGCCTGCACATAGGGCAGTTAGAGCGCAATACTTTGGTGCGGTCAGCAATTCACACCCCTGTCGACTGGCTTTAGATATACCGTCCTCAAGCTTGGGGCTGGCCCATTGCAGTAAGACTGCCCCCAACTCCTGCATGCCTGGAACTAAGTTGCTCCACAAGGAATTACTATATAGGAAGGAATGGTCCTGGGCCCAACACTGTGTCTCCAGAGCGTGTGGATAGCAAGTAGGGGAATGGATGTGTTAAGAGCTGCTAGAGAAGGCCATTGGCCATCTACAAGATTTGTTGGTCCTACAAAATCCAGGCAACATGTTTTCCATGAACTATTTATGTATTTGCATACACAGAGCACATATGTACATGAAACAGGGTGGAGCGTTGAGTCACCATCCATCCCCCGGTATAGACCAGCAGCAAATTACTACCCCAGGAACAATGAAGCAGAGGGGAAATTTCCATTCTCTGAGCTACAATTCCTTCCTTGCACTGCTCCCATAGTGGTGCAGCAACGTGCTATCCCTTACAAAGGGCCTGAGATCTAATCTAAGTCCTTGGAAGGTAGCGCTCGCCTTTTTGTTATGGTGGGTGGATGACAGCAATTCTGCTGATGCAGGGTTCACAGTTCTAATGGAGGATTTGAATGAAGCGAGGTTCAGTTCCTTTGCACTGGTACAGGGACTGAAGAAAAGAGTTTGAGACTAAAGAGTGCTTAATGATGAGCATATAAATGTTCAGCATCGTTTTGCAGCTTCCTTGAATTCTCAAATCTTTTTTTTCTGTATTCAGACATCTTCAAATGTGGGTGTCACACACATGTCCTCCGTTCTTCTGAGTTTAAAAGCTGATTTGATATTCATTCTCTACCTATTTCAGCTGATCCATATTGAGAATAAGGAGTCTGACAGCTGTTAGTAGCAAGAATACAACTGGTAATCGAAGCTGATAACACTGTCTTGCTGTCAGGGGAAAAAAAAAAACCCTGGTGCTCAAAACTACCAGAAGAGTGAGTAATTTGACTGACAGTGGGTAAAGTAATTCCTTGATCCTTGTTGGGTTTCTTCCGTTTTATTTATTTGTCAGAGTTGTAAGGAGGGGAGAAGTGAGGAAGTAAGGAAAACAAAAATCATGCATGCTTATCTGGTGTTCATTGCATGCAGATTACTTTTCTGGTGGTCATTGGGTGCAAAATATGCAGTGTACTACCACATTCTGACTTTGTAAGCACATATCACCCATTGATTTTACTGACATTTGAACAGATTTTTTTTTTTTGTATGTGTGTGATTTAACTAAAATGACATAAAAAGTTTGGGCCAAATCTTGTCTTCCAATGCATGGCTATGCCATTTTCTTAATTGAAGTCGAATATTACATTTTGAAATCTCTCATTATTTCACATTCCAGGAATGAATCAGATTACCAATTTATGAAGTGAAGACTCTTCCTAGCAGTTTTCAATTTTTGACTAACTTCTTAATTAGACATTGCCCTATGTACTTTAAAAAAAAAAAAATCCTGTCTTTGCACTAGCAGCTCTAGAGGCCTAGAACTTCTACAGTAAAGTTTCTTGTGTTTAAATAAATAGGTTTAAGGATCATATTTAGCCTTTAAACTATTTCTATTTCAACGACATCTGGATTAGATCTCTATTTTTTTTTTTTTTGGTACCAAAGCTCCAACATCTATGGTCATGCAGACTTGCATCATGTGAGAAGATGATCCAGTAAATTGTAAATATTATTTTTGGCTCCGTTATCTTCAACTTCCCATCTAGAGTAGATATGTGGATATTTCTGCATAATTTCCGGCTGAGTTTGACTATTAAATTACATTATAAATCAACACTTGATTTTGCTTTTGAATCATTCCACTCGTATTTCATTGAGGACTGCACAAATGTATAAATTGCTGCTGCTGAGGTTTTTAGCTTTAGCCAGCTGCTGAAGAAAGGTTAATAGGTTTGGTTGCCTGGGGATACTATTCCAGTTGAAGTCTGTCAGATGTCTAATCACATGTCTCAGTGGAAGATTTTGTCCAGGTTATACAGTTCTGTTAGATATGGAAATTAAAGGAGCATCCTATCACCAAATAAATGATTTATACTGATGATCCCCTTTTTAATACAATTAATCCAAATGAATTTTTGACCGTTTTTGTCAATGTTAAGTATGGAGGTTATTCTGTAAGGTGACTGTCATGTAGTCCTGAGTAAGGTAACTTTTTAGCGCAGACCTAGCCATGTTTAACTCATGTTCATTAGTGAGAAATTTTAAAATGTTTTACTTTTAGATATTTGTCAGCTAAAAATAGTGAGATTTTTCTTCAAAATGTACTAGCCAGGTGTCTGCCTACTTGAAAACCACTACAGTGTTAGCTATAAAATACCTACTTTGTTTAAGTTCAGAAGTGCAAAATAAGTCTTCAGCTGAGTACCGTTTTGTAGGGTTTTTTAGTTTTGTTTCCTTTTTTTGTGCATGTATCACAGAAAAATACATTGTTTTCTTAATAAAATTTCAGTAAATTATCCCCCTTAAAGTACGAGTATGTGACAACTGCTATCTTGGCTAACACACCCAGGATTGAAGTAGGGACCTACAGTTTGAACTGAAGAGTCAGGCTTTCAAGTTGAAAGCTGCAACAGATTTATGTCCTCTGTGGATGGAGCACACAGAGGGATATGTATCCCATACTAACCAGTTGGTCACATTTATGGTTATTTTTCTTGAACCATATGCACACGCGCATTCCATGTGTAGTGAAGTGGGAGTCTCATTGCTTCACCATGTTGCAATGAAATTTTACTCATCTTAGGTCTGGTCTACCCTGATGATTTTAGGGAAATCTAGCACTGGTGAAGCGCCATTGGTGCTGGAAACATTCTAGACTAGCTGCCGATGTTTTTCTCACCTTGACGTATATACTTGTTCTGAGCAGGTTTACGTGAAATTATGATAAAAATGCCAATGGCCTGTCTACACTAGAGCTCCCGTCATTGCTAGCACCAATGTCAGAGTAACAGTGTAAGATTCCCCATCAAATCCCCAGTGTAGAGGCAGCCACTTAATGAAATTCCACTTCTCTAATTGTGTTTTTGGGCTCCTCTTCCTGAAATGATGCATCGATCAGCTACAAAGTAGGTGATAATTGCCATATTCTCACCATTAACTACTCCCCTTGCTCAGCCAAGAGAGGAGAAGAGAAATTGTTACTATGCCATGAATTTGTCCGGGCAAGGAGACAAATCTTGACTCTTTCTTGCTACTGCTGCTCCCAGTAGGGAGTAAGGAGCACCAAGATAGTCTTGCTAAAATTGTTCCCTTCTGGGAGTGAAGGTATTATCTTTCAGAGGCCTTCACCTAGTCCTTTAGTGCCCTCTGCAGCTGGAGCAGGTGGAAGGAGGTTCTTTCGCGAGGCAATGCCCTAGTCCTAGGCATCCGACAAAGCAGACTGTAGTCCACGAAAGCTTATGCTGAAATAAATTTGTTAGTCTCTAAGGTGCCACAAGTATTCCTTTCTTATTTTTTTTTTTTTTTTTTTTTTTTTTTTTTTGCTGACACAGACTAACACAGCTACTACACTGAAACTAGTCTTATAGGGGAATTCTGGTTATAGGGTGAAGTTTGCTCCAAGGCAGAAGTTGTACACATAAGTTAATTCTCACTATTATATGGCTTAAGTGGGACATAGACACTCTGCGCAATGGTGAATTTAACCCGTAGTTTGAATACTTTGCTATAAGTAGCATTGGGCATAATTTATCCACTGAAACTTTTTTCCCAGCAAAAATGCAGTTTTGGTGGCACCTAAACATTTTGTCAGTTTATGTAGACTTGGCCAAATTATTTCAGGCAGAAAAAGAACCTTAAAATTCCCTCCAAAAATCAGAATATTTTGTTTTGACTTTTTAAAAATAAAATGCTGTGATTTTCAATTTGAAAAAAAAGAAATTTCAAAATAGGTAAACTTCTATTTTTAAAATGCTAAAAACATCTAAACCAAATGTTCTGTTTGGCCTGAATATTTTTTTCACTTTTAGATTTGACAAAATTTTTGAAAAATGTTTAGGTCAACCCAAAATGTGTGGGGGTTCCCCCCCACCCCCCGGAATTGTCAACCAACTGAAACATCAGTGGGTTTGAGAACTTCTTTGAGGAAGTCAACAATGAAATGTCTGGATGACAGAAATGAGAGAGAACTTTTTCTATAGGTTTTGTGAATTAATTTTTGGGAATATTTAAAGTCAAATAAGAGGATTTTAGCAGCACAGTCATCATAGCATTGACTGTGCCCCATAGAGTGTGTGTTAATTGCTCCTTCCTATCTGCGTCAAGCTTCACACTATTCCAAATCGGATCAGAGTTGGATTTGATTATGTTTTAAAGATTCTTAGTAATTAAATTACCTTAGAATAATAATCTTTTAAAGTAGTTGCTTAACGTTCCTGTCTTCAAAGTAGGAAATCTAGCCAATTACAGAGATGGGTACAGAGTTCCAATTAACTTTATAAATCTGTAATTTATCCAAATTCATCTGTTGCATTTGACACGTCCCAGAGAGTTGATCCATGTTATTGAAAGCATACTCCAGTTGCTAGCTAGCAGAGGTGAGTGAGCTATCCTATCCACTATGCTAGTAGTGTTACTATCCTCTTTACTGTACCTAACTGCAGCTATTGTAAAGCTGTTTCTCAATAAACTAGGAGCTTGTCACCAATGTGTTTTGTATGTCTTTCCTACCTATTCCTTTACAAGCACTGATGAGTTTTGTCCTCAAAACAGCCTGTTGAGGTCAGAATGTATGTCTTCATTTTACAAATGGGAACACTGAGATAGAATGTGGATAAGCAACTTACCCGGGGTCACGCAGGAAGCCTGTAACGGAGCAGGGAATACAAATCTCATCCTCTGACTCTTTCCTTTAATGTACTGATGTCACGGTGCAAGCCATCTGGCCCCCAACCAGTCGTCATGGTTTGAGTTTTAAAAAGGCAAGTAGGTAAGGAAAGAAACATTACCACAACCATACCTCCTTCATAACAAAATTCCTGGTCAGCGTTAATGGCAATATTTCCTGTATTTGGAAGAGGAATGGGAGCTAA
The DNA here is from genome assembly GCA_037349315.1 of Chelydra serpentina. Taxonomy (NCBI): domain Eukaryota; kingdom Metazoa; phylum Chordata; order Testudines; family Chelydridae; genus Chelydra; species Chelydra serpentina. Next base: position 18,442,381 of record JBAIAC010000004.1, on the reverse strand, counting down.
GGGGAAGCATTAAACCGGTATAATAGTTAACAATATCTAATCCAGAAAAAAATATCTTCAAACACAAGGCTGAATGCATGCTTTAAAAGATGCCATATTTTTCATCCTTCTTCCCTGTCATGGGACATGATAGCATGGGTGGGGGGGACCTTTGTAGAGGAGGAAACATTGTATCTTTAACTTTAAAGAGGGGATTTTCTAGCTATTTATAGTAAGATACACGAGAGAGACTACAAGAAATTCTGTACGACTACCAAAAAGCCAACAGGGGAAAAATACCTAGAAATAAGCTTCTTTCTTTCTTTCACAGCATGGCACTGTGGGCTAGTTTTTTAATCTCTGCTGGTGCCTTTTAGGAGAATTACCTTATCTCCAATGGCAGCTGTCACTTTACCTAAACCTGCGTTCATTCCTTTGTATTTTCTGCATCCCCATTTGTGCTGCTGTTCTCATTATGCATCCCCAAAGGACTGCAAGTATAGGAAATTAAATAAAAAAAGAGGATGGTGGGGATAGAAGGAATCCTTTAATCTTTGTTAAACTTGTTCAGTGATGTGCATTGTTTGGAATTGACTAGTTGCGCAATGACACCAGAGTTGGCTTGTATCATTTCAATAAAGCCCCGATCTTCCTGATGGTTAATAGGTTTTTAAAGCTATGCAAGAGTAGGATACCTGGAAAGCAGGATTGCCAGACAGATATGAATGAAAGTAGAACCTATTTATACCTTTCTCTTTTCTGTTTAGACTGCTCAGACTACTTGGATTTAAATTGGATTCCTTGCATCTCCTTCTGAGGGTTTTCATTGTTTTTGTATCGTGATAGGTTTCTTTTTCTCTGGCATAAGTACAAGAAACAAGCTTTTGTAGGTTGATTGAGTGCCTACTTAGGGCATGGCTACACTTGCAAATGTAGAGCACTGTGAGTTAAACCAGCCTTCATAAAGCACAGTAGAGAAAGCGCTGCAGTGTGTCCGCACTGGCGTGGCCACGTTCACGGCACTTGCAGTGTCATTGGGAGCGGTGCATTATGGGCAGCTATCCACAGAGCACCTCTTCCCATTCTGATGCTGTGGCTTGTGGGAAGGGTGCAGGGGCATTCTGGGTCCTGTCCCAACCCCCTGTGATGCATCGGTTCACATCCCAGAAATCCCTGTGCTTCCGTCCACATTTGGCACCATCTTTCAATGTTTTTTGTACTGCGCGCTCTGTCTTCCCTTTCGGTCTGCGGAAATGGAGCCCGAACTGCTGAGGAATATGCTGACGAGTCTCGCCAGCACGTCACATTTGGCAGTTGAGTTACTCCTTAAGATCCAAACTGACGGTGAGGCGTCTGATAATGATATCAACTCGAGTAATGCATACGACACGAGATTGCTTGTTGCATTCACAGACATGCTCACCACCATGGAATGCTGGGATGACGAGCAGTGGCTGCAGAACATTCGGATGAGAAAAGCCACTTTCATGGAACTGTGTGAGGAGCTCGCCCCCCACCCTGCAGCGCAAGGACATGAGATTGAGAGCTGCCTGATGTTAGAGAAGCAGGTGGCTATTGCAATCTGGAAGCTGGCAACTCCAGACAGCTACCGATCGGTCGCTAACTAGTTTGGAGTGGGAAAGTCGACAGTTGGAATAGTGTTGATGCAAGTTTGCAGGGCCATTAATCGCATCCTGCTCAGAAGAACCGTGACTCTGGGTAACATGCAGGACATTGTGGCTGGCTTTGCACAAATGGGTTTCCCTAACTGCGGAGGGGCGATAGATGGGATGCATATTCCAATTCTGGCACCAGCCCACCTAGCCTCCAAGTACGTTAATCGGAAGGGGTATTTCTCTATGGTTCTCCAGGTGCTTGTGGATCACTGGGCGTTTCATTGACATTAATGCAGGTTGGCCCGGGAAGGTGCATGACACACACATCTTTCGGAACACTGGCCTGTTGAGGAAGCTGCAAGCCGGGACTTTTTTCCCAGATGAGAAGCTCACCATAGGGGAAGTCGAAATGCCCATTGTGATCCTTGGAGACCCCGCTTACCCTTTAATGCTGTGGCTCATGAAACCCTACACAGGGAGCCTTGACAGCAGCAAGGAAGGGTTCAACTACAGTCTGAGCCGGTGCCAAATGACCGTGCAGTATGCTTTTGGCCATTTAAAGGGCCACTGGCACTCAGTATGGGAAGCTGGACCGATGACAATATTCCCCGTGGTTATATCAACGTGCTGTACAAAGGGTGAAAGTCACTCAGGCATGGAACTCAGATGTTCAGCACCTGGAGGCTGAATTTGAGCAGCCAGAGAACAGGGCTATTAGAGGGGCCCAGCGTGGGACTGCAAGCATTAGGGATGCCTTGAGGGAGGATTTTGAGGCCGAAAGCCACCAGTAATGTCTGGTGCCCTGCACTGGAGTGAAGTGCAGTGGTTCAAATGTTAGCTACGTTGATTTGCAGTACCTGTTGCTTTCCTGGGCTAAGGTATCTTTTACTTTATGCAATAATAAAGAATGTCTTCAAAGCCAAAAAAATCAATGTATTGAAAAGAAACACAACTGCTTGGGAAACAGACAGGGCAAGGGGGTGGGGTGGGGAACGGTTCAATCACAGATTTGCGTCTGTCCTGTTATACTCAGCCTTCCTGTCTGGAGTGCTGTGCAATGAGTGGTGCACTTCAGGATGTCTGTAATGCCTGGTGATGGGGGTTGAGTGCAGTGGATAAAGGTTGTACTTTTCAGGGTTGGGTAGTGAAGCTACAGGTGTTGGAGGCAGCTGGTGGCGATAAGAACCCGGATGTTGGGGAAAGTGGATTGGAGGTGACGTGACACAAGGGAAAGAGTTTTGGGACAAGGGCTGCAGGAGGGAGTGGGTGCGGTAGTGCTCCGCTTGCATGGCTACAAGCACCTGGATCGAGTCCGCTTGGTGCTCCATGATGCTTATCAGCCAATCCATGCTTTTCTGCCAGAGCGCTGCGCTTTTTGTGCCAGCGCTCCTCATTCTGCTGGCAGATCCTCCTTTCACTCTCCTTCCAATCCTGCGCTCTCAGATTGTCATAAAGGGACTGCTGGATTACTTCATGCAGCATGTCATCTTTGCTTATACATGGCCTCTTCCTAATTCTTTGGAGTCTTTTTCGGCTGGTGATAACACGGACGGCTGAGATCTCAAGGTTGCATCTGTAAAGGCAAAATGCAACACTTAACAGGGGTAGCATTGTTCACACCAGACAGAGCAATGATTTCCCCCATACTTAAGGACAAGCACAGTCTACACAATAGCAGAATTTCCCCGTCCCAAAGCAAGCACACAACCCACAGGAGCCCCAAAATGATGAGTAAGCACAGAGTCAAGGGGGACTGATTGTTTCACGGACATATTGTCCTCTGGGTTTCTGTGCCTTGGGGAAAGCGAACAGCTGCAGGGAGGCCCTATACTAAACACTTTCCCCACATTTTCCACAGGAGTTCATCCTGGAAGAGATCTCACTGCTGAGGGTGACCTGTGAAGCAAGGGAGGGTCTTCTACTGCAATGTGGCTTCCGCCCTGGCCCATATGCAGCTTGCCTGTGTGCAGCAATGGTCCGCCCCGCCCCTCACCGCACATTGGCACGGACATGTTAGCCTGACTGGGACAAGGATCACAGTGGCTCTCCCAAGAAACGTGCGCCAGCGCATTACCCAACTTCTGGATGAGACCTTTGACGAGATCACTGAGGCCGATTACAGAGATGTGACAGAGCACATTAATGCCCTATTCTGCATCTAGGCATGCATGCAGCCCTAATCCTCCTCACCCCAATAATAACTTCCTTCTGAATAACTTCCTTCCCAAAATAACTTCCTTTCTGGGAACCTCCTCTGGTGTGTGTTCTTCCCCAAGCACCGGCTGCCGTGACTGGCTCCCTTCCTCCTGGCTTGAGAACAGCTCCTGGCTACATGCATCTAGGGATTCTGGGGTGTCTTCCTCAGTGCTCTTGCTCCCACTTTCCTCCTCCTCCTCCTCCTGCCTTGTTGAACTGGGCTCTGAGGTGTCCATGGTGAACATAAGAATGCCCATTCTGGTTCAGACCAAAGGTCCATCCATCCCAGTATCCTGTCTACTGACAGTGACCAATGCTAGGTGCCCCAGAGGGAGTTGAACCTAACAGGTAATGATCAAGTGATATCTCTCTCCTGCCATCCATCACCCCCCTTTGACAAACAGAGGCTAGGGACACCATTCCTTACCCATCCGGGCTAATAGCCATTAATGGACTTAACCTCCATGAATTTATCTAGTTCTCTTTTTAAACCCTGTTATAGTCCTAGCCTTCACAACCGCCTCAGGCAAGGAGTTCCACAGGTTAACTGTGTGCTTTGTGAAGAAGAACTTCCTTTTATTTGTTTTAAACCTGCTCCCCATTAATTTCATTTGATGACCCCTAGTTCTTATATTATGGGAACAAGTAAATCACTTTTCCTTGTTCACTTTCTCCACACCACTCATGATTTTATATACCTCTATCATATTCCCCCCTTCGTCTCCTCTTTTCCAAGCTGAAAAGTCCTAGCCTCTTTAATCTCTCCTCATATGGGTCCCATTCCAAACCCCTAATCATTGTAGTTGCCCTTCTCTGAACCTTGCCTAATGCTAGTATATCTTTTTTTAAGATTAGTAGACCACAGCTGTACACAGTATTCAAGATGTGGGCATACCATGGATTCATACAAGGGCAATAAGATATTCTGTCTTATTCTCTATCCCTTTTTTTAATGATTCCTGACATCCTGTTGGCTTTTTTGACTGCTGCTGCACACTGTGTGGATGTCTTCAGAGAACTATCCACGATGATCCCAAGATCTCTTTCCTGATTAGTTGTAGCTAAATTAGCCCCCATCATATTGTATGTCTAGTTGGGTTATTTTTTCCAATGTGCATCACTTTACATTTATCCACATTAAATTTCATTTGCCATTTTGTTGCCCAATCACTTAGTTTTGTGAGATCTTTTTGAAGATCTTCACAGTCTGCTTTGGTCTTAACTATCTTGAGCAGTTTAGTACCATCTGCAAACTTTGCCACCTCACTGTTTATCCCTTCCTCCAGATCATTGATGAACAAGTTGAATAGGATTGGTCCTAGGACTGACCTGTGGGGAACATCACTAGTTACCCCTCTCCATTCTGAAAATTTACCATTTATTCCTACCCTTTGTTCCCTGTCTTCTAACCATCAAGTTTCAGAGGCGTAGCCGTGTTAGTCTGGATCTGTAGAAGCGACAAAGGGTCCTGTGGCACCTTATACACTAACAGAGGTATTGGAGCATAAGCTTTCATGGGTGAATACCCACTTCATCAGATGCAAGCAGTGGATTCTAACCAGTTCTCAATCCATGAAAGGACCTTCCCTCTTATCCCATGACAATTTAATTTACGTAAGAGCCTTTGGTGAGGGACCTTGTCAAAGGCTTTCTGGAAATCTAAGTACACTATGTCCACTAGTTGCCCCTTGTCCACGTGTTTGTTTGACCCCTTCAAAGAACTCTAATAGACTAGTAAGACATGATTTCCCTTTACTGAAACCATGTTGACTTTTGCCCAACAATTTATGTTCTTCTATGTGTCTGACAATCTTATTCTTTACTATTTTTTCAACTAATTTGCCCAGTACTGACATTTAGACTTACCGGTCTGTAATTGCCGGGATCACCGCTAGAGCACTTTTTAAATATTGGCATTACATTAGCTATCTTCTAGTCAATGGGTACAGAAGCTGATTTAAAGGACAGGTTACAAACCATAGTTAATAGTTCCACAGAGTGGAATAGCTCCTCGGAGTGGAGGCAGGGTCGCCCCCAAGTATCGCGTCCAGCTCTTTGTAGAAACGGCAGGTTGTGGGGGGAGCACCCGAGCGGCCGTTTGCCTCGCGGTAGGCACTCCTCAGCTCCTTCACTTTAACCCTGCACTGCAGAGCATCCCAGTCATGGACCCTTTTCATCGTGTCCCTTGATATCTGCCCGAAGGTGTCGTAATTCCTATGGCTGGAGCGCAGCTGGGACTGGACAGCTTCTTCCCGCCCCCAAACACTGATGAGGTCCAGCACCTTGCCAGGGGATTTTCAAAATTTCCAGAGAATTTAAAGGGCGGGTCTGACAGTTGGTCACCTGAGGGCAGGGCAGTAGAGTTCAAAGTGATGACCTGAGTGGCTAGAACAGGTATTGTGGGACACTTCTGGAGGCCAATCAGAGCGCATTAACAGATCAGGGCATCCACAGTGGCGCTGCAGCGCTCCAGCACAGGCGCATCAAACGTTATTCTACTTGCCAAGGTGAAGTACCAGGAGCGCTCTAGCCATGGAGTCCGGGAGCTCTACGTGCCTTGCCAGTGTGGATGCGTCGTGAGTTAGAGCGCACGGGGTTGCTTTAATGCGCTCTAACTCGCAAGTGTAGCCATGCCTTTAGAATGTATTCCCTGACTTACCAACATCAACAATGGCTGAGCATATAAGGGAAAAGATGGTAAATTCTCTGGGCAGGGTACAGGCTCTTACTCCATATTTGTATAGAACATAGCACACTGGGGCTGCAATTTGATTTAGGGCTTCTGGGCACGATGGTATTTTTGGTATGAATAATATAATATGTGTATATATAGTCATTCAACAAAGCATCCTTATCCAGGACAGCATTTGAGCACATACTTAATCTCTATTTAGGGCAGCACTTAAGGGCTGGTCCACACTGGGGGGGGGGGGGGGAGTCAAACTAAGATATGCAACCAGATGGGGGGTACTTTTCCATTGCGGATCTCTCTGTGCATGGTGCATTTTTCTATATACAAAACACACCCACGTATGTAGACTTTGTAGAAGGTGGGAATGGCAGGAAGAGAGGGATTCTGTTTTTAATACCAAGTCTAAAGCAAATTTTCTAAATTGGTGTGAGCCAGACCCTTATTTAACATTATACACCATTTAAACTGGGACGGGGGCATGTGTTGCTGAGAGAACCATTTCCAGTTTGTGTTAGGCACATGGGAGAAAGGGAAGGAAATCAATATAAGTACAACAACCGAGACACAGGATGCGGAAAACTCACTTTCCTGACTTTGAACCCATTTGGACATTGCAAGTTCAGAAGTTCAACTCCTCTTCATTAATTGGCTTGTGTTGTGCTGAGGACAGTCTGTGTTACAGAGGAGGAGACAGGAAAGAAGACATTAATGACATGAAAGAAAAGGTGTAAATGGAAGAGAAAAAAGTGTGAAGGTTTGTAAAAGGAGCAGAGGAGAGAGAAAAGTTAAAATGGGAAGTTTATGCAAGTGTGTGCCTGTGCATGCCTCTTCGCCCCCCTCCCCTCCCCCCCCCCCCCCCCACACACACACACAAAGGCCACTCACTTCTCCCAGCACAACTTTTAGAGGATAGGCAGTTCTTCCTTATCAAAAATGTAGCACAACTTCCCTTTTCTCTAGAAAGTCATGTAATCATTTCCCTTGAAGAAACCAGTAGGTTTCAATGTAGGGAAAAGATTTATGAATTGAAAAAAAAAAATAGTTTGGGAGGTTCACGAAACCTCACGCTCTGTGTGAATTTCACCTATCCCGAACTGAGACTTCAAGACATGCAAAATGAGTGGATGTACAGAAGGAGTGTGCATAGTAATGCTAACCATTTCAAATTCTTTCTTCCCTCCCTTGCAATGACTTGTTTTTGTTCTGGGTTAACTTATTTCAAGGGTTTTTCCTTTCTCTATTTAGTCTTTACAGATGATTTACTGAAAGGGTTTAGAACTGTCCTGGACACAGGAAACCATTTGTGGACAAGTAAAACTGAACAGAAAATACGTGGGGTTTTTTCATTAATTTTATTTCTGAATTTTTTGTTGAAATTGTTTTTATGAAAACCAAAATTTATTTTTTGTTTCTGAAAATTGAAAAGAGTCAGTTTTCAAAGATTTAAAAACAAAATGGATTTCCTTTTTGTTGCAAATTTGGAAAATATTGAAAATAAAATAAATATTTTCACATAAAATTGTTTCTTTTCAAAATGATTTTTGCCAGCACTTTCCAACAGGAAAAAAAACCCTAAGCAGGTCTGTTAATGGTCTGATACACATTGATGCAAAAAACAAAACAAAAAAACCCCCAAAACCCCAGATGTAAAAGTAGTTATTTAAGATCTTGCATTAAATTGCCAGATGAGCAAGATTTTGTTTGTTTGTTTCAAAGTTCTGATGCTTAGAGAAATATATATCTTTTTAATTACTAGAGAATTTTATAAGAAAATAACAAATAACTATACATATGCACTGTTTGGTCTATTCCCCATAACTGCTCTCCAGCTTTGTAAATATTTCTGGCTCTTCAAATGTAAATCTTGCCAGCTTTCAGGCTTCCCGCTACCTTGAGACTAGCAAGCTGACAGCAGTGAGTTTTCCAAGAAGTTTGAGAGATTGCTTTATTTGCCAGAGTTGGAATCTCCAGCCAACAGCACACTATAGTGCTCTGCCAGTGTGGTTAAAATGCTGAGAATATGTCAACAGCAATTAGAGAATGAGAATTACTGTTTTGGGGCCAAACTGTGATCCATGGATTTGCTTCTGAACAAGTAAAAACATAAGAACGGCCAAAGGTCCATCTAGCCCAGTCTCCTGTCTTCCGACAGTGGCCAATGCCAGGTTCCCCAGAGTGAATGAACAGAACAGGTAATCATCAAGTGATCCATCACCTGTCGCCCATTTCCATCTTCTGGTGGTGAAGCATTTGTCAGGTTTCAATCTGTGATGCTACTTGTCGTCCAGAAGCACTGGTTTACAGAAGCGTTTTGATCAATTAAATTACTAATTTAAGAACAAAACAAGCTCCATGCAGTTTCTGTCTTTGTCATGTGTTTCTTTAGTGTAAATTCATCTGAGAGTAAATTTCCCAATGGATTTCTGGTATTGGTATGTGCAGTGGAGTAATTAGTTACATCTGTGCAAACACTTAATGGTGAAAAAGGTGCAGAGAGGGTGCAGAGAAAAGCCACAAAAATGTTTTGAGGACAGGAAAATGTGCTTTAGAGTGAGTGATTTAGGGAGATGAACCCGTTCAATCTATCACAGAGAAGATCAAGAAATTGCTTTATGACAGTGCTCTTCAGTGGCTGGCTTGCAGCAGTTACATCACAAATATCACCATGGTTCAATGCAGCTGGGTTGGGTTGACTGAACCTTGTGGCCTGATTCACGGTAGGAGAGAAATTTGAGAAATTCCCAAATTGTCTCCGCTGATATTAGAGTGCAGTGATGAGCGGCCTTCTGGCTGTGAGTAGGTTTAGGTAGAATTAAGATCGGTATGCTTTGGGAGATGACCTCCAGGCAGGCCTCTTCCTAGAGGACATATACTCAAGTGCCAACAATAAGCAGATGACCCACAGCTCCGCCTATCCTTTACCGCATATGACCACAACACTACCACCAAGATGGCCCAGTGCTTGAATGAGATCATTTCGTGGATGGAAAGAAAGCTGGTTGAAGTTAGTGGGTAGAGGAAAGCATTTTGAAGAGGTTACAATCTCCACTGGTTGAAGGCACCTGCCCACTATTGGTCAATTCAATCCATAGTTGAGGAATTCTCCTGGATACCTCTCTGATGCTAAACTCTCACATAGCAGCATCCAGGAGTAATGCTTTCTACCATGTCCAGTTGGCGAGAAGACTTGGTCCCTGTGACGAAGTGCTGGACAACAGCAGCTGAGCCAGTACTCTGGTCACTGCAGCTCTAATTAACTATTCCAGAGCAGACCTCATTAAGAAGAGCTGTGCCTAACTGATGGGCTGAGGAGAATTAAGAGGCTAATTAGGCCATTAGGCTCCCTAGGACTGTTGGTGTAAGACTGTATAGTGTATAATAGCAGTGGAAACCAATATTGTAAATAAACTGCACAGGGTGTTTCACCAGCAAAAAGGTATGAGCTGTTTGTGGACTTGAGAAGGGGCAAGAGGTGATCCTGGCAATTAGCGGCCAGTAAACCTAACTTAAATACCAAGCAAATTTGGTTGAAACTATAGTAAAGAACAGAATTATCAGACACAGATGAACATGATTTGTTGGGGGAAGAGTCACCATGGTTTTTGTAAAGGGAAATATGTCTCAATTTACTAGAATTCTTTGAGGGAGTCAACAAGCATATGGACAAAGGTGATCAAGTGGATTTAGTGTACTTAAGTATCAGAGGGGTAGCCGTGTTAGTCTGGATCTGTAGAAGCGACAAAGGGTCCTGTGGCACCTTATAGACTAACAGAGGTACTGGAACATAAGCTTTCGTGGGTGAATACCCACTTCTTCGGATGCAATCCAAAGAAGTGGGTATTCACCCACTAAAGCTTATGCTCCAATACCTCTGTTAGTCTATAAGGTGCCACAGGACCCTTTAGTGTAGTTAGATTTTCAGAAAGCTTTTGACAAGGTCCCTCACCAAAGGCTCTTAAACAAAGTAAGCAGTCGTGAGATAAGAGGGAAGGTCTTCTCATGGATCAGTAACTGGTTATAAGATAGGAGACAAAGGGTAGGAATAAATGGTCAGTTTTCAGAATGGAGAGAGGTAAATAGCGGTGTCCCCCAGGGATCTGTACTGGGCCCAGTCCTATTCAACATATTCATAAATGATCTGGAAAAAGGGGTAAACAGTGAGGTGGCAAAATTTGCAGATGATACAAAACTACTCAAGATAGTCAAGTCCCAGGCAGACTGTGAAGAGCTACAAAAGAATCTCTCAAAACTGCATGACTGGGCAACAAAATGGCAGATGAAATTTAATGTTGATAAATGCGAAGTAATACACATTAGAAAACAATCCCGTGTGTGTGTGTAAATATAAAGTGGGGGGGGGGGTCTAAATTAGCTGTTACCACTTAAGAAAGATCTTGGAGTCATTGTGGATAGTCCTCTGAAAACATCCACTCTGTGCAGTGGTGGTCAAAAAAGCTAACAGAATGGTGGGAATCATTAGGAAAGGTATTGATGATAAAATACAAAATATATATAAATCCATGGTATACTCACATCTTGAATATTGCGAGCAGATCTGGTCTCCTCCCCATCTCAAAAAAGATAATAGAATTAGAAAAGGTTCAGAAAAAGGCAACAAAATGAGTAAGGGTATGGAACAACTTCCATAGGAGGAGCAATTAATAAGAATGATACTTTTCAGGTTGGAAAAGAGACAACTAAGGGGGGTATGATTGAGGTCTATAAAATCATGACTGGTGTATAGAAAGTAAATAAGGGAGTGTTATTTACTCCATCTCATAACACAAGAACTAGGGGTCACCAAATGAAATTAATAGGTTGTAGATTTAAAACAAAAGGAAGTATTTCTTCACACAATGCACAGTCAACCTGTGGAACTCCTTGCCAGAGGATGTTGTGAAGGCCAAGACTAACAGCGTTCCAAAAAGAACTAGATAAATTTATGGGGGATAGGTCCATCAATGGCTGTTAGCCAGGATGGGCAGGGATGCAAACCTATGCTCTAAAGTGTCCCTAGCCTCTGTTTGCCAGCAGCTGGGAATGGGTGACGGGATGGATCACTTGATTCCCCATTCTGATCACTTCCTCTGAAGCACATGGCCTTAGCCACTGTCAGAAGACAGGATATTGGGCTAGATGGACCATTGGTCTGACCCAGTATGGCCGTTCTTATGTTCTTAAGAGCAAGTTGGTTCTGCTACAGTCCCAGCCTGGTGGACAATGATCTGGTCTTGATTATACATGTGTTTTTACTTTCCATCTGGACTACAGCAATGTGATAAGCCTGGGCATGAAGCCACCAGCCCTTAGGAGACCCCAGCTAGTACAGAACACCACAGCACATCACCTCATCCTCCACTCTACACTGGCTTCCCACAGAATATTGAGTTGAGTTCAAAGTGTCTTTCGCCCACTCAATGGTCTGGGCACAGGATACCTAAAACTCTGGGATGAAGACCATAGTCAAAAACCTCTCTTCCTCAGGATCAATCAAACTATCTACTATAAGGGCAAAGCTCATCTACCTGTGCAGGAGACAGACCTTTTTGGGAGGCCTTCCTGAGTGTGTGGAATGAACTCCTCCAGGAACTATGGACCATCTTCCACTCCAAGCGTGAGGTGCACTTTTTCACCCTGCGTTCTCTAACATGAACACAGACCAATGTGTATATTTGAAAGAAAACCCCTAGCAAAACAAAACGCTCCCCTGTATGCGCAATTCTCCCCTTGAGGAGAAGATGAACCACACTTGACAGCGGAGAGTCATGTCACTTAATGCATAGTAGAAGATGCTCAGATCCTACAGTGATGAGGGTAGTAAAAGAACCCACATAGAATACAATATGGAAGTAATAAATCATCCTCGAAGTGGATGTGCTCTGTATGCCACACTTGCACATGCCAAGAGCAACAAGAATGATTAAGGGTCTAGAGAACATGACCTATGAAGGAAGGTTGAAGGAATTGGGTTTGTTTAGTTTGGAAAAGAGAAGACTGAGAGGGGACATGATAGCGGTCTTCAGGTATCTAAAAGGGTGTCATAAGGAGGACGGAGAAAACTTGTTCATCTTAGCCTCTAAGGACAGAACAAGAAGCAATGGGCTTAAACTGCAGCAAGGGAGGTTTAGGTTGGACATTAGGAAAAAGTTCCTAACTGTCAGGGTGGTTAAACACTGGAATAAACTGCCCAGGGCAGTTGTGGAATCTCCATCTCTGGAGATATTTAAGAGTAGGTTAGATAAATGTCTATCAGGGATGGTCTGGACAGTATTTGGTCCTCCCATGAGGGCAGGGGGCTGGACTCGATGACCTCTCGAGGTCCCTTCCAGCCCTAGAATCTATGAATCTATGAATGCTTATATTTGGAGTCAGAAGAAGCAAAAAGGTATAATAGCAGTTTGGATACAGTAACTTCACTGTAGGATAATGCATATTGATGCCTGTCTGGTAGAATAGTTGAAAAAATAAAAATCATGAATATCTTTGCAAATAAAGGTAGTAAATTCCCTTCATTATGATTTCCCATTAATTTGAGAGTATTCAGAGGATGCCAGATGTCTGGAAAATATCATGTGAAACCTAAAATTCAAGGCATCCAAAATCACTAGTCACTTTTCAAAATGTAGGCCACAATGTTGCTGTAAAGCATCCTATAAAATATAGTCATTTGAGGAGATTTCCATTGAGGTTTGAGATTATCTCAAATGATTGTTTTCCTTTAAAAACATCATATCAGTTTGTAATTTTATTCTCCTGTTTAAAAGGTGTTTTTTTTTTTTTTTTTCATGCATCCTAGAAGCAGAAGCAATACCATATTACCTTGTGACCCATCACACGCACTGTAACAAAGGTATATTGGCTACCTGAACAAAGTTCACAGGCAATTAATAGAATGAAAATTATTCATCGGAAGTATTTGGTGAACATTTATGAATATTCAGGTTTTTGTTAGGTTTTCCCTGTGAACAACTTTTTAATCAAAGAAGGGATAAATTTGTATAAAGTATTTTGCATAAGAGTTATTTTCAGGGTTGAGCTTTAAGGTCCACAGTTCAGGAAAGACAGGAATTGTTTAAGGGATCTTAAAAATCTGTCTTTAATTAGTTAATATTTGCAAAGTGCTTTGAAGATGTAAAGAGCTATAAAAATGCTAAGTATTATTTCTGCTCTTGGCAGAGGTAAATCTGATTTTCTGTTATGATTAAGAGGGCCATAGCTCATCATCTTAACTGATTACCAAAGTTCCAGGAACAGATTGCCCATAACCAATGTACACTTTTTTTCCCCATCCTAGAAATTATATTGCTCACAGCTTGACTATTTAGAGGGTAGAAATATAATGGCTTAGTGTGTGTGAGAGAGCGAATATCAACTAAGTCCTGTAGTTGCTCCAAAGAATTCTCCCAAGTTTATATTCAAGCCTGACAAATGAGTTTAGAAAATATGTTTGCTCATGAACTTCTGCACATCCTTATAGTTCAGCCTGAGCAGAATTTTTAGGGGTCTGTATTGCTTGAATAAAGAATTCCCATCCTCCATAATCTCCTTTCCAGGTTTCAGGTACAATAAGGGGCTGATTACACTACCTCAGCCTGTACTGTACCTGATCTGTGGATTAACAGGACAGTATATCTCCAGGGATGTTCATCTGGCATCTTTCACAAGCACAAAAGAACAACTAAATAGTGAAAACATCTAACAGGGCCAATCAGAGGCGGGTCCAGAGGGCCATTTGGCCTGGGCCTCAAGCTCAAAGGGGGCCTCAAATTTAGACACTGGTAAATATTTTAGCATTTGGTAAGTTTTGCCACTTGTTTTTATGCGCATCCCTATCAGACCAAAATGTGACACACACTCAGCTCACAGCTGCAAATTTAAGCAAATAAACTATGTGATTTGGTAAGACATCCTTTTTTTTGTTAACTGATATAGATTTTGTCATATTGGAGAGTTTAAAATGTTCATAAATATTAATAAAAATATATCTGTTCTGATGGCACAAGATTAGACCATAAGGAATGTGATATCTCAGATCAGCTGATTATATAAACAAACCACTCTTAGTGGATTGTGCTGGATCGAGTGCGTGTTGAAAGGTAGAGAATTGTTACCTTTTAGTGTCTTTATAGTTTTACATCTAGTTGACTAAGGAATTATTTATGTGAGAGGAATTCCTCATTATTATTTTCATATGTTAGCTAAAAGTGGTGACTGGCTGGCCATCAACATAGGCTTTCATAGTCTATAGGCCCAGATTCAAGATGTAAATTTGTGAGGACAATCTTGCACAATGAGTTTCATGAGGACACACATTTGAAATTTTTGGACATTATCCCTGTGTCTGTGTTTACTATATATATGTCATCCCTTTGTCTTCAGCTCAACCTGTTTATATTATACCTTGCATGCTTGAGTTTTGATTCAGTAATAAGGATAATAATCGGTTTCATTTTGTGTTCTTAATTAGTATGCCTTCATTTTAAGTCTTTTCAGCATTTGTGTACCATTTAGCATTTGTGTACATGTTTACAGTAGAAGATTTCAAGCTACTTATTTATAACAGAATATTTCAAGTGTGGATAGGCTACATATTGACCAGATAGATCACTATGAAAGGAGATCTGAAAGTGGTGCAAGCAAGAGATGGCGAAAACAACTGAGTTGAAGCAGCAGCTAAAAGCTCAAAGCCAATAACTTTGTTTCTCAAACCACTGGAAAACGCACCTTACCCAACAAACAATGCTACAGATAATGAAAACTCCGCAACTGCAACAGGTGATATTTCAATGCCAATACCTGAACATGAGGACAGTAGTCAAGAAGGAGCTGTGCCAACAATAACAGATGCAGCAGAAGATCCTGTGTATGATCAAGAAATTCAACAGCAACAGGAAGATGTAGATATTATACAGCAAGAGCAATTCATGAGTACTACAGGTTTGACTGTGGCTGACATCGGAATTGTTGACAAGAGCAATGCTGCCCAAATGCAATCTTTTCTTCAAATTAGTTGTTTTGAAATTCCAAGTAACATTCCACAAGATGCTTATAATCCTGCTTTCCCTACTCATCTGCTGACAAAAACTCTTCGAAATGTTGAGATTTGCACAAGAGACTGGTTATGCTGGAGTACAGAAAAACAATCTCTGTGCTGTGCATCCTGCTTCATTTTGAACAAAAGTGCTACAAATCATAGACACTGGGAAAAATTGGTGGGTGCTCAGCACCCACCGGCAGTTCCCTGCCAGCCCCCCCCCCCCCCCCACGCCCAGCTCACGTCTCCGGATGTGAAGCGGCAGCTGCCAGCCGCTTTTCCTGGCTCCCTCCAGCTGGTCGGCGGCGCCTCATGGGAGGAGGCGGAGGAGGAACCAGGTCTCCACCTCCTCCCCATACTCCTCCCCCGAGGTGCCGCCGACCAGCTGGAGGGAGCCAGGAAAAGCGGCTGACTGCTGCCGCTTTGCGTTCAGCAGAGCTTCGGAAAGGTGAGCTGGGGGTGGGGGGAAGGTGGGGGCTGGCGGGGAGCTGCCGGGGCCCGGTGGGTGCTCTCCTGCTTCTCCCCACACCCCCCCCCCCGCTTGCAAGCCGAGGGGGGGGGGGGTGCAGCACGCCCGGGGGAGGAGGCGGGGATTTGGGGAAGGGGTGCGGCCGGGGGTGGAGTTGGGGCTCAGGGTGCGAGCACCCACCGGCGCTGACAAAAGTCGGCACCTATGCTGCAAATGCATCAGTTCCCTCTGATCAATCAGGATGGAGCATCAACAGAGGTTGGAGGAAGTTGAAAGACCGAATACCATTATATGAGAGTTCAACGTCACACAAAGAAAACTGTGGCATGGAAATCAGCCAGTAGGGCAGCATCAGCTGAAAGTTCACTTGAGAATTTATTCTTGACTGAACTCTCTATAGAAACTAATAATTGGAAAAAACGTCTTGAGTGCATCCTGAATGTCATCCTTTTTTCTTTCTGAGCGGGGATTGGCTTTCTTTGGTTCCAGCCAACGTATTGGTGATTGTGCAAATGGAAACTTTCTAGGCATAGTTGATCTCCTCAGCAAATATGACCCACTTTTATCAGAGCATGTTAAATGTGTTCGAGAATCGCAAGAGAGTCAAAAGTGCATCCATTATCTCTCCACATGCATACAAAACAAGTTTATTGAGCTATGTGGGTCATTCGTACAAACAATTCTTGATGAGATTCAAAATGTCAAGTATTTTTCAATCGTTGTTGATGCCACTCCAGATTGTTCTCACAAGGAACAGACTACTATGGTTATTCAATATGTTAAGATTGTAGACAGCTCAAAATTTCCAATTGAAGAAAGGTTTATTTTGTTTGATAATTTCACGAGAAAAACTAGAAAAGAAATTGCTGCTTAAGTACTAGCAATTCTAGAAGGTTTTAAGCTAGATTTTCAAGTCTGCATTGGTCAAGCCTATGACAATGGATCTAATATGGCCGGGAAGTACAAAGGTGTACAAGCTGTTATGCTTGGGCATAATTAAAACTGTGTATTTTCTCCAGCTGTGGAAACCAGCTCTGGATGTACAACAGACATTACTCTCCTCGAAACTCCCCTCCGCATCCCAATCGAGAAACAATTTCACCAAAACTATTCACCGCCTGCCTCGAAATGGTTATGAACAAGATCAATTGGAAGAGTGGTGTCAACATGACCTGCTGCTCACAAACAGGGAAGAAATAGTAGAGGAAGCAATAGTGGATGGGAACCTGGGAGGCAGTGACCATGAGATGGTCGAGTTCAGGATCCTGACACAAGGAAGAAAGGAGAGCAGTAGAATACAGAGCCTGGACTTCAGAACAGCAGACTTTTTGACTCCCTCAGGGAACTGATGGGCAAGGTCCCCTGGGAGAATAACATGAGGGGGAAAGGAGTCGAGGAAAGCTGGCTGTATTTTAAAGAAACCTTATTGAGGTTGCAGGAACAAACCATCCCGATGTGTAGAAAGAAAAGTGTGTATATATGGCAGGCGACCAGCTTGGCTTAACAGTGAAATCCTTGCTCGTCTTAAACACAAAAAAGCAGCTTACAAGAAGTGGAAGATTGGACAAGTAACCAGGGAGGAGTATAAAAATATTGCTCAGGCATGCAGGAGTGAAATTAGGAAGGCCAAATCACACTTGGAGTTGCAGCTAGCTGGAGATGTTAGGAGTAACAAGAAGGGTTTCTTCAGGTATGTTAGCAACAAGAAGGAAGTCAAGGAAAGTGTGGGCCCCTTGCTGAATGAGGGAGGGAACCTTGTGACAGAGGATGTGGAGAAAGCTAGTGTACTCAATGCTTTTTTTGCCTCTGTCTTCACAGACAAGGGCAGCTCCCAGACAGCTGCACTCCACAGCACGGTATGGGGAGGAGGTGACCAGAAAGAAGTAGTTCGGGACTATTTAGAAAAGCTGGACGAACACAAGTCCATGGGGCCGGATGCACTGCATCCGAGGGTGCTAAAGGAGTTGGCCGATGTGATTGCAGAGCCATTGGCCATTATCTTTGACAAATCATGGCAATCGGGGGAGGTCCCGGATGACTGGAAAAAAGCTAATGTAGTGCCCATCTTTAAAAAAGGGAAGAAGGAAGATCCGGGGAACTACAGGCCAGTCAGTCTCACCTCAATCCCTGGAAAAATCATGGAACAGGTCCTCAGGGAATCAATTCTGAACCACTTAAAGGAGGGGAAAGTGATCAGGAACAGTCAGCATGGATTCACCAAGGGCAAGTCATGCCTGACTAACCTAATTGCCTTCTATGATGAGATAACTGGCTCTGTGGATGAGGGGAAAGCAGTGGATGTGCTATTTCTTGACTTTAGCAAAGTTTTTGATACAGTCTCGCACAGTGTTCTTGCCAGCAAGTTAAAGAAGTATGGGCTGGATGAATGGACGGTAAGGTGGATAGAAAACTGGCTGGATGGTCGTGCTCAACGGGTAGTGATCAATGGCTCCATGTCTAGTTGGCAGCCGGTATCAAGTGGAGTGCCCCAAGGGTCGGTGCTGGGGCCGGTTTTGTTCAATATCTTCATCAACGACCTGGAGGATGGTGTGGACTGCACCCTTAGCAAGTTTGCAGATGACACTAAACTGGGAGGAGTGGTTGATACGCTGGAGGGTAGGGATAGGATACAGAGGGACCTAGACAAATTAGAGGATTGGGCCAAAAGAAATCTGATGAGGTTCAACAAGGACAAGTGCAGAGTCCTGCACTTAGGACGGAAGAATCCCATGCACTGCTACAGACTAGGGACCGAATGGCTGGGCAGCAGTTCTGCAGAAAAGGACCTAGGGGTTACAGTGGACGAAAAGCTGAATATGAGTCAACAGTGTGCCCTTGTTGCCAAGAAGGCTAACGGCATTTTGGGCTGTATAAGTAGGGGCATTTCCAGCAGATCGAGGGACGTGATTATTCCCCTCTATTCGGCACTGGTGAGGCCTCATTTGGAGTACTGTGTCCAGTTTTGGGCCCCACACTACAAAAAGGATGTGGATAAATTGGAAAGAGTCCAACGGAGGGCAACAAAAATGATTAGGGGGCTGGAGCACATGACTTATGAGGAGAGGCTGAGGGAACTGGGATTGTTTAGCCTGCAGAAGAGAAGAGTGAGGGGGGATTTGATAGCTGCTTTCAACTACCTGAAAGGGGGTTCCAAAGAGGATGGATCTAGACTGTTCTCAGTGGTAGAAGATGACAGAACAAGGAGTAATGGTCTCAAGTTGCAGAGGGGGAGGTTTAGGTTGGATATTAGGAAAAACGTTTTCACTAGTAGGGTGGTGAAGCACTGGAATGGGTTACCTAGGGAGGTGGTGGAATCTCCTTCCTTCGAGGTTTTTAAGGTCAGGCTTGACAAAGCCCTGGCTGGGATGATCTAGTTGGGGTTGGCCCTGCTTTGAGCAGGGGGTTGGACTAGATGACCTCCTGAGGTCCCTTCCAACCCTGAGATTCTATGATTCTATGAACATAAACGGAGAGAGATTATCTCATCTCAGATTTGCAGATGACATTGTACTAATTGCCGAAAGCACCAACCAACTGCAGAGCATGCTACGAAGACTCGACAAGAAAAGTAGTCAGGTCGGCCTGAAAATGAACCGCTGCAAAACGAAATATATGCGATCAGACGTCTTACGAAAAGCCCGAATAACGGTAACAGGAGAAGACATCGAAGAAGTGGAACAGTACGTATATTTGGGCCAAGAAGTTAATATGCGCGAAGACCTGAACGGAGAACTCTCGCGAAGGATTTGGGCAGGATGGTGTGGTTTAATTCCATCAAGGACGTCCTCAAAGGAAAAATTGACAAGACCACCCGTTAAAATATTTTCAATTCAGCAGTGCTGCCAGCCATGCTGTATGGCAGTGAAACGTGGGCACTGATGAAGAGAGAAGAGCAACGGCTGTTGGTAGCTGAAAGGGCAATGGAACGAGCTATGTTGGGAATCTCCCTTCTGGATCGTATACCAAATGAAATCATCAGAGAACGCAGCGGTGTGAAAGATATTGTCGTGGAAAGCAGACATAAGATGCGATGGGCGGGCCACACAGCACGGCTCACGGATAACAGGTGGACCGCAATCATTGCTGAGTGGTACCCGCGAGAACAGAAAAGACCCCCCGGTCGGCCTCCAAGAAGATGGGAAGATGACGACATTAAACGTTTCGGACGAACATGGAGAAGAAAGACAAGAGTGCGAGAAGAATGGCAGACGTGTTGTGATCGGCGCAGTCTTAACGACAGCTGAAGTCTGATCGATCCAGGTGGAAACCACACACTAAACCTTGTAGGTGTTCACTGTGCTGAATCACTGTGCAAGGAGGCAATTACTTACTTTGGAACTGTTCAGCAACTGTAGAATCTCTTCAGTGGCAGTCCACAAAGGTGGGAAATTCTGAAGCAATATCTTCCTGTTTCACTTCATGGGATGTCCAGAACTAGATAGTGTGCACGGATTGATGGTGTTTAACCAGTTGCGCAGCATTTGAATTCAGTGAGAGGCTTTAAATGAGCTTGAATCTCTCAATCTCACTGCACAGGCTCGAACTGAACTTCAGTCTATTCAGAAGCATATGTCCCAATATGAATGCATTCTGATGTCATCTTTGTGGATGAAGCTACTTACAATGATCCACCAAACTAATCTGGTAATTGAAGCACACAATGCTACACTTGATATTGAGAGAGACAACATTGAAAGTCTTATCATGACATTCAACAGATTCGTAAACAATGGGATGCGATCCTGACTCAGTCCAAATTAGTAGCACAGAAATATTGGCATTTCATCTGAGTTCTGCACCAGTCGCAATTTACCTACTGAATCCGATGCTGAGCAGCATTATAGGGTCAATGTCTTCCTTGTCATCATTGACTCTATTCAATCAGGTCTTACATGTCAATTTGAGTCATTGCAACTAATTTGTACCCTTTTGGGGTTTCTTTGGCAGTTCAGCAGTTCAACAGACTAAGTAATGACGATCTATTTTCTGCAGCTGAACAATTTCAGCAACAGTATGACAAAGAAATCTCAAAAGATCTCATTGACGAGGTCATCTTCCTCAAATGAATATATTCCACTAACTTGAAATTGGATTGCAAGCCAAAGGAATTGCTTCAAGAAATACTCGAACTTTGAATCTCTGGGGTGTTTCCTAATATCACAATTGCATTGTGTATTTTTTGTCAGTTTGCCTGCATCAATGGCTTCAGGTGACCGCACCTTCAATGTGTTGAAGCAGGTAAAGTACTATCACCATTCAACGATGGGACAAGAGTGTTTGGGATTGCCATGCTTAATATCAACTGTGTCATTGCCCAAAAGCTAGATTTTTCCTCAATAATTAGTGCATTTGCACAGAAAAAGGCTAGAAAAGCATTTGTTTAAAAAAAGATTCTAATTGTCTCTCTTTTTTTTGGTGCCTTATTTTGTTTTCTTTTCTTTTTTTAAATTATTATGGCTAGGGGCCTCAAAAGCCAGAAGTGGCCCAGGCCTGCTAACAAATTAAATAATTGTTTTTATATAAAAATGCAGATAGAGAAGTGAACCACTTCAGATGACAAAAAGAGAAGCTATGCAAACTGTGTCCCACAATTTGAACTAAGCATTTTGAGAGGTTTCAAAATGAATCTAG
This sequence comes from Chelydra serpentina, assembly GCA_037349315.1. Taxonomy (NCBI): domain Eukaryota; kingdom Metazoa; phylum Chordata; order Testudines; family Chelydridae; genus Chelydra; species Chelydra serpentina. The sequence continues at coordinate 18,420,764 of JBAIAC010000004.1, read as the reverse complement.
AAGCATATGCTGAAGATGGCCATGTTTTGTCTCAGCATTATCTCCTATTTAGCTTATTCCAAAATCAAACACTTTGACCAGGGTCATTTCTTCTCCAGTTCTTCTAAAAAGGCAAATTAATTATGCACAGCCCTTGTTTCCCTTTAGCTGCTACTGATTAGACACCATTGTATTAGTATGACCTTTTGGGAATAAAATGCAAACACAAAGTGATGGTACTAACTATAAGCAAGGGACAAAGGATCCTTTTTGTAGTAAAAAAGCTAAGTTCAACCTGCGAAACCCTATGAAAAATCAGTGGCAGAACCTGTCTCTTAATCCTACATAAAAGTAGTGGCCCATGTTTTTGTAAGTGACTTGTAATTTTGGTTTCTCAATTCTTAGGAGCCCATCTTGAGAGGCCTATAGGACCTTATTTGCATGAAGTGAAGGGCCACCTGCCCTTTGAAGGTCGGCCCCCTTTAAAGTGTCTCAAATTGGGCACCCTAAGAATTCAGGCATCCAAAATCTTGGTCGCTTTATGTAAAGGAGTCTGTATAATGCGTTTGAGGAGTTTTCCACTAAGATTTGAGATTAAGCCAGGATTTTTTGGGTTCCTTTTATTTTAGAATTCCATCACCAAACATGTATTGATTCTTAACTAAGCATTCACAAGCTATTAGTCATTACTGCCTCATTAGTATTGTAAACACTACATAGTGGCATCTGCCACCCTGTTGTGGCATTTGAGGTTTCAGCCAAGCGATTAGTCATTTTTTGTTCACATTTCCAAGAATTGTAGAGAACAAATGTTCACCAGCTGCAATTCCATCTTCAGAGCTTATTGAAAATAGCTGCCATCAGTTACGGAGACAACTGAAGAGCTCATGGAACCAAAGTTTTTATATCTTCTGGAGACCCGCATCTGAGAACTGTTGAATTTTTCCTCTGAATCCTCTTACGTTGGCTAGAAGTGGTCAAAATATGTAGGGTTTTTTCATCAAAATGGAAACTTTTGTGGGAAATGTCAATTTGACTACATTTTTCTAGTTTATGTCAAAAAGCCTTTTTGATTTTGGGGTATCAAAATCTAAGAAAAAAAATCTAAACTTTTTTGGGTTTTGGCAGCGAAAATCTGAAAAATTTCGGATTTGGAGTCTTCATAGGTTAACAAAGCTCGGAAAACTTCAGAAGAATTTTTTTAAATGAAAACTAAAAGTGTGTGTGAGTGAGAGAGATCAAAAATAACTTCCCAATCAGCTATAGTGCCGGCCTCTGTGAAAATGAGGATACTGGAATAATGAATCACTGGTCTGATCACAGGCAATACCTGTGTTTATTCTTCAGCATCTACACAAAATGTTGGCCTGAAGGGTTAACTGCTCATTTATGTGGAGTGAGGGGAATTTTGGGAGCGAGGGGAATAAGGACTGGAAGATGGGGATTGTTATGGGAAGATTATGGGGTTTGAATAATGACAGGAGAATGTTAAATACACACCCTTTTTTCTCCCCAAAATGCAAATAAGAAGATCCATGCCTACACCACAGTGATCCCATTTCTTTTGGGGCCCTCTATTTAATTTGGAGTGAACTGCCGCAACATTTTCATGCTTTTCTCCACAACTGTGAGGTCCAGAAACATTACTTTAAATGAAAGTTGAGATTCTCACCTAGTGACTTGTCTCCAGGAATTGGGGTTTCAAGTTGTTTGTTTCTGTCACTGGAGTAAATTAAAAGTCCTGTCATGGATTGTTGATTTTGGGGAAATGTATAGAAATCTAGTATGTGGGAAAGCAACACTCTTAGGTTTAGGAGAATCGGTTTTTTCTCGTTTTATGAAATTGTGTCATTACAGATATAAAAAGTGTGAAAAAGTAAACCACCTGTTGCCTTAAGTAGCTAAGAAAATACTTAACAGATGAAATATTGTGAGGCTAGCCAGTTTGACAGCTCAGTTGGTCATGCAACAAATGGAGAAGTTTCAAGCCTTAGACTCCTCAAGTAGGCGGCACCTGTTACAATCAAAGGTGATGCACTTCCTCACTTGGCAGGGATAGTGAGGTTAGTATATTCATTTCTAAGAATGTAAGGGTATGCTGCAAATCCACCAAGGCCCAACAAGATAATAGGAATAAAATGAGTGGGGCAGAACATGAAGGGACTGGCGACACCTCTGAAACCAGTTAGACTGATTTTCCCAACCTCTCCCCGCAACCTGAGTCACTGATTCCTGGTGCTGAACCAATAAAATTCCCTTTTTTGCAGATTCCTTCTGGATAAATCCAACTATGATCAAAATTGGGGTTACCCATTGCCAAGAGTGAACCTGAAAAGTGTCCTTTCTGTATGGCGAGGGATTTTGAGGATGTTAGGCAAAGTGAAAGGCACATGGGGCAAATATTTGAACTAATATGTAGCTCACTTATGGCTTTCAGAGCAGCATCACACACTACGGGGGGTCTAATTTCTAAAGCACATTCATGTGTTGTAAATTAATTGGTGTATACCGTGGTGGTGCATGCTAATGTTTCCTTAGCCCACCCAAGCAGGGTCTACATGGGCCAACTAACACACAACACATGAGCGTGCTTTAGAAATCACGTCCCCGTAAGGAGCATTACACCACCATGTAGAGAAGAACGTCGGGGCAAGTGTATTTTTAATCTAAGGTTGCAACTGTATCTAACATTACATTCTAAGCAGAGAAACCAAAGGTTTACATGGTTTCTTAAACTACACTAGGGCATACTAATTGGTGGAACAATATGGGGAAATTTGCATTGCCTCTGTACCTACTATATCCGTTCCTTGGGCTGACAATCTGACACCTTCTAGAAACCCTACATTAATTTGTCTTCGTACTTTAGGAAACATCTATATAATATTTAAGTGGATTGCATATTTCAGCAGTGATTTTATAGTTTTTGTTCCTCTTCAAATACAGTTAATACAAGATGTGTGAGCTACACACGTTCTTCAGGAATGTAACTAAACAGAATTTGTAACTGAAGATTGCTTTTCTTTGTGTGTCTAAAGGTTGAAAGCATCCCAATTACAGAAGAAACTTAAATCTAGTCAAGTAAAATTTGCCCAACTGCAAATTTTGAAATCTTAAGTGGTAACCAAAGTATTATGAGGCACAGAGGTGAGAGAAATGACCAATAAAGTGCATTGTTGGAAGGTTTTTGTATATCTTATTGGGTATATTTATAGATATATTCCCTGGGGTCCTTTGCTGAGTGTTTCCCACTCTTGAAGCATATCACCACCATAAAGAAAATTACTTCCTTACTTTTATTGCCAGATATTTATGAACAGACAAGTCAACGGCATTCAGTTTCCAGCAGGAATATTTATGGTAAGGGATTCTTTCTGATGGACTAAAAACAGAATGAACAATCATTTAAATACGGTATTTCCGTACAGGAAATGTTTTGAGTCTCTTCACCCATTTAGAGTAGGTTGTTAGCTGAAATGAACTCACTGGACGCTCAATATGGCTGGAAGTAACAGAGGGTACGTCTACACTGTAATAAAGCCCTGATGAACGAAGTCCAGGGCCTAGGGCAGTTGACTCAGGGTCTCAGAGCTCGGGTTGCAGAGCTCAAAATAGCAGTGTAGACATTCAGGCTTGGGCTGAAACCCAGGCTGAAACCAACCCCACTTGCGGGGTTTCCGAGTCCTGCTGTGCCTCCACCTCTGTCACTTTGTCTGCAGCCACCTCTTGCTCCAGGAACTGCTGTGGCCCTCCAGCTAAGTCACTATTATGGTTTCCCCTTCCTGGGAGGAGTCTCTTCTCCCAAACAGGCTCAGGCAGTTTTCCTATGCATTGTCCTGCTGGTGCCACTTCCCCAGTGTCTGGTTGGGGAACCCAGGCCCACCCTCTACTCTGAGTTTCCGTTCGGGGATCCTCTAGTCAGCAGTCAAGAGCTGTTCCAGTCATACTTTGCTGCATTTCCCTGAGCTCTTTCCTAACCTTCTGGCTCCCCCTTCCTTCTCTGGGTCTGCCAGCTTCACCACTCCCTCCTCCAGGGACCAACTGAAGTCTACATGTCTCTTCAGCCTCCAAGCAGACCTCCCTCTACCCAGGGAGAGAGTGCAGCCTTCCCCAGCAGCTCCCTTCTGCTGCCAATTTCCTGTCTTTATGACCTTAACCCAGCTTATTCTTCCTCAGCTGAGCTCCCTCCCTGAGTCAGGGGATTGCTTAGCGACCTGATTTCCCTCAGCTGTGGCTTGTTGGGTTAATAAGCCCCCTTCTCAATCTGCATTAACCCTTTCAGGGCAAGTGTGGGGTGAACTCCCCATCACAGCATCTATCAACGTATATCTGAGTTCTTCAGAAACATTCATTCATTTAGCCTAACATCTATGTAAAGCAAGAAGCCAAGGCAAAAAATAGGCTAAGTGACTTGCCCAAGGTTACCCAGGGCATACATGGTAGAGCTGGGAACTGAACCAAGGACTCTGAAGTCTCCGTGCAGTGTCTTGAGCACAAAACCATCTATCCTCCACCAGACCATTGTTCAAAGCTTGCGCCGTAGAGAGCATACCCTTAAATGTTCTGCTTTCTTACTGACGATGAAATATCTTTAATCTCAAAAGAGTCTCAAAACTAATAAAAATGTACAAACTGATATACAAACTATACATAAAGTAGGATTCATTTCAGTCATGACAGAAATGCAGTCCTCTCCGGGGTAAAATGTGGCAGCTATTTAACCGTGGGCAGAGAGTAGAGTACTGCAGTAATGTAATTACATTTTGTTAATGTAAGTTCTGTAGCAGGAACAATCCTGGGTCTGTTGAAGTCAATGGGAGTTTTTGCCAATGATTTAAATAATGGCAGGGTTTCACTTAAAAAATGTCATGCACACTTACTGTTCTCTCTCTCTCTCTCTCTCTCTCTCTCTCTCTCTCTCTCTCTCTCTCTCTCTCTCTCTCTCTCTCTCTCTCTCTCTATATATATATATATATATATATATATATATATGTGTATAGTAGGTGACAAGCTTTCCATTTAAACTGTTTTTGATGGAAAATTGGGGTTTGGCAAAACATTTTTTCACAAAAAGTATCTGCTTTACCATGGAAAATATGGATATTTCTTGAAAAATTGGATAGCTACAAACTTAAAAATTTTGTCCTAACCCCTAAAATTTTTATTTTGATATTTCACTGAAATGTCAGAATTGTCATCAGAAAACTTAAATGAAAACAATAGTTTGTTAAAATTAGTCAAGCAGACAAAACCCTCTTTACGAACCCCCTCTACTAGGCAATATGAAATAACAATAAATGGCCTGATTCTGCCACATGTATTCCCATTGAAATTTGGGTAGAAAACAGGATAACATTCCTCCTCCTCCTCCTCCTCCTGTCTGAAGTCAGAACTTTGATTTTCAAGTTTCATCAGGGCAAATAATGATTTGATGTTGAGACCTTTATTAACCATGTGTGAGCCAATATGCTGAATATTCTTCATCTCATTAGACATCTGGTAGGTAATCCAGAGTATTTTAAGCCTCCTCGGGGCTGATGTGAACAATGCAACCACTCGTATACGAATTGTACCAGGTGAACAACCTGTCCCCTGCTCCAGGAAAATCTCACTCGCTCCCCGCACAGCAAGAGACATTCCCTAGAAATACCTGAAAATGAGATTCTTGTTGCTGCCCCCTCATATTTAGATGCCTCCCCTTCTCCTAGTCCAGCACCTGGACGTAGGAATATCTACCGATCATCTTTGTCCCCTTTAAAACACAGAGTGACCAAATGCATGAACTAAACCTATCTGCAGTTGCAGTTTGCCTTAAGTTTGACTTTAAAGTACAGACAGGAAAATAAGAGACTGGTCCTGCAGCCCAGGTGACTAATCCCATTGACTCCATTGGGACTGCAAACATGAGTAAGGGCTTCAGGACTGAGACCCGAGTTAGAAAGATGAAAAGTGGAATAATACAAATCATTGGTGCTCAAGTCTATGCTAGAATGAGCACACATCATAAAGAAGGTAATTTAGGTGAACCACATGATCGTTGGGTGGGCAGGTAGGAGACTGTAGTTACAAAGGAAGACGGGCTCATGCAATTGTCAGATTATTGATTAAAGGGTTCCCAGACAATCATTGGGCTGGATCCAGTTGATGACTAATTTCCGAGGGATCCAATTTTCTATTTTTGTGTTTCCTCCTAAAATGACACAAACTAAAAAGAGGAATTTACTTTTGACAATTGAAATGTGATAATTTAGAAAGGGACGGGTATTGTGAATCTGTGTCACAGTAAAAGTGTGAACTTTAGCTTTGGGTTCAGAGCTTGGTTACGAGAAAAAGAGGATCAGAGAAAATAACTCTTCCTTCACAGTAGTCCTAAATTGAAAATCAAACTCTCACTCTAGTACAATATATCTTCTTATGGTTCTGATCCTGACTTGCAATGTGTAGTCCTAAATGATTTTAGATATGCCCTCCCATCTCTGTAATTTCATCCTTCCCTCCACCCCCTTCTCCCTTATCTTCACATGCAGATGTATTTCATAGAATCTCAGGGTTGGAAGGGACCTCAGGAGGTCATCTAGTCCAACCCCCTGCTCAAAGCAGGACCAACCCCAACTAGATCATCCCAGCCAGGGCTTTGTCAAGCCTGACCTTAAAAACCTCTAAGGAAGGAGATTCCACCACCTCCCTAGGTAAGCCATTCCAGTGCGTCACCATCCTACTAGTGAAAAAGTTTTTCCTAATATCCAACCTAAACCTCCCCCTCTGCAACTTGAGACCATTACTCCTTGTTCTGTCATCTTCTACCACTGAGAACAGTCTAGATCCATCCTCTTTGGAACCCCCTTTCAGGTAGTTGAAAGCAGCTATCAAATCCCCCCTCATTCTTCTCTTCTGCAGGCTAAACAATCCCAGTTCCCTCAGCCTCTCCTCATAAGTCATGTGCTCCAGCCCCCTAATCATTTTTGTTGCCCTCCGCTGGACTCTTTCCAATTTATCCACATCCTCCTTGTAGTGTGGGGCTCAAAACTGGACACAGTACTCCAAATGAGGCCTCACCAGTGCCGAATAGAGAGGAATAATCACTTCCCTCGATCTGCTGGAATTTCTGGATTTCTGGATCTGCTGGATTTCACTCTAATCCTGGATCTGCCATTCAGTGTATGTCAACTAGATGCTATGGTCTAGTACTATAGTGGTAACTGGTCAGTGTTTTCAAAAATCAGTCTAGATTATATGCACTGGCTTAAGGGAAAACTGCTTTCCTATGATGTGGGTGAGGCAGTATCTTTTATTGGACCAGCTGTGGTTGGTGGAAGAGACAAGCTTTTGAGCTTCACAGAGTTCTTCAGGTCTGGAAAAAAGTAACCAGAGTGTCGCCGCTAAATACAAGATGGCAAACCCAAGGGGTTAACACATGTTGCAAGAAACAATGTAAAGTGAAGTGGGCAATTACCTCTGCAGTCATAGCACAAAGGAAGGTTATTAGGCTACAGATTTTGTAATGAGACCTTGATTTTTAGTGTCTAACAGAGTTATGAATTTATGCTCCAGGCTCATCTTTTGAAAGTGTCATGCAGGTTTCCTTTGGGGATAAGGACTGATAGGTCAGCTATGGAGTGACTGCTTTGTGAAAAGTGTTCACCTACAGATAATAGGGTGTGTCACAGGGTTTACCACTCACGGCTGAGCTGGCACCTCCTGCTGTTCACTCTGGAGATTAGCTCGAGACCGAAGCCCCCATCCACGATTTGCACATCATCGCTCTGACGCTCCGTCCGGTCCGTGGCCCCTCTTTCAGCCTCAGGAACCACCACGTCCTCTTCACAACTCAGCCCTCTGACTAGGTCTTTCTGTGTTTTCCCCCTTCCAGGGGTTGGTAACACTGTCCAATAGTTCAGCCACTTCCTCGGTGGCAAGTGGGAGGGTGGGGGGACCCGGGCACACTCACTACTCCGGGTCCTGATCCAGGCATCCTATAGATAGCAGACTCTTGCTGTGACTCTTTAACTTCTCCCAATGCTGCTATGTCTCCCTGGGTCACTTCCTCATACTCCCAGCACTTTCTTCACCCTTGCCTCAGGGCATCCAACTACCCAGTCCCAGCAGCTAGCCAGGAGATCTCTCTTGTTCCCCAGGTCCCTGCCAGCAGTTGCTCTGTCCAAAGTGCCACAGGGGTCTCAGCCTGCTAGAGACACAGTCCTCACTCTTTGAGCTCCCAATAGCAACTGACCCCATTCTACACTGCAGCTCTTCTTATATGGGGCCTGCTGGCTCTGGATTGGCTGCTGCCTGCAGCCTTTCTCTGATTGGCTGCACTCTATGCAGTCTCTCTAGGCCACTTGGAGGACTCACCTGCACTGCTCCTTTCTGGGGCAGAGTATGGTATGGCCCCGAGGACCTCCCTTTACCTCTTCCATTCCTGTGGGGAGTGGACACCCTATCACAGGGTGTTTTTGTCTTTTATCATTTTTTCTGTGAGAGTGTCTGGTTTCACCCAGATAGTTGTTGGGGCATTTGCTGCACTGGATGAGGTACACCTCATGTTGTGATAGGCATGTGTAGGACCACTGGAGCTTGAAAGGTGTGTCATTGGGGGTTATTGATCATCATAGCAGTAGAGGTCTCAGGTTTTGCGTCTGTTGTTCTGGTAGGGTCTAGTGCCACTTTGAGTTAGTGTGTCCTGGTCTGTAGGGAGCTTGCTTCTGATGACACTAAACATTATGGTTTCTTGTGACTATATTAACCACTTATCCTTAACCATCAGTCCCACCTTGTAGTTAGCTGTGACGCTGTGGTTACCTTTTCCAGACCTGAAGAAGAGCTTCAAGAAGCTCAAAAGCTTGTCTTCCACCAGCCAAACTTGATCTAATAAAAGATACTACCTCATGCACCTTGTCTCTCTCATATCCTGAGACCACTACACCTCCAAAAACACTGCATATGATGTATGGCATTTTAACATATTATTTGAAATTACTTCCATGAAGCATCAAAATGGCATTCAGTTCACAAGTATGTGAAGAAGCAAAAGAATTTCCTTTGTCAACATGTTCTTATGAGATCACACTTGTAAAACATCACATAAAATTCAGTGTATAATATATCAACTTATTCCCTTGCTCTTTTGGTACTACAGATTTACTGTTGAGAGGATTTTTTTCCAAGGTGACATAAATATTGGAAATACAGAAGAAAATGTTACTTGTTCATCCTGTAAGAAATATCTCCTAAAAAGATAGTTCTTTACTTAGCAAATTATCAGACTGCAGAAATGGAGAAGATAAGGAAATGACAGTTTCATTAAACAGCTGTTTGCATCTAACTTTAAAGCAAGCGCAGACTTTAGACAGCTGCCTATCACAAAAACATGTCTAGATAGAGTAGAAGGCAGAAGTAGGATGCTATGCAAACAACAGTAATGATAGAAATTGTTGTAAATACACATTCTTAAATAAGGTAACACTTAGAAAAGTGACAATGGAATAACAAAATCCAGGATTCTGTATTTTTTTTATTTGTCAGTGATTTATGGATTAAATTTGCTTCCTTTACAAATAAAAATAATGTTCTTCCACCTTCTAGTGCTGCAAACTAGGATCTATAAATAAAGCTATGCTTTTACTCCTCTTCTGTTATCAGTAGTAAAGATTTTGCAATAAGAACTTAGCTGATGAATTTCTTCATAATAAAGAAGAAATAGAATCCATATCACAGAATCTGTCTCTTATGAGTGAAGGTAAGGAGATATGACTCAGAGAAATGCAAGGACCAGACTGGCTGACTAAGAAGGTGCCATTTTTATATTGTCTCTTGTCTGCCAATAACTATACTTTTAAAATGGGCCAAAAGTCAAGATAACATGCTTGAGTTAAAGGAAGTGATGAAAGGACAAGTAGGGAAGTCTCAGCAGGCATTTCCGTATCTATCTCATTCCTGAAAATTGAAAGATGGCTGTATTGCATAAAGGGCTCTGTGATAGATATGCCGTGGAGGAGGGAAATGTATTCAGAAAATGCACAGCAAAATTATCTAATTAGGTTAGAGACCAAAAGTACAGATTTTAGAACTGGCCAGTAAATGGGATTTTGCCCATGAAAACTTTCATGGTAAAATTGCCTTTCAAAATTTTTCAGTTGGGGAAATTCAGATTTTTCCCATGGAAAATTCTGAAAATATAGGGAAATGTTTTTTTACCCACTTTCCCAAATTTTGTTAGTGTTCACTTATTTATTCCAGCTGGGAAGCAATCCGAAACTAATGTGGAATTGGAAAATACCCTACTATTCTCTCCTTACACTGAAGGCTTTCCATGCCTCTTAACACTTGAACCATCTTTCCACAATCCACACCCTTTTATTTCAGCTAAGTTTTCTGGAAATAGGGTGGCTAGATTGTCAGGCTCAACGGGTAGTGATCAATGGCTCCATGTCTAGTTGGCAGCCGGTATCAAACGGAGTGCCCCACGGGTCAGTCCTGGGGCCAGTTTTGTTCAATATCTTCATTAATGATCTGGAGGATAGCGTGGATTGCACCCTCAGCAAGTTTGCAGATGACACTAAACTGGGAGGAGTGGCAGATACACTGGAGGGTAGGGATAGGATACAGAGGGACCTAGACAAATAGAGGATTGGGCCAAAAGAAATCTGATGAGGTTCAACAAGGACAAGTGCAGAGTCCTTCACTTAGGACAGAAGAATCCCATGCACTGCTACACACTGGGGATCGAATGGCTAGGCAGCAGTTCTGCAGAGAAGGAGCTAGGGGTTACAGTGGATGAGAAGCTGGACATGAGCCAACAGTGTGTCCTTGTTGCCAAGAAGGCTAACAGCATTTTGGGCTGTATAAGTAGGGGCATTGCCAGCAGATCGAGGGACATGATCGTTCCCCTCTTTTCGGCATTAGTGAGGCCTCATCTGGAGTACTGTGTCCAGATTTGGGCCCCACACTTCAAGAAGGATGTGGAAAAATTGGAAATAGTCCAGCGGAGGGCAACAAAAATGATTAGGGGGCTGAAGCACATGACTTATGAGGAGAGGCTGAGGGAACTGGGATTGTTTAGTCTACAGAAGAGAAGAATGAGGGGGGATTTGAGAGCTGCTTTCAACTACCTGAAAGGGGGTTCCAAATAAGATGGATCTAGGCTGTTCTCCGTGGTAACGGATGACAGAACAAGGAATAATGGTCTAAAGTTGCAGTGGGGTTGGTTTAGGTTGAATATTAGGAAAAAACTTTTTCACTAGTAGGGTGGTGAAGCATTGGAATGGGTTACCTAGGGAAGTGGTGGAATCTCCTTCCTTGGAGGTTTTTAAGGTCAGGCCTGACAAAGCCCTGGCTGGGATGATTTAGATGGGGATTGGTCCTGCATTGAGCAGGGGGTTGGACTAGATGACCTCCTGAGGTCCCTTCCAACCCTGATATTCTATGATTCTATGGTCTGATTCTTTATACAACTTCCTAACGCTGTTTGTTTGCTTTTTTGATAACTTCTGCTCAACATGCAGCAGCATTCATTGAGCTATCTACAATGATGGGCCCAGATAGAACAAAACTAATAATTCATTTTTTGGTTCAATAGCATCAATGAAAAATATTGGTTCATTTTGAAACCAAAATTACTTTTTCAGTTTTTTCTGACTGGACTGACACAAATAACTGCAATCAAACAGCGGAACAAAAACTCATTTTGGGTCAAACAAAATGGTTTTTTTAACCTGAAACTTTTTTTCTAGTTTTTCATTAAGTTTTTGGGTGTCTTATACATGCTTCAAATTTTTTTAAACAAACCATTTCAAAATAAAAAGTGAAATTATTTCATTTCCAAAAATATCAAAACAAACCATTTAGACATTTATTTATTTTACTTTCATTTGTTTTCAGCTAATATTTGCTGAATTGACCTGAATTTTGCAAATAATTTTGGTCATCCCAAAATGGCATTTTGCAACAAGTTAACTGTTCAACCAAAAAACTTCACCCAGAGCTACGCTCAGGTTTGTTTCCTCAATGATCTCATGTAATTTAGAATCCTGAAATGACTTCAGGAGTTAGTTGTTCCTTAAACTGTGCACTTACTTTACATTTGTCAGCCTTGCATTCCATCTGCCATCAAGTTTCCCTAACCTTAAATCCTTCTGAAGATCCTTGAAGTCTTTTCTAGTCTATATTAACCTAAATAATTGTTAGCTGCAAGTTTTGCAACCCTACTCTTCATCTCCTTTTCCAGATCACTAATAGATATGTTAAATAACACTTATCCTAATACAGTTGTATTAGGAATGTTGTTAACCTTTTGTCATGTCTATAACTGACCATTTATTCTGACTCTGTTTTGTACCTCATAGCCAATTTCTAATCCATGTCAAGAGGCCTTTTATCATTTATTTAATGATTGTGGCTAGACACTGCGATCTTGATTATGTTCTGATGTAGCACACCAGGGTAGCTGCATTGATGTCAGTGTAGTTGCACTGATTTTACACATTTGAGATTAGGAGCAGGTCCTTGTATATATATTTTAGGGTTATTCTCCATTCTCCCCTGCCTCCAGGTGTATAGGGTGTCCATCAGTTTCATCTTGTGCTGGTCTGTTGAAGCTCCTAAGTGTCACGTTGATGGATTTGGCTTCTGTTTCTATTATTCTGTGTAAAGTTTCTATAGGTCACCCTCCTCTTCTCTGTCCAGGTGGTGTCCACATTATCATTTGACATGGAAGTTGTGTTGCTGGCATCCTTAAAGCATGTCCTATATATGTCCATTATCGTCATCTTACCATGTTTGATGCTTTTGATTGGTTTGCTCTACTTATAATTTCTGATGCTGCAAGACGCTCTTTCCAATAAACTCAGAAGATCTTCTGCAGGCATTTACTTTGGAATGAATTGACCTTCGCATCAGTTTTTGTTGTAGCTTTTCGTGACTGCTCTGTAGCTTTTCATGACTGCTCTGTAAAGGAGGAAGACATGATGATGATTTTAAAAATGTGTATTTTTGTGTCAGCACCATTCATGTTACTTTTCCAAGTCTTTCAAGTTTATGGAAGTTTTTTTGCTGCCTTAGATATTTATTGCTTGACATGTAGCTTGGTGTCACCACCATCGCACATCTCATTTTCTAGAAACGTAAAATGATTAACTTCTAATGTTTCTCCTTCTACTCTAATGGTTGTTTTGGGAACACCGATAGCCATATATTTTGTCTTTCTCTTATCGATGAACAAACCAACTTGTTTTGCTGTCTGACAAAATCTGGGTCTTTTTTTCCATTAAGTGATATGTTGAACTGAGCAGAACAGCGTCATCAGTGAAAACAAGGTCATCCAATTATGCTTTATCACTTGTCCATAAAATTCCTTGGTTGCCATCTGTGTTTACTTTTCTCATGACATAGTCAATGACCAGGTGAAAACAATAGTGGGAACATAACCCTCACCTTGTCGCTGCAAACCATTGGCTGGTGGTGGTGTCCTCTGTGACTGCATATTGGGCATTATCATATAGATCCTTGATGATTCTAATTATTTTTTGCTGCTATTCTATAGTACACCATGATTTTCCAAAGACTGTCCCAGTGTACACTGTAAAAAGCCTTCTGCAAATCTACAAAATGTATCACAAGAGGTGCTTGTTGCTCCACACTTCGTTCCATGATATGTCTGAGAACAACGTGGTCTTCACATGCCCCTCCAAAATGGCAGTTTCTGCTCCCTCCTCTTATTCTCCAGAATTCAAATTTTTAAAATGTAGTTTCAAAAAATAAATGCTTCCCATGTGGCTGGCTCCGTTTTGTAATGGATAACCTTGTACTGCTGTGCCTTTAATTTTTATTGCTGACTGCCAGCCACCCTGCAAGCACATGGGTTCTAACTGGCTACTGAGGATCTGCCATTGTCACAACTAAATTCTTGAGCTCCTGAAACCAATGCAGAGGAGGAGTAGCTATGCCCTCCCCTGCTCTCTGAATTCTACATTGACCTTGTCTAAAAGCTGAGGAAATATCATGACAGAAGTGACACTGGAAATGCCACTGATCATACACGTTCTCATTTGCATTAGTAATGCATTTTATTTTAGCTCTTTTGAGAAAGTATCAATTTTTACATGAAACACACGATAATTGTAATTTTAAAGAAAGAAACCCACAAAAAAATTTTCCTTGAAAATATCTGCAAACTGCTGATTTCCCCTCCCTCCCTCCATCTTTTAAATCCAAATTCCAATGCAACCACCCTCTTCCACCCTATAATTTATCCTGTCTGTGGACAATATCTAACTGAGATTCTCTCTCTGACAGTTTATTGGTGACCTTTGCTAATCTCCATAATAGTGCTGCTCCGCGCAAATAATTATAGAATAGAATCCTGGAGAGTTACCCTCCACTCCCCATCTGTTCCCCCCGCTCAAAACTTTTTAGACTGTCAGAGCTATGTCAACTTTCCAATATTACATCCAGTCCTAACATTCTGTAATGGTTGTGGTGACCAGCAGCTGAGCTGGCAAGATGGAAACCAGAAGCTAAAGAGTTGTCTACTGAAACTGTGCATGAGTAAATGCACATTTGCCAGGCTCATCTACTTGTTACAGGAGCCCAAGTAAAGCATAATAAACATTGCATGTCTGTGGCAAAATTATATGCTTCTTCCATATGTATTTTTTTTAATCAAGCCAAAAGTCTTTCAAATGAATTGCCTGGTTAGACAAAGATCACAAAATTAAGTGTTCTCATCAGATACATCCTGTATCCTTAAATACATATTTACTGAGATCTTAGTAAATATGTATTGAAGGACATATTTATTATGTCTCTATACTATACAGTATACAGGAGACCCCCGCTAGACCGCATGCCACTATAGTGCGAATTCGGTATTAGTGCGGGGCCGAGCATGGATCCCAAAATAAATTGTTTACATAGGGATCTATGGTAAACCCCCCCACCCCACGTTAATGCAATCCCCGCATTAACGCGGTAACATGCATGGCTCCCAAACCCCATCTTCTAGCGGGGGGGGGAGGCCTGCGGTGTATTTACATACAAATTTAATATGTATTTAAGGACATTAGATGGGGGGAAATCATTGAAAGTAATCATTGATATAATATACAGGTTAAATACAAAGAACAGTTCAAGAAAGGACCTTTTATGTTACTAAAATTATAGAAAATTCTAATAGCATGTTAAATTGAAGCAACAGCCTTTCCTTTCCCTGAATTTATTTAATTTATTGTGTTTTAAATTAAAACTATTTTTTTTCTTTACTGTCTCCTTGTATAAAAGATTATTTATAGTTGTGTGGGTATGTACGATCCTTAGTGCTAGTAGTCTGCTTATTAAAACTTAGATGATTTAATCATTCCTTTTATAACTTCCCAGTCATTCATGCCTAGTTTTCTAAGCAAAAATAACTGTGATATTCTGAGTAGGTTAGTTAAGAGAGCTTCTTCTCAGCAAATTGAGAGATGTAGAAAGTAATTGTGACTACTTTACCAAATATCTGGGGCAAATTGGCAAATGTTAACATGTTACAATGATTACAGTGGAATAATAATTGATTTAAATATAAATGATCATTAAAGGTCATAGAATCATAGAAGATTAGGGTTGGAAGAGACCTCAGGAGGACATCTAGTCCAACCCCCTGCTCTAAGAAGGACCAACCCCAACTAAATCATCCCAGCCAGCGCTTTGTCAAGCCGGGCCTTAAAAACCTCTAAGGATGGAGATTCCACCACCTCCCTAGGTAACCCAGTCAAGTACCTCCCTCCTAGTGAAAAAGTTTTTCCTAATATCCAACCTAGACCTCCCCCCACTGCAACTTGAGACCGTTGCTTCTTGTTCTGTCATCTGCCACCACTGAGAACAGCCGAGCTCCATTCTCTTTGGAATTTCCCTTGAGGTAGTTGAAGGCTGCTATCAAATCCCCCCTCACTCTTCTCTTTTGCAGATTAAATAAGCGGCCAGTTCCCCCAGCCTCTCCTCATAAGTCATGTGCCCCAGTCCCCTGATCATTTTTGTTGTGCTCCTCTGGGCTCTCTCCAATTTGTCCACATTCACTCTTGACTGTTGTGGTTTTGCTGTTCACTCCCTCAGGGCCCCATGGTTTGGTGACCATTTTTTTTGGTTAATTTTGTCTATTTGATTTGGATAGTATTGCGATTGACAGGCTGGTTTCTGACGTTTTAATGTGTTAATGCCAGCCACTAAAGAAAGATGTCTGATGCACCTTTCTCTTGCTCCAGTTTGAAACCAGAGTAACTCCACTGGCTTCACTGGAGTCACTCCTGTTTTATTCAAGTGTAAATGAGAGAAGACTGAGGTTCAAAGTATTCTGTCTCTTTGGTGGCATACTAAAGATGAGTGTGGAGGAAGAATTAAGGGTCACATTGTCCTCTAGTGTAAATGGGCAAAACTCCATTAAAGCCAATAGATTTGCATCCCCTAACACCAGCAGATAATTTGGACCAGAGTTCCTGTCTGCTACGGACATTGAAGTTCTTATGCTACTTTAACGCAGGAGTTTACCCCATTGTCCTGATCAAATCTTCCCCTCCAACCACTGTTGTGCAGCCTGCTGTATATAATTTTTCTCACCCTATTGTCACAGTCTCACCCCATAAGAGACTGCACATCAACCTGTGTGTGTGTGTTAGAACTGGTTGCATTTGTGTGTGTGTGAGAGAGAGAAATGTCGTATTTTACAAGTTTTGTTTTGTCAAAATGGACTTTCCATCAGAAATGTCCAATTTTAATATTTTTGGGATTTTCATAAATACATGAAAACTTTTGAAGAAAAATTGGAAAAAAATTCCCAACCAAGTCTAGTGCGTGGGTGAGTCTGTACCCAAATCCTGAAGTCCTGGTTCAGTTTTTACTCAGTCCAAAGTGCTCTCTCATTTTAATATGAATGTTGCCTTATTGAATACTGAATAAGGATTCTAGGATTTGACCCATAGTTTGTAAAATACTTGGGATTTTTTATTATGAAACTGCGTTATTAAACATAAGACATTGCTCCTGATTCTCCTGTTGCCTGCCCTCGTGTAAAGTAGGAATAACTGTGTTGAAGTCAGCAGAGTTACACTAGTTTATGACTAAATCATGGGTTGGGAATCTGAACTTTGCCACAAGTTCAATGTTGTTCAGAACTGGGATTACTGGGTTGTTCAGAACTGGGATTACCCATCATACTGAGCCACAAAAATCCAATCTGAAATTGAACTTCCACAGAGTTTGGTGGTGAAGGAAGAGATTTGCTAGAGGGTTGTTGTTCAGACTCATTACTAGTTATAATGACAAATGATAAGCCATATAAAAGCATGGGGAACAAAAATGGAAGTTAATGGCTGTGAGATGCAGGTGACTGGTAAATGTGTATGATTGGGACTCTTTACAGAACAGAGCAGACAGAGAGAAGAAACTTAAAATCAGAGGTTTAAGGAAAGGTGCCTTTAATTGACAATGGAAATGCTATAGTGGACCTGGGGATCTATAATATACAAGACTTATCTTGTGGCCAGTAATCAATCTATACTTCATGAAGAGATGAGCTGGTGATTTGCAAAACCATATAAGCAGGAACTGTCTGTTTTTGGTGTGCTCTGGCATATACAGCATGGAGCTAATAAAATGCTGAAACTTGTCAGACGTGTGTATTGTCTACCTTACAGTTACCTATATTTGCCTTTGGAATGTTGACAACAGAATAGAATTTCCATTAAAATTCACACTCATCATTCAAGCTATTTGTCATACTGATTTCCCTTTAGGGAAGGAGCTGTTTTAGTGATTATATGTTCCTTTAAAAGAGACATCATTTCCTTCCTAAATTCAGTAATCACAGTTTTTTTTAATGAAGATAGAACAGTCATTCCTCGCTAAAATTCCTATGTGCCAGATATTATCTTCTATCTCTACAGACAGAAATTTAATACCAACCATTCCTTACATGGCAATTTGTGTGTTGGACTTTTTTCTTTTCTTTGCATCTTTCTAGTTACTGCTCTTTCTGTAATGAGAGATGCCGTGATTGATGTGATAGGACGAGCAGGGATACTGTAAATCAAGGAGAAAGTCTACAGAATAAGAGCGGCATCGCGAGATACAATACAAATCAGCCACGCAGTGCATTATTTTTGCTGTATCATCACAAGACAAATGACAATGTGTAAATGAACCAGGAAGGCAATAAAAAAAAAAAAGAATGTTTGTTTGTTTTTAAATCTAGTCAAGTTGCTAATGTAATTTGGAAGGTGTGTCAGAGGAAATATGAGGAGTCACTTGACTGCAACAAAATTAGGCCCTAATTCGGCACAGAACTTAAACATGGACCTAACTTTGAATACTGTATTTGAAGTCAACGGGGAATGCTTAAAGATGTGCACAGACCTTGTCAAATCAGAACCTTGATCCATGATAAATAAAAAAATAGCTCTATATCTCTCTGCTCAGAAAAGAAGCATAGATTCTGAGAGTGATCTTCCTCTATAATTGACAGGGTATTACTGCAGTGCAATATTAAGCTTTACTATGTTATTTTCTATGTTCCCTATAATTAGATAGGAAAATGCTGCAGTAAACTTAACTGCTGCACGTAGTATGTGTATAAATGTATAAATTTATCCTATAAGGGTACTCTGAGAATCAATTAATATCTGTAAAATGCTTTGAGTCCCATGGATCAAACTATCATAAGTGCCCTTACAACTTGTCCATTTCCAGGGTAGGTGTGAGAGAAGGATATCCGTTGTGCATTGTCAGCTTCCGATTGTTAAATCAATGTAATGCTTTACATACTGTAGCGAAAATAATATCACCCTCAAAATGTCCATGTTGAAAGGTCAGCAGCTTCACAACCAAGTCACAGAGCTCCTGCAGAGAGCAGTATGTCAGGTCATTTATGCTTATGTTTGCATTCATGATATCACAAGGTAGATTAAATCATTTTAAATTTGAATTACATGAGTGGGGGAAGTCACCTTTCTTGCAGTCCTGCAGGACTACCACTAAATGTAAAAGTGGTAAAAAACCATTAAGATGGAATAGTAAACATTGCAAAAGCAGTACTTTTGAAATTATATTATTTGTAATGGAAGTAGAATGGTACAAATCACCAACTAAAATCGTCTCCAGGAAATGGAGCATCATTCAGACTGCTCCAACCTCTCAAATAATGTTAATCAAAAGTCAAATGGTTTCATAACACAGAAACATTTTTTTTCCATTCATCAAGGGACTCCAGAGATCTGGGTTCAATGTCTGGATCT
Source organism: Chelydra serpentina (assembly GCA_037349315.1). Lineage (NCBI taxonomy): Eukaryota > Metazoa > Chordata > Testudines > Chelydridae > Chelydra > Chelydra serpentina. The sequence goes on along the minus strand of JBAIAC010000004.1, from coordinate 18,401,526 downwards.
GCCACAGAGTTCCTGTGTGACACTGGGCTATTCAATTTATCTATCCATGCCTCAGCTCCCCCTATGCATGATCATGCTTTCTTTGTCCTGTCTATTTAAATTGTAAGCTCCACAGGGCGGGGCCTGTCTCTTACTCTGTGTATGTACAGCGCTTAGCACAATGATGTAATACAAATAGTAATATATACTCTATAGTCAATCCTTTGGGGTAGTTTTACGGCTAATATTCGTAAAATGCTTTGAGGCTTTTGCATGAAAAATGCTACAAGAGCACAAACTATGGCAATATTTATCGGTTTTTATTATTTAAAGATTGGTTATTAACTATGTTAATGTGTGTATATGAAAACGGAACTGTCTTACTCAAAATAGCTGCTTCTTGATGGTCTACTGGGTTTGACAGGCTAAAGATAGTTATTATTCTTTTTAGCCCTATCAAGCTGTGGCAGTACAAGTTAGATTTTAACCACACTGTCCTCTACATCAGTAAAATTGTCTCTAAGATGCAGAAAGAACATGGTTGATTGTTTGGACGGGTTTGTTTTGGTTGGTTGGTTGTTGAGTTGGTTTTGGCTTTGCTTCAGATCCTAGACTGAGTTTGCATCACTGGTAGATTATCAGGAATAATAAAATAATGTTACTGTGAAGTGCCCAGGAGTGTTCATGATGCTTCCACAGACTGTAAAGAAGACACAGCCCCTCCCCCAAGAGTTTTCTCTCTAAGGGCCTGTTTCTGCTTGTCCCATATGCCCTGTGTGCGGTGGGTGGGAGAGAGTTTAAGGAGCTTTCTCCTCTAGCTCTTCTGCAGCCCATGTCCATGTCATAGTTTCAGAGATTCTCAGGCCAGAAGGGGCTATTGTGATCATCTGGTCTAACCTCCTATATAGCACAGGCCATAGAACTTTCCCAAAAGAATTCCTAGAACAGATCTTTTTGGGGAAAAAATCCAATCTTCATTTAAAAATTGCCAGTGATAGAGAATCCATCATAACCCTTGGTAAATTGATCCAATGGTTGATTATTCTTACGGTTAAAAATATACACCTTATTTCCAGTCAGAATGCATAGCAGCCAGTAAGCTCAGGGGAATGCAGAGCCTACTCCCTACCTGCTCCCCTGAGGGTGTATGGTACCCTAAAGAGCTTGGAGGGGCAGGGAAGTGGGGACACGGCTCCAGGCCCCTAAGCATCAGCAACCAAAGCTGGCTGATTGTGTGTGTGTGTGTGGGGTGGGGGGGGGGGCATAAGTTCCACTCCACAAAGCTGTGTAATAATACGTAAGCTGCCTCTGCGTGCCCTGTTGCTCCCTGAGACAGAATGTCTCCCACCACTTACCCTGACAGCACAATCAAGCCCTAAATAAAGACATGGCACAAATTATAGTGACAGTCAATGAGGGCAGACTAGGGAAAGGAGGGGGGTTATGTTGATTGCTGTGTGTACTTGGGTTATTTTGTGCATTCCTTGTTCCATGAGATGAGCTTTATTAACGGAACATTTACGGAATCTTTTTTCTTTTCTTTTCTTTTTTTACTGTCTCTGTAAAAATGCCTTTCTGTGTTTTTAAATTAAAGAGTGTACACCATAGGGTTGGAAGGGACCTTAGGAGGTCATCTAGTCCAACCCCCTGCTCAAAGCAGGATCAGTCCCCAACTAAATCATCCCAGCCAGGGCTTTGTCAAACCGGGCCTTAAAAACTCTAAGAAAGGAGATTCCACCACCTCCCTAGGTAACCCATTCCAGTGCTTCACCACCCTCCTAGTGAAAACGTTTTTTCATAATATCCAACCTAGACCTGCCCCACTGTAACTTGAGACTTCTTGTTCTGTCATCTGGTGCCACTGAGAACAGTCTAGATCCATCCTCTTTGGAACCCCCTTTCAGGTAGTTGAAAGTGCTATCAAATCCCACCTCATTCTTCTCTTCTGCAGACTAAATAATCCCAGTTCCCTCAGCCTCTCCTCATAAATGATGTGCCCCAACCCCCTAATCATTTTTGTTGCCCTCCGCTGGACTCTTTACAATTTTTCCACATCCTCCTTGTAGTGTGGGGCCCAAAACTGGACACAGTACTCCAGATAAGGCCTCACCAATGCCGAATAGAGGGGAATGATCATGTCCTTCGATCTGCTGGAAATGCTCCTACTTATACAGCCCAAAATGCCATTAGCCTTCTTGGCAACAAGGGCACACTGTTGGCTCATGTCCAGCCTCTCATCCACTGTAACCCCTAGATTCTTTGATGCAGAACTGCTGCCTAACCACTCAGTCCCTAGTCTGTAGCAGTTAATGGGATTCTTCCGTCCTAAGTGCAGGACTCTGCACTTGTCCTTGTTGAACCTCATCAGATTTCTTTTGGCCCAATCCTCTAATTTGTCTAGGTCCCTCTGTGTCCTATCCCTACCCTGCAGCGTATCTACCACTCCTCCCAGTTTAGTGTCACATAATTGTGTAACCCGGCTAATAACACTCAGGTTTTGTTGCCAAAATGTAAAGTAACGGCTTTCTCTACCACGGGAATATTTCTTTTCCCTTCTTCAGTCTGACTTTTTGAGTTGTTGAAATGTGCCTGTCAGGCCCGGAAATACTTGTTGCATGGTTAGTGGCCGTGCTAGCGTCCTTCAGAGTTCCCAGTCACTGTGCCTTTCCCTCAGCCACAAGGAACCACCTTGTGATGGTAGTTTAGTCTGCCTGCTCAGTGACTGGCCCCTCTGCTGAAATGGCCAGCAAAGGCAGTAGCTTTGGTGGTGGTCATGATGATGTGGATTTCTTACCACCTGGAACCTGACTCTGACCATGCAGCCATTTCATGGGGGCAACAGGGCCACTGTCAAAAGGTGACTACTTTCAAATGATGGGCTGGTCTACGCTAAAAAGTTACATTGCCCTGTGCAATGTAATTACGCCAACCTGGTATAGACACCGCTGTGGCATTTCTAGCCTAGACATACCTGACAACATTATTTTACTGTGTATGAACTGGAGACCTAGAACTGACAGGCTCCATCACCAATTGATCAATCACCATCCTATCAAAGCAGAGAAGATTACATCCATTTAAAGTGACTGGCAAAAGAAAATATGGGTCCACCCCTTTTTTAGGAGGGTGGCTTCTCTATAATAGTATATAGGGGCCAGAAAGATTTTTTTTTGGTTTTGTTTTATCAGTCCTGTCCTTTTCATGGCAAGCTAGGGAAAACATCTGATAGAAGATAGTGTATGATCACGTTCCATTACTGACAAAGGCATCTATGTGCTATCCATTTCTAGGGGAGGGAATGGAATAGTTCAGCCATCTTTTGAGATACATTGCCTTAGCAATATTAGCATCTATAGCCCAGCAGGGCAACTTAAAGCCTTCTTGAAATCGGTGAATCTGTTGAGGGGAAGATGAAATTCTCAATTCCTTACAGCTTTTCTTGATCCATTTAAGATTTCTATTAACTTCTGTAAGCTTTGGATAATGCCCTTTGTGAGCAGCTGCAAGGTGCACTGCAGAATGATTTGCCCCTGGAGCCATCTGCCCTGTGAAGGCCAGAAGGCAGTTGGACCCTGGTAGAATTACTGCTGTGATTCCCAGTATGGCAAAAAGATACCAGGGCAGAATTTTGCCCTGTGACCCAGATATCCTGCATTGTGAGCAACCTGGGAGGGACATATATCTGTGCTGAGCCTCACTGGAGTCAGCAGGTGTCCATTCAAACACAGGGTTTCACACGCTGTTCCCAATAAGATCATTTTTTTTATTATTGGTTTATAAGATTTCAGAGTAAAAGGGAAAAAAACCCTTCGATTTGGATTGGCTCTTTTAGGTTGCATGGAGTTCATAAGGAGTAATTCTCCAGTTAGGTTTCCATGCAAAGGAGCAGAAATATGACTAGATTTTGTGTGTGAGATCAGATGAGAAATAGCCACAGTGAACCAGAGGGTGGCTGGCCCCTTTAAACGAAGCAGGTCCAGCACCCCTGTTCTAGAGCAGGTGCTCCCAGTTTGGTCAGTGAAGAGGGTGGGGCAGTACCTGCGGCTCTAAAGAGCCAGGCTGCCAGTAAGGAAGCAGGAGCAGTGGGGAGTTCCCCCAGGAAGGCTGTCAGAGTCCCCTGGAAGGGAAAGCAGTAGGAACCTCCTGGGGGATAATGACGTCCAAGGAGAAAGCTGTGGGAGGCAGTGCTTAGTTAAGAGCTAGGAAGACTCCTGCAATATGTCCCGAAGCAGGAAGGACTGAGAGAGGCCTTGGAGCTGTAGACCAGGGCGGGCTGAGGAAATGTTTTTGTGTGTTTGGCCTTTTTATCTGGAAAATAAAACTGTGCCTTGAAAAAGGCCTGCGTGTGGGCTGGGCGCAAGCCAGCATGTTACATACTTAATAGTAGGGCATTGGCTCAGCTAAATCCAGTGACTAAACCTGAGTGTCTCCATCTTCTTCATTACAATATTACCTAGAAACCTCTTACATTCACTTACACTCCTCACATCAGTAATACCAGCTGCTCAAAACTTTTACTCTCCTTTGCGTGTAATACTCCTGCCTCAGCTCTCTTTTGCCAACATTCCTGGTGGTTTTATTTGCGGTTGTTCTCTGCAAGTGTGAAGGGGTTGCTTGGCATGCTATCAGTCGTCTTCATCAGTATTTTATTGCTAAATCTCTTCTTATTCCTCCCCCGCCCCCACCCAGCAGAGGGATGCGGGGGAAAAGCTTTCATTACTTAAATCTTCAACGCCTGGTATTTTGGCTGCTTTATACTGTCTCCCTTCAAAACTATTTCTCCTTTCTGCGTGTGCTCAGGTGGCCATTATTGGAGACAACACTAAAGCTCGGTGTCGCGTATCAGAGGGGCAGCCATGTTAGTCTGTATCCACAAAAACAATGAGGAAGCCGGTGGTACCTTAAAGACTAACAGATGTATCTGGGCATAAGTTAAAGCTTGGGTTTATCTGGAACCTTGTAATGCATTGTTATTGTAGCAGAACCACTATCTCCTTTTATTTCAGCTATGTTCTCCTAAATATAATCTGCATCCTGTTTGCCTTTTCCACTGCAGTTTCCACTGAGCTGAGGCTTTAGGGATTTTTCTGCAATCATAGAATCATAGAATCTCAGGGTTGGAAGGGACCTCAGGAGGTCATCTAGTCCAACCCCTGCTCAAAGCAGGACCAACCCCAACTAGATCATCCCAGCCAGGGCTTTGTCAAGCCTGACCTTAAAAACCTCTAAGGAAGGAGATTCCACCACCTCCCTAGGTAACCCATTCCAGTGCTTCACCAAACCCATTTTTGGGGGGTCAGTAGGCTACGGCAGGTTCCATTTTGGAGACATCTGATCTTTTCTCCTCGTTCTTGTCTTTCTCACACTGAACACCATAATTGACGTAGGTATTTATCAGTCCAAGTAATTAAATGATCTGAGTCCCCTTTGTCTTTGGCTTCATTGTTCTTCATTTTCTTTTTAATATCATCTTCACACTCTGAAATCGGACACTGAATCCCATCACCCAGGCTGCCTACATCAATCATGAGAATCTGTAGAGCCAACAGTGGTCTCTGTAGTATCTCATTAGTATGTTTGTTCAACTGGAAAGGGAATCCCTTATAGAGATTCCCTGTTTCTTGTCCCTTAACCACTTTTCCCAGTATTTCAGGATTCTGTACTAGTCATATTACACATAATGTGATATGTGTACATATATTACACTTATGCAGCTCATCTAAGAACCCGAGAACACGTTGCAACTATTAATGAAGCTTCACAACAACCCTGAGTGATGAGTGAGGCACAGGTAATTAGTAGTGCCCATTTTACAGATGGGTTAATTGAGGCACTGAAACATTGAGTGACTTTACCAAAGGCACACAGCATGTGTCAGAGGCAGGAATAGAACCCAGGGATTGTTAGCTTTATGTATATAATTCCATTGATTTCTGGGACTACTCATGCAAAAAAGTAAGCATGTGCTGTGTTTGCAGAATGTAGGAACCTAGGAATTGCCTGATCGGATAAGACTCAAAATCTAGTTAGTGGCCAGTGCTGATGCTTCAGAGGAAGGTGTAAGAGCCTCACTGTAAGCAGGTGTAGGATAACCTACCCCCACATTATATGTCATCCTGATCTCTAGGAGATAGATATTGTCTTAAAGTCTGAAACACAAGATTTAATATCCCTTCCAAAAAAGTATTATCAGTTTATAACTCTGAATATTCTTGATATCCATGCAATTATCCAATTTTTGACTCTTGTTAAGGTCTCAGTGACATCCTGGGGCAATGAGTTCCACAGTCTAATTGCACACTTTGTGGAAAAAATACTTCCTTGTCTTTTGAGACAGAGAGCAGAAGAACAGAAGTCCCCAGACTACCTTCTTTATTATTTTATACACTTTGATCATGTCTCCACTTCTCCATCTCTTTTTAAAGGTAAACAGTCCCTTTATATTTTCAGTTACTCTTCATCTGAAAGTTTTCCCATTCCCTTACTCTTCTCTGAAGCCCATCTAGTTCTATAATACCCTTTTTTTAGGTGCAGCAACCAGTATGGCATACAGTACTCTAGATGAGGCTGTGCCATTGACTTAAATAAAGGCGTTATGTTAAATCTTTGTATTATTCACCATCCCATTTCTTACACATCAGAAATTTTCCTATGGAACATTTTTCCTTCAGAAAACTGATTTGTCAAAAACAAAATGTTTCATGGAAATGTGTCAACTCTGGAGAGAATTCATTTTGAAACAAAAATTTTCAGGTGTTTTGTTAAGGTTGCAGTATTCTACTTTGACCATTTTGGAATGGAATGTTTTTATTTTTCATTTTGAAATGAATTTTCATACAAATTTTTTAAAATTTCCTAGTATTAAATAGATATACATTTAAATGTTAAAAAGTGAAAATCAGAATGAAACGTTGTGATTTTGCCAAAACAAAATGTTTTGACTGAACTGAAATGTGATATTTTTTTCAGAATTTCAGTTTGCAGGAAATTTTGAAATTTGTTTGGTTATGTTGTACTCTGGAACAGAAGACATTTCAAAATCACAAAACTCCCCCGGAAATGAAAATTCCAGTTTCTGTACAGCTCTAATTCGAGCAACTTGTTAGCTTTTTGACTCCAACTGCACACTGACCAGAGAGATTCACTGAGTTGTCTACAACGATGCCTAGGTCCCTTTCTTGAGTTGGCACAGTTAATTTAGGGCCAAGACTTTAGTTATTCCTCCAGTAACAGTCATGATTACTTGAGCAAGTGAACCTTTCCCATTTTGTATGATGTATTTAAAAAGAAAAAAATCCAAACAAATAACAGTTTGACTGCTAATTGAGATGTTCTGTGCCATTTAATGCTTATATTTCCTCTGGCCTCAATTAATTGTTTTCTTTTTTTATCCTGATCCTCTTTGTCTTTCCATTTTCCAGATCATATAGCTTGTAAACACTTTCAGTTTATCTTCTCTTCTGTCCCCTAATTGTTTACTGAGCACGATTGCCTTCTGTTGTTGCTTGGAGATTTCAATTTTGACTGGTTAGATTATATTCTCTCCGTCTTGCCCTTCAACACCTCTCAGTGCTATGGCTGCGGATTTTCCAGGCAGACACATTTTTTTTCTCTCATTTCAAATCCTCTTTCTGCTGTAGCTTTTCACCTAAGTCTGGTTGTTGAATATCTAAAATCCGATTCTGTTATCTCTTTTTACCTTGGACTGTCTTTATCCTTGTACTGTTATCTGTCTATATCCTAACCCTCTCCTGTGCTTCATTGTCCCCCGTGCAGACACTTTACCTGGAATTATTGTGAATTATTATTTCTCCAAAAATGTATTGCTTTCCCTGGCTTTTACTGCTACTGTGGTTTCTACCTTCCATCAGAGTGGGCAATGGTGGCCCAGCATGGCCTGTTTCAAGGTAGCTGTTAAGGCCATTTGGTTAATTGTCATCAAACATGTTTTAGACAGTGATGTGGTTTCTGCAATCTCCTTCCGAGAGCAAATGCACCCGTCACTCATTGTCTTATACACAGATCTAGTGGACAGTCCAGAAGATGCTCCAGAACTGGGGTCTTGCGCTGTACATAATATATCACAGTACCTGATATCTAGTTATCTGATGTTTCTCTTCTGTCCAAGAACTAGGAACAAATTAAACTACCTTTCTTCTAGGTTTTTGGGGAAAAAATGAGCTCAAAACCACATTGATATAACAAGAATAAAACTTACCTTCTCAATTATAAATTTAAAAAAAAACAAAAAAACAATTGTCAATATAGCCCCACACGTCCAAAATGGCTTGCAAGATAATATTCAAACTTCCTGAATGACAAATCATCTTTAGGATGAGACTAACCAAGAGAAATTAAACAATAACAACTTACTTTGGGGGCTGAAAAATAGATTTTAGGATGGCACAGCTCTGATAGCATTAACTCTGGAGCCATTGTTGTTGTTATACATTAGTGAAGCAATAAAAATGTGATCAGTGCTGTCCAATACACAAAATTAAAGACAGCCCTTGTCCAGAAGAACCAGAAAATTGAAATGGAAGACATGGTAGTTTGATAAACCAGAGAAGGAAATCACTGGGTGGGTGCTTTGTTTTTAAAATCAGTATTAAGTCATCTTTTTGTGGCTATTGCAGCAGACATTTAAGTGTTTAGGGCCACGGTTGGAATAAGAAGAGGGTGTGTAGTGTTGGCACATAAGCCACATAACTGTCAGCCACACATGTTATCAGGAAGTTCTGTGTTTTGCAGTCAAAAAGTGGCATTGTTTCTCTGGAATGTTAGATCCCTCTTTTTTTCATCTTTTCTGTCCCCCAGGATACACTTTTCCCTTTGCCATATACTGATGTGCATATTCAGCTTGGGATATACTGATTTCACAGATCAGAGATGTTCAGTTAATTGCATTCCGCAACTTGCCAGACCACCTATGCAGAATTTATCTTTAAGTGGATCATGCATCTTCTCAGATTAACTTAAGACATGTCTATTAAAAGCACATTTAACTGAACTGGCAGGAAAAGTAGGAAGTAGATGTCCAAGAAAAGGGAAGCACGTTGAACAACCACACAGTTGACTCTTCTTATGAGGGCAAGATATTTGGCTTGTCTCCAGCTATGAAAGAGTTTGCCAACACCATTGCATGACACAGGAAAAAGAGATTGCATGTTAAAGTGTGATATTCTCTCTCACTCACAGAGAACATCTCGATTCCACGAGATACTGAGATGAAACTGGAAGGATTTTAAAGTGTTTTGTTTTATTTACAGAGCTTGTGGAAGTTGGTTTTGTAGGTGAGCCTCTATTTGTAGGCCCTATTCTGTTTCAAAGTTGGATAAGAATTCAGCATAATTTCCATAATTACATCACTCAAGCCATTAATTTAATATATATTAAACACACACATAGAGGCAGGCTTATTTCTGGCATCTCCTCAGTTCTGACTGCTTGATTTTGCAAACTTTATTTTCTTTTAATAAAGTTTTTGTGTGCAATATCTATGCGCTCCCCCCCCCCACACACACACACTGTGCATAAAGTAAGGCATATGGATGCTTGAGTTTCCCATTGAGAATAAAGGGACTGTGACAGGGTGGACTAGGCGCAGAGGTCCCTTGCTGGAGGCCTCCGTGTCCCGCCACATCTGTTCCAAAAGGAGCAGTAGAGGAGTCCTCCAAGCAGATTAGAGTGGCTGCAGGGATCAGTCAATCAGGGCCTAGGAAGGCCTATAAAAAGGAGCTGCAGAGCCAGTTCCTTGCTAGAGCCAGAGGAGCTCAGATGGTGCTCCTGGCTGGCCAAAGGGAAACTGCAGCACCATGGACAGCTCAGGGCTGGCAAGGACTGGGCGGTGAGGAGCAGCTCCTGGCTGACTGCTTGGCCTGAACTTAGATGCGCCCTGAGGTAAGGGTGAAGCTTTGGTGAAGGCTGAGGCCACGGGGAGGTGGACCAGGGAACTGAAAGCAGTGTAGTTAAAGGGACTTGGAGGCATGTGGCTGCTATTCTTAAGTTCCTTGGGTTAGGACCTGGTAGGTGGGCCCAGGTCCCTCCCATAAGCCACTGAGGAACTGGCCTACAATCAGACAGAGAAATCCCTCAAAGGGGATTTGAACTACTTAGTGACCCAGATGGAGGGCTGGGGCCAGAATAGACCAAGAGGGTGAAACCATTGCTTCCAGGGGAGAAGCCCTGGGGGTATGTCCCGATACGAGGGCTGGAACTATTTAAAGATCGTGGACGCACCCAATCAGAAGGGGTCCTCACAAGAGGCTGGTGCCATGCTGTTAACAGGGACGTTATAAAGGTTGGGCCATTATTAAGACTGCTAGATGTGAACTGAGACCTACCCGTTTTGTTTGAGTTTGCAAAATGATGTAAGCAGGCAATCTTATTCTTGCACTTTGTCAGTCTGCTCCATCCTTTTGAATCGGTAGAGTATTGAAATGTAGGTGTCTCTTGCTCTACAGTAGCAGCCTGGGTTTTGTTATTCAGCTAAGAGACACTTATATAAGCTGTGCTGGAATCCTTGGTTTGGAGAAGCAGAACAAAAATCCAAAACCGAGGCAATAAATAATGGGGCATCTTTTGTTTCCCCATAAATAGGTTCAGGAGGAGGTTTCTTTAGGGGGAGGAGGGTTGTAACTTTGGTTTTAAGTTATGGGAAATACTATTTTTACTGTGAGTGAAATGACCAGGTTTTTGTGGCACAAAAGGAAAACTAGGTCTGCAAATGAGGAACTAAGAACACTTCTTCTGTGTATCTACATAACAATATTCATAATAAAACTCAAACATTAGTTAAATAAGCCTGGCATCACCCCAGTGGGGGAAGTCTATGAGTATTACTCTTTTCCAGACTGGGAAGCTGAGCTACAGAGAGATTAAGTGACTTCCCTAAAATGTCAGGGTGATTCATAACAGAGAACTGGGAATAGAACTGAGGATTCCTGACTCTACCTCTTCTAATCTTACCACACGACAGTGGGCCTGAACTTGATACACTGATGTGGAACGGGTGTAAATCGTATCTCCATTGACATGTATGGAATTACTCCTGATTTACATTGGTGCAAATGAGAGGACCACCAGCTCCATTCGTTTGAAAAATATGTACACAAGGAAGTTTTGAGTGTTAGGAGGGTGCTGATGCATTTATTAAATGCAGCTCTTCAAGGTAGCTAAATTTTTAGCCTGTCAAATCTTGACAGTGTCCCTTTTGAAGAAAAAAAGTTTTGGCTACACTAAACTACCACAGAAGAGTCTGTCTATCTGAGGCACTTAGGGCTCTTGTTACCACCACTAAAGCTACTGCCTTTGCTGGCCATTTCAGCAGAGGGGCCAGTCACTGAGCAGGCAGGCTAAACTACCATCACAAGGTGGTTCCTTGTGGCTGAGGGAAAGGCACAGTGACTGGGAACTCTGAAGGACGCTAGCATGGCCACTAGCCTGTGATGAAGAGACGTATTAACCCCACTTTACAGATGGGAAACTGAGAAGGGAGACTACGGGTACGGGTACGTCTACACAACCCACAGCAGCAAATCTCAGAGTCCGGGTCCTGGTATGTTGATAAAAATAGCCATGTAGATGTTGCAGCTAGGGTTGGGAAGCCCACCCTCCTCCCTAGGCTCCAGACATAGCATGAGCCCAAATCTATCAATCCAGGCTCTGAAAGTTGCTGCACTTGCTGTGTAAACATACTCTAAGTGCCTTGACCAAGATCAGTCAGGAAGTCTGGTGGAGCAGGGAATTGAGACAGTACTCCTGAGTCCCAGGCTAATTCCCTAACCACTGGGCCACACAAGTGCTCCAAGATGATAATGAAAAGACAAAAATGGAGGGATTGTACAAAATGAAGATGGTGAATGCAATAATGATAGGAAAGGAGAAAGAATTATGTTTTAGCTGTATGAGATGCAGCCAACCAAGAAAACAACGAGAAGGGCCATTGAAGGACACAAGTGAAAAGTCAGTGGCAGATGAGTTTGATGTCGCTGAGGGCCTTACATGATTTCTCAGTATTTACAAAGGAGGCAGAAGGTATGGTAACATCCCTGAGATGGAGATAGATTTTTCTGGAGGGAAACTGAAATGTTAAAAGGCTTTCTTATTGCACCAGAGCAGATAACAAGGCAATTAGAACTATTAAAAATTGACAAAGCACCAGTTCCCAGATGAATTAGATCCCATAATTCTGAGAGAAATAGCAAAGAAAACAGGAAAGCCCTTTGGCAAAGATTTTTGATGGCTCGCTGAGGACATGGAGGACTAGAGAGAGAGTGGGTAATAGAGTTCCCCTATTAAACCGACAAGATACTACAGATCGCAAGCCCAGCTAAGGGCCAGATCCTGGAAGGTGCACAACTCCTCGTGTGAGCCCCCTCTATGCATCAGAATTGTTTGATGCCATATAATTCAGGGTAGAGGAAAAAAGCAAAAATGACATCAGGATTTAAATAATTAGGCAGGAGGGTAAACTAGCTAGACCGTGCCCCCAAATTTGTCTTAGATTTTAGAGGAAAGAGGGAAGAATAGAGAAAACAGACCCTCAAAATGACAATGGAGTATAAAGTGAGCCTTTTTGCACTATGTCTAGCAGCAGCCAAGTAACATTTAAAAAGAAGTAAAAATATAATCTAGTTAACTTTCATATTAATTCGGACTTCCTTCTCTGTAAGGTGCTTTTGTGGCCACCCTTACTTTAACATTGGAGCACCTCACAATCTTTCATGCATTTATCCTTACAACTTCCCATTTTACAGATTGGGAATTGAGCCACAGAGATACTAAATCACACAGGAAGACTGTGATTGGGCAGAAAATTGATTCCAGATCTCCCAAGTCCAAAGCCAGTACCTTAACGACTGGATCATCCTAACTGGCAGCTGTAAACTGAATAGCTATCAGGGTTTCAGCAGGGTCAGGCCTGGTAACCACTTGCTGCGAAGCCTCCAAAGAAATGACTATTAGTCAGTAGGTAGCAACATTTCCTCTTGGCCTGTGCTGAGCCTATGCTTGTGGGCTGGAGGTCACTGTGCTATTGGTGATGGCATATTTCAAATGCATTTTAAATTCATAGTCCTGGATACTCATGGGAGGTTTTCACCTTCCTCTGCAGCATGGGGCACAGATCACTTGCATGTGTTAATGCTGGATTCTCTCTAACTTGAAGTCTTTAAATCACGATTTGAGGACGTCAGTAACTCAGCCAGAGGTTAGGGGTCTATTACAGGAGGTGGTGGGCGAGGTTCTGTAGCCTGCAATGTGCAGGAGGTTAGACTATCAGTGGTTCTCAAACTTTTTGTATTGATGACCCCTTTCGAACACCAAGCCTCTGAGTGCGACCCCCCCCCATTAGAAATTAAAAACACGTTTGATATTTAACACTATGTTAAATACTAAATTTAAACCCTATTGCTTAGAATTAATTTACCTTTTCTCACTGCTTTTAAATTAAGACTAAAACACATTTTAATCAAATTAAATATCAGTGGAAAAGTTATTTTTAAGTAGAATTTTATTTTAATACTTGACAGCAATAAATGACCCGAAGCAGCCAAAAATCAGTGAGATGGATGATGCTGTTTGTTTGACACAAGATTCTTGGTCAAATTCCTATTTTTGGTGGTGGTTTAGAAAGGGCGCATCCAATGTCGTCCTTCACATCAAGCCAGTTTCAAAATTTTGTCTTTATTGTGAGAAGGCTGGGTTGGGGGACTCGGGGCTCACAGCCACGTGCTGGCGTTGGGGCTCGCAGTCCGGCGCAGGGGTCGGGCTCGGGGCTCGCAGTCCGGCGCAGGGGTCGGGCTCGGGGCTCGCAGTCCGGCGCAGGGGTCGGGCTCGGGGCTCGCAGTCCGGCGCAGGGGTCGGGCTCGGGGCTCACAGTCCGGCGCAGGGGTTGGGGCTCACAGTCCGGCGCAGGGGTTGGGGCTCGCAGTCTGGGGTTGGGGCTCGCAGCCCAACTCAGGGGTCGGGGCTCGCAGTCTGGGGTTGGGGCTCGCAGCCCAGCGCAGGGGTCGGGGCTCGCAGTCTGGGGTTGGGGCTCGCAGCCCGGCGCAGGGGTCAGGGTTGGGGTCGGGGCTCACAGCCATTCACCAGGCTCAGGGCTTGCAGCCACGCGTCCCTGTTGGGGTCGGGGCTCACAGCCCGGCGCAGGGGTTGGGGTCGGAACTCACACTCGCATGCCAGGGTCGGGGCTCGTAGCCCCGCAGCTCCACGCAGGGGTCGGGGTTCAAAGCCATGCGTCGTGGTCGGGGCTCACAGCCCGGCACAGGGGTCGGGGCTCGCAACTTGCAGCAGCGCGCTGGGGTTGGGGCTCACGACCCCCCACATAACCGGGTCGCCACCCCCCCCTTTGAGAACCAATAGACTACATGATCACAATGGTCCCTTCTGGCCTTTCTCCATGAGTCTAAGTATCACATGACATTATGTAAACGTTAGGACGTTAACCTTTGTGTCCTGGCCACTTTCCCACTTATAGATACATTCTGCCCAGCAAAATTCTCCCTACAGTTTCAGTTGAATGAGTTGTTTTTCACTTCTGTGCTGTAATTTGTTATGTATTGCCGTGTGCTGTTAAGGAGTTGTGCCATTTCACTCACTTTGTGACCAGTGAAGCAAACTGTACATATAGCTAAGTTTCTAAGGTGTTTTGGGCTCTAGTGTGTTAGTAGACACCATATATATGATATATTATTACTACGTTGTGTACCGTAATTACATCACATTTGTAAGATTTAGGTGCCACTATTATTTCAACTAGAAGAGTCCAAGATATTAACAAAATGGACCTCTTGACAAGCCCTGCACAATTTACTTATAGGAGTAGCAAACCAACAGGATGAAATGTCCTAAAGTTCCCGCTTATAGCAAAATAGACCAGTAGATTACACTGCTCTACAGCCAAAATGCTTCTGAAATAAATGTAGTCAAACTTTACTAATTTTGGGTCACTGAGAATGAAAATGATGCTTAAAATTGTTGATTGGCTCTAGTTTTCAAGACATACTATTGGGTCAGTATATGAGACCCTTGACTTGGGAATGGCGGAGGATAAGTGAGTTATAAAGGGAAGGGATCTCAATTTAAACCAGAAATGACTAAAATACATCTTTGACTGGATCTATGAATAAATCTATGACTGGGTTTGGACAGTACTTGCTTTTTAGGCAAAAGAATGAATGATGCAATCTGAAGCTGGTATTGCGTCATACATGATATGAATTGCATCATGTTATTCCTAGAAGTCATGGATGATGCAATCATAACGAAGCTTACATCACTCTGCTGAACAAATTGCCCTATATCAGCTCTAGAAATCATACAGTGTCGTGCTCTCTTATTTGTCAGTGTTTGATTTTGCAAAGGGACACATTTCTGTTTAGCCAAAGTGAGCAGAGATGCCTCGTACTTGTGTGAACAGTGCAGATAACTTCTGCTATGTTTGTGGTGAAGTGACTTTTGCATCACAAAAGCACAGTATAACCACTATGGTTAAGAAAGCCTATCACCTTTCTTTTGGCTGCAAAATTGGAGGTCAGGACAAGAGATGGGCCCCACACATATGCTGCAACACTTGTGCAACAAATCTTCGCCAGTGGTTGAACAGGAAAAGGAAATCTATGCCTTTTGCAGTGCCAATGATTTGGAGAGAGCCAACAAATCATACCAGCAATTGTTACTTCTGCATGGTGCCTCCAGTTGGGAAAGGTGTGTCAAAGAAGAAAAAGTGGACTGTGCATTATCCAAACATTCCATCAGCTATACGCCCAGTACCCCACGGAGAAGGACTGCTGGTTCCTGATGCACCAGAATCATTATCACTTGAGTCAGACGAGGAAGGGGAAGAGGATGAAACTTCTGGTCCTGAATCATCAATGTCACAGGACCCACATTTTCTCCCATCCCCCTCCTTGAACCACACCTCATAACACAAGCTGAACTGAATGACCTTGTCAGGGATTTGGAACTACCCAAGAGTAAGGCAGAGCTTTTGGGCTCCAGACTACAGCAGTGGAATCTCCTGGCAGGTGATGTTAGGGTTTCCATGTTCCGTAACCGTCAACAGGATCTTGTCCCATTCTTCTTCATGGAAGGTGATTTTGTAGCCTGCAACAACATCGATGGTGTAATGGCAGCCCTCAACATCGTTCACGATCCAGATGAGTGGAGACTGTTCATTGATTCATCGAAGACGAGTCTTAAAGCTGTTTTACTGCATAATGGCAATGTTTTGCCATCAATTCCAGTTGGTCATGCAGTCCATATGAAGAAAACCTATGACAACATGAAACAACTTTTGAGGTGTATAAACTATGACCAACATCAGTGGCAGCTTTGTGACGATTTGAAGGTTGTTGCTCTCTTGCTTGGTCTGCAGACTGAATACACAAAGTACTGCTGTTTTCTCTGCGAATGGGATAGTCGTGGAAGAGATTCCCACTACATCAAGAAAGATTGGCCACTCCGACAGTCATTGGAGCCTGGGAGGAAAAGTGCTCAGCATCCACCACTTGTTGAATCAAGGAAGATTTTATTACCACCCTTACACATCAAGCTGGGTCTGATGAAGAACTTTGTCAAGGCCATTGACAAAACACAAGCAGCTTTCAAGTACCTCCGTGGAAAATTTCCAAGGTTAAGTGAAGCTAAGATAAAGGAAGGTGTCTTTGTTGGTCCTCAGATTCGTGAACTTCTTTGAGATGATGCATTTGACCATGCACTGCATGGCAAGGAAAAAATGGCATGGAAAGCCTTCCAGTTAGTGGCAATAAATTTTCTCGGAAACAACAAGGCAGACAACTACAGGTTGTTGGTGGAAAACCTCCTCAAGGCATACAAAAGCCTTGGTTGCAACATGTCACTAAAGATACATTTTTTTGCACTCATCTAGATTTTTTTCCACCGAACTGCGGAGCAGTGAGCGACGAGAACGGCGAGCGATTTCACCAGGACATTGCAACAATGGAGAAACGCTATCAGGGCAAATGGAGCCCATCAATGCTTGCAGACTATTGCTGGACAGTGACAAGAGATGCTCCATTTAATGAATACAAGAGACAAGCCAAGAAGCGCCGAGTAGACACTGAATAGAACTAAACTATGTACATAATAGTTTTTTGCCTTTTGTTTCATAATAAATTTTATTTATATAGCCCCTTTGCTGATTTTTAAAGTGTTACATAAACAGGACAGGTGAAATAGTATCATGTAAAGCAACCATAAACACATGAAAAGACCTAGGCTTCCAATTTATGATTAAAACTCTACTATCTACACAATATACATAGACATCAAATGTAAAAACTTAAATATCTTAGAAACAGTAGCCAATCAGTTGTTTTAATTGTCATATTTGAATTCAGCACATCAAAATACATACTAAATAGCACATTTTATCTCTGAAGCAGACGACTTCTCAAAAATTGTAGACCAGTGAATGGCCAGGTACTACTTTAAATATGCCCGTGAAGAAATATTGATGCATTGAATCTGTTTATAAGAGATGCTTTTTCAGCAAGTGCATATACTAACATTGAGAACAACAAATTCAGTATAACTTAAGTCAGACTTCTTCCCCAGTAAATCTCCATACTTCTCCAACACTCAGTGCTCACCCCCTCCTTGAATGAATTAACTGTCTACGGTTCCAATTCATTAAAGCACTTAACCCACCATCATCCATCGGAGGGCTCCGATTTGTGTGCTTATCAGCTAATTTCAGGTAGCAATATACAGAATAAGTTTGAATAAAATATTGATCAGCAACAGGCAATTCAGTCATGGAGCTTGATTTCACATGGCAGACAAAGTGATGATGACCATAACATTTCTTTGGTAATATTTGGAATTCCAAGTGTTGGTTTTTAATCCTTTAGAGCCATAAATGGTTCAGGACCTGGTTACCTGAGAAATCTCATCTCCCTCCCAGGACATTCTGCTGCAGAGGAACTTGAGCGGGAGCTCCCTCAGTATAAACAAGAGGGAGATGCTGATAGGGTGATCCGGCATTAGAACCCCTTAATCCACCAGAGCCTACATCTGCATAGTAGTGTGAGTTAGAAATAGTGTGTGAGTAGATATAGAGTAGTGAGAGTTAGATATATTTATCATACAATCTCAGGGTTGGAAGCGACCTCAGGAGGTCATCTAGTCCAACCCCCTGCTCAAAGCACGACCAACCCCAACTAGATCATCCTAGCCAGGGCTTTGTCAAGCCTGACCTTAAAAACCTCGAAGGAAGGAGATTCCACCACCTCCCTAGGCATCCATTCCAGTGCTTCACCACCCTACTAGTGGAAACGTTTTTCCTAATATCCAACGTAAACCTCCCCCTCTGCAACTTGAGACCATTACTCCTTGTTCTGTCATCTTCTTCCACAGAGAACAGTCTAGATCCAGCCTCTTTGGAACCCCCTTTTAGGTAGTTGAAAGCAGCTATCAAATCCCCCCTCACTCTTCTCTTCTGCAGGCTAAACAATCCCAGTTCCCTCAGCCTCTCCTCATAAGTCATGTGCTCCAGCCCCCTAATCATTTTTGTTGCCCTCCGTTGGACTCTTTCCAATTTATCCACATCCTTCTTGTAGTGTGGGGCCCAAAACTGGACACAGTACTCCAAATGAGGCCTCACCAATGCCGAATAGAGGGGAATAATCACATCCCTCGATATGCTGGAAATGCCCCTACTTATACAGCCCAAAATGCCGTTAGCCTCCTTGGCAACAAGGGCACACTGTTGACTCATATTCAGCTTTTCGTCCACTGTAACCCCTAGGTCCTTTTCTGCAGAACTGCTGCCCAGCCATTCGGTCCCTAGTCTGTAGCAGTGCATGGGATTCTTCCGTCCTAAGTGCAGGACTCTGCACTTGTCCTTGTTGAACCTCATCAGATTTCTTTTGGCCCAATCCTCCAATTTGTCTAGGTCCCTCTGTATCCTGTCCCTACCCTCCAGCGTATCAACCACTCCTCCCAGTTTAGTGTCATCTGCAAACTTGCTAAGGGTGCAGTCCACACCATCCTCCAGGTCGTTGATGAAGATATTGAACAAAACCGGCCCCAGCACCGACCCTTGGGGCACTCCACTTGATACCGGCTGCCAACTAGACATGGAGCCATTGATCACTACCCGTTGAGCACGACCATCCAGCCAGTTTTCTATCCACCTTACCGTCCATTCATCCAGCCCATACTTCTTTAACTTGCTGGCAAGAACACTGTGGGAGACTGTATCAAAAGCTTTGCTAAAGTCAAGAAATAGCACATCCACTGCTTTCCCCTCATCCACAGAGCCAGTTATCTCATCATAGAAGGCAATTAGGTTAGTCAGGCATGACTTGCCCTTGGTGAATCCATGCTGACTGTTCCTGATCACTTTCCCCTCCTTTAAGTGGTTCAGAATTGATTCCTTGAGGACCTGTTCCATGATTTTTCCAGGGACTCAGGTGAGACTGACTGGCCTGTAGTTCTCCGGATCTTCCTTCTTCCCTTTGTTAAAGATAGGCACTACATTAGCTTTTTTCCAGTCATCCGGGACCTCCCCCGATTGCCATGATTTGTCAAAGATAATGGCCAATGGCTCTGCAATCACATCGGCCAACTCCTTTAGCACCCTCGGATGCAGGGCATCCGGCCCCATGGACTTGTGTTCGTCCAGCTTTTCTAAATAGTCCCGAACTACTTCTTTCTCCACAGAGGGCTGGTCACCTCCTCCCCATACTGTACTGCGGAGTGCAGCCGCCTGGGAGCTGACCTTGTCTGTGAAGACAGAGGCAAAAAAAGCATTGAGTACACTAGCTTTTTCCACATCCTCTGTCACTAGGTTCCCTCCCTCATTCAGCAAGGGGCCCACACTTTCCTTGACTTTCTTCTTGTTGCTCACATACCTGAAGAAACCCTTCCTGTTACTCCTAACATCTCCGGCTAGCTGCAACTCCAAGTGTGATTTGGCCTTCCTAATTTCACTCCTGCGTGCCTGAACAATATTTTTATACTCCTCCCTGGTCATTTGTCCAATCTTCCACTTCTTGTAAGCTGCTTTTTTGTGTTTAAGACGAGCAAGGATTTCACTGTTAAGCCAAGCTGGTCGCCTGCCATATTTACTTTTCTTTCTACACATCGAGATGGTTTGTTCCTGCAACCTCAATAAGGATTCTTTAAAATACAGCCAGCTTTCCTCGACTCCTTTCCCCCTCATGTTATTCTCCCAGAGGACCTTGCCCATCAGTTCCCTGAGGGAGTCTAAGTCTGCTTTTCTGAAGTCCAGGCTCTGTATTCTACTGCTCTCCTTTCTTCCTTGTGTCAGGATCCTGAACTCGACCATCTCATGGTCACTGCCTCCCAGGTTCCCATCCACTATTGCTTCCTCTACTATTTCCTCCCTGTTTGTGAGCAGCAGGTCAAGAAGAGCTTTTCCCCTAGTTGGTTCCTCCAGCACTTGCACCAGGAAATTGTCCCCTACACTTTCCAAAAACTTCCTGGATTGTCTGTGGACCGCTGTATTGCTCTCCCAGCAGATATCGGGGTGATTAAAGTCACCCATGAGAACCAGGGCCTGTGATCTAGTAACTTCTGTTAGTTGCTGGAAGAAAGCCTCGTCCACCTCATCCCCCTGGTCTGTTGGTCTGTAGCAGACTTCCACCACGACATTACCCTTGTTGCTCACACTTCTAAATTTAATCCAGAGACTCTCAGGTTTTTCTGCAGTTTCATACTGGAGCTCTGAGCAGTCATACTGCTCTCTTACATACAACGCAACTCCCCCACCTCTTCTGCCCTGCCTATCCTTTCTGAACAGTTTATATCCATCCATGACAGTACTCCAATCGTGTGAGTTATCCCACCAAGTCTCTGTTATTCCAATTACATCATAATTCCTTGACTGTGCCAGGACTTCCAGTTCTCCCTGCTTGTTCCCCAGGCTTCTTGCATTTGTGTATAGGCATTTAAGATA
This sequence comes from Chelydra serpentina, assembly GCA_037349315.1. Lineage (NCBI taxonomy): Eukaryota > Metazoa > Chordata > Testudines > Chelydridae > Chelydra > Chelydra serpentina. The sequence continues at coordinate 18,380,600 of JBAIAC010000004.1, read as the reverse complement.
ACTCACCGATTGTCCTGCTGTCCCAGTATGGGGCAGGAGCCCTCCCCTCTTGCACTCACCTACTTGTGCTTCCTCCCGGTATCCCACTTCCACACTTACCTCGGGGCTTTGGTCTCCTTCCCCCGGTGAACCTAGTTTAAAGCCCTCCTCACTAGGTTGGCCAGCCTGCTTCCAAAGATGCTCTTCCCTCTCTTCATCAGGTGGAGCCCATCTCTGCCTAGCACTCCTTCTTCTTGGAACACCATCCCATGGTCAAAGAATCCAAACCCTTCTCTCCGACACCATCTGCGTAGCCATTCATTGACTTCCACGATTCGACGGTCTCTACCCCGGCCTTTTCCTGCCACAGGGAGAATGGACGAGAACAACACTTGCGCCACAAACTCCTTCATCCTTCTTCCCAGAGCCACGTAGTCTGCAGTAATACGCTCAAGGTCATTCTTGGCAGTATCATTGGTGCCCACGTGGAGAAGCAGGAAGGGGTAGCGATCTGAGGGATTGATAAGTCTCGGCAGTCTCTCCATCACATCACGAATCCTAGCCCCTGGCAAGCAGCACACCTCTCGGTTTTCCCAGTCAGGGCGTCAGATAGATGACTCAGTCCCCCTGAGGAGAGAGTCCCCAACCACCACCACCCTCCTCCTCCTCCTCCTCTTGGGAGTGGTGGTCGTGGAACCCCCATCCCTAGGACTGTGCATCTCATGCCTTCCAGTCAGTGGAGTCTCCTTCTGCTCTGTTCCCTCAGATGTATCATTCACTCCACCCTCTGCACTAGTACCTTTGGAGAGAACATGTTTACGGTAGTTTTATGGTAGTGTTTTGTTTATTTATGGTAGTGTTTTGTTTATGCTGTGATTTTTAATTTATGGGATAGTTGCCCACAGCACTGGATGGGCACCTATACATTGTACTTCTAGAAATCTGAATAAATATAATTCAATCTGGATTCTGGCAGTGCCAAAGGCTCCAGTCTGAACTGGGGCATCGTTGTGCTGGGTGCTGTATAAATACACAGGAAGAGAGTCTGTGTTTTGAAGAGCTTACAAGACTAAAGCACCAATCCTGTAACTGGCTTCATGCAGGAACAGGGATAAGCCTGTGTGAAACCATTTGCAGCACTGGGGGCTAATATAACATGTAACGCCCACAGACCAGGTTGTCATCGGCCGGAATCAAATCTGAGATCTCTATAGCTTAATGCATAAGCCTCTACTGCATGAGCTAATAGACACGTGGGGTATTTTTTAGCCACTGTAGCAGATTTATCAACCTCTAGCTAGTCTAGTTGCTGCTAGAGGGAGACAGAATGCCACTCCATGCAGGCATTGGTTACATGCTTCCCCTAGCCGAGGAAGTGTGTTCCAAGCTTCAGAGACTTATATATACCCTACTCTGCCTACAAATAACTGAGATTGTTTATTCATGTAAACATACTTACTTTACTGTCTCCATTTGCCCCACCTCACCCCCTTTCTGTCAGTGTATCCATCTGTTTCATATTCTCGTAATCCTAGACTGTGAGTCCTCTGGGGCAGTGGCTTTCCTTGTTTTACTCATCTATATGGTGACTAGCACAATGGGGCGCTAATTCCTGACACTGGCCTCTCCGCACTGCTGCAGTATCCATACACAACAAGCGATAAAATGTGCTTTACTTAGATTAGCTGTTTACATAGCTTTCTAGTTCGGAATCATTTAAATATAAATATATATAATATCAACAATAAATAATGCTAAGCTCCATTGGTGAGCGAACTCATGCAGTTGTTAATTTTTCCCCACTTATCTTTCCTCTGCATAAGAGATAAGAATAGGTTTGTGTTGCAAATTCCAGGCAGTCAATCTGTCCTCAATGACAGTTTTGCTGCAATTCTTCTAATTTCAAGCTCTTTGAAAAGGTAATAGTGAAACAGCATAGAGCCTGTTTTTGCAGCCATTGGCAGCTAAAACAGTCAATTTCTTTCCACAGATTTAACTTGCAGTTTGAAAAAAGGCTGCTTCCCCACATCAAATGAGTTGTGCATGCACCAAACCACACATTTTAAAATAAGCCTAAAACTTAACATTGGAAGTGTCCTTACTTCAGTTCATCCCACTTTTATGCTCCATGGACAAAATCTTCTTTTCGCCACGTGTTTTATCAAAAGTCTCACTACCACATTTTACAGAAATAGATGAAGACACACAGGGGGATGCACCAGCTGTGTGCTTTTCAGCACCCCTAAAATGGAATTTAAAAGTCCTGTGTGCATGTGTAACAATTGCCACCATTGGTTATTAGCAAGATTTGAACTGGAACCTTCAGCACTGAAGTGGTGGCCTCTGTCCTTGAAGGACTAACTACACAGGCATGTTCAACAAATAGTGTAACCCCTTGACTGATGTGTGTCCTCTCACTTAATTCATTGTATTTTTGCTTTAACTTTTTATGTTACCAGTATTAACATACACAAACTTTTCATACAAGTATTAACAAATCTTATTCGTAACCTGCATGTGTTATCTTTAAAAGACCCATTTGGGTTTGGCCAACTTCTTCTCATGGTCTGTATATTTCTTTTCTTCAGTTTCCAAAAATGGAAACCAGATGTTATAAAATCAACTAGATAAGGCTGCCAGCCACTTTTTCCATTGTAAAGGTTTCCCATATTTTGGTTCACCAGGTTACTAATGTTGGGGTTCTCGCTTTTTGCTATCACACATCTGGGTGCTAATCGCAATTGTGTTGTCATTGAGTTCTTCTGGGAGTCGATAACTTCGTTTGGACAATAACCGAATATAGGTTCTGTGGGTAGCCTAATTTTAGTAATGTTGAAATTTGACACTCAAACACCATCGGGACGGGGGCTATATAAGAACTTGTATAGGAGAGGGGTTTTTAGCTATAATCTTGGCTTCGCTTGCAAATTGCTCTTGCTGCTGTTTACTTGGTCCTTTTTCACCTTCATTGTTGGAATTCAGTTGAAGGATCTTAGGGGGGACCGTGAAAGAGGTTTTGGCCCTTTCTAGGATATCCAGAGAGCCCCACTCCTAATACAATCAGACCACTGCTATTTGCAGTGACACAAAGTAGCTTTTACAGAGCTTTGGTGTGGTGCTCACTCTTATCCCTGCTGGCATTATACTGTTGGCAGATGCACTGTATGAGGCTACAGAGCCAGCAGAATCCAAACCCTTTGCCCCCTGGAAATGTGAACCACAATGATGAAACACACACTTGCACTTGAGATATTTTATACATCCTTAAGCTCTAAAGTCCCCAGCTGCTGTTCTTATTGAAGTTCCGATTTCACTGTTCTTTGAAAATTAAGGATGGGGCGTCCTCTGGCAGCCTTTTCCTTTTCAAATAGACTCGCCACATCATTTGCATTTAAAGGGGAAGCAAGAGGGTAGGACTCAAGAAAAGAAGATTTTTTTTAGGTTTGCCCCAAACTCAGAGTGTTCTGATCACTTCTGAACAGCCATATTTAGGGTTGTAACCCTCCACAATTGTCCTGGACTCTCCAGGAATCTTTAATTAAAGATTAATGTGATGAAACCTCCAGGAATATGTCCAATCAAAATTGGCAACCCTAGCCACATATTGTGCTATAGATTCACCTTTCTCTTGGATCTCTCTTGAGAAAATTAACATGATCACCACCATCTCTTTGATCTGGTACATTTGCAGGTTAAATTGTGGAGAGATGTATAGGGCCCTAACAAATTCATGGGCATGGAAAATGTGTCATGGACCGTGAAATCTAGTCTTCCCCCGTGAAATCTGGTCTTTTGTTTGCTTTTTACCCTATACCATACAGATTTCATGGGGGAGACCAGTGTTTCTCAAATTTGGGGTCCTGACCCAAAAGGGAGTTGCAAGGGGGAACACAAGATTATTTTTAGGGGGTGGCAGTATTGCCACCCTCACTTCTGCGCTGCCTTCAGAGCTGGGCAGCTGGAAAGTGGCGGCTGTTGGCGGGCGCCCAGCTCTGACGGCAGCATCCTGCTAACACCACCGCAGAATTAAGCATGGAAATACCATACCATGCCACCCTTACTTCTGCACTGCTGCCTGCAGACCTGGGCAGCTGGAGAGTGGTGGCTGCTGACTGAGGGCCCAGCTCTGCAGGCAGCAGCACAGAAGTAAGGGTGGCAATACCATACCAGGCCATCCTCACTTCTGCGCTGCTGCTGGTGGCAGCTTCTGCCTTCAGAGCTGGGCTCCCGGCCAGCACCCACCGCTCTCCAGCTGCCCAGCTCTGAAGACAGTGCCGCCCATCAGCAGCAACTCAAAAGTAAGGGTAGCAGTACTGCGAGCTCCCCATCAATAATTTTGTAACATTCCCCCCACAACTCCTTTTTGGGTCAGGACCCCTACAATTACAATACCATGACATTTCAAATGTAACTGGCTGAAATAATGAAATTTACGATTTTTAAAATCGTCTGACTGTGAAATTGACCAGAATGGACCATGAATTTGGTAGGGCTCTAGATATATAGTATGGCAAATACTTCAAGAGTCCAAAAAAAAAAAAAAGAAAAGAAAAGTTACGGACCCAGGGTGAAATGGGGTGAAAGGCAACTTTCCAAATAGGAGGGCTTGGAGCAGTAACTCTCTAGGTATAGGAGAATTTAGATAAGCAGAATGTAATTTCTTGAACTGGAATATGGGCTGAATAGCGGGGTCAGCATCCTGATGCTTGCAGAGAATGCCAGGCACTCTTCAATAACCTCAAGGAGGCAAGTGGTCTGTGGGATAGGCTACTCAGGAGACCTGGGTTCTATTCTCGGCTCTGTCACTGACCTGACGTGTGACTCTTGCAAGTCACTTCATCAGTCTCTGCTTCTGTTTCCCCCTCACTCTTTGTCTTGTCTATTTGGATTATAATATCTTTGGGGCAGGGACTGTATCTCACTGTTTGTATATACAGCACATAGGACCTTGGGGGTCTTCCTCTCGGTTAGCGTCTCTAGGCATTACTGGAATACAAATTAAATACAGTTTGGAAGAAAATGTGGTGTTGTTTTTTTCTTTTGGAAAAACATTGACTTTCCTTCAAAAAACTGGAAACCCCCAAACTGAAAATGTTTGACTGGAAACTGCAAAAAAACAAAAAAAAATCCTGTTCTGTTTTCATATTACCATGTTCACGGTTTCGTTTTCTAGGACAAGAAATTGGAAATTTTCAAGGGAAGCAGAAAATTTTCATTTAGTGTCAGGGCTGGGATGTAGGCAGCCATGCCTAGTGGCTGGCCTAGGGCAAGGGCCAGGTCACCACGCCAACCAAGGTTCAGAAACAGGAGGTTAGGCACCGAGATTCAGATACCAGAAATCGTTCAGGTAACCAACAGATTGGGATCAGGATACAAGAGCGGGTAGTGCTGGGTGAGCTGTCCAAAGCAGGAAGGAGCCCAGTTGGAGAGCTTCCTGTTCCGCCTTCCAGTTTAAGTAGGAGGAGCAGACCAGTCAGGACTCAATTGATGGAGAGTTGGAATGTGGTGTAGTGATCCCCTACAGACCTGGGTTTAAGACATGTGGGTCATGACAATTCATTGAAAACCCAATTTTCTGTTGAAAAATAGTTTTGCTGGAAATTTTTCAACCAGCCCTATATTTAAATAGCAGTAATACCAATGAAGGCTTAAATCTTGCAGTGCATTACTCACCCAAAAAGCAGCAAAGAGCTAAACCTTTTCTGAAGCTAAAAAACCACTCCTTTAGTATGCACTTTCTGATCCCAGATGGGGCCAGAAGTGGACATCCCAGAATATTGTGAGAGAATATATTAACTCTGTATTTCTAATCCATCTCTAATTACAAAGTACAGTACCAACAATCCTGGGAGAGTCCTAGGCCAGTCTCTGCAGGCCTATATGGCTTTGATAATTCAGATAAACAGCTGAATATCTGGTGGCTTAGCCAAATATCCAGAACTTCACAGGTTTAAGTACCACTAAATCACTAAATATGTTCATATTACTAAGAGTATTGCTCCATTCTGCAGGGACTCCAACTTGGCCTGTTAGAATTGTATTTAACTAGGCTCAGACAATTCGCTTTATCTCCAAATGGCAAAGTTTGTACAATGCCATTTTTTATCATGTAATGCTCCTTCATAAATTCCTTAGTTTTTTTTTCCACTGAAACTCTTGTTGAAAATTAAACTATTAAATGTCGTGTAAACATTACTGAATTAGGATGTTAACATTTGAAAATTGCCTCATTTCTCTTTAATGTGTTTTTGCTGTTTTCCTTGCCTAATTATCCTTCTTTTCAATATTTATGTTAACGTGACCTTTCTCTGATTGAATGGCTTTAAATGCTTCTCAAGTACTTACAGGATCATGATTTTAAAATTAAATTATGTCGTTGTGGAAAAGATTGCAATGACATCCAAAAAGCAGCAAGAGGCGGGAAGGAGGCCTGTATCTCGGCCCACATGAGTTAGGTGTTGATTCTGAAAGTATTACAGAGATGTGAACTCTTTCAATCAAATGGAATGCACGTTAGATAACAGCAATGACTTTTGTTTTCTGTTCCTGGTTAGAAAGATTTTCAAGTGAATTTCAGGTCTTGTCAAAGTTGCCAAATTCACCAGCCCTGAAAGCTTAACCTTACTAAGTGTATACTGCTCTGAATTATTGCTCCCACTAACACCAGTGGAGCTACTCCAGGGATGGACTTGGCGTGGTAGGGCTGCTCACATGAATATAGGCAGCAGGGCTATATCCAGACTTTCCAATTCAGTTCTATTTTAGGGCCAAATTCTGCTCTTTAAAACCCTGTGAAGTCAAAGGGAACAAATTCTATAATAGTAAAAGCCGACAGCAGAGTTTGCCCTTAAATACTGGGGTTTGATTTACTATGCTTTTTTTTGCACGGCCTTCAGAAGAGATGTTCTGGAACAGGTGTAACCACTCGCTTCAGGAGCATGACAACCTCCAATCCTCTCTGTCATGCACTCAGTTTCCTCACCTCCACTTGGAGGGAGAGATTCTAAGTGGCCGGAGGAGTGGAAATGAGAGAGGACCATTTTGGAAGATGGAACTGGACTAAGGGAAGAGATCTCAGGAGGCCATCTAGTCCAACCCCCTGCTCAAAGCAGGACCAACCCCAACTAAATCATCCCAGACAAAGCCCTGGCTTGGATGATTTAGTTGGGTCTGGTCCTGCTTTGAGCAGGGGGTTGGACTAGATGACCTGCTGAGGTCTCTTCTAACCCTAATCTTCTATGATTCTGCTAACAGAGAAAGAGGGAGGAAAAGAAAAGTAAAACCAGAGGGGGAAGCAATCTTCAGGAAAGATGTTTGTTTGATTTTTCATCCTTTTTCTTTAAAAAAAAAAAGGTCAGAACTGAGGGAAACCCCTGAATGCTGAATGATTGATGTAGAAGGAAGAGTGGGAAACAGGAAGAAAAAAGGGAAAGATGAGTGGGGGAAACAAAGGGAAGGGACTGTCTGTTTTAGATAGCAACCTCATTTTATACAACATTTTGAATCTTTGATTTATCATCTTTTGATATGCACGAGTACACAAAGACAAGGCACCTCATAGTACTGTCTCTTTGGCATGAATTACCAAACCAGCTGAAACTAGCAGCTAGCTCAACCAGCAGCCTCCAGCAGAACTCAACCCACAACCGGACTCCAGCAAGCTAAATCCCATCCCCACCCCATAACAAACCCTAGTCCCTTTCAAGCTCCTCTGTCCTCACAGCCTGAGTAAGTGGGTGCACCTTGCAATGTGACCTCTTGGTCAATAGTCCTGAGCTATTTTGGGCCAGTGGTGAAAACAGGTGATTCAACTGCATTGAGCAGCAACAACTGTAAATATGCATAACTTTGGTCAAGAGGGGTGATACCCACTTCCTGAGATATAACCCCAGATTGTGGTTCAGCCTCGTTTCCTTCTTGAAAAGTTGACAATTATGACAGAGAATGCATTATTAGCCTCCAAGCAGAGCCAAGAAGAGGCATCTCATTGAGATGACATGCTGCAGATAAACTATATGAATTACTAGATAGTCTAGAATTTCAGGATGAGAAATGATAACATTTAGCAAGTTTGCTCTGTCCAACTCGTCTCTGGTTGCTTCAGATCAATGCCACTAATGCAAGTCCTGTCCTCCCACCCTCCTCCCACATGACCTTAGCCAGATAAACAGTAAACACACTTTGCTGCTAAAACTAAACAAGACAGAGTCACTGCTGAGAGGTTTAGGAAAAAAGCCCCCCAAAAAGCATTTTGTGGGGCGGGTGGCAGGGAGGAAGACAGAAAGAGAACGCAATCATCTTTTTACGGGAAAATATGTCAAACTGTCATGTTAGTCTCCGCTGAGACTCCAAGTGCTAACGGTTGCCAGGGTAACTGTTGTGCCAAGCCTCAACACTTATGTATTTTTCCATTGATAATTGCTAATGTGAACAAGTGCTGGCTTGCACTTTACACCTGCCTGGCTTGTAAGTCTACCTTAATTGGATGTGCCAAGTTTGAGGAAAAAGTAATCTGCCCTTTCAAGACAAGTGACAGGTAGATGAAGTGTTGTTTAGGCCTTTATTGTAACAATTTTGCTGACAAAATTACTGTGAACTGTCTTCCCTCAGTGCACATATACTGTCTGCCTTTTGTTTACTGAATGCAAAGTTGCTGGCTTTATGAAAGTAAATCTGGCTAAAGTTTTAAAAAGCAGTTTGGGGCTGCATACTGAAATGTCACTTTGACCTCAAGGTTCAATGTAATTCTTTTTAGTGGCTCAGTGCATTTTATTTCAGATGTTATGTGAAAACCCTCTTTCAAAATGGTTCTCCCTTATTCCCCTTGACCAACATTTTAACAAGAGGGGTTTTTTCATGATTTGAAATTGGTTAATTAAATGCTGGATCTCTCAAGGAAAAATCCCGTAGAATTCAATAGAGATAAAACCCATAGAATTCTGTAGAAATTGCTCTACTGATCTCTAGCCTAAGAATTTCAAAAGTAAAAAGTGAATTTGCATCCCCCTGTTTTTGGGTGCCCAACTCAGGACACTTTAAAGCAGCAGTGCCCAAACTTTTCCTGTCACACCCTCCTCCTTACCAGTAATGGAATCTGTCCACGCATCCCCTCCATTACTGCACACTTGGCTCAGCGAAGAAGCTTGGGCTGAAGGCGGAGCTGTGGACTGAACTGAGAATGGGGGAGGAGCTAGGTTTAGAGGTGGAGCTGTCCTGGGGGTGGAGAGGGAATGAGGGCATAGCTGGGCTCAGGGCGAGCTGCGACCAGAGGAAAGCTGTGGGGCCAGAGCGAAGCTGGGGGCAGAGTGGGGCTGGGTGGTGCTCCTTCCCCACCCCTCGTGGGGTGCCTGGGCCCTGCTGCGCACCCCCAGAATGTTCCTCTGTGCCCTCCTGGGGGGCATGCCCTGCAGTTTGGGAACCATTGCCTTAAAGGGTGACTTTGAGCTTAGCACTTTCTAACATCAGGCCTCTGTAAGGTATCACAAGCTGAGCATCAAGAAACTCAGACATGCAAAATCACTAGTGACTTTTGCCCAATAGGATCTCATTCTCTAGTCAGTTATTTCCATAGGTGTGCTGTACGATCATATAACATCCCATAATGCAGATAAAATTCTCTCCTCAATTCTACAGCATCACATCCCCACCCCCAAAAAACTATAGAAAAGTTAGTATGTTGTACAGGCGAGTCGCATCTTAGGCGCATTTAACATGCGCGAATTCAGCTTTGCGCAGTCGGCAAAAGCAGAAAAAAAAGAAAAAAAAACAATTTTAAAACTGCATCTGTAGTGCGGGCGATTTCGCCTGCCATTCAACTCAATGAGCACATCACTATACGCGGTTTTAGCTTTATGCGCTAAGCGCGGAACGGAACCCCCACGTAAGATGAGACTTGCCTGTATATGATTTTTTCCATAAGGGGATTACAGAGCTTGTTATGTTCAGTTCTTGTTTGCATTTCAGAACTGTGTCAAGTCTGGCCAGCTTCCCTTCTGAGTGCATGCACTCCCTATAATTCAGCATTTCTTTGAGGTTGTTTTTTCCCAGTGTCTTGAACTGAAGTAAAGCTTCATGAAACCAATATGTAAGAAAGAATTAATATCTGAATAAATACATAGCACTTATTATTAGCAGCTTGCATCCAAAGAGCTCAAGACTCTTCATAAAGGATAAGTAGTTTTATTCCATTTTACAGATGAGGAAACTGAGGCACAGCGAGTCTGTGGCAGAGCGAGAAGTAGGACACAGGCCTCCCACCTTGCTGTCAAGTGCTCTAACCACCACAACACTGCCTGCCTTGTTCAGATGTTTCCATGATCATATAGGCTAGGTGGTGAAATGCTCATTCACACTGAGTAGTGACTTGCTCCTCAAGTATATCTGTTTATTTCAGTGGGGCTAACTGAGGACTAAAAACACTGTTCGGTGTGAGTAAAGGTACAATCTGGCCCATAGTAACATGCCAAACTGTTATACTGGATAATCATATTAAAACTGGAATTATTTAAATCCCAAATGTATTCTGAAGACCACCAGCCAGCACACTGTAGGTAATCATTTCCTCTCTAAGAACACTGTGGCTTAGAATCCGTGGAACACTGTGGCTTAGAATCCGTGGAACTTTTATTGTCAAGTTAGTTGAACTAATTATATGAGCAAACAAGGGCTGCTGAGCCTGCCCAGGGAGGCAGGGTATTTACTGCACCTCATTCAGGATATGTTTATTCCCCATTTTAAGGGGATCGGTCTGTCTCCTCTAAGAATTCTTACTTGGCATAGATTCCTTGGGCTACGTTCCACCCTCACACGCTTGCATGGTTGCAGAGATGTAACTGAGGGACAGAATTGGGGATTGGATGGATGTAACTGAAGGCAGAATGTGGTTCCAAGAATGTATAAGCAGCAACCTGTCATGAAGCATCAGTTGGCTGAGCATTTATTAATGGCCACGACATATAGGAGAGCGAGATTTCACACTGTCAGTCACTAACACTGATGGAGGTTGAGGCATATATAAGAAGCTTACAATGGTAGGAAAGGATTGTGTTTTTTCCCTCCCCCTTCCTCCCCAACATCAACAGACAGCAATTTTATTCACTTTGTGGTTGAAAAATTGACCTAGATTTTCAACTCTGCCACTGAATTGTTGACAAAAGCATCTATAGAGGGAGTTTATCCAGGGATGTTACTAAAATGGAGCAGCATGGATACACATGGTGGAGAACTGCAATACAATATCAACGATATTTTAATCACTGCATCTGACTATAATGAGGAGTAAACCATTAAGGAAAAGTTTTGGCAAGTGTCTTAAATATGCTAGAACAATGAGTAATTCACAGTCAGATAGGAAGCTGCTGTCCCTTATACAATCTATAGATCAGCAGACCGGGGAAGCAGCACCCACTTGAATATCTGACATACCAAGAGAAAGCTCCCACTGGGAGACACCGGCACCGTTCATAAGGGCACATCAGACCTTTCCACAGAGAAAGCTGCAGAGCACAGAAACTTGCTTCTTACAAGCTGCAAGGTTTTTCTGAGCTGCTGTTATGCTACATATTCCTCTCGAAAGGCAAGGATTGCAGCCGCAGTGAAGAGGTAGAAGGTAGGATGCAGGATGATAAGTAAGATGAGGATGCAAGAGCAACTGTGGACTCGACTGCACAGATTCTGATGCAGACATACACAGCCAAGTTCCCTTTGTGTGCCTTCCAGGCTCCCCTTCCAGCTGGGTGCACGTGTAGCCTGATCTCTAGATTATGTATTAATTATATTGATTACCTAACAATTTCCAGTTATTACTTTGAGGGTTGACAGGTTCTTGCCCCACGATCAGGCCCAAGATCAGTATTAAAATTACTACAGGAGACCCCCCGCTAGAACGCGCGTCAACATAGGGTAAATTTGGAATTAGCGCGGGGGCAACCATGGATCCCAAAATAAATTATTTACATTGGGATCCATGGTAACACCCCTCCTCCCATTATAACGCGGTCCCCGCATTAATGCAGTACCGCGCATGACTCCCAAATCCCACATTCTAGCAAGGGTGCGGTGTATATAGGTGGGAACCCCGATGTGCATGGTTGCAACACTCACACTATAGGAACTCTTCTCTATTTCCAAATAGTTTATTAATACATTTAGCAAAGTCACAAACACTCTCAGACAGGTATACAGAGACTGCAGAATGGACATCTGCACGTCCATATACTCACATCATCTCTTACCGGATGACTTGAAATGTTAGCCATTATCTTCCTTATCACCCACCATTTCCTTCCTCTTCATCACCAGTGGCCATCATTCTGGCCCCTTCCAATGGCAACGTCTCTCTCTCCTACTGCCCACAGTTTGGGATGCAACTTTAATAGGTTATACTGACACCATTATAACTAATGCATAGTGGTTTTCCCCCTTTTCCTTATTTATAGTTCCTTATCCTCCTCTCCTATAGGTTACTATATTGATACATGTAACTACCATTTCAGCTCACAGTGGATTTTACTTCCACGTTCCTTGCGGTAGCAGTTACTGGAACACTCTACGTCCTACTGTTGAGCAAGCTTTCCTTAGTTCCTAAAATCCAAAGGTAACCATTGATCTATGCCAAGGTTACGGCCTACTTGACTACACTTATGCTAACCTATGCTTCAGCTAATGTCTTGCAGGATATAGTATACTGTAGCTTTCTTATGTTACAGATGAATATAATGAAAGCAGCTAAATATAATGATGGCAAAGCAGTGAATATAGTACAATAAAGGCAAGCCTATGGGCTACATGTGGTTCTGCCGATACCCCTGAGGTTAATGCTGCAAGGACTTGCAATGCTACTCTGAGCAATTCACCACCCACTTTACTTCCCGTTTTCATGGAAGCCTCATTCATAGGGCCACTTCCCAGATCTGCTCTAGCTATCTCGGGTACTTATCTGCCCCTCAGCTTACCATAGTATTTGAGCACTCTACAATCATAAATGTATTTATCCTCATAGCTCCCCTGGTAGCTAGGAGCTATTAACACTGCCCATTTGCAGATAGGCAACTGGGGGACAGAGAAATAAAGTGACTTGTTCAAGGGGTAACAGGAAGCATGGCAGAGCAGGGAATTGAACCCAGGTATCTCAAAAACAAGGCTAACACTCTAACCCACTGGTCCCCAAACATTTTCAATCATGCCCACCCCTTACCTGGTCTGCGCCCTTCCAGGAGCTAACGTCAGGGAGCGGGGCTGGGAGTGGGGTGGGGCAGGGCCACGGTTGGGAGCCGGAATGGAGCTGCGGCCGCAGCTGGGACCCATGGCCAGGAATGGGGTTGCAGTCGGAGTTAGGAGCCAGGGGCCACGCTTAGGAGCAGGACCTGGATCTGCGGCTGGGGCCATGGCCAGAAACGGGTTCAGGAGTGGAAGCAGGGCTGGGACCAGGGGCAGGGCCTGAAATGGAGCTTGGGGGCAGAGTTGGGCTGGATGGCGCTCCCTCCCTACCCTCTGTGGGGGCTGATCTGTCCCCGCAAATGTTCCTCTGTGCCCCCCTAGGGGGGCACGCCTCACGGTTTGGGGACCACTGCTTTAACCACTGGGCAATCATTCTGGGTATAACTGTTCCTTTCTGCACACTAGGTAACCTTAGTAAGAAAGGGGGTTTACCACCAAAGGGTGTCGTAAGAGAAAGTGTAGAGATAAAATGGTAATTTAACCACTCTTTTTATATCTTATGTGACTTTTCCATATATTCAAATTCAACACGTCAATGGTGGCCTTTTTTCTTCCAATTATCATGCATATGAGGACTGGTTAGACCAGGGATCTCAAACTCAAATTACCACGAGGGCCACATGAGAACTAGTAAATTGGCCCGAGGGCCGCATCACTGAAACCTTTTCATACAATGATACAAAAGTATAGTCAAAAATGAAAAAAATGAAGAGTAATAGAGTATTCTATTAAAAGTCAGTGTATTAACTTTTTTAAAACTATAATGCAAAGATGGGTTTTAATAAAATATAAACACTCAGTAATGTTTGGAGCTTGGCTGCTAGTGGAGTTGGTGCCTATGGCGAGCCGCAGGAAATAACTCCATGGGCCACGCGTTTGAGACTCCTGGGTTAGACTCACATTTTACCAGCATACAATATATATAGTTTGTTACGATAACTTTCAGTATTATAACTAACAATTGGTTCTTTAATTCTGGTCAAATGTGTGAATGCCATTTACTGGGAAGGAAACACCTGCATTTCAGGATGGACTCTTTACATGCAAGGTTCTGAATCAGTAAAAGGCAAGAAGTATATTCCTTTCCAAAACAGTTAGCAAAAGTTCCAGCCACAGCTGATTGGTGGATTTATTTTTTCTGACTGGTCTAATAAAAATATTCCCCCCCCCTTTTTTTTTTCATGCTCCATACCAGGTCAGGAAGCTCTTTTCCTCTAAATTAAGGGACAACATTTCTTACACTTGAAAATGTCCATTTTATTATTTTTAGATTTTAGAGATTTTCACTGGTTAACATTAATCTGGTGCACAGCACTGAAGTAGATGTAGTGTCAGAAGCAGCCAGGGTAAAATATTGAAGATGAATTTAAAAGAGTGAGTGATGAGCTGTCAAAGAATCATAGATACTAAAAAAAAAGGAATGGTCGAAATTAAAGATGGAAAAGACCTTGTGAGTCATCTAGGGCAGTGGTTCTCAACCAGGGGTATGCATACCCCGAGGTACACAGAGGTCTTCCGGGGATACATCAACTCCTCTAGATATTTGTCTAGTTATACAACAGGCAACATAAAAAGCACTAGCAAAGTCAGCACAAACTAAACTTTCATACAGACAATGACTTGTTTATATTGCTCTATAAAATATACAGTGAAATGTAAGTATAATATTTATATTTCAAATGTTTTATTTTTTAATTATGTGGTAAAAATTAGAAAATAAGCAGTTTTTTAGTAACTGTGCTATGACATTTTTGTATTTTTATGTCTGATTCTTGTAAACAAGCACTTTTTAAGTGAGGTGATATTTCGGTGAACTCTAGACAGAGTCCTGAAAGGGGTACAGTAGTCTGGAAAGGTTGAGAGCCACTGAGCTAGGGCTTGATTCTCTCACTCACTCTGGTTTAAGTCAGGAGTAATTTCACTGAAGTCATTGGTGAAGTGAAAGGAGAATCAGGTATTCCCTACAATATATTTACTAGTGCTTTGACTTATCCAAAGTTCACTTGATATAGAATAGCCATTACGTTATGTCAGCAATTTTTCCTGCTCTTCCATGCTAGCTTTTCAGATTCTTCTCATGTAGTCACCTGCCTTCCAGTCTCCTTACCACAAAGAGGTAGGAATGTTCCCACCAGCAGTGGCTAGCCAGGGCAGCAGGCATACAGAAGGTGGTAGAAGGAAGCACTGCTATAACATGTGTTTGCACAGGGTAGCATTAGTAGTTCCTGAGCATCTGTGCTTCAAGGACTTAATTCACCAGGAGAGTGTGTGAATCTCTCTTATTTTGAATCAGTTCAACTAGAACTAGACCTAATTTTCATGCTATTAATTTGAGGGAAAATGCCATCACTAGCCATGGCAAAGGTTCTTGCATTGGATGTAAATATCAAGAATTCTGTTTAAAACCCCTGATTCTATAACTATTTTTGAATGCAATAAACAGACACTGATTAAAAAGAATTCCAGTTTTTCTGGTTGATGGAAACAACATTTATTCTAGTCCCTTTTGCTCTTCCCAGATGTCCTGATAATTTTGTGAGCTTCCATTGAGCACCAGTGGAAGACAGAAGCCACACGTATGACTGTCTCCTTAAGTGTGAAGGACAAACTGCAAAACTTCAGTGACAAACTTTGCCATTGTAAATTGCAGTTGCTGATTCTTTCAGGCAGTTTGTCATTTTTTTCATTGTCAGGGCTGGATTACAATAGCTCACTGTATAATGCATAAGAGTTGGAAAACAGGGACAGAGCAAGTACTATCCGCCTATTCTCACAAGTCCCCTATTGTTAATGATTTTCTTCTCTGTGAGCAGCGCTCTTACAAGATCGTGGTGACTCCTTTTAAGCTAGTGATGGACTGAATGCGTGGTGGTTGGTTTGAGATTAGGATTGAGACTAGAGTTCAAGGTTGGGTTTGAGACCAAATCCTGGATAGGATTTAGGCTCATATTCCAGGGATTTTGAGCAATCAAATTTTTGAATTGCTCCACTCCAGCTCTGGGCATAAACCTACTGCTCCGTGCTCCAGCTCCGGGTTCCGCTCCAAAGCCCTGTCATATTCAGTGGCTCCAAGATCTCATGAGATTTTAGCCTGGAATGGCAGCAGTCTAATGAGATTAGCTGACCTTGCACAATTTGTGTAACTGAGCCTGGAAAATTAGGCCCTTTTATGTTTGTGGTCTGACAGGTCACCAAACGTGAAGGAGAAGTTCCTCTCTGGGAATTTGAATTAGAATATCAGATCCTCTCCTGTCCTGCAAAAGCTCCCAAAATTCCAAGGAGCCCTAACACATACTTAAATATTTATACTGCACTTGTCACCCCCTGACTGTCCCACACAATCACCATGGTGCCTGACTTGTCTGTAGCCACGTCAGATTTTTTTCCTCTCCTTTCTATTCTTCTACTCTGATTTTATTTTTATTTTTGTCATTAATCTTCACTACCTCATTCCAAGGACAGGCGGAATAACGGGTGGTTTGTTGTTAATGTAATGACCCTTACGGTTATGGGAAAGCTTTACTAAATGCAGGTGGGTCTTGCAAGTTGTCTTGCAGACAGATGGGTTTGATCTTATCTTCTGCTCTTGTGGAAGAGTTTCACAGGTACAACTAGCCACCCAAATTCCTCTGGGCCTGAGTATTCATCTTCCTACCATCATTTATGCTAGTACAACGTGAGTATGAAGCACCATCCACTGAGTGATAGCATTTTACATTCGTTGTACTGGTTTGAGTGGTTTGAGCATTGGCCTGCTAAACCCAGGGTTGTGAGTTCAATCCTTGAGGGGGCCATTTAGGGATCGGGGGCAAAAAATGGAGATTGGTCCTGCTTTGAGCAGGGGGTTGGACTAGATGACCTCCTAAGGTCCCTTCCAACCCTGATATTCTATGATTCTATGATGATTCTATGATAAATGACTGACAAGGAGCAGGACAAGGAAGAATCAGCCCCTCTCTCTCCAAGTCAGGTGCTCTCTAAACCTACTGTCTCCATTGAAAGTTAAATCAACCCTGAGAGTTGTGATGACCTTAGGAGACTTAAGTCTTGAAAAAGCTTTGATTCAGAGTTCCCCTCCACATGCCCCCCTCCCCTTTTAAATATTTATCTGAGAAGGTGAATTCAGTTCCTTGAGCGAGTGGAATTTTTGGATTGGTCAAAATTGTTACATTGTAAGTTGTTCATGGGTGTGAGGCCACTCTAGGTATAGGCAAACTAGGCAGCTGTCTCAGGCTGCAGATTCTGCCTAGGGCAGTAGGGGCGGCCAAGTCAAACCTGAATGGTTCTGCGATCCTGTGTGCCAAGTCACACCACTCGCTCAGATTTGACCTGGCTGCCCCTCTGTCATGATTGACTGGTGGCTGGGCCAAACCTGTGTGGAGCTGTGACCAGAGTTGGTTGGTGAAAATAAAGACTGAGTCAATCTGTCAGGTCCTGATCAGAGTATATGTGTTGCGGGGGGGGGGGGGGAGATCACTGTCTGTATCCAGCGTAGAGGAGAGGCTTGTGGTGGGGAGGGATGTTGGAGAGTGAGTTCACCCCACAGCCACAACTCCTGCCCCACAGGGCTGGGCCGAGCTCCCTGCCCCACCACTCGCCGATTTGTTGAATGGGGGAGGGGTTAGCCATCTGACTGCCCCAAGAAAACAAGAAGGGGGCAGGGGGAGAAAAGGTCACCAACCCCACATAACGTTCCAAAATGAAGCTGGGTGCTGATGCCAGGGCTAAAGGGGTTGGGGGCTGAGGTGGGGAGGGGTGTCCTGGGTGAGCCATAGAGAACTGCAGCATTGAAGAAGGAAGAGGGGCATTGGTGCAGGCAGGAGTTGGGCATTTGGGCTGATCTTTAGGGTAGATGGACTCGTGTATTGGGGGTAGCAAAAGGGCCCTGGGAGGAGTAAGAAGCAGGGACGGGGCAGCTGGGGTGAAGAGGGAGGTTGGGAGGAGGGAAGTGGTTTGGGGATGGGGGAATAGATGAGGTTTTAAGATGGCGGTTATTGGAGAAGGTGAGCAGTGCCAGGAGAAGGATTGGGGTGGAGATGTGGGGTTTTGAAAGTGGAGAGAGGGTTTGGCAGGATGATGTGTTATGGGGTGTTTATTTGGGGAGATGGGGATTGGTGTGGTGGGGAAGTGGGATGCATGGGGAACTGGCAGGAGGAGGCGTTGTGGTGTTTGGGTTTATTTGGGGGGGATTGGAGGGTTGGGTGTGTTTGGGGATGAGGTAGCAGGGGGTGCATGGGTTTAAATGGAGGCTGGTTGGAGGTTGAGGGAAAGTGGGTGTGAGGGACAGGTTGGGGGCTATGACGGGGGTTATTTAGTCTATGGAGGGGATGAGTGGTGGCTTTGAGGGGTGGGTTGGGGTTGGTGAGGGCTGTGGGAGGGGGTTATATGAAGGTGCATGGTGGGGGTTGAGGGGAAGTGGGTGGGAGGGATGGGGGCTCGGAGTGCAGGGAGCTGTGTGGCACGCTATTAACACAGCTGGCTATGGCTGTCCGGCTCCCTCATCCGCAGCTCCTTCTCCCTTTTCTCGCCTGTTCTCTCCTCCCCTCAGTCTCACTTGCCCACTCCATCCCTCCCAGCTGGCACCAGCCCCAGTTCCATTCACAGGCACCTCAGGGGTGTCTCACTTCCCTCATCAGGCTCCAGGGCCTCTCCCTGCTTGTCCTGCTGCTGGCAGTCACATGGCTCAGCCCTGAGCTGGTCCTGGTGCCACAGGAGGCAAGCTTCACTTGCCAAGCGGGGCTGTGCATGCAGGTGGTGGGATGGCTGAGATTTGTTTCGGGGGGGAGAGGGAGTTGAGCCTCTTCCAGCTCTAGCTATCTGCCATCTATGGCAGTGACCCTGTGTGCCAGGTCACAATGACAATTACTCAAATTTGGCCTGGCTGCTCACTCCATCCCCCGCTCATGACAGACTGGCACCCAGGCCAAGGCTGAGTAAGTGGTGCTGCGGCCTGGTGCTTGGCCCTCCCCACTTTAGCATTACCACCCAACTATCAGAAGGCTCATCCACCGCACCCCTGGTTGAGAACCACTGTTGTAGGAGTGGGGGAGGCACAGTGAAGTTTTGCCTACAGCAGACTATCTTGAGAGGCCTCTGATATAGGGACTGTTTATTCAATGTCAAACATAGTCGGGTCCTGGTCCACTACTGGGTTCCTAGGCACTGTGATAATACAAATAATAATTAAAATGATTGCAATAATAATGGTGTGGGTGTGTACATATAAAAGTATATTAAAGGGGGGAAGACACCCTTCTGTATAAATCAAATAAAGAAAAATTACACAGACTAAACCAGAAAGCATTTACATTTCTGACGTCCTCTTAAAACAGTGCTGACGAAATAACTCCATGGCGCATGTGACTGGTCGATACATAAGTAATAGGATCTTAAAACGTTCCTATAATGATGTGGGTGGTTTGGTTTTGTTTTTTTTCGGAGTTGGATATGGAGCTTTGTCATGGATTTTAACTTTAATATGGTACAAAATGAACTGTATCTTATACAAAAATGAGTGTTTTGTTTTTTCCTTCCTAGGATGGATACATTTCATCACATTGACATATGGTTTGCTCTGTACTTCTTGGACACTGAAGAAAACCTGTAATTAAGGTAAAGAAATGACTGACTCTTTAATTTTTGTATAAGCGTGGGCTCTACAGCTTTTTGTGATGGAAGATATGATGCTTGCGGTTACCTCTTTGTGCTCATTTTCTTAGGCTATGTCATGCTTCATTTAGAAACTGGAGGCAATTGTTTGAATTCTGAATGCTATAAAGATTCTGGTTACAGCAGTTTATTTTGACATAATAGCCCCTGTGGCCTGTCTTGGCTTTGTTTAAGAAGTGGAGGCCTAGACCCTTAAAATTCTACCAGCCCTGTAGGAAGGGATTGTTTTATGTGCAGCAGATGTGTGTTGTTTCAAAGGAATTCATTTTGAAGGAATTTTAAGGCCCCAGGATCCAGATTGAGATTTTGAAAACACCACAATTTAGGGTAAAAATCTGAAAAACACCTACATGACATAGTACACTAATTCCCATTAAAAGTCATTGTGATTTAGGAGCCAAAGCCCCATTGCTTTTTCAGAGGGACTAGAGATCCTAGGTGACTTTGGAGCTTTTGAAAATTTTACCCATAAAAGTAATTTTAGAACTCGTTCGGGGATTAATATATTTCTTAATCAAGGTGCATTTTCTTAAATGTATTGGTGTTGCATAGGTAATGCCTGTGGTTCAAAGTGAAAATATGCACTTGATTCAGCAGTCAGAGGGTCATAAGTGTAAAGATATAGGCTAAGGTTTTCAAAGGCTCTTAACTGTAAGGAGTTAATTGCCCAAATACCAGTGAAACTCAATTGGAGTTGAGTGCCTAACTCCCTTGAGCGCTTTTGAAAATCCCAATAGCTTCTTGGTTCACTCTTCCTTGGTAAATCCTTCAAGCACTTTCCTCATCAGATGTGCAATAGGATTGGAGTTCAGCATCTAACAAGGTGCCACCAGCTTCTAGTGCTATGTATGGTTTGTGATTAAACCAGTGATTCTGTTTTTTTACAGTCATGGATACTAAGGAAGAGTCAGTGTAATATACTGGTTTTAAGTGTGATCTTGTTGGCCCACAGAGAAAATTAGATGTATGGCTATTGCCAGCTGCTAGAGCTCTCCTATATCTCTTTTCTTAGAGGCTTGCATTGTTGTCACTTAACGGGTAAGGGTTCTAACCTAGGCTTCCCAGGTGTTTGTGTCTATATGCTTCATTCAGTAATTGTGTCGGTTGTTTGCAACATGTGGATTTGTTACAGGTGTGCTGCTATATATGGCATTCCTTCACTGGGATTCCCATCAGCAGGGGACCCTGTGAATCTGACATGGTGGTCCTCAGCTAGTGAACAGGCAATAGTACATTATGCACTGTGCCATGTTGGCTTAATTCTTGCCTCAGTTAAGGTATTCTTTCATGGAATATTCTATTCAATGCCTCAGGCCCTATTGCCAGGAAACCCAAATGCTTGACTAGATTTCCTGATGTTCAGGTTAGAGATACCTGGTTCAGCATTCACAAATTAGCTTTCCCAGGTCTGAGGTTGGGGCAAAGCTGTGGTGACCTTCCGTGTCACAGAATCTTTTATCTCCTTCACCCTACTCATGGTTGCTGTCCTGCATGTGACCTTCAAAGTTTTACCTAGTACAGTCAAAACATTTTTGTCATGGAGTGAGCTCTCTTCTAAAAGTATATACAGAACAAAGAAAGTAATTTCTTTAAAGCTTTGGGATGCCTAACTTACAGTTTCCTTACTCACAATTGTCAGAAATACTCTTTTGCTAACATGTTATGTTATTGCACTTGATTGCATTGGTCAGATTTTATTACATCTTAACATATAACTTTAGTTGATTTGATGCAACTTGACAGATTGTATCAAAGATGTAACACAGCAGCCACACACACACACACGTCTCTCTCTTTCATTCAATAAAACTACACTCCTAAAATTTCAAATGATGTTCCTAGGATCACGTGTTAGTTAGTGAGCAGGTTAGGTAGCATTGCAGTGGGGGACCAGTCATAAAACTGAAATGCTGATTCCACTTAGATGGTTTTCAGAAGTTGTTGGGCCTGATGAGGTGAATTTTACACCAGTGTACCATTGATTCAGTGGATTTACACCATTAAAATCAAGTGCAGTATGAGACCCAGTGGTTTTAAAGCATGATAGCATATTGCCCTTAGATACCAGTATAATGTCCTCATACAGATGTTTTTGGTTTGGTTCTAGAATCTTTGAATGTCCACAATAGAAGATTTACACAACACTTTGTGCAAATTTGATACAGGTTATCTGGGTATTGTTTAGTTATCAGAAGACATCCAGCCACATACGAATGAAGGTATTCATGATTTATTGAGTCTGTGTATTCATTCCAGGCTTCTAGTGACCCTGAGACCTGGTAACTAATGTGGTTTATGATGCACTGCTTTTTCTCTCCATTAAAGCTAAAAGAGTGGAAGGGGGAGGGGAAATCATGGTACTCCAAATAATTGCAAGGTGAGATAAACCAGCATTAACAATATGAGTCTCTCACAACTCCCACTGATTTCAGAGGGTGTTGTATGCATGTGTGCATGGTAAGTGTACAAGAAATAAATAAAAGTAGAATCACTACTAGTGCATCTTATGCATAATACAATAAACCTGTCTTTATTGGAGGACATTTGCTAACAGGCACAAGTGGATGTTTTGACCTGCATGCACTCAGTGGGGTGAAAGGTGAGAGAGTGGAAAATCTATTAATTGGTTTTCCACTTAAACCAAAGAAAATTGTTTTTTTCCTAACCAAGGCAGAAGGAGACACGCTTATACAGAAATGTTGATACTGTGTGTTCCTGAAAATGATACCAAATCTACTGGTAGCAGAGCTTAGTCTTCAGCTAGTGTGATCTGAGTAAGAGCTTGGGAAGCAAGTCCTTGTAAGAGAGACAGAGATGTCCTCTCCCAGGAATTTGTTTTATGAAAACATCTGCCATTTGGTACAATCTGGTCCATTTTAAAAACAACAGTTTTGTGCTTCAGAAGTCTCTTTATTAGTTCTCCTGGGTGGACTGATGTAGCCATATACAAAGAAGTGGAATAAAACTGGCATAGGCAGGGTTTTGATTTCCCTCTGTAGATTCCTAGAGTTTAAGACCATTAGATCATATGGCCTGACCTCCTGTATAACACAGGTCTTTACATTTCACCCGGTTTACCCCTGTATTGAGCCCGATAACTTGTGTGGCTAATGCATGTCTTCCAGAAAGGCATCCTGTCTTGAGCTGAAGAACCAACAAAAAGCTTTGTGTTGCATCACTCATCCTTTTCCTCTTCTGTCTGTATTTTGTTTGTCTAAATTGTAAGCTCTTTGGGGCAGGATTGTGTCTTACCCTATGTATAAATTACCTAGCACAGATTTGGGTGGTACACAACAAATCAACAATACTATTGTCTCTCTTTTGACATTCATATTATTTGAGGGTTAAGTTGTGATGTGCCCTTGCGTGGGTGTAAGGAAGAGAAGGCAGAAGGAACGTCATCCAATCTTGCACGGCCCACATAAGGGCTGGCAACATTTACAGCCCACATGTTCAGGGACTTGAAGAGACTGCTCTGTCCACGCACCTCTGTGGGCACGGGTCTGGAGGAGACGGGTCATGGCCCTGCTAACCCCAGCATTTAGAAGAGACTGAACACACTGGAGACAGTGGTGGAGCTTGTGTGCATTAGGAAAGCTCATCTTGGGATTGTACAAACTCATATTGCAATATATAAATCCAATAGCCTTCCTGTCAATGAAGGTGAGAGTATGTATCGCCTCTTCCACTAGCTCTTAGCAGGAATCGGGATATCCTAGAAGGTGTTTTTGCAGCTGGTGATGTTCCCTTTGGGGTGGGGTGGGGGATGGTGAGCGAGTGTCTTGTTTTAGGAAAGGCCCCTGTTGAGCGAAGCATTTCAGTGCATGTTTAAGTTCACCTCTGTTCAGCGAAGCACTTAAGCATGTGCTTAACTTTACGCATGTTCTCAAGTCTCTTTGAAGTCAATGGGAAAAGTAAATATTTGTGAAATTTCAGGGCTTTTATCAGAAATCATGACTTTCATTATGGCAAGGAAATTATCATGCCGTAGGACTGTTAAAACACACACACACACTGCTTATATATGGTGGGTGTGACAGAATCAGAATGCATTTCAGGACCACAAGTCTGGCTAGTTGGTGAATTTATGGTGTTCAGGCACTAATATAATTTCTACCATTGTCATTATTATTTCTTTGTACTATTGTAGCACCATATTTAGAAGGAAACTCTTTTTCTCCATTATATTAGTTGGTATTTGGTACTCCAAATATATGCAAGTCACTGTGGTGGGTTTTTTGTTTGGATTTTTTTTTTTTTTGGTACAATGCTGCCAATATTCTTTGATTTTAAATGAACGTCCGTGTAAAAAAAACACCAAAAAACTATACCCAGACATGCTTTATTCTTATTCATTTCACCTTTATATCTGTACTTCAAAAAAGCCTCCTTACTGTACTTCTGACAGAAACTTTTGCTGTGGTTTTGTCTCTTAATCCTTAATTTTGATGATCTCGTCACAATCATAGTTTTCCAATCTCTAATACATACAGAAGATGAAATTGTCGAGTTAATATCTGGGACCACATTCAGGAACCCTATTATATGCAATGGAATAAAAGAGAGAACCAGTTGAAGTAAACTTGTTGTGCTACACTTCCAGTTCCACTTGAGTCTGCAAGTGTCATGGGTTAGGTCATTCTGGGACAATGCCTGAAGTGTGGCTGCATGGTCAGCTTGTTTTAATGCTTACACATCTCGTGACCCTGGCAGGAATAAACTCTACAGAGGGTTGTAACACATGGCTGAAGTGGTTAGGTCTACAAACCTCTACTAGTGCCAGTTCTGCTACACCCCTCTATTTCTGTGACAGAGTTAGTTACACACACTACATAGAGTCTGGATTTCAGTATTGTCAATAACCTCAAGCATTCAAAAATCATAAGTCAGGTCCCCCCAAATCAGATTTTTTTTATTATACATTTGGGGTTCTTTAAATTTAAACTTCTTGTTGTTTAGTCTGGTTCATTTTCCAACTTACCTTCATAACCATAAGATGTAGAAACGTCTTTTATAAATGAAAGCTGAGGTTCTCAAATAATCATGACTCCAGGTGCGAGGGCTTTAAGAAAAACATCAGATAATGTGAGACTTGCAATTAGATCATGAAAGTTGGCAACACTAGGATTTGGCTGTAAGGATGAAGCTCAAGAAACTTCAGTCTGTTCCCATTGCAATTAGTGAGGGGCCAGCTCTAAGGATGACAGGATAACTCTCCATGCCTATTCACTCCTTATCCTCTTTGGGATGACTAAGCCATGGTTCAAGGAGTATGGGACCTTGGTGTAGTTCTAACTTCCAACATTATCAAAGCCTATTACAGCTTGAAAAATTGCAGTCCTTACCTCTCCTGGGACAGGGGCAACACAAATTGAAGAAATTTTGTTTTAATACAAGTTAAAAGTATGCACTGAGTCATATACTGTGGAAGGGAGAATGCTTAAAGGTGGCTAATGCTATTACTGTCTGATAGAAAATCAGGTTTTAAGGCCTATTTGTTTTCTTGTGTCTCTGTGATGTGACAGTCGAAGGTGATGGCTGCAGTTAACAGGAGACATTAGTTACAATGCTGTTCATAAATAAAGTTTGTTAGACAGTAATGGCTTATAGGTCTGCTTTTCCCTCTCTTCAAAGGGCTGCTTCTTCTCAGCTCTTGATTTCTGGATTTCTTTAGGCTTTAAAATAGTTATGTGATCACAAAGAGTATCTGTGACTTCAGTTTGACAAATGCGGATTTCAGAAGGCCTTGCTGCTTCCAAAGGTATTTGTGGGACAGAGAAGAATACAACTTTTGTTTCATAATGGGCTCAAGTGCTTGAAATCATGCAATGTTGGCCTTAGACCAGTGTTTCCCAAATGGTAGGTCCCAGCCCACCAGTGGGTTGTGGGAAGGTTCCAGATAAATCGTCACACCCAGGGCCACCAGATTAATCCATCTCTGGGCCCTGGTCTAGGCAAACATACACATCTCCTGACCCAGGGCAGAGGGGTGGCTCAACGGGGTTGGAGAGAGAGGGGATTGGACAGCAAGCCCATCCTGCACTCACTCTGCCGTGTCGGCTCCTGACATTCAGGGCTGGGCCTGGCTCCCCACCCCTGGTGTTAGGGCCTGGTACACAGTTTCAGCGCCACTCAGGTTTGGCCCAATCACTCTGCAGTCATGATGGAGGAATGCCTAGGCCAAACCTGAGCGGTAATGCAACCCCGTCCGTCACATAGCAATGCCTGGAGCGGAAATCTGGGCACAACCCCACAGGATAGGAGCCACCGGGCAAGGTGAGTGTGGTGCGGGCTTGCTCTCCGCCATCCTCCCTGCACCCACCCACACGCAGTCAGGACCACCCCTCCACACTGAGCCTGGATTAGGGTTGTGGTGCTGAGATAGAGGGCGAATGTATGTAATGGTGGGTCACCAAAAAAAAGACAAATGCAGTTGATGGGTCACCTTAGTAAAAAAGCTTGGGAGCCATTGCCTTACGCTATTTCTGTAACACACGCCAGAAGAAGACATGCAGTGCACCCAGTGAAAATATATGGGGTTCACGTGACACGGTTTAGGCAAGTAGAATAAGCAGGGCCAGCCTTACAGGTGGGCGACTGCCCAGGGCACTGTGGTCAGGGAGGCATCATGGTCAACTCACCGCCCCCACGCACACAGCCAGCCGAAGGCCCCTTTAACACCCGAGCACTAGTGTCCAGTTCCAGCAGCTAGTCCCATCTGGGCTGGGGGGGGGCGGGGATGGGACTTCCTCTTCCCCGACGTGGGCTGCTCCTGGGGACGGGTCAGACCCACCTCTGGGAACCTCCCCTGGCTGCAGGAACCTCCACACATCCCTCCCTCCACTTCCTGCCCCCATTGCCATGGGGGGAAGGCATCACTGTATAAGGAGCTATGAGACACACACACGTCCACCCCACCCCAGGGCATCTGGAGTCAAAAAAAGGGTGCCAAAATACCAGCCCTGGGAATAAGTAGGGTGTGGGTATATATGCGAGTACACACCCTACATGCTGTCTACTTGCCCAAGTTGTGCCTCCCCTCTACACTGCTGTTTTTAGCAGTGCAGTCTCCTGCTGCCTTCCGGCTGCTGAAGCCTTTCCCCTCCATAGGAAAAGATTCTAGCAGCTGGCAAAAGCTCTGGCAGGGGGTGGGCAGCCTTCTCTAGCACAGCCTTTCCCTGCTGCCTCCCTTACCAAAGCCTTTCATCTCCACAGGAAATGTCTGTGGCAGAGCGGAGGCAGCAGGGAAAGGCTGTGTCAGTGGGGCCAGTCCCTGCTGCCAGCCCCGGTTGCCAGAGACTTTCACTGACATGTCACTACACACTGCAGTGCAGACATAGCCTGCTTTACACGGCGGTGTGTAGCTACACACCCTACATGCTGCCACAAGTGGTGTGTAGTATAAATGTTTACTATGAGTAATAGTAATGTTACTGTAGCCTCACTTGTGGACCAAGACCCCATTGTGCTCGGCACTGAACAAACACACAACAAAAGGAAAATTCCTGCCCCAAAGAGTTTACAATCTAAAAATGAGACACAAGACAACAGGTGGATACAGACAAGGGAGCTGATCGGCATGGTGGGCAGTGTTCTCCACACACCATTATCTGCGTTCTTACAACAAACGGTTAGCATATTTTCTTTAAACAATTTTAAACCCTATTTTTTCTACTACTGTTCTCATTGGGACACCTTGAGACATGTTTGTAATGCCTTCACAGTGCAATACTTCAGTATAATGAGTCGACTGCTCCTTACAAACAATGTGAAAGATACTTTAAACGGAGTTTGGTGTCAGACAACAATGTCCACCTCTACGTTGTCAAAAGTATCTACAAGTCTAATGATGTCAGAGAATAAATCTTTCCATTCGTGTCACCTGCAGGGGTTCTGGAACAATTTGTATAGCAGGGGTGCTGAGAGCCATTGAATCAAACTGTAAACCTTGTATATAATGGAATCCACCTCAAGCCAGGGGGTGTTGCAGCACCCTTAGTTCCAGCACCTATGGTGACCTGTGCCTGCTTGCTTAATCAGTAACACAGTTTTCAGTAATTGCGTTAAGGTATGTTGTCTTGGAGGCCTAAAATAACAGAATTACAAACAATAACAGCAGAGACAGTGATTGTTGATTTCTTTTTGCCCATACTGACAGGCTTCAATTTAAAGTTCTCAAATTTCATCATATAAGGGGAAATAAAAAACCCTGACTACAGTGCATTTTGCATCCATCCATCTGCAGAGCTACCAGGAAAAAGAAACAATGGCATGAAAAAGAAAATTATCATTTTATGAAGATGGGGAAGGGAACTGTATTATGCAAAGCTGAAGATTGATTACATTGATTTTTTTTCTTTTTTTTTAGGTGGCTGTTTATGTTAGGCTGCATTTTCAGTGCCCATCACATTGTTAACTAACCATGAAATAATGTCATAGCAAAAGTGAATCTTGGTTCTTATACTTTTATTCCCTGTATCAATAAACATGACAAGGGAAGTGTTTTACTGTATAGAGAGAAATACACTGAAGAAACAACAGTTCAGTATGTTACCTTGATTCTTTCTCCACGAGTTGGATTTAATTAAAATTATGTTGCTTATATAGCAAGCACGTGGGACTGATTTTTTTTTTTCGCTGTTCAATGTAAATTCCAATGAATATTCCTTCATGCATAGCAAATATTTAGAATAATTATATGCATTCTAGTACACAAGCAGGACTGAATTTAGATAACTAAACTGGTGGCAAAGTCTTATAAAGACAAGAGATGGCATCTTGAAAATCTCTTTGCATTAAAATTAGTTTGCAATTCTCTAGAATGATTATTTATAACTGAACTGCAACTGTGAAAAAAGTTAGTCAAATTGCTTCTTGTTCTTGAGAAATGTGCTGGTTATATTTACATTTGATATAACCAAATATAGTAAAATAGATTGATGAAAGGGTTAAAATACACAGATGCAATATTAGTGACAACAGCAACTTGCCTTGCCAGGCAGAGAATAATTTACACTGACCTATTTTTTAACAGCTTTTTCAGCTGAACTCTCTATAAGCAGCCTGATTTGTTACAGTTGTGATGCCTAACGTGCCTACTTAGATATTTTCCCACCGTCTTATTTTTGATTCACTCACACGTGTGTGTATCCTGTATATCTGACTTTTTCTGCAATAGCAAATGCAGAGCATGAGCAGGATAAGTAAGCAGTCTCACTAAGACATCTTGCAATGCTAATATGATCATCATCTCCCGATTCAGGATCCTGGGAAGAAATTGGTAAGGAAAACATGAACAATTATACCACTGAAAGTACCAGCTACTTGTCAAGCTTCATCCTAAATATGCATATGTTAAACTGGCTCTCTTTGTAGAACACTGTTCATTTCCTCTAAGCATTCCTGGAAGACATTTCCTAGCTGTAGGTATAGAATTAATCAATCAATCTTTATTTTTTATAGCACCATTCTGGAAAATCCACTCATAGCACTTTCCAGTAATAGAGATAAGAAAAAAAGAATCCATACTATCCAATTAAGAATAAAGCATCTGTCTTCTTGATTATGTATGTTGAAGACATTTGAATTGTGGAAGTTCAAATTGCTTTTTACTTTTAGGAACTTTTCAACCTCTTCAGTGCTAACAAAAGATGCACTGGATACAGTACATTTTATAGTTTGGCTCTTGCTAAAATTTTGGTTTGTCACTTTTGCAAGGGAGGAATTTCACACTAGGGAAACATGAATCTTCTGTATTCTAATTTGTCTGTCAAGGTATGTATGTGGTGCTATCACAGTACCCCAAACATGTAAGAATAAAACAATCCTTGCATGAAGGGGTTCTGCATCCTTCTTTCATGCCACCTGCCTCTATCCCTAGTTTCCAGCTGTGCTTCATCCAACCCCAAATAATCTCATCTAAGCAGCCTAGGATAGTGTTCAGGAGGGAATACTATCATTTTCAGATTGCAGTTGGCGCAGACTTGAATTTCAGCCCTCTTTCTTTGAACACTCTTGATTGCAGACGTTCCTTTTACTCACATCTCTTCGGTCTGCCTGCTATCACCTCCAAATATCACCAACCTTGGGCATTATCTTGACTGCCCTCTCGCTGACATTTTCATTCATGACTTTGGTCTCCATTCATCTTGACTACTTTTACTGTGGT
The DNA here is from genome assembly GCA_037349315.1 of Chelydra serpentina. Taxonomy (NCBI): domain Eukaryota; kingdom Metazoa; phylum Chordata; order Testudines; family Chelydridae; genus Chelydra; species Chelydra serpentina. The sequence goes on along the minus strand of JBAIAC010000004.1, from coordinate 18,350,566 downwards.
CTCCCTAAATTCTAACTTTTCAAACTTGAGTCTTTCTAAAAAACATAACTAAGTGCTCCTAATACAGGGAGAGGAAATCCTGTTTATTTCAGAACCCAGTAGAAACATCAGTCTTTCATGGACATGTCTCTGTTACCACGTGAACTAACTTTATACTAGTTACCCTGCACCTTATACTTCCAGCTCTTGGAACGGTCTCTTCCCATCTCAAATACCCCGTTTAATTTCCCACACACACATTTTTTACCCTATTCCCTACATTCCTCCAGATTTCCTGCCTCTCTGCACCTAAATGACTCCTTGATTTTTTTCCAAAGTCCATTTCTGCCCTGTCTCTCCTCATTGACCTATGACTCTTAATCTACACTGGTAAAATAATCAAATCCTACTTCCTGAGCCACCCAATTACCTCATTCTCTTGAAAGCTTAGTCACTGTACATTCCCACTTCAGGTCTGCCCTACCACTTTTCCAGATGCTGCCTCAATGACAGTATCCACATATTGTACCTGTATTTTCACACAGTGTGTTCCGTGGCTCTCTACAATAACAAATGCAATTGCATTATACCCAAGGAAGACAGTGAGTTTATCAGTGACAACTGACCTTGGCACTACTGGGTACTGCCACTAAGCTCTTGCTGCCAAGATGCATCTGTACCTTAATTTTCCCACTAATTGTTGGACTTCTCCCCTGCTAGCCAAATTAAAAACTCAGCCCCACTCCCTTTCAGGGTAAATGAAAATCCCAAAATGGGATTTTCCCAATTCAAAATTGGGGGAGGGATAGCTCAGTGGTTTGCGCATTGGCCTGCTAAATCCAGGGTTGTGAGTTCAATCCTTGAGGGGGGCCATTTAGGAATCTGGGGCAAAAATTGGGGATTGGTCCTGCTTTGAGCAGGGGGTTGGACTACATGACCTCCTAAGGCCCCTTCCAACCCTGATATTCTGTGATTCTATGAAATGAAACTCTGGTGAAACAGTCTCTCACCCCCCTCCTCCCTCTTTGGGCCTGAATATGTTCAGACATTCACCTTCATGGTGCAGGGGCTCACATGTAGACATCCTTCCAGTTCCCTGCTCTCCAGACCACAGCCCTCTCTCCACAGTCTGTGCAAACCCTCCATCAGGTGTGTGTCCCTGCTGATGCAGGGTTATAGGCACACCATCTCTAGGAGGCACATCAGTGCCCTACGGGTACCCAGGCCCTTCCTCTGCCAGGAGTTCCTGCTCTTGGAACTATCTGTTCTGAACTCAGATGCCCCACCAACCCGTTTTATTTCCCCCACTCAGGGCTACTTTCTACATTTGTCTGCTTGACTCCCTCTTAGACCTACTCTTCTGGTCCTCTTACAGGCTGCTCTTCTTGTTAGCTTCTGCTCAGTCCTCTCACCAGGAGAGATGACAACGCTGCCGCTCTTCTCTAGGTCTCTTCCCAGACCTGGGAGGGGCCTCTTGTAGCCTGCTCCTCTTAGTTCCCAGCAGGCCATGCTCTGAGCCTACCCGTTCCCATGCTCCCTCTGAAGAATAGGATCCAGAATTCTTTGGGCTTGGACCAAAGCATCAACAGGACTGCTCAGCCCAGCACACACTGTTACCAGGGTTGTGTTAAGAATTACCTAATTATATCAAGTCCACAGTTGAAATGAGAAACCTTATTAAAACAGCCTGGGTAAAGTAACCACTGTTAAATAAGGCAAAACCTTTGATTCAGAGACTCATAGACTTTAAGGTCAGAAGGGACCATTATGATCATCTAGTCTGACCTCCTGCACAATTCAGGCCACAGAATCTCACCCACCCACTCCTGGAATAATCCTCTCACCTATGTTTCAGCTATTGAAGTCCTCAAATCATGGTTTAAAGACTTCAAGATGCAGAGAATCCTCCAGCAAGTGACCCATGCCCCATGCTGCAGAGGAAGGCAAAAAACCTCCAGGGCCTCTGCCAATCTACCCTGGAGGAAAATTCCTTCCCGACCCCAAATATGGCGATCAGCTGAACCCTGAGCATCCATCCACTCATAATCATTCAGAATCTCCCACTTTTATGTTACTGTGATATTAGAAATACACCAGTATTTATGGTGGGAATGGCCAAAACATTGTCTTTAAAACATAAGGTTTATACTGTAAATAGATTGCGGTTACCTACTAAACCACAGCCAGGAAGAAGTTGTTTATTTTTGACCAACACTTAAGGTGTGACAGCATCAGCAAAGTACGTAGCAAAGTACCTTGTCAATAGGGAGTCCTTATGATGACAAGAGAGAATTTCAGGTTAATTACCTGATTTCTCAAAGCTCTTAGCTGTCCACTTTCCAGCCAGTGAGTATTGAACGTTTGTGATCTCTGATTTCTTACAAACCTGTCTTGCCATGGAAGTTCCTAGCCATTTACTGATGATTGTCCTGGGAATGCTGCAGCTTTCGAAAAAGCAGTGTGTTTTCTATTGCTTAAGACTGTCAATAAATTTAGCAGGTCTAGCTAAGAAAAGCATGTACTTGTTTGCCAGCTATAGGAAACTCAAAGACACAGTCGGATTGCTATTTGAAGTGTGGGATTTAATTTGTCAGACTGATATGAATATTCTCTAGTATTCCTTACCTCCTCCTCTCTCCTGGTAGAAGCCTCACTAATTAAATTCCATATGAATCTCAGGACAGAACTTTACTATTTGGTGGGGACTATATTCTGGCATGTTTCAAAGAAGAATTTGAATAGGATTCTAAGTGGATGTGTACACTTATATATATAATTGTGTGGGAACCTCTCATCAATTATTTTCCCTTGATTTTTTTTTTTCAGGGAGTGGGGTGGGGATGAGTTGCACCCAGTCTTATATATACAGACCCAGGGCTTGAGTCACTCTTGCAGGTACAGGAGGAGAAATTTTCCATACACACATCATTGCTCCATATGGTGATGCACTGTTGGGTGTGGGGGGGGGAGGCTAGTGTCCGTACCCCTACTCTCCCTTGTAGGGCCCTGCATTGGAGCCTGCTCAGCGGATGCGAATATGTGATCAGCAGATCTCACAGGTGGTCTGACCCTACCTTTTCTGCAGCTGATCCAACTCAGTTTCTGGGTTCCCCAGCTCGTTTGAGGCCCTTTTGGCAGAGTAGGGGTTGTAGATAGCTCGTATCACTGTATCCCACACATGGATTTTCTGCCATGGAGGGAGCTCAGAGGCTGGTTTCTGGCAGCTGAAATAACCAAGCACAGAATTTATCACGGTTGTAAAGAATTGGGTTTTTTTTTCTTTTTTCAAGACATGCCATGAGCAGCAAATACAGTATTCAGAGTAGCATATTAACAAGGATCAAAGGCTGATTCATAAATGTGACAATGAAGGAGGAGACAAAGGAAGGGAGTGTGTAAAATAAAGAGCAGGAGACTGGATTGCATAATGTGTTCAGCCTACGTGGGTTAGTTCTTGGTTCTTAAAGGGTTGATTTAGTCATAATAAGACTCGCAATTTAAAAGGTTATTTGTAAAGCACCTTCCTTCCCACCCTCCCACCCCCAAAAAGTACCATCTCCAAATCAGATGGGATGACTTTTGAGCAGAGAGCTTCAAATTCATTAGTGGTGTAAAAACAAATCAGACTGACAGAAATTATGCCCAACTATACACTGCTGCCTCCATCTATAATTGAAAAAGCCTGAGCTGCATGAAATGAGCGAAACAGTGTGCTGCTCACAAACAGGGAGGAAATAGTAGAGGAAGCACTAGTGGATGGGAACCTGGGAGGCAGTGACCATGAGATGGTCGAGTTCAGGATCCTGACACAAGGAAGAAAGGAGAGCAGTAGAATACAGAGCCTGGACTTCAGAAAAGCAGACTTTGACTCCCTCAGGGAACTGATGGGCAAGGTCCCCTGGGAGAATAGCATGAGGGGGAAAGGAGTCAAGGAAAGCTGGCTGTATTTTAAAGAAACCTTATTGAGGTTGCAGGAACAAACCATCTCGATGTGTAGAAAGAAAAGTAAATATGGCAGGCGACCAGCTTGGCTTAACAGTGAAATCCTTGCTCGTCTTAAACACAAAAAAGCAGCTTACAAGAAGTGGAAGATTGGACAAATGACCAGGGAGGAGTATAAAAATATTGTTCAGGCATGCAGGAGTGAAATTAGGAAGGCCAAATCACACTTGGAGTTGCAGCTAGCCGGAGATGTTAGGAGTAACAAGAAGGGTTTCTTCAGGTATGTGAGCAACAAGAAGAAAGTCAAGGAAAGTGTGGGCCCCTTACTGAATGAGGGAGGGAACCTAGTGACAGAGGATGTGGAGAAAGCTAGTGTACTCAATGCTTTTTTTGCCTCTGTCTTCACAGACAAGGGCAGCTCCCAGGCGGCTGCACTCCACAGCACGGTATGGGGAGGAGGTGACCAGCCCTCTGTGGAGAAAGAAGTAGTTCGGGACTATTTAGAAAAGCTGGACGAACACAAGTCCATGGGGCCAGATGCACTGCATCTGAGGGTGCTAAAGGAGTTGGCCGATGTGATTGCAGAGCCATTGGCCATTATCTTTGACAAATCATGGCAATCGGGGGAGGTCCCGGATGACTGGAAAAAAGCTAATGTAGTGCCCATCTTTAAAAAAGGGAAGAAGGAAGATCCGGGGAACTACAGGCCAGTCAGTCTCACCTCAGTCCCTGGAAAAATCATGGAACAGGTCCTCAAGGAATCAATTCTGAACCACTTAAAGGAGGGGAAAGTGATCAGGAACAGTCAGCATGGATTCACCAAGGGCAAGTCATGCCTGACTAACCTAATTGCCTTCTATGATGAGATAACTGGCTCTGTGGATGAGGGGAAAGCAGTGGATGTGCTATTTCTTGACTTTAGCAAAGCTTTTGATACAGTCTCCCACAGTGTTCTTGCCAGCAAGTTAAAGAAGTATGGGCTGGATGAATGGACGGTAAGATGGATAGAAAACTGGCTGGATGGTCGTGCTCAACGGGTAGTGATCAATGGCTCCATGTCTAGTTGGCAGCCGGTATCAAGTGGAGTGCCCCAAGGGTCGGTGCTGGGGCCGGTTTTGTTCAATATCTTCATCAACGACCTGGAGGATGGTGTGGACTGCACCCTTAGCAAGTTTGCAGATGACACTAAACTGGGAGGAGTGGTTGATAGGATACAGAGGGACCGGATACAGAGGGACCTAGACAAATTAGAGGATTGGGCCAAAAGAAATCTGATGAGGTTCAACAAGGACAAGTGCAGAGTCCTGCACTTAGGACGGAAGAATCCCATGCACTGCTACAGACTAGGGACCGAATGGTTGGGCAGCAGTTCTGCAGAAAAGGACCTAGGGGTTACAGTGGCCGAAAAGCTGAATATGAGTCAACAGTGTGCCCTTGTTGCCAAGAAGGCTAACGGCATTTTGGGCTGTATAAGTAGGGGCATTTCCAGCAGATCGAGGGACGTGATTATTCCCCTCTATTCGGCACTGGTGAGGCCTCATTTGGAGTACTGTGTCCAGTTTTGGGCCCCACACTACAAGAAGGATGTGGATAAATTGGAAAGAGTCCAACGGAGGGCAACAAAAATGATTAGGGGGCTGGAGCACATGACTTATGAGGAGAGGCTGAGGGAACTGGGATTGTTTAGCCTGCAGAAGAGAAGAGTGAGGGGGGATTTGATAGCTGCTTTCAACTACCTAAAAGGGGGTTCCAAAGAGGATGGATCTAGACTGTTCTCAGTGGTAGAAGATGACAGAACAAGGAGTAATGGTCTCAAGTTGCAGAGGGGGAGGTTTACGTTGGATATTAGGAAAAACTTTTTCACTAGTAGGGTGGTGAAGCACTGGAATGGGTTACCTAGGGAGGTGGTGGAATCTCCTTCCTTAGAGGTTTTTAAGGTCAGGCTTGACAAAGCTCTGGCTCGGATGATCTAGTTGGGGTTGGTCCTGCTTTGAGCAGGGGGTTGGACTAGATGACCTCCTGAGGTCCCTTCCAACCCTGAGATTCTATGATTCTATGAATGAACTAGCAAATGACTAAAAGATCAGTATTAAACAAATTTGTGTCTATACATTCCACTGACTGTCAGAAGATGAGAATCGTTCCCTGGGCATCTGGACTTTTTGTAAGTTGATGCAAACAAAGTTTGATTGGTAACGGAGGGCAGAGAGCAACCAGATTATTTTCTATTTATTAATTTCTTTATTTCAAACAGACAGACGATGGCAAAGTTTTGTGTTCAGTTCTGAGGGCAAGGAGGTAGACATGCAGGATGCATCTGGTTATTCCCAATAACGTTATGGGCTCAGTTTTCCATTGGGGTGCCTGCATGTTTGTTTAGGCACTAGGACCTGGTTTTCAGACATGCTCCAGCTGAAGTCAATCAGAACAGCAGGTGCATGCACACAGCACCTCTGAAAATCAGTGCCTTAGGCACCAGTTCAACAAAGCACTTAAGCATGTGCTTACCTTTAAGCACGCAAATAATTCCATCCCTGTTCAGCAAAACACTTAAGCGTATGCCCAGCTTAATGTGTTTAATTATCATTGACCTCAATAGAACTTAAACACATGCTTGAAGTTAAGCATGTGCTTAAGTACTTTGTTGAATGGAGATGAGATCACTCATTTTCTTAAAGGTAAGTACAGGCTCAAGTACTTTGCCCAGTCTTAACCCTAAACATAAATTTCCCATTGAAGTTCATGGCAAAAATTCCATTGTATTGTATCAGTAGCACCGGTGTAATAAATATCACTGCATATGGTTTTAACTTCCTGGAAGCAGCTTTTTGTACTTATGCTAGCAAGTTAATTGTTTAGCATCATTTTATGAGCACAGGGCTAGTTATCTATAGCCAAGTGGACCCAATAAATGAGTGGTCCTTTTATCATCTTCACACATATGTGCATAACTAATAGGTATGGTTAAACCTCAGATGTTAATCTTAAAATGTTCAGGATCAGTTTGATTTCAAAGACTTGTCCAAACCTAATGAGTATGCAAAACTGGATTGACGATCTCTTGCTTGAGAATTTCTGGCTCTTCTGCTTCCAGTGACAACTTTAACAAAAGTTAAAATAGAACTGCCAAAATATAGTTAAACCTTTAAAATGTTTGTTTCAAAATCTGTTCTACAAGTTATGTGAAAGCTCTCCAGGCAGAGGGCTTCATAGTCAGAGTGAACTCCCACCCCAGCTTTGGAAGCTCATGGCAAGTATCAGGAGTAACAGCTGAGCTAATGTGTGCTCATATCTCAAAACGCTACTGTGACGGGTTGGTATTACAGAAACCACCTTGGAGCTGCCACCTGGTATGCCAAGGCTACTTCTACCCCTGCTTTCCTGCCTTTTCCAGCTTGGGACTCCAGAATCCTGTCTGTTTTGAGCCAGGCCCGTCAGCCTGCTGCAAACCCAGACCCAGATCTGAACCACATCCACTAACAGCTGTAGGCCTGCCTGGAAGCAGCTCAGGAAGTGCTCTTGCCTTTGACACCCAGGTGCCCAACTCCCAATGGGGTTCAAACCCTGAATAAATCCATTTTACCCTGTATAAAGCTTATACAGGGTAAACTGATAAATAGTTCACCTTCTATTTCAAAGATAGAAAGATATGCACAGCTGTTTGCTCCTCCCCTCCCCCCAAGGTACTAACACGTACTCCAGGTAACTTAATAAGTAAAAAGTGATTTTAATAAGTACAGGAAGTAGGATTTAAGTGATTCCAAGTAGTAACAGACAGAACAAAGTGAATTACTAAATAAAATAAAATAAAACATGCAAGTCTATGTCTAATCAAACTCAGCACAGATAAAAACCTCACCAGTTCCAGCAAACTTTTTTTTACAGGCTCCTAGCCTGGGTCCAGCAATCGCTCACACCCCTATTGTCTTTGTCCTTTGTTCAGTCTCTTTCAGATGTGTCCTTGGGGGGTGGAGAGCCTCTCTCTTTAGCCAGCTGAAGACAAAATGGAGGGATCTTCCAGGGGTTTAAATAGATTTTCTCCCCTGAATGAACACTCCTCCCCACTCCCTGTGTAGCATCATGTTACCCTGGAGTTTTGGGATCACATGGGCAAGTCACATGTCCATGCACCACTCAGTAACCAGTCCAGCCAGTCGCATTCCTGGCCAAGCTCAGATGTGGATTGGGGTCTGCACCTTCTTTTGTCTGCTTAAGAGTTTCTTGATTGGGCACATTCTTTTAACCAGACATGATCCCATGCTCTTACAAAGGCTATGTATAAAACCAGCAAATATACAACCAATATTCATAACTTCAACTACAACAATGATACATGCATACAAACAGGAGGAATAGATTCAGTAGATCATAACTTTTACAGAGATATGTTACATGGCACATGTAGCATAAAACATATTCCAGTTATATCCTATATACATTTATAAGCATCTCCCCATAAAGTCTTATGGAGACACCATCACAGCTACACACCCGTAGATCTGTAGTGACCCTTTTGGTGGTTGAGGGAGAAGCTGACCTGCTGTTATTAAAATGCTAAACTTCAGCCTAGGCTGGGATTAACGAAGGATCCTGGAGGAGCAAGGTGCCCAGTTATCACTTAATATCATTCCATTCGTCTCCTTGGACAATCCTCCCTTGTTTAGAAATATTCATTTTCATGTTTTGTTCATGCCATTACATTCAGTCAGAGTCAAGTGTTCTAAGCACAGTCCTGTAAATCAGGAAGTTCTCAGAGTTAACACCAACCTGGCTTTCTCAGTTCCCTTGAACCGGTTACTTCACCCCTTTATCTCAGTTCCGTCCCCATTTTCACCACTGAGAAAAACACGTAATTATCCACATCTGAAGAGTGTTGTGAGAAGCACTGTTAATTAATTATTCCGTAATGTGCTTTTGAAACGTTCCAATTATTTTATTCTATTAATATTGTGCCTAAGTGAAATGTTTTTGGGGTGTGAGCTCTGCCCAGAGTCATGATTTGGGGGTGGGGAGACCTTTTTGGTTTTTTGTTTGTTTGCTTCTGATAGGCTGGGCTGAAATTTAGCTCCCTAGACATAGGGACTAAGTAGACAAGGCCATGGAAGTAGCATCTTTCAGTACTTGGCAATTCCTGCTTTAACTCCCCATGGAACAGTTCTCTTGACTACAAGACACACAGATTCTATTTCCCAGCTCCAGAGCTAGATGATGATGATGGTAATTTCATGATGTTTTTTGCCATTGGTTTTAACTTATCCTTTTAATTAAAATGTTAAGAAATGACAAATGTCCCCATATTCGCTTGAAGTCTCACTGAAAGTTCAACTTCCCGACTGGGACTTGAACTCATGTTATCACAGAGCAAAAGTTGAAAGCACTAAAATGGGAAACATTAATGTGTCAAGCAACTGTGCTAGCACTTACCAGGATCAATTTTCCACTTAGGCAGCTTTTGCCCAATTGTGCTAACTACCACTGAATCCATACCTACTAATGGATCAAAGCTGAAAGGTCAGGAATTGTAAAATCATCAGTTCCCAAGACTCATTAATATTACAATTGCACCCACTGGTGTTGCTATGGTTAAGGATCACGTTGCATGTTACTTTTAATAAACCTGTTTTTCAAGGGGTTTTCGACCCAGATAGAAGAGTTTGCTATCTTGATACATGAGAATGACTTGTAGGAGTAACTATTACATTATTATTTACTACTATTACTATTTTATTTATAATTTTGCCCCAAAATATGAACTCTAAACTGAAATGGCAGTTTTAAAAAGAAAGAAAAAGTTTGTTGATATTCAGTGCTAAATGACCCTTCTTTTAAGTAGGCTATCTACCTAGTTGCTTTTATGAAGCACTTATTGCCGTATCTGCCACAATGCCACAACTTAATCACATATGAATTCATTCCTCTAGTTAAAATGATCAAAATAAGATGTGCATTTTTTTCTGTGCAAAAGTTTTGTATATGTCACATACTTCAGTTTTATCACTTTGGGCTAGTGCTATTAATTTTTGAAATATATAAGATGAATATGAATGAATGGGATTTGGTCAAACAAAATTTTCCATTCAGAGGTTCAGGTTTCTTTAAAATAATCAGGTTGAATATAATATGCTTCCTTATCTGTCCTTTTTTATTTTTCCTCCGCCCTGTTCAGTTTCTGGAGATGGGCCAATATTGCAGCCTCGAATCAGAACCTCTTTTAATCTTGAGGTGTGAGGGATTGGAGCCCCCAGATCAAATGCCATTACATTTATGGGTTCAGATTGGGTCAAAAAAATATTGGGCCTATTTTTTCTAGTGCTGGTTCAGAGCTAGGCACAATCTCCTATGAACAGCCATTCCCATTAGATTTTTGGCTCAAGATGGTGGAAATCTTGCCAGTCACCCCTTTAGTATGATTTATACCATTCATTGGGGTGGCTGATCTCACATATCGTCTTCCACTTTTGAGACAAAACCTCATAAGAATATACAAGAATATAAGATTTTGGTGCTATCCCGTCTGTCCCCAGTGTTAAGACCTCTGATACACAATCAAGTTTAAACCTCTTCTGTATCCAATCACCACTGCTTTGATATATCTGCTAGTACCCACAATACCCTTGATGCTTCATGCTCTTGCATGCCACCAGACTGCTGTGCCTGCCAGTCATAGCGCATAGCTGTGCAGTTTTTTTTGTTATCCCCTATACAAAGGTTTTTGGATATCTTGTTTTGATCTTTTTAAGTAGAGGATTAAATTAATAAATAGTTGAGTCGTAACATTGGGGAAGATATTATGGAAGTAACTGCCATATTCTGCATGTAGTACACGTCATAGTCCATTGATGTCAGTTGTGCTTCTTTCGAAGTCCAGATGCAGGAGCCTGCCAATAGATAAGATGCTGCGGGTTTGATGCCCTTGTTTGACTCTGTTTTTGTGTCTTGAGACAGTTTCCCCCATGTAACAAGTGTATACGTATTCTTTAGCCAAACCAGAACTTATGGGCAGGATGCAGGAATTGCACGCTGTGATTCTAAGGCCTGTTGTCCAACAAGTCAGACTAAATTATCATAATCATCCATTCTGGCCTTTAAACTCTCACACTATCAATGTGTATATTTTTTTATTATTTTAATAAAAATCTAAAAATTAAAAAAAACCTGTCTTGTTTTGCAGTGACATTTTACAGGCTATAAAATGTACTAAATCCCATTTCCGAGGATAAATAAATGAAATTACAGAATAATTACCATTTGACAACTTGCTATTGCATGAACTTCTTGAACAATGTTTCTGGAAGTATATTAAAATAATAATAGCTGGACATTATAATATATTATGAGCTGCAGTGCCCTACAATGGAAAATAGGAAGAGTTTGAGGGAAGTTTTGAGTCTGAGGGAAGTCAACGAATGGCACTGTATTGTCTTAAAGATCCTTTGGAGTTATGTACAATATATCCCAAGCACTTGACGCCATGTTATTACTCAATACCACATATATTTACACAATAAAAATAAGCTTGCAATAATTCACACACTAGGTTAAAAAGCCCCTGATAGAGATATAGCCCCTGATAGAGATATAGCTTTAAACATGGTCTAAATAATAGTATTTTGTCATAGAGTTGATATGTACATATTACAATTGAATGCATATAACTGTAACATTTACAGATAGGTAAGGAGAGACTATCATCTCTCTAAGGTCAACATTTAAGCTAGCTTTTCATTATAAATCCTATTCTGATGACCACCACTAATTTAATCAGCTCTGGGAGAAGCCGGTAGCAACTATTATATTTATTTTGTCTAATGCTTTCCATTAGAAAAGATTCTGGTGATTTATTTTCTGAGAAGCTATAACAGCTGTGTACATTCACTATCATACAGTCTTTACCTGATCACATGCTATTTTTTCCACAGGGCCTCTATCTTATTCAGTACACAGGTTGAGCACACCAGGCAGAATTAAGTTTGCAAAAGCAACCATAAATGGGTGTTCAACTATCAACCTGAACAACATTTGTTCTAGCAGCGCGGTGGGGGTGGGAGTTTCTGTGTAAAATTAATATATATTGTTCTAAGACTTATTGCCTGTTTTATATGAAAATGGTAGAAGTAGATCTTTTGCTTTGTTTTTGTTAAAGTCTATTTTATTATAGTTTCCATCTTTCTGATATTACTCATTGTTCTCTTACCTTTTAAAATAGTATAATAAATGTCACAGGAAATTAAACCACAAAGGCCATAAAGGTCTTTCTGAAACCACCAAAGGCAGGAAATCCAGGCTAAAATTCTCCAACTTTTGTCTACGCATTGCAGCGGTCTCTGAACAGTAGATAAATTGACGTACATTGGGCATTAGTCTGATTTCCCACCCCCTCACCCAGGAACTGTGGTCCAGTTAAGAGAAGAGGTGCAGAGGAAGAATTTCCCTCCTTTCTCTCATTTTTATAAGTCAGGGCAATAATTGGATCGCAGGGAGCTAATGTGGGCCTTTCTTGTGAGAGTCAAGGTAGGACATGTCCCCATCTCCCTTACTCACCACTGCAGTGGCTGTTTTGGTTGAGCCACTTTGCTTCGTGTGTCATACAGGTGCCTCTCACCTGGTGCTAATAGTATTTGCCCAGTTTTGGCATGGATGAATGGCAGTATATATCCCAGCTGAGTCATTTGGTTGGGAGAAAGGAGTATTAACATACTTTCACACTAGGAACTGGCTTTCCTTGGAATGACACCCAAATGGACTCTCATGTCCTCGCCAAATCATCAAATGCTGCCGAGCAGATCCAAGCAGCACTGTACAGAAAGACTTGTATATGAGGAGCTCATGGAGGATAGGTCCATTAATGGCTATTAGCCAGGATGGGCAAGGATGCAAAACCATGCTCAGAAGTTGGGAATGGGCAACAGGGGATGGATCACTTGATGATTACATGTTCTGTTCATTCCCTCTGAAGCATCTGGCATTGGCCACTGTTGGAAGACAGCATACTGGGCTAGATGGACTACTGGCTTGACCCAGTATGACCGTTCTTATGTTTTTATGAGCAATAAGGTCCTCAATGTGCACTATACTGTTAATACAACGAGGAGTCCTTGTGGCACCTTAGAGACTAACAAATTTATGTGGGCATAAGCTTTCGTGGGCTAAAACCCACGTCATCACATGCATGGAGTGAAAAATACAGTAGGCAGTATATATAGTACAGCACATGAAAAGATGGCAGTTGCCTTACCAAGTGGGGGGTCAGTGCTAATAAGGTGGAAATGGCCTATTCTCAACAGTGGACGAGAATGTACAGTAATTACCGTTAATGTAATTACATTATGGTTGCTATTACCGAGTGGTTCAGCTATATTCATTTCTTGGACCAGATCCTGTGCAATTTTAAAATTGAAAGGTGGCGGGGGGAGTGTAAACCCCAAAGAAATGATCTCTGGAATTTTAGCTGGGAAAGATTCCCTGTTTGTCTCTAAGGTGCCACAAATACTCCTCATTCTTTTTGATAATAATTTAAGGAATTTAAAACTCTAAAGATAGTAAGATGTGCACAGCGGCATATAAAGGTTCCTGAATGCACTGATGTTAAATTATATATTTTTATTATTTATCACTGTTTGTTTCAGACTTTACTCTGAAATCTCAAAGCACTTTACATTATGCAGATGTAGAGTAAAATGCCCTGTCCTTAAAAAACACGAGTCTTGTAGTAGAAATAATTGTTTTAAAGTTTCCCTAAGCCACTTCAGTCAGTCTCTCAATGTCAGTATAACTTTATGGCACATATTTACTTAATAAAATACAATTTTAAGGAAATACATTAAATTACACTTAGGATTAAATGTCTTTAAAATGATCATTGCACCCTGCAAAATGCAATTTAGAATTTGGTATGGAAACCTGAGAGAGGCAAATACTGTTTAACTGATTTAAAAATAAAAATTAAAAAAAAGTAATCATCTGAGTGATTGAAATTTAAACCCAATAAAGTAGAATCAAAGTTGAATGAATGTACCAAAGCAATAGGCTGCAATCAAAATATACACAACTTGCAAATATATCTGCAGACAGTGAGACTGGTTTTCCTCTGACATATACTGGTGTAAATCAAGAATAACTTACTGAAGTCAGTAGATTTATACAGGTGTAAAGCTGATGTGAGTGAGAGGACCTCCGGCACTTTGTGTTGCCAACTGTTATAACACACTTTGCAAAGATACTGCAACTCCTGTTCATTGCATATGAAAAAAGGTAGAGCTGTTTAAAAAATAAAAGCGTTGTGGAAATTTTCCATATTTATTTTTCTTTCAAAGGGTTCAAAACAAGCCCATTTTTTCAAACTTTTATTTATATTTTTCAATATTTTGATTGTAAAACATTATCAGATTACATATAGAAAACTTTTTGTTTACCAAAAATCCAGATTTTGATAAGCAAAAAAAGTCTCTACTCATTTTGATGTTTTCAATAATGTTTTTTTGATAAACATGCCAAAAAGTCGCAATTGTTTGGGGGGGGGGAGACAAAAATGTCAAGAAGATTGTGAAAAAATGTTTTCTAAAAGATTTTCTAAGTGATAAAAAATAATCATGTAGTAAATTTCAGCCAACTCTTAAAAAAAAGTGGTAATTTCAGATAATGCTAATGATGAATTCTGACTCTTGAATGGTGACTACAGTACTTTAGCACCCCCTTTTTTGTTCCTGTGCACAATCTTGTCATTAATAGTGTGCCTTCTCTGCATCACCTGTCATCTAGAATATTTTTCATATAGCATTATGAATCAGCAACTCTCCATCCATTTTAAAACCTACTCTGAAAACATCTCTCTTCCTTCACTGTACTTCTTAACCTCTGTTTTCAGTTTTTATATAAAATAAATACATAAAATATAAATAAATGGAGATATGCCAATCTCCTAGAACTGGAAGGACCTTGAAAGGTCATCGAGTCCAGTCCCCTGCCTTCACTAGCAGTAAGTAGCAGTAAGCAGCAAGTACTGTCCCCTGACAGATTTTTGCCCCAGATCCCTAAATGGCCCCCTCAAGGATTGAACTCACAACCCTGGGTTTAGCAGGCCAATGCTCAAACCACTGAGATATCCCTCCCCCCTTTATTACTTAGTTCTCTAACTGTATATTTGAACTTGAAAAAGCTTCACAAAGTACCATTTGTCTGAAAGATGTTCCACAAAATGAAGCAGAATTACATTACTGTGTGGTATTATTTTAAATTATTAATTTTCATGGACCTCTGCGCTTTCTGGATGTGGCTGAGACTGGGAGCACAATACAAAGTTCAGCTGTTCAACTGAACACTTTCTATACTCAGATAAAAAAGATCCAGAAGAGGCAGCTGAGAAGATAGGTAGTGGTAGGTCTCCAAGGAGGCTGTGGAGTTTAAGGTTTAATACATTTAAAGCTGAGAAGTGTTTCAATTTTATGAGAAACAGAAACTTAATGCCATGTTTAAGCAAAGCTATATACTGTGTTCTGGTGTTCTGGAAGGTATTAGGAGACAATGGTGAGTGCAGTATAAATGCTTAGATATAAAATAGATTAGGAATGAGGGCATTTGCTGTAGTCTTTAACGGGTATGATAATCTCACCTTCAAAGCAAAGGAGGAACATGGCAACATGAACACCATGAGACTTTTTTGATATTATATAGATAGTTATGGCCAAATTCAGAGGTGAGTAAGAGTCTCCAGGGGACTGGATGTGTTTCTAACTTAATTTGCTTACTCACAAACCTCAAATCCCTCTAGACAACCGTAGATCAACACCTACTGGCCAATGTGTACTTGTACTCAAAAGAAAAATCTAACACAACAACATCAGAGTGGGCAAGTTAAAACAGGCCACCCTCTACTCTAGCAGACATCTTATTTCCACATCTTGGGCATGCAAATAGTGACAATTCAGGCTCTTTGATTCACTTGTCCATCAGCAAATGGGGACTAATACTGTAGATCCACACGAATGTGCATCTAATCTAATAGTAAAAATACCTAGCCCGTATATTGCACTTTTCATCCATAGATCTCGGGTACTTTACAGAGGTCAAGTATCATTACCTAAGCAAAGTTAAACTTATATTGCCTTATACTTCACCTCTGGGTTTGTTCCCTAGTCTCTGACCGCTACCACCTGCAATATAGAGGACTATGCTAGGTTTGTAGCCAGGACCCTTTCCTTATCAATCTCCAGACCACACCTCCATTTCATTAGGTTCATATTGTTTATATATTGCTAGCAAGAGAAGGCTCCAAATGCATCGCCATTAGAGAGAATCACAAAACAGTGATAATCATTCAGTGAAAGTGTGTGGAAAAGCAGAGGAATTTAGGCTGCAGCTGGCACATTTGTCTTTGCAAGCTCAGGGAAATGCATATTACACCTGCTTGTGCCAACTTTCCTTAAGTTTAACTCACATTATTTGAAATGTATTGTTAGTAATGAATAGAAGAGCATCTAATCAAGGGTGAGGGAGGGGTCACAAATATTTGGACAGTCAAAACTGGTCAGAATGGAGAAGTGTACAATGAATAGACAATAGAGTAGAGACCACAGGTATGAAAATCAAAGTGAGAAAGTATACAGTGTGTAATGAACAGGAAAAGAGAAGTAAATGACTAAAGATTTCTGGTCAAGAGTATTTTTTTAAAATTTACAATTACAGTATGTGTGAAAGAAGAAAATTACAGTAAGTGTTCCTCCTGAAAATAAGTCTGAGTATGGGATTCATGATTATAGGCTGTTTCAAAGTGAAGGCCTGAAATAGAGGAGACGATTTGCCCTTATCTATTGAGAAAACACATAAAGGAACTGTAACTCCAGAGAATCAATCGGATAGAGAGAATTTTCGAGGCTAATAGCAGGGGAATGCAAGAGACCGACATGACAGGAAAGGCAGGAGAACTAAATACTATATGATCAGATAAGGAAGACAGGTAAGATGGTGATTATGGGCAATTTTTAGCCTCCCTGATAATTAGAGAAACCTTTGAGATATTGAATGATGGCATGTGGAATGATTGACATTGCAAATGATTTTTTTCCTGAAGCAATGTGTCGAGGACTCTGCTAGGAAAAAGTCATTCCTAGATCTGGTGTTATTTGGTGTCCAAGATATTAATAAGCAAATAAGAATTCATTCAGCCATTTGACCTAATGTGTAAAATGTGAAATAGATTGTGTTACCTGAAAAACAAAATCAGTTACTGGTGATGCAGACAGTCAGGATATCTTTATATGGCAAACCAACTGAGATTTTTAGAATAAATAGAGTTTGTGCTAAATGGAGGGAGAGGTTCATCAAAACTGAAGGACTAATAATACTGGTTATAATGATGCACAGTGGTTGCAGTCCCTGTGCAAAAAGTCTTTACAAAGTTCTGCCAATGCACGTCAATTCCAAGGTGCATCGTCCCTGATATTGCAGCATATCAAGGCCTGGCCCTCAGTTCTGAATTATAAAAACTCTTGTGATTCCATTCCTGAGTCCTTTCCACAGTTCTGCCTATATACTTCAATCCTGAATTTCAGTTCCCCTCTTTTTTCCAGTCCTGAGGCCCTCTTCCATTTCTACACCAATACTTCACTTCTGATCTCCAAGATCTTCCTCCTACCTCCATCCCACTCACACACTACTGTCTAGAGATTCTTAGGTGTAGCAGAGTTTGAAATGTGGTGGGTTTGTTTTTTTAGTGATTTGGGGTAGGATTTTATCATCTAGATTTAAACACTGAAGAATAGGATGAGACCACAACCATTTCTGACCTAAGCTAAATGAGAGCCTGGACTTCTAGAGTCCACAAAGATGCTTACAAATTATTCCATAGATCCTCGCAAAGGATGGAGATGGAATTTTAAGCAAACATATGAAAAATTTTAAAAAGAGAGAGTTTATAGTTAAAGAAAAATCAGTTGGATACCAGCAGTACTGATCAATTAAAAAGTGAACTCAAGTTTCTGAGAATACAAACACACTTGGGAAGTTTTCAAAACTTTGAATAGGAAATGAGCTAACAAAATCCATAATGACCTCCTAACAGGATTTATACATGCATAACTACAGTGCAGTAGCATTTATTTAACCTATGGAGCAATCATAGGTGTGTGCATCTCACACATCCACACACACACATATACAGAAGATAATGTATCTCCTTCCGACTTAATGTTGATTTCCCCCCCTTAGTTTTTAAGTACTTAATTTTCCTACCTGAACATTCTCCAAACTTATTTTTATGGATAGTCTATAAGTGGTTCATCCTCTCTAATAAGCTGACTAATCACAGGTGATTTGTCAAAGTGGAGTTTTCTCTCCATTCTGGTCTCCACATTAAGTCCCTTCCAGCTCAAGGCCTACTTTTTCTACACAGCCTTTCTCAGAGATACATGCCTCCAGCCCCACCACACAACATCCCTGCTCAACCCGACATGTCACTTCTACATGGCCATTTTCCACATCATGCTACACTGGGTAAAACAAGGGGGTGGAATAAGCAGCAATGTTGGAAGATCTGGGGATGATCAGGGCTTGCAGGTACATGTGCTGGCTGAGGATGTGGTTAGGAGCTTGTAGAGGGAACCAGAGCTGTGAGGAGCAGCCCAATGTCATTGCACCAACACTAACCTTTGCATAGCTCCAAATAGAAATTCTGAAAAAGAGAGGCAACTCTTTGTGCATTTAATTTTAAAAGTTCAAATGTGGCCTGTGGCCAAGATGCGAGATCATGCATGTGCGAATTTTGGAATTAGTGGGGACAACTTATTTATTTGGGGAACCCAAAGAAATGTGAGGAAAATAGGGCAACATTTGCAAAAGTTGCATTGTTTTCTATTAAACATTTTTTTTAAATGGCATGGAAACACAGCCATGCTCTGGAGAGTTGTTAGGCTCGATTCTCCCCTGTAGCTGAGCTTCATTTGGCACGGTTGAGCAGGGGAGGGCTGTTAGTGAGATGAGCGTGGCTTCCTGATCCCGAGTTGCTAGTCCCCAGTATTAGTGAGAGCGGTTATTGGGCTTCTGTAACGTATGCCTCTGTCCCTAAGGTCCACTACACCCTTTTATTCCCCTCAACATGCTCCCTGTGCTGGGTGGGGGGCTGACACAGGAACCAGCAGAGAATTTCTCCTGATCGAGAACTCCCTGCTGACATCCAGCCAGATTCTGGAACAAGGCATATGTTCCCTTCCATGCACTTGGGTGATGAAGGCTCTCTCCATCTTTGTGCATCCCGGGCTATCAAGAGTCATAATGTAGCAAACATATCAAACCTAACTCATTGACCTTTTTAAAGAGTCCAGTTAACAACTATAGCATATGGGGCATAACATGGTAATTTTCGGGAAGCATTAGGTAGCGTTCCACTTCACAGAATTCTGTTTAACCACAAAGCAGGTAGGATAAAACTGGGGATGCCTGACATATAAAATAAGCGTATTTATAAAAAGAACTGTGTCAAATTGGGGGGAAGGATTACTGCAAGGATGATTCCCTAAGGGTTTGTGCTGCCTCTGCTGAATTTTATAATATGTGTGAATTGTAACACTAATCCTTAAAGATGCAGGTTCAAAATAAAAAGTTGAGTGGGGATTTTATATATAAACACTTTTTTTCCTAGCTGCACTGGCAGTGGAAAATGTTTTGACACAGCTCTAATGTACAATACTAATAATTAAGAAAAGGAGGCAGGGGGTGACACACATTAGCTTCCCATTTTGTGCAATGTGGCATACTGTTTCATATGCTTGAGTTCCCTTATTGCTTGTGCATGCTGGAAGTAATTGTTTCTAGAAGACAGGCTGGCAACTAGAAGGGGGCAACTCTCGCCTTATTGAAAGAGTGAAATGCATCTTTCATACTATCTTAATGTGGAATTTTTTTTCTTTCTCACCAATGTAAAATAGTAAAATACAAAACAGTAGTGAGATTAATTGGGGGAAATATATATATTCCCTAAACTATATATAAATTGAGATTGTGTGTGTGCATGTGTGCATATATCTATCAATATACTGTATATATTTACTTGGTGTATAATATACACCACATTCTTCTCTTTCTATCTTGTTCAACTACTTAACTTCTCCATTTTCTCGCTCATAAATAATTATGAATGTGAGGAAAATGTAGAGGATAAGAAGTTGAGCTAGGCAGAAAGAGTCAGTAGAGAGATACAGCAATTAATAGCAAAGACTTATAACATAGTCTAGAGGGTGAGAGAGAATATGAAAATAATGGCAATGATGAGAGAGAGAAGTTATAATAAAAATTATCCTGAAATTATGAGATTTTAAGATTAATACTTAGATTAATATTTATAGAGATAGTTAAAATGTTTTTCTAAAACTCCTGTGTATATATTATATGTCTGAGTGAATGTGTGTAAACATGTTTATGTATAGGGTATTAATAATCAATTAAGATGTGCATAAGTAACCACATAACCTTCTCATTTGTCCTCTAATCTTCTCTTTCTATTTTCCCATTGCTTTCTCCTCAGTTGCTGCAACTTGTTATATCTAGGCCCTGATCCTACAAAGATTTATATATGTGTTTAACCTCAAGGGGACCACTAGCAGTGCATAAAGTTGAAAATGTTCACAAGTCTTTGTAAGGCAGAAGCATTAGCTTGCAAGCTCCTCAGGTCAGGGACTGTTTTTTCCATTAGTCTGTCAAGTGCCTAGCACACATTTGGGAGCTTGAATGAATAATACTGATCTGATGTAGGGCTAATTTATCAGGCATCATACACATTTCAGATGAAAAAGACCACCGAATGTACCCCACTCTGGTGCAGCACTGTTCCCTGTAGAATGGGCTTTAAACTAGGTTCGATGGGGACAGGAGACAAAAGCCCACTGGTAAGTCAAAAAACATGGAGACCTGGGAGAAGGGTCAGAATTTGTGGGGAGCACGGGCCATTATAGCAGGGATAAGGGAGAGATAAGGGAACATAGAGGGGATATCAAATCAGTATCTTAAATGTCTGTATACTAATGCAAGCAGTATGGGGAATAAGCTGCAAGAACTAAAATGTTAGTTAATAAACATAACTATGACATAGTTATTGGTGTCACAAAGACTTGGTGGGATAATTCACATGACTGGAATATTGGTATATAAGGGTACAGCTTAGGAAGGACAGGCAGGAAAAAAAGGGAGGAGGTGTTGCTTTCTATATCGCAGATGTATACGCTTGGACTGAGGTTGAGATGGAAATAGGAGACAGACTTTTTGAAAGTCTCTGGGTAAGGAGGTTAAAAAACAATGGTAAAAAACCAAGGGTGATGTCATGGTAGGGTGTCTACCACAGACCACCTAACCAGGAAGAAGAAGTGAATGAGGCTTTTTTTTTAACTAACCTAATCATGCAAAGCACAGGACTTGGTGGTGATGGGGACTTCAGACGTTTGTTGGGGAAATAACACAGCAGGACACAAATTATCCAACAAGTTATTGGAATGCATTGGAGACCATTTTTATTTCAGGAGGTGGAGAAAGCCACTAGGGGAGAGGCTCTTTTAGGTTTGATTTGGACAAATAGGGAGGAACTGGTTGAGAATTTGAAAGTGGAAGGCAGCTTGGGTGAAAGTGATCATGAAATGGTAGAGTTCATGATTCTAAGGAATGGTAGGAGGGAAAACAGCATAATAAAGATAATGGATTTCAAAGGAAAACTTTAGCAGCCTCAAAGAGTTGGTAGATAAGATCCCATGGAAAGCAAGTCTAAGGAGGAAAACAGAGAGTTGGCAGTTTTTCAACGAGACGTTATTAAGGGCACAAGAGCAAACTATCTCACTGCATAGGAAAGATAAGAAATATGGCAAGAGACCACCCTGGAGATCTTCAATGGTCTGAAACTCAAAAAAGTGTCCCACAGAAAGTGGAAACTGGGTCAAATTACAAAGGATGAATATATTAAGCAATCAATTTGCAAACACCTAGAAGATAATAGGGTGATAAGTAACAATCAGCATGGATTTGTCATGAACAAACCATGTCAAATCAACCTAATAGATTTATTTGACAGGATAACAAGCCTTCTGGATAGGGGAAGCAGTAAATGTGGTATATCTTGACTTTATTAAGGTTTAGATACTGTCTCACATGACCTTCTCTTAACAAACTAGGGAAATACGACCTAGATGGAGCTACTATAAGGTGGGTGCATAACCCGTTCCCAAGAGAGTAGTTATCAGTGGTTCACAGTCAAGCCGGAAGGGCATATCAAGAGGGGCCCCACACAAATCGGTCCTGTGTCCGGTTCTGTTCAATGGCATAGAGAGTACACTTATAAAGTTTGTGGATGATAGCAAGCTGGAAGGGGTTGCAAGTGCTTTGGAGGGTAGGATTAAAATTCAGAATTATCTGGAGAAATGGTCTGAAGTAAATAGGATGAAATTCAGTAAGGACAAATGCAAAGTACTCCAGTACTCCACTTAGAAAAGAACAATCAATTCCACACATACAAAATGGGAAATGACTAACGGGGGACATGATAATTGTTTTCAAGTACATAAAAGGTTGTCACAAGGAGGAGGGAGAAGAATTGTTGTCTGAGGCTAGGATAAGAAGCAATGAGCTTAAATTCCAGCAAAGGCACTTTAGGTTGGACATGAGGAAAAACTTCCTAACTGACAGGGTAGTTAAGCACTGAAATAAATTGCCTAGGGTGGTTGTGGAATCTCCATCATTGGAGTTTTTAAGAGCAAGTTAGACAAACACCTGTCAGGGCGGGTCTAAAATAATACTTAGTCCGGTCATGAGTGCAGGGGACTGGACTAAAAGACCTCTGGAGCTTCCTTCCAGTCTGCGATTCTATGATATTGCCCAGTGCTTTGTCGAGCCTAATTTTAAAATGACCCTAATGTCAGAAGTCCTCCATTTCCAGAGAAGGACATTGCTACATACTTCACTGATGGGAAATATTTTCTTATATTCAACCTAATATGAGACAGGAATAAAGAGACCACATGATGGATTCAGACTTCTAAAGTCTGGGATTACTTCAAAACACCAGGGAAGAAGCTGGCTTTTGTAACATATAAAAAGCCTAATATCTGATTTTCCCACTATAGTGCATCAACCTGGATAGAACAGTTTCAAAATGACAACCTCATTCTTTTGCGTCTGTCGTTGGTTTACTTAATTATTCATTTTTTTAAAAAATATGCTCATCCTAATGTCTCTGGATGCATGTACATACATTAAGAACAATAGAAAATTAGCTGACTGACCTCAAACTAAGTAGAAAGAGACTCAACCAGACAATCAAATATGCCCCCATCTGCTCTGCCAAAACCGTCTAAGACAGATAGGCTTTTCTCTGTGGCCCGAAGGTCAACAGACCTGTGTTCTATCAGATGGACAGGGGAAGCAAATTCCAGAGTAGAGAGGCCTCCACCGAAAATGCTCTGCCCCCAGACATTGAGATCTAGGGCCTGATCCTGATCTCACAAAGTCGGGTGTTAAATCAGGAGTCAATGGGGTTCCGCTGCTGTAAAAAGTCGTGTAAGTAAAACTAACATAGGGACTGGGAACAGTGATGGACAAGCTAATCTCAGCGGCGGGAGAGATGCTTTCCCAGGTGGCTGAGATTGAGACAATGATGGGTTTTATAGATCAGGCTGAACACTTTGAATTGATCCTGGCAGTGAATTAGGGAACCAGGGGGTATGTCTGCACTGCAATTAGATACCCGCGGCTGGCCCGTGCCAGCTGACTCAGGCTCGCGGGGCTCAGGCTAAGGGGCGGTTTAATTGTGGTGTAGATGTTTGGACAGCCTGACCTTTGAGACTCTCCCATCTCGCAGGGTCCTAGATCCCAGGCTCCACCCCAAGCTTGAACATCTACCCTGCAATTAAACATTCCTTTAGCTCATCAAAGTTGTTGCATAAATCTCCTCCAAACAATCACCAGAGTGTAATGCAAGGCTCACCCTACCCTTCTTCTCTTCCCCACCAACCACCAGCCCCTCTGGGCTGCTTCTAAAGGCAAATGAGAAAGTCGTTACTAATGCAGGAAGCTTTTCCCATCCTCTGTCCTGTTTCTTCTAGGAATTGTTCAGGGTTTCATTGAACAATGACACGTCGATGGTTTATAGATGGGGAAAAGATGCACTCTAACTTTCTGGGTTTCGAAACACCTAAGCACATCACTCCACCTCAGTGTCTTGAGGTCTGTGTTGTTAATGTCTGGGGAGGCATTATCGTCAAAGCATGTGGGTGTGCATACATCAGTCAAATTATATTCTATACGGGTTTGTATATTGCGCTCATCATAGGGTATCTGAGCACTTTCCAGTTGTGCATTAGGAATGTGACTGCATCTCTGTCTTCTTCATATTTTTATTTGTTTTATTTCATTAAAAAAATGAAGCACAGCAATTTTCCTCCCATCTTCCCTCACCAATAATATGCCAGCATGTGAACTAGTCCAAGCTTTCTGGCCCATAAGGTCTCTCTGGGTGTGGCTACTCTACAGTCAAAAAGGCCCAGCACTGAGTCTCAGAGCCCATGTCAGCTGACTCAGGCTCGCAGGGCTTACGCTACAAGGTTAAAAATAGTCCTGTAGACCTTTGGGCATGTGCTGGAGCCTGAGCTCTGAGACCCCGTGTCAGGGTTCCCTCCCCACTCTAAACTCTAGGGTAAAGATGTGGGGACCCGCATTAAGAGCCCCTAAGCTTATTTTTACCAGCTTAGGTTAAATCCCCCAAGGTACAAAATTCCCTGCACCCTGAGAAATGCTTCTTTCGCTGCCACCATCAAGTATCTAACAGGAATCCAGGAAAGGAATCACTTGAACTTCCCTCCCCCCCAAAATACCCTCTCAAGCCATACACTCCCTTTCCTGGGGAAGCTTGAGAACAATCTCCCAACCAATTGGTTACACAGTGATCTAAAAACCCACCCCCTGGGTTTTAACACCATAGAAACAGGCAGCTTCTTAAAAGAAGGATTTTATTAAAAATAAAGAAGGGAAAATCATCTCTGTAAAATCAGGATGGTAACTATTTTACAGGGCACTATATTTCCAAACTCAGAGAGATTTCCCCCTCTGGACAAAACCTTAAAGTTACAGAAAACCATGAATAACCGCCCTCCTGCCCCTTCTAACACAGGGAATACACCAAGCCAAAATTAAACAGAAATCTATTCGCTATGCTATCTAAACTTACTTCAGAAAAGGGAGGTTTGATTTTCTGCAGGTTCCTTCTGTCTTCCAAGATCACTCTGACTGACAAAGACACACACACAAAGCCTTCCCCGTTCCTAAGATTTGAAAGTATCTTGTCCCCTGATTGGTCAGATGCCAGCCAGGTCAGGTGTCAGTCTGGCTACCTGTATTTCTTAACCCTTTACTGGTAAGAGGATTTTATAGCACTGCATCATACCCTCTTCCCCTTCCCTTCATTTATGACACCCCGCAAGGGGGAAGGGTCTCAGAGCCTGGGCTCCATCCTGATCCTGAACATCTACACTGCAGTTTCATAGCCCCGTGTGCCTGAGTCAGCTGACCTGGGCTAGCCACAGCCATGCCGCCGGTCTTTTATTGCAGTGTAAACCCGCCCAGATGCCGTTTGTAGCACATGGTGTTTGAGTTAAAACAAATTTGTGAAATGTGAGCTTTCAACATGCTATAAACATCAGAGCTAGAAAACAAGAGGAGTCCTGGTAGTGCTAAAAGATGCCATCAGAAAATAAAGGGAGAGCAGCCCTTGTGCCAATTGCAAATATGCCAACATCTTTCCTTTAATGCTCATAACATTTTCCTTTTCAACAGTGGAGTTTAAAAAAACAAAAAACAACAAAAAAAAACCCACCTTTGCAGACTTATTTAATTGACTCCACAGTTTTGCTAATCTATTTTTCCTAGCCATGGATTTCCTTTCCGATTCTATAAACGTCCGGGACAATCCTGTGGTAAACTGGAGAGATTATGGTATGTCAATGCTCCTGCCTATGTTTGCCTGGTGAAGATTTGCTTTCTTTGTTTTCTCTCTCTTTCATTAGCAAAAAGCGATGCATGCGATCTGCAGAGTTGTAGGAAACAGCTTTTATTTAACATAGTATTGCCAAATCTCACAATTTTACTGATAATTTCACTATCTATGATGTTTGTCTTAAAGTTCCAGGTCCTAGAGTCATGGTTTTATTTAAAATTGAAATTTCTAGCCATCACAGTTATGTAGAAAATATGAATTGGGAAAACCCTAAAAGTTCAAAACCCAAAGGGCAATGCAAATCCTCGAAAATGTATTGTGTCTTTAGAATCGCATGATTTTATGTCCATTGCATGGTTTTTTTTCAAGGCTGATTCATGCTTAGGGGATGCTGGCAGTTGGTAGCACGGAATACAGAATGGCCAGTGTTACATGCTGAGGGCTTGCTTTGTCTCTGTCCCTGTAACAGAGTGGCTTGCCCCATGGGCTGAACATAAGCCAACGCTCATTACAGAATGAGCCCTCCCGGACTGAGATCAGATATTTCCCTGTAAAGGGCAGCAGGTGACTGCAATGAAGTGGGTGGGGGGATGCTCCGGAAACAGAAGTCTGAGGAGCTGTAGCTGGATTGAAGAAGTGGCTGCAGGGTGCACATTTGGCTCCTGCAGAGACGTTGACCTGTGACCCAACTCTAAGAAAGAGGGCTGGAAACCCCCTAACTTTGGGGAGAGAGACATTGAACTGTGGTTGGGGCCTGGAAAGCCAGTGTGTATTTGAGGATTGAATAAATTGGACCCCAGGTGGGCAGTGTTTTAATTTCCTTTGGACTGCCGAGAGTTTAAGAAGCCCCGAAGAAGAGGCAAATAGAGGCAGGACATAGCAAAGACATACCTGTTCATGGGGGAGGGGGTGCATGCGAGGTGGCCAACTGTTACAATTGGCGTAGTTGGCATGATTTCTGAAACTGCTCACGTCAAGGAGAGAAGTGACAGCAGTTCAGGGGCAGAGAGCTAGATGGAGAGAGGTAGTGCGGTACTGGTGTGGCAACAGCAGACCCCGGCTGTTCGCTTGCAATATCTACAGGATCAGCAGTGGCAGAAGGCCCACCACCTTCGGCATGCAAGATATGCCCTGGGTTCCTGTTTCCAGTGTAAGGAAACAGGACACAGACTGTTTGAATGTCCCAGGAGGCAGCCTGATTCCAGTGGGTAGTTGTGTCGCAAACAGAGGAAGGGGGAAGGTTGGACCAGGAGGGGAAGGAAAAGGCCTGAATGTTTTAAGTGTGGAACGGTCAGGCACATAGATGGGTCTTCCCCTTGAAGAAGCAGGTGGGTAGAGTCGTGCAGAGCAAGGGAGATAATTTCCCAGCCAGAGAGGCCAAGGGAGAGAGGGCGCAGCAGATCCCAACACAAAGGCCAGAGGGGAGAGAGGCCAAGAAGCACTGCAGTGTCAGAACCCCACTGGCAGAAGTGCAAGGACAAGAGGGACAGATCATTTCACTACCCAAGGTACAGGAGAGAAAACAGGGTTGAGAGGATGACCTGGAGAGGATCAGGATCTAAATAAAAACTGAAGCACAAAAAAAGGAGGAAGAGACTAAGGAGCTGAAACTGCTCATGAGTAAAGCAGGGAAATCTGTGAAGAGGTCAAGCAGCAGAAAGTGTCAGCCATGGGAATGTGAGATCAGGGTATGGGAACCCTGAATGAGGGGCAGGACAGAAATCAAGGTTTGTGAGGTCGATGCTGCAGTTATGGCCGCACCTCCTACAGCTGCCAAGAGGTGCAATGGAGAGGGGAGGATGTGAGAAGTCTACTCTCGGGCCACACAGAGCTGGCTGTTTGGAAGAAGCCAAGCAGAGGGCCCTAAACAAAAGGGATGAGCTGTCTGAGAAGCATCAATGAACCCTAGAAGAAAGGGATTTGCCTGCTTATCATGGTTAGTAAACTGGAAGAAGAACTTGCAGTCTTAGAAGCAGACCAACACGGGGTGAAATAAAAAATAAGTTGACTGTCGAACTTGCCCTGGGGTGGGCAAGGCCCTGAGGAGGGGGTATTAACAGGGTGGCTTGCCCCGTGGGCTGGAGAGCCTGGGACTAAGCCAACCCTGACTACAGGATGAGTGTTATGGACAGGGATGTACACGGTCAAGCCTAATAATCAGGTCTAGTGGGTGGAGCAGGCATTGAGATTGGGTAACAAGGTCGAGGATCGGCATGAGAGCCAACTGCCAATTACCAGAGCCAGGCATCAAGCCAGAGTCAGAAACAGGAATCCAAGCTGAGGGTCAGAGCTGAGGTCAGCTACCAAATGCTAGAGCAAAGGGTCAAGCCAGAGTGAGAGTTGGAGGCCGGCATTGGAGCCAGGACTAGTAACTGACGGTTGGAAGTGAGGTAAAGGCAGGAACTGGAGGAGAGGCAAGGATTAGGCATGGAGCAGGAGCCCAATGGGAACAGGAGCAAAGCAGGGGTGAGGCAGGAGCGGAGCAGGAATCAGGAACAGGATTGGGTGCAGAAGACAGGCACAAGCCGTTGCCAATGCAGCCACAACAGGAAACCCCTTAATTGCTCAGACAACTTCCTGTGCCTCCTTCTGGCTTAAATAGCATAGCTGGAGGATCCTCCAATCAGGGCTCCCATGGGTGGTGCCTTGGCTGAGGCTGTAGTCCAGCTAGCTTCTCAGCCCACCTGGTTTCAGTAGACATTGGGTGGAGGCCAGAATGTGGTGGTTGTCTTGGAACTCCTGGGTGTGGATTTAAGACCTGGGACATCACAATGAGCTCCACCTGAGTGGAATCCAGTAAATTCATTCTAAAACGGTGGTTCTCAAACTTATTTGATCGGGCCCCTTCTTTGTGTCTGTAGTCATTTACACCCACCCATACACAAGTACATATGTCACCACCCAGCTCTGAAGGCAGAGCAGAGAGCAGCGGCTGCTGGCCAGACACCCAGCTCTGAAGGCAGCACTGAACCAGCAGCAGCAGTGAAGAAGTAAGGTTGGCCATGTGATATTTGTCATCACTTTTCACAGCAGCCTTAGCACCCCATTGCCACCCTGGGGCTGACAGCCTGCAGGTGAGAGATTGGGTTGGGGTAGGAGCACCGCTGCTCTAAAGGGAAGCTGGTGGATGCAGTGAAGGGGGTGATCTTCAGGAAACAGAAGTCTGAGGAGCTGCAGCTGGGTTGAAGAAGCAGCTATTGGAAGCAAGTTTGGCTCCTGCATAGATACTGAACCATGACCTAGCTCTGTGAAAGAGGGATAGAAAACCTCCAGCTAAGGGGAGAGTCACTGAACTGGGGTTGGGACCAAGAGGGCTAGGGTGTACTTGGGGACTGACTAAATTGGACCCCAGTTACCTTTGGTCTTTTGCAAGTTTAAGGAGCCCTGAAGAGGGGGAAATAGAGGTGAGGGTGCTGCAGAGGCACTCCTTGTAACAAGGGAGTGCATGGGAGTCCTCCAACCCTGTTACAGTCCTCCAGACTTGAATTCCTGAGTATTTAGTTCTGTACAGTACTAATGTCTCTTTTCCATTTCCTCTCTCTTTCTGCTTCTGCTCATCAGAATTATTACAGTGTTGCCAAGTCTAGCTGTTTTCCTGCTAGTCTCATGATATTTGATCTTTTTATCAAGGCTCCAGCTTCTTGCCTAGTGCAATTATTTGAGAACTCCTGTTTTGTTTTTTGTTTTTTTTTTAAACAAAAGTTTCTAAACCTACTGGTTGCAGAAAAATGGTTGAAAGCATGACTTATAGGATCAAACAACAGAAGACAAAAAGAAACCCCAACTTAAAAAAAAAATCCTCATGATTTTTAAGTCAAGGTCATGGTTTTGGGGAGCCTGGCTCATGATACTGGAACACTTGAGGTTGGCACTACTGGGAAAATAAAAACTAACTTTGACTTGAATTTGTGTCACCAACAATTGTGAAGGATTCAGATACCACAGTCATGATGATGATATAAGTATCTAGAGTGATAAACAGAAGTTATTTGAGGGGCCTTGTGCTGACCTTTGCACATGGGTAAATTTTACCCAATATATAGACAATTTTGGAGTATGTGATATTTTCTATTTGTTAAACCATAATGGGTGTACGATTGCAACATACAATGCTTGCTTATATTTTTGAAGCTTACTGTATTATAAACTCAGCTAAACAATCCAGAGATATTTTTTGTTCCTTCCTTGAGACCCTACTGCATATGTTAAATCTGAGTCTGGCTAACATTTTTATGATCTAGATCTCCATGTGTGTAACCCTGAAAATAGCATGTTACAGAATGTACAAAATAACTGAGTGACATCCTGGAACTAGCTAATGCTCCTTTACAAAAGACAGAGTGAAAAGTTTGCAGTGTATTGATTAAGGATGGAATTCACCTCTCTATAGATGTTCAAGGCACGTGCATCACTTAAGTCCATTTAAATCCTCCAAATGAGACATAGCAAAATTAAGTGGTGGGATTTAAGCGGCATATTTCACCTAAATACTGATTGTAAAATGTGAATTCTTATGTAAATCCTTTAAATCTCAAAGATTTGATTTTCAAAGGTACTGGTATAGTTCAGGGTAGTAAGTTTTTCATTGTTGTTCATACATATTTTTCACGTACCCTCATTTCCAGTAGCTTTTGTTAATAAAGAAAATAATAGAGCCTCAGGAAGAGGTGATGTGACTTTAATAAACTTGATTCAGTGAAGCTCGTGTTGTTAATTAAGAAACTTTCATCTTTGAAGTACAATAAAAAAATTCTTATTAGCAAAGGTATGTTAGGTCAGTAATAAGGCAGGCTTCCCTTTGAACATTACATCTAATCAATCCTGGGAGAATTAAGACAATTATATTTTATCAAAAACATGTAGAGGCAGGGACCAACAGGGGATGGAGTGTGACTTTGGTATTAATTACAAAACTGTTTTAGGAAATAATCATTCCTTTGCTAATCAGGGTAGGTGTATGAAATGACAAAGAAATTATTTACAAAGCCATACGAGTGAATATTATAGACTAGGGATTATGAGGATAAGGCTCTGAAAGGGAAAGCAATCATGTTTAGACCTTTCTTTGGATTTTGGGTGGTATTTCTAATTGTATTCAATTCAACATATTACTAATTAACTTAGAAGGAAAACATTAACTTCTATAAACAATGGCAGACACATGAATTACAGTGTTTCTCTTTTCAGTGTTCCAATTACATTCATGGAACACAAGACTTCTTTTGCCTTTATTACTAAAAATATTTTAATTTTATTTTAGTGGAAAGTAAATCAAGAAGGAATTGCTATAGTTAAGGCTACGTTTTAGTCAAGGGCATTTTTAGTAAAAGTAATGGACGGGTCATGGGCCCATGACCTGTCCATGACTTGTACTATATACCTCTAACTAAAACTTGGGCAGGGGTGCTGTGGAGGGTGACCTAGGATCCCCACTGGAGCTGGGGAGTAAGGCTGATGGCAGCACATGGCCCGGGACTCCTGCTGGTTGGAGGGGGGCGGCACGCAACCTGGACCTCCACTGGTACGGGGCAGGAGTTGGAGGGGTTGGCAGGCTCTCTACCGGGTTCTGCGCAGCTCCCAGAAAGCAGACAGCATGTCCCCGCAGCTCCTACAGGGAGGGAAGGCCAGGGGCCTCCGCACACTGCCCCCACCATGAGCTCCAGCTCCCATTGACCGGGAACCACAGCCAATGGGAGCTGCAGGGGTGGTGCCACCAGGCAGGGGCAGTGCGCAGAGCCCCCTGGCCCCTCCGCGTAAAAGCTGCAGGGACATGCCAGCCGCATCCGAGGAGTTGTCAAGTAAGTGCCCAGGTAAGCGCCACCCTGCACCCCAGCCCTGAGCCCCTCCCACACCCAAGCTGCCCCAGCAGCGGACAGCACGACTGGCCCAGGGGCTGCCTGATCTGCTCGGACAGCCTCTGAGCCAGCACCGACAGCTACAGAAGTCACAGAGGTCACGGAATCCATGACTTCTGTGACCTCCATTACAGACATGGAGCCTTATTAATAAGTAATAATAATAATTCTGTATCACAAAACTCTAATCCAATGCATCTCATTCACAGAGGCCCCTGGTGGTATTTGGAGGCAGAATTGGGGGTTTACCTGCCCTACTGAGCTGAAACAAGCATGTGGTCCAAATAAATGTTTACCATGAGGTCCCAAGCTTTAGAAGTGATCTGCATATGATCTTTTATTCCCAGTTCAGCTCTCATTATCGCAGCCTAACGGCAAGTGAAAGTGTGATTGTTGCACCAATTGGCATACCCATACTATCTTTAATCTGACTAGACAGGTAACAGTAGTAGTGCAGGCATAATAGCATGCGCTAGCAACCAGAGCATATTCCCTGGGTCCCTGGCGGCCTTGCACTTGGGTTACTAGCCCATGCTGAAGTTTGTGCTACCACATCAACACTAATATTCTTATCTGTGCAAGATAGATTACAGCTGTGCTAGCAAGATTACAGATGCCTTCCTGTGCTACAGTCACATCTTCACTTGGCATGTAGACACCCACTCTTAGATCCATCACAATGAAGGGTTCCATTGTGGAAATATCAGTTTTATTTCTGTGTCTGTTTCAGGCTCATTTTAAGCTAGCTGTTCATCTAAGAAAAATGGGGATTCAATATTCGTCCTGTATTAGAAAATCCTTTTCTTTGTTCCATTTGCAGACCACATGCTGATTCAGCACCCAACCCCTCTTTATTTTGTTCCCGGTTCTGTTCTCATTAACTACATTGTATCCCATTCAACATCTTTTTCTCCCCTCTGCTCCCCTGTATCAGAAGCCTGCTATCATATTGCATGCTGGAGGCATTTGTAGGGTTTCTTAAGTGGATCTCTAAATGTCACTCTCTTAATACCAGTATGAATACTGGCATTCAGCCTTTTTAAAGCATCCACAGCCAGGCCAAATTCACAAGAGCTAAACATTACTCTTCATTTTCCACACCCTCAGAAAGTCAACTTCTAACTATGCATTCACATATTGTCCAAAGAAAGAAGGAATGATTCTGAATGCTAGCAATAACCTTTGATATTTTTACCTAATATTAACTGAGCATATTTCCTTTATTTGAAATATACCTGAGTTTTTTTTGTCCCTCAAACCCTTCATTTGCCAGAATTTCTCTAGGCCATTTTTTGTCAGGGTTTGAAAAATGACTTGCTGTGATTTTTGATGCAAGTTAATACAGTGATAAGCACCATAAGTCGCCAGGAATAGCAAATCATTAATTTACTTCAGAAAATAAGACTTCAGTGATGAATAAACCTCATAAGGATTCTAGAGTTTAAGCAGCTTCACTGGCAATGAATATTTGAATTGGCTGAAAGAAAAGTAAAACATGTTATCAGACCAATAATTATTTTATACAGCTGATCAGCAAATAAACTGTAGTGTGGAGGATACTTGACAAAATGGTTTGAGATTACACTTGACTAAAATGAATGATCTGAAACTCTTGATTTTAAATATATTTGGATCTCGTAATTATAGGAAAATATTACTTGGGATACTGCCAAACTCTTGGGAACTTAAGCTGAGTTCATATTTTTAAAAAAAACTTTTAGGCAAAGATTTAAATAGTCATTAGACTTTAGATAATGTAGTCCAATTAGTGTCCATTCATGAACAACCTTAATAAGTAGTCCCTGCTCACGAGAGTGCTCTTGTTGAAGTCAATCATAATGCAGCCCCTGTCCGTATCTCTGATTTGATCATCTGCACCACCGCAGGCCTCCACCCTTCCAGCTCAACAATGATACAAAATCTCCTTCATGCCCCTTCCATCTCCTCCTCTCAGATGTAAAAATGTGCCTTCCTCCTCCTGCCCTTTATGCTTGGAATTCCCTTCTAGAATCGACCCATCAAGATTTACCACATTCAAATCACTTCTAAAAGCCTACTTTTATTGCATTGCCTACCAAAACCAGTGTGATTACACTTGAAAAAAGTAACCACAATGTTTGAACCAATGAGACTTCTATGCCTAAATTCTGGATACCCCTCTGGGGTAGGGTCAGGCATTAGGAAGAGACTGGTAATAATAATGGGGGATTTGATTATTAGAAATTATAAAGTTGGTTTTGTGATGACCAGGAGAACTGTATGGTGACTTGCCTACTGGTTGAAGATTGAGAACCTCTCAAGTCTATCTAGATGTCCCATGTGCTGTTCTGGGGAGAGGCCAATGATAATGGCACACGTAGGTACCAATGATATAGGAAAAGGTAGGAGAGAGAACCAGGAGGCCAATTTTAGACTGCTAGGTAAGAGCTAAACTAAGAGCTAGGTAAGAGATTAAAATGCAGGACCTTTACGGTAACATTCTTTTACATGCTTCCAGTTCCACATGCAAGATCAATTAGATGGGCAGAACAGCAGGGTCTTTATCCGTGGATGAGAAAATGCTGTTGGGAGGCGGTATTTAGATTTATTAGGAACTGGGGAACATTTTGGGAAAAGAGGAGCCTTATGGACTCCACTTATACCAAAGAGGAACCAGATTGCTAGCATACCAAATTAAAAAGGTCATAGAGGAGTTTTTAAATTAAGGGCTGGGGGAGAAACTGACAGGTGTAGAAGAGCACATGGTTCAGACAGACATATCTCTTTTGGGATGATCGAATAAAAGAGAGACTCTATATTCTAGTATGAAGGAAAGGATAGAAGTTGATAAATTATAGGTTAAAACTGAAGAGAAACAGTCAACTCAAAAATTGTCCCAATCAATCACATCACATGAAGGCAGACAACTAAAAATTGACAAATTTTGTAAGTGCTGGTATACAAAGGCAAGAAGTCTTAATACTAAGGTGGGTGAACTTGAGTGCCTGGTATTAAATTAAGATATTAATATTCCAACAGAAACTTGCTGGAATTAAGATAATCAATGTTACACGGTAATACCAGGGTACAAAATATATAGGAATGACAGAATAAGTTGTGCTGGGGGGCAGTGGGGGCGAGTGGCACTATATGTGAAAGAAAACATAGAGTCAAATATACAGTAGTACAAATCTTAAACGAATCAAACAGCACCACCGAGTTTCTATGGATAGGAATTCCATGCTTGAATAATAATAGTACAGTAGTGACACTGACGGTGATTGTGAAAGGCTCCAGAGATAATCTTGGCAATTACAGGCCAATAAAACCTGTCTTCAGTATGAGGCAAGTTGGTTGAAACTATAGTAAAAAACAGAATTATCAAAAACCTTGATGAACATGATTTGTTGGGGAAGATTCAACACGGCTTTTGTAAAGGGAAATCATGCCTCACCAATCTATTAAAATTATTTGAGGGGGTTAGCACACAATGAAATTAATAGGCAGCAGGCTTAAATCAAACATAGTGACATACTTCTTCACACAACGCATAGTCAATCTGTGGAACTTGTTGCCAGGGGATGTTGTGAAGGCCAAAAGTATAACTATGTTCAAAATAGAATTAGATAAATTCATGGAGGATAGGATAAATGTGGCACCAAGATAGCCAGGGACATAACCCCATGCTCTGGGTGTCCCTAAACCTCTGACTGATAGAAGCTGGGACTGGACAACAGGGGATGGATCAGCCAATAAACTGCCTGGTTCTGTTCACTCCCTCTGGAGTATCTGGCATCAGCCATTGTCAAAAGACAGGATACTGGGCTGGATGGACCATTGGTCCAAAGCAGTATGGCCATTCTTATGTTATGTTCTTAAACAGTCAACCATATATCTGTGATCTTTCCTGCAGCTCCCTTTCCTTATGTGTGTGTTATCCTCCTTTGTCTGTCAGGTCCATATTTTAGACTGTAAGTTGCTTGGCTCCAGAATTTGTTTTTTTTTAATATGCTAGGGAAAATTAATTCCAGAGCTGCTGACCCTTGACAGAAAAGGCCCTGCAGATTATGGACCAGATCCTCAAGTGGTGGAATTCAGTGTAGCTCCATTTACTTCAGTGGAGCCATTTCATTTACACAAGGTGGTCCGATGCCTTCAGATAGTCAGCCTTCCGGCAGTGCTAACTTCAGCTGCCCTGACAAAGTCATAGGGCAAGAAATAGTCACGTTAGGTAGAAGGGTATTTAAATTACTTGAGGCTTTAAATACCAAAACCAGAAGGTTGAATTACACTTGCGGACGAACACAGCCAGTGTAGTTTGTGGAGCTTGGGCATCAGTGAAAGCTCTCGAATGGTCCCATTTCTGTGTCCTATCGTACCTGCAGCCTATGAGCATGATCAATGCATCCTTAAGAAGCCTCTGATAACTGGACTCCTCTAGAGTGCTCATCACAATTTAACGCTTTTCTTCACCTCCCAGGAACTGCTTTCATCTCTCAGGGGAACTTTGCCTGGGGAACAAGGGGTCAGGCTGATGCAAGGAGATGTAAATTACACTTCCCTTTGCCAGCTTGGGTGTCTGAATTTCAAATCCTGTAGCACTTGCAGATCATGAATGTGACATTCTGGAGGCATTTATAAAAATAAAATGAGAAAACCAAAAAAATATTTGTACTGGTTGTTCTTCAAATCATGCAATTGTTGAAAAATAAAGTGTCTGTGCTTATTTGTCTGAGGCAAAAACATAAATGGGCAAACTATAATCCTTATCAATTTTTATTTTCACAAAAACAATAATCAACCTGACTTAGTCTGAGGGAATTAAGATTCCAGGTACAGTCTGGTGTGTGATTCCATTGTTTCTATGAAGAATGGCTCGTATCTAAATGGTTTCCTCAGGGATTCCGCAACCCATTGAAATTCAGGGTATGACACTGAATCAAAGAATGTTATGGTTCTGGCAGGTAAAATGGAAGTTAAACTTCATGTAAATACTAGCATCTCTCTCTCATTCAAAGAGTCTGGTCAGTCTCTGGAGCATATTTTCTCAAAATGATACATGAAGAAAACAGTCTCCTGTGTGGAAAGGCACATCTTCCCAGCAGCCAAGTTTAAAAGGTTGAAAAGATTAGTTCATCCTTCACTTTGAAAGAAAACAAACACATGGTAAATAAATGTGGCACCAAAGCAAAGAAATATTCTGCCTAACAGTGATGCCCACCCTCCTCCTTGTCATAAGGGAATGAGAGTAAGGATCACGCTGATGATCAAAAGAAATAAATCACTCACTCACTCTATGGAAAGAGGTGTCTGAAACATCCTTGGAGTAAGACATGAAAAGAAAGTTCTTTGCTCCTCTTCTTCTGTCAATTCCCCTTTCTTCTCTCTACATACTCCCTAATGCAGGTCCTGAGGAGAGGTGTGGGAAAAGGGGAGAAACAGAATACATTTGTGTACATACACAGATCAAAAACACTCTGGAATAGAAAATTCAAGTGTTAAAGACCCCAAAGAAAAGCTTACAATATTCAGTGGTAAGGTTATAACAAAGGGCGGCCTGGCAATTAATTAATTACAGAAATAACTCTCTGTATTAGAAATCATATCCTAACCTGAGGGTCCCAAAGGAGTGGGAGCACTGAGATAACTTGGCTATAATACAAACAGGAGAATCCGAAGCCAAAGGAACTGAAATACATTACAGACTGTGTGCATCCCGTTTCATGTATGAATCAGAGTCACAACAACTTTTTTGGAATTAAAGCCACTAGGGTAGGATAATGCACTCAGTCCTCCTCACAGCTCAATATCACCCTGGCAAATAAGTTTCATCAGTTTAAAACAACAAAACAAAAACTTTTGTGTGCTTGAGGTTTGATCCAAAGCCCATTGAATTCAGTGGAAAGATTCCCTTTGACACACTGGTCTTTGGATCAGGCACTTACCATTATTCTATGACAATGGATTGTGGGTCTCTGTGTTTATGGAGTTTGAATGGCTCCATATCGATTTTACTACAATTCTGAGTAAAAGCTAATTTTTTTTAATACCGCTGGCCTACGAACTCAACCTGAGTTGTTTTCTTCCTTGTACATCAGCAATAATAGTGAAATTTTACAGACCGGTTACTGCCCTCACTTCTGGAAGGTATAACTGAGGGCATAATTGAAGCTTTTAAGGGTTGCCTAGTAATAACTGAGGGCATAATTTGATCTTCTGAAACTTTATTCCTGGTGATGATGCAAGAGAAAGAAAGAAACTAGCTTGTCTTTCAGGTCCTAGGTTGAGTTTGCAGAGTAGCAGAAAATACTTAGTTACTTGTGAACTGAGTACATTTGATATAGAGTAATTTAATCACTAGAAAATGGAACCTCAGGATACCCCATCATATTACAAACCACGTTGTGTTCTCAATAGTTGTAAATCCATTATTTTCAAGGGAGTTACTCTGGATTTGCACCTATGTAACAGAGAAGAATCTGATCTCATTTTGGGAGCAGGCTTATTTAGCTCTAAGGCGGTGTGAAAGGAAATGTTATTAAAAGACTGAATGTGAGTTTGAGGCTAACAGTCACTCAAGAAAGGCCTCAAATGAAGTTACTCCATTGCATGGCACTAAACTTTGATTTTACCTCACCTGATGATTACCATCTTCATTCTGGATATTGTAGGACAAGCTGCAAAGCAAAAAAGAAATAGAGACATCTAATTTCTTTCTTTTCTTATTTTTATTTTTTTTGCACACCATTGTGAGCCAAAGTACATAGAAATATAGCCATCTTCTCAGACTCAGATGTTGTGCAGTGCTTACTGGAGAAAATCAAAATTAAAAAAAAAATTGTAGTGAAAGAATTAAATCCAGGGTGTGATGGGCAGGAAATGAAACCCAACTGATTTTTCTCATTTTTATTTGTGTTCTTATTTGATTATTATATTGCTGTAGTAACTAAAGGCCACAGCTGAGTTTGGCCTCATTTTGTGGTAGGTGCTGTATAAACATCTAATATTTCTTTTTCTTAATAATATCTCTGTGAGTGCACTATTCATGACTGGTGCTTGGCTGACTGCTGTGGAGACCATGTCCTACGTTTATCATTAAGCACTCTCCATTGCCAATGTAACAACCCTGACCTGAAGGAACCACCTTTAGGAGCGAGGGTAATTCAAGGTCACGTTCTTTGTTGGGGTAACTCCAGCAATGTCCATGGAGTTATGCTTGCAGGGAGTTTGGTCCTCAGTCTCCGTGCCCAATCAGTCCTTTGTTTCTGGTCTGAGATTACCTGCAAGAAACTGAATTGGTGGCAGTTGGTATTTTTGTGACGGGACCACTTGTTCAGTAGGGATTAGACAAAGGCTGCCATATTCATTTCACATATCTATTGGCCATTTCTGATCTGGGCTGGATTCAACTGGTATCCCAGAGGTGAAATCCTCTATCCACGGTCACCAGTTTTCTTAGTGGCTTTTTTATTATTTATTAGTATACTGCTATGGCCAGTAGTAAAAATTGTATAACAGTTGGAAATAAAACAAACAAACCAATAGAGTGAAGTGGTGAAAATATAAGTTTTAAAAAACCGTCCAGTTTCCAATTTTGTCATCAATTTGGATGAGCAACTGGAACAGATAATTGTATGGCATTTATACCATGTTAAAAATAATGGATGTTGAGGGGAGAGCGAGGGGGGAGAAAGTACTGCAAATCTCACCAGGCCAAATGACAGAAAACATGGAAGCTGACCCAAAGGAAGTGGATGTTGAAGCAAAGACATATAGAGTGGACAAAACGGATGGTGAAGTGAAATAGCCTGATTTTTCATTTGGATAAACTGAGAGAGGCTGTCAAACAGTTTCACCTCCAGGGCCTTTTTTGAATTAGCACTAGTTTGACAGTTTGTGCTGTGAGGTGCTTCAGGATTAAAAATGTGGAGAATAGAGATGTCATTCTGACTCCAAGAGAAGATGACATTCAGTAGATTTGTATTGGATTGCATCTTTATCACAGTGGAAGGCATGTCTCGCTTGTTCTAGTAAATGTCTTGCTTGCTTTTCATTTGTCGGACACCAAAAAAAATGCAGATTGACAGACTGATTAGCTCTCATACCCTCCTTTAGTGATTCTTTATTCAATCACATTTTAAGGGATTCATAATCAGGAATATTAAGGACAGGACAGTAATGCCACACCAATTATTATTGCTTCTCAGACATCTTTGTGAGAAGCAGAAATTATTAGTTATTCAATCACAATAAGAAAATATTTATCAGAGTTATCACTGAGTGTGAGTTTTGTGTCTCACTAGAGCTATATTTGCAATTGAACTGTATGGAAAGTAGAATGGGTAATTATCTTATTCATGCTTGTTTATTTCAGATTTCAAAACAAGGCAGAGGACTCAGAAAACACTGCTGTCCTGATAGCTTTAAACACGGACGTGTTTTGAGTGTGGTAGATCCTTTGTTTTACTTGGGGGGGAAAATAAGGCAATACTTTTTTTAAAAACCTTTCTTGATTTGGGGAGACAGGGATGTCAGGAGGAAAGGAAATGTATGCAACTCACAATCTCTTCTCAACCCCTCCTTTT
The DNA here is from genome assembly GCA_037349315.1 of Chelydra serpentina. Taxonomy (NCBI): domain Eukaryota; kingdom Metazoa; phylum Chordata; order Testudines; family Chelydridae; genus Chelydra; species Chelydra serpentina. Next base: position 18,310,271 of record JBAIAC010000004.1, on the reverse strand, counting down.
CTGAAATTATAGCAGAAATAATACTTGGCAAGATTTTCAGAAGAGACTAGTGATTTTGGATGCCCAGCTTGAAACACCTCAAAAAGGTCTTGATTTTCAGAGAGTAGGATGCTCAACACTTTCTGAAAGTCAGGTCCCTTTAATGTGTGTCGAGTTGGATGACCAAAAATCAAAGCACCCAACATCACTAGTCACTTTTGAAAATCTTGCCCTCAATTTTTTATAGCACCTTTCATCAAAGGATCCCAAAGTACTTTACAAACATTAACAAAGTAAAAGTCACTCTAAGCTAGGTGCAGTAATTAAGTATTACTGTCTTCATTTACTATCTTCATCTCACAAATAGGAAGAGTGAGACACAGACAAGTAAAATGTGTTGAGCACAGTCACACAGGAAATTAGTGGCAGATCCTGATCCCTAGTCTCATGCTTTAGCCATAAGACCATCTGGTCCAAGAGGAACTACACAAAAAATGAGGAAGCTAGTTAAACAGAAATTATAAGGTACGGTCACAAAAGTGAAATGCCTGCAAGCTGCATGGAAACATTTTAAAAATCCCATAATAGAGGCTCAAATTAAATGTATATCCCAAATTAAAAAACATAGTAAGAAGACCAAAAAAGTGCCACCCAAAATCCAGATCCAAGCACTCTGGACCTTTGGGAGATTCAGATCCATGACTGAAATTTTCAGCTTGGAACTGTCTCTGACTTTCATGAACTGTAAATGCCTGATTTAAAAAAGTGTACAATGGGATTTTTTAAAAACCATATATAAAATGAAGAAAATCCATATGCATTGGTGGATCTATTCATCTTCGTTTCCTTCTTCTGATCTCTGCCCCTTGTAAAAATGTTAAGCTACGAGACTGGTAGCACTGAATGCTGAGTTCCTATGTTTAGCCATAGAACAGGTAAAGCATGGGCAGACACAATGTATGTTTCTCCATATAACACCTCCCATACACTTCAGCCACAACCTGGACTGCTCTCTTGTACAAGTGAATGGGTAATTCAGTCTCCATGCCAGTCCATTCAGACCTTTGCCTCCTTCTGAGATTGGCAGTAATGGTGACCTGCTTATTATGTGACCATCTTACCCATAAAAACTCTTCTGGGACCACTAACTCATTTCACATAGGTCAAAAAACAGCTATTGGGGGTGAAAACTTTGTCACTATTGACCTTGGTTGCATTTGAACTGGTAACAAGGAGGTGAAAGGTTCTAAATCCCATTAGCACCAGGAATTTCCTGAGACATTCCTTATGTATCACTGTTGGTGATACACTGTGCCTTAAATGCTTAATTTGGCGGAATGTATGGCTGGAAAATCTGTGCAGGGGCCACAGGCCAATGAATTTAACGAAGAAAATATATTAATGAAAATTGAAGCTGTTTGCGTAGATTCAGTTGTGCTGCTGCTGCTTATTTTTGCCCCTCTAAGTAGTTCCTTTACCCAAATACTGAATTATCTTTCTCTTTTGCATGTATTTTATGATTATAATAAAAGCAGTGGGGGAAGGATTATTCACATTATAAGGAAAATATATCAGGGTTCTATATTAACCCTTCAAGCCTGTTGTGTATTTAAATGCCTTTGCAAAATGACCTTTCATGGCCCTTGTCTAGACTAGGATAAAAGGTGTGTAAGAACATTGTACAGAATAGTACACAGTCCCTACCCCTAAGAGTTTACAGTGTAAATAGAAAAGACAGACAAAGGATAGGGACAGAGATACAACATACAAGTAGAGATTGCCTGTAAACATCATGTTTAGGGTTGCCAGGCATCCAGTTTTTGACTGGCAGTGCAGTGGGGCAAGGCAGACTCCCTGCCTTCCCTGGCTCCTCACGGCTCCTGGAAGCGACTAGTATGTCCCTGCGGCCCCGAGGCACAGGGGTGTTCATGGAGGTGCCATGTGCTGCCCCTGCCCTGAGTGGTGGCTCCCCAGTGCACGTTGACCAATGGGAACTGCGTGAGCAGCGCCTGTGGGCGGTAGCAGCGCGCAGAGACGCCTGACCTCAGCTCCTCCACCTTGGAGCTGCAGGGATATTCCGTCCGCTTCCAGGGAGCTGCCTGAAACCTGCACCCCGCACCTCCTCCCACACCTCAAGCCCCAGCCCTAAGCCCCCTCCCAGAGCCTGCACCCCCTCCCACACTCCAAACCCCTCTGTCCCAACCAGGAGCCCCCAGACCCAGACCCAGCCCAGAGCCCCCTCACACACTCCGAATCCCTCGGCCCCACTCCCTAGCCTGGAGCCCCCTCTTGCATCTCACACCCCTCATCCCCGGCCCCACAGCAGAGCCCGCACCCCCAGCTGGAGCACTCACCCCCCCCACATGCCCCAACCCTCTGCCCCATCATAGAATCATAGAATCTCAGGGTTGGAAGGGACCTCAGGAGGTCATCTAGTCCAATCCCCTGCTCAAAGCAGGACCAAACCCAACTAAATCATCCCAGCCAGGGCTTTGTCAAGCCTGACCTTAAAAACCTCTAAGGAAGGAGATTCCACCACCTCCCTAGGTAACCCATTCCAGTGCTTCACCACCCTACTAGTGAAATTTTTTTTCCTAATATCCAACCTAAACCTCCCCCACTGCAACTTGAGACCATTACTCCTTGTTCTGTCATCTTCTACCACTGAGAACAGTCTAGATCCATCCTCTTTGGAACCCCCTTTCAGGTAGTTGAAAGCAGCTATCAAATCCCCCCTCATTCTTCTCTTCTGCAGGCTAAACAATCCCAGTTCCGTCAGCCTCTCCTCATAAGTCATGTGCTCCAGCCCCCTAATCATTTTTGTTGCCCTCCGCTGGACTCTTTCCAATTTATCCACATCCTTCTTGTAGTGTGGGGCCCAAAACTGGACACAGTACTCCAAATGAGGCCTCACCAGTGCCAAATAGAGGGGAATAATCACGTCCCTCGATCTGCTGGAAATGCCCCTACTTATACAGCCCAAAATGCCGTTAGCCTGTATAAGTAGGGGCATTATTTGGGATGGGCATCACGGAGCCCTGTCCTGCACTCCGAACCCCTCGGCCTCACCCTCCAGCCTGGAGCCCCCTCCGGCACCCTCATCCCCAGCCCAGTGAAAATGAGCGAGTGAGCAAGGGTGGGGGAGGGCGAGCAATGGAGGGGAGGGGGTATGGAGTGAGCAGGGGCAGGGCCTCGGAGAAGGGACAGGGTCTCGGGGAAGGAGTGAGGGAGGGGCAGGGCAAGGGTGTTTGGTTTTCTGCAGTCAGAAAGTTGGCAACTCTAATGTTTCACGGTTGGTTGGTTGTTTTGTTTTTAGGTGGGGTTTATTTGGGATGGGGATTAGCTAGATAGAAAGACGAAGAAGTGGGGCATCAACAGGATGAGTTGAGGGGAACAGGGCAGAAGAGAAAAAAGAGGGGAAAGAGGGCAGGTATAAATGCCGAGGAGAATAGATGCGGGGGAGGGGTTGGGCCAGGAAGGGGCTGGAGCAAATAGCCAGTCAGCACAGGACAGAGAACTAACATGTTTGGAAACTCCAGTGTAGACAAGTGTTGTGTGCAGTAGTGTTGTAGTCGTGTCGGTCCAAGAGTATTAGGCATTGTGACACACTGTACCTTTTTAGACACTGGAGGTACATCTATACTGCTATTAGACAGCCGCAGCTGCTCTGTGCCGGCTGACTTGGGCTCGTGGGGCTCAGACTAAGGGGCTGTTTAACTGCGGTGTAGATGTTCGGGTTTGGGCTCCATCCCAAAACCTCTAAGACCTTGTGAGGTGGGAGGGTCCCAGAGCTCGGGCTGCAGCTTGAGCCTGAACATCCGCACCACAATTAAACAGCTTCACAAGCCCGAGTCAGCTGGCGCAGACCAGCCAGGGGTGTCTAACTGCAGTGTAGACATACTCAGAGTGTCGCAGGGAACTTTTCCCAGACCTGAAGCAGAGCTCTGAGTAGTTTGAAGGCTTGTCTCTCTCACCAACAGAAGTTGGTCCAATAAAAGATATTACCTCACGCACCTTGTCTCTCTAGTCTAGACAAGACATGCTGTCCTTAGCATGTGCTGAGTGGGTCATATATGTATTGTTTGGTAGATTATAAAGCCTGACGGGACAGCTGTGGTAATCTGTACTGAACTCCAGTATAACCAAAGCCATAGGATTTCCCTGAAATAATTCCTGTTGATCTAAAGCATATCTTTTAGGAAAAATCCAGTCTTGATTTTAAAATATCCAGTGATGGGAATCCACCACAACTCTTGATAAGTTGTTCCAATGATTAATTAACCTACATTTAAAAAAAAATAACAAAAAACTGCTTTATTTCTTGCCTGAATTTGTCTAGCTTCAACTTCCAGTCATATGATCTTGTTATACCTTGCCTTCTACAATGAGGAGCCCTGTATTGACAAATTATATTCCCTGTGTAGGTACTTAAAGACTGTGATCAAGTCACCCCTTAATCTTCTCTTTGTTAAACTAAACAGATTGAGCTCCTTGAGTCTATCACGAAACGACATGTTTTCCTGCCATTTAGGGATTGCCATGAATTTCCTCCAGGTTATCAACATCCTTTTTGAACTGTGAACAACAGAAGAGAACACGGTATTCCAATAGTGGTCACACCAGAGCCAAATACAGAAGTAATATAAACTCTCTACTGGATAACCTCTTGTTTATACATCCAAGGATCACATTAGCCCTTTTGGCCACAGTGTTTCAATGAGAGCTCATGTTTAGCTGATCCACCATGATCTCTAAGTCCTTTTCAGAGTCACTGCTTCCCAGCATAGAGTCTACCATTTTGTAAGTGTGGCTTACAGTCTTGTTCCTAAATTTATTACTTTACATTTGTCCATATTAAAATGCATCTTGTGCCCAGCTGCCCAACTGATCCAGATCACTCTGTATCAGTGACCTGTCCTCTTCTTCTGCAAAAAAATTTTCCAGGTCATTGATAAAAGTGGTAAATAGCATTGGGCCAAGAGCCAATCCGTTTGGGACCGCAATGGAACCACATCTGCTTGATGATAATTCCCTGTTTACAATGATATTTTGTGACCTATCTCTTAGCCGGTTTTTAATCCATTTAAAATGTGCTCTGTTGATTTTGTATCATTCTAATTTATTAATCAAAAGGTTGTGTGGTACCAACCTTGTAGAAATCTAAATATATGACATCAACACTATTACCTTTATCAACCAAACTCCATTTCTCATCAAATAAAATAAAAATAAAGTTAAAGCTGATTAGTGAGGCTACACTTTAACTCTAGTAGCTCAGTAAGTGTTAACATCAACGCTGCCTTGTTTGCAGTAGACTTATAACGTCTATTAATAATTTATTAACCCTTTATAAACTATTTATAAACAGAACCTTACTATGGAGTATGACCCAACTAATGGACTTCTGAAAATGCCCTTGGGGAACACAGAGCTAGTTAAAAAGTTCGAATTCTGAAATCGAGGCGAGCCATGAAGGAGAGAGGAGTGATCCATCAACCCTAACACAGCAATCAGAGGAGGAAGCCCCCATCTGCTGATTTGGCTAGAGCCACTGCCCAAAATATCAGTGACCTTAGTCACTCTCCATAGGAAGGTTAGGGTTGTTCTGTGAATCAGTAGCGAGACTAAGGCAGTCTGTCTACCCCTACTACAGCTGCACAAAGAGGCAACTCCAATGGATTGTTTTCCTATTAGACCTTGCACTCTTTATTTACCTTTGGCTTCCAGAGGTGGGTCTGGAAGGTAAGCTGCATAGACAGCTTACTGCCTATAGTGTCCATTAGAATGACAGGTCAGAGTATATGAAGTATGAAGACTTTCTGTGTTGTACATAACTATTTAACTTATTTCTTCTTTTCTATGGGTATGTCTACACTACGGTACTAGTTCGATTTCTGTGAAACCGAACTTGTGAACCCGATATTTCAATGTCGATTGTTCGAATCCACACCAGGGATGTTTATTCGAATGTCCGAGTCCACAGTAGGGGGGCAAGCGTCGACATTGCAAGCGGTGCACTGTGGGTAGCTATCCCACAGTTCCCGCAGTCCCGCCTGCCCACTGGAATTCTGGGTGCAGCCCCCAGTGCCTTGTGGGAACGAAATTGTGTCAAGGGTCGGTATACGTACATTTCGTCACTCGACCCACACTTCCGCCTTCCCTACGTGAAAGCGCCGGCGGGGAATGAATTCGCGCCCTTTTCCTGTGGCTGATAGCTCGGACGCCACTGGACAGTGAGCATGGAGCCCTCCGCGATTATCGCAGATGTTCTGTCCGTAGCCAACAACTCGCGCCTTATAGCGCACCTTTTCCAGACTCTGTTGCAGAGAAATCGGGAGAGGAGACAACGTAATCTCCGGGAGTACTTAAACTTTGAAAGGGGCATTGATCTCTTGCAAAGCGCTGGACCCCGGACCCTAGAGATCATGGTGGCAATGGGTCATGTTGATCCCGTGGAACGGCGATGCTGGGCAAGGGAAACAAGCACTGACTGGTGGGACCGCATAGTGATGCAGGTATGGGATGAGTCCCAGTGGCTGCGAAACTTTCGGATGCGTAAGTGCACTTTTATGGAACTTTGTGAGTTGCTGTCCCCTGCCCTGAAGCGCCAGGACACCCGGATGCGAGCTGCCCTCACTATCCAGAAGCGAGTGGCCATAGCCCTCTGGAAGCTTGCAACCCCTGACAGCTACCGGTCAGTAGCGAACCAATTTGGAGTGGGCAAGTCTACCGTGGGGGTTGCTGTGATGCAGGTAGCTCGTGCAATCGTTGACCTGCTGCTCCACAAAGTAGTGACCCTGGGAGACGTGCAGGCGATCATAGATGGCTTCGCTGCAATGGGATTCCCAAACTGCGGTGGTGCCATAGATGGGACACACATCCCTATCATGGGACCGGAGCACCAGGGCGGCCAGTATATTAACCGGAAGGGCTATTTTTCTATGGTTCTGCAAGCACTAGTGGACCACAAAGGACGTTTTACAAACATCAATGTTGGGTGGCCAGGAAAGGTTCATGATGCTCGTGTTTTCAAAAACTCTGGTCTGTTTAGACGCCTGCAACAGGGGGTTTATTTCCCCGATCACAAAATCACTGTTGGGGAGGTGGAGATGCCAACAGTGATCCTGGGGGACCCTGCCTACCCGCTAATGCCATGGCTCATGAAGCCATACACGGGAGCCCTGGACACTGAAAAGGAACTCTTTAATTACCGCCTGAGCAAGTGCAGAATGGTGGTGGAGTGTGCCTTTGGCCGTCTCAAGGCAAGATGGCGAAGCTTACTTACTCGCTCCGACCTCAGCCCTAAAAATATCCCCATTGTGATTGCGGCGTGCTGTGTGCTCCACAATCTGTGTGAGATCAAGGGGGAGACATTTATGCAGGGCTGGGAGGTTGAGGCAAATCGACTAGCAGCAGATTACGCTCAGCCAGACACCAGAGCCATTCGAAGATCACAGCGGGAGGCGGTCCGCATCCGTGAAGCTTTGAAAGCTCGCTTCCAGACAGAGCGGGTTAACCATTGACTGCTACACTTCCGTAAACAGATACTGGACCTACCCCTGTCCCTTTACACATGTCCCGTTGCCCATCCTCCCATTACCAACCGCCTTCCCCCTCCTTGGATAAACGCTGTAAAGTCACAGTAAAGGAAAAAATTTTTTGTTTGAACGTGTTCCTGTACTTCTTCTTGGGTAATGATTATCACCGTGTAGGCATACGGCGGTTGGGGGGAGGTTTGGTTGGGGGACACTTCCCATCAAAGGGGAAGCTGTTGATCCTGCCCAAAGCGCAGTGCCAAGAGGTGTTCCGCTTGCTTAAAGGGACCATCAACCTCTTCTAATCCCATGTGTGTGTGGTGGTGTCTATGTGCCTTGTACGTATTGAGTATCGCCAACGGATCACACAGTGCATTGATCTATCCAGCAGGCTACTGTCAGCCGCAAAAGATCAGCGACCACCCTCCCCAAACATACAGTGCACCACCCAACCCCCAACCCTACGTTTAGAACGTACAAACCAGCACAACGAAGGAAAGGTGTGCTTAATGCATGCAATGTGTACTGTGCTTGTCACTTCAGCAGTTAACCTGTCTGCACCCTCATTTGTGCTCCCATTCTCTGCACTTAAAAACCATGTTAACCACTACCCAGAGATACAAACTGTCCCGTTTAAAACACTCAGGGAAACATTGGTGAACCAAAAAACAAGATTTATTCAACAAAACAGTAACTTCACATGGAACCTGGGAAGGGAGGTGCTCAGTGGTGCTGCTGGATGGAGAGGAGGGAAAAGTCTATGGTTTTGGGAATGACAGCCTTCTGCTGTTGCAGCGGTCTGCAGGGGTGGATTGAGTATTTCCACGCACCCTGGCTCCCCTTGTCCTAGTGACTTTTGGGGAGGAAGCCACTGGACTTGGTGGCGGGGGAGGGCGGCTTGAAAGAACATACAGAGGCGCTCTTTCCTCATGTCTCCTGTCCTGGAGAATATCCACTAGGCGCCGGAGCGTGTCTGTTTGCTCCCTCATTATTCCCAGCATTGTTTGGGTCGCCTGCTGATCCTCCTGCCGCCACCTGTCCTCGCGCGCTTCAGCCCTCTGCTCCCGTTCCCTGGCTGCTCGCTCGTACCGTGCGAAGTCCTCTCTGCGCTGTGCCGCCTCCCTCTGTGACAGCATCACTAATTCCGAGAACATGTCGTCCCTGGTTCTCTTTTTGCGCCGCCTTATCTGGACTAGGCCATGGGTGGGAGAAGCACGGGTTGGGTGGGAGACACTCACAGCTGTGGGATAAATGAAAGGGAGTGAATTCCTCAGACAGATACTTTTTCAAGAACAATGACCATACTCTTTCACCGTGAATAGGACCAAAGACAGTGCCTATCACATGTACACGTACTACAAGGTCAAATAATATGCCTTAAGGCTGAGTGAGTGCCTAGGGTCCCGGTATACGGATCCCAGAGGCCTTTCCGTACACAGAAAATCACCTCTCTGAAAACCATGGTAAGCTGCTTACTTACGACTGCTGTGAGATTGCTTCACAGCACTGCTCTACTCCCATGTCTCCCTCAGTGTTCCTGGCGGCGGTCAGTAGCTGCTGCTGGCCAAACCGGTAATCTACGGCGGCTGTCCTAAACCCCCCCCACCCCGTCCGCGTTGCCGCTGCAGGGAACCAAAAATGCGCGCGAACCGCTCAGCGTGAACAGCTCGCCTACCCTTCCCCCCCCTCAGCGTGGCCGCTCCAGGGACCCAAAAATGGCCGCGAACCGCTCTGCGTGAACAGCTCGCCTACCCTTCCCCCCCCTCAGCGTGGCCGCTCCAGGGAACCAAAAATGCCCACGAACCGCTCAGCGTGAGCGGCTCGCCTACCCTTCCCCCCCCTCAGCGTGGCCGCTCCAGGGACCAAAAAATGGCCGCGAACCGCTCTGCGTGAACAGCTCGCCTACCATTCCCCCCCCTCAGCGTGGCCGCTCCAGGGAACCAAAAATGCCCGCGAACCGCTCAGCGTGAGCGGCTCGCCTACCCTTCCCCCCCCTCAGCGTGGCTGCTCCAGGGACCCAAAAATGGCCGCGAACCGCTCTGCGTGAACAGCTCGCCTACCCTCCCCCCCCTCCGCGTGGCCGCTCTAGGCAATGTAAAATGCCCGCGAACCGCTCAGCATGAACGGCTCGCCTATCCTATCCCCGGTTTAGCGTTGCCGGTCCCCGGGACTGTCACTTCCCGCGCACCGATATGCACTACTGGTTTTGCTCCCGAGCCCCTACAACCACGCGGTAACGTAAACTGCCGGGTGTCTGTCTGTAAGGGGAAAAGGAAGCATGCAGTATACTAATTATACTACTCATTCGAACCAGGACCCCATGACTGATATCACTCTGATGAGGATTACGGAGACAGAGAAAATGTGCATACTGAGTCAATGCAAGCAAACCCCGGGGCCGTATGCTGCCATGCTATGCAAGGCAATGATACCAGAGTACCTGCTGCTCGCATGGCGCGGGAAAGTATCCTACCATGGAGGAGACAATAAGGCAGCTCTCCCAGTGAACGTGCTAGACAAGCTATCGCTGTACCTTCAAGACAGCTTCTCTGAGATCTCTGCTGGTGATTACACCTCTATCCCCATACATATTGACAGACTTTTCGAATAGTTGCACGGGAAAGCGACTCCAAGGTGAAGCGCATAAGGCCAATGAAGCCACAGTTACAGAGCGTTAACACACCATAAGTATTGTATTGAAAATAAATGTCTAAAACACTGACCTGATGATCCCTCTCCTGATTCCTGATCAGGAATGCTGCCTTGGGAGTGTTCGAAGGGCAGCGCAGTCAGGGTCAGGAATAGTTCCTGGCTGTCGGGGAAATCTCCAGGGTGACCGCTTTCGATTGCCTCGTCCCCCTGCCCTCCTTCCTCTTCTTCGCCGTCAGCGAAAACCTCCTCCGATGTGTCCGTAGAATGGACCCCATCATCGGTGTCCACGGACACTGGTGGGGTAGTTGTTGCCGCACCACCGAGCATGGCGTGCAGTGCCTCGTAAAAACGGCAAGTCTGAGGCGCTGAGCCGGAGCGTCCGTTGGACTCTTTGGTCTTTTGGTACGCCTGACGTAGCTCCTTGATTTTGACGCGGCACTGCGTAGCATCCCGGCTGTACCCTCTCTCCGTCATAGCCTGTGAAATCTTCTCGTAAATTTTTGCATTCCGTCTTTTTGAACGGAGCTCGGCTAGGATGGATTCATCGCCCCACACAGCGATGAGATCCAAAACCTCACGATCACTCCATGTTGGAGCTCTCTTTCTATTCAGTGATGGCATCGAAACCACCGCTGTAGAGCTCTGCATCATTGCCAGTGCTGCTGAGCTCGCCACTATGTCCAAAGAGGCAATGTGATTCAAAATGGCCACAGAGGAAAAAGTATTCAAATTTTCGCGGGGATTTCTCTGAGTGGCAGGTCAGAGCATCCGAGTACACAATACTGCCCTGAGCGTCCACCGAGTGGTGCACTGTGGGATAGCTCCCGGAGCTATTAGCGTCGAATTCCGTCCACAGTACCTCGCATTCGACATGCCCATTTCGATTTTGGCGCTACTCCCCTCGTCAGGGTGGAGTACCGAAATCGATTCAAGGAGCCCTTAATGTCGAAATAAACTGCTTCCTAGTGTGGACGGGTGAGGGATTAAATCGAGTTAACGCTGATAAATTCGACATAAAGTCCTAGTGTAGACCTGGCCTATGATTCCGACTTTGTGTAAATTGGCATAACTCCATTGACTTAAATTACTACATATTCTCTTTCCAATTAAACTTGACTTCAATTAAACTATGCTGATGTACATCAGCTGAATATCTCGTACTCTCTCTTTACAATTTCCGAAGTTGGCTGACTGTGAAGGAAGCTGCCATTTAGGAAAGTAGTGTCCGATGCAGCACGTTACAAAGGAGACACATAAGGGACTTTCCCATTGAGACTTTACTTTTGTTCCTTCTTGTTTTGTCTCAATCTTCTCAATCGAAAATAAATGACATTCAGACTAAAAGTATGTATTAGCTTTTTGTGAACGAAGAACATGACACCTACCAAATCACCATTTTCCTTTCAAGTGCAGAAAGTAATTCCCTGATAGAGGACATATGAAATATTAAAGTAATGCTATTTGATTCTTTTTAACAGTCTTGTTTTATCCTTAATGTCATATATTTACTTTTTATTTCCATTGAAACTTTCTTCTCTTCCAAGTTCTAATCATAAAATAAAAAGACACATGTCCATCTTTGGAGCAAATTTGAATGACGTCTGATTTCAACAGCAGACCGTGATCATTAAATTTAGAAGCTTTTTCAAGCAGGGAAGTTTGATTAATATCAAAGCCCATTTAAGTGAGTCAGTTTTCAGGATGGAGTGGCGCGTTCCATAATTATATAAAACTGCTTTAATTTCATTTCTGTAGGATTGACAGTGTCAGAATGTTTAATGACCAGATAAGAAGTGCTCAGATTCATTACCACCAACTTTCTTGTAGTTTCTTAGAGTCAGTGTAACTTCATGTTTCAAACAAAAATGATTTCATAAGTTATTTATGCTCAATATGTTCCTGTATCCTTTTAGTATAGAAAAAATCATTGCTTAAAACTGAATATTTATTAGTCTTACAGTAGGGTTAATCATCCAAAAGATACCAAAGAGAGACATCAAAGATGCAAAATCTTATCTAGACACAGTTATTTTACAAGGGGAAATGGGTTAGCATATTTTTTATTCATATGTATATATCTGGCTTTTGCAGTGATGAATAACAAATATATATACATACAATATCTCCATATCTCAAATAAATGTCAATGTACAGAACAAGAATGCTGTTCCATACTACAATAAAAATGGAGGTATACAATCCAATCTATTCTTTAATTTTCTTTTTATTCAGAGCTCCAGAACCGAGGCAAAGTCTTTTTAAACCACATGGAGTGCTCTAGGCCAGGGTTTCTCAACCCATTGGTCGGGACCCAAAATTGGGTCGCCAGAGTGTTTCAAAGGGTCATGTGGCGGCTCCCCAGGCTCCTGTCTCACGGGGCTGCCTGGGCTCGCCTCCCTGCTCCAAGCCCTGCAATGTTTGGGGTCCCAGCGTCAATCAAGTTTGGCCCAGCCGTCATGACGACAGGAGTCCAGGTAGGCCAAATCTAAGTGAGTGGCACTGCAACCCCATGAGCCAGGTCACAAATCCACTCTCACAAATTTGGTCCTGTCAGAGGGGCAGGGCCAAACCGGAGCAGTGCTACAGTCCCACAGGTTACAACACCTGGAGCGGAGAACCAAGCCCAGCCAGCCCCATAGCACTGGTGTTGCTGGAGCCGCCACTGTGGGGTGAGTGCTGGGCAGAACCCAACCTCCCTGTTGGGCAGGAACCGACTGTAACCACCCCAAGGCCTCCACCCTCAGGCTTTTTACTGAGTCGTGACAGGCCATAAACATTTACAAATGGGTCCTGAGCCCCAAAAGGTTGAGACAGTAGCGTAGCCAGGGGGGAGCGGAGGTAGCGGCCGCTCCCACTGTGAGCAGAAGCGGCGCCTTAAAAAGGAAGTGGGGCCTTTTTTTAAAGGGGGAGCGGAGCTAAAAAAAGGTGCCGCTTCTTTTTAAGGCACCACTTCTTGCACTCACCCGGCGGCGCTCCAGCTGTTCGACGGCACTTCAGCGACAGGTCCTTCACTCGCTCCGGGTCTTCGGCAGCATTTCGGCGGCGGGTACCACCAAAGACCCGGAGCGAGTCAAAGTGCCGCCAAACAGCTGGAGCGCCGCCGGAATGCCGCTGGGTGATTACAGGGGGAGGCGCCTTTTTTCAGCTCCGCTCCCCCCTGTACCCTGGACCTGGCTACGTGGCTGGGTTGAGAACCACTGGTCTAGGCAGCACGGTGCCTCAAAAAACAAAAGAAATCCTAAAGTTTTGATAAGTGTTTCTCCCACAACAGAGTGACTTTTTTTCCTACAACACCCTCCTCTCCATGGAATTCCCTTCTGACAAGTCATTTCATTCAAGTCCTTCCTCATGGCTCATAGCTCCTTTGATTCTCCCAGGAAATGAGTCAATAATTATTTCAATATATTAAAACAAAATCATAATACAGGGATCCCCAGGACGGCCACTGCAGACAACTGCAGTTCAACTGGCAATGCCATGCATCCAGCTGGGTTGGAGTGTGACTGCAGGATTTCCCTTGTTGATGAGGTTTTCAGTTTGTGTGAGCGCATACCGGAAAGGGTGAGAAACAAGGAACCATGTAACTCTCATGTGGTGGCAGAGGAATACTGATTGTCAGACACAGCATCTCTCCAAAAGCCACTTGCTTTTCATGGTATGGCTAGAAGTCAGGCGGTCCCAAGCTCCATTCCCTCTTCCATCACTTACTAACCTTAATAAGACTTTGCATTTATAGCACTTTAGTTGTGAAGTTATTATCATTACTTCACTTTGCTCCAGGTTACAGGACAAGTCAGTGTCAGAACCAGGATTACAACCCAGGTCTCCCACATATTCCAGATCCCGAGCTCAGGATTGTAGAGATTTTGGTTTGAGCACCTAAAAAAATCTTCGTCCATTCTTTGACAGAACACCCTTGGCTTGCAACTTTAAATGAAAATGTCATGAAAGTCATGAGATTTCAGATAATACCATGAACTTTTCTCTGTGTTATTCTCTGATTACCAGAATGGTAAAGATGTAATAAAGCTCATAAGTCATTGTTAAAATAAGAACCAAATCCCTTTTTTATCGAATTGCTCTACCTGTCATATATGACACGCCTAACGTTTGTGTTATATTTACAACATTGTTTCATTTTCAGTCTAGCAGCCCCTAAAATATGCAAATGCCTCAGCCTGATCCCACAAGCCTGGCGTGATTTTAATTTGATCTTTAGCATCCCATTTCTGCCTTCTTAGAAACTGTTTTATGCCCAAACATTTTAAATGGTTCTTCCCATCATCTTCTGCATTTTGGTGAGACTTAAATAGAACCCTTGTATTTTGAGGATGAACTCACTGAGTCTCTGCCTTTCATGTTGATAGTTGATACAATGAAGTGAGTGAAGGCCTCTCCTGTAGACTTTAATCACAAAGCCCTGTAGTGTCAATGGCATTAACTGGGCAAAATATATGTATTTATTGTTTTTCTCTCCTGCCGTTTGAAAACGAACTGTACATTTCTAAAACTTTTTTAATGAATATTTATTGTATAATATACACTGGCCTGGAACATGCAGACATGATCTAAATGAGCCCTTTTTGTATTGTTAAAATTTTTGTAATTTTCTAAAATAAAGCATGTGTTGCATTAAGTGTCTCATTTCTGTCGCTTGTGTGAAAGGAAATGTGCGCTGTAAAGGTTAGTGAATTGGCTCTCTTGGGCCCAATTCCTGCCAAATAAAATCTGAATCCTCTTATGTTGGCTTTTTTGTACATTTTACTAGAAGAAAGTGCTGAGCAAAATTTCTGTCTTGTGTATACACTTTACTAAACTCCAATAATCCACTAGGCACTAGAAAATGTATTGGAGGGATTAATCCTGTACTGGCAGGGGGATGGACTAGATGACTTCATAAATCATAGCTAATTTCTGTGCTTCTATGATTAAATGCACCATTCTCAGTACGTACAAGGAGCCTAGGACCTGATTCTATTAATAAATTCCCCCCATGTCTATGTGGTGCCCTAATCATAGAATCATAGAATCTCAGGGTTGGAAGGGACCTCAGGAGGTCATCTAGTCCAACCCCCTGCTCAAAGCAGGACCAACCCCAACTAGATCATCCCAGCCAGGACTTTGTCAAGCCTGACCTTAAAAACCTCTAAGGAAGGAGATTCCACCACCTCCCTAGGTAACCCATTCCAGTGCTTCACCACCCTACTAGTGAAAAAGTTTTTCCTAATATCCAACCTAAACCTCCCCCTCTGCAACTTGAGACCATTACTCCTTGTTCTGTCATCTTCTACCACTGAGAACAGTCTAGATCCATCCTCTTTGGAACCCCCTTTCAGGTAGTTGAAAGCAGCTATCAAATCCCCCCTCACTCTTCTCTTCTGCAGGCTAAACAATCCCAGTTCCCTCAGCCTCTCCTCATAGGTCATGTGCTCCAGCCCCCTAATCATTTTTGTTGCCCTCCGTTGGACTCTTTCCAATTTATCCACATCCTTCTTGTAGTGTGGGGCCCCAAACTGGACACAGTACTCCAAATGAGGCCTCACCAGTGCCAAATAGAGGGGAATAATCACGTCCCTTGATCTGCTGGAAATGCCCCTACTTATACAGCCCAAAATGCCGTTAGCCTTCTTGGCTACAAGGGCACACTGTTGACTCATATTCAGCTTTTCGTCCACTGTAACCCCTAGGTCCTTTTCTGCAGAACTGCTGCCCAGCCATTCGGTCCCTAGTCTGTAGCAGTGCATGGGATTCTTCCGTCCTAAGTGCAGGACTCTGCACTTGTCCTTGTGGAACCTCATCAGATTTCTTTTGGCCCAATCCTCTAATTTGTCTAGGTCCCTCTGTATCTTGTCCCTACCCTCCAGCGTATCAACCACTCCTCCCAGTTTAGTGTCATCTGCAAACTTGCTAAGGGTGCAGTCCACATCATCCTCCAGATCGTTGATGAAGATATTGAACAAAACCGGCCCGAGGACCAACCCTTGGGGCACTCCGCTTGATACCGGCTGCCAACTAGACATCGAGCCATTGATCATTACCCATTGAGCCCTATGATCTAGCCAGCTTTCTGTCCACCTTATAGTCCATTCATCCAGCCCATATTTCTTTAACTTGCTGGCAAGAATACTGTGGGAGACCATATCAAAAGCTTTGCTAAAGTCAAGGAATAACACGTCCTCTACTTTCCGCTCATCCACAGAGCCAGTTATCTCATCATAGAAGGCAATTAGGTTAGTCAGGCATGATTTGCCTTTGGTGAATCTATGCTGACTGTTGCTGATCACTTTCCTCTCCTCAGAGTGGTTCAAAATTGATTCCTTGAGGACCTGCTCCATGATTTTTCCAGGGACTGAGGTGAGGCTAACTGGCCTATAGTTCCCCAGATCCTTCTCCTTTCCTTTTTCAAAGATGGGCACTACATTAGCCTTTTTCCAGTCATCCGGGACCTCCCCCAATCGCCATGAGTTTTCAAAGGTAATGGCCAATGGCTCTGCAATCTCATTTGCCAACTCCTTTAGAACCCTCAGATGCACTGCATGTGACCCCATGGACTTGTGCTCCTCCAGCTTTTCTAAATAGTCCTGAACCACTTCTTTCTCCACAGAGGGTTGGTCACCTCCTCCCCACACTATGCTGCCCAGTGCAGTAGTCTGGGAGCTGACCTTGTTCGTGAAGACAAAGGCAAAAAAAAAACATTGAGTACATTAGTTTTTTCCACATCCTCTGTCACTAGGTTGCCTCCCCCATTCAGTCCTTAGTAAGGACTTAGTAAGTAATCCCTAGTAAGGGTTCTGATTTTGGTTCACTCTCCATGTCAGGGCTCAGTCGTGACTGGAAGAAGCCCTAATTGCAGAGTAAGGAATAATCTAATCAAATTCAGATCCTTATTACTGTGGAGGTCAAATAAAAAAGCAATTTCTATGCAGCAATCAAGAGATACGGGAATGAGCAAATGGGTGCATTGACTTTTTTTTATCTTAATATGCATGTAGAGTTATCAGCAAATTTGGATACCAGGAAATCACATAAGTTTTGCATCCTGGTTCATGCCAGGGTGACACATATCAGAGTAAAGTTTTGACTCTGATCAAAACCTTGATGTCAAAACCTTGATGTTATGTAAAAATTCTGAAACAAGTATAGTATCCCTTAATGTCCCAGGAGAACACACAGTAATCCAGCAATCCAAATGATGTCTAAATACTCAGCGCTTACATAGTGCTTTTTATCCATAGATTTCAAAGTACTTTACAAAGTAGAAGTAACTAAGTGGTGTTATTCCTACACTAGGACATAGGGAGGTAAAATAACTTGGCGAAGGGGACACAGCAAGTTAACGGCAGAGGTTGGAATAGAATCCAGGCCTCTTGACTCTGACTAATAACTAGACATGCTGATTTGTTCAAAGCCATTGTGGTACCTTAGTCAAATACATATTCAGGAACTATTTTAAAAAATGAAAATTTTCTGTATTAACTACTTATATGCTCTTGTCCATTTGAGGTCCACCCAGCCTCGGACTTGATTATATACATGTCCTTCTCTTTCTAATGTACTTCCACTCCCCGTGAAAGTCAAGGAAGGTAGGAAGGAGTTCTTAATTGTGACAATTAGAGCAGAATTACAAAATTGAAATTATTTCATTTCGGTGACATAAGGTCAATAATCCTATTAGTTGTTAATGCATTTATACTCCCTAGGCAATCAGGCTGATAGCATTCCACCTGTGCACTGTCAGCACCGGGTTAGCTTTTCCTGGGAAGAGTATTGAACTTCTATTGAAACAATGATTTACTTAGGAAATGGAGCATTATCTGCCATTTACATAATAAAAATAATTCTGTGCTGATTTGTGGTTCTTACATTAAGTGCCAAACTATGATGGAAGGGCAGTTAAAATCCTGTGTGTGTGGGGGGGGAGGGATTAAGAAAAAAGATATGAAACTATACCAGTGAGCAGAGATGCACATTAGACATGTGCCGTGTATTTGCCATGATATTGTCATGGACCCCAGTGATGCCTGCCATCATCTGAGTGGGAGTGGAAGGCCCTAACCATTACCAGAGCAAAGTTGGGTGGGCTCATAGGCGCTTGAAAAGAGTGATTCCACATCCCCTATATGGAACAGAGCCTAGCTCAGCAGCAGTGTTCTCCATGGTAATGCGGCCTGAGCAATGAGATGAGGTGGAGGAGGGGAGAGTCGAGGCTGCTGGATCTATCACCGTGCAAAGCCATTGACTTAAATCTCCGCATGGTGGAGGAAAGGCACAACAGACAGAGATATTACTGCATCCTATGGGCTGTGGTAATGTCTGCGCTGTTTCTTCATGTTCTGGGACTATTCTGCCATGGCTTTCTTAACAAAGCCCCTTTGCTATTGCTTTGGGCTGGAGTCTGTTATTTTGCCACCACCAGGCTGTTTTCTATCAAGAGTAATATCTGTGTATTGGTGGAGAGAAAGCCACAAGGTGATGGCTACTGTGACAGGATGGTTCCTTTTCTTACATGTCATTGTAAGACCCAGGCAAAAAATTGCTCAAAGCATAAAGAATGGTTTCATCTTCCTTTGTACGCTATCAGGGTGTGGGGTTCTCTGAGCAGAATAATTTGTTTGGATGCAGTTGGCATAGTCCACACACGATCAGTTCTCATCAGTTGTAGTGATGGGAAGGGAGGAGCATTGATGGACCTTGACTCTTCTCACCTTCCACTTCCCTATTTGTTTCTAATATTGCTCTGGGTGAAAGCTGAATGGGAAAGAGCCATTCCTATAATGGGAGGAGAAGTTTAAAAACTCTGGACCTGATTCTGCTTTCACACTGGTATAAAGCCAATTAAATAAATGGGATTGTTCGGGGGTAACAGTGGTGCAAGTAAATGAAAAAAAAAACAGGTCCTCTATATCCAACACTAGGTAATCTAAACATGATAGAGATGGGCCTATGTTGCTGGCAGTGAATCTGTATGCACATTGTCACCAACTTCAGGGATGTCTATATCCGTGGTTTAAGACTGGCTCTCTATAGAGACGGGAATCACCTGCAAAGTTAGAATGCAGTTCCAAACATCCTCAAAATTTGTGAGTGTTTGGTTGGGATTTTGGTTCTGGGTGTTTGTTAAATATTGGGACTTAAGCATGTGCTTAAAGTAAAGCATGTGCTTAATTACTTTCCTGAACTGAGGCCTCAGTTTATAAATCACATTTTCTAACCACACAACTCATTAGAACTTAAACTTGCTATACCTCAGTGTTCTCTAGTTTATTACATTCAGATGCTCTGGTCGTTATCTGTTTTTAACCTAGGAAAGCAAAAGGCAGGTAAGAAAAACAAAATACCCTCAAATATTGCTGTTTTACATTTTTTACTCTATTTTCTCCCTGCAAAGTCAAAAGTGCATTAAAAAGTAATATTGTGCTGAGCTCACAAGTATGCAAACACCTCTAGATATCTTGTCTCAATAAAGTTTATAGAATGCATTCCCAAAGGTCTGACAAAAACAGAATAAATAGCAAGGATCATAAAAATATAATGCATGCCATTTTTTGCTTACATAAACACAAACAAATGCAGCAAGTGGCAGGAGTGTCTCTGTTTGAGAGGCATCCTCCATTCACACCAACTCCTTTTATTATCATACAGATGTGGAATAAATTACCTCCAACTAAAGGCAAAAATAAACACTATTGTGTGTCAAACACAGTTTAAACACATGGGCATGAAAAAAATGCATTCATATAGGGCCTATAGGGAATTTTCCCCCTCTTTTCAATTATTCCAATGAGCTGTTCGGGAGCTTATCTTTGGGGGCTCCATGTGCCCAAAAACAGAAAACAGGAGGTGGAAAATACCTAATTTAACAGTAAACACCCCCCTCCCAACAAATTCCATTGCTAATTTCTGTAGAAGTCAAGGTACAGTATGTTTGTGTAGGCAGAACACTCATATACCAGGGAAACTCTGTTAGTCTATAAGGTGCCACAGGACCCTTTGTCGCTCATACCAGGGAAACTCTGTTTTACAGCAGAAATGGGGGCTGAATATTTGCTTTCTCCCTGATTCTATGAACAGGATCTTTATTCAAGGAGAGTGATGCTCCTGGATTCTGTGAATGGGGTCTTTATTCAAGGACAGTGAAGGCATGATGTTCTTTTACAGGTAGGTTGACAAACAGCATAAAATATGAGAGGCAAAAACAGTATTAAAGTTTTACCTGGTTGACAGTTTCATGAGTTTGTTCTGTCAGGAAATGTCTGTGGTATAATTAGAGTCTCAATTTTTAAATGTGTATTTTCTACTTTCAGGTGTTTCTTTTTAGGCAAAATAATAGCTGATTTTAAAGAGAAAAATATTTATTCATAGAATCATAGAATATCAGGGTTGGAAGGGACCTTAGTAGGTCATCTAGTCCAACCTCCTGCTCAAAGCAGGACCAATCCCCAACTTTTGCCCCAGATCCCTAAATGGCCCCCTCAAGGATTGAACTCACAACCCTGGGTTTAACAGGCCAATGCTCAAACCACTGAGCTATTCTCTTTTTTTTTTTCTTCTTTTCTCTCTCTCTCTCTCTCTCTCTCTCTCTCTCTCTCTCTCTCTCTCTCTCTCTCTCTCTCTCTCTCTCTCTCTCTCTCTCTCTCTCTCTCTCTCTCTCTCTCTCTCTCTCTCTCTCTCTCTCTCTCTCTCTCTCTCTCTTTTCTCCCCCCCCCCCAATATTTCTTTTTATCATAAATTGTATCATCTCCAAATTCCTGTGATTCTGGTTGATGAGCTCCCACCCTATGTAGGAGGTGAGCTTGACACATCTGTAATTAATTTTCAACCTTGCAAAATGGAAATTTTTAATATTTTCAGTGGTTTGATTTTTAAAAACCCTCTTTTCCTCTAATACATTCCAGAAAACATTCACAATGGGTTAGTAAATCTTCATCTCCATCCATCTCAGTTCAATCCATAGTATAAACTAAGGCCTCATTTCACCTTCATGTGGTGTGTCCCTGGAGCTGGAAATGCCGCAAGCACCACAGAATGCTAACACACCTGCTCTGGGAGCAAGCAGCAGTCTATTTGGGGCAGCCCAGGTACTCGAACAAAATTAACTTTGCTCTTGACTCTCATACAACCCTTCACATTTCTACTGTACTTGCTGTCTGCACAATGTGTCTCAACATTTCAGACTCAGCATTACTGAATTTAAGGAGCAGTAATTGACATTGCAGAAAACAAATGCCACACCCAGCACTAAGCAATGGGTTAGCTCCCTTCTTAAAATAAAAACAGTCATTTTTATGATAGCCAGCAATCTGAATACTACATGTGGCTAGATTTGCCCTCTTATTTTTGGAGACTGACTAGAAGTTTGCTGGCTTCGTTGTTTTTTCTTTTGTTTTTTGTGTTTGTTTTAGTGAGGTAATCATTCCCTTTACTTCAAACATAGGGTACACTAGCTATTGTAGTAAAAGGTGAGATTGTGTTTCCGAGGTAGCTGACGTGGCAGGACACAGGAACCCTTCACATTTTGTGATTCTTTACAAAAATCTGGACTGATTCCAGTCCCTGCACTTTCCAGAACCCACACTTGATCCTCTACAAGAGAGTAGCAGCTGGTCTGCTCCGCATAAACAACTAGGAGCTCTTAGGCCTCCCTACCCCATAATTCCCAGGGGTGATGCCATTTCTCATTGCTCCCAGCACAGGGCTGTGGCTAAAAGCCATTATTAGAGCTGTTCGGGAATTTTTCATTTTTTGTGGTGGTGGGGGTTGTCAATGAACTGAAACCAAAACTTCCCAAAAAGGCTTAGTTTCAATGAACTTCACATTTCAAAGAGTTCTGTTTTGACATTTTCTAAATGAAAAGTTCTTTTTTTTCTGTTTGAAATGACTTTTTGTTTAGCAATTTGTTAATGTAAAGTGTTTTTCTTTTTTTAAAAAAGAAACTCAACAAACAAAAAGGAAATGATCAAAATGTACACTTGTATTAATCCAAACCACCTTTATTTTAGATTTTCAGTTTGTGAAATTTTTCGTGATTTCAACTTTTCATCCCAATTTGGGTCAGGAATTTTTTTTTAAATCTCAATTTTTTTTGTTGGATGGGAAAACTGTTTCCTGCCTTGCTGTAGTCATGATGGAGAATTCTTGAGATTAGTCTATAGATTCAAGTACAAATCACATGCAATGATACTTAGGGTTGAGCAAAAGCTGATCAGCAAACACGCAACCATGTGAAACAATCCTGGCTTTCAAGTATCAGAGGGGTAGCCGTGTTAGTCTGGATCTGTAGAAGCAACAAAGGGTCCTGTGGCACCTTATAGACTAACAGAGGTATTGGAGCATAAGCTTTCATGGGTGAATACCCACTTCGTTGGATGCAAGCAGTGGAAAATCCTGGCTTTGGGTTTTGTTCTAAATTTGAAATTCTGCCCAAGTTTTGCAAAACTTTTGTGAACTTTATGAACAACTCTGAGCCAGTTCCAGGCAAATCTGATCTGATTTATGGTTCCAGTTGAAACTGTGGGTAATTCATTCCTTTGCGTGAGTTGCTCTCAATGCCAGCTATAACAGCAGTTCCAGCTGAGTTTAGTATGAGGTTTGAGGTTTGTTCAAATATAAAGATAAAAAATGGGCACTACCTGTAACCATTAATCTGAAATACTGCACATCTTAGGACGGTTCCAATGAAATAGGATTTGGAAGGGAACAATCACTGGTTTTTTGCAAAACAAAAGCCCAACCAGTGGAGTTTTCCGAAACTATCTCAGTTTTCATTGGGAATGGATCAAAATTAGATCTAAGAACATACCTCATCCTGAATTGTACCACTTTTTGCTGTCCAAGTGCTTTACATTAAAGTAATTAGTCCTTACAACATCCCTATATTTTAAGGTATTATCCACATAGAAATCAAGTGATTTGCCCAAGAATGTAGTGGGTTTCACTATCAGGGCGATGGCTAGAAGCAAGGCATCTCTGGCTCACAATCCTTTGCTCAGTCTACTATACCACAGATCACCTGGATACAAAATGCTCTGACTTTGATTTTGTAAAACCAAATGACCTAGGTTTTATTCATTTCTACCTGAATCCTTAACCTAAAGAAAATGCACAAAGCACATTCACTAAAGGGCTGTCTCTACTCTGGTCTGCAATTCGGATTACAGGGGTGTAAATAGTACCACTTACCGAAGTGCTATGCTATTACTCCCCTATGTGGATGCTGTGGGCATGAAGTGAAAGGTTCCTAGTTGACATTAATGTAAACCTGCTTGAAGAGTACTACGTCAGCGCAAACTAGGAACCTTATAGTTTGCACCTGCAGCATCCGTATGGGTGAATAACAGCACAGCACTTTGATATCCATTGCTGTTCACACCTCCATAATCCAAACTGCAGGGCAGTGCAGAAAAACCCTAAATTTCACACAGCTCTAATAATAAAATTTAGGGTCATACTTAAATCCACTTAAGAGGAGAAATTTTGAACCACTGTGCCTTTCACTTGTTTTCCTTATGTCCCAGTGCTGCACATACTAGAATAAAATGATCATCCCTGGTCTGTACTAGAGACCTAGCTCAAAGGTGGATCTTTGCTGCTTATTCTGTACTCATGCTTCATACAGATTTCCTTGCTGGGAATTCCACACCCAGAATGAAGGCAGAGTATGCTGACTATAATTAGTCCATCTGCAAGGTTGCACAGCATTCTTAGATTCTTGAAAACAAAACAGAAGAATAAAAACCAGAGAGAGAAATCTCCGTCCTCTGAGTTGCTTGGCCTGGAACCATGTAAGGAGCAGTCTGTCATCAGGTGGGGATGGACTAGTTGTGATGATCTTTTCCATCAATAGTTTCCATGCTGTTAAGTATGAATGTCACAGGGTGACACTAGCCCTTTAAGAGGGAGCAGGGCCAGTGCGCCCGTCCTGCATCAACTGACCACATAGGCTTTAAAAGAGGACACCTGGGTCTGGGGAAGAGAGAGGGACCCAGTGAGTCAGAGCAAGAAGCCGCAGGAAGTGGGAGTGACAAAGTCCCCTGGGAGGGGAGGCAGTGAGGTAAAGGGGCAGCTGGGTGTGGGTGTGACAGTGGATCCTTTGCAAGCTGGGGAGAATCCCTGCCTTGTGACAATGGACTTTCATCACCTGAGCCAGATCACTAATATTTTCATAGATACTATTCCAGTGTTAGTTGTTGTCATGAGTAGATGAGGTATTTGTTTAAAAAAGAGAGAGCAAATACCTCTGAAATATGACCAGGTCTATGGTGCTTTTCAGTGTGATACAGTGTGCATGGGAATGTTCTGATTCTTCCATTGACATTTAATACTTCTTCAAAACCAAGGCAATGTCAGCCCTTTTGCAGTGATCCTGCCTGATAATAATAAGCACTCATGGAGATGCAGCTTCCATGATCATCACTAATTGCAATGTAACGATTGCAATGTAAAGCAATGTGATTTTTCATAGTACCCATAATTTGCATATCCTCCTGGAGGTATTTAAAATTGAATTATAAATGCAAGCATGAACATTTTGTCTGGTGAGTAGAGGTTCTTTCACCGGCTGCATTGCAAACAGGAACCATATCATTCAGTTTTGAAAACCACTAGGAACCACAATAGAAAACGTGTCATATATAAAATAAGTCTGTGTACATATACTTGTGAAGACATATAGACAGAAAGAGATTAATAGATTCATAGATTCTAAGGCTGGAAGGGACCTTGAGAGGTCATCGAGTCCAGCCCCCTGCCCTCATGGCAGGACCAATTACTGTCTAGACCATCCCTGATAGACATTTATCTAACCTACTCTTAAATATCTCCAGAGATGAAGATTCCACAACCTCCCTGGGTAGTTTATTCCAGACAGGCAGACACTTAAAAAACTTTATGTAGGTATAGACATATCAACAAATTAAAGGGTTTGTCTTCACATACAAGTTGTACCACTGTAACTGTGCCGGTATAGATAAAGCAGTGCTACCCACCTAATGTGGATAGTATAAACCTACTTATACCAGTGTAGTTTATTCCTGTACAAGAAAGAGAAGAAGCTATACTCATGTAATGCACCTTTATATCAATATAACTGCACCCACACCGGGGATTGTATTGTTATATCTATATTAGTAGAACAATTCAGATCCCTAAGCAACATAGTTATACAGGTACAGAATTGGTGTGTAGACCAGGCCAAACATTAGAGAGAGGCCAAAATCCAAAACATGAAACAGAACCTCTTTAAATTTGAGGAGCCTGAGGTTGGGTTTGTGTCCTTGGATATGAATCTGCTGCTATTGATTTGGTACCAGATTGGAGTTTTCTTTTTGTCTTTCACATGCAGCCAAAATCCCCGAGCTGTGGTTCCAAGGAGATTTTGGCCTCAGTGAACACCTAATCTCAAAAGACTTCCACCATTTCTTTCTTGGGGGATGGTGCTTGTCCCCAGCATGTGTAGAATCTGAGTGCATGACTTTTCATGCCAGAGGCATTCAAGAGCAGCCCACAAGACTTCGGTCTCGTCAGATCCATTCCTGATCACTAACCGTGATTTGGGTCTCCCACCTGCAACCTCGGCCTTAGCTTAAAATTAATCCAGATGCAAATGACAACTGTTTGGCCCATATCTAACACAGATTTATCCTTAAATGGTCTATTTATCCAGTACTGAAAATTAGATGTCGCATGTCCACTGGGTGAACGTGCACCCAAGCTCAGTCAGGCTGAAGAATGAAAGAACATGAGTTTATGTGCCTCCTAAATGTGACAATAGCAAGCCAGTACTAAGACATCACCAGTGTTCCACTCCCACCAATCCCTTCCCTGATATTTTTTTGCAGTTGTGTAAATGATACTGCTAATTCTTCTCATCCAAGGGTTTATTATTCCCTTTTTTTTCAAAGGGCCCTAACTTCATAGGAGACAAGAAACACATCCACTTGCCCAGGGGGACATGCACAACCTGAATACTTTCTCTGCACTCTGCTACAATTTCCTTTCACTTTCTAAAGTCCTACAAATGTAGGGCCATGCTTTCTGCTAGGTGATCACTGTAGGTTTGATTATATAAATAGCACTCTGCAATTCAATGGAGTTGTGGGTAACAATGAAGGGTTTGCTGGAGATGTATTCTTCTTTGCAGTCTCATTTATCAATGTACAGTTTCTCACTTGCCATTTATCATCTGCTTTTCTGTTCTTTCCTCGACGTCTGGAGGATTTGTAGTCAGCTAAGTGGAGCAAGGGCCTGTCTTGAATATCTTTCCGTACCTGGCTGGCTGACATACTCCTGGATTTTCCACAGTTTAACTTTACTTTAAATAAAATTGACAGGTTCAATACAACCTTGCCAAGAAGCATATATTTAGTGGAATCATAAGGAATAAGGAGTAAACTGAAGGCTGTAGTTGGACAGAAAAGATAGCAAGAGTGAGATGCACTTCTAATGCTTGTATGCATTTATAATAACAAGAAACTACAGTTGCAATAATTGCATACCTTTTAACTCAAGAGGACCATAAAACAGTGTAATGGAATATATGAATTACTGCACTGTCACACCAGTATTAAGCATTCCCATCCACAGGGTATTGTACCAAAGACCGTTTTTTCTTTTTCATCACTATTGTTATATGCTGGTTTTCATCTTTGTTAATTTTAGAGATACTGTACACATAGAGTATCAGGAGTTGGAAAAGATCTGTAAGGTCCTCTAAAGTTCATCTTGAGCTTGATCATCACAGAGAGAGAGGCTGGTCTTGTGAGTTGAGGCCCTGAGTTTATTTTCTACTTGTCACAGGCTTACTGTGTAACCTTGGGCAATTCATTTAATTTCTCTGCCCCTCATCTGTAAAAGAGGGGGACACCATTTCTCTTCTACTTTCTCTGTCTTGTTAGCGTGCAAACTCTTTGGGGCCAGCATTTCTCTTGTACTCTCTACTGTAACAGAACTTTGATCATGGTTGGGGCCTCACAGTGCTACTGTAGTAACAGTCCTTGTCATCATCATCATCTCCTTCATGCCCATGCAAGATTGCTCCATGTATGTAACGTGAAACCTCCCCAGTATAGCTGGAGTGGTAAGAAAGTTTCCGTTCCAAGCTGTATTTTCATAATCACTAACAAAAATTTTCACATCTCTTCCCCCCCGGCCCCAATATAATCTTTTGGTTTTGTCCTCCAACCCTCTTTGCACTTTTTTGCATTCTGCCTCTTTGCATGGAAAACCCTGCTTGAGCTCTCCTGATATCAACCTCCCAATATGTGAATGCAAAGCTCACTCTATAGGAGCTGATTATGCATTTATTATTTATTTATGTTATCACAGTGCCTACGAGGTCAAAGCATGGACCAGGGCCCCATTCTTCTAGACTCCATACAAACACAGGGAATGAGCCACCTAAAACAATATTCTGCCTTTACCAACTAGTTACCATGAGAGACTTGCCTCAACCAATTCTCCACATTAGCCAACAGTTGACAACATTTTCAGATCTGCAGTTGCCTGTCTGTCTATCTTAAGGTCTTGTACTGCTGTCCATCACCGTAGTATCTGAGCACAGTCCACAAAACATCGATTACTAGCAGTATCCAAGTCCCTGATGGACTTCATGTAGTCTCTGGATCTTCTCCTATTCAAAGAGCATTTTCTTTCTCTCTTTACAGAGTTGTCCATGGCAGAGAATCTACATAGAGGAGTTGATCCTCAGCTAGTATATATTGTCAGAACTCCACTGATCGTCAGCTGATGTCAATTGTCATAGTTCCATTGACTTTGGTGGAGTTATGACCATTCACATCAGGTGAGGACCTGCCCCAGAGTTTCCAAAACGTTGCCAGTATCTATGCTCTGTCCTTTCACTGCCCGCTCTTCAGAGAAGTCAAGCTCCCTCCAGATATAGATATTATGCTGAAAATGGCACATAAACGAAAGTAAATAAAAATAGTTTCAAATACAGCCTGTGAGGTAGAAGGAAGTATAGAGCAGCAGTGCCCAATTAAGGTTAAAAAATAAAGTTAAAAGGCAAAAAAGAAACAGAAAATGTAAGAATTGAAGAATTTCCCATGCCTTCCTAATAATACTTAGCACTTAATATTGGTTTACAAACGTTCTATTATCCCCATTTTGCCAAAAGAAAAACTGAGTGATGGAGGAATTATAGTCACAGTTTTTGATTGTGGGTGCCTCGGTTTTCATATGTACTCGAGACAACTTGTACTTCATTTTTCAGAGGTGCTGAACACCTAACTACAGTTACAGTCAATGGGAGCTGCAGGTGCTGCTGAGCACCAGTGAAAATCAGGTCCAAAGAGTCTCACGTAGCACATACAAAAACGGAGGCATCTGAAAATCAATGACCACTTTGGAAAAATGGGACCTATATGTCTGTTCACAGGCCACTCAAAAATTAATAACAGAACTAATATTACAGAGCAGGAGAGTTGCTTTTTTTTAATCTCCATTGTTTTATTTCCTCTACTGTGCATTTTAGGCTGATGTGACCGATTCAATGCCCGTTGAAGAGTTTTCTTCAATGGGCTTTGAATCAGACTCATAGCTACGGGCAAGTTAGCCTTTCAAGCATCCCCTTTGGAAGATTCTATTAAGAGCATTACCAAATGCCAAATAAAATGAAATAAATATAGCTAATTTTACTGGAAAGCTTTCTCTGAGTTTCTTCTGTCTTTCTTAATCAACTAAGAATAGGCTGTGATTACTGTAATCATTATGCAATTAATCACTATAATTACATTTTATTGGAGTAATAGTTTAAAAAGCAACTAACATATTTTCTGCTCTCGCTTGACTGGAAGACATTTAGTGCTTGTCATAAAGTTACTAAAAATTATGTCTTTGTAATTTATTTTTCATTTTGTCATCTTCCTATTATTTTTTATAAATGTAGCCGTGTAATGTGTGTGTGCAGGTTCATGTAAGTCATTTACATAGATGGTATGCACATGTAGTGGGGAATGCACATCATTTACACGATGGAGGACATTTTTTATTACAATAATATACTTTGCATTCCTCATAGCTTTACATGAAACATAGCTCTGAGTATGCACAGCTGGGTTTTGATTATTATATCCACTTTGGGAGTTTATATCGTCACAAGTCATTTTTATATCAAATTAATTGATTACCAGCTAATGTGAGGTAGTTTTAACTTTTCTAAATGCTAGTCAAGGCATTCCCCCAACATTTGTGATTTACCCTATGGATCAGCCTACGCTAACTACAAGTGTCTGTCTAACTAGGAAAAAGGCATGTTCTTAACTCATTAGCTAGCACACGGTAACTAACATAAGGTAACATATTAGCAAAACCAAGACAGTTTGTAGTTTTCATACGCATTAGTAAGCTAGGGTAAAAACTACTGGAGAGCCTTGTATTTAGTTGAGATAAACCTGGGAAGGGGTTTCTAGAATTTACTTCAACCTGCTGCATCAAAGTAAAACTGCCACTTGCTGTGTCTTCATTAGGATTCTGGAAGGGGGATACCTGTCTCCAGTGCTTACATTGTAATGAAAGAGGTGCCAGGGCTCAAGCAATTAGTTTCCGGGGCTCAAGCAATATTTTTACTTTCATAACTGATGCGGCAAGCCCTCAGGTGCTGGGGCTATGAACTGCCAAGCCTAGAAGTGCTGGGGCTTAGCCGTGGCAAGCCATGGCACAAACTAAGCACTGCCTGTCTCCTGTTAGCTGTCTTGTTCTAAAAGATACACCTTTTTTATTAGTGAAGATGTAATGTAAACATACCTTGAGGCTTTCTCTTTACTGGGGAAAAGGTGAAATGTTTAAAACATGTTCACTAACATCTGGTCTACACATACATTTGATATTTGTATAAATATGCTAGTTAAAGGGTGATTTTTCACTGATATATTTATACTGGTCCCGGTATTAATGTGGATGCAGTTATACTGGTATAAAAGCGATTTATGCTGGTATATGTGTAAATCAGTACTAGGGGAGTTGAACTGGTATAACTATATTGGTACAGTTAAAGAGGTATAAGTTTGTGGGTAGACAAGCTCTAAGGAGCTGATAGTTGACTCCACCAGCTAACACATGTTGAAAGTAGAGCTAGCCATGACACTGAATTTCACTCCAATGGAAAATGTATAGTGTTTGGAAAAAATGTATTCCAGAATTGGGACAAAAAGCCAAAATGTCAAAATTTTCCACGCAACTGAAATTGGGCAATACAGGCAAGTCTCATCTTACGCGGGTGTTCCATTCCGCAGCTAGTGCGTAAAGCGAAAAACTGCGTATAGTGAAATGCCATTGAGTTGAATGGCGGACGGAATTGCCCGCAGTACCGATGCCATTTTAAAATGGTTATTTTTCTTTTTTTTTTCTGTTTTTGCCAACTGTGCAAAGCTGAATTCGCGCATGTTAAATGCGCCTAACATGCGACTCGCCTGTATTTCGTTTTGGAAACCCTGCAATGTTTTCAAAATGTTGAATGAACTATGCTCCCTGGGCTCTTAAGCTTCCAGGCTCCCTGTTGGTTGCCCAAGACCCAGGATGTCTGCGAGCCTGGAGTCACCAGGTAGGTGGCCAAAGAGCCAGGTGGGCAGGCAAGCTTGTCAGGAAAAGCTGGCAGATTCTGTGAGAGGTTTAATCAAAATCAACATCTTCTCATGGAATGTTTTGATTGGGAAAAATGTTGGATTGGAAAATTTCTAACCAGTTGAAATACAAATCTAGTTGAAATACAAATTGCCCTGTCCACATTAGGATTTTTAACAGGAGTTAGTTAATATGTTCTTCCCTACTGGAGGCACACCTGAGAGATTAGGACTTGCCCAAGGTAGCACAAAGCATCTGTGACAAAGCAGTGTCTCCAAGACAGGAGTCATGATTCCTAATTTCCTCCTCTAGCCACTAGACACCCTCCCTTTCTGCCTGAAGTAGTAGAGTCACGAAGTATTATTTCTAATGCAGTTTGCCATGGCATGCCCTTCCACGGTTGCTATGTAAAATACAGTAGAACCTCAGAGTTACGAACACCTCGGGAATGAAGGTTGTTCGTAACTCTGAAATGTTCGTAACTCTGAATAAAACATTATGGTCATTCTTTCAATAGTTTACAACTGAACATTTGACTTAATACAGCTTTGAAACTTTACTATGCAGAAGAAAAATGTTGCTTTTAACTTTCTTAATGTAAATGAAACAAGCACAGAAAGTTGCCTTACCTTGTCAAATCTATTTTTTAAACTTTCCCTTTATTTTTTAGTAGTTTCTTTAACACAGTAACTATACAGTATTTGCTTTTTTTTTCTTTTTTCTTTTTTTTTTTTTTTTTTTTTTGGTTTCTGCAGCTGCCTGATCGTGTACTTCCAGTTCCAAATTTGGTGTGTGGTTGACTGGTCAGTTTGTAACTCTGGTCCTCATAACTCTGAGTTTCTATTGTAACTGCATGTGTCTTCCATTTACCTGCTGCCTACCTATAAAGCTTTATGTGGAGTTATAGATCTGTCCAGGTCCTTACCTTGGCAGCAATCAACAAATAATAATACTGTGGTATCTTTAGTACATAACATATGTTGGGTGAAATCCTGGCTCCATGAAAGGCAATGGCAATATTCCCCATTCACTTCAGTGGGGCCAGGTTTTCATCCTTTCAACGTGTATAATGTTTCTGTTTCATATCATCTGTCTTAATTGTATTAATACAACACAACTGTACCAAATGGGCAGGGTTGTTGGGGCTAAGCTAAGGCCTCATTCACTCTTTGCTTCTCCTCCCCACATGTGCTTGGAGTTGAGGGGGAAGAGGCAAAGAGAGAATGAGTATATAGGGTGCCTACTAGGTCTCGTATGGGAGAGCCTTATATCTCCTCACTGTCCTGTGTGGGTGCCCAAGGCTGGGTCACAATCTGGCCCTAAGGTTGGAGGCCACCATTAGAGTGGATTAGGAGTCAAAGAGCATTTATTCTTGTGAAGGCTCTAGAGATCGGTCTGTTCTAGAACACACTGCTGGCTGCATTTCTGACTGGTTTGTGTTTTGCAATGAGCACAGATTTGAAATGTATCACTTCAGCTCTGCAAAATTCCTGTTTCTCTTCATAGTGACGCAGCAAGTTTTGGTTCATGTGGGCGCACACCTGTTAAATCTGGGTTAAGGTTTGGGCCAGCTCTAAATATCATCATAACCTCAGTCAGAATCATTGAGCGTCACCTAGTTTTGACATAAATTCCAGAAACCCAAGTTAAGAAAAATATAAGGCCTGGGTTTGCTTGAAATGCTTGCACCGCTTCCCTTTCAATGGACCTGAGCGAAGAGTTTCAGGTCTATAATAAAACCCAAAATGATATGAAACTTTTAGTTTATGTTGCCTTGAGAGAATTTTTCATAGCTCTAGTAATAATGTATTTCTACTCTCTGATGTGTTTGTAGAAATTATTCCATTACTACTACTATTTATTTAATCTACAGTAACTGAATTCGGCCCTGAAAAAGACTGAAGTAAATCAAGCCCTCTAAAAATGCTGTGGTGTATGGTAACATCTTGATGAGCAGAGATTTAAGCACATCAAGAAAAGAATTAGTGTGCCTTGCAATTACATATACACATCCCTGTATGTCAAGAAGATAAGAGAGAATATACTCTATTGTCTTCAGCCGCAGCATCTTACAGACACACTGGATTTTTGCAAAAAGAACGAGGAGTATTTGTGTCACCTTAGAGACACTCAAACTTATTTGGGCATAAGCTTGGAAAGTTCTCTGTAGCTTTTCCTTTCTAAACAACTGGCACCTGCTGAAGAGAGAGAAACATGTATGCTGAGTGACATTCTCAAACTCTTCCAGATAAAATCAGTAATGACCCTCAGGCTTTTAGGTTAGGGCAGAGAAAGGGACCGAGTTTTTCTGTCAAGCTAAGGCAGAGTTAAGGATGCTTTCAACAAACAGGACCAGGAAAAATAAAGAATGTGGGGGAAGGTTGAACATTGAGTATTGTCGCTGCTGTAAAGTCACCAGACCCTTGAAGGCAACTAAAACCTGTTTTTACAGTCCAAGAATTTTGATATTCATGCCACTGCATCAAAAGGTTGGGACAGCCATTATGTATTAAAATGTGTTGCTTTAAATTGCCTTTTTTGCTCACACTAGCAATATAGGTATTGAAATTTCCCCAGAAAGTGCTTATCTCATCAAGAGCAAAATTATAGTATATGAAATACTAATTGCAGTATTATGAAGAAGGGTGAACTTTCCTGTGACATTTTATCTATTAGTAGAATACTAATGTGCCTCTTTTTCGTAAAGTAGAAGAAGCCAGCCATCATGGGTATTGTTTTTTTCCCCACTGTTGCCCCTTTTATAAATAAAAGGCTATTTATCTCCTCCTTAACTGCTTAAGAATCCATGAGGGCCCTTTGAGGAATAGGCGCCGACTCCGTGGGTGCTCCGGGGCTGGAGCACCCATGGGGAAAAATTGGTGGGTGCTGAGCACCCACCGGAAGCTCCCCGCCGGCCCCCCACCTGCGCCAACTCACCTTCCAGGAGGCGCCTCCCGCCAAAAAGCTGCGGCTTCTTTTAGCCCAGCCGAAAAGCCGCGGCTTTTTTTAGCCCAGTCGCCCGCCTCTCAGCTGTGCGGCGGGGCGGCGGGGGCGGCGGCGGGGGAAAGCGCAGTGGGGCGGTGCCTCAGTGGAAGAGTATGGCCACCCACCAATTTTCCCCAGGGGAGGAGGCGGGGCGGGGTTTTGGGGAAGGGGCGGCGCCGGGGGTGGAGTTGGGGGGGCTGGGGCACGAGCACTCACCGGCACCGACATCTCTTCTCAGTTACTATGCATATATTAAACATCAAGAAGCCCAGCCAACCAGATCACTCAATAACTCTTTTTGGAAGACATATAGCGTCAAGCAGCCTGAAACATCATGGAGCATTTCATTGTCATAGGCAGGTTGGAAGGCTTTATGAAATAAATAAATATGGAGGGTATGTTTTAGAACATACATTTTAACAACATATGAGCTCATTTGAGCAACATACAAACTGACTTCTAACTTTGTCCAATGCAAGAGCCAAAAGACTGAACTATGTACTTTGTTTGAAATTTGATAAACTTTAATTTTTTTGTATTAATTTTTGTGCTCCCTTTATGATTTCTGGCTTCAGACGGAAGTGAAGAAATACTATGTGAGACAGTGTTGGTTGGTTGTGCTTTTTGTTTGTTTTTTGTATGTTCAATGCAATCAAATAAGCCTGTGCTTAGAATCATAGAATCTCAGGGTTGGAAGGGACCTCAGGAGGTCATCTAGTCCAATCCCCTGCTCAAAGCAGGACCAAACCCAACTAAATCATCCCAGCCAGGGCTTTGTCAAGCCTGACCTTAAAAACCTCTAAGGAAGGAGATTCCACCACCTCCCTAGGTTACCCATTCCAGTGCTTCACCACCCTCCTAGTGAAAAAGTTTTTCCTAATATCCAACCTAAACCTCCCCCTCTGCAACTTGAGACCATTACTCCTTGTTCTGTCATCTTCTACCACTGAGAACAGTCTAGATCCATCCTCTTTGGAACCCCCTTTCAAGTAGTTGAAAGCAGCTATCAAATCCCCCCTCATTCTTCTCTTCTGCAGGCTATACATATCCACAAACCTATACATATCCCAGTTCCCTCAGCCTCTCCTCATAAGTCATGTGCTCCAGTCCCCTAATCATTTTTGTTGCCCTCCGCTGGACTCTTTCCAATTTATCCACATCCTTCTTGTAGTGTGGGGCCCAAAACTGGACACAGTACTCCAAATGAAGCCTCACCAGTGCCGAATAGAGGGGAATAATCACGTCACTCGATCTGCTGGAAATTCCCCTACTTATACAACCCAAAATGCCATTAGCCTTCTTGGCAACAAGGGCACACTGTTGACTCATATTCAGCTTTTCGTCCACCGTAAACCTTATAAACCTTATAAAAATGTCTGACCTCATGAGATGCCCGGCCTATTTAAAAATTAGAGATTGAAATAAGTTTGTATACATTTTGGATACTTATCCAAACTTCATGAATGCCACCCTCACTAATTCAGAGCTGTTCCCAGTGAGTTGTGATCTCCTTTGGGCAAAACAGAAATAGAGCTGTGTCACGACCCCAGGTTTCCACTGCCAGGGCTCAGGTAACTACTGCCACCACCAAGGTTTGGATGTGGAAATTTTACCTCATGTCACCCTTTACTCTGCTCATGTGTTCCAGGAACCCTGTCCCTCGGAGCAGGGTGCTCGCTGATAAATATAGTAGGTGCTCTTTGAAGGCCACTGCAGGAAAGTCCAATGGGTCTTTACAGAATCCTCAAACATTACATCCCTGTCTCATGTCTAAGCACTTGTTTTACTTCCCCCACAAACCTATACATATCATAACATCATCTCAAGATACTACCTAATATTTTCCACAATCTGAACAAAATAATTCACAGTGAATAGTGTATCTGACAAATGTAGCTGCCTCTTCTACTCTCAAATATCCCCGAGCAGATCAGTTTCCTCAGATATATTTGTTCATATTCATTGAACATTTTCCCCTATTTTTCCCTTCAATAGATAATGACAAATAGCAATACACAAATATTCGGTATTCAATGTGCTAAGTTTGAGCTATTTTGCTTAGTTGTGATTGGTTGGATAAGTCATCATATAGTGTTGTTCCAGTGCCTTGAGTGCATGAGCACGCGAGCTCTGCAGCCACAAATACTCATGCATGAAAGTTTATTATTTGGTTTCAACAAATAATCACACAGGCAACTATGAAATGCATTTTCTGTGAACATTTTTTGCCTCTAAAACTTGAACGATTGAATGTTCATGGAAAGCAAACACAATTGCTCATGGGGATCACCCAAAATAAATGCACTTTGCAATTACAATGAAGATTAATATAATTTTTTTGCAGAATCTTTTCTGATCCCACCCAGTCTGTAAAGGTAAAGGAGACATTATGAGTAAGTAGAGCATACAAATTCTATTCTAAATCCTTTGTATCTGTTGTATCATAGGCAATACTGTTTGAAATTCTTCAGTCCTCATTGCAGAACATATTCTTCTCTGTACCCAGGGTGGAACTTTTGGAGTTGGGTGGAAGAACATTCTGGTGGGAGGGTCTTTGGCTTTGGAATTCACTGGATCACTGTTTGCAAGAGAGAGCTGTTCAATTTGCCTGCTGTTTGGCCGAAGGGCTCATTGCTAAATGGTTACTGGCAGTCAGGGAGTTGGAATGGGAGTGCAATAATTAATTAGAGATTTGTTTTCAGGAGGCTAGGATTGTTCGATGGTTTCGTTTTATGGCTAAATTATGCGGTGCTGATTGTCTTTTTGTTTTGTTGTGTTGTGGTCAGTGTTTGTGTTGTGAGGAGAGCCCAATCAAACAATACATATACAGAAGAGCCAGATTATAGGATCTGATCTTGCAACCTTTAAACTCTTATTGACTCCAAGGGATGTTATGTGCCTGTCAGGACTGCAAAACAAGGCCCATAGATAATTAGGACTAGAGAAGAAGAATGAGAATCCTGCTTTGTCTGAATGCACTGAAATCTGCAAATCACAATTCTGCTTCTAGTTCATCTCCACGTTTAGCAACAATTATGTGTGTGTGTGGGGGAAACACTTCACTACAACATGGGCCTGAATGACTTGTATGGAAGAATTAAAGGCTACAGATCATGAGCGCCCTCTTCTTCCCATGCAACCGTATTGTGGGTTGCCACCACTAGTAACAGGATCATCATTAGTCTCCTCTGATGTGTTTTGGACAGGAGAACCAGGTGCAGTAGCACTGCTTGTGCTACAATATTCTCCTCCCCTTTGCTAAATACAGAATCACATATAATAGCTCTGTGCCGAGATAGTAGTGTCCATCTATGGATCTCAAGATTGTTTATGGTAGATAGATTAATCAAGGAAATTCATCATCTTATTTCTAAGAGTAGCCTGGAGGCACCTGTTAAATCTTTCTTCGGGAAAATCCATTTGCTCTAAAGAAATGACTCTCCTGGACAATAAATATAAACTTATGTTCTCTACCTGCTAATTAGAGTGTGTGAATGGAAGATATGAGTCATAGAAATAACACATTCTTTCTATAGGCATAAGAAATTATGATGCAAATATGTATGTAATAAACAACGTTATTGACACTTACATTTATTCCCTATACCTGCAGTTTGGTCTTCTAGACAACTCACTAAGTGATGTTTTCAAACATTACACAGGCATTCGTACAGATTTGTATCCACACTTAATGTATTATTATTATGCTATTTGTCTCACTCTGATTTTAAATTAAGTATCCTCATACATATACTAAGGATGAGAGGTGGAAAATTGGTTAAGGGGCTGACGGATTGATTTTTGAGGGGAAGACTAAAGCGTATAAAGTAAATATGTGACCTGATTTTCAAAGATGTGCAGTACAAGCAGATCCCATTAACTTCAGTGGCAGTTGTGTGTACTCAGTAGAACTGAGCATCAAGCAACTTGTATATAGGTCCTCTTACAGTTATTCCATTTAAAAATTGGGTTTTGTTCAAGCATGTTTTCTTTCCCCAGTTTGTTCACCTTTTCTTCCTAGTCAGAGTTCCCTGAGTGTTCACATAGGCCATAATCCTGCAATGAGCTCTGTACTGGTGGATCCCAACATCCAGGTACAGCCCATTGCAGGATTCAATCCATAGACACCTCTTACTGCCTAATGACGTGGCATATCCTACTAGCGTTTTGCAGTGTTTTCAGTGGCTAATGATTGCTGGTGCCCTTTGTGCTGAAAGAGGGTGCCTGCCAGGTGCCGTAAAACCTGCAAAATGTCTCAGCAATATTGCTCAAGCAACCAAGATACACATTCTACACAACTTGTCTATGGGGATTAATTCACTCCCAGAGACAGCTCAGAACTGGACACCACTACCAGACGTTTCATAGTGGATAGTGTTAAAGAAGAGAGAATTAAAGAGCTGAGAGGGCCTGAATAGCTTTTTATCAAAGATGCTGACTCTTCCTTAAATACTACTTCCGAAAAGACAGGATTTCCCAGTTCTTCAGCGAGAGAGTCAGAGAAGATTTTAGGGGTACTCTGAGAGAAACAGTAAGTATTTGCTCATGCTGAGTTTTATAGGGACTGATGTTCATTTGTAATAAAAAAGAATGTGTTTTATTTTCACTTTCTCTGTACCTGAGTAGTCTTCTTAGCCTATGTGCAGCGTGCCTCAGTTGGCATGTAACCAGGATTAATCACTGAATTTGGTCTTCTGGTTGGATCATTGGCTTCCCCAGCCCAGGCCCAGGCACTGATGGGGAGTGTGATGTGAATGCTGATTAATGCCCCCCACTTGAGTAGTACCTTACCATACAAGGAGCTCCTTCTTTTCAGTGCAACTGAATCTATGGTTGGTTGTAGCAACATTTTTTTCCTTACAGAATAATCCCATTAAAGTAGTGGAATGCAAGGCCATTCAGTCACAATAGGGGAGAGCATGTCCCACAGCTTGTTAAGTAGCTCCTCCTGTCGAGTTTAGTATTACACACACTTTTATTGTTTTAAGGTTAATGCTGTTCAGTACATCTCAAAAAGTTCGAAGTTCAGGTTGGATTAGGGTGAACACTCATAGATTTGGGTGTGTATTTAAACTGAGGGTGCAAAATAGGATTAAGATCTCAAGAAATAGACTTTCATGTGAGAGTTCAGGTGATTCTTACTCATAGTCATAAATTGTAAGGCCACAAGGGACCTCAAGATCATCTAGTTTGACCCCCTGTACATCATGGGCCACCAGCTCTACCCAACAGCTGCACATTCAACCCAGCAAGTGAAATTAGACCAAAGTATTACAGCCCACAGGAGACTAGACCAGGGGTTCATAACCTTTTACTTTCTGAGGGCCCCACAACATGCTATAAAAGTTCCACAGGCCACGTGTGCCACAGCAACTGTTTTTCTGCTTATCCAGTAAATTGAAAGCCAGGGCCAGCATTAAAGGGGTAGCAAGCAGTGCAATTGCCTGGGGCCCTGTGAAGCTAAGTTAAGCTAAGGGAAACTGTGGGACCCTTACTGAATGGGGGAGGCAACCTAGTGACAGAGGATGTGGAAAAAGCTGCACTGGGCAGCAGAGTATGGAGAGGAGGGGAGCAGCCCTCAGTGGTGAAAGAACAGGTTAAGGACTATTTAGAAAAGCTGGACATGCACAAGTCCATGGGGCCGGATGTAATGCATCTGAGGGTGCTCAGGAAGTTGGCTGATGTGATTGCAGAGCCATTGGCCATTATATTTGAAAACTTGTGGTGATTGGGTGATGACCTGTACGATTGTAAAAAGGCAAATATAGTGCCCATCTTTAAAAAAGGGTAGAAGGAGAATCCGGGGAACTACAGACTGGTCAGTCTCACCTCAGTCCCCAGAAATATTATGGAACAGGTCCTCAAGGAATCCATTTTGAAGCTCTTGGAGGAGAGGAAGGTGATCAGGAACAGTCAACATGGATTTGCCAAGGACAAGTCATGCCTGACCAACCTGATTGCCTTCTATGATGAGATAACTGGCTCTGTGGATATGGGGAAAGCGGTGGACATGATATACCTTGACTTTAGCAAAGCTTCTGACATGTTCTCCCACAGAATGCTTGCCTGCAATTTAAAGAAGTATGGACTGGATGAATGGACTGTAAGGTGGATAGAAAGCTAGCTAGATCGTCGGGCTCAACGGGTAGTGATGAACGGCTCAATGTCTAGTTGGCAGCCGGTATGAAGCACAGTGCCCCAGGGGTTGGTCCTGGGGCTGATTTTGTTCAACATCTTTATTAATGATCTGGATGATGGGATGGATTGCACCCTCTGCAAGTTTGCAGATGACGCTAAGATTGGGGGGGAAGTAGATATGCTGGAGGGTAGGGATAGGGTCCAGAGTGACCTAGACAAATTGGAGGATTGGGCCAAAAGAAATCTGATGAGGTTCAACAAGGACAAGTGCAGAGTCCTGCACTTAGGACGGAACAATCCCATGCAGTGATAAAGGCTGGGGACCGACTGGCTAAGCAGCAGTTCTGCAGAAAAGGACCTGGGAATTACAGTGGATGAGAGTCAACTGTGTGCCCTTGTTACCAAGAAGACTAACGGCATATTGGGCTGCATTAATAGGAGCATTGCCAGCAGATCAAGGGAAGTAATTATTCCCCTCTGTTCGGCACTGGTTAGGCCACATCTGGAGTATTGCATCCAGTTTTGGGCCTCCCACTACAGAAAGGATGTGGACAAATTGGAGAGAGTCCAGTGAAGGGCAACAAAAAAGGTTAGGGAGCTGGGGCACATGACTTATGAGGAGAGGCTGAGGGTGTGACAGGTTTGGTCACAGAGACCCCCTTGGGACTGTTACCTGATGTGCTGAGACTACCTCTGAGCCCAGTTTCTCTGCCAGTTTGGGCTGCCAGAACCCTGCCTTGTTGAGCCAGACACGCTAGCCTGCTGCAACACAGACCCAGGGTCTAAACCACCCCCCCCAAAGCTGCAGACTTAACTCAAAGCAGCTTAACAAGTGCTCCTGTCTAAAACCCCCAGACATCCAGCTCTCAATGGGATCCAAACCCCAAATAAATCTGTTTTACTCTGTATAAAACGTATACAGGGTAAACTCATAAATTGTCCGCTCTCTATAATACTGATAGAGAGATATGCACAGCTGTTTGCTCCCCCGGGTATTAATCACTTACTCTGGGTTAATTAATAAACAAAAGTGATTTTATTATGTAAAAAAGTAGGATTTAAGTGGTTCCAAGTAATAACAGACAGAACAAAGTAAGTTACCCAGCAAAATAAAACAAAACACGCAAGTCTAAGCCTAATACATTAAGAAACCGACTACAGATAAAATCTCACCCTTAGAGATGTTCCAATAAGCTTCTTTCACAGACTAGACTCCTTCCTAGTCTGGGCCCAATCCTTTCCCCTGGTCCAATCCTTGTTAGTTCCAGTAGGCATCTTAGGTGAAAAGCAGGGGATTCCACATGACTGGGCCCCTTTCATAGAATCATAGAATCTCAGGGTTGGAAGGGACCTCAGGAGGTCATCTAGTCCAACCCCCTGCTCAAAGCAGGACCAACCCCAACTAGATCATCCCAGCCAGGGCTTTGTCAAGCCTGACCTTAAAAACCTCTAAGGAAGGAGATTCCACCACCTCCCTAGGTAACCCATTCCAGTGCTTCACCACCCTACTAGTGAAAAAGTTTTTTCCTAATATCCAACCTAAACCTCCCCCTCTGCAACTTGAGACCATTACTCCTTGTTCTGTCATCTTCTACCACTGAGAACAGTCTAGATCCATCCTCTTTGGAACCCCCTTTTAGGTAGTTGAAAGCAGCTATCAAATCCCCCCTCACTCTTCTCTTCTGCAGGCTAAACAATCCCAGTTCCCTCAGCCTCTCCTCATAAGTCATGTGCTCCAGCCCCCTAATCATTTTTGTTGCCCTCCGTTGGACTCTTTCCAATTTATCCACATCCTTTTTGTAGTGTGGGGCCCAAAACTGGACACAGTACTCCAAATGAGGCCTCACCAGTGCCAAATAGAGGGGAATAATCACGTCCCTCGATCTGCTGGAAATGCCCCTACTTATACAGCCCAAAATGCCGTTAGCCTTCTTGGCAACAAGGGCACACTGTTGACTCATATTCAACTTTTTGTCCACTGTAACCCCTAGGTCCTTTTCTGCAGAACTGCTGCCCAGCCATTCGGTCCCTAGTCTGTAGCAGTGCATGGGATTCTTCCGTCCTTTGTTCTGTTCCACCCCCTTTTATAGCTTTGGCACAAGGTGGGAATCCTTTGTCTCTCTCTGGGTTCTCACCCCTCCTTCTAACTGGAAAAGCACCCAATTTAAGATGGATTCCAGTATCATGTGCCATGGTCACATGTCCTGTGAGACCCCAGGCTTCATTTTTCCAGTGTTGGCCTGCAGGTACCCAGGAAGTTTTGCAAGTAAACAGAGCCATTCACAACCAATTGTCCTAGTTAATGGGAGCCATCAAGATTCCAAGCCGCCATTAATGGCCCACACTTCACATAATTACAATAGGACTTCAGAGTTATTACTTCATATTTCTAGATTTAGATACAAGAATGATACATTCATACAAAGAGGATGACCACACTCAGTAGATTATAAGCCTTTTGAATAAAGCATATTCCAGAGGATGGAGCTAGGCTGTTTTCAGTGGTGGCAGATGACAGAACAAGGAGCAGTGGTCTCAAGTTGCAGTTAGGGAGGTTGGATATTAGGAAAAACTATTTCACTAGGAGGGTGGTGAAGCACTGGAATGGGTTACCTAGGGAGGCATAGGCGCCAACTTCCCCTTTGCCTGGTGGGTGCTTGACGCCCCCACCCCCAGCCCTACCCCTTCCCTGCCTCTTCCCGCCCCTGCTCCGCCCTCGCCCCATCCCCATTCCACCCCTTCCCCAAGTCTCCGCCCCTGCTCTGCCTCCTCCCCTGAGCACACCACATCCTCACTTTTACCCCTCCCTCCTGGAAAGTCCAAAGCACTGCCCAACATCTGTTAGGTGGCAGGAAAGAGGGGGAGGAGGAAGCAAGGAGGGGGCGGGGGGATCTTGGCTGCCGGTGGGTGCTAAGCACCTGCTAATTTTCCCTTTATTTTCTTAATTTTCCCTTAATTTTCTCCCTTAATCATCCTAGTAGCTTGTCTCTGCACCTGTTTCAGTTTAAATTAATCTTTCTTGAACCCAGGTGACCAGAACTGTACACTGTACACAGACCTCCAAATGAGGTCTTCTCAGTGCCTTGTGCAATGGCATTAACACTTCTTGCTTCCAGCCAGGCTGGAAATGCTATAAGGACCATCCTTCCAGGTATTTTAGCTCTTCTGGTTCCAATCGCAACTAAACAGTGAAATTCAGCGGTGTACAAGGATACTGCCTATTCCTGCTCCCCCTGAGGTAAATGAAGAAACTTCCATTGACTT
This sequence comes from Chelydra serpentina, assembly GCA_037349315.1. Taxonomy (NCBI): domain Eukaryota; kingdom Metazoa; phylum Chordata; order Testudines; family Chelydridae; genus Chelydra; species Chelydra serpentina. The sequence continues at coordinate 18,267,144 of JBAIAC010000004.1, read as the reverse complement.
CAGTGGCAGCAAGATCAGGCCCTTAAAGTTTAATATTTCAGAGCCCTCGGAAAGATGTGAGAATTAGTTATGCCTTTAAGGCACTGGTCTGTATTGGAGCAGTGTTGAGCTCCATCAGGTGTTATGCCTCAGGGAAGTGAAACACGTCCTAGAACTCTGATGTGTGCAAGGGGAGCTTGCCTACGATGATGCACCTTGAGAGGCGTGCAGGCTTTATTTCTGTTCACAGCTGACTGGTGCAGTGGTGAGGAGTTGGGCCATGCCCCACCTTTTCCTTCCTTCTGTGGTGTGCCTAGTTGTGCAAGTCATAAGTAGTCCTTGTGCTCAAGGACTGCAACTGTACCGGTCTTTGCACTGGGGAAAAATTTGGGGAAGCGGCTCGGTGTACCCTCCTTGCACATCCAATTAGTGGTTAGCTAGAATCTGGCTCCTGGTTTGAGCACGGTTATTATTCTAGGAAAACAAGCATTACCATACTACATAAGACCCATTGTTCATGGCGGGTGGGGCGCAGAACTAGATGCTACAGAGGAAGGTGAAGAAATCCCTTTGTGATGGGTTGCCCTCTGGAGTGCCACCTGCGACTGGGGTACCACTGAGCCCCCCCGACCCACCAGCCTGGGCTCCCTTTTCACTGTACTGTTGTGACCAGCCTGCCCTTTTACCAGCACACAGACAGGTAGGGACACATCTAGCTGCAGTACATACAGAGTTGTGATCAGCTCTGCATAGGGAGGCTACAGCTAAGGAACTGCCCAGCTACTCAAGTGCACCCTCCACCCACCGAAGTGTAAACCCAAAATTATACAGTCTTGCACTGCACAGTGATCTGTACAGCATAAGCTCATGAAATTCACCCCTTCCCTCAGTGTGGAGGATATGCAACAGCTTTCTGCCCCAAGTTAGTTTTAGACAAAGCAAAAACAAGTTTATTAACTACAAAAGATTGTAAAAGCGACACAAACCTGTGGCACCTTATAGACTAACAGAGGTATTGAAGCATAAGCTTTCATGGGTGAATACCCACTTCTTCGAATGATTATAAGGGATAGCAAACAGATCATAGCAGATGACCTAGCAAACAAACAAAACACACAAATTAAGCTTAATATACTCAAGAGATTGGATCTGAGTAGCAAATTCTCACTCTAAATGATGATTCAAGCAGACTGCAAAGATTCTTAAGGGGCCAGATGCACTTGCTCTTGCTTACAAAAAAATGTAAAACAGGACCTTGTAGACATGAATGCATTATCTGATAACCCTGCCTCATTTTCCTTTAGAAGTATCTCTGAGCTTTTTTCATTCAATAAATTATTTGTCATAGATTGGTACATTGTGAAATACATATTTGTCCTTCTATATAATGTTGAGTCCTTTTACTTGTTATTAAAGCATATTTTAATAGACTGGTACATTAAGAAACACCATTTCATGAATATTATATTAAGAATTATTCCTGAGTAAAAATCAAGAAACACATGTAAACAAAAATGTGTGGATACAGATATTTTACGATCATATTAAGAAGTAGCTCCACAGACTGTTGTTGTTATTTGTATTATGGTAATACCTAGAAACCTCAGACAAAATGGGAGCCCTATTGTGTCAGGCACTATATAAACATGTAGCAAGACTAGTGCTGCCACAAAAAGCTTACAATGTAAACAGACAAAACAAAGGATGTGAGGAGAAACCAAGGCACAAAGAGGTGGTGATTTGTCCAAGGTCACTGGTAGAGCAAAGACTATAACTTGAGTCTCTGGAATCCCAAGCCAGTGCCCTATCACTGTCTCTCATGATTAGGGATGAATGATATGGTAGGGGTTAGGGTGGAAGTCACACCTCTGTCCATGAACATTCAGCTGCATTTAGAAAGAAATCCAAATCCAACTTGTCTGAAGTTCTGAAATGTCAGTGTAATGCCCTGTCGTCGGCCCCAGTCTAGTGAAGCATTTCAACACATATAGCTTTAAGCACAGGTGTAGTCTTCACTGAAGGCGGATGTCACCAGGTGGTAATGTTACACATTGTCTTCCGAGTTTGTTTGGAGTTATTTTTGTTTTTGTTTTAATGTGTGAACAAATGTTCAGTCTTGGGAAGACATGCTGTGTTATCACTTATTTGGGGTTATGCAAGGTTCTGTGTAGAAGCTTTGGTCTTTGGAGAGGGAACTGTGTGACCTGCAGAAGAGTTTCCTCTCTGTCTTCATCTCTGATTAGAGTCAATTCTTGAAGCAGAATTCCCCCCAGGCTTTGGTGTTGGACTGAGATTCCTGAAAGAAGGAATTGTTGCCTGCATGTTGTGTGGCCATCTCTTTCCAGGGTGTGTGTGAGAGTATGTGTATGTGTGTGTGTATGTATGTATATATATATGTGTGTGTGTGTGTGTATATATTATTATTTATAATATATAAAGGGAGAATATATATATATATATATATATACACACACACACCTAAACTCTGTGTATATATACCTTGACTCTGTATTACTGATTTCTCCTTCCCTAGGAAGCCAACCTGCAAGCCCCAGACTTCTGCTGGCTAGAGTGGCAACACTGATGTCAGAATGGGACATGGGTGTTGTAAGAAGGGAGGACAGTGCTTTGCTGGATCATGCTACTTACTGCTAGCTAAAGAGACTTTCTTTTTGTTTAAGTGCGGGAGGCCTGTGCTCTTGGAGCTGAAGAGCACAGGTTTGATTCCATTCTCAGCCAGCTTTGAGAAAAGATTTGAAAGCACAGAGGCAGGTTGTTTAGTTCCAAGTGTAAGCGGCAATGTCAGAGAAGCAAATAAAAGGGAGAATGTAGAACAATACATGTGGAGAGCGATGGGAGGTGCAAAAGAGAACAAAGACCTAGGTCAACAAGGGATTGTGCAAGTCTCAGAATGTCACAGATAAGAAACTTAGAGTCTACAGCCTCAATTCAGCCAAGTACTTAAGCACGTGCCTGAGTTTAAGTACACATGTAGATACATTGAGCTCAGTGGGAGTACTCACATGTTTACTGTTAGGCAAGTGTGTAGTTGCTTTATAGAACTGTGGTTTATATGCATCTTCAAGAGGAAAGGCTGGGGTAGAGGACAGAGTCATTCATCTCAGGTGCAGGACATGCAGTAGAAAAATCCATAAAATTAGTTATAAGTAGAGCAAATCAGTAAGTGAAATATTAATATTCTGCAAGTTATAAATGTCTGATTGTGAACAGTTTATAAACTCATAGATTTAAACCATTAGCATGAAGGCACACGTTGCTGAAAAGCATGGCGTGGGGAAATTTTGTTAATGCCTGTCATAAACGTCACTAATTATCACATTCAGAAATGCCCTCAGTATTAAAAAAAAAATGTACCGCAAGTGCGTGACACTGCATATATAATTTTCTCAGCTGTTAGTTAATACAGATTTGCTTCCCTTGGTTTCAGCACAGCAGGGTTGTGTGTGGGTGGCAGGGACCTAGTGGTAGGAAGAGGAGAGAAGATGGCTCTTCTAATATTTCGTTGCTCATCCAGCATCAAGAACCTTTCCTACACTGTGCCCATCTCCCTCTATGGCTCCACACTTAGGGGTCCTCATCCCCTCTGTGATCATATCTTCTAAACTTGCATAGACTCATGATGCAGATGACACTTTGCACTCCTATTATTCAGTAGTAGAAGTCTCAGCATTTGTATTACTGCCTAGAGGTCTCAGTCAGGGATCAGAGCCCTGTTGTCTGTGAGCTCACACCCGGTTCCAAGGAAATTACATTCATTAGGGTGATAGACAACAGATGGGATACAACAAACAAACAAGGGAGCACAAGGTGACAGTGAGACAACTATGTTCAGTGTAATTATCAGGGGTCTCAGAACACCAGCTACCTAAGCATCTATTGCACCTTCTCATATATGATCCTGTAACACCTTCCATCTGATAATCTTGATACACTTTACAAACATTAATAAATGTAACCTACATCAGCCCTGTGATGCAAATAAGTATTTAGTCCCATTTTATAGATAAGGGCCAAGGTTTTCAAAAGTGACTAGTGATTTTGGGTGCCCTACTTGACACTCCTTAGGGTTGCCAACTTTCTACTCGCACAAAACTGAACACCCTTGCCCTGCCCCGGCCCCTCCTCTGAGGCCCCGCCCCTTCTCCGAGGCAGTTCCCAGCCAATGGGATCTGCAGAGCTGGTGCTTGGGGCGGGGCCAGTGTGCTGATCCCGCTGGCTGCCCCTATGCCTAGGAGCTGGAAGGGGGACATGTCGCTGCTTTTGGGAGCCACACGGAGCCATAGCAGGCAGGGAGCCTCCCTTAGCCCTGCTGCGCCACCAACCGGACTTTTAATGGCCTGGTCAGCAGTGCTGACCGGAGCTGCCAGGGTCCCTTTTCGACCATGCGTTCCTGTCGAAAACCAGACACTTGGCAACCCTATTAAAGAGACCTGATTTTCCAGAAATTCCATAAAAAAACATGCCTCACAAAGATCTACTTTGGCACCCAGAAAATGAGGCCATCATAATGACTAGTCAGTTTAAAAAAAAGAAATAACAGGCCCAAAAAGCCTGAGATACACAGCAGTTGAGTGATTTGGTCAGTGTTACAGCCAGCAATAAAACTCAAGTCTCCTGAATAAGCAATCAGACATCCTTGCTCCCCTCATCTGTGCTCAGTCATAACCACAGTTCTGTTGTTCCCAGCACGGAGTTAATTTATCAGAATGGTCACACATCTCCTGCAGTAAATTCCACTCACAGTGATATGTTTGCACACTAATGGGTATTTGCCTAGGCAAAACAGGTGAATAAGGGTCTCTTTATGAACATGTGTGTGGATCTTGGTGCATGCCATATCAATGGATATTTGCAGAAATTGTTCAGGTGCTATTTAACAGAATTCTGTGCATATTTAGTCCATAAGCTTTTATTATTATTAATTTTTTATTATTATTATTTTATGTATTATTAATTTATTATTTATTATTTTCATCCCTCATTGCCAAGGAATAATGTGTCAACTTCTCTTTTCCACTGTTTTATAAAAATCCATAAGTAAAATGTGTGATCACAGTTCTCTATGTCTCAAAAGGGACTAGTATGATAATGAGATGAGCCCAGGCACTTACCCATTGAAAACCATGGTGGATACCATTTTCACACCACTTTCCCCCCTTTTCCAGAGCTGCCATAGCATAATAATTTTTCTATTTAAAAAGAACACACTTGAGCAAGACAGCAAAGAATAGTAGCACCAGATGTATAGTTCTTAAGTGTTTGTTTTCCTATCTGTGCATGCTGCAAGTATTTTGAGATGAAACCACTTAGAAATGCACAACTATAATTATATTCATTTCACTGTGATGGCTATGACATCTCATGAAACTAACTGGGGAGTTTATTTACAGTAAGTTCTATCCCACTGCTAGTTACAGACATAACACAACATACAGAAAAAAGATATATAAGCAGAGTACAGATTTAATTCAGCTTCTGGACAGTCTAGAGGGATTTGTCTAATTTAAAGGTTGCCCCACAGACCAGACACAGAGCACAAACGCATATGACAAAAAGAAATTGCAACAAAAATCATTCTGAATCTATGAGTTTTCTTCCCCACTCATCACCATGGTATCAGAGTGTCTACTCTGCACACACACACTGTGAAAACATAAATAGGTAATGTAAGCAATAGCCTGTATATCTGTTTCCCCTAAACTACTGCATGAGTGACTATAAAAAATGTTCCCTCGTGTTTCTGGTTAGTAATAGAAGTGCTGTAGTCAATTATTTTGGAGAGATCTCATGTTCTAGAAACTGAACTGTCTGACAAAGAATTTCAGATTTAGACACATGAAGCCGGTGCACACACAGCTGTTTGTACCTAAGTTATTACAGCATAAATAGCAGCCCCTTCCATTACTGCTTGGCCATCTCCTATATAGTCATTAGAAGAATTCTATCTCTTCTCTCCTCCAGGAGACAATACAGTTATGTACAAGACTGGATATTTGTACATTGATCAGGCACACTAGGGATACATGCTACTGATGCCTGTCTGACCACATTTAGGTGCAAATACCCAGTTTGCCCATGTACCTATAGTATTTGCATCTGTAATGTAGGCAGGATTCGCATGTTTGAAAATCTGACCCTTAGTAAAGAAATCCTGCATCTCTTTATTTACTGGAACCCACACGAAAGCACATTTGTTTCTCAAAAGACAGACAGGGTAAAATTTGTAAAAGTGTCTATCTGAGATTTGGAAGTCAATGAGGCTTAGGCTGCTAAGTGTCTAAGTTGCTTTTTAAAATGGTTCTTATGTACTTTCAAAAAGTGTATCCTCAGGAATAGTGGTTTTTATTATTGCTTTATACAGAGCCATACTTGGGATGCATTCACACTTAAGAGACAAAAATGAAAGATCATTGCCCTGAAAGAGTGTACATTCTAATTCCCAATTCAGAAAAAAACATTCCTTTTCAGGATAGCACATAAGCTGGTGTTTAATTTTAAGCACTGACTTAAATGCTGTTCTAAAGAGGGACAGATTTAAGTACATTCTTAAGGGCTTGTCTTCACTACCCGCCGGATCGGCGGGGAGCAATCGATCTATCGGGGATCGATTTATCACGTCTCGTTTAGACGCGCTTAATCGATCCCCGAATGCGCTCCTCGTCGACTCCGGAAATCCACCTCGGTGAAAGGCGGAAGCGGAGTCGACAGGGGAGCGGCAGCGATCGACTCGCCGCCGTTCTCACAGCCAGGTAAGTCGATTACGATACGCGACTTCAGCTACGTTATTCACGTAGCTGAAGTTGCGTATCGTAGATCGACGCCCCCCCACCCCAGTGTAGCCCAGGGCTTAGTGTTTTCTTGAATCTGGTTTTAAGATTCCTATTCCACCGGATGATGAGCCTAAATTATAATGCTACAGTCTACCTCTGTAGAAGGAAATATCAATCTTCTTGAAGGCTCAGAACCCTAGATTAAACAAAGGACAGCAAGGAATGTCGCACAAAGGGTGAGGAGTAGGGGAGGTCCTGTAGAATCTTTCTATGCAAATTAAGATAACTCTTTGTGCTGCACAAGGCACTTAAACTGCAGACATTGTCACAAAAACATGCAGGGTTTTTTGGTATTTTAAAATATTTTGCGTACTTTCAGTGCTTAATATATGTATAAGGGCTCCCCATCTGTCTAATTCTGAAATTATATAGCACTCTCGGACTTTTTGCAAACCTTTAGTTCCCACTGCGTAAGGCATTGCTCACACTGCTCAGAATGTCAGAACGGAGTGATGCCCTTATGAATATAAGTATATTACTTATACAGTATATTACTTATACAACAGCAGTGCATCATTGTGAGTGGTTTTACAGACAAAAACCATCATACATTGCATTAGACTATCTGAATTTGAATCTTTCCTGTTTTGTTAGATGTTGTTTAGGATGCAAGCAAAGCATTGCCATCCCTGTGTACCCTGGGCCACTCTTTGCATGTCCTATGTCTTTAGTCCCATAAGTTTTCCATCTCTGAGTACTGTTTGATGGAAGAATTCTTTTAGTTGGCCTGTTTTGTGTTTTCCTCCAGCTGCCCAATAGCCCATCTGCCATGGCAGATGGTCTGGCTTCCTTCTTAACCCATGTCTCAAATATTTCCATCTTTTCTGGATAACTTTAAAGATAAGGGGGTTTTGAACATTCTGACAAAAATCAGCATTTTTTATAAATTCATTCCATTTAATACCTAGTATTTTTCAAAGCCATTTGATTTTGAAGGCATTTAGATGTCTGTCGGTACTTTTGGAGGATTTTCACCTTTCACACCTGTAAGTTAAGATGGAAATAACATTTGAGTTGAAGATTCATAGTTTGGTCTTTACGTTATTGATAGTTAATGACCAAATCTTGTTTTAACTGGTAAATGTAACTGCCGCCTTGTGAAGTTGAGATTCATTCTAGTAATTCAGATTGGCTCACACTTTATACTCCGTTCAGTGATAGGTAAAGTCTTCTGCAGTATTATCTTAAGCAGAATAAAGGAAGCAGCTGGTGAGAGGCTAAGAGAAGACCAGGCAATATTTCAACCAGATTTTCACCCTAAGAATTATTATTGAAGAGAGCACTGAATGGCAAAAAAACACAAACTTTGCGGATTTCAAGTAATCATTTGACAGCCTCCATCATGATTTAGTCTGGAACATCTTGAAGTGTTATTGTACGCCAGCAAAAATAGACAACATCATCGAGGCTTTGTATCAAGGTACACACTTAGAGTAAATGCAGACTTGAGTGAATGGTTCAACATAGACACAGTTGTCAAACAAGGATGCATTCTCTCACTTCTACTGTTTGGCATAGGCATTGACTTTATTATGTGAAAATCTGTAGAGCAGGGGTCTCAAACTCAAATGACCACGAGGGCTGCATGAGGACTACTACATTGGCCCAAGGGCTGCATCACTGACCCCCCCCCCCCGCTACCCCATCCCTACTCCACCCCTTCCATGAGGCCCCGCCCCTGCCCCGCCTCTTCCCATCCCTTCCCTGCCCCCATTCCAACCCCTTCCCCGAAATCCCCACCCCAACTCTGCCCCCTCTCTGCCCCCCCAGGGTTGTGGGGTGTGGCAGTGGGCTTAGGGCAGGGAGTTGGGGTGCAGGAGGGGTGCATGGTGCAGCGGGGGGCTCAGGGCAGGGGATCAGGGTGCAGGGTGCGGCCAGAGGCTCAGGGAAGGGGGTTGGGGTGCAGGAGGGGTACTGAGTGCGGCAGGGGGCTCGCTGAAAGGGGCTGGGGTGCAGGGTGTGGCAGGGGGCTCAGAGCAGGGGGTTGGGATGTGGGGTGCAACGGGGGGCTCAGGGCAGGGGGTCGGGGTGCAGGGTGTGGCAGGGGGCTCAGGGGAGGGGGTTGGGGTACAGGAAGGGTATGGGGTTCAGGGGGCGGGCTCCAGCCCAGCACACACCAGGAGCAGGACAGGCTGCCTGCCTGCCCGCCCTGCCCCCGCACAGCTTTGGGAAACGGCTGGAACCTGGGGGTGTGGGGGCAGAGGGCTCTGTGTGTTGCTCTGGCCACTCCTCCAGGTACCTCCCCCGAAGCTCCCATTGGCCGCGGTTTCCCATTCCCGGCCAATGGGAGCTGCAGTGGGCGGTGCCTGGAGGAGCGACCAGGGCAACACACAGAGCCCTCTGCCCCCCCTCCCCCAGGTTCCAGCTGCTTCCCAGAGCGGCACAGTGGTAGGGTGGGCAGGCAGGGAGCCTGCCCTGCCCTGCCCCCGGTGCGCACTGGGCCGGAGCCGCTCTAGGTAAAAGCTGGCGAGGGGGCGGGGGGCATGCAGAAAATAAGTCCACGGGCCACATATTTGAGACCCCTGGCGTAGAGTGATATAATACATGCATTGCATAGGTCAACAATGTTCACTAGAAGAGAGAGATTTTGCTGAAGAACATAGCTTTTCTAAGGGTACGTCTATACTCACGCGTCCTGTCGGAGGCGCGGGATCGATGTTCTGGGTTCGATTTATCGTGTCTTGTCTAGATGCGATAAATCGAACCGGGAAGTGCTCCGCCGTCGACGCTGGCAATCCAGCTCGACGAACGGAGTAGGCGGAGTCGACGGGGGAGCCTGCGCGCCGCGTGTGGACCCCGGGTAAGTGCTTTTTCATTCGAACTAAGATAGTTCGACTTCAGCTACGTTATTCACGTAGCTGAAGTTGCGTATCTTAGTTCGAATTATGGGGTTAGTGTAGACCAGCCCTTAGTGACAGTTCAACCCATGTGCAAGTAAAAACCTGTCCAGCATCACAAAAAAAAGACAGGTTTAATAATCAGATACGAAGAAACAACTCTAATGAGAACCCCAGCAACTCCCAACTCAAGCATTGCATCAGGCTATGAGTAAAACAAAATCTTTTCAAAATGTAGGGCTAGATTTTCAACTAGTAGAAAGAAACTGACACAGCTCCATTGAAATCAATGGAGCAATATCAATTTACACCAGCTGAGTATTTGGCCCTGTTTAGATATTGTGTACAGCAAACATTATGCCTATCAAAGTATTTATAAGCATCCTATTATCTTCAATCTATGTATCTCCTGTGGTGCCTGGAGTGCCCTCAACTCCCATTAACTTCACTGGTAATTGAAGGTAATCAGCATCTCTAAGATTAGGCCTATGTCAATGAAAGAGCGAAGTACAGAACCAAGGAGTCTCATCTCCCAAGTCCCTAAACCAGGGCTGGCGCTACCATTAAGCGACCCTAGACGGTCGCCTAGGGCGCCAGGATTTGGGGGGCGGCATCTCTGGTCCCTCGGCGGCCGCCGGCAGGAGAGGCTGCCGCCGAAGTGCCACCGAGAACCCCAGCGGCCAAAGAAGCTGCCGCCAAGGACTCCGGCGGCACTTCGGCGGCAGCTTCTTTGGCCGCCGGGGATCTCGGTGGCATTTCAGTGTCAGCCTCTCCCGCCGCTGCCTAGGGCGGCATAAAAGCTGGCGCCGCCCCTGCCCTAAACAGTACACTGCTCAGTGGAAAATAACAAACTTTTCCATAGCTATAGTTGTTCTGTTTTTCCCATAGCCTTGCTTATTGAAGAATACTTATAACATAATCAAGAAGCACAAACAAGACAGAGAACAATGTGTATTTACAGTTATATAAACAGACTAATGGGGAAGTTTAACAAGCTTAAATAGCGTTTTTCCCTCCTTGTTTTATTAATTTAGGTTGAAATAAAATGAGTTTTCATTATGAGTCAGAAGAATAATCACTTCTGACAAATTAACAGCTAAATTGATTTGGTGCAGTGCCTCCATGATTATAATGTGGAATATTAGTCATTGTTCAACTTGCACAAGAAGTATGACAAATGTCTTGTCAATCATTTTGCTGACAACTCTAGCATCATGAAAAACAATCTCGACTTGGTTATGTCAGTGCAGCCTTAGTGGCTGGTTTGGTTTTTTTGATCCTTTTGATTGCATATTGATTATATTAGCTATATTGATTACTTAAGAATCCCCAATTAAGAAATTAGACTTCTGAGGTTTGGTCCCAGAATCAGGTACAGAAGTATTAGAATGACTGGTTGATTGGGAACCCTGATATGCATGGCTGCAACACTCAGACTTAGGGGAAATATTTTGAATTTTCAATAGTTTTATTAGCGCTTGGAGTAAAAACACAAATGTTCTGATCCAAATAGGAATGTAGCAGTAGAGCAATATTAATTTGACATCCAGCATCATGTCGTACACATACTCACACAGTTCTTGTGGAGACCTAGAGGTGGGAAGGCAGGTGGTGGTCCGTGAAATTCTGTCCTGTCTCTGACATGCCAATAAGTCCAATAGTCAAGGTCTCATAAGCCTCGATTATGGTTGGGCCTAGTATTGGGTCTGATGGCTACCATGAATATTCATAAGTGTTCTTCCTTCTTTGCTTATAACTAACTTCCTCACCCGAACTTTGTTGGGGTGTCCTTATCTGATGGGCTAATATATTAATTATCTTACACATCAATTGGTTACTATGATTATCTTGCAGTAATACATCTGATGATATCCCATAATATCCAAAGCTAGTATCAACTGACTTCTTGCAGTTCCTTGTCAGCATTTTATGCAAGATCTCCGCAGAACTATATATTGCAGAATAAGCAAAATAATATTATGCCTTCTTGTGACATAGGGTCACTATTGGTTAACTTACTTATGCTAAGGCTTATAGGCTTAACTTCTTTATGCTAACTGTTTCAGCCAATTTCTTACAGGTTTTGGCCTGTAGGCTTCTTGCATTACTGCTATATACTAGATCTTATCTCTGTATTTAAGATGACTTAAAATCTAGAAAGAAAAACTTGTAGCACCTTAGAGACTAACAAATTTATTTCAGCATAAGCTTTCGTGGGTTAGTACCCACCCTATAGGCTACAGTTCCTGGCCCCACAAAGACCACCAGTACAGCAAAGGACTGAAACCACTACAGTTTACAAGTGTTTGTTCTCAGTGTAGAATACAGTATTTTTATATAAACATATGAAAATGTCTTAGGATATTTTTTCTAATATTTAGGCTACATTTTCCTTTGCTCTGTAATTTCCCAGTACTCCTAGTTGTACCATACTGAGACAAAATGTTTTTATTTCCTGAACACTAGAGCACAGTGCTCATGTAGAGCCACCAACCAGTTAATAATATTTCTGATGATGGTATGCAAATGAATTCTGATTGGATTCATGCTGTCTGTATCTGGCATGTCCCATCATATTAGCATTGTGCTGACTTACAGTGTGATGTGATGAGACACCTCTTAATACTGCATGATGTGACACAATGTAATATGACAACAATGTAAAGGAATACACTGCTTTTCAGATGGGTTTTCATCCTTCATTTCCGATAGGCCGTAGACAATCTAATATAAACAAAGCTGATGAGATGAAAACAAAGAGCAAGGAATCATAATACCTATGAGAGAATGCACTCTACCAACTTCCCAATGTATTTGCAGGCATGTCAGGCTTAAAACTGCCTATGTACATGTGAATTTTACATTATGCAACTTTTTTCATTATTACTCCTTGTAAACTAAGGCAGCATGATGTCAATCAGCTAGACTTTCAGCTGAGAGGGGTTTACATAAAGTGGTTATTAACTCATCTAGAGAGAAATATTTCTTGCCTGGTGGAGCTGCCGGGATCCTACTTTGAGTCTACAGACTGCAGCAGTATGTAGGCCCATGGACATAGGTTCTAGGACAATTTGCCCTTTCAGAGTCCCTCCAGCATATTAGCCATTATCACTGCTGCATGTATAGCAATGTCATCACATGGGAAGATACGATCCACAGCTCCTGCCCTACACCTGTGACAATACTCGTTTCTGCCACTTAAAAATTGGAAAGGGATGGTCTAAAAGAAGGTGTGGATTCCATTAGTGTGTATCAGATTAAACCTCTACTTTGGCATATTCGAACATTCTTGTCCTATCTTGCGAACATAAAGCTTTGGTCTCTCTCTGATAAATGTGATAAACATTCTTAGCACTTATTTGGTGCTTTAGACACTAATTAATCCTCACAGTTAAATCTGGGCGGAAGGTAAGAAAGTGTTATCACTCCATTTTATAGATTGGGGAAATGAAGTACACAGAGGTTAAAGGGATTTTCCCAAGATCACAAGAATTAGTGTCTGATCCAAGATTAGAATTCATGAGTTCCTGGCCATTGCAGGCAGATTCCAGTGTATCACACCATCCTGCAAGTAAATATACTGAACAAAATGTTAAAAATCAGTTTCTGAAAAATAGTGAAGCCCTCTGTCAATTTTAAAAATAATAATAGTACTCATGTCACACTCAGAACACTGTATTACTTTAGGGTGAAAACATGCACACGCACATAGTCCATCGAGCCTTTCAAAAAACTGAAACTCTTCTGATGACAAAGAAATGTACGAACATGAGCCATCATTTAAACTTTGGGGACCAGATCTTAAACTGGTATAAATCAGCATTGGGGCTTCAGTGGCATTGTGCCAGCTGAGAATCTGTCCCTTAATTTTCTGCTAGGTCTTTTTCAGATGAATTGGCTTTTCCCTAAGAGGTTACTTGAGTTTCTGTAGTCATTCATAAAGCTCACTGAAGTCTTTTGAAACTGACCATCAGCACTATCATAGCCATCACTATTATCTGCTGACACTGTTTGTTCTCAGACCTAATGCTCTTCATCAATACATGCCATTTGACAGTAGTCATTGAAATCAGTGTCCTGCTTGTAGAATAAGGCCCAGATTTTTAAAGGTATTTAGGCCTTGCTATCCTCAGTATTGCAATGCTTAACTGAGCTCAGAACTTAAATCTCATTTGAGATCCCCCAAATCACTTTAATACACTATGCTACTGATGAGGAATGCGTGAAATCTAGTTTGGATAAAATAAGAAAAGATTAACCTGAAGGTTCTGTTCTGCTCTGAAAAGTGGCGTTGGAAAAATGTCACCAACTTACTCAGCAATATTTTCTCCCTGTTTGGGATCTGAGTCAAGTCTGTTGATTTTAATTGCACAAACAATTTGTTACTGCTTGTATTTTATCAGTCCTACAGAGCCAACAAAACTACGAGGTGGGTGGTTGGGGGTTTGTTTGTTTCCTCAGTCGTCATCAATACAGTTATTAACTCAAGTTCCGAAATTGTTTTTCACTGTTTGCCAGTACCTGATCATGACATCAAAAAATCCAGGAAGAAATCTGAAGAAGGAACATTAAAAAAGAAAGTGAAAACCTCTTTTCACTTCTGAACTGGAACATCTTTTTCTCCCTGACATTGTTGCTTCACATCTGTCATATACTACTTGATACAAGTACATTCATCAAATACTGCCTGTTAGATCAATTGCCAGGCAGTTCACATTGTCCCAATTCATCAAAAACCTAAATATGTCACTTTACGGTGGGGGCTGGGAAATATAGGTTAACAAACCCAACAAAACTCAGCAAAATCTTCGACACAGCTGTTGGCTTGAAATCCAGGAGCAGAAGTGAAAATCAGAGGGAGGAAAGTTGGCCAAACCACTTAATGGAAGGGGCAGTACTGATGCCCACTGTTGATCCAGGATGCTTTCTTCTGCCATTTACCATCACCTCTGTTTTCGGTGGATGAATTTAAAATAGCCAGCTTTAACCAAGGTGGATTGATTCTAACCAAAGCAATTTTTATCACCCATTTAAATCATGATTTAAAACCTTGATTTATATCTATTTTTAATCATGTTTTGCATTGGTACTTCTTATATATTTTCCTGAAGACAGGTTGACTTTCATTAAAATATGTTTGCAGCCAAACACAAACATCTGGTGCTTGGTTTTGCTAACCAGGTGCACTATATCTAGGGCCCTACCTAATTCACGGCCATGAAAAATGGGTCACGGATCATGAAATCCAGCCTATCCCTGTGAAATCTGGTCTTTTGTGTGCCTTTTCCCTCTAGTATACAGATTTCATGGGTGAGACCAGCGTTTCTCAAATTGGGGGTCCTGACCCAAAAGGGCGTTGCAGGGTGTCACCATATTATTTTAGTGGGGTCGCAGTATTGCCAACCTTACTTCTGCACTGACTTCAGAGCTGGGTGGCTGGAGAGCGGCGGCTGTTGGCCAGGCACCCAGCTTTGAAGGCAGCGCCCCACCAGCAGCAGCACAAAAGTAAGCGTGGCAATACCATACCATGTCACTCTTACCTCTGCGCTGCTGCCTGAAGAGCTGGGCAACCGGAGAGTAGCAGCTGCTGACCGAGGGTTCAGCTCTGCAGGCAGCAGCGCAGAAGTAAGGGTGACAATACAATACCAGGCCATCCTTCAATCTGAGCTACGGCTGGAGGCGGCTCGGTCTTCAGAGCTGGGCTCCCAGTCTGCAGCCGCCGCTCTCCAGCTGACCAATTTTGAAGACAGTTCAGAAGTAAGGGTAGTAGTACTGCAACCCCCACCCCCAAAATAACCTTGTGACCCCCCACCCCCACCCCACAAGCTCCTTTTTGGGTAAGGACCCCTATAATTGCAATACTGTGAAATTTCAGATTTAAATAGCTGAAGTCATTACATTTACAATTTTTAAAATCCTATGACGGCGAAATTCACCAAAATGGACCGTGAATGTGGTAGGGCCCTAACTATATCTATAGACATTTACTTAAGCAGTTTTATAGCTTAACTTACCTTTATACAGATTCTTAATTTTTGCCTTTTTTATTATGTTAGAAAATAGTGAATTATGCATTTCTTATTTACCAGATGATTGATTTTTTTTTTACTTTTGATTTGTGTCAAGGTCTATTTGGATAGAAATTCAAATGTAATTAAAATGCACAATAACCAGCATTTTTGTCATGTTTATATTTTATTAAATAAGACTGCGTTAAAAGGGCAGGATATATATATGAGGAGGCAAGGAGTCCAGGAGAGCTGGCTGTATTTTAAAGAAGCCTTATTGAGGGTGCAGGACCAAACCATCCCGAAGTGCTGAACATCATTATTAAGCAGTCAGCTGTGTTGATCTCAACTTCCTTGTTTTCATTAGGAGTGTTTCACATCCAGAAATAAATGTACAGGCCTCCACTGAACCAGTGCACTGTGCTGGACCAATGGCCATTCTTAGGAAGGGTGTTTTTTGTTTTGGTTTTTCTGGCACGAGACATCGCATCAGCTGCTGCTCTATGCACATCCACAACTTTCAAGCATCTTCCAGCACTGTCTATGACGCTGCCCAAATAGTTGACTGCCGCCACCTGTGAAGATCCACACCTTCATTCCAGGGTAATTGTCAAGGTAATTCAGTGTCTTGTAACAGCCCTGACCATGTGTCTTTCAATGAGGACCGTCACCTACTTGACCATATCATTGTATCCCAAATTCTGGCAAGGCATGGCAACAGCTGACTTCTCAGGGTATTTAATTTCTTATGGGAGGGCATTATAAGGAGGGAGGAAGAGCAGCCAGGCCTCCACTGAACCAGTACACCATGCTGGACCAATGGCCATCTTTAGGACGGGTGTTTTTTTCTTTTGGTTTTTCTGGCACGAGACAGCTTGAGTGTCTTAGAATCCAACTGACATTCCACATGGAGAGACTACATTTTAAGTGGAAAGCTTTAGCTGTTTCCCACAGCATCAAAGCAGAATGTCTGTTGTTGGAGTTCTTAAAAACCTTGAGATTATATAGAACCACTGTGTTTAGGGCCTTCAGGGGAGGAATATAAAGCAAGTTAGAGCACTATGAAAAATGAGCACTAGGGACTCCAATACATAAGAAGGTATATAAATAAGTGTCACACAAAATTGCCATACAAAAATAAGAAACAAGGCTTGTAACATTCTTCCACAGAATGGCTTTATAGAAACATGTGCAACATACATAGAGCTGGAGTATAATATGAACCCCTGCAGACTCTGAAATTTTGCAAGCTGTAGGATGCAGGAACCCATAGAGAAGCAAAAGCAAAAGTTTAATGGCATTTTAAATGTTCTGACTATACAGAAGACAAAATCTGCACTATAATCCCTTTCAGAATTCTTTATGTGCTGTAAAACAGGCAGGAGTTCTGCGTCCATCCTTTAAATCTGACTGTGACCAAAGAACAAGTGCTGACAGTTTGGGAAAGGACAGCAGTTAAGGGAAGTGGATTGCAAAGTGAGGGCCTAGAGTATAACTGAGGTTCAAGTCTCTTTAGTTCTCAGCTCTCCCATTATAAGTGTGAAGGGTCGACATACGTACACATTCCACTTTTTGACCGAATCCACTTGCAATTAATATTTCTTTGTTCCACAGTGATAATACTAAAGAACCATATTCTGCCACCTTTACTTGCATTCAATAGAATTTTACTCCTTAAGTAGTGCCACAGGTTGGCTGCCCATGAAGGCTAAATTGGGCTCAGCCACACCTGTGCTGGATTAGCTACACTCCCCTTCCCCTAGCTGGTCCTGATCAACCCGGAGCTTTCTTTAAAAGTTCTAAGAAAACTCAGTTTGGGAGATGAACCACAGGGAATAAGTTGGGTTCCTGTTAAAGGCCCTGAAGTAGGGTCTGGAAGGACTCTGGGGAAACAGCTTTGGAGTGAGCACTGCATCCCTGAGCATAGAAGAGGAAAAGGTAACCAGAGAGGCTGAGAATGTGAGGGGACCCCAGGGAAGAAGCCTGGGCATCAGGGCTCTATCTCAGAGCAGGGAAATTTAAAGGAAGGCCAGAAGGAGCTGGGAACTGAGCCTAGAAGGCAGGCCAACGAGTCAAGCCGGGCAGGACGATTTCTTGTTTGTTTGGGTCTTTTGTCACCCTGAAAGGGGACTGAACGTTGAGGGTGACCCAGCTGAAAAGGTGATCCACGTGAACCCTGGGCTGGAGGAAATTAAGGAGTGCCTGCAGCACCATGCTCAACCAACGGGGGTGCTACAGGGCAGGCATGCCATTTGACAGTAGTCATTGAAATCAGTGTCCTGCTTGTAGAATAAGGCCCAGATTTTTAAAGGTATTTAGGCCTTGCTATCCTCAGTATTGCAATGCTTAACTGAGCTCAGAACTTAAATCTCATTTGAGATCCCCCAAATCACTTTAATACACTATGCTATTGATGAGGAATGCGTGAAATCTAGTTTGGATAAAATAAGAAAAGATTAACCTGAAGGTTCTGTTCTGCTCTGAAAAGTGGCGTTGGAAAAATGTCACCAACTTACTCAGCAATATTTTCTCCCTGTTTGGGATCTGAGTCAAGTCTGTTGATTTTAATTGCATAAACAATTTGTTACTGCTTGTATTTTATCAGTCCTACAGAGCCAACAAAACTACGAGGTGGGTGGTTGGGGGTTTGTTTGTTTCCTCAGTCGTCATCAATACAGTTATTAACTCAAGTTCCGATACTGCTGGTATAACTGAAGACCAAATATAGCTCACTGTGATAAGTGAACCAAAAAGGACACACCATAGCCTTCAAAACTCCAGCTGAGTTTACAAGGCAAAACAAAACAAAACAAAACCTCCGTCTACTTGAAAACAAGGCCAAATTTCATCTGAAATTACTGGTACACCGCATATATAGAACCCTACTTATACCTTTTTAAAGAGTGCTTTCGTATAGAGCTGCTCTTTAACACAAAAACTGAACTGAACTTTTATGCCAATGTTAACAGGTGTGTGTTTATTTCTTTGTTTTTATAAGGGAGTTGAACTTTAGTATTAATTCCAGGTCTTGTCTAGGACCTGAAACACAAATGCTGAAATATCATGAGGCAGAGTTGGGCTCTATGGTCTTTCTAGGCTGATGTCTTCAGAGACCCAAGAGGCTGAAATAAACAGCCAGACTTCTGACCGCTTATGCAGATTGAATCTCCGGATCTTTTGAGGGTCACTCATCATTGTGACACATGACAATACACCATAGGGAATGTATTACTGTGCAGGGATACACAATGCAAGGAAATAAATATATCTCTGCTTATCTTGGAGCTTGAAGTTGTGGAAATTCTTACCATACACTTTTTTGAGGTGAACATCAACATTTGCCAACTCAAATGGAAAATATTCTTGTCTGAGTGAAAGCAAATCTCTGGTTTTCATTAAAACGCTGTATCTTGTATTGTTGTATGCTTTCTTAATGTCTTCATCAGACATTAGGAAACTTCTCTTTTTTGGTCATGAATTTGTAGCTTGTAGCACTTTCTCTTTTAAACTAATGTAAAAGGACAGAAAATGTGTTAGCAATTGAGCGACAGTAAAAATGGAGATTCATAGATGGATTCAGTTATTTAAGTCCACAAAAATGTATTATTCATCTTCTAGCCAGTAATGATCTATATATTTATGTGTACCACAGTACTGTACCTGGTTGGCTCATTTTTTAACTCACAGGCAGCAAATCAGGATGCGGGTATTTGCTTAAATGAATTGTCTTGTTGACATTGCTCCAGGCCTCAGTATTGTTGTTGTTGTTGTTTTTTGTTTTGTTTTTATTGTTACTATGGAAACTTATTTGACTCATTACATGACACTTGTCACCCAGTCCAGCTTATCTCCTTGTCTATAATAATAGAAAATAGTTGAGACGGTGTCATATTTAAAAAGAATCACTGAAAGATTTCAAAATATTTTTAAAATTGCTCCAATTTTGTAGATGCTTCTTCAACTTGAAATCAGATAAATTAATTTAAGAAAAATACTTGCGTGAAAGATATTTTGTCCTGTCCTGCCCTGCCAGACAGACTGACTGCTATTTGTCATGTTGGCCGGTTAAACCATACAAGTTGTGATATTTTCATTGAAAAGTAAGATTTCCTTTGAAACCAGGTGAGTAGAAAGTTACTTGCATCATCAAATAAGCAGTGAAGTAAAACTCCATTCAGCGTGATAGCACTTCCTCTTGAATGTGGGTATCGTTATCAATTTACAGTTAACATATGGGAAGCTTGAGAATATTGTGGTTTTAATCTCTTCAGCCTCCATAATCTTCCACATCTAACAGTTTTTGCAATTTTTTTTTTAAACACAAAAATCTCGAACTTCCTGGAATTGCTGCCTGAGCTCAGCAGCATGTTGTAAAGGGCGGGATTTGGAGGGCGGGCAGAGAAATTCTGAAGAAACCCAGCTGTTGAACACGTAGGAGAAACAAAACAAACACAAAACAAACAAAAAAAGAGAAACCCCCCAAAAAGTCTCTTTGAAAGGGCATTTATTGCATTGTCCTCAAACAAATCTTTGTCTGCTGCAAGTCCTGTTATTAGCCAGCTGTTTAGTTAACTGAAGTATTGATCGAGCTGTCACACGTTCTTTGTCTGTCAGGAACAAGGGAAGGTGCTGACCCTTTTCAGGAAACTGTAGTGACAGGTCTGTAATTTGATAATCGCTTGTTCAGGAAAGATTTCACTTTGTTCCCTGATGTGAACTGCAGCTACTGTGATTTCCTTTGATTTTTTGATAATGCCAAGCTTAACATCCTAAAAGCTTCAGCGTCTGATAAAGAAATGTAATACACCTGCTGGGGGTGGGGGGGAGGGGGAGGGGTTCACTTTCCAGCTGTATTTCCATTGGATTGTGCGCTATTGTTGCAGAGAGGTTTTGGTTGTTTGGTTTTTGTTTAATTTCCCTTTTGATTCCAGCATGAGAAGAAATAAGAAAAATTGTCTGTCAAATTTTTGATTTTTCATTTTGAAATGCTACTTTGCAGCCGCTTCATGCCGCTCTTGTTATTGTCAGATGATCTAAAAGGACTTTGGCCGCAAAATACCTCTGCTGTTTGTTGCTGTTTATTTCTGTTGTGGTAGCAATTAAGGATGCTAAATAGCAATTAAACTCCAATTGTACTAATCACATGACCTTAAGCACCCTTTCTGGTGCTCTCCTGAGTGAGGGCCTCAGATAGAGAGACATGCTTAGATGCCAAGACAGATGATGTATGCATACCTACATAGATCAGATAAGCCTCCGAATGGAATTGAATCTCCCCAATGTATCTGAATGGAACTGAATCTTCACACTTTTTCAGCTTCATCAGCAGAGCTTGTAAATCCATTGAACTACAGCAATCCAACCTGCAGCGCTATTTCATCGAGTCATAGAAGGACAGAAGGAACCATTGTGACCATCTAGTCTGACCTCCTGTACAGCACAGGCCATGGAACTTCCCCAAAATAATTCCTAGAGCAGATAGTTTAGAAAAACATCCTATTTTGATTTTAAAATTGTCAGTGCTGGAGAATCCACCATGACCCTTGGTAAAATTATTCCAGTGGTTAATTAGTCTCACGGTTAAAAATGTACGCCTTATTTCCGGTCTGAATTTGTGTAGCTTCAACTTCCAGCTTGCAAGATTCTCTTTTAAAATTAGCCTTAATCAAATAGCAATGATAGACAACAGTCCCCTCCAATTAACTTGTTCCACCAAAAGCTCCTACCCACTAAAAATTAATGGTAGTCATTAACCATAGGAGCGTCTCTCCTCTCTTTCTATGTCCCTGAAATAGTCTTCCTTATGCCACATATTGGTGCAGTTGACCCTGAAATACAGATTGTAAACCTTTCTTTGATGAGCAAGACTGCCATCTTTTCATGATTTTTCTGCATTTGTAGTTGGATCAAAAATAATCAACTTTCTCTCGCCACTCCAGTCTGCAGGAACTATGCTTAGTGGTTATCCACTCCAGACAGAGAAGTACTATACAAATCAAACACATGATGAATGCATCCACCACTGTGGAGGGTTGCAGCCAGTTCTTTCTCTTTTACTCCCTTCCTTCTTGAGGTGAATTGCTTAATTATCTTGATGTGGCTTGGGTCAGACCCACTTTGCTACTTCCACACTGACCCTCCTTTTCTTTTCTCGGAAATACATAGTTTAAGTGTGCGGGTTCCCTCAGTGAATAATTTAAGTCGCAGAATGTGACATAACGTAACACACCACAGTCTGCAGTTTGCAATGGGAGCTTGATATTTCTACTAGCACTTGAATCTACAAAGGTGAGCAGCACTATCTGAAGTGTTGCTCTGATAACAAACCATGAGAGGAGATGCATTTAAAAAGCCAGCGAGCGATGGATTGGTAATGGGTACATCGAGCTCTACTATCAAAACAATGGCATGTTAATAGCACAGACCCCCCAAAATTCATTCTCTTGCTAATATTCTCCCTCTCTGGTGGTTGATAGCTGATCTTAATTTTGATGATTGCTTTACTAGGCTGGAATTTTCAAATTCTAATTCAATTTCCATGGGATTTGGGTTCCTAACTCCCAATGGGTCCTTAATTAGTAAATACTACTCCTTTCCACTTCTGTGGCAGCTTTCAGTACAAGGATTCTCTTCTCTCCCCTCCCCCCCACCCCGCCCTTTATCAATGTAAATATTTTACTGATAGGTCAAATGAGATGCAAGGAAGTTAACTGTCTTACTGACAGCCATTTGCAGACATTCCACTCCATTTCTGAACAGCATTTTTCACAGGTGGGCAGCACCACTGATTCCATAGCAACTAGAGCTGGTCAGAACTTTTTGACGGAGCATATGCCATTTGGTGGAGACGTATCATTTCATTTTGATAGTTTTTGGTGGGAAGGGGTTTTTTTCTTTGTTTTGTTTTTGTTTTGTTTTGGATCCATGGCTCTCTGGTCATTTCGGGATAAGTGAGATCCCAAATTGCAGAGCTCAGGTTTTCAATCTGAAAATGGACATTTCAACACACATTCATTTTGCAAAAATGTTCAAAAGGTTTTATTTTTATTCCAGTGTGGAACAAAACCAAATTGCTAAACCTCAAAAGTTGCTGTGAAATGGAATTATTGTCCTCCAGACAGCTCTAATAGCAACTCCCTCTGATTTAATCTATGGATTTATACCATATCGGTTTGCCTGCCTATCTATCTAATATAACCCTTGTCACAGAAGTTGGTGAATTCCTCTGTAGTGTGAGGCCTTATGGGAAGTGTAGACCTGATTGCACACCCATTCAAATCATATGGAAGTTGTTTCACCCATATACAACTCAGGGTTTGAGTGAGATCAGAATCTGGTCTTATATTTCCAGCAGAATCATTTATGTGACTATGGCATATGATATGTATGCTTTATTGTAAGCCTTGTCCATATATAAAAGATCTACTTTAAAAGGCATATTTACTGGGGTAGGAAGAGAACATGGCATAGAGAAAGGGGTAAGATGTCTATGCATGTTGGTCTCATTTTTAAGTAACTGTGAGTATTGTTGTATTTTTAGTTAGGTTAAAAATAATACTTTGTACTTTTATAACATCTTTCTTCTGAGGTCCTCAAAGTTTTTACAGACCTAAACAGAGCCTCACAACATGGTGAGGTAGGAAAGTATCGTTAGCCACACTTTACAGATGGGGAAACTGAGGCACACAGGTCCAGTGGCATGCTGAAGTTCCCAAAGAGGGCCAATGGTAAAACTGGGAGGTGAACCCAAGTCTTGACTCCTAACGCCCTACTATTACTACTAGATTGCATACTATGTTCATCTCTTGTATGACAGTGAAAATGAGATTTTCCCCCCAAGCTCTTTTCTTTAAAAACATTTTTTTTAAACATCCTGCATTTTATTGTATTTTTGCCCAAAACTGCACCCAGCTTTCTGGAATGTATCTCCAGTATCTTCAGTGAGTAAGTACTTTGAGTAACTCAAGTAATAGATCTGACTCGTCCTCCCCCCTTCCTTAGCCATCCTTAATATGTTTTAAAATAAGGGGCCATTTTATTCTGAGCACAGCCCAGGAGCTCTAGTGCTGGAAATATGAGGAGCTGTGACAACTAGAGATGGCACTGTGCTGTAATTCTTCAATTATTTTTAAAAAACCGATGTTATTAAAGAGTGCATAGAGACCAGCAGGAAAGAAGTCAGTGAATGTAGTTTTCAGACAAGAAAAACAAAACAAAACAACAAAAGCCAGATTATTTTAAAACAGGCTCAGTGGGTGATCAACAGCACCTTTGAGTTCTAAATTTCTTTAATCCCCTCTCTCTCTCTCTCGATGTATTTTTACACTTCTGCTGATTTCATTCCCACAGCTCTTCTGTCAGCGCCACGCCAGCATTGGCTGTCCCTTTCACTCTGATAATTACTGAGTAGCCTGTCTGTGGGTATATCACAGCTTGTTACCGTCCCTTCCTTTGCTCATGTTCAGAAAAGCATCATCACAACAGACTGTTCAAATTTACGAGGGTCTGTTTTCTTTTTGGTGGTCTCGGCTAGTTCTCCCTCCAATGTACATAAGATCTTTGGTCTGGCAGAGTGTGGGATCTGTCCAGTTCACTAGACTCTAGCAATGTGCAAATATCAGATGTTTGGGGTTGGATTAGAGATGATCTCAAGCTATGAAGTTCAGGCACTGATCAAGATTCTGGTCTGAATTTCTCCAGAGTTAAGTGTTTGACCATGGGATATCTAGTTTGGCTAAGCATCCAGAAGTTCAGGTACTTATTTGAGTTCTGAGCAAAGATTCTCATCAGTTCTCATTCACTGGTTCTTTCATCCTTAGACAAAAAGAGCCTTGGGAAATAAGGTCAACGTTTTATGCAATATGAAACATATGCAAAGTGAAGTAACATCCATTTCACTTTTCCCACCTATGTGAAGGTTCACACCATTTCAGCATCCATGCAACACACATGCATACTGGTTGATTCTTGTATTTCTGTTTGGTGCCGTCCATCACCTGCTTATGTGTTGTTCAATCCATTTTTTGACTCATACTAAGCCCTTGGCATCAATAATATTTTGTTGCAGCGAGTTCTGTAGGCTAATCATTTATTAGTTTTTAACATCATGCCTTTGAAGTTAATTATACCTTTCCTTGCTTAGTATTATCAAAAAGAGATTGGCAGCACCTTAAATAAGTGAAACTGTTGACAGGATCTTTCCAAGGGGATTAAGGCAAAATGCCACATTTATTAGTAATACAGGTATCAATCAATACTCTAGCATATGCATATATATATATATATCACACTCATGCACTCACACACACACAGACACAAACACACTCCGTCTTGCTGTTGTTACCAACTGGTTGCTCCCCTTAACTGCACTGGCCAGGTGAGTTAGATGGGGGAGGAGTGGAGCCGGGCTTCTGCCAATCCGGATCGATGCTCCGATGGTGACAAGACGAGACCCGGGGTCCTTCTGCAAGACACCTCACTTTTATAGCAGCTTCCCTCTTATGCAAATCCACTCCAGATTCAAAATCTGGGTCTGTGTCCGTTGGTCTTTGTGCTGCTTTTCTCTGGGTGTTGTCCCAAGGCTGCTCAAAGAGGGTGTTACCTAAAGAAGGTGCTTGCTTCTAATCCCCAAGGCCGTCAATATGTCTCCTCTTCTTTGATTGTCCTTGGATCTGGCTCCCATCCCCTCTCCAACTGTTGCAGTGTCTGGAGGTGAGTGTCTTCCAAGCCTCACTCATTCACACCTCATTCAGTCAACAGGGCATTTGATTACAGAGTGGGGGAAGATCTTATCCTACTCCTAGCAAACAGACACATGTTTCTTCTACTTTAACTATACTATCCTTAGGGGCTAGAACATCTTGATATAAAGTTTTCTACAAGTTTTCTATATAGGGATCTAATACAAAGTTCCCATATCAAATAGGGATCTAATACAAAATGGGGATCTAATACAAAGTTGTATGAAAACAGAGAGGCACAATGCCAAGTCAGATGAAATGCATCTTGCATTGTGTTATTTTGTAATGTCATAAAGATAAAGATACTTAATACAAAATAACACAATGCAACATCATAAGGATTCATAGAAATACTTAATACAGAGATTTCTCTCTACAAAACTCGCAGTCAATATCATATTCTATCTTACTGGCTTTCAGAAAAAATGCTAAGCTTTGAAAAAATGCATTTTGTTAATATAGGAGTTCTCAACTTGCCTCTGTTTTTGCTTCGTGTTTGGCTAAAAATTTGTTTTTCTTCATCTGACTTTACGTAAAGAAAAGTTCCAATAAAACAGTTTAATGAAAACCTTGGTAAAAGGACTATAGTAAACACCAACCAGCCCCTTGAGAAGCCTTCTGATATTAATAAATGTCAGTTTTCAAAACCCATACAAATTAGGGCTACATTAATGTTCCTTTTTCCCCCTTCTGCTCATGAACTCAATTGTACTGAATTGGGAGGCAGAAATAGACTCGTACACTTTAAAGTCACAAGGGACCATCGTGATCATCTAGTCTGATCTCCTGCACATTGCAGGCCACAGAACCTCACTTACACTCAGGCAGAACATCCTACACCATCTATCCATGTGGATTTTATTGCGGTGCCCATCACCACAGTATCTGAGTGCCTACCGTGAAACAAATGGCAAAATGTGGTAGACTTCATGGACTCTTTGGCTCTTCTCCGTTCTCAGGCTATAAGAAGTTCTGCTTCAGGTAGGATTTTTATAGGTATAGTGGTGGTTGTAACTTTCATTCTAATTATGGTGGAAACATTTGATCAAAGATGCAGGTCTTGCAGCATGGCCTAAAGATGTTCAGAATCTGGATTCATCTAACATCTTCTTGATGTGCATGCAACAGCCCAGTCCCATCCAGTGAGACTGCATTGTCTCTGTCTCTCATGTGGTTCATCTTTTGGTCTCCTTCTCCCACGTGAAGTTTTTTGCTTTATTTCTTGCTGTCCTCTACTACTGGCCCAGCCACTCTCTTCCTCTGTGCAAAGGGTCTTCAGTCTGTGCTTCAAATCGCTTCACAAAGCCATTTGTCTATAATATTTTCCATCACTTTCCTTCATGGTATCTATCACTCCCTTTCTACCCATTTCTATTCCCAGTGTAATTTACCAAATCTATATGCAGCCTACATACCTTCACTTGTAACCATTGTCTCTCCCTCCCACTTTCCTTCATCTCTTGTCGTAATTTCTTGTTTCTGTACTTTGGGCCAAAGATCATGTCCTTTTGCTTTTCCTGTGAAAAGTTTGGCAAACATATTGTGCTGTACAAATATTGAATAAAAACAATGATGACATCTGGGACAATGTCAAGTCCAAAGTATGCTATGACCAACTGGGCTTTCTCAATTGCTTTGCCTTAGAAGGCTGTATCCTTTATAAAAACAACAAGGAGTCTGGTGGCACCTTAAAAACTAACAGATTTATTTGGGCATAAGCTTCCGTGGGTAAAAAACCTACTTCTTCATGCATGGAATGAAAATTACAGATGAAGGCATTGTTATACTGACACATGAAGAGAAGGAGTTACCTCACAAGTGGAGAACCAGTGTTGACAGGGCCAATACAATCAGGGTGGATGTAGTTCACTCCCAATAACTGATGAGGAGGTGTCAATTCCAGGAGAGGAAAAGTTGCTTCTGTAATGAGCCAGCCACTCCCAGTCACTATTCAAGCCCAAATTAATGGTGTTAAATATGCAAATGAATTTTAGTTTTGCAGTTTCTCTTTGAAGTCTGTTTCTGAAGTTTTTTTGTCCAAGTATGGCTACTTTTAAATCTGTTATAGAATGTCCAGGAAGATTGAAAGAATACTTGAGCAAAAAAACTTCAGAAACATCTGAAGAAGTGGGTTTTTTACCGACAAGAGCTTATGCCCAGATAAATCTGTTAGTCTTTAAGGTGCCACCGGACTCTTTTTTGTGGAT
This sequence comes from Chelydra serpentina, assembly GCA_037349315.1. Lineage (NCBI taxonomy): Eukaryota > Metazoa > Chordata > Testudines > Chelydridae > Chelydra > Chelydra serpentina. The sequence goes on along the minus strand of JBAIAC010000004.1, from coordinate 18,239,522 downwards.
ACCGACTAACACGGCTACCCCTGATATTTGTATCCTTTATAGGTCATTCTTAAGTGACAGAAGGCTGGGCATATGTCTTTTTTCCTCAGACTATTAGGTTCCAGATTCTGCTTTTTGTTTTATTTACTGCCTTACTTAAAAGGATATATCTTAACTGTATTATCTGCACTGACATTTATTTACTGGCAGAAAATCACAGCAGCTCCAGGAACTACTTTTTCACATTTAGATGATAAATATTTACACATGGTTTAACAAACAAAATCTCTGTACCATAAAAAATAGTCCTAAAAGCTATACATCCATATCTGATCAGCCAGAATACTGGGACTAACTCAGGAAAGAAGAATAGCCTCTTTAAAGCACCTGAAAACTCAATCTACATGAAAGAAAGTATACTTATAGGTTGTTACATCACCAGGTTTTGTTTAATATAGGCCTTTAAAACATACAAAAAAACCAAAGAGGAATCCTATTTGTTTTGTTTGGGAGCAATTCTGCATGGATAGGGATAGACTAAATAACATAATACTACATTTCCGTTTGTAATTTTCAGTGAATCTCTGAATGTTGACTATTTTGGAAGGTATTTAATTTACCCATGTGGGTTAGTTTTATTTTAATAATGTTTTAGATAGCAGTCTGAGTGGTTTCTGTATTAATGTTAGTGTGCTTCCTCCCTCAGACATAATGCTAGTTCTACTTAGTTTGGGGTTATTCTTTGAAGCTTTTTTCCATGTTGTATGTGAAAAGCTGGACCATTTCTGCAAAAGAGCCATTGCTCTGGTTATGTCAGGTTTTAAAAATCCTCATTATTAAGAAAAATACCAGAAACATTTCTAGTGTCCTTAGTCTAAACATCTAACACTATACTATACCCATTTTACAGATGAGAAAACTGAGCCACAGAGAAATTAAGCAACTTGCTACAAGTTACATAGGCCTTGATTCAGCTGTTCAGTCCTATTTAGCAAAACACATGAGGGCATGCTTAGGTTTGTTTCAGTGGTGTTTAAGCCTGTGTGTAAGTGCGTTGCTGAATAGGGATGGACTTAAGTACATTCTTAAATGCTTTGCTGAACTGAGGTCATAGTGATCTATTGGCAGAGCTAGGAATAGAATTTAAAAACTCTCACTTATAGTTCCCTGCTTTCATCCATTAACTCTGCCCCATGGTGTATTATATTACTGTGATATTAAGTGCAGTTCCCATGGTAATCAGAAAGGGTGGATTAAAGCTAAACATAGCCATATCTACTAAGACATACATTTCCTTCCACCCAAACTCCTCTTCCTCTCTTGCTCCATCAAACTTTTGCAGCTCATCTCCCCTACCTAGACTCTTGTCTTCTTTTCACTACAGTACTCTGGGAAAGAGTAGCAAAAATATTTGGTCATGCTCTGGCATCTGAGCATGATTTTGTTTAACATAATTTTGAATGTAGGTCTCCTCTTAGATTGACCATATTAAGGCCAGCACTAGTCATCATCTGAATCAGGGCTATTACTTGGTGATAGTCAACAGCAAAGAAGTAGCTTGTATTAGTGTTCAGTACCTGGGAACTCTCGGGTCAGCACTAGAGAAATATCTCAGCATGGTCTTCTTGGTCTCCCTGATGTCCACAATGCATCTTCATTCACAGCAGACATGTACCACTTGCTCAATGTACAATAAAGGGTATGCTCCAGGGCAGTGTTTCTCAGCTAGCAGGTCTTGGCTCTCAGGAGGGGGTCACAAAAGGCAATCAGGGGATTGTGAGATGTTGAACATTTTATTATCATCTAAAAGCAAAGAAAATGTCCTCCCCCACTCCCTGCACAGGCTTCCTGTTCAAGATCAAGTACTCTCTCTCTCTGTCAACCTTTCGAAACACACACGTGCACGCAAACACTGATTATGTGGGCTTATCATTGTTATCATTGATGCCATTGTTTAGTCTTTATAGTAAATGAAAGGTGGTCAAGGCTAGGACTATAACAGGGTTTAAAAGAGAACTGGATAAATTCATGGAGGTTAAGTCCATTAATGGCTATTAGCCAGAATGGGTAAGAAATGGTGTCCTTAGCCTCTGTTGGTCAGAGGGGGGTGATGGATGGCAGGAGAGAGATCACTTGATCATTACCTGTTAGGTCCACTCACTCCGGGTCACCTGGCATTGGCCACTGTCGGTGGACAGGATACTGGGCTGGATGGACCTTTGGTCTGACCCAGTACAGCTTTTCTTATGTTCTTATGTTCTTATGTCAAAGCATTTCTTGAGTTCAAATTGCTCTTGGCTAGGAAAGCCTTGGCTGTTCCTCAGCCATTCGTAAAGCACAACATATGCCAAAATCCTCATGACCAGTGCCGCAGCAGGATTTCCATCACTCCACGGCTACCGCATTGCTAAACTGCCACGGACTCAGAGCAAATGGAGGCAGCGTTTTAATCCCCTGAAGCTCACTAGAGTCTCTTTAGGCCAGCCTTTGTCACAAGTACAATTAATAACCATGGCTGATCACGTGTCACGACAGCGTCTCTTGCTAAGGGGAAAATGGAAACACACAAGGTTACCAAACAAGCAAGTAGAACATGAAGGACGCCGGTCTGATGATAGGGCAGTACGAAGTACCACTGCGAAACATAACACTTGAATATCCTTTTTAAAGAGGCGCTTCCATTACTCGCAATTTTGTTTCTAATAATGTCAGCAACATTATTTAAAATCCTTTTAGATAAGAACTGCCACCCCCGCACCCACCTTTTTCTCTCTCACTGTCAACTGACACCTGTCAAGGAAGAATTGTGAAGGGAAGAACTGCTCTTTACAAGGGATTTAGATAATGTTGATGCATTGCTTAACTATATGCTGTAGACATTTTTTTCTAGTAGCTCCCTTCTGTGACTCACGTACTTGGCTGGTAATCATTTGCTTTCGTGTATGGTGAAGTGGAAGAGCACAAGTGGTTTAATATTAAATTATTTAACTTAGCTTAGGAGAGATACAAGTGTTGATATATCAAATATATTAAGTATTATAATGATATATATCCTATTTGTCAATGGCAACATCCATCTCTTAATGTATCGAATGCAGAGGATGTTTGTAATAGGCTACTGTCAGAGAAGAGTACTGGCTGATGGTTTAGTTGTTAACTTCATTAATGGAAGATACCCAGGGTGCTACGGAATAGCAAACTACACATGAGTTTGCAATGTGGTGTGGCTACTGCACAGGTCAATGCAATTTTGGACAGCATATGCAGAAGCATTGCTCTTTTGCAGAGAGGCAGGGCTCCCTGTCTATATAGCCCCCATATGTCTGCACTTGGAATATTGTAGTGGTCTCTGGATACCACATAACCTGACAAACAGTGACTGAAAACATGCCCTTCCACCTCCATCTTGTCACAGAGATCCATACAAATTGGAGCGAGTTCAGAGAAGAGCAACTAAAGCAACCAGGGCACTGGCATGAAGGGCATATTGGGAAAGATTAAAGGAGTTAAATATACACACCGTGGCTAAGGGACAGCAAAAATCTTCCTGACCGAGTCTGGAATGATGCATTAGTGCTGCATTGGCCAATAAGATTGGTGACGGGGGGTGGCGGAGCCTCCTGCACAGGGGTTTAAGGCACCAGTGGGTAGCTGGGGCACTTGGTGAGAGCAGAGGTTCAGGATGGATGGCAGCATATGTGTCTCTTTCCCCTTTCTTAAGTCTGGGGCCTTTTAAGACCAGATGTGTTTGCATCTGTCACCGATGGCCCTCTTATTGTCCAGTAGTATTGATGAAAACACAAGATGGCTGCTGACTGAGAGGCATGAGAGCAAATTCAGAATGGCAGCCAGAGAAAGCAACAGCTCAGAAGGGCAGTGTGTGCCATCCTCACTGGAGTCCGGATAGTGTTCTTTTCATGATCCTTTTTTGTTTTGCAGCATTACATAGAGTTGTGTGGCTGTATCCACAAAGAGGTTACTTCACTTAATCCACCACTGAAATGCAGCCACCTGCAGATTGGAATAAAACACCCATTAAAATTTCACAGTGGATGTAATGAAGAAGAATACCATAAGCAATTGTAACTGCTGAATTCTGTGTATTTTGTCCTCATTCCTTCTCCCTTTCCAGCTCCTCAACCCACTAGCTGACACAAGAGAGAATGATATTTCTATCCGGTTTCATTCTTGTTACTGAAAGAGGGGATGGGAATATTGTCTAATAGCTAACCTACAGGTCTAGAAGTCAAGAGGGTTTTGGTTTTACGCCGGTTCTACCCCAGACCCACAAAGTTACCTAAGGCACAACAATTGACCTCTCTGTGGTTTATTTTACCCCTGTGTGAAATGGAGAAGATCAATAAACTCCTTTGCAGGGTGGGTTAAGAGAATTAATGTGCGATTTAAAGTGCATCGAGATCCTCAGATGAGAGGTGCTATGTAAGCAAAAGCATTATATTTTATTACTGTTGTGCTCACAGAATGAATTACTCCATATTACACCATTTCCGTTTCTCTTTACTTTGAGTATTACCCAAACTTGCCGACCAGTGGAAACATGCAGGCAGATGCTGTGTAAGCTTCCAGGCACCATTCTGGCACTCTGTCTTAGCTGGGTAAGTCACAATACACCTCCATCGTGATCTGCATGTTTGGGGACAGCTCCGTCAGATTCAGTTCGTGGCTCCCTCCAGAGCAGATGTTGCCAATAGTGTAAAAGGGTGCCAGGTAGTCCGGTTTTGTGATGTAGAAAAGAATGGATTACATTGGTACCATTTTCCTTCCTCATTACACTCTCTGATGACACTGAATTTATGCTGGGTCATTTCCCGTTCTATTAATCTTTGTCATAAGAATGAGGTATTAAAATTGTAATGGCTCATACAGTCTGTGAACGAGAATAGTAACCTGCACTACTTCGACTGTATCAGTGTTCTGTAATTCGGTTTGCTGCACATTTCCATTCGCTTTGTTTTTAGCCTCTGTGAGCTGCAAGAACCATAGGCTGCGATTTTCAAACGTGAGTGCTTAAGGTTATTTTGGCCTCAAAGTATATGGAACATGATTTTTAGAAATTCTGAGCACCCATAAATTCTTATTATTTATGCTGCTGTAATACTTATGGGCTCTAACCAAGACTAAGGCCCCCAATGTGCAAGCACAGTAAAAACACATAGTAAAACTCAGTCCGACCCTAAATCGACAAGGCAGACAAAGCATGAGAGAATCGTATTATCGGCCCATTTTGTCTTTTGGGGGACTGAGGTACAGACAAAGTGACTTGCCCAAGGCCACACAAGAAGGCTGTGGCAGAGTTGGGAATTGAACCCCTAAATCACAAATCAGTTCCTTACGCACAAGACTATCCTTCCCCATTGAAGTATTAAGTGGCTAGCACAGGGCACTTTTATTGAGGAGTCTCACTTTAAGCACCCCTGTGTAGAAATACTGGCCATTGACATTGCCACACTAGACATGCACAGCAATCCAGGGCTTAAATTCAGCAGAGCTCCAGTAAATATTTTCAAACCTGTGGGAGCCCCACTGCCTCCCACGGCACTGAAAGCACAAGCCCCAGCGTGCCCTCTGGCATGGAAGCCCCAAGCCCTGACATGCCTCGCAGGGCTAAAGCGCCAAGCCCCGCGAGTCCCATGGAGCTAACGTCCCAAGCCCCAGTGTCCTCCACCCCATTCTATCCGTGGAGCTAAAGCCCTGAGCCCCAGGGCAGCCCACTGAGCTGAAGCCCCAGTCCCTCCCCCCACTGCAGGGCTAAAGCCCCAAGACCCCCCACCTCATATCTGAAGATTGGAACGTCAAAATCGGGGCATGTGGGGGAGCTGCGGGAAATAATCTCTGAGAATTTAAGACCTGCAGCAGTCCATCTAGTCTGGTATGCCACCTTCTCTTGGCCCAGCAAAAGATATTACCGCACCCACCTCGTCTCCCTAATATCATGAGATCAACATGGCTACAACACCACTGCAAACAACATTCTGTCACGTACCTGGTCTCTAAGAGGAAGGTGAAAGCCTTTCATAATGGGCCTGCTGTTGTATCAGTCAAGCAAGGTACTCACAAACTTCAACAGGTCTTTATTTTAAAGTGGAAACCTCTTTACCAAGCTGCTGATGCACCCTCTGTAACTCTCCCAGACTCTCAACTCCCTCCCCCCTCCTTCCTGTTTCCTGTCCTTTCAGACTCCCAACAGCCAGTGCTCCCAGTTCTAATAATTACAAGCAACGTCTAAACACCACACCTGCCTAGGTGTGCACTGATGTGTATATGGGAAGGGTAAAGAATAGTTTTCAGTGCTGTTTCTGTATTTCTGCTTTGGTGTACCTCCATTTGATTAAAATTTTAGGTGGCAGAAAGATAGTGTGACTTTATCCATCCCCGAGTATCAATCTGTCCCTCGCTGCAACAGTAGGTAACAAAATAAACCAGTGAGAAGAAAGGATAAAGAAGGGTAAAGGCACTAGAATTTAAGATGTGTTAAGAGGAGGCCAAATCCTGCAATCTTTACTCCATAGATTCCAGTGGAATTTGGTCTGAGGTAGGGACTATGCCATATTTGCGTATGAAAGCCAGAAAGCCTCATGTCTGCTTGGGACTAAGACAACTCATACATTATATGAAGGGCCTGTCTCACAGCAGCAGAGGGAAAAAAACATGTTAAAAATATACAAATATACGATCTGCACAGTAAGAATAATGTATCACTTCTGTTAAATAATGTATCACTCTGTATCACTTCTGTTAAACATATAAAATCTATATCACCCTCATTAATGGATCCCAAACCCCAAAAAAGTGTTGGAAACCAGTGGAGTCGGGCAACCTTTTTATTGTGGAATCAATTAAGATTATGCTGCACCTTTAAAATGCGCCACTTCATTGTAAGGAGCTTAAGGTGTGAATAACAAGGCCATAAAATGTTAATAACTATAATAACTGAAGCTTCTATGCTACTTTTAACTGTGTGGAACTGTAATGTGACAAGTAACAATAAAAAGCACTTGCTAAAAGGGGTGAGTGGTTTTTATGGAGGAAGCCATGGTCTTTCACCTCTCTGACCTTGACTAGAAATCTCAACTCATAGAATCATAGAAGATTAGGGTTGGAAGAGACCTCAAGAGGTCATCTAGTCCAACCCCCTGCTCAAAGCAGGACCAACACCAACTAAATCATCCCAGCCAGAGCTTTGTCAAGCCAGGCCATAAAAATCCCTAGGGTTGGAGATTCCACCACCTCCCTAGGTAACCCATTCCAGTGCTCCACCATCCTCCTAGTAAAATAGCTTTTCCTAATATCCAACATAGACCTTCCCCACTGAAACTTGAGACCATTGCTCCTTGTCCTGTCATCTGCCACCACTGAGAACAGCCTAGCTCCATCCTCTTTGGAATCCCCCCTTCAGGTAGTTGAAGGATGCTATCAAATTCCCCCTAACTCTTCTCTTCTGCAAACTAAATATGCCCAGTTCCCTCTGCCTCTCCTCAGAAGTCATGTACCCCAGCCCCCTAATAATTTTCGTTGCCCTCTACTGGACTCTCTCCAATTTGTCCACATCCTTTCTGTAATGGGGGGCCCAAAACTGGATGCAATACTCCAGATGTGGCCTCACCAGTGCCGAATAGAGGGGAATAATCATTTCCCTCGATCTGCTGGCAATGCTCCTACTAATGAGCTGAATACGTCGTTAGCCTTCTTGGCAAAAAGGGCACACTGTTGACTCATATCCAGCTTCTTGTCCGCTGTAATCCCCAGGTCCTTTTCTGCAGAACTGCAGCTTAGCCAGTTGGTCCCCAGCCTGCAGCAGTGCATGGGATTCTTCCGTCCTAAGTGCAGGACTCTGCACTTGTCCTTGTTGAACCTCATCAGATTTCTTTTGGCACAATCCTCCAATTTGTCTAGGTCACTCTGGACCCTATCCCTACCCTCCAGTGTATCTACCTCTCTCCCCAGTTTAGTGTCATCCATGAACTTGCTTGCCCATGTTATAAGATTAGCCTACATTTATATTTATATTTAGCCATATTAAAACACATATTGTTTGCTTGTGCCCAGTTTACCAACTATCTAGATCGCTCTGTATCAGTGACTTGTTTTCTTCATTATTTACCAGTCCCCCAATGTTTGTGTCATCTGCAAAATAAGCAGTGATGATTTTATGTTTTTTTCAGGTCATCGATAAAGTTATTAGCTACCATAGGGCCAGGAACCAATCCTTGCAGGACCCCACTGGAAACACACCCTCTCAATGACAATTCCTTATTTACAGTTACATTTTGAGACCTATCAGCTAGCCAGTTTGTAATCCATTTGATGTGCATCATGTTGATTTTATATCATTCTAGTTTTTTAATCAAAATGTTGTGAGGTACCAAGCCAAACACCTTGCAGAAGTCTAAGTAGAGTACATCAACACTATTACCTTTATCAACCAAACTTGTAATCTCATCCAAAAAAAGATATCAGGTTAGTCTGACAGCATCTAGTTTCCATAAATACATGTTGATTTGCATTAATTACATTACCTTCCTTTAATTCTTTATTAACTGACTCCCATATCAACTTCTCCATTATCTTGCCTGGCATCTCTATGTCAGGCTGACAGGCCTATAATTACCCGGGTCATCCTGTTTACCCTTTTCAAAAATTGGCACAACATTAGTTTTCTTCCAGTCTTCTGGAACTTCCCCAGACCTTCAGGATTTATTGAAAATCAGCATTAATGGCCCAGTGAGCTCCCCAGTCAGCTCTTTTAAAACTCTTGGATGCAAGTTACCTGGACCTGTTGATTTTAAAATATCTAACTTTAGGAGCTTCTGTTTAACATCTCCTTTGTTACTAATTATTATCATCACCATATGATGAAATGATATCATCTGCTTTTTTCCAAATACAGACCAAATTATTTATTGAACACTACTACCTTTTCTGCTCTATTATTGATAATTCTAACATTTCCATCTAGTAACAGACCAATACTATTGTTGGGATTCTTTTTGTTCCTAATATATTTTTTAAAATCTTTCTTAATGTCCTTAACTCTGCTGGTCATAGATTTCTGCTTGTGTCCCTGGCTTCTCTTATCAATTTTCCACAATTCCTAAATTCTGATTTACATTCATTACTATTGACTTCCCCCTTTCTTCCATTTGTTACATACTATTTCTTTTATTTTTTACAGCTGCCATGGTCTCAAGCTTTTTTAATGGGTGACTTGCTCTAAAGATCAGTACCAGAGCTAGGAATAAAATCCTGGTTCCCCATTGTGTGCTCTGTCCATTAGACCAGGCTGCACTTTAATTTGCTTATTGAATTTCCACATGCATATTCTCAAGGGCTATTTAGGCAAATGTAAGTAAAATAACAGATGATATATGTCTCTCTAATAACCAATTAGCCTGTCAGGACTATCAATACCTGGAGGATTCCAATATATAGGAAGATGTCCTAAGTTTGGTGGTAGAGGTCAAATGTACTGTTGCTCGTTTCTATTACTGTCCAGAGCTATGGCACCACTGTGAAAACCCGGTATTCTTTTTTTCTGTTCTGCGCTGACATGGGCATGACTCTGCAGAGGCAGAACCGGAAGAGCATCCACAGGGGAGGAGTCACTCTTACTAGCCATGAGGAAAGTGTTGAACCAAGTAATGATTTTTAAAGTTCCGGGTGTCTTTACTTGTTCTGTATGAGAATCTCTGAGAAGTGGGGAGGAGATGGTGCCTCTTGCTGGGTGGCCTCAGAAGCCCTAAGACAGCCTCTGCCGGCAGCAACAAGAACACATGGTGGCGCAGAAGGCCAGTTACAAATGCCATCCTCCTCTGCTTAGAGAGCACAAGAGGAGCGGTTAAAATATTGCTTGCATCATGCTTAAATAAATGCTGAGTCCTGTTAACAGCTTGCAAAACAGCGCATTCTAAACACACCGGGAGAGGGGCGTGCTGCGCTGTGCTTCCACATCCTGAGCCTCTTGCTTGGAGCAAAGGGAGTAAAAGAACTATACGTTCAAATTCAAAGGCTGTTTCCTCTGCCAGTGAAGAAGGTAAAGCCACAATGTCTAGTCCCACCACCACCATCCTTTTTTCTGTTTTTCCTTCTTCTTCTTCTTTTTTTTTTTTTTTGACAAATGGTAACTTTATGAACAAGCAACAGATCATGAGCTTTCAAGTGCCTAAATTTATTTAAATTACCTTTACCGACATCTGGGCCTGCCGACATCAGGCGAGACAAATTTTAAATGCCAGCAATACAATCAAATATCATCTTTTACCACTGGAACAATGCAGGTATTAAATACAGAAGTGTCTGAAACTCGTGAGGGAGGGGGAGGTAGAGAAGAGATTTCAATAGCAAGATTAATCTGTGATGGCTTTCCCCACCCAATCTTGATAACAACTGCCAGACCCCCATCTCACCCAGTGCTGGTCAGACCCTCTTTGCCTCTTCCTTCCTTCAATCACAGTTTAAATCCTCATTGTTACTAAGGTCAGAACCCTTCATTCAAACCGATCACTAAATGTTGTCACTTGCTACTCTACAGTATTGCTTAAATCTCCTCTTCCTACCGCTCAAACTCTAGTGCTGTACATGCCCGCATGAGTGCATCCTCTCTTAGCTCAGCTGTAGCAATTTCCACATCTCTGACCTCGTGCTTCAGAAATCTCCTTTTTCTCTCTAATCTCTTCAGTGCCATTCTGTCTGTTTCACACGAAGTTCAGCTTCTATGTGTTCCCCTTCAAAGTGCCATATAACGGCACCCTGCCTGGATCTCAGATGTCATTTTCTCCTCTGCATTCATTCCAGTCCTCATTCGTTAGTTTTCCCACCCAGCCTCAACTCTGTGGCTTTTCTTTTTAGCTTTTTATGTACCACATTGAGGAATATGTTCTAGATAGACAGATTTGTGCTGCACCCAAATATGAAATGTCCTCCATCTGTCTCTGCTCTGAGAAATTACCCACTTTTCCATTAATTCCTTTCATAAGCCTTTCATCACTGATCTCTCCTCCACACCTAAACCTTATTTCTCTGTCGATAGAGAGATTGAGCCATCAAAGATGACCCTGTATAATCCTAATAGTAGAGATGGTCAGTAAAAACAAGGGTTCTATCTGTGGAAAAAATTGATTTTTTTTGTCAAACAACTTCAAACCGATTTTTTTCAATCAAAAACAAAAAGTTCAGTTTTCAGCTGAACCTTTTCAGTTTTCAGCAATTGGGGGACAAAAATTGAAAATGTTTCAGTTTACAGATGAAAATGTTTTACTTTTTCACTTTGCAGTCAGATTCTTTTGTGAAAAACAGACATTTTCTGTGAATATTGTTGTTTGGTTGAAAACCCAATTTTCCATTTAAAAAAAAGCTGTAATGGAAAACTTTTGGGCCCTCTTGCTTAATAGCCAGTCAGAAAAAGGATGGAAGTGCCCTCTCCTAAAGCCATATTCTCAGTCAGCCTCCAAAAATGATCCATTCACACTGGTCAGTTAATAATGCTTGGGCCTTATGCAGTCCTTTTCATCTGTAGTTTTAAAAATGCTTGACAAAGGGAAGTGTCATTGTTCCCATTGCATTCGGGAAACCGAGGCACAAAGAAATAAAATGACTTGCCTAAGGTCACACAGCAGGTCATCAGACTCCAGGTTTTCATGACTCCAATCCAGTCTCCTGTCCACTGGGCAATGCTGCTTTCAAGGAGTTGGGAACTCATTGATTTAAACCCATGATTTTAATTTTGCACATACTTTGAGAGTGCACCTTTGGAGGGTAGTTGAAAATTTGGCACAAACATTTTAAACATTCCACAAGCCAAATCCTGCTTTCATCTGAAGACAACGGGACCTACATCCCTATTGCTGAGAGCAGAAGGAGATTAAAAATGGGGGGCAGGACTTAAATTCAGTGTGGGACAAACTGATGAGAGAAGGGAAATTGGACATGGCTCATCATGCTGGGTCTCTGATCACTATGGGATGTTACAGAGAGTATTTGCTGAAACGCCAACACAACGAGACATGCTAAATATCCAATGCCAACATTTAACTTTGAGTTTCCTGATTTTTACTGCTTTGTGTGTCTAGGCTTTAACATTATTCTACTGTGCTTTTTGTGTCCCTTACATAAATGAACACCCTCCAACTGTGGTCTGTAATACACCTCATTAAGCTTCAAGGATATTAACTCCTTATTTAAAAGTAATTAAGTGAGTTTATGCTGCAGAGATATTAAAGCTAAACATTTTGGTATTTCTGTAATGGGAACAGGAATAGGAACAGTTGAACATTTCCTAGTTCTAACCATTCCTTATACAGGGAACTGGATGGATTTGGGGACTGGCCAGAGGACACTAGAGCATCAGTTCAAACTTTACTTAGCCCAGGGCTACACTAGGGGAGGGGGGTCGATCTACGATACGCAGCTTCAGCTACGTGAATAACGTAGCTGAAGTCGGCGTATCGTAATTGACTTACCTGACTATGAGGACGGCGGCGAGTCGATCGCTGCCGCTCCCCCGTCGACTCCGCTTCCGCTGCTCGATGACGTGGATTTCCGTAGCCGACGGGGAGCGCGATCGGGGATCGATTAATCACGTCTTAACGAGATGCGAAAAATCGATCCCCGATAGATCGATTGCTACCCGCCGATCCGGCGGGTAGTGAAGACAAGCCCTTAGATGAGAAACGACATGCCATTAACTAGTTACTTTGATGATTTATCTGAAATGAATTGGTGGTCTCACTTCAGTTCTATCCAAAAATATATGTTCAACACACACTCTCTCTCCCTTTTACTACTAATGAACTACAAAAGGGTATGCTTGTTCCTGGCTGCACGTGTGGAAAGGGCATATATGTGTGTATGTGTGTGTGTATATATATATATTTGTGTGTGTGTATATATATATATGTGTGTGTGTGTGTATGTGTGTTGTGACGGGGCAAGGCCAGAGGGCTATAGGAAAGTGGTAAGGAACCAGTATGTTAGCCCCAGGCTAAACAAATCCCTGATACCTTATGGCAGTTGCTCCAGGTTAATCAAGACACCTGGGGCCAATTAAGAACTTTCCAGAAGGCAAGGAGGTTAATTGAGACACCTGCAGCCAATCAGGGGCTGGCTGAAACTAGTTAAAAGCCTCCCAGTGAGTCAGTGAGGGGCGCATGTCAGGAGCTGAGGAAGGAGGTTGCGTGTGAGGAGCTGGGAGCAAGAGGCACTAGGAGCTGCGAGTAAGAGGGCGTACTGCTGGAAGATCCTGTGGTGAGGATAAAGAAGGTGTTGGGAGGAGTCCATGGGGAAGTAGCCCAGGGAGTTGTAGCTGTCGTGCAGTTATTCCAGGAGGCACTCTAAACAGCTGCAATCCACAGCCCTGGGCTGGAACCCGGAGTAGAGGGTGGGCCCGGGTTCCCCCCAAAACTCCCAACTCCTGATCAGACACAGAAAGAGTTAACCTGGACTATGGATTCTACTAGAGGGGAAGATCTCTGAGGCAAGCAGAATCCGCCAATAAGCGCAGGACCCACCGAGGTAGAGGAGGAACTTTGTCACAGTGTATATGTATATATATGTGTGTATATGTATATATATATATATATGCCCTTTCCACATGTGCAGCCAGGAACAAGCATACCCTTTTGTAGTTCATCAGTAGTAAAAGGACTAAGGAATCCATTGATATTTTTGATAGATTTTCTATAAACTGCAAGACTTCTATAATGCAGAGGTACTGTCAAATATTCAGTATTCTCCTTCTTTAAATTCTCTATTTATTAGATTTCTATAAGATCACTATTGAAAATATAAGATTAAAAAGCCCCCCAAAAAACCAACAAAACCCCTCAGTATCCCCCGTTATCAGCCAAAACTAAATAGAAGGGTGATTGGAGGAAGAGGGAGAAAGGGAAGAAAATTCCTAGGTTTTGTAAGCTGTGCCGTGTGAGTAGAGCCCAAATGAAGTCAGGGAGTCAGCCTGTGCAGTGCAGCTTTCAGGGTCAGAGCTCAAGGATATGAAGAAAATGATAGTCTGAGGTTGGCTTGTTACGGTGGTGGTTTATCAGTAGCAGGTAGAGGCCAGAGCCCCATTATGTAGGGCATATAGAACAAAGAGATGATCCCTGCCACAAGGGGTTTCCATTCTAAATGGGAGAGTAGAGACCAAATATATGAGAGGGTCAGGAAGGAGGGAGGAAGCAAGAAATGTAAAGCAGTAGAGAAGGCCTAGGAGACTGCTAGGCAGGTCAACAAATATAAGAAGTATCTCGGAGGGGGAACAGCGAAGCAAGAATATTTGATTTGGCTCCTTTCCCAGCATGCACTGTTGCCTACCTGGCAATTCCCATCAGCTCCATTCTCAAACTACCCAGTCACCTGAGAGGGAGACTACTGACCAGCAGGGAACTGGAGCAGGCATGCAACTTGAAAGCAAGAGGTATGGGACCTTTGCTGCTACACAGGTTACCATGTCATGCTCAGACACAGCCTTACCGCTAACTTCAGACAGTCTCATGTAATAATAACATATTCTATGGCACATGCATGAGTATAGGGAAATCATCATCACCTAGCTGATGTCAGAATTCCGGTTGAGTGTGAATGGTTGTATATGTTAGACTAGAAAGAGAGGAGCATGCTGAGTAGTTGCATCCAAGTGTGTATTTTGCTATTCTGATATCTGGGTAGTAAAACCTGTGGGTGGTTTTATTCAGCGATTGCATTGATAGGAAATGAGCTTAATTAACTTTAACTCTATCAACCATGGTTTTTTTAGGGGGGTAGAAATAGTACTTTGCCTTTTCATAGCATCTTCCGTTTGAGGATGGATATTAGTTGAATGAGCCTTGCAATGCCCCTGTAAAGTAGACATGGTATTACACCCAATTTATAGGCAGATGAACTAAGCTCACATTTTGGCACCTTAGAGACTAACAAATTTATTTGGACATAAGCTTTCGTGGGCTAGAATCCACTTCATCAAATGCATCAAGTGGGTTCTAGCCCACGAAAGTTTATGCCCAAATAAATTTGTTAGAGTCTAAGTTGCCACAAGGACTCTTCGTTCTTTTTGCGGTTACAGACTAACACGGCTACCACTCTGAAACCTAAGCTCACATTGTGATTCGAAACCCAAGACTCCTAGGTTTCAGTTCCCTGCTACATGTACTATATCTTACCCCTCAGAGTAGGCTTAGCTCATCACAGTTAGGCACTAGATTTTTTTAAGTTAAACTGTACTGCTGGGGTGTCCAGCTTGTTGTTGTTTTGTGGGATAAACCATGGAAGGGATGCAAATAGTTCCCAAGGGGTCAGCTATCCAATGAGCATCTACTAGCCTGCCCATGGAGGCAATTCATGGATTATCTGCAAATGTTGGATTCCACTGTGTTGGCCAGGTGAAAGCTGGCCTGCTTCCCATAGTTCTGCAGCAGTGGCGGGTCAGATCAATCCATGTGCCACAGATGTGGGCCAGGGCTCAAGCCCCTGTGATAGCTGTCATTATAGCCCACTGGGGACTTCCAGAGCTAAATGCATAAGTCTCTCTTGCTACAACTTGAGCTACGGTCTCATAGCTCAGAGCTGTAAGTCTCACATTCTTCGTACTGCACACAAGGACCCCAGCCTCAGCAGAGCCCAGAAAAAGGGGTTGCTTGCTCCAATGAGGATCAACTGATTAGATGCTCCCCTACCAAGATAAAAATGAATCAAGCTCTGCACCAGAAGATGGGATTTCTCTCTGACCTGGTTAATTTTATTTGTGTTTATTTAATTGCTTATATACTTTAATAAAGATTATTCAACTAGGAAATTCATTAAACACGACAACCAGCACCACACAAATTAACGGCTCATTGTTGCCCTTCCTAAGCAGAGACTTGCTGTTCAGGCTGTGCATGCTTCTTACCAATTACTGGGCAAACTACTCAGTAACCACCAATTATAACAAACTTTTAATTTTCCATTTAATCAATCTTCTTAGATTTGCTCTTTAATATCCATGAACCAATTCTGCCCTTCTACTTTATTCCCTGCTGCGTCTCCGGAAGATGTGTGCTGGAGAGGCCTGAGAATTAATGATGCATTCCCAAAGGACATTTAAAGGATGGGGGGGAAAGATGGGTGGTCAAAATGTGCTCTTTCAACTGAAGGGAGAGAGAGAAAAAAAACCTCATCTTTAATGCCGGAAGGCAAAAATGAGTAACTGCACCTTCTGTATAGAAAAATGCTTCCTCTTCTCGGCATGTCTGATAGTACAGCAGCCTGTGACTCACGAGACTTGGGTTCTCTTTCCTGCTTTGCCACTGACCTGCTGGGTGACTTTGGGCAAATCCTTTCACCTGTCTATTTCTTTGATTCACCATCTGTAAAATGGAGATAATGATTCTTATATCTTTGGAAAGGATTGGATGATCTATCTATGCATGAAAAGTGTATGTAAACTTGGTATTATCATTATTACTGAATATTTCTAAAATAAAGCATTTGGGCTGATTATTTCCAAATATGATATTTAAAAATAAGTTTGTCTTTTGCAATATCAAATATCCTAGTAACTAGGTAAGCTTTAAGATACTCCTCACATTGAAGGCAATAGGGAGTTTGACAATTAACCAGAGACAGCGTAGCATTTCGGGGCAGGCCTGACTACTGTCCCTATCCCTTCACAGGCAACTTACTTTTGAGTACCATTATCACATCACTAAGAACAGGGCTGGGCTGAGAATAATGAAAAGCGTTAAAGGATTCTTAGGGACACCTCCCCTAAATGTAACAGATTAATTTTATATAGAGCATGTATATAGAGGGTGGCGTATTGTTGATAATCTTTAGATTCTATTGAAAAGAGGACCATGTGCATGTGAAAATTGGTCCCTGTTCTGGTTTTTGTACCACCCTTAGTACTTACGCATCCGAGCACCTTCCTGCAATGCATTAAGCAACAACTAACAGCTGTCACATGTGACTCATTTTCTCTCTCCTCCTGTCCTTGTGGGCGGGAGAAGGGTATTGTGTGTGCAGTGTAGTGTTTCGATAGGGTTAGTGTTTAAAAAATGTACGTGCTGCTATGTGATTATATTAGGGAAGGGACGTTTGAAGAACTGTGTCTCGCTCTTGGAGCGGAAGGAGGTGAGGTTTGTGATGGTCGTTATTTCCTGTGGGAGCTCGTTCCTGAGTCTCAGACTCAATCTCAAGAAAGCGCTGTCTCCTGCACAAGACGATCTTTACCCCTGTGATAAAAAGTTCCATTGTGCCAAAGGAGCAGGGCTGTCCATCACAATCGCTTCCCAGAGCTCCAGGTGATCCTCTTAGGTGTGCTGGTCCCGGGCCATATTGTGCCTTGCAGTTAAGGACCAAGACCTTGACTTTGACTCCGTATTTTATAGAAAGCCAATGTAGAAAGTGGAGGACAGGTCTGATGTGCTTGCAGTAACTCATATTGCAGCATTCTGTACTAGCTGGAGTTTCCGCAGGGCTGATGGCTTCAGACCCAAGTCGATTGTGTTGCTGTTGCGCAGCTGGGAAATGACAAAGTCACATATAATTGAGGCCAGGTCATCATCCACCAGGATTGGACAGAGTCTTCTGCCCGACTGGAGATGGCAGAAAGTGTTATGCGCAGATGCGGGTATGTGAGAGTTTAGCATCAGCAAGGAATCCAAGAGCATTCCTAAACTACAGACTCAATTGACCAGTTATGAGAGTCGCACTGTGGTTGTAAGTTGTTTGCAAAAGTATTCCTGTTTTGAGCATAAATGTGGAAATTTCCCAGGTTGTTTTTTGTTTTGTTTTTCCTTGTTTTGTTGTTCGTTTGTTTTTACAAATCTGGCCCATTCTGCAGATTGCTGCATTTTGCTGGCAATCTCTCATTTTGTTGTGAATATTTTGTCCACTCCTAGTTTTGCTCCCATGCACTATGTGATTGTAGAACATAATGTGAAGCACTGCAGTGTGAAATCCTTGAAAGCCTTGTCTAGTCTTGTGTGATTGATATCTCTGAATATAGTTGCAGTTTACATTTATATAGCACGTTTCACCTTGAAGGATCCTAAAGCTCTTTTAAAAATAAAATCTTTAAACCTTCTTACAGAGAAAGGAAGAATAATTCCCTCCACTGCAGGAATCGCTGGGTGAAATTCTATGGCCTCTGTTATGCAGGAGGTCAGAGTAGCCGATCAGAATGGTCCTTTCTGGCTTTAGAATGTGTACATCTAAAGTATACAAGAATCCCTTCACAGACATGATCCCACCTCCCGGGAGGGATGCAACGGCTGTTTTATCAGCACAAATCAACCCTACATGACAGTTTAGGGCAGGAACTGTAAAATAATATTGTATCCAATTGAAACTGATAGGGTGAACTTTATACAGGGAAAAACATAGTTACACAAATTGGAATTTCTGTGGCATCAGCTAGAACTTGAGTAAAGGGGATTGGGAAATGGCCAGATTCAAAACCTCGCCGCAGAAGAGCTTTCTCCTGAAGCTAGAGACCATAAAGATGTTTTACACATCACTTCCCACTGCTTCTCCTCCCAGTCTCCCCAACACTCACCTGCTTGTTATCGGTCTCCTCTCAGCCTCCTCCACAGCCCAGCCATTCCTGCTCCTTGTCTCTCCCAAGTAGTCAGGACTGTCTGGGAACAGTGGGAAAATGTATAGTGTTGTTTATTGCATTTACATTACAGCCCATCCTGTAAGATTACTACTTATATTGGAATGAGACTGAATAATTAGTTGGGGGGTAACGAAAGTTTACACGGGAGAGGGTGCATCAAGTGAGCCCCAGATGTCCTTGAATCAACCTTGGGTGGTTGCCATAGGGAACGTTACTAAGCCCCCATTGTAGAGCAGTAGTGTAAACCTACTCCTGTAAGAGTCAGGAGGAGGTCGTACCAAGCAATTTTTTTGTAAACTGTCTTTACGTTTCTGGTCAATGTCAAGTCTCACCTGCTCACCTAAAACCTTTTTGCATTTCTACTGTAAGTGTATCTGCTTATCATTCTGTGCAATAAATCAGCACTTTCTGTCTTCCCACCACAAGCAATAAAAGTATTATGTGGATGGAACTTTGCCTCATTCCAGGCTGCCCCTAAGCAGAACTTCAGTGCTGAAGGATTTTATTTTTTAGAGATGAACCAGACTATTTTAACGTTCAGCTTTTTGTCCTTTTAATATGAACCACTGGCTACTGAGCTAAGTCAGTTTCAACAAGATCTGTAGCCAAAGAAAACACAAGCCTACAATGGAGTAATGTTTTCTTCTTGTTGTTGTGTTAGCTTTCTCAGGGAAAAGGGATTATTGCGTCTTTTGGAAATAACTTTCACAGGCAGCGCTTGTAGGAAAATAAAGCAGTGCCTTAGAAGAAAGGAGGTGCTAAATGGGTTTTACCATTTTTTCCCCTCTCTTTCTGGCTGGGCTTAAATCTAGTCAGTGAATGGAAACATCAGATCCAGAAACTGCACACAGCATTTGAGTAGATTAAGAAGCTGACTTGTTTAGGGGGGAAAAGCATTGGGTGTATTTAGATAAAGTTTAAATAATTGGACTTGGGGTTAATTTTTGATCATAATGCACAGAAATTGAGGAGGACTTTCACTGAAGTCACGTATCTACATCCCATGCACCATGTTTAAAATTTAACCCCTACTGTATAAGCATACCAAGCAGTGTCCAACCTCAGCTGTAGCACAGTTTATTGCTGCAAAGGAATACCTCTAATTTACGCCATTACTATCAGGTTTCTCAAATTCAGCTGTTGGTTAAAGAAAGGCTTCAGTCCAAAGTTACAGGGCTCTTTTCAGTATTCTGCCCCACCTCACCCAGGGAAGACATTGGAGGCACATTTAGATAGCAGGGAGCCATATGAGATCATCCCAATCCCCTGATCTCATTCCCAAGGGTCCAATTTGGGTATGAGATGATAGGATATGGAGGAATCCCATACAGAACTCTCCCGCAAATAGAGTGGCCATCCCACAGTCAGTAACGTCGATGCTTCCCCCTTGGATAATGGAATTCCCTGAACAGATGCAGAAGCTGGGAAAGTCTGTGTGTTCTTTGTGGGTCAGAAACTGAAGAGGCTGTTTTCTGCTAAATCAGCACGTGACAAATATTGAGGCACAAGATATATTTTTAAAAAGCACACACACTTCTAACCATCTAGATGTGTAGAGCCAAGTCGCAAAGGAACTGCAGCAGGAGTTTTGCACATAGCTGAGCAATCTACTTGTACAACAATGTCAGTTTGGGCAGCTGATAACCAGTGTATGATGCTATCCTGGGGAAGATTGAACAGTGATTGACAGAGAACACCTCTTCAGTTTCTGGTCTCATATTAAGTTTATTTGACACTTCCTGCATATTTTCTACCATAATCATTCTCCTGCCCTCACTTTCAGGGTTTGATCCAAAGCCCATTAAGGTCAGTGGACATGTTTTCATGGATGGGCTTTTGATCAGGCCTGTAATGCTCCAGTAAACTTTGAACGATCAGTGATAACCATTAATACTAAGGGAACCAGAGAGACCATTTTTGGTACCATCTGGTATCAAATAATTTTTCCTCACCACAACAAGGAAACCTCAATCTGAAGCAACTCCAATTACAGTAATTAGGAATCAGACACCAAGTCCATCTGCTTCATCTTTTGGTGCTTTGGTTTGACCATCTGGCACGGCAGGTAGTGCATGCATTAAAAATGTGATCTTTAAAACAGGCACTGATCCTCCTTGGGATAAATTCCCTTTCCTGGCAATACCCCAGTTCACTTTGTGTTCATCATTCTCATAGTAACAGCATTCACCTTTTACACCGTGAAGGCTGTTAGGGCTTCCCCTCGCCCTCCCTTGGTTCTTGTCACACTGACAGAAAGCGAGCCAGAGTCCAAAGTGCAGGCAATGTGACGTTTCTTGGAGTTTCCAAGCAAGCATAATCCACCGCTCAGTATACTAGTCGATATTTTTCCTTCCCCCCGCCTCTTTCTCAGTAAGTATCTCATGTCTTGGCTCTGGGGAGGCAGTACACTGTCCTGTTGTCCATCTGTCCCTTCCAGAATGTTCTTTTGATTCTTCTGAGTATTGAATCGTCAACAAGGATTGTTTGTCTTCCCTGGACAGTTGGAGAACTCTGAGGTCAAGCTTGATTTTCTTACAGGTTGGGTCAAGCTGCCATCCACATATATGTTCTGTACATAGTTGCATAGATTTTAAGGCCAGAAGGCACCATTGTGATCAACTAGTCTGACCTCCTCTATAGCACAGGCCAGAGAACTTCCCCAAAACAACTCCTAGAGCAGATCTTCTAGAAAGATCCAATCTTGTGTTAAAAATGGTCAGTGATGGAGAATCCACCACAACCCCTGGTAAATTGTTCCAGTGGTTAATTATTCGTAATTACATCTCTCAATTTCCTTGCACCTGCTGGATCTTCAGAAGCATCCTCCATAGTTTCCATGTTGAGTACCTGGTATTCATTTAAAACATCTAGGTGTGTGGAATTCCTCCTGCATCTCTTTTCAGCCTGCCCATCCTGCCCTGTCTCCAGCTGTGTAGAATGCGGCTGTGACCTCTTGCCTCTGATGCTTACAAACCGCAAGGCCACCTTTCTGACTTCCTCTCTCTCTGACTCCTTGGTGGCCAGCTCCATTCTTCCTTGAACCTTGTGTTATGTGGCTGCAAGCAGTTCTTTGCCTGTGTTCAGTGGCTGTATCTTTAAAACTAGATAACCCACTCTTCTATATTTTTTTTCTTTTCTAAACAAAACAAAATTTAACACATGCACACTGAATCCCTAGCTAAGGATTTGATCGTGCTCCCATTGAAACCATAGCAAAAATCCCACTGATCTCAATGGGAGAAAGAATGAGAACCTCACAAAATCCAGGAACTTCAATGCCGTTTTCCTGTGAGTCTGATTCTGATCTCATTTACACCAATGTAACTACTTCTAGTCAGCGGAATAAACCCATGCTTTTAGTCTAAGACCTGTTTCTGCAAGCATGGACCTTGCTTAATTTTATACACAGGTTGTCCAATTGAAGTCCCCTAAATTCTCTAGAATTATAGGGTTTGATTCCGATGTCATTTAGGTTCTAATCTGGCAAACAATTAAGCACTTGAATCTAGCAGGACTACATATGTGTGTGAAGTTAAACACGTGTATTAGTGTTTGCAGGATTGGGTCCTAAATGAGATCAGGATCAAGCCCTATTCCTCAAGAGACGGTAAGAACAGACAGAAAGGACAATGCAGTGAGCTAACGGTGGCATGTTGTCTTTAGCTATGCATTTCTTAGCTTTGGTGGGTGTATATTGTTCAACCTTATCCTTGTTAAAATATTTGTATCCACAAAATGAATTGGTAATGCAGTCTTTCATATATTAATAGGAAAAGAAAATCACCACATCGCTAAAAACAAAACTCTGACTCTATCTTGTGAAATGGCATGGTCTAGCATTTCTGACAATTCTCTTTTTAAATAGAATATGTAAATGCATATCTCTGTGTATATATTGTGTTCTGTAGCTTTGTAATGCTTAGATTTTTGTCATGCCTGCCTGGAAAATAAAGTCCATCAAATAATGAGGAAGTGCATAAGCTAATGATACATGTTAGCTTTTAAAAACAGGTTTTAATGAAATTATCATAATCTGATTATACAGATTCAAAGAACCTTTTTAAGGCTCCGTTTATTACTTTTGCATCTGCAACTGTCCATGCCAAGAGAAGGTACCACATTTGGGTTTATCATCAAGCACTAGGAGCAGCATAAAGAGCACCTTTCTCCTCCTCCTCCTGCAAAAATATTCACAAATTACCCAAGCAGAGAGGCGCCAGGGGAGAAGTAGCTCCCAGACTTTTGTTGCAACGGGATTTTAATCAAATACAAAGTAAGGCATGACAAGTTCTGGTGTTCTGTTACTGGGAACTTAAACACAGGTATTTTAGTTACAGATGAAGTGAGCTACATACAATGTCTGTAAATAGTATGAATCCCAGGAAAATATCAGCAGAAGAGATTGAGTTCAGAGAACTGCGGTCGGGTTTAGGTCAGTCTCAGCTGGCTCATGTCCTAGTCTAGAGAGAGAGGTGTTGGGGGTGCAAGAAGCCTTCAGTCAAGCGACCTCAAGCAGTGGTGTTAGATTTGGTAAGATAAGCAAGGTGGACCTGTTCATTGCTCAGAACAGAAGTTCAGGAAAAACAGTGGTACCTGGAGTGGCATTTATGACTCTGTAAATGGCATCAGAGAGTTCCACATATTGAAAGCTTGCAAGATGTCAGTGGAATTACTCCTGGCTTATGTGGTGTACGTGAGTGGAGAATCTGGCACCTGATTTTACAGTGGGAAGGATACACGAAATAGCCCCAATTACAAACTCCCGCAATCATTTCTTAAAATAATAATAAAAATAATAATTCTGTAAAATATGTGGTATGTATAGCATATCCATTTTTAAATTTAAGATTTGTTTAAATTTCACTTAATTATGAAAATCGGTGCAAAATATAAACTTCACAATTTTCTGGATAAATATTGGGGACAGGGAAAAAAAGGCAACAAATAGAGAAATGTAAGAGTATTGAAAGTGAAAGCATTTTAATGCTGTGGTTTATTTCATGAGCGGTGCATTAACAGTACAAACACATGTGCATGATGTTCCACTACATTGCCTTACTTTAAGAGACAGCCTCATATTTACACGTAGACTGATTTATTAACGAACACATCTACCTAATGTAATGGATTGGATTTTCTTAACATAATCAGTATTTTCATGTACTTGAGTGGTCCAAAATTTACATGAAAATCAGTAAAAAATATTATGAAAAATAGCTTTTGTAAAATCCAGGAATTTGGGGGTTAAATAAACAAAACCAAAGGGCCTTACATACGTGATGGAGGTACGTGCTGTCAAGCTTTTATTAGTTCTAGTTTGTGATGAACTTCAGAACTCCCTTATGGCTTCACTATTCCTTAGTATGTAGCTGTCCACAAATCCTGTCGCTATAAGCTTTATCCGGTACTACACCACATCATCATGTAGTCCCTTTAGCCATGTAGATATGGTGGACCAGATCCTCAGCTAGTGTAAATCCATGTAGCTTCACTGAAATCAATGAAGTTATATTGATTTGCACCATCTGAGAAACTGCCCTGAAATATGCACACTATCTCTAAATAAACAAACACAATCCAGTAATTTGCATAGCATTGTGGGAGCCATCCGGATAAAATGCTCCATATAAATGTGAGATCATGATCATCAGGGTAACTGTTATGAAAGGTAAAGAGAGATAAGGTGGGTGAGGTCATCTTTTTTATTGGACCAACTACTGTTGGTGAAAGAGACACGCTTTCACCAACTGAAGTTGGTCCAATACAAGATATGACCTCAGTCACCTTGTCTCTTGCATATCCTGGGATGAACACAGCTACAGCCCTGAAATTTAAATACCTTCTCATGGCAGCAATGCAAAGTGGAAAAAGTTCTAAACACAAAACTAAAAGTTTAAAAAGCTATAACCTCCCTTTCCTCCTCCACAAAATATATAACTAAAACACTTGCCATTTAACTGTAATTTTCAAAATGAGCAAGATTTTTGTTCTTTAAAAAAACCCTTCTTAATACTCCTAATAATCCTATTCATATTCTTGGATGAAATAATAAAAGCGGCTTTTTTCACAATGTACATTTTGTAATCAAAATTCTGCACTGGAGAATTATCATAGAGACGCTGCCATGTTTGTGAAATGTAGGCCTCATTGTATTAAGATAAAGGAGGTTCCTATTCATGCCACAGATTGCTTGTCTTTTTGAAATATATTTTGTAGTCCATTTAGTCCATTTTCATAGCATGAAAAGAACAGCAAATTGTAATTAAGTGCAGTAGCGTATACAACACTATAATCATAATTGCTGGAATTATATTCACAATTTTCCTCACATATTTTGCAGATGCTTTCTCTTTTATCCACACGCCATGTAGTTCACGTTCCCATTTTGTAGACGTTGCCATCAATTTGTTGCCACATGTTTTGTGTCACCGTGTTTTTCTCCTCCTTTGTGGAAGAGAACAAGGGTTTGATTCACAAAAAATGTCCTGCGGGTTGCATTATTTCCACCGTTCTCTAAGCCCTTGGGGGCACCTTTCATTCTATGTCTGGTTTGTCATTTGCTCAGCCGCGTACTGGATTATCCACTTAAAAAGAAACTGCACCAATTGTGTGTTCAGCTTATTGGTCTGAAAGTTCAGAACGTAACAAGCACTTCTCCCCGAGAATGAGGAACTGTGAAATATATTTGACATTGAAGTTTTTATTAATTAGAGCTGCCATTTGCAAGCAGGAGGCTGCCATATTGCCTGTAAGTGACATCGTTTGTGCCACAGGCAGCAGGGGATTCTGAATTGGAATGTCGCGGAAAAGGTCTCCATTCTGCTTTAATATGATAGTTTCATAGTCCTGGAGAGGACTTTGGGCTTCCAAACCCAAAAGATTTAACATGTTCAGTATTAAGGTTTCCTTCTGGATTGCTAACCTAGAATTAAAGCAAGGTGTAGGTGATTTCACGCACTGGGACACAGCCTCTGTTGCTGCTAGTGTTTTTTTACTATCCGGTTGGTCAATTGACACCACAGTGGACTTCAGAAACTAACAGATTCCACTGTAAAGTGGTTGTATGTGCTGCAAGACAGTGTCTATTCCTCAAAGCAAGATTAGGCACAGGTGGTTCTCAAGCAGCTCAGAGAGGCAAATCAGGAAAGATGCTAAATTCAGTTAATCTTCCTCCACTCCCGGTATGTGGGATTGAACCCCAGAATCTTCTGCACTAAAAGTATGAACTGCTACTATTTCAAGTAAAGGACTACATCCATGTGTGAGTAGCAGTAGTTGTTTATTATTCTCTTGTATGGACCAGTGGTTGACTAGGGGAGGACACATAACACACACCAAATCAATGGATTACGTTAAACACCGGTTAAGCACCAGCATCTTTCAGTGACTACACTCTTGGACTAGTGAGAGTTTTATAATCTTTTATCTCATAACTCTGCAGAGCTAGAAATGGGTGGCTAGATATACATGGGGAAAAAGAGACTTCCAGCTGCCCAGTGGGGTGCACAGCAGTTGACTTCAGTCATAATTGTGGGTCCTTGGTGGATGCACAGCACAACTCAGCTTTTGGCCAAGCAATTGACAGCAGTTCGGATAGGCATCCAGGAGTTAGATCCTTCTGTGGCATTTATCCCAACTTCTTGAGAGTGCAGAAATGAGCTGGCACTCTCAGGACATGAGATATTTTGCAGGGATTTTTGGCACTTGTGCCAATCCCAGCTGGAAGTAATGCACAGTGCTCTGTGTGTTGGTATTTTTGCACTTCGAATCCCAGATGGAGTTCAAGAGTGAAAAATAACTTTCCACTGCAGTCAATATTAAAGTCAATGAGAGCTATGAGCCATTAGAAAGTCAGTCCACCTCTGTTTGGATGCCTACATAAGGGTTTAGGTGCCTGCCTTTAAGTACCCAAGCTCAACATTTTGGGCTTAAGCATTTTAGTTTGAATAAACACACATCTGAAAGATTAGAAATGGAAATTCCATGCTTTGGATAATACGATACAAATGTGATGGTGCATTGTATAATATTTCTCATTTCCTCTTTGTTCCAAAATTCTTCAGAGAGTTAATTAATCCAAGACCATGGACCATAAGTGGTATAGATCTTCAGATAGTCTATGGTATACGGAAGTATTCAGTGAGAGCCTAACACGTGGTACAGAGAAATATTAAACGGAGCTCCTGACAATCAATAATTAATTGTATCCATGTAACAGCCCCTACGAAGTAGGGAAGAACTATCTTCATTTGATGAAAGGGGAACTTAAGCACAAAGTTGATCAAGCAAGTTGTACAAGGACACCCAAAGAGTCTGTGACAGAGCTGGTCTTCCCCGTACACTAGGCCGTCCTTCCTAACATTATAGTTAAAAAGGGAATTTTTTTTCCGATGTAATTTCAAAATAGATGGTAGAGTGAGTGAAATGGGGCATTACCAGAAGGCTGCTTAAAATATTAGAACCTCTTGCAATGTCCCAGCTTTCACAATGGAATTGGATCCTATTTTTCTATCTGCTTACCTACATGCACCATGGGATAACATATAACAGCCTACTTATTTACACAAAGTCCAGTCGCTTTTCTCTCCATATTAACTACGTGTAAACCGCTACGCAAACATTTAATTATTTTGGAACCATTATTTAATGACTGGGAACACAGGACTTAGATGTTCCAACACTGAGCATCACTATGCCTTTTAAATGCCTAGAAAATCTCAAGAACACCGCTGAGATCCAGAATGCCTGAGTTAGGTCCCTAGGTTCGCTATAAAATGAAAGGGAAGAGAGAGGCACCTTGGAATGGGATTCACAAAAGCCAGCACGCTAGGTGGGGAGCCCCTATGCCAGGCAATGGACGATACCAATGAGAGGGGTGCGTGCCAAGCCCCGCCCCTCTCTCAGATAAGTGCCTACGTCAGGGCTGCAAGGAGGCACTGATCTCTGCTTAGTGCTCCATGAACGGGAACCAGCTGCCAGACTTAAGGCAGTTTAGGCATCTAACACACTTCTTGCAGAAATGAGTCAGGTACCTGCCTCCCTCCACATCTAGTGGCTGGAAGAGGAGGAGGAGATAGTGGTGCCACTCACCTTATAATGTTTAGCCCAGTGATTAGAGCATGTTGCTGAGAAGTGGGAGACTTCTGTTCAAGCCTTTCCCCCCTCTGACGGAAAGGAGAATTGAACCCAGGTATCCCAGATCCCAGGTGAGTGTGCAAGTCACTGGGCTGAACGTTATACAGTAGGCACCACCCCCTCCTCCTCCTCTTGTGGCAGATGCCACATTTTGAACTGGACCCAATCCAGTAGGTGGCCTCTGATCACAACTACCCAAAGACTGGGCTCTGCACACAAAATAGGCATTGGCTTGCCTATCTTTCCCCATGTCGTGGATTGCTCTGGGGCTTAGGTGAGAGAGAGACATTCAGATACCTACCGGGAGGCAGCAGAAGTAGACGCCTTGAGAATTTTACCTTGAATGTGCCTACAGAGTTCAATGGGAGTTTTGTGGATTGCTGTGTGCCTGCAACTGGGATATAGGTGCCTAAACCCGAGACTTAGGGCTGGTCTACACTGTGGGGGGGATCGATCTAAGATACGCAACTTCAGCTATGTGAATAATGTAGCTGAAGTCGAATATCTTAGATTGATTTTTAAAAGTACTTACCCGGTCCACACCACAGCAGGCAGGCTCCCCCGTCGACAGCACTTCCTCCGCTCGTGGAGCTGGAGTTCCAGTGTCGACAGGGAGCGGCTCTGGGATCGATTTATCGCGTCTAGACGAGATGCGATAAATCGATCCCAGAACATCGAAAGCTACCCTCTGAATCGGGCGGGTAGTGTAGACGTAGCCTTAGGCACCAAAGTACCTTTGTGGATCCCACCCTGGATAATCAGAGATCCTGGGTTCGGCAAAGCTGTAGGAAAAGAATTATATTCCCAGCACACAGGCTTCCTGCCGCACACACCTAAAAATGTGTGTGTGTTTCTGTGTTTTCAGGAAAAAAGAATCACTAGCTCGTTACAATACCAGCCTCTTATCCATTTGGCTGGCAATATATTTTTGATTTCTTTCAGTACTTAAAACCACTCCTACAGCTACAGCTGAGCAAAATGTCCAAGACATGAGCAATGTACAACTTTTTAAATTATCTGTTTTTTTTGGTTAAGATGTATTTTTCTCCCTGAATGGCAAAATATTTAATTGGGAGAAGGTGTCTCTTGGGGGCCTATAGCGACAGGTCTTAATACCAACATAATTGAATATCTTTGTTGATTATGTAAAAGAGGAAGCAAATGCCATATTAATGAAAGTCACAGGTGGTACTAAATTGGGAGGAATTGCAAACATAAATGAAGACAAACAATAAAAAAAGAGACCTAGAGGGATTAGAAACATTAATAAAATAAGATTTAGCTTGGAAAGCTAATTTTAAAAGCCTATCCCAGTTGGAGTGTGTCACACTTTTGGGGTGCAGTTCAGACCAGTAAGGGGTTATGTCTAGCGTTGCCAACTTTCTAGTCACGCAAAACCAAACACCCTAGCCCCGCCCCTTCCCCAAGGGCCCACCCCCACTCACTACAGTCCCCCTCCCTTGGTGGCTCGCTCTCCCCCACCCTCACTCACTTTCACTGGGCTGAGGCAGGGGGTTGTGGTGCAAGAGGGGGAGTGGGCTCCAGGGTTAGGCCAGAAATGAGGGGTTCAGGGTGCAGGAGGGGACTGGGGTAGGGGGATGGGGCTCAGGGTTGGAGCGTGGGCTTACCTTGGGTGGCTCCCAGTCAGTGGCACAGCATGGGGGCTAAGGCAGGCTGCCTGCGTGTCCTGGCATCCAGTGGTACTGGAACATTTTTAGTAGTGGGCGTGCCTAAAGCCCCTGTCCGTTTCCCCCCCCCCCCCCTCAAGACTGTGTCTCTGGGAGGAGGGAGACCTGGACAAGGGTAAGGGGGCCTAGGCCATAGATGGGGGCGGGCATGGGGCCAGGAGCGGAGCCCCAGGCAGGGTCCAGCAGCCGGGACCCCACATGCGGGGCCAAGAGCAGAGCCCTGGCTGTGGGGCCGGTGCGAGGCCCCAGGCACGGGGCCAGCAGCTGGGGCCCCAGGAGCAGAGCCCCAGGTGCAGGGCTGGTGAGCCCCGGAAGCAGAGGCCTGGGAGTGGGGGTGGGGCCGGCATGGGGCCCTGAGGCCATTGGCCCTGACCCAAGCTTCCTACCCCCAGGTGAGGTGAGGGGTTGGGAGGCGGAGGGCCAGAATATAGGCGTGGGAAGCACCATCGCACCTCTACTTCCCTCACCTATGCTGGCAACATACTGCGCACACCCCAGAAGCAGCAAACACCCTGCAGGTCTGGGTCCTAGGTGGGGGGGCCAGGAGGCTGCACGCACTGCTCTCACCTGCAGGCACTGCCCCCCCCTGCTCCCATTGGCCGGTTCCCGCCAATGGGATTGCAGAGCCAGTGCTTGGGGGCAGAGCAGTGCGCAGAACCCCTTGGCCTCCCCGCCTAAGAGACGCAGGCGCACTTGCTGACACACTAGTGGTTAATATAATTGTGAACTGTATGTATTAACATTATGTAAGGAATTATGGATACTCATTAATAGTACTCATTACAGTCTGACCAAACAAAGGGAGAAACAGGTCTCTTCCAGACAGGAAGGAATGTCACGGCTATCTGTCTCCAATGAAATTAAGCAAGGTATGACTAAAAACAATGGAAGCTCCATTTACATTATAATCAGCAGGGGAATGGGAAGACCACAGGAAGCAAAGAACAGCATGAGGCCATCCTGCCTCTTGAAATAAGGTCATTGAACTTTGAGAGATATAAGCAGAGATAGAAAGTCATTTTGGCACCATTACCATACGGACACACAGAGATCTAGAAAGTTGAGAAAGCTAGATCCTACAACCAAGGGGAAGTGGAAATCTTTGGAAACTGAATATAGGTGAGAAACTGCTTAGGCCAGGGTGCAGCACGATGCCAGCCAGGACAAATAGGGACTAGCCTGTCTTAGCACTGCAGCACTGTTGCCGGACTTTTAATGGTCCAGTCGGTGGTGCTGACCGGAGCTGCCAGGGTCCTTTTTCGACTGGGTGTTCCCTTTCCCTGCAATCCTGGGGGCCTGACAATGCTTTGCTGGTCTAGCTCCCAAGCTGGGTCATTCACAGCCTGCCTACAAGCATGTAGGTCACACCCTAGACTGCCCTCAGTAGCTCTGGCCCAGCTATCTACAGCCCCACCACCCTACTCTGGCTTCTACCAGCCTTGGTCACAACCAACAAGGTGACCCCATCCCACTCCCAGTTCCTAATTTCCTCAAAACCATGTGCCCCTGAAGTGTCAAGACCACCCCTGGACCACTCAGTGAAATAGTGATGATTGTTCCTTTAAAGAGAGAAAAGCTCATTGCAGCTTAGTAACTAGGGTGAATACACCCTTTCCTTTAAACACTGCACTGAGTTGATTTATAGTAAAAATACACCAACTGTACATAGGATTAAGTGAGTTCAAGTATAAGGAATGTAGATATGCTTTCTAGTGCTTAAGACTTAACTTACCTGGCTACAGTCTTTGTTCAAGATAGATTTCTTACTAATATTTTTTCTTTCCAGCCATGGCTGACTTTCCCTCAGTCAGGACCATCCCCAGAAGCATAAGGGGCTGGTTTCCCTCGTCTTCCCAGGTGAAAGAACTTGGCCTAAGCAGGTTTCTCACCTATATTCAGTTTCCAAAGATTTCCACTTCCCCTTGGTTGTAGGATCTAGCTTTCTCAACTTTCTAGATCTCTGTGTGTCCCTATGGTAATGGTGCCAAAATGACTTTCTATCTCTGCTTATATCTCTCAAAGTTCAATGACCTTATTTCAAGAGGCAGGATGGCCTCATGCTGTTCTTCGCTTCCTGTGGTCTTCACATTCCCCTGCTGATTATAATGTAAATGGAGCTTCCATTGTTTTTAGTCATACCTTGCTTAATTTCATTGGAGACAGATAGCTGTGACATTCCTTCCTGTCTGGAAGAGACCTGTTTCTCCCTTTGTTTGGTCAGACTGTAATGAGTACTATTAATGAGTATCCATAATTCTTACATAATGTTAATACATACAGTTCACAATTATATTAACCACTAGTGTGTCACAAGCTTTCATAAAACACCTCACTCAATAAACTTTTATAATGGAGCAATATTGTATACAATCAGTTGAGTCAGTTGCTTATCACTTGACCCTCTTTCTTTATAGACCAGTAAAACTTTGCAATGTATTCTTTGAAAAGTAAAACTTATGCCAAGCTTCTCTCTCCTGGTGGGTATACACTCCATGCTGTCTCCTCCTGCACTTGTTAGCTTGATACCTTTATTTACTTAATATGTAAATGGACATTCATTGTCTCTGCCTTATGACCGGGCTGGTGAGAGAAGCAAATACTCATTCCTTTTTTCCAAGACAGACCTGTTTACCAACTCCCCATCACATACCTGGTTTAAATACATTTAGTCATAATCCAGCTGTAACGATGCTGGTTCTGGCGGGACCCAACTGTGAGTGCCAGTTCAGGACAAATTGCTTCAAACAGGGCAACTACAGCCCAAGGCTGGGGTTTTTCCACCTCTAAGGCAAACCAAACCAGCCAGACAGAGGAGACTTTGGTTTTACCCCACTGGCTAACCACAGGTCACACAAGCAATCCCCTTAGACACTCCAGTTTCCCAGTCTCACCACCAGTGCCACTCGTTATGGGGACAAATGGTCATGAAAACCAATGCCCCAGTAAAAGAAAAAGGTCCTCCCGATCCCAATGGACCAAGCCCCCAGATCCAGGTCAATATACAAATCAGATCTTACCCACAAATCACGCTGTTGCCAATCCTTTGGAATCTAAAATCTAAAGGTTTATTCATAAAAGGAAGAAGGTATAGGTGAGAGCTAGAACTGGTTAAAAGGAATCAATTACATACAGTAATGGCAAAGTTCTTGGTTCGGGCTTGCAGAGATGGAATAACTGCAGGTTCAAATTCAAATTAAGTCTCTGGAGTACATCCACAGCTGGGATGGGTCCTTCAGTCCTTTGTTCAAAGCTTCCATTTGTAGAAAGGTTCTTCCAGAGGTACGAAGCAGGAATGAAGACAAAATGGAGATGAGGCAGCTGCCTTTTATAATTTCTTCCAGGTGTAAAGACACCTCTTTCCTTACTGTGGAAAATCACAGCAAAATGGAGTCTGGAGTCACATGGGCAAGTCCCTGCATAATTTGCTGAGTCACAGGCGTGTCTGCCTTCTCTCAATGGATCCATTGTATCACTGATGGCTCTTAATGGGCCATCAAGCAGGCCTAGCAGAGCTGATAGCTTGTCCTGGGTCCCAGAAGCCCAGCCCCAGTTTGAAATACAGACAGTATAAAGCCAATATTCATAACTTCAACTACAAAACTGATACATACATATAAATGACATAATCATAACCAGCCAAGCATAACCTGGTCTTAGACACCTCATTTGACCCCCTTTATATAAGATTTGGTGCCACTACAGGACCTTGGTTGTAACAATGATCTATATGGTCCCAGTTATTGTCAATAACGTCACACCAGCATATATCCATAACTCTTTATATACATCGCATACAGAGATCATGCAAGAATATGAGTTTTCCAATGGCACATTATATGACACCTTTTAGACCCAGATTATAACCGTAGTGAGTTGAGATGCACTGAATTGGTCAGGCCAGCTGAAACTCATTACCTGATAGCAGTGAGCCCCTTGCCCTCTGACACTGGGATGCTCTTAGGATCACAGAGTGAAAAACCTGAGCCATGAACATAGGGATGATTGTTGAGAGCGAATTAAATGAGTTTGAAATGTACTATGGCAGCACAAAATGCAAGGTAATTTTAGGCAAGTTAATCTTTTTCATCTAAAGGAAAAACATTTTTTACATGGAGAAAATTCCTGTAGAGCAATTGGTCTTTGACCTTTACAGCCCACGAGTACATGCAGAGGAAGATGTATTTATAACAAGGATCCTCCCAAACTGGGATAATGGAACTCTTATCACTTTTAGAAATTTCGATAACTTGGATACCAGGAATGCAAAGCATTGCATGAGCACCTGATACTTCTGTTAGAAGAATGAGCTGTGGTGAGTGATGGGACCATAGGACTAGGAGCCAGGAATTGCTGGGTTCTAATTTTAGCACTGCGGCCAATTTCCTTTGTTATCATGGGCGAGTCACTTAGTCTGCCTCCGTTTCCCCATTGGTAAAAGGAATATGAAAACTGATATTACTGCCTATTTCATTAGGTTGTTGAGAGTTTATTAATTAATACTTGTAAAGCTGTTTTGAATATGAAAACACCTATGTAAGTACTATGTATCATTATTGCACTCCCATGCTGTGCATTATTCCCCCATTCGTCAGTCTTTCACTAATTAGCCTTGGAGATTTCAAACTCTGTACCTCAGCACAGGCTGCTTTTCAAAGGGTATGATTCTGAGCAGCTGCAGCTCCCACTGGATCTGGCATAATGAGTGCAGTGTGGCCAATATTAAGGACATTTCAGATTTCCGTGGTCAATCAACAATAGCCTTATTTCCTCTTTTCCCCTTCCTGTGTACTGTTCAACTTTACACAGCTAATAAATTCAGACATTACATTTCTGACATGCATTTAAAAAAAACACAGCCTTGTGCACATTGGTTATATTAATCCTGTATTAGTGACTCTGATTACTCTAATTGTAACTAGCATTGAGGCTCCTGGTGAAATGTGCTCTGTGCTTCAATTATTATTACCACGAAATAAATCCAGCGTCTGTTCCTGGATGTTCTTTCCCCACCCCATATAGCCCTTTCATCTCCCTGTCCCTGAAGGATTCTATTTCAGTGTTAACACTGAATGGCATACAAATAAGATAAATAAGGAATATCAGTATGGAAATACGAAGGATAAAATAACACGACAAAAGCAAAAATTGGCTTTGATTTTGACAAAATATTTTCTGGGAGAACAAAAGGTGGACCTGAGGAAAGTTCTGCCATTCCAGGATTTGAATGAGAAACGGTGCAAAAACATGCACATCTTTAAAGATGGTTTTGCTTGTTATAGTACAAAGGGAAGTGCAGCTAATTATCTAGGCAAGTGGAACCAGGTTCCATTTCTTCCCACTAAAAAATACTCAAATAATCGTTGATTTCTTTCTGACCTAAGTAAGGATGAAAGAAGCAAAAGGTTAAGGGAATGTATTCACCTCAGCCTCTTGACTGCCTGTAGCCGGATGTCCTTTTCCATAGCCTCTTTGATTTCCATGACCTTCGCTGTTGAAACTAGGAGATAGTGCAGCATGTTAATGGATTCACTGTCCTGATCTCCTTCCCCCAACTCACTGATGCTGGGTACACACGCCCTGCTCAGGGTGTTGGCTAACACCAGTAATTGTTCTGGACAATATTTGATCTCTACCCGCCATTGCTGTGTGTGCTGCAGTGTCTTTGGAGCACTAAGGAGAGACTTTGCTGTGGTTGTCTCTAGGGGTTTGTGGTCTGACTGTACTGGGTGACCACAGTTGTACTGATGGAATCGCTCCACTACAAATACCACACCCAGAAGCCCCTTTTCTATTCGTGGGTACCCCTGTTCAGCTCTCACTGGGCTCCGTTGGCGTAAGCAACTGGCTGCTCCTGCAAAAGAGCTACACCCAATCCTCTCTCTGATGCGTCACACTGGAGTGTCAGTGGCTCTCCTAGCTGGTAGTATTTCAGGACAGAGGCATTCATTGCCAGTTGTTTCACCGTGTCAAATGTTTGTTGTTGGAGACCTGCCCAGTCTCACTCAACATCCCGCCTTGTGAGCTGATCTATGAGTTCCGCCACTGCAGCCAGGTGCAGACAGAACTTGGGCAGAAAATTTATCTTTCCTACCAAGTGCTGTACCCCTTTAACATCCACTGGAGCTGGCATGTCTCTGACTGTCTTGATCTTGTTGTGCCCTGCTTTCAGTCCCTCTGCTCTGAGCAGCTGTCTAATGTATATCACTCATGCTGCTTAAGTCATATTTTTTCTGGGTTTAGTTTTATGTTCTTGTCCCTGCATTGCTGTAGAAAAGCTTGTCATTTTCTGTCATGGTCTCATTCAGCTCCTGTATCATTGCTCCCTTCACCTATAATGAGGATATCATCTGCAGTTATTTTCACCCCAGGCAGTCCTTTCAGCGCTTGTGTGAGCCTTCTGTGTGTAACGCCGACAGACCCCGGTTGTCTGTGGGCGGGATCAAACTTGGGACCTCTAGAGCTAAATGCATGAGTCTCTGCATGAGCTAAAAGCCACATGGTTCTTAGCTAAGGCTGTAGAGCAGACTCATTAATTTCTAAGTGTTCTTGGTGCACTAGAGGGGACAGAACACCACACCAAGAAGTTGTGTGTGGGTTACATGTGGAACACCTCCAGAGTTGGGCGTATGCCCGTCAGCATACGCAGCCATTTCTAGTGACCAAATAGTGCTGCAAAGGTTGTCAGCATGCGGTTCCTCACATCACAGACCATCAAGATTCTGGCTTTGGAAAGTTTTGACAAGATGTCATTAATTGTGGGCAGTGGATAGTGGCATCTTTTCAATGACCCACTGAGTGGGTTTGGGTCTATGCAGATGCATAATTTGCCTGGTGGCTTCTTTACCACCATCATGCTACTTACCCAGGCTGCATGGGGCTCTGCGGGTGCTGCATTACCCTGTTCTGCAGACATTCAAGTGCCTTGCATACTGGATTAGGCAGCTCCACTGGAGTTTTCCTTCATGGTGAGCATACGTGTTCCATTGTGGGGTCTACTTCCAGTCGCAGCTTCCTGTGAGGCATCCGTTGGCTTTGAAAAGATTCCCTGTGTGCTTTTAAAATTGTCTCTGCTGTCCTTGGAACATCCCCTTTTGCTTCTTGCACTGCAGCTATAAAATTCTGATGCTGCAACCCGATCAGATCAATGGCTTGTATGGCGCTGTTCCCCAAGAGAGGTCTCTGGTACATACCACACACTTCAGTTGGTACCATCTATTATTTTTCAGGTTAGACAGTATGAGGTCACTGTGACGGGTTTGCCCCCCTTAAGGTGCCACCTGATGTACTGAGAGACCACGGAGCCCGCCTGCTCTGCCAGCCTGGGCCCCCTTTACCCTGTCTTGCTGAGCCAGGCTCTTAAGCCTCCTCTAGCCCACACACAGGCAGGGCCACACCCAGCTGCAGAAAGACACAGATACTGAGATCCGCTCTGGGAAGACTCAGCTTAAGGGACTTGTACCAGCACTCAGGGACCCACCTCCCTTGGAGTGCAGACCCAAAGGTATTGTCTTGCGCTGTATAGAAAAATCCGCACAGCGCAAGCTCATAAAAATCCGCCTTCTCCCTCAATGTGAAGAGAGATATGCACAACTTCTCCTCCTGCCCCCGTTAGAAATTGCACAAACTGGGTTTAATAATAAACAAAACAAATTTATTGACTATAAAAGGCAGATTTTAAGTGATTATAAGAGATGGCAAACAAAACAAAGCACATTACTGAGCAAATAAAACAAAACACACAAACTAAACTTAATACACTAAAGAAATTGGCTACAAATAGTAATTTCTCATCCTAAATGTTGTTTCAGGCAGATTGCAAAGTTTCTTGAAAGCCAGCTGCACTGGCCTGCAGCTTGAAACTTCAGGTATTATTGCTCATAGGCTAGACACCCTTCCAGCTTGGGCTCAGCTCTTCTTCCCCCAGTTCAGTTCTCATTTCCAGGTGCTTCCCAGTATCTCTTTGGGTGGGGAGGAGAGTAAAACCACGATGATGTCACTCCCCTGCCTTATATAGCGCTTGTGTATGGTGGGAGCCCTTTGTCTTCCAGTGGAAAAAACACTGGCATTCCAAGGTGGGGGTTCAGTACCAGGTGACTCAGTCACATGTCTCTGTAGGGTCATAGCAGCCATTACTCACAGGCTGTTTAGAGCATCCTCAGGAAGACTAAGCTCTTTCACAATCCATTGTCTTTGCTGATGGGCCATCAGCCCTGTCTGTTTTTTTCATTGTTGTACCTGAAGGGGTAGTTTTGGGGGTTACCCAAAGTAGCACATTTGAAATATAGATACATGGTCCATATTCCCTCGCTTCAGATACAAACATAATACATGTATACAAATTGGATAAACACATTCAGTAGATCATAACCTTTTCCACGATACTTCACATGACCCCTCTTGCGTAAAACATATTTTAGTTATGCCATATTCATATCGTAACAATATTTCCGTGAAGAATATGGGCTGTAATGTCACAGTCACGTTTTCCTATGTGCTGCATTGTGCTTTCATTGCATTATTAAAATATGCCTGCTTTTTGTAATGGGTGTGATCAAGTCCATAAGCCACTATGGCATATATGAAGTTACGAGGGTGCAAGGGGAAGTTACCCAAGTCACTTACTGCATGAAGCAAAAAGTGTGTTACAGTATAACAAACTACAGAAAAAATATAGAAGGCCTGTGCTGCTTCATAAGTGATATGAGGAGATAAGCAAGTGGCAAGAAGAATACAGACCTCTAATCAGAGGTGTAAAAAGAGTGATAGAAGAGACAACAGGGCATATCGGGGGAATAGCTCAGTGGTTTGAGCATTGGCCTGCTAAACCCAGGGTTGTGAGTTCAATCCTTGGTTGGTCCTGCTTTGA
This sequence comes from Chelydra serpentina, assembly GCA_037349315.1. NCBI lineage: Eukaryota > Metazoa > Chordata > Testudines > Chelydridae > Chelydra > Chelydra serpentina. The sequence goes on along the minus strand of JBAIAC010000004.1, from coordinate 18,201,244 downwards.
GCAGAGGGTTGGACTAGATGACCTCCTAAGGTCCCTTCCAACCCTGATATTCTATGATTCTATGATATATTGACAGAAAATTAATGCTAGTCAAAGGGGTGATCTTTCAACCTTGTATAAGACTATCAAACAGCTAACAGGAAACGTTAACAGTACTGGAGGCCCTATCAAGGATGTAATTGGAAAGATTATCTGCACAGAAGAACAACAAAGGAAAATATGGGAAGAACATTTTCATGCTCTTTTAAATTGACCAAGCTCAAGCAAATGACTACAAATATGTGATGAAGACCTACCACTAGACCTTGGTATTGATTTAGGAGACATTACAATGAAATAAGTTAGAAAAGCTGTCAGTAAATTCAAAAACAGGAGAGCACCTGGAGAGGATAACATTACCAGAGAGATGCTTAAAGCAGGTGATGAAACAGCCCTCCAGACTTTCCTTGTGTTTTTGAATAGAATATGGAGTGAAGAAAAGAACCCAACCTACTGGAAGAGGTAAAATTGCCAAAGAAGGGGGACCTTACCAACTGCAATAGCTAGAGAGAAATCACATTACTTTCAGTGCTTGAGAAAATCATATACAACATCAAGAAACAAATAGCTCTCCAACTTAGAGGGGAACAAGCAGATTTTAGAGCACTGAGATCATGTGTAAACCATACTGTCATTCCTCAGACATATTATAGAATAGAGGGCAGAGTCTCAAACACAGTGTCTTGTGATAAATTTTATAGATTTCCAGAAGGCTTTTGCCAGCATACACAGAGAGTTTTTGGAAAATTATGGCTTACCCTGGAATACCAGCAAAAATTATTAGACTAATCAAAGATCTATATGGTAATGCCAAATATGCAGTCAGAGGTGGTGATAACATCAGCCAATGGTTTGCAGTGGCAAATGGAGTAAGGCAAGGATGTATTATGTCCCCACTATATTTGTGCTGTTCATTGATTGTGTCAAAGTAACCACAGAAATCAATCAAGGAATTTTATGGACAAATGATAAAGCACAATCAGATAATCTCGTTTTTGCTGATGTCATTGTTCTGCTCAGTTCAACACATTACTTAATGGAAGAAAAGGCCCAACTTTTGGCAGACACAGCAAAACAAGTTGGGTTGTTCATCAACAAAGGGAAGACAAAATATATGGCTATCAATATTCCAGAAGCAACCATCAGAGTAGATGGAGAAACACTATGTAAGTTATTTTACTTAGCTGGGGAGTGAGTTGTGCAATGATGGTGACACCATGGTAGACATCAAGCAACGAATATCAAAAACAGCAAACAATTTTTATAAACTTTACATTTGGAAAAGTACCATGATCGTTATGATACAAAAGGATGTATTTTTAACACCAGCTTCGTATCAAGTCTGTTCTCCTCTGTGGAGCAGAGTCATGGAAATCCATCACACCAATTTATAAGAAGGTCAACTCATACCAAAGTAAATGCCCGTAGAAGATTTTGAGACTCTATTGGAAAGAGTTTATTACAACATCAGAAATTCAAAGTAAAGCACACCAACTTAAAGTATCAAACATGGCAGGACGACGACGATAGACATATTTAGGACATTCTTTAAGGATGCCACCAACATGACTTTCACGTCAAGTTATAATATGAACACCAGCTGGAAAGTGAAAAAGAGGATGAGCTAGAGAAACATTATGTAGAGCAACAGAGAAAGAAGCTTATTCCGTCAACATGCCACTCAGAAGCCTGAACAGACCAACACAAGACCAAAATAAATGGTAGAACCTGGTGGACGCTCTATGCACTTGAAGCCAGGGTGCGTGATAATGAAGAAAGAAGTGCTGCTTCCTACAGAGGGGAGCTAGATGAGTCTGAATCTTGGTTGGGGAAGAGAGGGAACAGTCTCTGAAGCATGTCATCCATCTTCCCTTGGACCCCACTAAAACTGTTCCATTAGGGATTCACAAGGTTCCGTGCGAGCCCAAAGGTTGGGATAGGGTGGACTCAAGGAGCAGGACCTCTTCACAGTGTGCTACACTCCAGAGGAGGTTGGTATCTGTACCTAGGTTGATGCTACTTTAGCATTAACTTAGACTCAGCGCCTGCACCCCATAGGCCAGTGCCAGCCATGTTGTAAAGAGGGGAAGTGCTGGTGCCGAAAGGCCTGTCCCTCATAGGATAGGAGCTTCCCTGTTGCTACCGGAGTTGTCTATAGTTGCTAGATAAGGTGCCAGTAGATGGCTCTCAAGAAAAGCTTCTTGTTGTGCCCTACAAATGGCTCCCTCAGAGTGCTTGTTATATCAGCCCATAAAACATGTGGGTCTTTGGTGCCAGGAGGCAGAAGCACCACCCCATTGCCTCCGATGTCTCCCCAAGACACCTTGCCTAACATATGTTAAAAACTTGACAAGACGAACTTTGTAGATCATTTCTTCAGGTATTTCTTTAGAAGGAACAGTATGGCCCATGGAAAGTAAGAGAGGAAAGCTGCATTTCTTAGCTTAGAAGTCATTGAACTTTCAGAGCCAGGGAACTGATTTTATGTGTTTAACGGGGACAAGTGCACTTCCCTCTGATTCAGATGTAAAAATAAATAGTTTCCTTCTTTAAAAATGTGTTTCTGGTGTATTTTGAATGTTGACAGATCACTGTGTAGCTGATGATCAGTTAGTTAATGTTTGTAAACCACTTTGGAGATGTACAGCGCTATATAAGTACTAAGCACTACTATTATTATGAGTACACTTCAAGATCCTTAGATACCTGCTGGGAGTGCAGCAGACACGATCTTAATCTATTAATAGCCCTCTATAAGTGCAGTTGCTCAGAGACTGCCAAAACATTGCTGTTGTAGAATAATTCTCTTTTCCAAATAGCATGGGTGTCACGAATGTTAATAACACGGAGGCAGAATTAATCCTCTCATCTTCTTCCCATTTTTTGTACATACAGTGTGTGAGAGAGTCTGTCTCCTTACAATGACAGGAGAAAATCTTGTCCCACTAAAACTCCAATCATCTGTGTAAAGTCTTTAATTTGGGATTTGAGTGCCAGATAATTAGTAGCTGCTTTGTGAGTCCCTTGGCCAAATTAATAGATGAGATTGTAAAAGGTTACTAGAATTGGCCTTTAATCTTATCAGCATTTTTCCTTTATAGAATGCTGTAGATAGTTATATTGTCCTATTTTGAGGAAGAGGGTGGAGGAGAAGGTCAAGAGACTAAAATTTGTGAATGTAGGGCCAGATCCTCAGCTGGTGTAAACTGGCATAGCTCTGTTGACGTCAGTGGAGCTATGTTAACTTACACTGGGGCAGAGGATCCGGTTCATACTCTCTCATATCAGCAGTTCCTGCAAATTGGTGTAAAGCAGTGTGGAAGAGTAGATGAAAAAATCTGCCCAGTGAGCAAGATAGCATCTGTAAAAGAAAAATCGCAAAACACAACTGCAACAGGCTTTGCAGGTAGAGTAAGCCAACGGAAGTTGAGTTAAGGTCAGTAGAGAATGTAAAAGGGAGGAAACGGCAAGTAGGGCCGTGAGAAATACATTTTTATCTCAAGTGCACACGTGGACACACACACACCTCATTAGTGTAAGCTTGTGACATCTGAAAGTAGGTTGGGGATATTGACATGGAATGTACTGGAGACGTACATTCAGAGCAATTTAGAGTCAGATGTAATGATCATAATGTATCTGATTTGAAGCATAGAAGGCTCAGTCTGTCCTGAAAAGACCCCACTGCTTGAAACTGGCCCAGCAGAAGCCAGAGGGGCTTGGTGCCAATCAGCGCTAATGTGAGGGACAAGGATTCTGCAAAGGGTAAAGGATCAACAGTGCTGGAACACTGTGGGCCAGGAGAGGAGTGAGCACAGTCAGTCTAACAGCAGGACATAGGGTAGCATTTCTGGGGGGCTGGGCAGAGATGATCTGGGTGTCAGGAAGTCTGGGTTCTATTCCCATCTCTCACACTGGTTTGCTGTGTGAACTTTGGCAAGCCAGTTTCCCTCAGTGACTCCATCTATACAATGAGGACTATAATGCTCCCTGCCTTTGTAAAGTGCATTAGAGATACTGCTTCTGACACACACAGCAGTAGTTATACAAGATGTTCTTCTCTTTGCAGTGTTGCCAGACATATCCCTGTCCACCTGCCCATGCCTCTCAGCATTACAGAAGCCCATTGTTATTCTTCAGTCTGTCTATCTAATCTATTTTTGCCTCTATCACTGTGGTATCTTGGGCCTGGTCCACACTGGGGGTGGGGTCGATCTAAGATACGCAACTTCAGCTACGAGAATAGCATAGCTGAAGTCGACGTATCTTAGATCGAATTAAAAGTACTTACTGCGGGTCCACGTGGCACAGGCAGGCTCCCCCGTCGACTCCGCTTACTCCTCGCGCCGAGCTGGAGTTCCGGAGTCAACGGGGAGCACTTCTGGGATCGATTTATCATGTCTACATGAGACGCGATAAATCGATCCTAGAAGATCGATCACTAAACACCGAATCGGGTGGGTAGTGTAGACGTACCCTTGGAGTTACCCCCTCCCGAGCAATCACTACTCTTGTTATCAAAATAAATTTACCTATATTGTTTAATAAATTCATAGATTTCATGTGCGGAAGGGACCATTATGGTCATTTAGTCCGACCTCCTCCATAATATGGGATTCAGAATTTCACCCGGTAATTCCTGCATCTAGCCCATATGTTGGGGTTCAGCTATTTCAAATATATGCATAAGTTCATATGCCAAAAGACTACAGTCAGGATCAACACCCCATCATGACAGGCACTGTATCAAGACATGATAAGAGACAGACTTCTTTCCCCGAAGAACCTACAATCTAACTAGACCACACACACAGTGGTAGAGAAGAAATATTATACATCTTTTACAGATGGGGAACTGGGGCATAGAGATCAAGGGTACATCCACACTAGCCGCCCAATTCGGCGGGTAGCGATCGATGTTCTGGGATCAATTTATCGCGTCTCATGTAGATGCGATAAATCGATCCCAGAAGCGCTCCCCGTCAACTCCGGAACTCCAGCTTGGCGCGAGGAGTAAGCGGAGTCAACGGGGGAGCCTGACTGCACCGCGTGGACCTGAGGTAAGTAGTTTGTAATTCGATCTAAGATACTTCGACTTCAGCTACGCTATTCACGTAGCTGAAGTTGCATATCTTAGATCGATCCCACCCCCTAGGGTGGACCAGCCCTAAGTGACTAGCCTCAGTTTACACAGCCAGTTTGCAGCAGCACTGGGAAATGAACCTTCTGAGCACAGTCTAGTGCCTGAACCACACAATCATTCCTCCTGTCCTGACATAAGACATTTTTTTCAAAGGGGGATTTTTTTTCTTTTGCCTCAGAAGAGCAGTGTGTGAAAACTGTTCCTGGATTCCCGACCTATTAGTCAGACTCCATCTCCAATCATAATAGTCAAGGCTCTTAAAAGCTGCTGCAGTGAGGCCATAATATTCCTGTCCATGGTTTGGTAGGATCTCTTTTGATATATAGCACTGCACTCATCACTGCCATTGTCAGATAAGCAGCAGCATGAAGATGGAAAGTCTCCCGTGTTAATTTTCAAGGGGCATGCTCTCAAGCTGATACACAGGGCATTAGCCCCCCTGTGTTGAGTCAAGACTCAAGCCCATAAAGGATGTCAGCCGTTGTACACTTGCGGTAATCAGATTTGCTGGTCACTTAGTACCAGCATTCCCAGCTGCACTTAAAAATGTGTTCAGAATAGAAAATGTTGGAAGGGAGGACAGCTTAAATACTTGACAGCCGTTTTTCAGGCCAAGCAAGATGTGCTTTTTATTCCAGAAGCCAGTGTGCAAGGAGAATCCTCCCAGCATGCTAATGTGGAGTTGGTATTTGAGTAGGCTTTTACCACCGCAGATGTTGGTACTGTCACGGCAATTAAACTTTCCAGCTGGGCTTCCCTGTGCGTGAGGAGCTACTGTTATGATGATGATGATTATTATTTGTATTGCCCTCAGGCTGCAGTCAGGATCGGGCCCCCATTGTGCTGAGTGCTGTACCTCTGCAAATGAAGAGGCAGCCCCTCCTCTGTACAGTTTACAGTTTAAAAATGAAGGCCATTTCATTTCATCTCGGAGTCACAGTGCAAGGAGAAGCGCCTGGATGGGGGGGAAATAGATGCAGAAAGAAGTTGTTTAATAACAGCTGGTCCTTCTCTCTTCACCCCATCTTCTCTGTTGTCAAACTGTGGCAGCTGCAAAGGCATCTGACCAGCAATGTCCTTCATCAGCGTCACCGTACATCTGAAACTCAGGCGCACTCTTATTTTGGTGCCTGAGTGGGGCCAGAGCTTCTGTATTTGGAAATAGAACGAGGAGTACTTGTGGCACCTTAGAGAGTAACAAATTTATTTGGGCATAAGCTTTCGTGGGCTAAAACCCACTTCATCAGATGCATGGGGTGGAAAATACAGTAGGAAGATAGATAGATAGATAGATATACATATATACATACACATATACATATATACATACACATATACATATATACATACACACACAGACACACACAGAGGACATGAAAAGATGGGGGTTGCCATACCAACTCTGAAACTAAGCAATTAAGGTGGGCTATTAGCAGCAGGAGAAAAAAAATATTGTAGTGATAATCAGGATGGCCCATTTCAAACAGTTGACAAGAAGGTGTGAGTTAACAGTAGGGGGGGAAATTAGCATGGGGAAATAGTTTTAGTTTGTGTAATGACCCATCCACTCCCAGTCTTTATTCAAGCCTAATTTAATGGTGTCCAGTTTGCAAATTATTCCAGTTCTGCAGTTTCTCGTTGGAGTCTGGTTTTGAAGTTTTTTTGTTGAAGAATTGCGACTTTTAGGTCTGTAATTGAGTGTACAGGGAGGTTGAAGTGTTCTCCGACTGGTTTTTGAATGTTATAATTCTTGATGTCTGATTTGAATGTTGCTCTAAAGGTATATGTAGGGCTACTCACCTGTTTCCTCAGCCCAGGAAGGACTTAGAGGACCCCAAAGTCTCTTTTAGGCCCTGCTCTCAGGGCACGGTTTATTCATTCAAACAAAAAACTTGCAAAGTAACACAAAACAAGGCTATTCCCCCGACCAGTGCAGGCTGCAGGGGCCCAGCAGCCTTTCAGTCTATGCTTCAGCTCTCCCTGCTCCGGGGACAGTCAGAGGAGCCAGCTTCTCTCCTTCCAGCTGCGCTCCCTCAGCCTTTATAGGCATCACTTGACCTCTTCCCAGCTGGGTCTGAAAACGGAACAGGGCTGGCTGGCTCAGGCCTCTGGCCTGTAGGGGAGCAGACCACCCTGTTACAGCATATGTCATCCTTGGCTGAATGGACATGTTAGAAATGGTGGCCAGCTGTGGAATTCACATCAGGATCCATATCAGATTCCCAACCCCACCCCTAAAATGAAGTTGGGGGAGAAATTAAGGTTGCGGGGGTTTGGTTCAGGCTCCTCCCTGGATGTAAGTCAACCCAATTTGCTGGGCTGACTTCTATGTTATACTTAGAGCATCCAACTAAAAGGGCTAGTCTACACTTACCGGCTGGATCGGAGGCGTCGGATCGATCTTCTGGGTTCGATTTATCGCGTCTTCTCTAGACGCGATAAATCGAACCAGGAAGTGCTCCCCCGTCGACGCTGGTAATCCAGCTCGCCGCGAGGAGTAAGCGCTGTCGACGGGGGAGCCTGCGCGCCGCGTGTGGACCACAGGTAAGCTCGAACTAAGATACTTCGACTTCAGCTACGTTATTAACGTAGCTGAAGTTGCGTATCTTAGTTCGACAGAGGGGGTTAGTGTAGACCAGCCCTAAGTGTCTCTTTAGATTATTCCAGTCTGGCAGTAAGAGTTGACTGTCTATGGGCTGGGTCCACACTTGGGGCGGGGGGGATCGATCTAAGATACGCAACTTCAGCTACGTGAATAACGTAGCTGAAGTCGAATATCTTAGATCGATTTCAAAAGTACTTACCGCTGGTCCACACGGCAGCAGGCAGGCTCCCCCGTTGACTCCGCTTACTCCTCGCACGGAGCTGGAGTTCCGGAGTCGACGGGGAGCGGCTCTGGGATCGATTTATCGCATATAAGTACCCTAAGGGGGCATATAAGTACCCTAGATACAATCAGAGGAATGGAAGGGACTTCTAGAGGTCATCTAGTCCAGTCTTCTGCACTCAAGGCAGGACTAAGTATAATCTAGACCCACCTCTGACAGGTCTCTCTCTATCTTGCACTTAAAAATCTCCAATGAGGGAGATTCCACAACTTCCCGTTTCAATTTATTCCAGTGCTAAACCACCCTGACAGAAAGTGTTTTCTTAATGTCCAACCTAAACTGCCCTTGCTGCAATTTAAGCCCACTGCTTCTTATCCTATCCTCAGAGGTTTTCTCCCTCCTACTTGTAACAACCTTTTATGTACTTGAAAACTATTATCGTGTCCCCCTCAGTCTTCTCTTCTCCAAACTAAACAAACCCAATTTTTTTCACTCTTCCCTCCTAGGTCTTCTTTTCTAGACCTTTAATCATTTTTACTGCTCTTCTCTGGGCTGTCTCCAATTTGTCCACATCTTTCCTGAAATGTGGCGGCCAGGACTGGACACAGTACTCCAGCTGAGCCCTAATCAGCGTGGAGTAGAGAAGACAAATTACTTCTTGTGGCCTGCTTACAATGCTCCTGCTATTACATCCCAGGATGATGATTGCTTTTTTTGCAGCAGTGTTACACTGTTGACTCATATTCAGTTTGTGATCCACTATAACCCCATATCCCTTTCCGCAGTACTCTTTTCTAGGCAGTCATTTCCCATTTTGTACATGTGCAACTGATTGTTCCTTCCTAAGTGGAGTACTTTCTATTTGTCCTTATTGAATTTCATCCTATTTACTTCAGACCATTTCTCTAGTTTGTCCAGATCATTTTGAATTTTAATCCTGTCCTCCAAAGCACTTGCAACCCCTCCCAGCTTGGTATCGTCCTCAAATTTTCTAAGTGTACTCTCTATACTATTATCTAAATCATTGATGAAGATATTGAACAGAACCGTACCCAGAACTGATCCCTGTAGGACACCACTCGATATGCCCTTCCATCTAGGTTGTGTTTCCCTAGTTTATTTATGAGAAGGTCATGCAAGACAGCATTAAAATCCTACTAAAGTCAAGATATACCACATCTACCACTTCCCCTTTGTCCACAGGGCTTGTTACCCTGTCAAAGGAAGCTATTCGATTGGTTTAACACAATTTGTTCTTGAAAAATCCATGCTGTCTGTTACTTATAACCTTATTATCATCTACATGTTTGCAAATTGATTGCTTAATCATTTGCCCCATTATTTTTCTGGGTTCTGAAGTTAAGATGACTGGTCTGTAATTCCTCCAGTTGTCCTTATTTCCCTTTGTATAGACTGGGACTATATTTGCCCTTTTCCAGTGCCCTAGAATCTCTCCCGTCTTCTATGACTTTTCAAAGATAATTGCTAATGTCTCAGATATCTCATCAGTCAGCTCCTTGAATATTCTAGGATATATTTCATCAGGCCCTGGTGACTTGAAAATATCTAACTTGTCTAAGTAATTTTTAACTTGTTCTTTCACTATTTTAGCCTCTGATCCTACCTCATTTTCACTGGCGTTCACTATGTTCGCTGTCCAATCACTACTCACCTTTTTGGTGAAAATTGAAACAAAAAGGTAATTTAGAACTTCTGCCATTTCCATATTTTCCATTATTTCTCCCCTCCCCTTCAGTAATGGGCCTACCCTGCAGAGAATTCACTCTGCTGCCGGTTAGGTGGAATTTTAAAGCCACAGCACTATAGCTACAAGAAACTTAAAATCCTTAGAGGTGTGTGCCACAGAAAATATTCTTACCAGATAGAACTGGAAAATGCAGGACTCACCCAACAGGGGTAGTGTTTCCATTTCCTTTGCATGGTGTTTACCAGATCTCAGGCCTCCTGCAGTTTTTCCTTGATGAGGAAAGGGTTGTTCGTGCTCAGAAATGCAAATTGTTGCTCTTTAAATCACTCACTTTTTTCTGTTGCAAAACAAAACACAATTTTCACAAATTTTCCCACCTCCACTGACGGTGAGGGGAGAGAACAGCAAAAAAAAAACCTCCTAAAATGTGTGGTTTTTTTACATCCCTTGTGACAGTTTTCTCCTAGATTAGCGTCAGAGACCCAGGAGATTAAATATCAACTCTACCACATAAAAACCCAAACAACATGGAAAGGGGATTTAAGAAATTCCTTTTGAGAGCTCAAATAATACTCTCCTCCTCCTTCTCTTCCCTCTCCTTCGCCACAGACAGCCTTCTAAATCCCTGCCTGTCTTTTTAATGGGCTTTTGTGTTGCACAAACCAGCAAAATGGAGGAAATGGGCAAGCATGAAGTTCTAAAGCACAGATTGCTCTTCTGATGCTTGGTGCATGTGCCTCTCTCCCTCCACCTCCGGTATGTCTCAGGTGTTCATAGGGAAATAGAGATGACTCTAAATTGCTCTCTGAAGGCTCAGCCCATGCTCTCTCATTTCTTCCGAGTGTCGCTAACACTCCAGATAAACAAAGCACTTACAGTTGTTTTGCTGGGGCTGAGAATTTTTGGCCTGCAATACTTGCTGGGTCCTTTTCTGCCACCTCTTTCAGTCCCAGAGGCTCCAGCCTTAGCTCACATGTGCACTTATGTGCACGTTCCCAATAAGATCCTAAACAGCTTCCAGAATCACCGTGTGGTTGCAGAAACTCTGCTGACGCTCACACCAGGCGACCATGGAATGTTCTTGGCAACTCTGTTGGACTGCTGCTGGGGTCTGCTCCAACAACCTTGTACCACTCAGGTGGTGCAAAGCAGCCAGAAAGCTTGATTAGTTGGCTCACCGAGGATTTGCCTTTTAAAAGGGGGAATCCTTGATCGTGTAGAGCTGAAATAGCACCTCTTATGCTAGTCCCTTCCCAGCCCCTAGTGCAAAGGACATGGCAGGAGCATTTCTACACCATCGTAATCTCCAGCTGCTGGAATAATCCCTTGGAACTGGGGGCAGCTAGGCATAAACCTGAGCAGCCCTGAGGCTTCTCTGAATTACGCTGTGGACTGGACCCCCGGCAGCTGGGAATCACAAAGGTGGTTTCTAGAGTCTTTTCTCCCCCCAACTACTATGAGCATATTTTAGCTGCAGTTGAGGACACAGCCCTGTATGACAGGTTTCCTCAGGCCCATTCTTTGACACAGGCACAAGTAGGTGAATGACAGAAGTGAACTCGTTAGGTAAAAAGCACACAAGCGTGTAGGGGCCTGTTTACCTGTTTGGTTCTTCAGCAAACAGCTACTTGCTGTTTATCTTTTGCTGCTAGTTTGACAAGATTAAGTCTTATAAATGTTAGTTGAAATTCAGGTCTATTTTCTAGGTTAGGAATATGTTGCATAGCAGTAGTGAAGGGGAATGTCGCTTCACTCGCTTACAACTACAGTCCATTAGCTTACTATTGTGATACAAACATGCTCAGCAGGGCAGAGGGCCCCTAAGGCTGTACAGGAATAGTCATAAATATCAGGAATGGACAAGAACAGCAGAGAAATTCTAGACAAATAAACTGGCTATGATCAGGCCAGGCTATTTTACAGTAAAGCATGAGACCATTTCTGAGAGTCTTTGAGTAAAGAATTACAGCGATTTTGCTGATAGCAGCTTTGCCTTTTTCCTCTCCCCACAATCACATCTTCAACTTGGACCTCCCTGTAGGTCTTCATATACAGGCTATGTCTAAGGCCTTGTCTGCACTAAAGGAGAAAGTCGATCTAAGCTACGCAGTTTGAGTTACGTGAATAGCGTAACTCAAATTAACATAGTTTAGATCTACTTACTACGGGGTCCACACTATGCTGTGTCGACAGGAGACACTCTCCCGTCGACTCCCCTTCCTCCTCTCGATCTGGTGGAGTACCAGAGTCAACGTCCGAGCGATCGGCGGTCAATTTAGCAGGTCTTCACTAGACCCGCTAAATCGACCCTTGGTGGATCAATTGCCGCAGTGTCGATCTCAGCTACATAGTGTAGACAAGCCCTTAGTCTTGCAGACTTTTTTCTGCTTAACATTTCTAAGGTACAGCCTTTCCTATCCCTCAATGCAGCTAAAACTCTCATCTAGACTCTCCTCCTCCTGCATCTCAATTACTGCAACATCCTTTTCTCTGGCCTTGACAAATTCCATCTTGCCTCGCTCATATCAATTCAGAATGCTGCTGCACAGATCCTTTTCCTAGCTCATCCCTTTGACCATGTCACCTCTCTCTTGGCATCCCTCCACTGGCTCCCCCTGCTCTACTGTATCAAACATAAGATACTTGTCTTCACTTTCAAGTCCCTTCACAACCAATTCCCGCCTTTCCTACCATCTCTCATTCAGGCGGTGAGGTTGACTCCCATCTGTGACTGGTACATGATGCCAGCCTCCATCGCCTGATTGTTAACATTTTTAACAGGCATCTTTGGGCTTTCTCCCATGCTGACCCTAGTGCTTGGGAGGAACTCCCTATAAACATCTGCAAAACTAACTCATTATCCAGTTTCTGTCCACTTCTCACCCACCTGTTCTAGAGGTGCATACACATCCCTACTCACCTGAACACAAGGTCTGGGAAGCCGGTGTAAGATGGGGGAGTCTTACTCCCTTGCGCAGATGTGCAGCCAGACTCAGATTACAGTTTTGCTAGTAGAAATAATGTTAGAATACAGATATGTTCCCCGTCCCGTATAGGAAGACCTTTTTGTAAGCCAGAGACATTGTAACACCTTAACTTGTAAAGAAGCAGCAGATGACAATCAATCTGGATAATTTTCCAAGTATTTCGTATTGTGTTTGCTCAGTTAAGGTGAAATTCCCCATGTGTAGATGGTCTTCACATTGCCAATGTTTGGAGAGCTTACATGACACAGAGCTTGATTGGCACCTCACTGGTGCCCATGCTGTCTTTCTGCACAGGGATGGATTTCATCCTTATAGTGTCACCCATGGATATAGTGACACTGTTTTTCCTTTCTCCTTACTGTACTGCATCCTCAATTTAATATCAGATAGCATGTGTGGTGTGCACATGGTTAGTGCTAGTCATGCATACAGTGCTGTCATTGTTCACACCCCTTCTATACAATAATCAATTTTAGTATTAAGCAACACCTTGCTTGTGTATTCTGTAGCATTCAATATAAGGAAGCCAGTGGGAAAGGATCATCACCCAAAGTTCTCTGCATCTATATACTGCAGTGATTGGAGTAATACAAAACTAGAGATTCATGCCAAAGTCCAATACAACTACTCAAGCAAACCTATCCCTGACTTTTTTGATGTAGTATCTCATGAATATACCATTATTTTTCATACGGCCCTCTGGATAATGCTACAACAAAGAAAACTCCGGTTATATGCAATTAACAGAAAAGTATTCAAGAATTTAAATGGTCTCCTTTAAATGAGCTCCTTTAGGAAAGTTATCTTTGTGGATATGTAATAAGGAGGGTAGGGGATATCTTTGAGGAAGCTGTGTTTGCCTGTGGGAGAAGTACTTACAAAGGCTTGACAATCTAAAAATTCCTCTCTGAAATGTCTCTCTTGTTGGGCAATTGAACCTGCAGTAATTAAGCAGTGTTTTGTTCTGGTACAGGTTTGTTTACATTTGAGAAAATGCAATGGCAGAATTAAAATTTAATAATATGGTAAATAAGATCTGAATAATTTACTCAGAACTAATAAAATGAACATTGACGATTGCATTTCTAAGACTGGAAGAAAAGCCTTACTTCCAAAATTATATAGACAGTGTTCTCTTTTTATTGTTGGACCAAATGAATTACACAGAAATCATCGCAAAAGAAAACATATATTTCTATTCAGAGACCCTAGAAAAGGTAAAGCATGAACCCAGTTTTAAAGATAAATTTAAACAGTACATAACTTATGAATTGGTGAATAATGATTTTTAAATCCTATGTACCAACTTTTCCCTAAAAGTCATTTTGTGCATTTGTGCACTGTTTCACATGTATGCATTTCTTTGTTGCTCTTGCACAAAAAATAATACAGGGCCTAGTTCTTTGCCATTGAAATCAATGGGAGTTGCACTATATCATAGTTCATGACAAGGCTATTTGTATTATTTATTTATTTGTTACGAGAGCACCAAGAGGCTACTAATCAAGGATCAAGGTCCCATTGCACTAGGCAATGTACACACATATAATTTTAAAAAAAAATTGCCTGCCCCAAAGAGTTTGCAGTCTGAGAGCACAATTCATTAGTAGTGAATGATTTTTCCCTACAGTATGTTTCTGAGTTCTTTCTCTGAGACAGTTATAAACAGCTCAGGTTCTGGACCTCTTCCCCCATTTATTGAGGAAGATATTTTATATTAATTTCATAATAATTTAGTTATACTGCAAATAAAGAGAAGCTCATTAAATAAATTTAGCAAAAGAATAATTTAATTTCTTTTTCTTAAAAGAAAGAAAGAAAGAGGCTTGTCTCATTTGCAGCAAGAAATAAACTACCAGGGACATTGGCTTGACTACAGACCATGAACTTCAGCAATTCATGAGCCAAAAATAAACAGAAGAAGTCTGTTTGATCCCCTTCACCATAAAAGAATGAAAGCAGAACTCAATGCTGCAAACCAATATTGTATATACGACACCGGAACATCCCATCAGAACTGCCCCTAACCCAGTTTTCCATAGAGAACAGTGGCATAACTCTAAATTTGTAGCACAGCCATCCACACAAAGGTTGGAGGGAACTCTAATCCAACATAGTAGAACTACTCTGCCACAACTCCAGAGTGTGACAGGCACAACTGCTCATCTCATATACATACAGATTGAAAAGAGTATGTTCACTAATTGACAATGAACATTTCCTGCAACCTATGGAGAGTGTGGTGCTGCATGCAATAATGTCCTATGTCATGACAATACTGTATTGAAAAGCACCCCTCAGGCTGCATAGAGGTTCCACAAGAAATGGAAAGTATTGTTGGATGTTGAAGAAGACAATCTGTATTCCATATACCCTGAACTTTATGTACTTACACAGATACATTCACTCTCTGTAATATAGTCACCTTGAATGGTAAAGTAGAAGTGATGGGGCCAGAATAAGTGTTAATTCTAGCCACCGATATAAAAATTGTGAGATTCTTGACAACATTTTATCTACTGAAATTTGCGTTATTTTCTTTCATTGCAAAATGGTATGGCATAGACTACCAATAGTCCAGCACAACTAACAATGTGCAGTAATAGTTATTCTTATAAATAATGAAAGAAAAAAATGATAGCGCCAGTGGGAGTAGTGCAAGATGATAAAAAGGAATAATCCAGATGAACCCATAGAATCAAGATATGAAGCGACAGTTAAAGAGGAAGGCAGAAAAGCTGCTGTTCACGTATCGGTTTGCCTCTTGTGGCTTGACTGAGTAATTCTAATAGTTTGCTACTTATCTGCCACTAAAGGAGATTAGATTAGAGGTTATCAGCGACTGTGTGGGGCGATGCTCCTTCAGTTCCCCTTAACGCCACACGGTCAGAGTCGGAATCCTAGTTCCTCCGTGTCAGTAGTCTGACTATGAGAATGCTCTCATCCGTTGTCTATCGTTAGCTAGGTCTCTGTTTTCTTTTTGTATAGACAGTTGATAGTTAGTGTAGTTAGTCTTGCCCCGCTCGGGGCCCACCCCAAAAAACCGGCACCTCGTGCCCTCACTCGTTCTCAGTGAGTGACAAGCAGTGTCGCTGCCTTTACTGCCTTGAGGAGGAGGGCCTTGATGCACTCTGTGAGATCTGCAACTCCTTTCTCCTGCAAACTGTCAACTATTATGCCTCCGGAAGTTCCTCATGGAGGAGGTTCTCCAGCAGCGAGCAGAAACCGGTAGAATTGACATTGCGCCACCCTTCCCCAGCGTTGAGTGCCCCACCGAACACCTCCCGCCCAGATCTGACATACTACCGATGCAGGACAAGCCCACACACGAGAGTTGGAAGCGCTCTCATGGGCACCACAGCAAGTCCCCATCGTGGACTGCCGGCAAGCACAACATTCCCTCACCAAGCCATGCCAGATTCCCCATTGCAAGGGTAAAGCTAAGAGGAAGAAGAACGCACTGGTACTGCTGCCTGCTGCACTGGATGCACACCAAGACAGCCCTCCACAGCGTGTGCCTCTGTCACAACCAGCATCTCCACACTCTGCACTGTGCATGACTCCACGTTTCAGCAGTCCTAGAGACATCCCCTGGACTCCGGGGTGCATCACACCTCTCCTGCCAATGGCGCACCTGGACTTACTGTATTCACCTTCTCTGCTGCTCATGGTACCATAACCCCCTACTCCAGTAGATGCACCACTGCTCCTGAGACAGAGACCACACCTAGCGGTTGCACAAGGATGACCCAAACAGACAGCTCCCCTGCTACTGGAGGGCTCCTCAGACTCTGACGTCTATTCCAAAGGGGATCTGTCCTCCTCTCCTGTTTCTTGGCACAGCTCGGACGCCTGTGCATGACCGGTGCACCCAGCAGGGTATGCCCCTGCAGTAGATACTCTTGGGGCCCTCCGTACCCCAGGACCTGACTCCATGGACCCATTGGCTGCACTGGGACCCGTACCACCAGCCAGACCCGCCTTCCCAGGCCTCACATCCTTCTGTCTAAACTCCTGCACTGGAAATATCAAGCTCTGACCTGGAAGGAGAACCAGAGTGGGTGCCGGTACCCCCAGTCCCAATGGCTGCCCTCCTCCTCTTCTGATGACACCATGATCTCCCCACACATCCCGATGACCATAGGGAATACCAGGAGCTGCTGCATCAGGTAGCTAGCGACTTGGATATACCCTTAGAGGAGATCCCACACCAAGACCACCAACTATTGGACATTCTCAGCTCAGGGGACCGTCTCCCATTGAACTTCCCATTAAGAACGGTATCTTCCAGCCTGCACGGGCAGTTTGGCATACGTAGACCTCATGTACCTCCACACCTAAAAGGGTGGAATGCCGATACTTTGTCCTATCCATGGGGACTGACTTTCTCTTTTCTCATCCCTCCCCGCCCCCACTTCGCTGGCTGTGCACACAGTGAGCATACAGACAAGGCAACACTCACATGCCTCTACCCCCCGAGATAGCGCAGCAAAATGCTTTGACCGCCTGGGCTGTAAGGTGTACTCCTCCACAGCCCTGCAGTTCTGCATTTCTAGTTACCAGGCTGTGCTAGTGAGCCTGGCATGCAGCGCAAGGCCCGCCTGCAGATCAGTGTCCTGAAGTGGCGAGCGGTCCATTATCTGTGCCCGCCATGTTCAGATCCTCTCTGACAATATGACTGCAGTGGACTATACTAACAGGCCAGGGGCACCAAGTCCCAGTTGCTTTGTGCGGAATCCATCCGCCTCTGGAATGGTGCATCTGCTACAATGTCATACTCCACGTGGCATACCTCCTGGGTATGCAGAACTCTCTGGCAGATGCACTCAGCTGGACCTGGTACCTCAATCACGAGTGGGAGCTACATGACTCCACTTTCTATTCCATCTGCCATGCCTGGGGCATCTCTCGCTGGGATTTTTCGCCACTCACAAAACCCACAAATTTCCCTTCTACTGATCCCAGCGGGCAAGGGGACGCAATTCCCAGGGCTATGTTTTCCTCCTTCCATGGAGGAACGGTCTCCATTATGCCTTTGCCCCGTTTTCCTCCTTCCATAAGTCCTGTGCAAGATCCATTGTGACCAAGCCATGATCCTACTAATAGCCACATTCTGGCCCCATCAGTTTTGGTTTCCAGACCTACTCAGACTCTTCACCCACCCCCCAATACACCTTCCCGTGCTGCCAAACCTCCTTACCCAGAACCAGGGCAGAATCTATCATCCTAGCCCAGGCCTGCTTCGCCTTCTGGCCTGGTTTTTGCATGGGGCTCACATGTAGGTGATGCCTGTTCAACGCTAGTATGGCACATACTTACGCACGGCAGATGAGCTTCCACACGGACAGGCTATGCAGCAAAATGGAAACATTTCACCTCCTGGGTGCAACGTCATCATCTCCCCCTGGGTGACGTCTCTGTCCCCACCATCCTGGACTACCTCCTAGAACTTAAGACCTCAGGCCTCACCCTCAGCTCAGTCCAGATCCACTTGGCGGCAATTAGTTCCTTCCTTCCACTGGTGAATGGCCATTTGGTGTTTACCTACCCCACCACCACCCGCTTTCTGAAGGGAATGATGAACAGCTTCTTTAAACTGGTCCTTAAACTTACACCCCCCCTGTGACCTCAATCTTGTACTCTCCGTCCTCCCCAGACCCCTCCTTTGAGTCCTTGGCCACGTGTTCCCTCTTCCACCTATCCATGAATGTCATCTCTCTCATGGCCATCACTTCTGCTAGGCTGGTCAGCAAATTGGCAGCCATGATGGCCAACCCCCATGTATATGATAATAATGATGTAGTGTTGCTGTTGTTGTTTTTTTCCTTCAACATAGTTTTCTCTGACTTTTCATGATTTCCCGTCCTTTGGTTACCATTACTGGCAAAGATTGGCTATCCACCGAAGCTGCTGAGCGTGATCCAATCTTTTCACGACAACATGAAAGGCACAGTACTGTATGATGGCTCATCCTCCGATGCCTTCGACATCCACAGTGGAGTAAAACAAGGCTGCGTTCTCGCTCCCACACTTTTCGGCATCTTCTTTGCAGCATTGCTGAAACATGCCTTTGGAAATTCCACAGAGGGAGTCTATCTCCACACCCGGTCTGACGGGAGACTTTTCAATCTGGCTCGACTAAAGGCCAAAAGCAAGGTACGGGAGGCAACAATCAGAGACATGCTGTTTGCAGACGACGCTGCCCTGGCCACCCACACAGAAACCGATCTCCAGCGTTTGATTGACCATTTTTCCAGAGCTTTCGAAGAGTTCGGGTTGACAATCAGTCTTCAGAAGACCAAAGTTATGGCTCAGGATGCAGAACATCCAAGCATTGCCATCAATGACTATGTGCTAGAGGTGGTCAGTCAGTTCACCTACCTTGGATCTACCATCACGGACAACCTCTCACTAGACCCTGTGATCAACCGTAGAATCGGCAAGGTCTTCACAATTTTGGCCAGTTTGTCACAGAGAGTATGGAACAACAACATGCTGACCATCAACACAAAGGTTGCTGTGTACCGCGCATGTGTGCTAAACACTCTTCTCTACGCCAGTGAAACTTGGACCCTCTACGCTTCGCAAGAAAAGAGACTGAATGCCTTCCACATGCGCTGCCTCCGTCGCATACTCGGGATTACTTGGAATGATCGAATGATGAACAACGAGGTGCTGGAACGTGCCAAGATCTCCAGCATGTTCACTCTCCTCCGTCATCGCCGCCTCAGATGGCTTGGCCATCTAAGTCGCATGGAAGATGCACGGATCCCCAAAGACCTGTTGTATGCCAAACTTGCCTCCGGAAACAGAGCTACAGGACGACCCCACCTTCGCTTCAAGGATGTCTGTAAGAGGGACCTGAAGACTGTTCAAATCGACAACAACAGCTGGGAAGAGCTCGCCCAGGACAGATGCAGATGGAGACATGCTCTGACCACTGGATTGAAAACTGGCGAAGACAAGCTGCAGCAGCTTGCCGAGGAAAAGCAGGTTCAACGAAAAAGGAAGCAGCGGCTCCAACCCACAGCTGACACCGCCTTCAAATGCAGCAAATGCACTCGAGACTGCCACTATCGTGTGGGGCTCTACAGCCACAACAGACGCTGCACAACCAACAACTAAACATTCCCCATGGGCGCATATCCATCGCCTCTCGAGACTAACGGACGTCAACAACAACAACTGGGGGAAGCTATAAAAAGCTGCCATTGTCAGCTCAAATACCGGGAAGGCACTTAATAGTGTGAGACAACAATGGCACTGTTTCCACCCATCCATCCCTAGTCGTATTCCCCAGCTACAGCAACAATCAGAAAAGTTTGGAAAAATGTTACTGTGCTAGAGAAACGTTGGCAGAGCACGTATTTGAATCTGTTCAACATGTTGGCAGTGGCTTGTGTGGCCTATTTTTAGACTCCATTAAAACATGGCCATTTGTTCTAAATTTATTTGCAACCAGTGAACATTGCTGCAGGATTTTCAGTTTGTCACGGAATTTAGCAATAATGCGCCATTGAATCGTGAGGGAGAGGAGGAGGGCTTGGATCCAATGTGCTCCACTGGTTTCACGAGGCCTTGGCTGTAACTGGGCCCAGTTACCCTTTCCAGTAGGAAAACCCATACGAGGCACCTAAGTGAGAGGAGATATATGTGAGGATGGGCGGGGGAAGAGGAGGAATAGGCCACAGGTATGGCCCACAAATCTGATAAATCCCTCAGGATATGCAAGAGGCCAACTTCATGTGCACTGAGATCTATGGATCACCCCCATTGTAGCAGCACTACCAAGGCTTCCCTAGCCCCTAGAACCCACTGAAAGGGGCATCCACTTAGCACAGAAGTGGGGGAGTGTGGTCACCGGAAAGTAACCCCCACCTTCTAACCAGGCACTAGAATAGAATTCTGTTTCTAGGTTCAGTCTGAGCCACTCCAGCCTAGATTTTTGTATCGAAGCAATCACTGCGGCACTTGCGGATTCCTAAAATAACAAGCTTCCCAAATCTGAAGCAAGGACAGGTCTAGTTCTGCATGAAGGCAAGTCAATTGGGTTTCCATTAGCACTCCTACGAGCTGTAGCATTCTTTCCCTGCAACACCAGTGATATGCAACATTTGGTTCAACTTTCTCTTGTGCGTTTTGAAAATTCAATGAAATTATTGACCTATGGCCAAAATTTTGAAACTAAATAAGTGGCTTTCAGCAGGGGATTGGACTAGATGACCTCCTGAGGTCTCTTCCAACCCGAATATTCTATGATTCTATGATTTGCAGTGTCGCTAAGAACCTACATTCCCATTGATTTTAGCTGGAGGAGCCGTTGTTCAGCACGTCTAAAATCAGCCCACTTAGGTGTCTTATGTGAAGCTGGATGATTAATTTTAGTCATCCAAGTTGGAAAATATTGGCCATACAACCATAACCCTCCTGGCAACTGAAATCCTTTTGTTAATGGACAATCATAATGGTAAACTGCATACAAAAGACCCAGCAATATATAAAACCTACAGGGCAAACCACTCGCACTAACGAAAAATTGTATTTGTAAAATAAAATGGCATCAATAATATTTTTTTAAAACAAAAATCCTACAACCCGCTATAAGCAGTTATCAAGAAAACCAGCTCTTTCTGTAGTTTTTTCTCATCTTCTGATTCTTGTATTTTATTCTACAAAACATTCCCTTTTTTAGCTTTGTCCTGTCTGAGAGGAAATACTTACTACAGATGAAGTGATATTTTTTTCCTCCTCCTGCCAAGGCATTTCCTTTGCTGTGCTCTGGAAATTTGCCAAAAAAGAAAGAGCAAACACTTCAGAATACATGAGGTGGACTGCATATCTAAATGCAAAGGAAAGATACAGTGCAGCAGCCAACTAGTGATGCAGAGATGTAGTGAAGGGTTTTGTTTGTTTGTTTGTTTGTTTATTCAAACTCAATTTGAAATTGTCTCATTTAGTTTGTGGGACCATTCAAATTACTTACAAAGGAAATTATAGGTTCTTTGCAGAGAGAATGCGCTTTGTCCTTTATTTTGTCTGCTTTAACGAGGTTGAAACTTGGCCAATATATAGTACCTCACTGATTAGAGAAGGAGGCTGAATAGAATGTTATTAGCCATTGCCCATTCTAATGTTATTGATAGCTCTGTTTAAATTGCATGGTCAGATGACAGGAAATTGATCGATTCTATCTTAGGCCCTGATCCCACAAGCCTGGCGTCCCACTGACTTCAGTGGATCTGGAAACAGGAGCAGGGTTTCCTCTGTGCAGGGCACTTTTCAGGACAAGAACCTGTGAGGCTTTTTCGGGGTGACCAGCACCGCAAACCAGTATGATACCTCTCTGCCTCAACAAGGGAGAGCTTTGCTGAGACAAACTGTGTGGCTGCTCCCTTCCACACCCGTTGTGCCACCCTCAGCAGCAAACTCCCTGAGACTCTGCCAGTTTTAGCCTTGCAGGTAACATTCAGTGAACCCAGTTCTCCAGAGACATCTCTTTGCAGTGTCCAGGTCTCTAGCCCTTCCAGCAAGACGATCCAGTGTTCACAGAATCAGAGGGTGCCACTGCCTGTATCCCCTAAGTGATGGATAACTAAGGGGTTCTCTCCCCCCATCTTTTTATAGTCCAGTATATTTATATGTGCTTTCCTGAAGGCTATCCCCACAAAGTTCTTCTCCCTTGCTCTTTGTCTCTTACTTGTTGACTTCCCACCACACCCCCTCCCTCCGCCGCCATTGACTCATATATGTATATCAGGGGTCTCAAACACGCGGGCCGCATGCGGCCCACGGAGCTCTTCCCTGTGGCCCGCCGGGCTCCCCCCCCCACCAGGTTTTTGTTTGTTTGTTTGTTTTTTACCCCCAGGCAGTTCCCACCACCAGAACAGCTGTCTGGCGGCGTCGCAGTTTGTCCAGGACAAATTTGTTTATCCAATCTGCCCCCAAAACAAACATAGTGACGGCACACATACATAACTCTTTACAAACCATCCAGCCATCACACAGTAATATTAATGATGAGCATGTCACCAGTTTTTACATGACACCTTACATGTCACTGTTTGGCTAAGTATTCTGGCAGCAGTGTGTTGGGTGTGCCCTTTGCCAGTTGGCATAAAGGGGGCTGTTAGGGGCACAGGAGCCTAGGCGGACACAAACATAAATCACTTATGTAACATGGGAAGAATGGTAAAGTAGGTGACGATTTCAACCCATGTAGTATCTTGTTTCAAAGGTACTGGATTCACCATTGCAAACCAAGTAGAATGGATGGATGCATCAGTGCTGAGCAGGGAATTCCTAGTTAACTATGATGCATCTGCCTTAAAAATAAATGCAGGTGTTGGTTTGACAAAGTAGAATGTATTAGGCTGTGGTCACTAAGGCTCCGATCCAGCACCATTAAAGTCAATGGGAACTTTGCCATGGACTTCAGTGAGCATAAAACTGAGCTGTAATATAGGCCCTGATCCAAATCCCAGTGAAGTCAATGGACAGACTCCCATTATGGTAAATGCACTCATGATCAGGCCCATAGTGCAGAATTAGAATACTCTCCTCCACAAAGCAAGGGGGAAACTCTAGAAATAGTTAAGGCTCTTTGCCACAGAGCGCCTCTGTCAGGACTCCCTCCCCACTCTAAACTCTAGGGTAAAGACGTGGGGACCCGCATGAAGAGCTCCTAAGCTTATTTCTACCAGCTTAGGTTAAAACCCCCAAGGTACAAAATTCCCTGCATCCTGAGAAATGCTTCTCTCACTGCCACCATCAAGTGTTTTAAACAGGAATCCAGGAAAGGAACCACTTGAAGTTCCCCTTCCCCCCCAAATACCCTCTCAAGCCCGTACACCCCCTTTCCTGGGAAGCTTGAGAACAATCTCCTAACCAATTGATTACACAGTGATCTAAACCATAGAAAACAGTCAGCTTCTTAAAAGAAGGATTTTATTAAAACAAAGAAGGTAAAATCATCTCTGTAAAATCAGGATGGTAACTATTTTACAGGGTACTCAATTTCCAAACTCAGAGGGATTCCCCCTCTGGGCAAAACCTTTAAAGTTACAGAAAAAACAGGAATAACCCCTCCCTCTAACACAGGGAAAGCTCACCAAGCAAAACAAACAGAAACCTACTCGCAATGCTGACTAAACTTACTTTAGAAAAGTGAGGTTTGGTGAGAAGATGACTGGTTGAGGAGACTGATTTTCTGCGGGTACTTCTTGTTTCCCAAGATCACTCTGTCTCAGACAAAGAGCCACACATACCTTCCCCCCTCCCAAGATTTGAAAGTATCTTGTCCCCTTATTGGTCAGATGCCAGCCAGGTCAGGTGTCAGTCTGGCTACCTGCATTTCTTAACCCTTTACTGGTAAGAGGATTTTATAGCACTGCATCCGACCCTCTCCCCCTTCCCTTTATATTTATGACAGCCTCCATCACTACCCAGTTGTGACATTACCCAGGATACACGCTGGACAGATGGACGGCTGTCCCCCCTCAATTGTCCAGTGTGGGGTGACCCTTACACTGCTATGCTGTGAGAGCACCCACTCCTGGTCTGCTTACATACAGCCTCCAGCATGTTAATCACTCCCAGCTATATTGTATGAGTGCTATAACCAGCTACTCATGAATTACACTGCAGGGTAACACCAGCAAACTCCTAGTCCCAGACCTTACCCCAGAAATGTGTGTTTTTACCCAGCACCATCCTGGACAACACAAGCTCATATAAAGTCCGTCATTTCATTAATAGAAAATGATATGCACAAATCTTGTTATCTCAAATGGAGTTTCCCAAACACTTCAGTCTAAACACACTGGTTTGGATAAAATGAATGTATTAACTACAGAAAGATAAATTTTAAGTGGTTACAAGTAATGAGGCATAAATGTCAGAATTGGTTACAAGAAAATAAAAGGTAAAATGCAGTTAATATCCAACTGAAGATGTAAAATGAATTCAAAGTAAAGTTTTCTCTCACCACATACTATCTCACACAGTCTTAGTGGCTGGATTCCTTTCAGCCAGGACCCCTCCCCCAGTTTCCTTGTCCTACATGTGTCATTGATGCTGTGGGCAGAGAGAAAGGGAGGATTATTTTGGGGCCTCTCTTCCCATTTCTAATAGTTCCCTTTTTCTTTGAAAATCATCTCCAGCTGAGATTCAGGAGACAGAAAGTTTGTGGGGACGGAAACCTCCTGCTGCTTTTTTTTTTATTTTGCCAAAAATGCAGATTTCTCACTCACATCTTTTTTCCTTCCAAAGAATGGCCACTTAACCAGCTGATAGTCCATTTGATTTTGTTGATACCTGTCTGAGGCATCACTTTGAGGGACTGGTTTGTGCCTGCTTTTCTAAACTTGGAACATGTCTCAGTAATATTAGACAGCAGAATCTTATAACTGTACATACAGTGTTGCCACACATTTTACCAGGACAATGATAATTAGCAAATTATGAGTTTTAAAATGATACCTCACAAGACATACTTTGTAAAAAAAATCCATCATAGTCTTGTTAAAAGGATGAACATAAGGATTCAGTCACATCAGTGTACCTCACTGCCCGGCCAGTTCAGGTGGTTCTGTAGTCATGAAGACACACAAGGCTCTTTATCCTTCATCAAGGTGTGTATTTATTTCCCTCTTACATCACAATAACATGCAACACAGGCTTATTGCAAGGATAGGCTTCCCTACAGCCCTCACTCCCCAGCCTAGGCTCATACTCTGAGTTCCCTCTTGAGCTGCCTTTGAGTCCTGTTTCCTCTACTTATATTCTCCGCAAATACCTTGTTAATGATCATCACCCAGGTGCTCACAGTCTCTGAAAGTTTGTAACTGCCCTCAGCTGGACCTGCAACCTTCTCCAGGCTGCAGCCATGCCCGTGATCAGAGTGATGCTAATAGCACCCTGTCACAATGTTATTTTGTTTGTTTGTTTCTGAGGGCTGCTTTGGGCAATGTGTTAAACAAGTATATAAAACCAGCCTCTTGTGTATTACAATTGTTGTATATTTCCTTTTCAGTTAAGAGTTGGCTCTCTGCCGTAAATAGTACAAAGGATTTAACTATTTTTAATATTATTCATTACATTACTTGCGGAATGGTAAGCTTAAACACTGTCTTTCTTCTCTAGAGAGAAGTCTGATACAGTCATGTCCGAGGTGGTGTATCCCACTCAGATATTTTTTCCTTGTCTATTTTCTGCTTAACTCAAGATTTGCATGTTCCTTAGCTTGGGCAAACTGCTGAGTTGCTTAAACCCTCATTGGTTCTGAGCTAATTGTAGGTGTGGGCACTTAGCATTTTACAAGATCATGCCCTTGTTTTACTGTCCCGTTTCCTATCAAATAATCAATGGCATGACCTGTTGTTTTCAGATTGTTTTGTCCCTCCAAGACATTTTATGTGTGTTGAGTCTCTAGCCTTGATCTTATCTCATGACCATTACCAAGCCTTCAATTTTGCTTGCCACCCAGCAAGAAGTAAATGTTTCCTTTTGAACGTATCAGAAAATACCTTTACCCAAAGCAAATCAACCGTAGCAGTCACTTCTGGTTTCCTTAAGCAAATTTTAATAGAAAGTAGATTACAATAGATGTAACACATACAAAATATAAGAGGTGTTAAACATTCAGCATCCTGATTAGAGGTCTGGTGAATCTGTTTTATTATCCTAGGTACAAAAAGGAAACAGAACATGATTTAAGGCAATCAGATACCTTAAACAATGTATTTATTACCTAAGGAAACCATGGTTCTGTGTGTGTGTGTGTGGAGTGAGTCTGTCTCTCTGCCACTCCAATAAGTGTCCTCCTTGCCTCTACATGCAGTTCATTATTATTAGTTAGTTGTTGTGATGGTGTTCCCCATAAAACTTTATGGGGCGATGCTTATAAAGGTATATATGTAACTAGAATATGTTTTATGCTACATGTGCCATGTAACATATCTCTGTGAAAGTTATGACCTACTGAATTTATTCCTCCTGTTTGTATGCATGTATCATTGTTGTAGTTGAAGTTATGAATATTGGTTGTATTTCTTGAGAAAGGAATGTGCAGGTTAAGTGCCCAATCAAGAAGCACTTAACAGACATTAGAACTTGCAGACACAAATCCACATCTGAACTTTGCCAGGAATGTGGCTGGTCTGAGAAGGAACTGAGTTGTGCAGGGACAGGTGACTTGTCCATGTGACCCCCAACTCCATTTGGTAACTGGATGCTACACAGGGAGAGAGAGGGGTGTCCACCCAGAGGAGAAAATCTATTTAAACCCCTAGGAAACCCCTCCATTTTGTCTTCAGCTGGCTAAATAAAGAAGCTCTCCACCCCCCAAGGACACCTGAAAGAGACTGAACAAAGGACAAAGACATTAGGGGGGTGAGTGATTTCTGGACCCAGGCTAGAAGGAAGATAGCCTGTTTACTGGACCTAGTGAGGTTTTTATCTGTACACAGGGTGATTAGACCTAGAACTGCGTGTTCTATTTTATTTTATTTAGTAATTCATTTTGTTCTGTCTGTCACTACTTGAAATCACTTAAATCCTATTTTCTGTATTTATTAAAATCACTTTTTACTTATTAAGTTTCCTGGAGTATGAGCTGGTACCTGGGGAAGGCAAACAGTTGTGCATATCTTTCTATCTTTGAAATAGAAGGCGAACTATTTATGAGTTTACCCTGTATAAGCTTTATACAGGGTAAAACAGATTTATTAACGGTTTGAACCTCCTTGGAGTTGGACACCTGGGTGTCAAAGGCAAGAGCGCTTCCAGGAGCCTTACAGTGTGAGGGGACTTGGCTCGGACCTGGGTCTGTGTTTGCAGCAGATCAGTGGAATCTGGCTCAAAACAGACAGGATTCGGGAGTCCCAAGCTGGAAAAGGCCTGGAAGCAGGGGCAGAAGTAGCC
This sequence comes from Chelydra serpentina, assembly GCA_037349315.1. NCBI lineage: Eukaryota > Metazoa > Chordata > Testudines > Chelydridae > Chelydra > Chelydra serpentina. The sequence goes on along the minus strand of JBAIAC010000004.1, from coordinate 18,173,620 downwards.
TTGGCACACCAGGTGGCAGCACCAAGCAGGTCTCTGTGGCCCCAACCCGTCACAGTTGTGTTACAGAATTATGTAAAGGCCTCACCCAGGATCAGGGCCCCAACAGGCTAGCCAGGTTTAAAACACATTGTAAGGGCTGGACCGGCTCCAGGCACCAGCTTTCCAAGCTGGTGCTTGGGGTGGCATCAAGAATGGGGCGGCAGTTCGAGTCCCGCGGCGGCAATTCGGCGGCGGGAAGAGCGGCGGACATGCCGCCGAATTGCCGCGGCGGCGGCGATTGCTTGGGGTGGCAAAATTGTTAGAGCCGCCCCTGTGTAAAGGATAGTCACTGCCACAAAGAGCTTGCAATCTCATGACAAGGCAGACTACCCGGGGTGGGGGAGAGGAGGAAGGATTTATTATCTCTACTGTCTTCATTATATACCTTGTCTTTTCCACTATTTTTTTTAAACTGCTAATACACAGCCGTGGGTATCTAGTTACTAAGATCCAACCTACTTATCAGCTGCTGGAAAAGGTAGCCTGCAAGTGCATTCCTTTTTGTATTTTAATATTTAAAGAGACAGCCGTGAGTAAGATTTCTTTTTTTAACACTATATTTACAGAACAGTGAGGCCCCCATTCTGACACCCTGCTCACCTAGCTCTGGGATGGATGGTCACATTCCTTACTCAGATGTGCTAGGAACTAAGCCAGCTCCCTCCACCCCCATCACTAGCACCCTTCCTTAGCTTAGCTCAGACCGTGATTGGCTGTGAGGGGAAGTGCAGGAACTACTTGCATGATACGTCCCGCTGCAATCGAGTGTGCCGGGAAGGGTTGAGAGGTGAGATACATTGGAAGAGGCCTACAACCGCCCACACTTATTGACCGGAGTGGTTAGGCTGGAATGCAAGGGGGAGTTAGTTGCTCCACGAAAAGGGCTGTAATAACTTCCTGCTCCCTCAGAGTGAGCAGGGGAGGAATTGTAACCGAGACCCTTTTCACAGTGTGGCCACATTTGGCCGCTTCCTCCGAGACAATTGTAACGCTGCAGTCTAGGCCTCTGGGAGTGCTCTTATTGTGATCAGTTAGGACAGGCTGGTCTTCATATATTTTCTGGAACTCCTGTGCAACATCGGGGGCTGGCGTGTAATTGCACATCGCCCTCCACCCCTCCCCTCTGATGCTTTTCAGTGGTGGATGACATGAATCTGTAACGTTATTTGGGTTCCTTTAGGGAGGAAGGTGTTCTACAAAAGTACCCCCCACCCCCCGGTGCAGTTATCCAGTGCCACACCTTCTGCACCACTTCAGTTCCATGATAGTGGTGGTCCAGGAAAATCAGCTGGACTGGGAAGTCTTTTCTCCCACCATGTACGTTGCAGAGGGAATCTCCACACCAGCCTCAAATAACCTGATGCACCAATGGGTTTGGTAACATGCTGGATCCAGTGCATTTCAGAGCCCCGGGTAATGGCTGTGGAGCAGCAGAGACCACTATTCCAGACGAATAGCTGCACTGCAGCCCCATAGCATACGCCAGGTGGGAGGGGGTCATTTCCATCCCCTCTCAACCATGCAGAGATAGCCTGAACCATTGGTTTTTGTGTGGGGGGGGTGTTTTGGGGAGAAGGGGGGTGTTTTACATACATTGTAAGCTTTTGTGAGCTGGGGTGGTTATATTTCTGGAACCAGTAGAGAAGGAGATAGATGCAGAGGGAACTGATGGACACACAGCTTCTCTGCTGAGGTAGCTTTACTGTTCGGGCTGCAAAACTGAAGCTAACACAAAAGTTAGGGGGAAAGTACAGAGCCTCCTGAGCCTTTAAAGGGACAGGACATCACAGGGGTTACCTATTTGTTCTGGTTTGGAAGAGTGCCTCGCACGATGGGGTCCTGGTCCAGGACTGTCTCTCCTAGGGGCTACCACAATACAGATAAACAACAATAATCATAGTAATAATAATTAATAATGCATCTGAAGAAGTGGGTATTCACCCACGAAAGCTTATGCTCCAATACCTCTGTTAGTCTATAAGGTGCCACAGAACTCTTTGTCGCTTCTACAGATCCAGACTAACACGGCTACCCCTCTGATACTTGAGCACTTAAATAATAATTTTCTAGAGAGAAGGGTGGGTGAGGTAATATATTTTATTGGATCAACTTTCTTGGTGAAAGAGACAAGCTTTCAAGCTCACACTGAGTTCTGGGTCAGACCTGTCCAATGATTTTTTAAAAAAAGCAAAAAGTCCAATAAAAGATATTACCTTACACATCTTGTCTCTCAAATGTCCTGGGACCAACATGGCTACAACAATACTGCAAGTAATAACTTTCTTCCCTATACTATTGTGTACTCATCCCTATGAGTTGCTGAACAGCTGCTGGGTTGCATTTTAGACGTTACGAGTTTACTCAGGGTGTGGCTAGAATAGCCACGTTAGCTTTTTGCAGAAGAACTTTACTTTGCTCCCCATAATCTGACCCCTCCATCCCCACATTTTGCACAGCAGAACTGTACTGGTTTGAGTGCCAAGGTACGCTCCAGGTCAAGATTTGTCCAGTTTATCAATCGCTAACGGATCCTTCTGGGATGAACAGTAAACGAAAAGTTCATTATGTAATTACCTCAAAAACATCTGCTGCTGTTCCTGCCGTTCTGGGGTTCGAATCAGACTGTCACTATAGGCTCTAGAAACTTTTGAGAGTATCACCAGTTCAGTTTTCTAAATTAGAACAGAAGGGGTACAACACAGATTCTTGTCAAATTACACTATCGCCCTGGAAACTGTAGATAGGATTCAATTCCCTTTTCTGATTGGAGGAGGGTGGGAGTTGCTTAGGTGAAATTCTTGGTTTCTTTAGCATCTTCATTAAGAACTAGCAGATTTTAATTCTATTTCTAAAATCAACCTACATCTTGAGGATGGTTCAAGTTTATTAACTAAAAGAAGAACTGAATCACTGCGTGTTTAAAAAAGAAAAATCTTATATTTAGACTTTTAGTACAAATGAATGCCTCTTTGTCAATTGAAATAGAAAATCTTGATAACTTTTAGGACCCAATCCTCTTTCCATTGAAATCAAAGATAAAATATTCCCAGTGAATACAATTGGAGCAAGATTTGCTATGTAACGTGCTTGATGGAATTTAAATACTTTGGGGGTTGTTTTTTATTTGTTTCCTTTTACTTCAAATAACTCTGAGGAAACGATTTGTCAGTAGGGCATTAGAGTGGGTGGTCAATTGCCATTCTGCAGATGTAGCAAGAGAAATGTAATTACAGGAATGAAACGATGTTTACATTTCCCCAGGTGACCTAGCCAGCTAGATCTAGAGCGTATTTGGTCTCATGTTGTGAAGCTAAGGCATTTTGTCACACAGCAGAACGTGTACAACTTTCTCGACTCACCAGGGTTTCTCCCACTTAATAAAAACAATCAAATTCCTTTATTGAAAACTTTACTTCACTTAAGAGAAGCATTTTTATTTTGCCATTGGAATAATAAAATAGGCAATTCATTTATGAGACTGTCCTAGAGATGTTCACCATTTGGTCAACCTGGTCTTGCATAGAGCCAGGAGAAATATAATAACAAAATTAGCTGATCCTTGCTCTGGTAGAAATAAGGCACTGGAATTGTTATTGAAGTAGTGTGCATGTGCTTAATGGGACAGAGGCAATTTCAGAATTGTAGGGTAGTACATGCCAGTAAGTAATGGTACATGGGTTTGAGGAAGTCTAAACTGATATAACTAAATCCTTGTGTACACTGTAGTTATAACCGCTCTTAGATATCTTGGCAAAACAATAGATAGATATAGATAACAGAGGCAGGAAAGCTGAAGAATGGTTCCCTGACCTGGTTACCAAATGGTTAAAAGGTGTATTGTACACAGGACTGAGATATCTCACCTTCATTCCTTCTGACAAGCTCCCCCCTGCATCTGTAACTCCCCTGCTGACCTCATCTGCTGTGGGTCATTGTTCTCCTCCTTTAAAGTCTCTTGTCCAAAAAAAAAATAAATCCCACTTGCTCAACTTTCTGCACAAACTACAGCTGAAATCAGATCAAAACAATTAATTAGCTTCAAAAAGTTGTAATCACCCACACCCATACGCTAGCTTCCCATATGATGGTGTAACGTCATTGTGCTTGACTTAATCCTGCCCTCCTCCAACACCCACCTGTGTTTTCTCCTCATGTTTTCCTTTGTCTTAGGCCCCAAGTCTCCAATCAGATCTGCTAGCCTGGAACCCTACACCCCACTGAAGACAATTTCACACCATTAGGAAGTTTCCTCTCGTATTCAGCCTAATTTTTCCATTTCTTATTTTTAGCACATGACTCTGAGTTACACCTCTTTCTACCACCCCAAACAATGTGGTTCTGCTAGGGTTGCCAACTTGCTAACGGCACAAAACCGACACCCCTGCCCTACCCCCAACCCCGGCCCTGCCCCGAGGCCCCACCCCCCCTTGTTCCATCCCCTCTCCCTCCGTCGCTCATTCTCCCCCACCCTCACTCACTTTCACTGGGCTGGGGCAGGGTTTGGGGTGCAGGATGGGGGTGAGGGCTCCGGCTGGGGGTGTGGGCTCTGGGGTGGAGCCGGGGATGAAGGGTTTGGGGTGCGGGGGGGTGCTGTGATGGAGGTCTGGGCACTGGGAGGGGCCAGAAATGACGGGTTCCGGGTGTGGGAGAGGGCTCCAGGCTGGGGCAGGGGGTTGGGGTGCGGGGTGGGGGACTGAATACTCCAGCTGGGAGTGCAGGCTCCGGGGTGGGGCTGGAGATGAGGGTTTTGGAGTGCAGGAGGGAGTGGGAACTCCAGCTGGGGGTGAGGGTTCTGGGGTGGGGCTGGGAATGAGGGCTTTGGGGTGAAGGAGGGGTCTCCAGGCTGGGGCAGAGCGTTGGGGTGTAGGGAGGATTTGGAGTGTGGGCTTGGAGAGGGAGTTTGGGTGCGGGAGGGGACTCAGGGTTGGGGCAGGGAATTGGGGTCCAGGAGGGGGCTCCTGGTCCTGGCAGCACTTACCACAGCTCCCAGGAAGTGGCTGCCAGGTCTCTGCAGCCCCTAGGTGCATGAGCCAGCACTTGGGGCGATGGCAGTGCGTGGAGCTTCCCTGGCCACCCATGTGCTTAGGGGCCAGTAGGACCTGATTGCCACTTCCGGGAGCCGCACGGAGCTAGGGCAGGCAGGGAGCCTGCCTTAGCCCCGGGCCCCCGCTGCACCACCAACCAGACTTTTAACAGCCTGGTCGGCGGTGCTGACCAGAGCCGCCAGGGTCCTTTTTCGACTGGTCATTCTGGTTGAAAATCAGACGCCTGGCAACCCTAGGTTCTGCACAGGTATGGGAGGTTCATAGATTCACAGATTTAAAAGCCACATGGGACCATTATGGTCATCTAGTCAGACCGTGACAAAATACTGTCCATCTATTTATGCTACCTTGTAAGACTGACGCAACTTAGAATATAAAGTAATACTTTGTTGTCTTTGATGCAGAACATGTAGGCTATCTGCAGTTTTCAAGCTGAGATTCTAAACATGCTGTTGCATTGCTGGAACCTTCTCAATTCCATGGTGATGGGCACAGTATAAGAAACGCAGAAATCAAAGCAGGAAAAGACCTGTTACTAGATCATCTTGTACATCCTCCCTTACCACTGCGGGTTTGCTCCCCATAGTATATTTTCCAGTACTTTGTACATTTCAGTTTGAAATGTCTCAGTGAAAGGTCACGGTTTTACAGATTTCTCAGCATGGGACGTTTTCCCTGAAAGTTCCTTTTTAAAAAAAATCACATCACTCAGTTATTCCCCATTGTGCAACCCTAAACACTCTCTCCCAGTCTTAAGGCCCAGTAATGTGAAGTACTAAATGCTGCTAACTCCCACTGAAGTCAACGGGCTGTTAAGCACGTTCAGCAGTTTGCCAGAACTGGCCCTTGGTATTTACACTCTTTATATAGTTGTAGACCGATTCTACGTCTCGTATTAGTTGCCTCTTAGCCATGTTATGCCTCTTTCGTTCTTTTCATTTTCCATGTAACTCAGACCTACCAGCCGTGCTTATATATAGAATCCCCAGGTGCAGTAGGTATACGGTATAAATCTCCACAATGGTTTTATTGTGATCTCTTTATGCCTTCATATATTCTAAGCATTGTCATCTTAAAAGTGTCATGTCCGCCCCTGAAGTTATTTTCCATGTTCAAAACAGTAAACTAGAAACAGAAGATTGGGGAGGGGGGCATGAGGAGAATTAATGTATCTTTGTATTAATTATGAAAGCCTATCTTCCTGGTGTAGTTAACTCAAGGATCATCATTGTAGTCCTAGCATACCAGCTGTGTAATCCATCTGTTGAAATGGGATGCAAAATCTTAATTCATCACACAGAGGCTTTTTAGAGATGGTCGAAAAGGTATTTGCATAAGTTCCCTTAGCTACGTGTTAATTAAAACACATGCTTTGCAGGAATTGGCCTGGGAACTCCAGGGATTTCTCCAAGATGGGCTACGTTAGTACCAGCATCATCTAAACGAGATACCAGGTGGAAACTTGGTCTTGTCTTTAAGGTGCAGGATTAGGAGTCACAAGATCACAATTTCTCACTTGGCTCTGCTACACGCTCCGTGTGTGACTTCTTTGTGCTTCAAGTTCCACTTGTATGTTAATACGTACCTGTCTCTTAGGAACATTGGACAGACAAGGTGGGTGAGGCGATATCTTTTATTGTACCAACTTCTGTTGGTGAGAGAGACAAGCTTTTGAGCTTACACAAAGCTCTTCTTCATTTCTGGGAAACTTCTTCAGAGTGTCACAGCTAGATACAAGATAGAGCAGATTCTTTAGCATATGTAGTTAACACATATTTCAAGGGACCATTCAAGGTGAAGTGGCCTATTAACAGCCCTCCAATCATAAGGAGGAAAGGAAGGGGGAAAGCAGCTGTGGGTGGTTGTTAGTGGGTTATAGATTGTTGTAATAAACCATCAATCCAATGCCTCTGTTCGATCCATGATTGTTAGTGTCTAGCAAAGTTATGAATGTAAGCTCCCAGGCTCATCTTTTGAAAGTGTTGTGGAGGTTTCCTTTGAGGACGAGGACTGATAGGTCAAATATACAGCGATCGCTTTGTGAAAAATGTTAACCCACAGGTGATGTGGTGTTTTTCTCTTTTATCATTTGAGAACGTAGTGATTGTCTGGTTTTGTCCACATAGTTGCTATTGGGGCATTTAATGCACTGGATGGAGTACGCCACATGTTGTCATAGGCATGTGTAGGACCCATGGATCTTGAAAGGTGTGTTGTGGTGGAAGGTGTTGATCATTGTAGCAGTGGAGATATGGCTGCAGGTTTTGCATCTGTTGTTCTGGGAGGGTCTGATGCTGCTTTGAGTTGGTGTGTCCTGGGCTGCGGGGAGTTTGCTTCTGATGGTGAGCTTGGAGGTTATTTGAAGGCCAGAAGAGGGGCTTCAGGAAAGATTTCAGGATAGGGTCCCCATTAAGTGAGGGATTTTAGTTGCTTGATGATACCCCATATGGGTTCCAGTGTGGCATGGTAGGTGTGTGCAGTTAGAGGAAGTTTTATTTCTGTACTGAAGCAAGTTCTCTTGGGGTATTAGGGTGGTCCATTCCATGATGTGATCTACTTCTCTGGTGGCGTGTTCTTGGTGGTGGTTTTGAGTGTACTAAGGTGATTAATGAAGGTTTGTAAGCACTTTGAAATCCTCAGATGGAAGACATGATACAAGTGTAAACAATTATTATATTAGTGTCAAAATTACATTCTCAGAAAAATAAAATGTGGCTATATGTAAACTGTATATAAGTGTTCCTCACCTGGTATAAATTGACTTCAGTGGCACTACAGATTACCCCAGCTGGGAACCCAGCCTTGAAACATGGGTCTGGAAGTCTTTCAGGAAAGGGGCATTTTCCTGAGATTTCTAGCACTTCTTGTATTTATTACTGGAATCCAGAAGTAACAAAAACTTATCAGAAGATTCTGGAATTGATTTCACTTTGAGAGTTAACAGGATGATTTTTAACAGAAAGTTCTGCAGGGCAGGTACCAACAAGCTGGCACAGTTTTCCTCTTTTATATTGCCATGTATATACACAGTGCTACATAAACAGTAATTTCTAGGCTATAGTAATAATAATATAAAATTTGTCAACAGTCTAGAAGCCTTGAAACTTTTAGTGCTTCTAAGTCCTATCATGGGTTGTTGGCGTCCATTAGTCTCGAGAGACGATGGATATGCGCCCATGGGGAATGTTTAGTTGATGGTTGTGCAGCGTCTGTTGTGGCTGTGAAGCCCCACACAAGAGTGGCAGTCTCGATTGCATTTGCTGCATTTGAAGGCGGTGTCAGCTGTGGGTTGGAGCCGCTGCTTCCTTTTTCGTTGAACCCACTTTTCCTCGGCAAGCTGCCGCAGCTTGTCTTCACCAGTTTTCAATCCAGTGGTCAGAGCGTGTCTCCATCTGCATCTGTCCTGGGCGAGCTCTTCCCAGCTGTTGATGTCGATTTGAACAGTCTTCAGGTCCCTCTTACAGACATCCTTGAAGCGAAGGTGGGGCCGTCCTGTAGCTCTGTTTCCGGAGGCAAGTTCGGCATACAACAGGTCTTTGGGGATCCGTCCATCTTCCATGCGACTTAGATGGCCAAGCCATCTGAGGCGGCGTTGACGGAGGAGAGTGAACATGCTGGAGATCTTGGCACGTTCCAGCACCTCGTTGTTCGTTATTCGATCACTCCAAGTGATCACGAGTATGCGACGGAGGCAGCACATGTGGAAGGTGTTCAGTCTCTTTTCTTGCGAAGTGTAGAGGGTCCAAGTTTCGCTGGCGTAGAGAAGAGTGTTTAACACACATGCACGGTACACAGCGACCTTTGTGTTGATGGTCAGCATGTTGTTGTTCCATACTCTCTGTGACAATCTGGCCAAAATTGTGAAGGCCTTGCCGATTCTATGGTTGATCTCAGGGTCCAGTGAGAGGTTGTCCGTGATGGTAGATCCAAGATAGGTGAACTGACTGACCACCTCTAGCACATAGTCATTGATGGCAATGCTTGGATGTTCTGCATCCTGATCCATAACTTTGGTCTTCTGAAGACTGATTGTCAACCCAAACTCTTCGCAAGCTCTGGAAAAGTTGTCAATCAGATGCTGGAGATCGGTTTCTGTGTGGGTGGCCAGGGCAGCGTCATCTGCAAACAGCATGTCTCTGATTGTTGCCTCCCGTACCTTGCTTTTGGCCTTTAGTCGAGCCAGATTGAAAAGTCTCCCGTCAGACCGGGTGTGGAGATAGACTCCCTCTGTGGAATTTCCAAAGGCATGTTTCAGCAATGCTGCAAAGAAGATGCCAAAGAGTGTGGGAGTGGGAGTGAGAACGCAGCCTTGTTTTACTCCACTGTGGATGTCGAAGGCATCGGAGGACGAGCCATCATACAGTACTGTGCCTTTCATGTTGTCGTGAAAAGACTGGATCACGCTCACCAGCTTCGGTGGGCAGCCAGCCTTTACCAGGATCTTGAACAGCCCATCTCTGTTCACAAGGTCGAAAGCTTTGGTCAGATCTATGAAGGCAAGGAATAGTGGCTTGTGCTGTTCTCTGCATTTCTCTTGCAGCTGCCTTAAGGAGAAAACCATATTGGTTGTGGATCTCCCTGCTCGGAACCCACACTGTGACTCTGGGTAAACTCTGTCAGCAAGCTTCTGCAGTCTATTCAGGATCATGCGTGCGAAGACTTTACCCACAACACTCAGGAGCGATATGCCTCTGTAGTTGTTGCAGTCACTTCTATCACCCTTGTTCTTGTAGAGGGTCACGATGTTGGCGTCTCTCATATCCTGAGGTACTGCACCTTCGTCCCAGCACTGACAGAGGAGGTCGTGGAGGTGTTCTAGAAGGACATTGATGCCACACTTGATAACTTCTGGTGGGATGCAATCCTTTCCTGGAGCCTTTCCTGTGGACGAGCTCTCAATGACTTTCTTCAGTTCTTCCATGGTGGGCTTCTCGTCCAGCTCAGTTTCAACGGGAAAACCATCCACAGTATTGAGGGCAGCTTCGGTGACGGGGTTTTGCCTGGAGTATACTTCAGAGTAGTGCTCCACCCATCTATCCATCTGCTTGCCCTTGTCCTGGATGTTTTCGCCTGTTGCAGACTTTAGTGACACTCTCCACTTCTTTGTGGGTCCCATGGCCTTCTTGATGCCATCATACATTCCCCTGATGTTTCCAGTGTCAGCAGATAGTTGAATGCTCCGGCAGAGCTGGAGCCAGTAATCATTTGCACACTGTCGAGCTAGTCTCTGTACTTTGCTCCTGGCAAATCGATACTCTTGTAGAGTCCTCTGACTGGGGGAACGCTTGTACTCCAGGTGAACAGCGCGGCGTTCTTCAATGGCTGGAGTGAGTGTGGCGGAGTTGGCCTCAAACCAGTCATTATTCATGTTTTGTTTCTTTCCAAAAACTTTCATGGCTGTGCTGTGTACTGCGTCTCTGATGTGGTCCCATCTCTCTTTGGCGCAGCCACCGGGAGGCATACAGTTCAGCACCTCGGAGAGCTCATGGGTGAATTTCTCTGCCTTGTCTGGGTGTGCAGTCTTGCTCACATCGATGTGGGGTTTGCCCTCTGGCCTAGAGCGGTGGATCTTCTTTGGCTGTAGCCTCATCTTGCTGCACACCAGCGAGTGATCACTGTCGCAGTCAGCACTGTGGAAGGTGCGAGTAAGCAGGACGCACTTCAAGGCAGACCGCCTGATGATCAGGTCGAGTTGGTGCCAGTGCATGGAGCGAGGGTGTCTCCAGGACACTTTGTGTTGAGGCTTTGTCTGGAAGAATGAGTTGGTGATGCTGAGGTCATGGTACGAGCATGGGTAGCCATAGTATAAAAGTAAATGGCTGTCTGAAAGCTATATTGCCTCAAAGCTTGATTAGAAAAAGAGTGACCGTGGTTTTTGTAAAGAGAAATCATGCCTTACCAATCTACTAGAATTCTTTGAGGGGGTCAACAAGAATATGGACAAAGGGGATCCAGTGCATATAGTGTATTTAGATTTTCGGAAAGCCTTTGACAAGGTCCCTCACCAAAGGCTCTTAAGCAAAGTAAGCTGTCATGGGATAAGAGGGAAGGTTCTCTCATGGATTGGTAACTGGTTAAAAGATAGGAAACAAAGGGTAGGAATCAATGGTCAGTTTTCAGAATGGAGAGAGCTAAATTGTGGTATCCCCCAGGGGTCTGTACTGGGACCAGTCCCATTCAACATATTCAGAAATTATCTGGAAAAAGGGGTAAACAGTAAGGTGGCAAAATTTGCAGATGATACAAAACTACTCAAGATAGTTAAGTCCCAGGCAGACTGCGAAGAGCTACAAAAGGATCTCTCAAAACTGGGTGATGGGGCAACAAAATGGCAGATGAAATTCAGTGTTGATAAATTCAAAGTAATGTACATTGGAAAACATAATCCCAACTATACATATAAAATGATGGGGTCTAAATTAGCTGTTACCACTCAAGAAAGAGATCTTGGAGTCATTGTATATAGTTCTCTGAAAACATCCACTCAGTGTGCAGTGGCAGTCAAAAAAGCGAACAGAATGTTGGGAATCATTAGGAAAGGGATAGATAATAAGACATAAAATATCATATTGCCTCTATATAAATCCATGGTACTCCCACATCTTGAATACTGCATGCAGATGTGATCGCCCCATCTGAAAAAAGATGGTATATTGGAATTGGAAAAGGTTCAGAAAAGGGCAACAAAAATTATTAGTGTTATGGAACGGCTTCTGTATGAGAAAAGATTAATAAGACTGGCACTTATCAGCTTGGGAAAGACACGACTAAGGGGGGATATGATTGAAGTCTATAAAATCATGACTGGTGTGGATAAAGTAAATAAGGAAGTGTTGTTTACTCCTTCTCATAACACAAGAACTAGGGGTCACCAAATGAAATTAATAGGCAGCAGGTTTAAAACAAACAAGAGGAAGTATTTCTTCACACAACGCACAGTCAACCTGTGGAACTCTTTCCCCGAGAATGTTGTGAAGGCCAAAACTCTAACAGGGTTCAAAAAAGTACTAGATAATTTCATGGAGGATAGGTCCATCAATGTCTATTAGCTAAGATGGGCAGAGATGGTGTCCCTAACCTCTGTTTGCCAGAAGCTGAGAACGAGCAACAGGGAATGGATCACTTGATGATTACCTGTTCTGTTCATTCCCTCTGGGACACCTGGCATTGGCCACTGTCGGAAGACAGGATACTGGGCTAGATGGACCTTTGATCTGACCCAGTATGGCCGTGCTTATGTAGTATCCTATCTTATTAAAAATGCACACCGTTAATTATTCTGTACAGTATTTGACATTACAGAATAGAATTACCATAGCAACTTGGGCTATGTTAGAATAAAAGAGCAGCACCAAACTTCCTGGTTTGATGGGTTTTACTCATGACAAGAACAAGTGTTTTTAGGACTTTTTTCCTGTGTGCATAATTGAATGGTTTTGTTCATCTTAGCATCACATGGAGAAATTATTTGAAGTTGGACATGAAAAAATGTGAGAAAAAGTTCATTTTCTCCTTTGCACTGTTTTTTTAATTGTTGCTGAAGAATTAAAATATCAAATTAAATCAGATATTGCCAAAGATGTTGGTGGCACAAACTGGTGAATGCTTTGTTTGAATCACTTGTGGCTTTTCAAAACTGAGTTTCTGATATTTCTCAATATGTTCTGTGAGCTCAGATGCTTTTTATATATAGACACATTGTCCCCTTTACCTTTCTTAGCTAATTTAACACTTGCAATACTTACATTCTGATCCCCATAGTGTGTAAGCAGAATGCCTATCCCAGGAGATAGATTGTCTGCCTTCGGTTTAGGAAGTTTTGAGTTGAAACCTTACTGGGTTTTCTTTATTAAATGTTCTGTGTGTCTGTTTAACTCTGACTGTAATATGTATGACTAAATTCTCACCACATAATTATCTTTATTGGCTATAAACTGGCTGCATCTGACTAGACTATTTCAGCTTTTTTTTTTTAGAAGAACCACCAAAACCTATAGTAAATTAACTCCAATTTCCATGAAGTTTTGTGTACATTTAAAGCTTTGTATGTATTTTGTTTGAACTTTGTAATCTTTGACTAAAATGCTTAATTAACATCTTTTGGCAGCATCTATACTCTGTTTCCATTAAATTAATGAGGCTGTGTGGGCACCAACTGCTGGCTAATTTACAAGAAAATGTTTGTTTCTTCTTTTCCAAAAGCGCGGTGTAACCTAGCAGATAATCCTATTGGCTTTGTGGTTTCTAGTCTTCTTGGTGTGCTCACATTTAAAACAAATCTCTCTATTATCATCATCTGTTTTCCTTTCAATATGCTAAGCATGAAAAAATTCCCATCTCCTTAACTGTGTTTCTAAGATGCACCGGGTAATAGTGTGCAGCTAGCCCCATTGTTGTCATATTGCAGGCCTCTTCTCGCTCTTTCCTTGTTGGACCCATTTATAGCCATCCACATGCGCTCTCAGTGTCTAGCACAGAGGTTCTCAATTTTTTTCTTTGTGAGACTCCCCAACATGCTATAAAAACTCCACGGCCCACCTGTGCCACAACTGATTCCTGCGTATAAAAGCCAAGGCCCGCGTTAGGGGGTAGCAAGCAAGGCAATTACCTGGGGTCCCACGCCACCAGGGGCCCCACAAAGCTAAGCTTCTCAGGCTTCATCTTCAACTCTGGGTGGCAGGGCTTGGGGCTCCAGGCTTCAGCACCACACGGCACAGCTTTGGCCTTCTGCCTTAGGCCCCAGCAAGTCGAATGCTAGCCCTGCTTGTTGGACCATCTGAAACCTGCTTTTGGCACCCCATAGGGCCCTGTAGGGTTGCCAACTTTCTAATTGCAGAAAACCGACCCCCCCCCACGCCCCCCTGCCCTGCCCCTTCTCTGAGGCCTCGCCCCCCCCACTCGCTCCATGCCCCCTCCCTCTGTCGCTCGCTCTCCCCCACCCTCACTCACTTTCACCGGGCTGGAGCAGGGAGCTGAGGTGTGGGAGGGGGTGCAGGCTCTGGGGTGAGGTTGTGGATGAGGGGTTTTGGGTGTTGGAGAGGGCTCTGGGCTGGGGAAGAGCGTTGGGGTGTGAGGGGGATATGGCCTCTGGGCTGGGGGTGTGAGCTCCAGGTGGGGTCAGAAATGAGGGGTTCAGGGTGCGGGAGGAGGATCCGGGCTGGAGCTGTGGGTAGGGGTGCATTGGGGTGAGGGCTCCGACTGAGGGTATGAGGGGGTATGAGGGGTTTGGGATGCAGGAGAAGTCTCTGGGCTGCGGCTGAGGGGTTCGGAGTGCGGGAGGGGGTGTAGGCTTTGGTTGGGGGTAAGAGTTCTGGGGTGGAGATGGGAATGAGGAGTTTGGGGTACAGGAGGAGGCTGTGGGCTGGGACAGGGTTGGGGTGTAGGGGGGATGAGGGCTGCGGCTCAGGGTACAGGCTCTGGGTTGGGGCCGGGGATGAGGTGTTTGGGGTGCAGGAGAGAGCCCAGGGCTGGGGTAGGGTGTTGGGATGTTGGGGTGGGGTGCGGGCTCAAGGAGGGAGTTTGGGTGTCGGAGAGGACTCCAGACTGGAACAAGGGGTTGGAGTTCTGGGTGCGGGGTCCCGGCGGTACTTACCGCATCTCCTGAAAGCGGATGCCAGGTCCCTGCGGCCCCTAGGTGCATGGGCAACCAGTGAGGCTCCGCACGCTGCCCTTGTGTCGCGGTTCCCAGCCAATGGGAGCTGCGGAGCCGGCACTCAGGGCGCAGGCAGCGCGTGGAGCCTCCCTGGCTGCCCAAGCACCTAGTGGACACAGGGACCCAGTGACTGCTTCCAGGAGCCATGTGGAGCTAGGGCAAGCAGGGAGCCTGTCTTAGCCCCAGGCCCCCGCTGCGCCACCAGCCGGACTTATAACAGCCCAGTTAGCGGTGCCAAACGGAGCTGCCAGGGTCCCTTTTTGACTGGGCATTCTGGTCAAAAACCGGCCGCCTGGCAACCCTAGGGCCCCAGACCCTTGTTGAGAACTACTGAACAGATTCTTGGAGCAGCTTGCCTGAGTACTGCATTCTCAACAACCTCCCTGAGCCCTCCTTAGCAGGTAACATGGAGGGGGAATCTCAGCTCTCTTCCGCATTGTGCCAGGGAGATAAGGAAAAGAACACATGTTCCCCGCAAAAGGGGCCAGGGAGAAGGTGCCCCGTCCTCTTTCCACCTTTGTTTTGTGCAGAGAAGGAGAAAAGATCCACCAAAGAGGAACGTCTGTAGAGGTGTATGTGTGAGGGGAAAGAATGACTGTAGGGTATAAGGAGTGGGGGTGGGGAGTAGGTGAATGGTGGTACTTTTGATACAGTGGAAGGGCACCCACTGGTTCCCAGGAAATTGACAGTTAGTTGAAGATTTGTTTCCTTGTCTCCTTGTGGAGGGAAAGAGTTTTAAATGATTGGTGGTGAAGGTCAGGCTCCGTGTTAGGGGCACAGGACTGGGCTAACTCCAAAACTGAGCTAGCCAATGTTTTCTTCTTATACAGCCTATTGTAGGTAGTTGTGTAACCTTCATTGCAGAGCTGGGGCAAGGTGCCTTAAAATCTTCAATGTATTAATCCTCATAAAAGGTAGGGAACAGCTATATTATATTATATTATAGATGGGGAATTGAGACAGAGAGATTAAGGGCGTTGGTTAATGGCAGAGTAGTGAATCGAACCAGGGTCTCCTGAGTCTTAGGATAGCACCTTAAAGGCCGGAGCATCCTTCCTTTCTGCAGTGGGGCTTGTTTAAAAGAAAACACCCAGCTGACTGTGAACATTTGTGTATTTTTGCTGAGTCATTCCTCCTGCTTTCATTACCTTACCAAGCTGCCTTTTAAAACTTGCTCTTATTTCTCATTATGGGATTCTGCTGTTTGGCCAGGTGTTGCTATGCTCCTGTCAATTGAAGCTTATGACATGACTGTCTCTGTGCCTTGTTGTTACTTGTATGGAACATACCATACATATGACGGCTTTGCAAGCTGATCTCTCTCATCTGGTGTTTCATTTGTCCTTTCATGTGCTTTCCTCGCCTCTGCTTGTGTTTACAAGTCTTCTATCTTTGAGGCTCCCACAACAAAATTGTTTCATCTTGATGTTGATGTCTTTTTTTCTATTGTCTAGTTTCCACAGAAGTTGTTTTGGCAGTTTTTTGAAAGTGCAATTTATCATTATTGCTCAAATAAGCATCACAGACATTCCAGTGAATTCCAGGTCTGGACTGCATGACTCAAACCACACACATGTTTCTCCATGTCCTTTTTCTCTGAAAATAACTACAGCCACATAAACATACTTTGTGAACCCATGTTTTGTTGTTTGGAAGGCATAATTTCTCATTATTTGTTGTGATGCATGGAAGCTTTTACCTAGCTAATTCGGTTTGGGATTGTAAAGGCTTGCTATAAATAATAGTATTCATTAACTGCCTGGCTTGGATGGATGAGATAGCTAATACAGTAAACACAGATCCTGGCTAGTATACAAGTTTGGAGCAGTACAATGGGGACTGTATACACGAAATAACAAATGGCAAGGGACGGTAGACTGGGAATTTCAACACGCCCTCTCTCATAATACAAAAATAAAGGAGTATTCAATGAGACTAGATTTAAATCTCATAAAAGGAAATATTTTTTCACACAATGCAAAATTAACCTGTGGAATACATTGCCACAAGATGTCATTGAGGCCATAAGCTTAGCATCATTCAGAAAACCATTAGACATTTTTATGGATAGCGAGAATATTCAAAACTAACCATAAATATTGTAAAGAAAATGCACACAAGTTTTAGAAGGGATATGCACCCTCATGCTTCTGGGCATAAGGCAAAACTAAGTATTGGGACCCTGAAGAAAGGTTATTCTTTAACTGCCTATTGCAGGGTTTCTTCCATCTTCCTCTGAAGTAGCAGGTACTCACTACTACCAGAGAGCCTGCATGGAAATTCCTATATTTCTATGTGCTGGAATGAATGTGTGTGATTTTATTATATTCTCTGTTCCTTGCATGCAAACACTTCCTTTGTTTTGATCTGACCTGGTATAGTCCTGAAACTGGTGTAGCCTTCCTATCTGGTGATAGGATTACATTTATCTTGCAAAGCCCCAACACAGATGTAGGTGTTCTCCAATCATATGCCAGCTGAGCTTGAACTTGCAAGACTTTGGTGAAGCTGGGTAGATGAAGATGGTTTGGGTAAGTTCAACACTTCTCCAATCTCTGATTACATTGTCTGCTGCGTAACCTATCTTTCCGTGGCCATAGAAAGTGGAGGGTATCTTAATGGTCTAAGTACCAAGCTTGGCATTCTTAGACTCCTCAGGTTCAGATCAACTCTTTGTCCTTAAGATATAGATAAAGTGAGTACCTTATGGTTTATTATGTGTGGCTTATTTGGAAGAGACATTAAAAACAAAGGACTTGCTGTATGAACATTAAAAATGGCTGGCACCTTACAAGAGTGTAGATTCCAATGACCTTTGCCAAAATTTCCTCTCCCTATCCTGCAGTGCAGCTTTTGTGAGCCACTCAGTCATTGCCCTCTGTGACGTCTCGGGGGTCTACTCAGACCAGTAAGGGGTTCTGTCACCACTTTCCCTGTAACTTTGAGGTGCCAGGGTACCATGCGGTTATGGTTCAGATCATAGAATCATAGAATACCAGGGTGGGAAGGGACCTTAGGAGGTCATCTAGTCCAACCCCCTGCTCAAAGCCAGACCAATCCCCAATTTTTGCCCCAGATCCCTAAATGGCCCCCTCAAGGATTGAACTCACAACCCTGGGTTTAGCAGGCCAATGCTCAAACCACTGAGCTATCCCTCCCCCCGAGTCAAGGAGCTCAATCTATCACTGTAAGGTTAATTTTCTAATCCTTGAATCATTCTCATGGCTCTTCTCTGAACCCTCTCCAATTTATCAACATCCTTCTTGAATGGAGGGCACCAGAATTGGACACAGGAGTCCAGCAGCAGTTGCACCACTACCAAATACAGAGGTGATCGTTGACATCAGTAGCCAGCCCACAAGCATAAGGTCTCACCCTGGCTTCCACCAGCCTAGTCACTCCTTGCAGGATGATACAAACAGCCCTTGCAGTCCCAAGTCTCCCCAAATCTGTCCTCCCCAAGTTCTTAAGCACCAAGCACGCAGACTATTCCCCACTTGTTCATCACCCCTGAAGGCGTGAAACCAGCCCCTCAGTTATCAGTTCACTTTGGGATACAGGCGCCACACAGTTTGCACAATAGAAACCTACTTGGAGTAAAAACAAAAAGTTTATTTTCTAGAAAGATTCAAAGAGAAACGAATAAGGGAAAGCAAAGATGTAAGAATTACATGAAAAATCAGCATAAAGATGAAACTCCAGGCTTCACGCTTCCACTTTAGAGAAAAATCCCTTTTCTGATTAGGGTGACCAGACGTCCCAATAAAATCGGGACTGTCATGATTATTAATTCTTTGTCCCGCTTCCCGACCGATGCACAGTCGGGACGCCATTTGTCCCAATATTGCCGTTTCGGCCGTTCTGACCGCTTTTTTTTGCTTCGGCAACTCCGCTCCTGCCCCTTTTTTTTTGTGCTTTGGCAACTCCGCTCCAGCCGCTTTTTTTTTTTTTCTTCCCCCATGTGTCCCAATATTTTGTTGGTTTCATCTGGTCACCCTATTTCTAATACAAGTTACCAGTACCCTTTGAACAGTTTCTAGCTATGGGGAGGGAAGCAGGATCCAGCATTCACGGGTAGCTTCCCACTTAAAAGCTGTCTCTCGGTATTTACACAGATTTCACGTCAAACCCCTTCCATTTTAAAAGAGTTTTCAGCATAGGTAACATGAAAGGGAGGGGTATAAGGGGATCAAGTGTCACGCCTTGATTTCTGCATGGCCTGCCGGAGTCGGGAGTGGGAGAGGGGATCTGTCCTTTTCCCTCTGCACCTACCTCCCGGCACATTTGGCCCCTGTCCCTGGCAACCAGGCCCCGGGCAGGGAGAGGAAGGGGTGGGACCAGCCACATCTCACACTGGTCTCTCTGGGTGGCTGCTCTGTGCAACATGGCAGCTGCCTGAAAGAGCCAGGCTGGAGAGGTGGCTGCTTCCGCTCCCCGCCTTGGCCTGGCTGCCAGGGACAGGGGCCGAGCGAGCTGGAGTCCCCTCTCCACCCTAGCAGGTTTCTGGCTCACTCAGCACCTGTCCCCTGCAACCAGGCCTGGGCAGGGAGCGCAAGCCGCTGCCTTCCGAGCTGGGTTCTCTCAGGCAGCTGCCGCGTTGCACAAAGCAGTGACCCTGAGCACCCATAGGGTGACGATACGTCCCATTTTCTCCCAGTCCTGTCCTGGCCATCCTGACATTTTTGGCAAAAGTGGGCATTTGTTCCATTTGTTCTTGCCGACTTGATCAGTTGGCAAGAGCAAATGGGACAAATGCCCACTTTTGTAAAAAAAAAAAAAAAAGTGGGGTGCGGTGCAGAGGAACGTCCGAGGCGAGGGGCGAGCGGCTCAGGCCAGCCCCATGCAGGAGGTAAGGGAGAGCTCAGGCCAGTCCCACAAAGGTCGGGGGAGGGCTCGGGCCATTTGCCCTTTGGGAAATATGGTCACCCTAAGCAGACCCCTTCAGCCGTGTGAGAAGCAGCTCCGTCCCACTCCCATTCTGGGCCTGGTTGCCAGGGACAGAGGCCGAATGTGCTGGGGAGGCAGAGTGGAAGAAGGACAGAGCCCCCCTCCCCACAGATAATTCTGGTGGGGCGGGGAGATCATGGCAGTCCCCGGGCTGAGCGCAGGGTGGTGAGCGGTCTCTGGGGAAGGTGCTGGGAGCAGATTCCCTGACTTCTGCTCAGCCGGGCACAGGGCTGGCCGCAGGCGGGCCCAGAGGCATGTGCTTCCCACTTAGGGTGACCAGATGTCCAAATTTTACAGGGACAGGCTTGATTTTGGGGTCTTTTTCTTATATAGGCTCCTATTACCCCCACCCCTCTGTCCTGATTTTTCACACTTGCTGTCTGGTCACCCTATTCCTGCTCCTGTGCCCTCAGCCTCCCCCAGGAGCCAGCGGGATTGGCCGCCTTGGCCCAAGGAGGTGGAGCTGGAAGTTCCTCGCAGAGGAGACACATGGGGCAGTCATGTATCCTCCCCTTTACATTGTGTCCTTCCCCACCCCTCTCCCCCGTATCAGAAAGCATGAGTCATCTATGGTTTGCCAGGGTTTTTTTAGATAGATATTCAAAGTGGGAAAATCCCCCAGTTGTCTAGTGTCTTTCCATTAATTCTTAGGGGCCTATGATTGTCTTTTCCTGGGTTTCCAATGCAACATTACCTGAGCCCAGTTTTGTGTAAATACATGGCTTGAGAAGTACCCCTCCCTGCTATGAGGGGTAGCTACAGTTCCACCACACATTATAAGCAGTTTTCTATATACATAAATACACAGATTCATAACCACAGACTTTATACATATATCTCATAATGACCATCAAGTTCAAAAGCTTTCATAAAATACATTTTCAACATACTTTTATAGTATGTTGAGAACACAATATGCAATCAGTTGGTTTAATTGTGCATTTGGGGTGTTTAAACCTTCTGTTCTCCCTTCGGGGTGTCTGGACTTTGATTGTCACCATCCAGACTGGATGTGCCTGTACTTTGTTTCAGTCATGCTTTAGTTAGTTAAATGATTTTGAATCCTTTGAGATGGCATGTGTTATGTAAATATGCAATGTAGTATTAATGCTACTCCATTGTTGAATTCTGATCATTAAAAGGTTAATTCCTATGGGTTCCCCTCCCCACTCCGCAGGTTAATTCACTTTTTCTGGGTAGTCATATGAACATAAGAAAAGCCATACTGGGTCAGATCAAAGGTCCATCTAGCCCAGCATCCTGTCTTCCGACAGTGTCCAATGCCAGGTGCCCCAGAGGGAATGAATAAAATAGTGATCCATCTCTTGCTGCCCATTCCCAGCTTCTGGCAAACAGAGGCTAGGGACACCATCCCTGCCCATCTTGGCTAATAGCCATTGATGGACCTATTCTCCATGAACTTATCTAGTTCTTTTTTGAATCTTTGTTGTAGTCTTGACCTTCACAACATCCTCTGGCAAGGAGTTCCACAGGTTGACTGTGTGTTGTGTGAAAAGTCACATTATATCAGAGCACCCAAAGTGCCTGTGTGCGCAACAGGGAGAGAGTTGTGGGTGGGGGTGACTAATTTAACATAAATGTTGATCCGGATGCAAGAGGGTAGAAAATAATGGACAGCTAATCAATCTATGTGAAGAATCAGAATGATTCTTAGAATGAGGTCGATGATCATGATATTTTAAAGACTTGAAAGAAAACTACAGTGCTTAGTTAGAATACCTTGTGTAAACAAAATGGTTATGTGATAAATAAGAATGTCTTCAAACTGATTTTGAAAGGACTGTGACCATTTTAGAGAATTTTATAAATGGCTTCTCAGTGAGAGGTATCATTTTAATGTTAATTTGCCCTGAAGCAGCAGTCTGATGCTGGTTAGGACTATGATAGTAGATATCTAAATTTAGTATTCAGTTAAATACTGAATTTATTTGCCCAAAGCCATTATTTATTTTTAGCAGTATAGGTGTACATGGCCCTTTAAAGATAAATAGAAGCAGCCAAGTTCTGTACCTTGTGAAGCTTGTAGTGGGTCTGATCCTGCAAACTTTAGGGAACGACCCACAGTATTAAGACACTGTTTTAAACTTTAGTGGAATTACTCATAGAAGTAAGCACTGCTCTTAGTTGTAAGTGTTCACAAGATCAGGCCCTGAATTAGACAATGTACCGAGAAAGTTATTGTGTGCTTATTACAAACACAAAACCCATATAGTTTCAGTTTATAACACTAGAAAATCTCATTCTAAATTAAAGTTAATCCATGAGTTCAATGCTGAGGTTGAGTTGGGTCAGGGGGGATGGGGGGAAAGAGAAAAAAACAAGACCTTCTGTGTTCTCTGGCACAGAACTGCAGCGATGTTCAGAATAAACATTCCCAGCAGCGGTAACTGCACGTTCACTGTCCATGCTAAGTTGTGGGAGCTGCCAGATAAGCATGTGCACATTTAGCTAAGCATGGAAAATGCACGCTATCATGCTGATGGCTCAGTGTCTGAGAAGAGATTTTTTTTTCCATATAAAAGTTAAACTCTTCATATCGATATCAGTAGATTTGGGTAATAAATCAGCTGAATTTAGTAGAATGAGTTCTGAATATATGTTGTTCGGTTTTAACCAAGGTGCCTTATCACCTTGTGTTATCATTTAAACCCAAGTAAAGGATTCAAAGTGGGTGTAAAATGTTACCAGATCAGAATGATCGCTTTTTACCCTCAGTCTGCACAGAAAGAAATATCTGCACAAAGCCAAGATAGCGGAAAATCAGGCCCAAGATCTGGTTATTGGCTTAGCCCTGGTCTACACTAGTGGCGGTGGTTGATGTAAGGTATGCAACTTCAGCTATGTGAATAACGTAGCTGAAGTCAACGTACCTCGATCGACTACCGTGCCGTGAGGACGCCACAGGGTCGACTGCCGCCACTCCCCCGTTGACTCCGCTTCCACCTCATGCCGCAGTGGATTGTGGGAATCGACGGCAGGGCGATTGGGGATTGATTTATTCGCGTCTACACTAGACGCGAAAAATCAATCCCCGAAAGATCGAGCACTACCCGCCGATTTGGCAGTTAGTGAAGATGTACCCTTAGAATACTGATTCCACCTTCCGTAAATAACCTTTGAATAAATAACAAAAGGATTTGGGGAAGATAATAGTTAGTTATTCCCCTTTGAGAACTAGATAAGAGAAACATAATAATAATAATGTATATAGACAGGGACATGTTCATAGCCTATATACAAATACAGCATTAGTTGTATGTGCAGGTCAGTGTGTATCATTTTGTTTTTACTGTTCTGTAAATATGTTTACCCCATTCCTGGTCATAATGAGGGTACATTATCTAGGACTTTGAGCAGAAGATTGGAATTTAAGATTCAAGGGTTCTAATCCAGCTCGTTCACTGGTTCTGTAGGACTCAATTTACCCAAGTGTACAATAACATTTAGTCTACCTCAGAGGGCTACAAATGTATCGAGAGGCTTAGTTACATTACAGTTGGTCAGTGACTTTGTGATCCTAGAGCAGTAGTGGGCAACCTGTGGCCCACAGACCACATGCGGCCCATCAGATAATCTGGTTCCCGCAGCTCCCATTGGCCGGGAATGGCGAACTGCGGCCACTGGGAGCTGTGGGGGGCCGTGCCTGCGGACGGTCAACATCAGCAAAATATCTCGCGGCCTGCAATCAGATTACCCTGATGGGCTGCATCTGGCCCGTGGGCCGCAGGTTGCCCACTGCTGTCCTAGAGTTTTATGGCCCAGGTCCCACTGGGTACAGCAGGACAAGGAAATGGGGTACGTCAGAGGAGCTATCTGACTCTGAGATACATAATAGGAGACAGCAGATTGTTTTAAATTATGCCAGTTTGGAATAGCCAGTGGCCAGTAGCATTCTAGTCAAGTCCCAGCATTCCCCTTACGCTAGAGCCAGTCAGGATTTATGGTATATTAGCAGGCTTCATTGGCTGTAGCCAACTGAGGACTCCCCCATGCAAGGGGAATGTTCAGCTGGTGAAATCTGGTCAGTTTCCTTCCCTCATATGCTGTCAGAGCTGCGCAGAGGCAGGAAACAACCAGACAACCAGTTCTATAAGTGCAAGGTGCCATTTCACCATATCATTAAGAGAGTGAGAGAAAGGAAAAAAGAATGACTGAAAAATTCAGTAAAAACGAGTGCTGTCTTCCTATGGCAGAACGCTTCCTGCCTAAATTGGAAGAGCTAGCGAAGACCTGCCAAGAATGGCATTGGGAGAAAAATATTGTCAGGTGAGGAGATAAAAACTCTTCAGTATGGTTCCTCTGTTGGGGACTTCCTGGCACTTGGCAAAGTATAGTGGACAAGTAATGAGCAACAACAATGATAAATGCCAGCCATCTGCACAAAAGCCCAGGCTGCTAGTGATGTTGTGGAACAAAACAGACTCTCAAGCTAGGAAGTCTCTTACCCTCCCTAGAGAGTTTAGAAAAATAAGGGAGGAAGCATCTGAAAACTGTCTTTGGGGAAATATAAGATTTCAGCCACCAGACTTACGGTTATCTGTGTTGCTACTTCCATTCTATCTAAACAATATAGTCAATAACCTTATAGTAATTTATTATGAAATAATGTGTGTGCTTTAGTTTTAAACTAAAGGACAGATGGAGGATGAAGGGATAAATCTGTGTATGAGGAATACATAAAACTGCTGGGCCAAGCTGTGAAATTAACCGGACTGTTTGTGTGAGTAAAGGTTGCAAGATTGAGGTGTTAGCCCTGGCCAAACTGTCCTGGCTGGGTTGCATCTTAGAGCTGGTCTACACTACGGGGGGTGGGGGTGGGGGGTCGAAGTAAGGTACGCAACCTTACCTTGCAGTGTGGACCCTGTAAAGTCGAAGTCTGGCGCTCCCCCGTCGACTCCACTTCCTCCTCGCGTCGGGCTGGATTACCAGAGTCGACGGGGAGCACTTCTGGGATCGATTTATCGTGTCTAGATGAGACATGATAAACCGATCCCAAGAAGATCGATCACTACCTGCCGAATCAGGCGGGTAGTGTAGACTAGCCCTAAGTTTATTGCACTCTGCTTCCCTAAATCTCCCTGCCATTTTCATTGGGTTCTATAGTTTTCTTCCATTTCTGTCCTGTTCCACAGACTAATTTGTGTAATTACTGGGGCTTTTTCCCTCCAGTGTAATACAGTTTGTATTTATTATTATCTATCAGTATTACATTATGGTGATTTTTTTAAACAAATAACCTTCTGCAGAACTCCTGTACTAGTACTTGACTTTCCTTTAAATTCTGTCAATACTTAAGAGCGTTGTCTTCTGGTGGTCAGGGATCACGCTGTCTTGCACTCTTGATGCTTTGAGCTGCTCATTCATACCCTTAAGGATCATGCCAGGTGATCCAATAAATCACGGGGATTATTTTTGTCCTAGTTCTACATAACTGATCCACTTTGTGGCAGATTCCTTCATACTTCGCTCATTCCTTTTCTTGTTTCTTCGTTATGTTTGTCTGATAGTATGGCAATATTAATCAACATGGTCTATTTGTCTTTTTTTCCCCCTATAACTACTATGTCCTGTTTGCCTGCACCATTTGGCCTGTAATAATTGTCAGATTTCATAAAATCTTAGCTTCTTCGTTCTCTAGAGTCCTTTCAATTCAGTTGCTGTCATACCACATGGTGTGTTTAAATCTGTACTGGCCATAGAGGATCCAATGCAGACACTTGGCAACCGCATTGTGTCTGTTCGTATGTTCTCTCCCAGTTAAGCCCCTGCAGACACACAACACATGTTCTACCATCTTTTCCTTTTTGGAGCACATTCTTTAGTTCGGGGAGCAGTTCTGTCGGTCAATTTTTGTTTTGAACGTAGAACTTAAGGACTGCTCTTGTGCACTCATAACGAGTCTATCTTTTGAGATATCCCACTACAAGCCATGAGTTTGTTAATCTTCAATCAGTTATGAGTCTGATCTTTCTCCATCAGTGTCTATGCACTGATTTCTATGTAAATCTTTAGAAGCAACAAAGGGTCCTGTGGCACCTTATAGACTAACAGAGGTGCCACAGGACCCTTTGTCGCTTCTGCAGATCCAGACTAACACGGCTACCCCTCTGATACATGTAAATCTTTGAAGTCTTCCTTGGATGATTTCCTTTCCTTTATGTTTTCTTCGGTTGGGATGCACACTTGGCCATCCCTTGTTATCCTGACCAGATGATTTTTCATGCTGGCTGACTCCTAATATATTTTGATGTTATATTCTTCATTGTCAATTGCTTCCTGCATGGATGAAAGACCTTTTCCTCCATAGCATCTTTGGATGTACATCCTGTCCACATTTTGATCGATATGAGGATTGTTCTCTTGGTCACCATGAACATCCATTTTTCAGACATGTATTAAGTTGTTCAAGTAAGCAATCATGGAGAGATGTTCGGTGTTTCAGGCAGAATTCATCCATCCCACCTGGTCTGGGTGCTTTCCAATTTTTCATTCCTCTCAGGACCTCATCTGTTTCTTTCTTTGATGATACGGCATATTCCTCTATTGTGTGGTTTTTAAATTTTTCTCTCAAATTCTAATCCAGTCCACTGTCTGGTTATGTTGCACATCATCAGACCAGTTTTCCTTCCAGCTGAGCACACATTTCAGGAAAGATGTGGACAAATTGGAGAAAGTCCAGAGAAGAGCAACAAACATGATTAAAGTTCTAGAAAACATGACCTATGAGGGAAGATTGAAAAAAATTGGGTTTGTTTAGTCTGAAGAAGAGAAGACTGAGAGGGGACATGATAACAGTTTTCAAGTACATAAAACGTGGTTACAAGGAGGAGGGGAAAAAATGTTCCCCTGAATCTCTCAGGATAGCACAAGAAGCAATGGGCTTAAATTGCAGCAAGGGCAGTTTAGGTTGAGCATTAGAAAAAACTTCCTAACTGTCAGGTAGTTAAGCACTGGTATAAATTGCCAAGGGAGGTTGTGGAATCTCTATCACTGGAGATTTTTAAGAGCAGGTTAGACAAAAGACCTGTCAGGAATGGCCTAGATAATACTTAGTCCTGCCATGAGTGCAGGAGACTGGATTAGATGACCTCTCGAGGTCCCTTCCAGTCCTATGATTCTATAATTAAAATATTTATTGGCTCTGTGTTTTTTCCAATTCTGCTTTTAATGTTGATCTGATCAAAGAATCTCTTAAGGTCTGTTTTAATTCTGTCAGCTCATTATTATTATTATTTTAAAATTCAGAATGACTGTCCCCTGCTTAAATTCTATGGGCAAATTGCACAGCCATGAGCTGATGCTCTGACTCTTTCTGGCAACACAAGCCACTGAACGCAGTGTAAACACTTTAAAAATTATAGCATGAAAATGAAAGGTCTTGAATCACAATGGCTTGTTGCATCATTTAAAGGGCTTCTTCAAGGAGCAGGTTTTTAGATGTGCACTAATTAATATTGGAAAGTGGCATTAGATGTAAAGCATTCTGTTTAATTATGGATGAGAGTGCTCCTTTTAAGTGCACCTTCTGATGAAACGAAGAGATCATTATTACCATTATTGTTATTATTTTATACACTCTCCATTAATGCACCTATCCCCTCCTCCCCCCAAACATCAGGTCACATTTCAACAAGACGTCCATTGCTTTCCCACAGTCTCTTTTAATTATCACCTTCTCTCTTCACCAATCCGGGGGATTACACTGGGACCTAGCTCAGTCTCACAGGAGTTGGAAGTATTGTGCAGTCGCTGTTTTACTGAATCATTTCTAGAAGCTTGATGCAAACTGAAACCAGGGAGAAAGATCTCTGAAAGGCTGTTTTGTTTCTTGGGCAACATATGAAGCCAGGATCTCAGCTTTCCTTTTCTCACTCCATTGTTCTCACCGTTTTGGGTTGATTTTGGAGCCACCTGCTGTATCATTTCACTTTATTCTAAATTTGTTATTTTGCATTAAAATGGGACTGATTTCTATGGCAGCATCAGTGTTCATCTTGGGCTTGATGATTGTCACTGTGCTGCACATCATGGCTAATTGAAACTTTACAGCAGAAGCAGGGATAGAACTAGTAGAGTCAAAGATTTTTAAGACCAGCAGGGAATCATTAAATCAACGAGTCTAACCTCCTGTGTAACACACAGACTTTTCCCCACTACCCTTGTATTGAGCCCAATAACTTGTTTTTCACTACAATATATCTTCCGGAAAGACATCCAGTCATGATTCAAAGACTCCAAGAGATGGAAAATTCACCACTTTCCTTGGTAGTTTGTTCCAGTGGTTAATCACACCCTCACTGTTAAAAATTTGTGCTTTCTTTCTAACTTGAATTCATCTGGTTTTAATTTCCAGCAATTGGCTATGATGGGGGAGGGATAGCTCAGTGGTTTGAACATTGGCCTGCTAAACCCAGGGTTATGAGTTCAATCCTTGAGGGGGCCATTTAGGGATCTGGGGCAAAAATCTATCAGGGGACAGTACTTGGTCCTGCTAGTTAAGGCAGGGGACTGGACTCAATGACCTTTCAAGGTCCTTCCAGTTCTATGAGAGAGGCATATATTATTATACATTTCTCTGCTATGTTAAACTCACATCCTCTTTTTTTCCAAAAGTACAACATCCTTCCACTTGAACTGAAGGAGAGTTTCAATACTCTTAGCACAGGCCTGCACAACTCGTAAAGTGGCGAGAGCCATATTACTCCAAAGAAAACAGCTTGGGGGGGTTGCGGAAACACCCCCCTCCCGCCAGCGCCGCCCACCCCACGGAAACAACCCCTTCTTCCTCTTCACTCCCCCAGGGGTCACTATATTACTGCACACAACACTCAATCAATGCAGTTGTAGATAAATCTCTGCATTATGCATTTTTGCCGCACAGTGAGCCCAGCTACTCACCCACGCCCCCGCGGGCCGCACAGTGAGCCCACGCGGGCTGCATGTTGTGCAGGCCTATCTTAGCAGTATAAAACCTATGTCACACAGTTGAGCAGGTCTAATTGCATCCAATAACATACACAGTAGCCAGTGTAGTACTGGATTCCACCCACAACTAAACTTGTCAAGTCTGGCACTGGGTTGGTAGGAACTGAAATTGTAAAGGAACCACCTGCTTTCCTAACTTCCTTTGCAAGTGTCACAGACCTGCATGAATAGACAGTGCTACATTCACACATTGTGACATGACATCATGGCATAATAATGCTGCGTTGCATCATGATGACACTATGTAATGAAGTGGTGATACGCTGTACCCTGATGGCATGACCCACTGCCAACCCTGTGCTTTGCAGAGTTGTTAGCTTGAAATCTCCTAAAAGATGGGGCCACTGATATGATCAAGATTCCCCTCCCCCTTCCAGCAGTTTCACACTGACATAACTGTGGATGTCTGCAGACTTACTCTCTGCTGGGACCTGAATCTGAGTATTAATAATCTCATTTGTCACAAAGAGAGATGGGGCTGAGCTGCAAAGTTTAGATCGAGAGTGGACCTTTACCAACATTTGAAGTGCAGCGTGTGTTCAAATCCTGAGTTTTGGCTCAGCTCATTACGGCACTGTGAAGTTAGATGTAAACTCGAATTCAGACTCCTCTCCTACCCCCCTTATACATACTTACTGGGGTTCCCTTTTCAGCAAACATCTCTTTGGCTGGAAAGAGCCTGTACTATAGCCCTAGTGTAAGCACCTGTCAGAGCAGGCCTCGGTGGGTCACAGCTGAGGATGCCAAATTCAGGGCAGACCGCTGAGAAATAGGGCAAACTCACCCCAACCTGGTGGTTATTTTATCATTAGATCTGTGGTTCTCAGCCAGGGGTCATGTAACCCTGGGGGTACACAGAGCTCTTCCAGGGGGTACATCAACTCATCTAGATATTTTCCAAGTTTTACAACAGGCAACAACAACAACAAAAAAGCACTAGTGAATTCAGTACAAACTGAAATTTCATACAGACAGTGACTTGTTTATACTGCTCTATATACACTGAGATGTAAGTACAATATTTATAGTCCAGTTGATTTATTGGATAGTAAAAATGAGAAAGTAAGCAATTTTTCAGTGATAGCGTGCTGTGACAGTTTTGTATTTTTATGTCTGATTTTGTAAGCAAGTAGTTTAAGTAAGGTGAAACTTGGGGGTACATAAGACAAATCAGACTCCTGAAAGGGGTACAGTAGTACTGCATTAGATTATACCAAGCCCATAACAAAAGTAACTTCTGTCTCACCACACTGGATAACAAGAAGTCAAAATAGTCTCCTTAGACATTCCACCCTTGGCTCACCACCCAGACACAAGACTTTATGGTGAGTGGTTATTGAAAGCCAGTTTAATCAAATACAGGGTCCTTCTAATCCCAAGGAATCAGTCACTTAGCCAGGTCTATTTAGAATTCAGATTTTACCCAGTAATCACGCTGATGCCAATCATTTAGACACTAAAACTAAAAGTTTAATAATACAAAGAAGAGAGTTATAAATTGTTAATAGATCATATACATACAAGTGATTTTCCAGTGTTCATAGGTCAGGATCATAGCAGTGATAGAATAAACTGCTGGCTTGCAAAAGTCTCTCTGGTAACGTCCAAAAGATTGGAAGGTCCTCCGTCCAGAGTTCAAAATGCTACTTTTAGTTGTAAATCCACAGTCCAGAGAATCAGGGCAGGAAAGAGGCAAAAATGGAGATCTCAGTGGTCTTTTATATCCTCTGCTGTGTGCCTGGAAATTTACTGTCTCAAACAAAGCTTGCAGCACAGGTGCCTGGAAAATTACTGGCCCAAGTTAGAGTCCAATGTCAGATGAGCATATCACATGCCTTTACATGTTTTGATGACTCACAGAGGCAGCTGTTGCCCATATTCTTTCTGAGGCATCCACAGAAAGGCTTACTGGGTGAGGTGAGTTTCTCCTATGGCCCATTGTTTGAGTGAAGTGTCCTTAATGCGCCATCAACACATAGCTGTCGAGCCTTGATGACAATCTTATCTGGTGGACGATTAGCCAGGAATACAACACATGAATAAGATACAAGTCTACAGCTAATATTCATAACTTAAAATACAAAGATGATACAAGGATTTAACCAGGATAATCCTATTTGATAGATTGTATCTTTTCCATTGACATCTTACATGACATTTGTTGCATGTATAAACAAGATTTGTTGCAATTGTATAACAGTGATAATATCAATTATATAAATGGTCATATTCTATCACACAGCATCACACTAGTTATCAAGGAAATCTCTCTTCTCAGAGGGAGAACATAAAAGCACTGCCCCGTGATCTTCTTGGTCTTGTAGCAAGGAACTGAGCTGGGAAGTTGAGCTCAGATCCTTTGCATGTCAATGATTTTGCTGCTATTAGACCTGTGTGCTGAGCCCAGAATACTACTTTGAATGTAAAAACAAAGGGGGGGAGGGAAGTCACAAGTATTTCGTCAAGACTAATATAACATCAGAGACTGCCGTGTGCCATGACAGATGTTCATGATGAAGATGAAGAGCAACTTATGAGGGGAAGTATGGCCCACTGGTTAGGGCACCAGCTTGGGTTCGGGTCTCTCTAATGCTGGAAAAGACCACCATGTTGCTTTTTGCTCAGGCCCATTACCTGTCCGTCATCTTCAACTCGAACCTCTCTCTTGATCACATCCCGGCCATGTCTAAATCTTGCCGATTCTCTTTGCATAATATCTCTAAAATGCTTCCCCCATCCCGGCAGCTAAAATTCTCATCTAGGCTGTCTTCGTCTTGCATCACAATACTTGCAACAGCCTTCTCTCTGGACTTGACAAATGCAATATTTGTGCCTCAATTCCCAATCTGCAAAATGGTGATAATTGTTGGGGTTACCCCAAGACCTCTTCTACTTGGTTCCCCAAGAACTCAGTTTGACTCCAGTCTCACCACTCAGATTCCTTTATTGAGCATACAGCAAAGCTATGCTGAGTTGATCAGACTCAAGTGTAAGAGATAGGTATAAGGCGTACCATACATCCAAAGTTACGCAGAAAGCCCCTCCATGTATAGATATTTACACATTACAGTCACTATACATTGCATCATATGTTTTGGGACTGGCATGGTTCCTTTGTAGGAACCAATCCCTGTACAGCAAGCTCTGTCTATGCATGCATGACTTACTCATATTTATGGTCCTGATTTATCTTGTTCATTGTAAATGGTTCCCTGGGTGTTCCCCCTTATCTTAGCTACTGCAGACATTCTGTTTCCAGCCTGCTGATCCATTTACCTCTCTAATCCTCTCTCCCAAGAAATGATGCCTCACCCATATTCAATTCTCATGTCAAGCCAGGCCTACGCTAATGACACTTCCTTAGCTCATGAGCCTGTTGTGAGGATAAATACATTAAAGATTGTGAGGTGTTCAGATACTGTTGCTATAGGGCCCATACAAGTACCTAATCTAGATAGCAACTTGGAAATGTTCACTTTTGTATCCAGGCCCCAAATGGGAATATTCCTTTCTTCTTTAGAGAGAGAGAGAGAGAGAGAGAGAGAGAGAGAGAGAGAGAGAGAGAGAGAAACATGAGCCCCTGGTAACATCTCCTGTAGCTTTAGCAGAGATGTGAAAAGTTGTGCCATTTTCAGGTAACCTGAACCCAAGATCAATACAAAGCATTCCAGGCAGAAAATGTTAGTGTTTTTATTATAGATATCTGCAAACAAGTCAAATGGAGCTCGCTTAATATTACATTTCCCATTCCATGGTCTTATAGTCTGTGTAGAAATATCCTTTGACAGAAGGGTATTTTATGCAGTACAGTTGCGATGCAGTGATTATGGGCTCTTCCTGATATTGCTAGGCTGCGTCTCCATGGCACTCTCTGGACTGTAGAAGAGAAAAAGCGGTAATAACAGCATGTCACAAGACACACAGAACTGTGTTCCTCATAGACAATTTAAGGGACGCTATTCCATCTCCTGCCTAAAATGCCTTTTCTTTCATTCAGAGGGCCATATTCTCCGCCTCTTTATTCCACTCTTGTAGCCTAAAATGGCTAGTCAATGATTGGAAATGGCCTTCATGGAATACCTGAACGTTTGGCAGCAGACAGCTACCAGAAGAGTTCTTATGTCTCAAGTGTATTGGGTGTTCTGGGAGCAAGATAAGGGAGGGAACGGGCATTGCCAGGATAGTCGATGCTCCAGCTATTCTTACTAGCAAAACAGCTCCTGGGGGCTGTTGCAGCCAAGGATAAGTTAGAACAAATTCAAGGCTGCTTGGTTGAAAGAGAGAATCAGGCTCATTGTATTTTAGTGAAAGGCCTAATAAAAATAGTGATTTTTTTTTTATTCCTTCCACCCAAAGATCTCAAAATGCTTTACAAACCGTAGCGGAGCTGCCTAAGGCCCCTGTAATGTACATAAATATTGGAGCTGTGGGGGGGAGGGTGGAATTGTCCTGTGGGAAATTCCAATATTTCCACATTTGTTTTCACCACAAATCCTGAACTGAAACAGCAACATTTTTCACAGAACAAAAAGTTGCCAAAAATTGTGATTTGGAAATGTTCAAAAATGTTGCAACAAAATGTTTAATCAAAATGAAAGACTTCAACATTCCCAAATTGAAATGTTTCATTTCAGTTTTTTTAACGGACCTGGAATGTTTCTTTGAGTTATTCCAACATTAATCTGCATTTTCACATGGTGGTGCATTGCCTTTCGGGAATGACAGTGTGGGTTGCCTAATGACCCCGTTCTCCCTAGCTGGAATACATCTCCCATCATCCATCTGTAGTCATAACTCACATGGTGCACCATGCTACTTCGTCATAAAGAAGACTGTTGCATCATGGGAAACATAGTCCAGTCAAGGAGCCTAGCCCATAGGAAAATGGAGGCCCAAGCTGCAACTGCCATGAGGCAATTTGAAGTTAAATATTTTAGGTCAGTTCAACAATCCACAATATTTCAATCTGAGTCAAACCCACCTGAAACAAAATATTTCATTTTGCTTTTCAGTGTGGAAGGGGGATCTAAAAAATTCTGCACATTTTCCCACCAAAATTGTGATTTCGCAGAAAATGCATTTGCTGTCCAGAAAACATTCCAATGGAAAGTTCCCTACTAGTTCTAAAATGTTATTGTATCTGCTTTTTGGATGGCTGAACCATGACTGTGGGTCAGATACTGATTTCACTTACACTGGCATAAAGCAGGAGTAACACCACTGAAGTTAACTGAGTTACATCAGTGTAGAACTGGTGTAAATTATATTGGAATTAGGCCCAAACAGAAGCTAAACAATTTGGTTAAGGTTCCATTGGAAGCCATTGCCTCCAGTGTAAAGAACACATCCTCTTTTCAATCCGACCATTCTAAATCCTCTTTTCTTTTCCCCGGGGTAGGTTTCTAATTGGTGTAGGGAGATGTGTTATAAACCAGCACCAACAACAGAAGAGCAAATATTCCAACTCATCATTAGGAATGGCAGAAGTGTAGTGGCAACATATTGCCTACTAAGCAAATAAAAGGTGACATTACATGGTAAAGTTTGGAGAACGTAAAAACAATCAGTATAAAGCATATGAAAGTGGCCATAATTGTCAATTAACCAGCAGTGACCGAAGAGTGAAATTTATCATCATGAATAAAGGATGGTATATTTTCCCTTGCAGTGATATTTAAAGGCTTAAAAGCATCACAGAGAAGAATGCAGGATTTAAAAAAAAATAGATTTTAATTGTTTGTTTTAAAACGGCATTAGATTAAGTGTTTTACATTTCAAAAATCCAAGCAATGCCAATTGCAATTAAAAAGCAGCTTTCAGGGTTTTTTTGTTTTTTTGTTTGGGGTTTTTTTGCTTTTGTTTTTGTGTTTAAGATTCTTCACCAAACCAGGGCTGGCGCACCCACTAGGTGACCCTAGGCAGTCGCCTAGGGCGATGGAAGCGGGGGGTGCTCTGTGGCTGAGCCGGGAGCTGGGGGAGCGCTGCAGGTGCGGGGAGGCTGCTGCGGGCGAGGGCCTGAGCTACTGGCTCGCAGGGACGGGGGGGAGCCGCCGCGGGGGGGGGGGGGCTGGTTGCCGTGGAGGGGCGTGTTAGCTGGGGGGGGCGCAGGGCTGGCGCAAGGAAGTTTCGCCTATGGCGCAAAACTTCCTTGCACCGGCCCTGCACCAAACTAATATAAACATACAGACTTTTTTTCTTTAGGAGCTTGAGTTGGAATGTAAATCTGCTAGCTCAGAGCCAATACAGAGGTGGATACATCAAACTTATTTTTATGAGGGATCCATACTCCTGTGGCTAGTCTCATAAGCATTGTCTGCATGTCACAGTTCAGGGCAACTGCACCTGTATCTCCCCTATGTGACCCAATGAGGGCTCCTGCTCCGGGGTCTTCAGCTGTTACCTTTCTTGGGTAAAGACCTGTGACTCCCTCCCTCCTAATTGGGTTTTTTTTCAGGCTGTTGTGAATTCCCCAGCAAGTCAGACTGCTATAAACAGTGTAATTGTCCATAGTTATCAGTTATCACACAGCCCTTTCTAAGCAAGCAAATGTATTCTTAAGGTGAAAGCATTAGAGAAAACACATTAAAACAATAAAAGAACCTACATGCATGCTAATAAGCCTAACAGATATCACCCCAACTCCAACAAGGGTCCTGGCAGGTAAACAGTCCTTCAAACCTTAGACAGGATTTTCTGACATCACAAATTCAAAACAGGGATCTGGGGCAAAAATCTGTCAGCGGACAGTACTTTGTCCTGCTAGTGAAGGCAGGGGACTGGACTCGATGACCTTTCAAGGTCCTTCCAGTTCTATGAGATAGGCATATCTCCATATATATATTATTATATTATATTATAAAACAGCTGATGGCTCAGAAGAAGCACCCCCAGGAATCTGAGAGTCACTCCTTTATACAGCTTGGGTATGAAATACTCTGATGCTGCAGTGTCCATACAGCTCATGCCCTTTGCTCCCCTCCCAGAGAAATTACATCCAATCTCACTAGAAATACATATATTTTGCATTTTAATACAACAAACTCCTAAGATACTTAAACTTAATTCAGTAAGGTTTAACTTAATGCAGTAAGGTTTGTCCAGGATGTTGCAGGACAAGGCACATACATTAGGAAAAGTATCAGCTGCTAAAAGTGTGCATCAGCAGTGGGTGGAGCAGAACCAATGAAGAACATGGTTTAAGTGCACAAGTAGCGAAGGACAACCCATGTTTAGCACCATTCCAGAATATACAGTTCTACCCTGTTCTGAACTGACCAGTTTGTCCTTGTAAACTCTTGTGGTTAAACGGTGCCCTGTCCAGCTTCTCCCTTTGTCCTCATTTATGTAAGGCATATACACAGATTCCAAATCATAGAAGTTGCTGTCCTGAAAAGTAGATGTGGAAAAGTTCCTTCACAACTTTGTTTTTTCCCAAGTAGATCGGGAGAGTTGGAAGATCTACTTCATTATCTTTAGGATTGTAGAATTTTCCAGCTTCTACAAGCATGCTCTTTTTTATTTAAAAAAAAATCTTTATCACCATCTCAAACAATAATGTTTTTAGCATTTTCTCAATCCCCACTAGTAATCAAATCGGTGGCAATTTTTGCCCTTTTAGCATTGTGCTGAAGATAAGTGTTTATTATGTTCTGATTGATATTTTAATGTGTTATGGATGCTGGTGTTTTAGATTGTGTAAGTTTTGTTTTGGTAGGTGCAAAAGACATATGTCATATGTGGTTTAGTAAAATGTATTTGATTGATTGGTCCAGCTGCTCCCTTTGTTAGGAAAAGATGCTTTTCCTAATGTAGACAAGGCCATTCACTTCAGTTGCACTACATGAGTAAGGAGTAGGAGCAGATTATTAAATTGCAACATTTTCTTCTGCAATTAGGACCTGACCCCAAACCATTTGAAGTTAGCAGGGGTGTACCCTTTGGCTGCAATCACCATAGGTGAGTCCCTCAATCTAACTAGAAATAATCAGATGTGAATTCACTGGGAGGAGAAAGGAGTTAACATATGTATTTCCTTGGGCATTCAATTTTACCTTTACCAAAACTGTTGTAATATTCATATAAAAGAAAATATAATTTATAGCTTTGAGGTCTTCAAAAGAGTTACATTCCACACTGAAGCCTTTTATTTTTTCATCTCAGTTTAAATCAAGGTTCAGAAGCAGCTAAAGCAACCCTTGTCCTTTTTTTAAGCAACCTCTTTTTACCAGTTATACACGCTGCTACTTTGACCTTATTTGCTGATGGCATAATCTGTCTTATAACCCTACATAAATACACTACATCAATAACTTTTTCTCAAGGCTATTTTCCCCTGAACCATACAAGAGTAAATTGGTTATTTCTCTTTTCAGGGTGCAGCAGAGGCCATTATAACCTTCCTTGTATGGATTCTAATGCAAAATGGGCTTGTAGTCATTTGCTTTCTGTAAGACAGAGGCAAAGTGGTAAACTGAAGCTGAGATTCTTTTTTTTTTAAAACCTACATTTGAACACGACCTTTTCTACCCTCCTTCCATTTCCACAGAGGAATCGTTTCCAAACTAATGTTGGAAAGAACAATTAAAGTTAAATGTTAATTTTCCAAATAATGCCCCCTTTGTTTCACGTCAGGTTTGCATCACTCCAGAATATAGTTCAGGCTCAGCCTCGTGGGGGAAAGACATTGGAAACAAACCTCTGCAGAGGGAAGCAAGTTTGAGAAGCCCTTATTAAATTATATTAGTGTTCTACAGTAATATTCTAAATCACTGCTGCTTAATGCCTCCAGCCTTCACTTTGTATCTTGTACATTTTGGGGTGCTTAAACTGGATGAGATTCTAAACCACTTACTCATAGTGGGCCAAATCATGACCTGTG
Organism: Chelydra serpentina; assembly: GCA_037349315.1. Lineage (NCBI taxonomy): Eukaryota > Metazoa > Chordata > Testudines > Chelydridae > Chelydra > Chelydra serpentina. The sequence goes on along the minus strand of JBAIAC010000004.1, from coordinate 18,136,053 downwards.
GCATGCATACTCCAGGGGAGTAAATTGTGTAATGTACCCCCTTACTCTCCTGCCTGAACTATCTTTATCACAGGTCAGTGAATGGGTGGGAAGAGGGCCAGTCCTAGGTGTTTTGCCAGCCAGGGCAGAAAACGTTTTCATTCCCCCCTCAGCATGGCCAAGCAGAAGAAGAAAAAAGCCTGGCTAAGCAAGGCTGGCTGTCAGTGGGTAGGGTGACCAGATGTCCCGATGTTATAGGGACAGTCCCGATTTTGGGTTTTTTTTTCTTATATAGGCTCCTATGATTCCCCACCCCCTGTCCTGATTTTTCACACTTGCCGTCTGGTCACCCTATCAGTGGGAGAGCAGCCTCCATAGGGCAGTGATTTCTGCTTCCACACAGGTGTATGGGTGGCCAAAGGTTGACTCAAACTCCTCAGTCACCCCAGCATGTTGGCAGACACAGCTGAGCCAGAGTAGGTAGAAAGTATAATCTGTGCGAGGTAAAGGGCTGGTGCATCTTACTTCTGTAAGGCTATGTCTACACTACAGCCTATGTCAGCAAAACGTAGGTCACTCAGGGGTGTGAATATTCCACTCCCTTGGTGGCATAAGTGACACTGACATAAGCACTTGTGTGCGCAACGCTATGTCGGCAGGAGCGTTTCTCCCACTGGCATAGTTTCTGCTGCTCGCGGAGATGGTTTTATTAGCAGATGAGCTCTCTCCCATCAGCATAGAGCGTCTTCACCAGATGCGCTGCATCGGTACAGCTGTGCCGCTGCAGCACTGTACGTGCAGACATCGCCTCTTTCTCTAAGGGTATCAGGGACCAAATGGTTTGTTTCTCTGAGTTACAGCACTGTTCCCAGTCTGCTCTGGGGGCACTGTACCTATGCACTGCCCCTTTCTTAGTGCACATAGTAACTCCAGAGTCTTCATGGAATAAGCTACTATTCAGTGTGAATTGGGCCTCAGGATCTGGCAGTGATTAAATCTCTGACCCTCTTGAAGCAGTTATGAGTGGGGGAAAGAGATGATTGCATACTAAACTAAGGATTGTCATAGTGCACACAAACAGGGGGCGTAGAACGAAGTTGCTACAATCAACCTTAATTCTGGCATTTCCTAACTTCGGAGCAATTCACTTTGCTTAACATGTGTAATGCAAACACAATCTCTGTTACAAGCACTCAGAAATTAGAAAATGCCCTAATTATAGTTTCCCATTCAATCGTAAATCTGCCCCCTGGGGTATCCAATTTCATAGAATCATAGAATCTCAGGGTTGGAAGGGACCTCAGGAGGCCATCTAGTCCAACCCCCTGCTCAAAGCAGGACCAACCCCAACTAGATCATCCCAGCCAGGGCTTTGTCAAGCCTGACCTTAAAAACCTCTAAGGAAGGAGATTCCACCACCTCCCTAGGTAACCCATTCCAGTGCTTCACCACCATACTAGTGAAAAAGTTTTTCCTAATATCCAACCTAAACCCCCCCTCTGCAACTTGAGACCATTACTCCTTGTTCTGTCATCTTCTACCACTGAGAACAGTCTAGATCCATCCTCTTTGGAACCCCCTTTTAGGTAGTTGAAAGCAGCTATCAAATCCCCCCTCACTCTTCTCTTCTGCAGGCTAAACAATCTCAGTTCCCTCAGCCTCTCCTCATAAGTCATGTGCTCCAGCCCCCTAATCATTTTTGTTGCCCTCCGTTGGACTCTTTCCAATTTATCCACATCCTTTTTGTAGTGTGGGGCCCAAAACTGGACACAGTACTCCAAATGAGGCCTCACCAGTGCCGAATAGAGGGGAATAATCACGTCCCTCGATCTGCTGGAAATGCCCCTACTTATACAACCCAAAATGCCGTTAGCCTTCTTGGCAACAAGGGCACACTGTTGACTCATATTCAGCTTTTCGTCCACTGTAACCCCTAGGTCCTTTTCTGCAGAACTGCTGCCCAGCCATTCGGTCCCTAGTCTGTAGCAGTGCATGGGATTCTTCCGTCCTAAGTGCAGGACTCTGCACTTGTCCTTGTTGAACTTCATCAGATTTCTTTTGGCCCAATCCTCTAATTTGTCTAGGTCCCTCTGTATCCTATCCCTACCCTCCAGCGTATCAACCACTCCTCCCAGTTTAGTGTCATCTGCAAACTTGCTAAGGGTGCAGTCCACACCATCCTCCAGGTCGTTGATGAAGATATTGAACAAAACCGGCCCCAGCACCGACCCTTGGGGCACTCCACTTGATACCGGCTGCCAACTAGACATGGAGCCATTGATCACTACCCGTTGAGCACGACCATCCAGCCAGTTTTCTATCCACCTTACCGTCCAATTTGTGAACCAAATGAGAGAGGGATCCTGTGTAAAAAACCCTAGCATGTGATCCTGTAACTAAAAGCTGTATCATGCATGCACAAGAGGGCAGAATCAAGGCTGCTTGAGCAATTGTAAAACTGGCCTTTCCCAACTCTCAAGTGCTTGACCGCACAAACTAAATAATGTTTTCAGCATGTAGGTAAAAAGAAAAATAAACGACTGTTACGTATCATCATCATCATGGTTTGAACCCTGAAGAACAGACTTTTACCATTTGAGCTGCAGGATTTAGTACAACAGCTTGGAGCAGGAGAAGATTGTTCTCCAGGGAATGGGTCACACGGGCACGTGCCAGTGTAACGCTGACAGACCCTGGTCGTCGGCAGGTGGGATCGAACCTGGGATCTCTGATGCTTAGTGCATGAGCCTCTACCACATAAGCTAAAAGCCATCTGGTTGTTAGCTAAGGCTGTAGTACAGACTCATTTTATCTCTCTCTAAGTGGTCTTGGTGTCACTAGGTGGGACAGAACACCACACCCAGGAGGCGTGTGGGTTACACTAGGTCCAAAGCAGAGTTGGGAGGGGGAAAACCTGATCTCATTCTCCTCCTTCGCCCCACCCCACAGAAGGTGAGGGGAGCTCTTTCCTTACATGAGGCCCCAAAGAAGGCAATGTGCCACTGGGCTTGGGGTGGAGTCACAAGGAGAACAATCCATTTCTCTACCAACCTCTTCTGGAGAGGCTAGCAGCTGTTTGGACTCCCAGTGCAGTGTGTACTACTGCTGCTTTAGCAGCGGTGTGGGTCCAGTCCTTTAGAATATTACTGTTCAGTTCTGTACGCGGCATACTACCTTTCCCCAGGAACACAAGCAAGAAAAGGGAAATGGTGATTTTTCAATATTTTATCTCAGCCTGAGGACTTTCCCCCTTTAGAGCTTCTCAGAAGAAAGGTCACCAAAAATCTCATTTTTATAATGGAAAGTGTTAGGCAACCTAACAGCAGGGTACCTATAATTATAGTGTGTGTGTCTGTCTGTGTGTAAAAATCATGTAGTAAATCTGTATAGTTCAGATTTACATCTTCTTCGTTACAAGCCATGAGATTATAAAAAAGGTCTGTTACATTTCAAACTATCTCTTGTTTATCTCCTGCTTAACAGCTAAGATTTAGAGTTGATTGTATAAAAATGCTAGTTTTTGAATAAATATTGAAATGATCCCTACAGACACAGACAGATGTATTATTGTTCCAGTAAGCCTCCTCTTGTTCATTGTTTTGTTTTAAAAAATTAGTTGTATAAAATACGTTTGAAAATAATGTATGGAATTAATATCAAAGCACAGAAAAAATACAACAAAAACAGACTACAAGTTATGTAGTTTAATATAAAGATCTCAAATTTCATGTTTAAGAGAAAAAGGTTTCAGTAACATGTCTTTATAAGAGAACATTAATTAAGGCTAGATTACTTTCACAATCCCAAAGACTTACATATTGCATCCATATTCCTACCACAATAGCTGACCATAACTAATCTTAGCATTGAAGGAATACCAGAGATACCAAGTGATTTAGTAATGACTTGGCCAAGTTCTTACACAGTTGCCTTTTGCTCCTCTGCAGTTTCAGTTAAAAGGAATACTTCTTAGGCCAGGTCTACACTAGGACTTTATGTCGAATTTATCAGCGTTAACTCGATTTAATCCCTCACCCGTCCACATTAGGAAGCAGTTTATTTCGACATTAAGGGCTCCTTGAATCGATTTCGGTACTCCACCCTGACGAGGGGAGTAGCGCCAAATTCGAAATGGGCATGTCGAATGCGAGGTACTGTGGACGGAATTCGACGCTAATAGCTCCGGGAGCTATCCCACAGTGCACCACTCGGTGGACGCTCAGGGCAGTATTGTGTACTCGGATGCTCTGACCTGCCACTCAGAGAAATCCCCGCGAAAATTTGAATGCTTTTTCCTCTGTGGCCATTTTGAATCCCATTGCCTCTTTGGACATAGTGGCGAGCTCAGCAGCACTGGCAATGATGCAGAGCTCTACAGCGGTGGTTTCGATGCCATCACTGAATAGAAAGAGAGCTCCAACATGGAGTGATCGTGAGGTTTTGGATCTGATCGCTGTGTGGGGCGATGAATCGATCCTAGCCGAGCTCCGTTCAAAAAGACGGAATGCCAAAATTTACGAGAAGATTTCCCAGGCTATGACGGAGAGAGGGTACAGCCGGGATGCTACGCAGTGCCGCGTCAAAATCAAGGAGCTACGTCAGGCGTACCAAAAGACCAAAGAGTCCAACGGACGCTCCGGCTCAGCGCCTCAGACTTGCCGATTTTACGAGGCACTGCACGCCATGCTCGGTGGTGCGGCAACAACTACCCCGCCAGTGTCCGTGGACACCGATGATGGGGTCCATTCTACGGACACATCGGAGGAGGTTTTCGCTGACGGCGAAGAAGAGGAAGGAGGGCAGGGGGACGAGGCAATCGAAAGCGGTCACCCTGGAGATTTCCCCGACAGCCAGGAACTATTCCTGACCCTGACTGCGCTGCCCTTCGAACACTCCCAAGGCAGCATTCCTGACCAGGAATCAGGAGAGGGATCATCAGGTCAGTGTTTTAGACATTTATTTTCAATACAATAGTTATGGTGTGTTAGCGCTCTGTAACTGTGGCTTCATTGGCCTTATGCGCTTCACCTTGGAGTCGCTTTCCCGTGCAACTATTCGAAAAGTCTGTCAATATGTATGGGGATAGAGGTGTAATCACCAGCAGAGATCTCAGAGAAGCTGTCTTGAAGGTACAGCGATAGCTTGTTTAGCACGTTCACTGGGAGAGCTGCCTTATTGTCTCCTCCATGGTAGGATACTTTCCCGCGCCATGCGAGCAGCAGGTACTCTGGTATCATTGCCTTGCATAGCATGGCAGCATACGGCCCCGGGGTTTGCTTGCATTGACTCAGCATGCAGATTTTCTCTGTCTCCGTAATCCTCATCAGAGTGATATCAGTCATGGGGTCCTGGTTCGAATGAGTGGTATAATTAGTATACTGCATGCTTCCTTTTCCCCTTACAGACAGACACCCGGCTGTTTACGTTAACGCGTGGTGGTAGGGGGTCGGGAGCAAAACCAGTAGTACATATCGGTGCGCGGGTAGGGACAGTCCCGGGGACCGGCAACGCTAAACCGGGGATAGGATAGGCGAGCCGTTCACGCTGAGCGGTTCGCGGGCATTTTTGATTCCCTAGAGCAGCCACGCGGAGGGGGGGGAGGGTAGGCGAGCCGTTCACGCTGAGCGGTTCGCGGGCATTTTTGATTCCCTAGAGCAGCCACGCGGAGGGGGGGGAGGGTAGGCGAGCCGTTCACGCTGAGCGGTTCGCGGGCATTTTTGGTTCCCTGGAGCGGCCACGCTGAGGGGGGGGAAGGGTAGGCGAGCCGTTCACGCTGAGCGGTTCGCGGGCATTTTTGATTCCCTAGAGCAGCCACGCGGAGGGGGGGGGGAGGGTAGGCGAGCCGTTCACGCTGAGCGGTTCGCGGGCATTTTTGGTTCCCTGGAGCGGCCACGCTGAGGGGGGGGAAGGGTAGGCGAGCCGTTCACGCTGAGCGGTTCGCGGGCATTTTTGATTCCCTAGAGCAGCCACGCGGAGGGGGGGGAGGGTAGGCGAGCCGTTCACGCTGAGCGGTTCGCGGGCATTTTTGGTTCCCTGGAGCAGCCACGCTGAGGGGGGGGGGGGAAGGGTAGGCGAGCCGTTCACGCTGAGCGGTTCGCGGGCATTTTTGGTTCCCTGGAGCTGCCACGCGGAGGGGGGGGAAGGGTAGGCGAGCCATTCACGCAGAGCGGTTCGCGGGCATTTTTGGTTCCCTGGAGCAGCCACGCGGAGGGGGGGGGAAGGGTAGGCGAGCCGTTCACGCAGAGCGGTTCGCGGGCATTTTTGGTTCCCTGGAGCGGCAACGCGGACGGGGGGGGGGGGGTTTAGGACAGCCGCCGTAGATTATCGGTTTGGCCAGCAGCAGTTACTGACCGCCGCCAGGAACACTGAGGGAGACATGGGAGTAGAGCAGTGCTGTGAAGCAATCTCGCAGCAGTCCAAAGTAAGCACCTTACCATGGTTGTCAGAGAGGTGATTTTCTGTGTACGGCAAGGCTTCTGGGATCCGTATACCGGGACCCCAGACACTCACTCAGCCTTAAGGCATAGTATTTGACCTTGTAGTACGTGTACATGTGATAGGCACTGTCTTTGGTCCTATTCACGGTGAAAGAGTATGGTCATTGTTCTTGAAAAAGTATCATTCTGAGGAATTCACTCCCTTTCATTTATCCCACAGCTGTGACTGTCTCCCGCCCTACCAGTGCTTCTCCCACCCATGGCCTAGTCCAGATAAGGCGGCGCAAAAAGAGAACCAGGGACGACATGTTCTCGGAATTAGTGATGCTGTCACAGAGGGAGGCGGCACAGCGCAGAGAGGACTTCGCACGGTACGAGCGAGCAGCCAGGGAACGGGAGCAGAGGGCTGAAGCGCGCGAGGACAGGTGGCGGCAGGAGGATCAACAGGCGACCCAAACAATGCTGGGAATAATGAGGGAGCAAACAGACACGCTCCGGCGCCTAGTGGATATTCTCCAGGACAGGAGACATGAAGAAAGAGCGCCTCTGTATGTTCTTTCAAGCCACCCTCCCCCGCCACCAAGTCCAGTGGCTTCCTCCCCAAAAGTCACTAGGACAAGGGGAGCCAGGGTGCGTGGAAATACTCAATCCACCCCTGCAGACCGCTGCAGTAGCAGAAGGCTGTCATTCCCAAAACCATAGACTTTTCCCTCCTCTCCATCTAGCAGCACCCCTGAGCACCTCCCTTCCCAGGTTCCATGTTAAGTTACTGTTTTGTTGAATAAATCTTGTTTTTTGGTTCACCTATGTTTCCCTGAGTGTTTTAAATGGGACCGTTTGTATCTCTGGGTAGTGGTTAACATGGTTTTTAAGTGCAGAGAATGGGAGCACAAACGAGGGTGCAGACAGGTTAACTGCTGAAGTGACAAGCACAGTACACATTGCATGCATTAAGCAGACCTTTCCTTCGTTGTGCTGGTTTCTACGTTCTAAACGTAGGGTTGGGGGTTGGGTGGTGCACTGTATGTTTGGGGAGGGTGGTCGCTGATCTTTTGCGGCTGACAGTAGCCTGCTGGATAGATCAATGCACTGTGTGATCCGTTGGCGATACTCAATACGTACAAGGCACATAGACACCACCACACACGGGATTAGGAGAGGTTGATGGTCCCTTTAAGCAAGCGGAACACCTCTTGGCACTGCGCTTTGGGCAGGATCAACAGCTTCCCCTTTGAAGGGAAGTGTCCCCCAACCAAACCGCCCCCCAACCGCCGTATGCCTACACAGTGATAATCATTACCCAAGAAGAAGTACAGGAACAGGTTCAAACAAAAAAATCTTTCCTTTATTGTGACTTTGCAGTGTTGATCCAAGTAGGGGGAAGGCGGTTGGTAATGGGAGGATGGGCAACGGGACATGTGTAAAGGGACAGGGGAAGGTCCAGTATCTGTTTACGGAAGTGTAGCAGTCACTGGTTAACCCGCTCTGTCTGGAAGTGAGCTTTCAAAGCTTCCCGGATGCGGACCGCCTCCCGCTGTGATCTTCGAATGGCTCTGGTGTCTGGCTGAGCGTAATCTGCTGATAGTCGATTTGCCTCAACCTCCCAGCCCTGCATAAATGTCTCCCCCTTGATCTCACAGAGATTGTGGAGCACACAGCACGCCGCAATCACAATGGGGATATTTTTAGGGCTGAGGTCGGAGCGAGTAAGTAAGCTTCGCCATCTTGCCTTGAGACGGCCAAAGGCACACTCCACCACCATTCTGCACTTGCTGAGGCGGTAATTAAAGAGCTCCTTTTCAGTGTCCAGGGCTCCCGTGTATGGCTTCATGAGCCATGGCATTAGCGGGTAGGCAGGGTCCCCCAGGATCACTGTTGGCATCTCCACCTCCCCAACAGTGATTTTGTGGTCGGGGAAATAAACCCCCTGTTGCAGGCGTCTAAACAGACCAGAGTTCTTGAAAACACGAGCATCATGAACCTTTCCTGGCCACCCAACATTGATGTTTGTAAAACGTCCTTTGTGGTCCACTAGTGCTTGCAGAACCATAGAAAAATAGCCCTTTCGGTTAATATACTGGCCGCCCTGGTGCTCCGGTCCCAGGATAGGGATGTGTGTCCCATCTATGGCCCCACCGCAGTTTGGGAATCCCATTGCAGCGAAGCCATCTATGATCGCCTGCACGTCTCCCAGGGTCACTACTTTGTGGAGCAGAAGGTCAACGATTGCACGGGCTACCTGCATCACAGCAACCCCCACGGTAGACTTGCCCACTCCAAATTGGTTCGCTACTGACCGGTAGCTGTCAGGGGTTGCAAGCTTCCAGAGGGCTATGGCCACTCACTTCTGGATAGTGAGGGCAGCTCGCATCCGGGTGTCCTGGCGCTTCAGGGCAGGGGACAGCAACTCACAAAGTTCCATAAAAGTGCACTTACGCATCCGAAAGTTTCGCAGCCACTGGGACTCATCCCATACCTGCAGCACTATGCGGTCCCACCAGTCAGTGCTTGTTTCCCTTGCCCAGCATCGCCGTTCCACGGGATCAACGTGACCCATTGCCACCATGATGTCTAGGGTCCGGGGTCCAGCGCTTTGCAAGAGATCAATGCCCCTTTCACAGTTTAAGTACTCCCGGAGATTACGTTGTCTCCTCTCCCGATTTCTCTGCATCAGAGTCTGGAAAAGGTGCGCTATAAGGCGCGAGTTGTTGGCTACGGACAGAACATCTGCGATAATCGCGGAGGGCTCCATGCTCACTGTCCAGTGGCGTCCGAGCTATCAGCCACAGGAAAAGGGCGCGAATTCATTCCCCGCCGGCGCTTTCACGTAGGGAAGGCGGAAGTGTGGGTCGAGTGACGAAATGTACGTATACCGACCCTTGACACAATTTCGTTCCCACAAGGCACTGGGGGCTACACCCAGAATTCCAGTGGGCAGGCGGGACTGCGGGAACTGTGGGATAGCTACCCACAGTGCACCGCTTGCAATGTCGACGCTTGCCCCCCTACTGTGGGGGCAAGCGTCGGACATTCGAATAAACATCCCTGGTGTGGATTCGAACAATCGACCTGGAAATATCGGGTTCACAAGTTCGGTTTCACAGAAATCGAACTAGTACCGTAGTGTAGACATACCCTTAGTTCTATTATTTCCTTGACACCTTGTGCCGTCATGAGTTCCCTGGAAGAACATTCAATTAGCCTGGTACCAAGAAGACTGCATGGTTTAAAAACTGGGAGTTGGGTCATTTGCATAAGAAGCAAGGCTTGTCTTTAGTCTGAACACATCTTGATTCTCGGTTACAATAAATGCTTTCAGTATTTCTGGTGTTTTTTCTCCATTGAAATTCCTCTTTAAAGAGTCCAGTTTTGAGCCTCCCACTACAGCAAGGATGTGGACAAATTGGAGAGAGTCCAGCGGAGCACAACAAAAATGATTAGGGGGCTAGGGCACATGGCTTATGAGGAGAGGCTGAGGGAACTGGGCTTGTTTAGTCTGGAGAAGAGTGAGGGGGGATTTGATAGCAGCCTTCAACTACCTAAAGGGGGGTTCCAAAGAGGATGGAGCTCGGCTGTTCTCAGTGGTGGCAGATGACAGAACAAGAAGCAATGATCTCAAGTTGCAGTGGGGGAGATTTAAGTTGGATATTAGGAAAAACTATTTCATTAGGAGGGTGGTGAAGCACTGAAATGAGTTACCTAGGGAGGTGGTAGAATTTCCATCCTTGGAGGTTTTTAAGGCCCGTCTTGACAAAGCCCTGGCTGGGATGATTTAGTTGCAGTTGATCCTGCTTTGAGCAGGGGGTTGGACTAGATGACCTCCTGAGGCAGACATGCCAAACCTGCGGAAAAAAACAGCAGAAATTGGGCTTGTTTTTGGCTTAATTGGCTTGTGAATTGCTTGTTGGCTAGTTTTTGGCTTGGTTTGTTGGGCTTGAAGCTTGTTGGGCTTGCAGCTTGTTGCTTCTTTTTTTGATTGGCTCCTGGCAAGCAGGGGAGAGAGTCAGGGGTGCACAGGGGGCCCATCACAGTCCCAGACTGCATGCTGTGGGGGATCTAGTCACAGAGTGTTGGGGTTCTTCGGAATTGGCTTGTTTTGAAACGTGATTAGCTCGTTTTTTGGCTTATGGTGAAAGTTGGCAACTGTGTGACCTGAGGTCTCTTCCAACCCTAATCTTCGAAGATTCTATAATTCAGTACAGGAAGAGTCCAAAGACATGCTTCATAGAATTGCTAACGTGTGTCTGTGCAACCAATTCCAATGTGTGAGTGACCAGGACCTGGGCAGTCCTGCCCAGTGGTTAGAGCAGGAGTCAGACATTGAAGCCAAGGATCAGAACCAGAGCCCAGGGTCAGAGCCAAAGTCAGGAATCTGAGCCAGAGACCAGGTGCCAGAGCCAAGGGCCAGAAGTCAGGAATCGGAGACGAGGATCAGGACCGGGTTACCTGGAGTGAGGCAAGGCTGGGTCCAAAGCAGGCACAGGAAATAACAGCTGTGGGCAGATACTTTGAGCAGCCACTGAACTGCTGCGGATTATTTTTTATGGTGAAGCAGATTCCTCTATTGAGTCTATAAACACCACTAACTGTATTCCTTGTACATTCATGCCATTACACTCTTACCCTGCTCTGCATTCTTAAGGCAACGTAGTAGAGCCTTTTTCATGTTATCCCACTTTCCTGATACTCTGCCTAAACCTCTCATCTCATTGTACAGTCTGTCTCCTTAAAGCATCTAAGCTCTTCATAAAGAGCCCATAGCAGGTGATCAACTCTTTCTTTAATCGCTCATACATTACACAGCCCATCTCTGTCTACTCACTAAATATAAGTTATTATAATAATCAATGGCCAGTTAACATTCTAAATATGAGCACTTCATTGATCCTCACAGGAACCTTGGAGTATCACATTATCCTCTATTTTGGGGCATGCATCATTGAATCTACTTTCTCTTTTTTCCTTGGTTCACATTTCTTGCCATTCCCTTTTTAAATCCTTTTTTTAACTAAACTTTTTAATTCCTGCCCGCTCAAAGAAATTTTTATATCAATTTCTTCATTTGTAAAGCATTTTTCACGTTATCTCCCATTTCATTAACAAATATCCCAACGTGTGCTGGAATCCATGCTAGTATTATGTTCACACCTGAGCATCAGTAGTGTAGCCAGGGGGGGGAGCAGGGGGAGTGGCTGCTCTCCCTGTGAGGAGAAGCGGCGCAAAGGCGCCGCCCGAGCCCGGCTGCGGGAGCCGGGCTCGGGGGGCGCTTTAAAGGGCCAGTGGCTCCCCGCAGCGGCAGAAGCGCCCCCCCCCCCAGCCTAGCTCCGGCAGCGGGGTTTGGGGGGACACTTTAAAAGGCTGGCAGCTCCTGCTGCTGCGGGGAGCTGCTGGCCCTTTAAAGCGCCCCCCACAACCCCACTGCCAGAGCTGGGCTGGGGGGGCGGGCATCAGGTGAGTACAGGGGGAGTGGGGAGGCGCCTTTTTATAGTGCCGCCACTCCCCCTGTGCTCTACACCTGGCTACGCCACTGCTGAGCATACTAACTCTGTTGTCAAAAACAATTAGTCATTTCTTAGTTTCCTTCTGCTTTCTGATTGCCGATAATCCTGATAGCTAATCCAAAAAGATAACAGCTGCCGTAGGCCATACATTCTTTATCCGGTTGTTTAATACTAACATTATTCCCACCAATTCAACTGTCACAGTGGCTACAAAATTAGATATTCTTTTAGATTTCTTAACTCCCATCTCAGGGATGCAAAAGGCATCTACACTACCAGATTTTTCATTTTTAGAACTCTCAGGATGTAGTTGGCAGTGGCGACTCCATTTACTACATATTAACTCAAACTTTATCCATCATATCGGATTACTTTCTTTCCCTTTGTTTTATTACAAAATTCTAAATCCATAGCCAGAGAGATGATTTTCCAGGCATAATTTACTGTCCCATAACTAAAGATTTTAATCTCGTCCAGGCCTCTTTTTATTTAATACTTTTACCCACATTTTAACCCTAATAGCATGAGGGAGTTTATTGTGTTAGGCTACATTTAGTCCATTTAATTCCCAACATTCTTCATATTTGTCTAGAACTCTTATCCGCACTATTTCCCTCAAATTTAGCCCAAAATGTCAGGTCTTACATTTTTATTCTTAAATTAGTAGGCAGTTCTCCAATAGCTACCTGCATTAGAACACCTCTGTGTGTAAGAAATGCACCACCTCTAATTTGTAGCGCTTGAGCTCGAATTGAATCTAATTTTTTGAGATCCAATCCAGATGCAGAACAAATGGCTTGACACCCATAATGTATGACTGAACTTATTTATGCTCTATATAGCATCATCAGCACTTTAACTGCTCCCCAGTTGATCCCAGCAATATTTTTAAGCAGATCAATCCTACCTTTATTTTTTTTAATACTTTGTATATGGCCCTTCCAAGTTAGTTTATTAACAAATAATTCACCCAGAAACTTCAAGCTGCTAACTACATGTGTCCGTTCTCCAATTATTATTTGTAGAGGAGGGATAGCTCAGTGGTTTGAGCATTGGCCTGCTAAACCCAGGGTTATGAGTTGAATCCTTGAGGGGGCCATTTAGGGATCTGGGGCAAAAATCTGTCAGGGGATAGTACTTGGTCCTGCTAGTGGAGGCAGGGGACTGGACTCAATGACATTTCAAGGTCCTTCCAGTTCTATGAGATAAGTATATCTCTATATATTACACTGTTCTGTAAACTTTTCTAGTGAAGATCATTCCCTTTGGTTTAGTAATTGAACATTTAAATCCCCAAGCATACCTACTGAGCTGCTTCTGCTGTTCTTAAGAGCCTGTCTGCATCTTCTAGTGACTCAGGCAGCATAGCCAATCGGGTAGCCTGCCTACAACAGGCCAGCTGTGCTCCTTAGTTCGCCAAGAAACTGGATCACCTGAAGGCCCAGATTCCTTACATGATGCTACATTTCTGGAGCCTTAATATTCTGCATCTCATGCTGGAGACATCTTTCCCTGAGGGAATGAATTCCATTGATTTCTACTGAGTTCCTGAATACAATGATAAAACAAGTGCCACCCATAGGCCAGTGGGAATCTGTACATTAGGTTTGTGTCAGTATTACAAATAGACTAAATAAACAGAAAGGGGGCTGATAGCTATTCTTATTCATTTACATTTTCAGAGCTACACAAAGGAGTTCTGTGTAAATGAGAATCGGGCCCATAGGTGTGCAACAACATATTTTACAGTGAGAGGCTAGAAAAGCTCAGTCTATTTCATTTATCCAAGAGAAGATTATTAAGAGGTGACTTAATCATGATCTATGAGTGGGGAGATTTCTGATAGTAGAGCACTCTTCACTCTAGCAGACAAAGACATAACATGGTCCAATGGTTGGATGCTGAAGGTAGACAAATTCAGATTAGAAATAAAGTGCAAATGTAAAACATTTGAGGATAATTAGTTACTGGGACAACTTATCTAGGGACTGATAGAATCTCCATCGCTTGAAGTCTTTAAATGAAAATTGGATGTCTTTCAAAAAGATGCTGTGACGGGATGGGACTCACCACTCTGGCACCTCCTGCTGATTATCATAGGAATTAGTTCTACTCATCAGGGTGCCTTCCTCTGGTGGTACCTCGCCACCATCACTTTCATTCGAAGACCCACCACTCCCAGTACTGCCAGGTCCTCTTCAGTAACACTGCCCTCCTACTGTGCCACACTCTGTGTTCCCCCTTTCCAGGGGACCTGCAATCTCCACTCAGCCACTACCTCAGTGGCAATTACAGTCCTTTGTCCCACGTCCACTAACCATGTGGCTCCAGCACTCTTTTATGCCCTTACCTCAGGGCCTCAGTCTGCAGGCCCTAGCAGGCCACAAGCAGCTCTCTCTAGCTTCCCCGGTTCCTGCTTGCAGTACTGAATTGTCCCAGGTGCTGGGGTTCCTTCCTCCTGATAGGCGCCTGGTCTTCTCCCTTCCAGCTCCAGTCAGCTACTGAACTCTGCTCTGCCTGTAGCCCTTCTTATATGAGTCTGCTGGGCCATGATTGGCTGCTCCTCTCAGCACCTTTCTAATTGGCTGCCTCAGGCGCAGCCTCCATAGGGCTGCTTTTAACCCCTTTTCTGCCAGTGAGGGGCAGCTGCCCCATCACAGATGCGCTAGCTTAATCAGAAGTTATGGATTTGATGAAGGAATTACTAGATGAAATCTATGACCTGCATGATGCAGGATGTTACACTGGGTGATCATAATGGTCCCTTCTGGTCTTAAAATCTCTGGGTGAAATCATAACCCTATTGAAGTCAATAGCAAAATTCCATTGACTTCACTAGTATAAGGACTCCACCATTTGAATCTACTACATAGAGTAGCTAAACTAAACACTCTTCAGTTTCCAATTTCTGAGCCTTTTATTCAGATGTTCTTTCACACTACAGTTAGGCTATTTGCACAGTATAGAGACAGTCATATATACACGGCTTGTTATATTTGGTCTTGTTCAGTAGACACAAAAAAATTGTAACAGATTGCACAAGTTCTCTCTGAGCAAAGTCAAATTCATCATTCAATTTTCTGTCCAGTTACTGAATCTAATAGCCACTGAAGTGCACACTACTGGAAGAGTCTTTGAATGGTGAAATATGAACTATGATAAGACACAGCTACAGAGAATTTTTTTTAATCTATAGATTCTTGTGACTTTTAGAATTACTATCCACTCTATTGGAAGAGGAACAGTGAAAAAGTACACATTGCCAAACAGAGTAGCATATGTTTATTTTTGCCTGTCCTGCTGATTGGTATTTGTCAAGCCCACATGGAGATGGTTTCTCTATTTGCGCAAAACACAAATGTCTTATGTTATATTAAATATCATCAGGTGTCCAAAGTGGTATTGAATAGTCACTTGTATATAAATGAATTCATAATAACCTGGGACGGATAATCTTCAGAAGAAACAGTAGAGGATGTGCTGCTGTTAATCTTGACTTTTTAGAAAATGGAAAAGGTTTTGTTTTATTTGTTTAAAAATATTTGAAATTCTGCCATGAGGGGAAAAAGCAGGCGTTTCTGAATCGAGATGAAATAACATCCATTCCTAGTGAAAGCAGCTGGTTTATTTCTATGTAGGCATGGAAAGTGAATTTTCTATTAGCATCGTATTCATAATATAATTTGAATAGATTTCCTCTACGTTGTACATTACTCGGTATATTGAAGGCTTCTTTATAGAATGGGGAAAATCGAGTCTGTTCTGTTTGTCCGGTTTTCAAAGCAGGGTTTTTTTGCCCTTGAAATGTAAGCTTAACTCTTATTTTTCTTTGTTTGTGGATTACGGTTCCACATGGGAGCAGTTTAAACAAGTCCTGATTGGACTGTAATCCAGAAAGAATTAAACCATGACTCCTGTTCTGACTTGTGTGGCATAAAAAAAAATCCACTAAACTCAAAATAGCCAACCTGCTTCTCAGCTGACTGTATTTTTAAGAGATTAATTGCTTTTTTGCTCTGACATGGGAGAAGCCATGCATAAACACTATTGAGTGTGCTTGCTGGGAGACCGCACAGAGGGTTCCCTAGTAGGAGACAACGGATGGGTAATAGCAGCAAAATGGTTGTAGGAGGATTCAGAAAATGGCAGGGCGGGGAGGTGGGGAGAGGAGAGAACTCAATGCTGAAGCCATAGAATTTTTGTATGTCGTACCCCTTTCTGCCATATGATTACCAGGTTCAGCATGCAGCACCATGTAGACTCACCGGTAGGCACAGCCACTCCGCGACAGACACTGTTGGACAGGGATGTAATATTCAAACAGAGTCATGGTTGACAAACATCATTAGCATTTGGCGTTTTGTTAAATGTGCACTCAGATGCCACATCCCACCACTTAGGGTGAGGTGATGGCACCTTTGCTGTGTTGGGCCCCATATTTACCGCTCCCGTCATCACCATTTCCTTGCACTATTGTTCTAGATACTTTTATTTTTAGAAGGGGGCAGGGTGGTTCGGCTAATGATTGTTCTATAAACAACACTATTTTTCAAAGGTAATGTGGTCCAGTGGAAAGGCCGTTAGACGAGGAGTCTGCATTCTATTTCTAGCCTTGATACTGACCAGTTGTGTGACCTTTGGTCAGTCACTTCACCTCTCTGTGCCTGATTCCCTTCCCACCTGTCTATTTAGATTATGAACTCCTCAGGGCAGAGAATGTCTCTTAGAGTCATAGAATATCAGGGTTGGAAGGAATCTTAGGAGCTCATCTAGTCCAACCCCCTGCTCAAAGCAGGACCAATCTCCAATTTTTGCCTCAGATCCCTAAATGGCCCCCTCAAGGATTGAACTCACATCCCTGGGTTTAGCAGGCCAATGCTCAAACCACTGAGCTATCCCTCTCCCCCATGTATTTGTACAGCACTTGCCACAATGGGACCCGGATTTTGGTTGGAGTCTCTAGTTGCTACGGTAATATAAATAGTAATTGCTGACCAGCTAATGTAGTGTATATGGAACGTCTATATTTTGGTAGCATTATTCTTCACATTTAGCCCACTGGCTTCTATTGCATCAGTCTCTTTGATTAGCATTTCAGGTGAAATTCCACTAGGCCAAATTTTGCTTCCTCCAAAACAAACAGCCTTGGTGCAGAGGACCCCAAAGGAGTCTGTGGGAAAGAATCCAGGAGCTTGGCAGGAAGCAGTCTGATGCTGACACTTCAGGTCCAAGGGCTATCGTCTCCAGCACCTCTCTGGCATGCCCCTGTGTAAAAGGTTTGAGCCTGTTGGATCTGCTTAATGGTGAGTCCACTGGCCCCTCCCCTGCTCCACCACCGCTTCTTCATGCTGCTGCAGAGAGACACATTGCAAAGCAGGGAAGAATCCTTTCATTGCCCTCTGTTGCAGTGGAACAACAGTGGTTCTAGTGTATTCATGGCCTACAGCAGAGAGTGGGGCAGCCTTTGACCCACCATTACTAACAGACATTTTGTTAAAAGCTGATAGGAATAAAAAATTCACATGAAAAAGTATATGAAATTTTAAAAAAATCTTTTCATTAAAAATAATTGAAATGTTTTGGCGGTTTTCTACATAGTGGCTTATAAAATGCAAAAGATACTTTTTAATCAGTCTAGTATTTTTTCTGAAGAATCACAAGTATGCACTTGACTATGAGATAACAGCAAGGTGAACTGTACAATGAGAAACTGATTAAAAACCTGCTCTTTTTTTACTGAGTTTAGAGTGAGTGCTTTACCAAAACTGATGGGCTCTTAACTGAGATCTCCCTTATTAGTGAGCTTGTTCTGAATAGTGTCAGTGAAGTCAAACTCTTAAAAAAAAGTCCTTGGTTCATTCGGAGTCTGTCTTAGCATGGGATAATTTAGCTACAAAGAATCCCACCTCATAATGCAACATGGAGAGTACAATTCCATTTCAAGTGACTGTCCATTGAGAGATTTGTTTGTATAATGAATTCAGTTATAACCATTTATCCAATTCCCCATCTGATCTTATGGGAGTTCAAAATCTGATCTAAAATTTGCAGCTTTGGTTTCACCTTAGCCAGAAGTAGCAGGACTCACGCTCATTGCATTTGCAGTGCAACAGCCTTTTGCTTATGTGCAAAAATGTAATTTCATCACCAGGAGGGTTTTGAGGGTTTTCTTGGAATTAGTACTTGAATTTATGCCCTGTGCAGGGTGGCTTTCCTCATACGTTTATCAGCAAGCTCTAGACCTCTTGGTCCATGACTCAGAGACAGACACTTGCTGTGTGTTGCAAGTCAACTGTGAACAAAATATGGTCCGAGAACAAACATGTCTGCTGTTGGGATTCCCTCTGAGACCCCTTTCCACTTGGCTTCACAAGAACTCAGTTTGACTCCAAACTTCGTCACTTCGGTATCTTTATTTGGTATACAGCAGTGTTACGCTGAGTTGATCAGACTCAAACACAAAGGGTTGATGCAGGATACATCACATATCCAAAGTTACGCAGCACCCTTTGTCCGTTATATACATTTAAACATCTCATTGCATTTACTAAACATTGCATCACACATTTTGGGATTGCGATGGTTACTTTATAGGAACCAAACCCTGTACAGCATGCTTTGTCCACTCACTGTCCATGTTCGGACCACTTTTTACCTTATCTTTACATTCCCAACTTATCTTGTCCATTGTTATCTTGTTCTTTGCAAATGGCTCCCTGTGTGTTCCCTCCACTTATTTTAGCCAGTTCAGACACTCTGTCTCTGAGCTCACTGACCATTTACCTATCTGAGTTAACACAGACATTCTGTTTTGAGCCTGCTGATCTATTTACCTCCCTAATCCTGTCTTCCAAGGAATGAGGCCTTCCCCATGTTTAATGACTTATGTTAAGCCAGGCCTATGTTCCACTGCCTTTTTTTTCTTTTCTATATTAGCCTTCATTTCATTTGCATTCTGTCTTTCTGTACTTTCTTTTTTAAGTTTATCCCCCAGCAATACATTCCCAGGACCACATCAGTTGTAAGCATTTGAACCACCATGAACATTAAGGTTCAAATTACAAACCAAGGGCTGCAAACTCATCTCTTCTGTATGGTCTACCAGCATGTTACCACTGGCTGTATAGTTTTTCTCCCCAATTCCCCGATGTTCAGCTATTAGTTGGACAATGGGCAACAATTGCTCTATTTTCTTTTCCAGTGTGGACACCACTTGCTTTTCACTGCTGTGTGTAACTACACATTCCCTTCACACTGCCAACTGTGGTGTGTTGTGTAGACACAGCCTAAGAGTGGCTAGCCAAGTATATTGTCTATGGCAAAAAAAAAAAAAAGCCTAGTAAACAATATAGCATGGGTGACAAAGAGTTCTGTGGCATGCTTATGCTCCAATACGTCTGTTAGACTGTAAGATGCCACAGAACTCTTTGTCGCCCATGCTATATTGTTTGCATCTGATGCATCTGAAGAAGTGCGTATTCACCCACGAAAGCTTATGCTCCAATACGTCTGTTAGTCTATAAGGTGCCACAGGACTCATTGTCGCTTCTACAGATCCAGACTAACACAGCTACCCCTCTGATACAATATAGCATGGGTGTATGTATACAAGAGGTAGGATGGGTCAGTGGTTAGGCTGCTCACTTAGGCTTTAAGAGACCCAAGTTCAATTCCCTCTTCTGTCCCAGACTATGTATGTGACTTTGGATAAGTCACAGGGGGTAGATTTTCAGAGGTGTGCAAGGATACAGAGGGATTTTTTTTCAGAAGCATCTAAACAGGTTTAAAATCAATAGGAGTGAGGCAGCTAATCTTCTTAGGTGCTTTTTAAAATCCCAGTAGACACCTATCTACATGCTATCTAAAGGTTCCTAAATGCCTTTGAAAATCTGGCCCTTAGCCTCTCTGTGCCACGGTTCCCTAGCTGTAATATGGGGATAATAGTGCTGCCCTATCTCACAGGGGTGTTGTGGGGATAAGTACATTAAAGATTGTGAGGCCCTCAGACACTATGGTACAGGAGGCCATGTAAGAACCTAATATAGATGGATTGTATCTACCCTTTTCATAATTTCAAGAATAAATGTGTTGTTTTAAAAGTATTTTGAGCTGCTTGGATGGAGTTCGCTAGAGACTATACATATTTAGCACCCTGACCCCTTTTGTACAGTTGTATGTGCCTCTATCCCTGTGTAGGCTAGGAAATGGTTCTATTCTTTCACTGGGCTGCAAGACTGCCTGAGCAATCACAATTGGAGGGAAAAGATGGCAGCTGTGACTTATTAGGATGCTGCCTGATGGAGGGAAACCATGAGAAGAAAGCAGCACCCAGTGCTGGGAAATGAGGGACAAAGAAAGGAAAAAAGTGAGTTCCCTGTAGAAAGGAAAGGGGACTGCTCAGTGACAGTTTCTCAGTTTGGATACCCTGGCTGGGGAAAGCTATTGACCACTCTTGTCCTGGGGAGGACTATGCTGGTCTCCAGAGCCTGGAAACATAGTACGGTCTGTTTTTATTTGTTTACTCTGACTGGACCTTTTTCCAAGGGAAGTTGCCCTGGTTTGGTTGGTGGATGCTTAAACTAAGCAGAAGAAAACTGCCCTGTGGTGAGTTTTAGTTCTATCCTATGGCCAAACAAAGTCACCCCATGACTGTTTCATTTGTGCTTGGACTAAGATTAAATGGGGATGTAACACCAATGGGGGTCTTCTGGTCTCATTGCAACTAGGAAAATACCATGCTATGTTTTTATGTGGTTTTGTGTTTTTTTTAATGTAGGTTTAGAATGCTTTGCCTGGTTAGGCTTGCAAACAGTCTGTGTAAAAATGGATTTAACAAGCTTTATAGAGGTCCCATCCCAATCAGCAGCTCCTTATGCAATCCACTGGTCAGTGTGTGTCATGCCTCCCCAATCCAGTCCCTGACCAGGAGCTGAGAATCTATAACAGTCCCTTAGCTAGATAGTTTGATCTCTAGAGGTCTCTAGTGCAAGCTCTGCCCTGCACGGCTGCCAGTTGTGTTGGCCAAGATAATGCTCACCTGCTTTCATTCTGCGTTTTATTTACTATGTGTCTTACTTGTGACCCTGCTTCTTTCCATCCTCTGTTGCCACAAGCTTCCTCATAGGCTCTGGGGAAGCGTAAGGTATGGTTGAGCTTCCAAAGTAACTATGCCCAAATGCCTATGAAACACCAATCTCTGGCTATGGTGTTTAAAGGAAGTTATTCCATCAGAGATTTTTAGCTGTTACTTTTTATTAGTAGGTGGCCCCTTCTTTTTTTTTTTTTTTCTTCTTTTTAGAGGGCCTTTTTTTTCTCCCAGTGCACAGTTATAGGTTTTAAAGCTTAGCTTGAAGCAATATTTAAAAAGTCCTAATTTTGCTTTTTTTTATATAAGTAAAAGTTCAAAGTCAGCTGTGGGAGAGCACTGTTTGAAAGCGGCTGTTGCTGACCTTAAGTTTCAGTTTTCACTGCCTTAAAGGCAGGACTGGAAATTAGCACTAACGTATATAAATGACTTTGTGATACAGGAAGATTATGTACTTGCAGCCCTGGAGAATATACTGTAGGGAACAGTCCTGCACCAGCAAGGAGAGATGGTAGATAAATGAACCAATAGGTGTCTCCCAGCTCAAATCTCTATGACAGCTTTAAATCTGTCTATATAGGCATTTCTGATGTACCTATCACCTGCCCTGCAGGTGAATTCCATTAAATACAATTGATTTCCTGTACAAAAGAAACTCCATTCCTGCAAGAGACTGCATTTTTAGGCTCCAATACATTACAAAAGGCTAAATTCTCCCATGTGCAGATGGTCTTTTTACTGCATAACTCTCACTTCAGGGTGAATTTCACCCAAAGAAACCCAAACTCTATATGTTAACCTGCCTTCCCAATGGAATAAACCTCAGTGACTGTTCTCCAGTACATCTCTTGTTTTCTAGCTTCACTGTTAGGCAAGGGCTCTCTAAAAGTTCTTGTTTCCCCATCTGAAGTTAGCTAGTTTCAGTTTCATCTGAATTTCTAGTGGAGCAAGTTCTACAACCAAGGGCCCTCTGTTAAAAGTGCTCTGACCACAAAACAGCCACAGGGGTCAGACGCTCAGCTAGTGTAAATTAGCATGCCTACATTAAAGTTGATGGGCCCATGTCAGTTCACACCAGCTGAGGAACTGGCTTGTGGTGATCAGAAGTCAGACAAAATGTTGCGGGCTAAATTCTCCATTGAGTGTCCATGTGGGGTTTCGATGCCCTGGCCTGAGAGCCCCATCTCAGAGTAAAACTTGGCTCTCCGTGTTTGTTGCTTGGGCAGCCCCCAATTTTCTCAAAAGTTGAAATTTGAGGTTGTTTTCTGAGAATTTGAAAGTCTGGACAAAAGCAAAATGACACAATTTCTGCCAAAATGGCAGGGGGGGCGGAGTAGGGGGAGGAAACACTTTCCACTCTGGACCCAACTAAGATTCTTCATACAAATGCACCAGGTAAAATGTGTTATGTCCACCATTTATCCTAGCATTTAAGAGGAGGTTCGACAAACCCCTGTCAGGGATGGTCTAGATAATACTTAGTCCTGCCATGTGTGCAGGGGACTGGACTAGATGACCTCTCAAGTTCCCTTTCAGTCCTATGATTCTATGAAAAATGTCTTTCCATTCTGCAGGAAACAATGAAATAATTCAAAGTGAAACTGTAGGATGTTTTACTTTGCACAAAATGAGCTTTGTTTCTTTTGTTTGTTCAGAAGAAGGTATTTTTTGTATACCCCCTAAATGCCTGTTCATATAATGGGAAACACTGTGGACTTGATCTTAACCGTCCCTACAATGATCCCCAAGTTGTAAAAGGCACAGTGAGTCTTTATCTACATATTAGGGGCAGGGCTCAGTCCTGACCTGGAGCATGGGATGGGAAGTGTTCCCTTCTAGGGTTCTCAGCAGTGCTAGCTGCTTGGAAGGGGCTGGGATGGAGGGCATCCATATCCTTGGCACTCTAGCACATGGACTCTATAGCTCGCAGGCATGCTGGTGGGAGGGCGTACAAGGAACACCAGTTGAATCACAGTTCCCTATGAGCTGCAGGAAGGACCCTTTCCAAGTCAGAATTCCTCCAAGGGAATTCCTCCTGCAAGATAGCCCCTCCCAAGGGGCCATAGCTTAAAAGACACAATCTGGTCCTGTGTGAATTGCATCTATCTGTAAGAAGAAAGATGATATTTTAGTTAAGGCGCTAGACTGGCTCTGCTACAGACTTTTCTGTGTGACCATAGGGCACGTCACTTTCTTTCTGGCTAAGGTTTCCAAAAATAGAAGACTAACATTTAGCTTCTAAATCTATATTGATGCACCTAGGGTTGAATGGTAGATTGGTTGGTTTGTTTGTTACCTCAAAAGTGCTGAGAGCTCAACATCTCCCATTAACCTTGATGTTACTTTTGAAAATTAGGCTATTTGTTTAGATTATTAAATATGGATGTAGGAGTTTAACTTTAGCCTCCTCCTTTTGGAGCTTCTTGGTTCAAGGTTCTTGGTCAGGGAGGAAAAAAAACAAACATGAAACTGAACTGACATAAAATAGCATCTTCCATTTCACTGAAAGTCAGTTCGTTCTTCAAAGCTAACCAGCGAGAGCCAGTCACTGCAATCCTATCACATGCTCATAGACTTTAATGCCAGAAGGAATCATCAGGATAATTTAGTTTGACCTCCTTCACATTGTGAGCCACAGAACCTCACCCACCCACGCATGTAATAGACCCCTAACCTTTGGCTGATTTACTGAAGTCCTCAAATCTTGATTTAAAGTCTTCAAGTTACAGAGAATCCACCATTTACCCTAGTTCAAACCAGTAAGTGGCTTGTGCCCCATGCTTCAAAGAAGGTGAAAAAATTCCAGAGTCTCTTCTAATCTGAACTGGGGAGGAAACTCCTTCCTGACCCGAAATATGGTGATCATTTAGATCCTGAGCATGTGGGCAAAACCCACCAAACACACACCTGGGAAAGAATTCTCTAAAGTAACTCAGAGCCCTCCTGCTCTAGTGTCCCCTCTCCAGCCATTGGAGATATTTGCTAATAGCAGTTGCAGATGGGCCATCTGCCATTGTAGGCAATCTCCTCATACCATACTGTCCATAAACTTATCAAGTTTTTACTCAGTCTTAAAATAAGTTAGGTTTTTTGCCCCCCACTACTCCCTCTGGATGGCTGTTCTTTTTTGTTAGGCTAACCAAGCCAAACTCCTTAAGTCTCCTCTCGAAAGGGAGGTTCTTCATTCTTCTGCTTATCCTATTAGACCTTCTCTGCACCTGTTCCAGTTTGAATTAATCTTTGTTAAACATGGGAGATCAGACTGGCAGACAGTATTCCAGATGAGGTGTCATAAGTGCCTTTCCAAATAACACTTTCCAATCTCTCTACTGGAAGTAACTCACCTGATACATACTAGAATCCCATTAGCCTTTTTCACAGCTGCATCATGTTGGCAGCTGATAGCCATCCTGTGATCAGTCAATACACCCATGTCTTCCTCCTCCTCTGTTGCTTCCAAGTGACATGTCCCCAGTTTATAGCAACAATTCTTGTTGTTAGTCCTTTAGGTGCATGACTTTGCACTATTACATTTCATCCCATTTCTTTTCCTCCGGTTTTTGAGGTCATCCTTCTACCTCTGCAATCACTTCTCATGCTGAGCATAATTAACTCATGGTTAGTGAATGTGCACACTACTCAAAACATGAATGCGTGGCATAATATGACCCTGAGCTAATAAGAATATTTCTATAGAAAGGTGGCTCTGCGTGTCTTCAAGGCATTATGCACCTTGAGATAGAAGTCATTCTTTTTTTATTGTGTACGCTCCTTAATATAACTTCCTGCTGATTAGAAATCTAGACTAAAAAAAGCTTTATTTATTCATTACAATACTTCTGCTCAGTGCTGCCAGAAGGCAAAAGATATAATGATGTATAAGAAATGGATGGAGAATAATATAGAAGATGTTATAATGACATTGTATAAACAAATGGTACACCCTAAGCTAGAGTACTGGTCACCCCATCTCAAAAAGCATGCTGCAGAATTAGAAGAGGATCACAGATGAGCAATGAAAATGACCAGGGGCATGGAAAAACTCTCACAAAAGAAACTGAAAAAGAGTGGGATTTCTTTATCTTAGAAAGAAGAATAAGAGATAACAAGTGTATAAAATAATGAATGGTAGAGAAACTAGATCATCAGGTTCTGTTCTTTGGGTCACAACACAAGAACAAGGAGACTTTCAATTAAACTGAAAGGTGGTGAATTCCAAATGGATAAAAGGAGATACTTTTTCACTCAATGTATAATTAGACTGTACATTCATGGGATGTCACTGAGGCTAAAAATTTAGGATTAACAAAGGAATAGGATATTTAAATGGATAACAAGAATATCAGTTGCTATATCTACTGCAAACAAGGAATGGTGGAAAGGATTAAAACCTCATGCTTCAACTAATGGTCTGAAGAGCACATAATCCAACATCTGTCTGCTGTGGTGTTCTTGCACATTCCTCTGAATCATTTTCTGCTGGCCACTGATTGAGAGGGGTACTGGGCAAGACGGACTGCAGGTCCAATCCAATATTCTTGTGTTTCTACAATCCTCTGTGTGTATATGGAAGTTAGACAGTTCAGTGGGATTGTTCAGTAGACTTTTATCTCTGGAGACATGGGTTCCAAAGCATGAGTCACACACAGAACTAATTGAAAAAACTACATTTCCTTCCCGTGGGGAAATTCTGGTATTTTGGTATTTTGTTTTTGTCCCAGATCAGAATGAGTTTGATGGGGAAATGTCAAAATGTTTTGTGGGGTTTTGTTGTTGACATTTTTGATCAAAACATTTTGTTCTTGTTTGTTGACCTGAGACACAAGAAAATGTTTAATTTTGATTTTCCCCATGGGAAAAATCCAACAAAATCTGTTTCTCAGAGAATGCTTTGATTTTGACACAACTCCATTTTCCAATATAAAAATGTTTAATTTAAAAAATGTGTACCAGTCCTAATCCCAAATGAATTATTTTAATGTGGTGCCTTTCTCCCATCTGTTAGCAAACCATCACACAGTTTGGTTGAAGAGAGCTGCTTGGGTATAGCAAATAGGAGTATTGCAAGCCTAAAGCGGGATGTGCTAACTCTGAAGACATTTGTACGGTATCCATTAGCACTTCGTATCACTTTCTCTCTTGTCAGCCCTGCACTCATCAACAGCTTCTAAAATAAAATAAAAAGAAAAGTGTCGCTAAACATATAATTCCGAACATGTGTGTTTTTCACATTAAGGTACAATGGGGAAAATAATTTTCCTAGGGAAAGTTGATGAAATGTTGATGGCTCACAAAACTAAAATGGAAAAGGCCTATTATGTGATCTAGTCCATCTTCATGACAGTGTATTGCAGAATGTTGTTGGAACACTTGACTTCTCTCTTTTTGGGGCAAAAACACTTCATCTGCTGGTCACTTTCTTGCTACTGATTTATTCATGTATTTCTACAGACTTACGTATGGTTTTCCTGCAGTACAGCAAACCACTTATTTGAAGTGAACTCAAAAATTACTTCAGTATCTTTGGTATGAATCATTTCTAATTCCATAAAAGCTGAAGTTCAATTTTATTTTGGGCTATTGTTTTTAATACTCTATTCCCACTACCATGAGTGTAAGTCAATGTACCAAACCATTGCTGAAGAAATGAATAAGGGAGATTTTAAATGTGAAAATGGTCTTTGTGAGATACATGCCCGATGGGAGCTTTGGAAAAAAATGGAGAGAAGTAGCTGAAGCTGTTTGAAGAGAAGTTGTGAGAAAGAAACCTGAAAGCAAGAAGGGAGAAAATAGATTGTATAAAGTTAAATGCGAAGGCATGGGCAGCAATTTGAGCTGCTGTTCCATGTGAAATCTCATGTCTCTGTGGATAACTGTTATGTAGCTAGCAACCTAATCAACAAACCTAAAGGAGGATTGCATAAGTGCTTGCATAAGGTGAATACATTGTGAATATTTGGATATTGATAAACAAATGTAATTGAATCCCATTTAGCCTGAGAGGAGAGATGACCCTTGACTTTATAATAAAATATTTCAAACGTCCATTAGGGTTGTCACTTATGGATAGGCATAAATTGTGTATCATGATTCTATTACCGCATTGTTGCAACACAACCTGAGACTGTTGCATTCAAAACACACCATCTGAGTACATGCATGCCCATAATGGAACGCAAGAGCTGAACCCAGAGAACTAACACAAAATTAGAAATTCTGAACTGAACACTACTGCTTTTCTGTTTAAAGGGGGGTGGGGGAAGGATAGTTCAGTGGTTTGATCATTGGCCTGCTAAACCCAGGGTTGTGAGTTTAATCCTTGAGGGAGCCATTTAGGGATCTGGGGCAAAAAAATCTGTCAGGGGACAGTACTTGGTCCTGCTAGTGAAGGCAGGGGACTGGACTCAATGACCTTTCAAGGTCCTTCCAGTTCTATGAGATACTATATGGAGATATGCCTAAAGATCCAAACTGGAACCCCAAATTCAAACACATCCAAATTTGGAGAGTTTTATCATAACTTCAGCATCACAGTTTAGACCCATATCAAAATTACATCATGTTCCAGTGAAATGTCATCTAGCAATTAACATTTGGTTTGACGTTTTTTTTCCCCCTTTTAACATGCAGTTCTCAATCAGGTTCAGCAAGGCAAGAATCTCAAAGCATACAGGTCAGCTATTAGTTTTGTCTGTTATCTCCTCAGAATACCCAGAAGAAATTTTCCTATGTTGCTGGAGAGCACAAGCTGGAGAAGTGCGTGTTCCTGTCTTTATTTTAATTGGGGAGTGTTATTCAATTGCCCATACAACCCGACGTGTCTTTAATCCCATCTTTTCATGTCCTGCAGAGGAATCTATATCACTTCATAGTCATCTGTATTAGAAGCTGCTGAATAAATAGTAACAATCAACATGGAAAATTGACCTTTGTCCATCTCCAGGATGAAATGATGAACCAAAAATGAGACACTGGTCTCCCTTCCATTCCCAGACAGATGGATAGGCTTGAAAGAAAGCAGTGAAATCCTTTTGGAATGGTCTGACTACAATGTTGTTGATAAACTCCCCTAGAAAGGGAACAATTTTGACTAAACACTTAGCCTCCACTTATTCCAACTGGCTTCCGTTATTATTGTGGGATTTACAGCCTTCATCACTAAAGAACCCAGTTCTCTCTGCTGACTCTTATCAGCAGTGATTGGCAATGATCTGACTTTCTCTTTCTGATGTTTATTTGATCATCACCAAACCAACAAGAGGGGATGTCATTTTAGATTTACTATTGGTAAGTACTGCAACTTTGACTTAAAGTATCTGAAGCCTGCATCCCAAGGGGGGAAAATGTGTAGGGAAGGGTTGCAGGCCAGACTGGATGAACAAGCATCTCAAACAAGTTATTAAGAAAAAGCAGAAAGCTGACAAAGAATTGAAGATAGGAAGGGTCAGCAAGGAAAACGGCCTCTTGAAGATCAGAAAGTGTAGGGGGAAAGTCAGAACTGCAAAAGCCAAGCAGAGTTGGACTTTGCAAAGTAAATTAAAAGCACTAGTAAAGGGTTCTATAGGCATAAAAATAAAACCAAAACTAGGAAAGAAGAAATGGGACCACTAAGCACTGAGAATGGAGTAGATATTAAAGATTATCTAGGCATGGCCTAACACCTAAATGAATACTTGGCCTCATTTTTTCATAAGAAGGGTAATGAGGAGCTTTGGGGTAGTGGGAGGGTGGCTAAGAAAATGAGGATATGGAAGTAGAAATTACCACATCTGAGGTGGAAGTCAAACGCAAACAGCTTAATGGGACCAAATCGGGGGGCTGTATAATCTCCATCCAAGAATATTAAAGGAACTGGCACATGAATTTGCAAACCCAATAGCAACGATTTTTAATGAACCCGTAAACTCGGGGGTTGTACCCTATGACTGGAGAATTACTAATATAGTACAGCAACTCCTCGCTTAATGTTGTAGTTTTGTTCCTGAAAAATGCAACTTTAAGCGAAACGATGTTAAGCAAATCCAATTTCCCCATAAGAATTAATGTAAATAGGGAGGGTTAGGTTCCAGGGAAATTTTTTTCACCAGACAAAAAACCATATTATGTATATATAGCACAGTATAAGTTTTAAACAAACAATTTAATACTGTACACAGCTTGGTTGAGGTGGTGAAGTTAGAGGGTGGAAGAGGGTGGGATATTTCCCAGGGAATGCCTTACTGCTAAATGATGAACTAGCACTCAGCTAAGCCCACAAGGGATAACACATTGTTAGTGCAGCCTCACACTCTACAAGGCAGCACGAATGGAGGGAGGGGAGACAGCATGGCAGACAGAGACATACCCTGTGTGTGGGAGAGAGAGAGAGAGAGAGATGTGCATTGCTCCTTTAAGTACGCTGACACCACTCTAAGTACATTGCCTTTTTAAATATATCAGGAAGTTGAGACAGCAGCTGCGGCCAGCAAGCTCTCTCCATCCTGAGCCCTGTCATGTCCTCCCCCGCCTGCTCTTTATGGAGAAGGGGTAAGCAGGGAGGAGGGGGACACCATGATATTAGCCCCCCTCTTCCCTCTCCCCTATACAGCAAGCAGGAGGCTCCCGGGAGCAGCTCCAAGGCAGAGGGCAGGAACAGCACATGGCAATGGGGGGAGGGACAGCTGAACTGCCAGCAATTGATAGCTTGCTGGGCAGCTGCTGCACAGGGAACTTAGGGGAATGGGGAGCTGATAGGGGGGAAGCCGGTCCACCCTGGTTCCAAGCCCCCACCAGCTAGCTGCAATGGGCTGCTCTTCCTGCAAGCAGTGGACAAAGCAGGAGGCTGCCAAACAACGTTATAAGGGAGCATTGCACAACTTTAAACGAGCACGTTACCTAATTGATCAGCGACGTAACAACGTTAACCGTTTAAGAGAAGAGTTACTGTACCTATTTTTAAGAAAGGATAAAAAAAGCAATCCAGAAAACTACAAGCCTGTTAGTTTGACCTCAATTGTATGCAAGGTCGTGGAACAAATTTTGAAAGAGAAAATAGTTAAGGACATTGTGGTAAAGAGTAATTGGGATAAAATACAACATAGTTTTATAAAAGGTAGATCATGCCAGACCAACCTGATCTCTTTCTTTTGAGAAAATAACTGGGGCTTTTTTAGACAAAGGAAATGCAGTCGGTCTAATGTACCTGGATTTCAGTAAGGTATTTGATATAGTTCCACATGGGAAATTATTCATTAAATTAGAGAAGATGGGGATTAATATGCCAGAGGATATTGTGATGGCCAAGTCTATAACAGGGTTCAAAAAAGAACTAGATAAATTCATGGAGGATAGGTTAATCAACGACTATTAGCCAGGATAGGAAAGGATGGTGTCCCTAGCCTCTGTTTGCCAGAACCTGGGAATGGGCAACAGGGGATGTATCACTTGATGATTACCTGTTCTGTTCATTCCCTCTGGGGCACCTGGCATTGGCCACTGTTGAAAGACAAGATACTGGGCTAGATGAACCTTTGGTCTGACCTAGTATGGCCGTTCTTATGTTCTTAATTGAAAGGTAGATAAGGAACTGGTTAAAGGGCAGGCTACAACAGTTCATACTGAGAGGTGAACTGTCAGACTGGAGGGAGGTTACTAGTGGAGTTCCTCATCTGAAATACTGTGTGAAATTCTGGTTTCCAATGTTTAAGAAAGATGAATTCAAACTGGAATAGGTGCAGAGAAGGGCTACTAGGATGGCCCAAGGGATGGAAAACCTGCCTTATGAGAGGAGACACAAGGAGCTTTGCTAGTTTAACCTAACCAAAAGAAGGCCAAGGGGAGATATGATTGCCCTCTATAAATACATCAGAGATAAATACCAGGGGGGGAGAAGAGTTATTTAAGTTAAGCACCAATATTGACACAGGAACAAATGGATATAAACTGACTATCAATAAGTTTAGGCTTGAAATTAGATGGTTTCTAACAATCAGAGGAGTGAAGTTCTGGAACAGCTTTCCGAGGAGAGCACTTGGGGGATAAAAATTCTACCTGCCTTCAAGACTGAGCTTGATAAGTTTATGGAGGGGACGGTATGATGAGACTGCCTACAATGCTGTGTGTCCCATCTGCAACTGCTAGTGGCAAAAATCCCCAATAGCCCAAGATAGGACACTAGATAGGGAGGGTTCTGAGTTACTACAGAGAATTCTTTCCCAGGAGTCTGGCTGGTTGGTCTTGCCAACATGCTTAGGGTTTCAGTGATGCCCATATTTGTGGAGTCAGGAAGGAATTTTTCCCCAGGTCAGATTGGCAGAGACCCTGGGGCGGGGGTTGCCTTCCTCTGCATCATGGGTCACAGCAGTGGCGTAGCCAGGTTTAGAGCACAGGGGGAGCAGCGGTACTATAAAAAGGCGCCTCCCCACTCCCCCTGTACTCAGCCGGCGGCGCTTTAAAGGGCCCTGGGGCTCCAGCCGCTGCGGAGCCCCTGGGCCTTTTAAATCCCTGCCCGAGCCCGGCTCGGCAGCGGGGCTGGGGGGGGCGCTTTAAAGGGCCAGTGGCTCCCCGCAGCGGCAGGAGCCGCCGGCCTTTTAAAGCACCCGCCCCCAGCTCAGCTCCGGCAGCGGGGCTGGGGGGTGCGCTTTAAAGGGCCAGCGGCTCCCTGCAGTGGCAGGAGCTGCCGGCCTTTTAAAGCGCTCCCCCCTAGCCCCACTGCCGGAGCTGGGCTGGGGGGGGACGCTTTAAAAGGCCGGCGGCTCCTGCCGCTGCAGGGAGCCGCTAGCCCTTAAAGCGCCCTCCCCCCCAGCCAGGCTCGGGCAGCACCTTAGCGCCGCTTCTCCTCACAGGGGGAGCAGCCGCTCCCCCTGCTTCCCCCCTGGCTACGCTACTGGGTCACAGGTAACTTGGTGGCTCAAACCAGAGTAAATGGTAGATTTTCTGTAACTTGAAGTCTTTAAATCGTGATTTGACGACTTCAGTAACTCAGCCAGAGGTTGGGGTCTATTACAGGAGAGGGTGGGTGAGGTTCTGTGGCCTGCAATGTGCAGGAGATCAGATTAGAATAGATAATCATGATGTCCCTTCTGGCCTTAAAGTCTATGAGAGACATGGTGGGTGAGGTAATCTTTTACTGGACCAACTTCTGTGGTGAAAGAGACAAGCTTCAAAAGCTTGTCTCTTTCACAAACAGATATTACCTTACTTTGACACCCTGTACCTCCCGTTCCTCACTTTTGTAAGGTTATGATATATTTTGTACAAATTATGCCTTAAAGTATCCTTTTAAAACTCAGACTTCTGAATATTATCATCCTGTTGTCACAGAATGTCTCCGTCACTGCCTGGCCAGTTCAGGTGGTTCCACAGTCGTGAAGACACTCTAGGCTGTTTATCCTTCAGTAAAGTGTGTATTGATTTCCCTCTTGTATAACAATAACAGACAACAGAGGCTTATAGCAAGGACAGGTTTCTCTGCAGCCCTCACTCCCCAGCCTAGGCTCATCCTCTGAGCTTCCTTCTGAACTCTTCTTGAGCTTCCTCCTGAGCTATCTTTGCTTCCTGTTTCCTGTCCTTATATTCTCCCCCCAATTACCTTGTTAACCCAGTGATTGTCACCCAGGTGCTCACAAGCCCTGACCAGAGTGTGTGGAATTGCCCTCAGCTGGGCCTGCAGCCTTCTCCAGGCTGCAGCAATGTCAATGATCAAGGTGTTGCTGATAGCACACCCTATCATGCTTGTTGAAATGTATGTGACAACACTGCATATAAAATGATCAGATTTTTCTATATGATTGTTACTGAAATGTGGTGTAGTTCTGGGTAATGCCCACAAACCAATGTCTCTGAGACAGACACCCTAGCATGTCAGAAAAGTGCTAAAAAGCCATTGCTGGCTTAATGAGACATTCTCCTGCAGGGGGGGGGGAGGCGGGAGTTGTAAATAAAAAATTTGTTGGGGGTATAAGAAGGGGGGAATATCTCTAGCCACCCCCATCCTCCTTCCATCTCTCTGCTCATGACAACGACTCTTAAATAACTGAACAAAGTGAGGGAGTGGTTCCAGGCTGGAAAGGGATGCAGCCTATGAAATGTCTTGCAGCTCATGGTGAGACAAACCTTTGCTTTTAAGCCTATTAGCCTTGGAAAATTTTAGGAATTAGCTTCCATGTTTACCCTTTTATTTCTTTTGTAACCAGTCCTGACTCATATGCATCTATATTTGTGTAACCCTTCTGCCAGTCAGAGTTGGCAGCAACAAGGGCCGGGTTCAGTATCTAGGGGTTCCATTCCAATGACACAATGCAAAACCGGCTCGAGCCCCCACCCAGTGACCTGGGACAAATATATATCACCCCCTTGGGCGCCTCTAAGAGGCAGTACTTCCCCCTCTCGCAAGCACAGAGTCTGAGTGTAGCAAAAACCTTTTAATGACAGAGAGAAACAATGCGGCATTTTGTTGGGGAAACACCATATCTAGGATTCGTAAACCAAACTGTGAGCAAAGACCCACCCCAGCAAATTGGCCATGTCCTTTCCCTTTGGTTCTTGAGTCCAGCAACCCCAAAAATCACCCAAAGTCCCAAAAGTCCAACAACCCAAAAGTCCAGACCCAGAAGTCAAAAGTTCATCTGCAGAGTGCTACACACCCCACTCAGTCTGGGTAGAAATGGGGAGGGGAGAGGTAAGGGGCACCTTACGTGGCTCGAAGCTGATTGCCCCATCCCTTGCGTGGGGCTTCGCTCTGCTCTGCTCGCCATCGCACGAGTCACTCCGCTCCACCAGCCGTCCTGCAAGCCGCTCCGGCTGTCCCACCAACTGCTCCGCTCCACCAGCAGCTCCACGCCGTCAGCCATCCTGCAAGCCGCTCCGGCTGTCCCGCCAACTGCTCCGCTCCATCAGCAGCTCCGCGCCGTCAGCCGTCCCGCAAGCCACTCCGGTTGTTCCGCCAACTGCTCCGCTCCATCAGCAGCTCCGCGCCATCAGCCATCCCGCCAGCTGCTCAGCAATATATCTTCCGGCTCCCCCACTACTTAATACAGTGCTCAGTGATTTCATCTTGTAGTAGTAAGGGGAGCCTTAGTACTAAATTTGCACCATTATCCCCAAGTGATTCCAACTCAGCAGCCTGTGATTAAACTCCTAAGAAATTCAAAATTAGCTCTGATATTTCACAGTGGAGAGAAAGAAGAAGGTGCAACTGACACTTAGGGCCCTCAGCAGAGACCCAGACCACCTAGTACAAATACCTGTCCCCAGCCTCTCTCAATTCAGTGGGTTTTGGAACCAATGTCCCTCGCCTAGCGAGTGCTGCTTCGTTGATGGCGAGTCCCTCCATCATAACAAAAGGTCACTGTCCTTGATTCACATAATCAGGGTAACAACACTTTATTCTTCCTGCCCCAATAACAGAGAAACTGGGGATCGCACAGCAGCCAAAGTGACCATTTGGGCAAGCGATCCATCATGCTTTGCAGGGTGGGTGTGTCCATGCAAACAAGATTAGCCCCTGACATCCCTTTCCACAACTCATCACCAGATGTCAGGGTAGAGCTCATCCTGACTCTGCTTACATCTGTAATCACTTAAATCTATCTTTCTTTAGTTAATAAACTTGTTTTATTGTTTTATCTAAACCAGTGTGTTTTAGTTGAAGTGCTTGGGAATCTCTACTTCAGTCAACAAGTCTGATGCATATTAGTTACCCATTGTTGGGATGACAAACTCTCTGTGAGCTTATACTGTCCAGAAAGGTCCTGAACAGTATAAGACATACATTTCTGAGGAGCAAGGCTGGGGCTCAGGGCTATGAAGGTGCCACCCTGTATATAAGTCATGGATGGTTGGGCATAGCATTCGTGTATTCAGCTGGGAGTAACTTTGCTTGCTGGTGGCTCTGAGTGAGCAGAGCCTGAAGGGGCTGCTGTTCTTCAGCAAAGCTGTGTAAAAAGCATCCCAAGCTGGGGAGCTAATGGGACACAGAAGTCCAGCAGTTCAGATTGCACCCTGGGGAATGTCACACTCACCCACCTTGTTTTTCTAATATCTTGGGAACGCAACTAAAACAACACTGCAAACAACAATATGGAAAAGGAGATCATTCTCTAATAAGGTTGCATAGAAGTGCCTAGAAATTAATATTTTCTATAAAACTCTATTGACATCATCCCTACTAAATTCTTTAGGATTCTTCCATAGGGGAAAACCACAACTGAATGACCAAATATTTTTCTGGTGTAAATTGGTATAGCTCCATTGAGGTCAATGGATTTGCATTAGTACCCATCAAGACAGAATGTGGTCCACAAACTCTTGCACACAGGGCACCGAACAGCCTAATAGTACTTTCCAGTCACTAATGAGCTGGGCTGGATTTGAACCAACAAGAGCTATGTTAGGTAATCCAATAACTATCGTGCTGTGCCCTATTATCTCCCCCAAATTAGGATTTTCCAGCCAAATACATTCTATCTTGAACCAGGTCAACAATACCGTGGGAATTTCTATCTTCTCTCCCTGCCAAAAATCAGGAAACACGGAGGCCGAAGAGCACTAAATGTTTTTCAAAATGGCTTACTGAATTTCTGGAACCTTAAAGGTTTGATTCCAATACAACTTTTGAAGAAAATATTAAGACCATTTCTGTCCATCTCTTCAGTTTACCTAAAACAGACCCAAACTTGTTAATCTTATATGGGTTTAGATGTAAAATTGCCTT
This sequence comes from Chelydra serpentina, assembly GCA_037349315.1. NCBI lineage: Eukaryota > Metazoa > Chordata > Testudines > Chelydridae > Chelydra > Chelydra serpentina. The sequence goes on along the minus strand of JBAIAC010000004.1, from coordinate 18,100,359 downwards.
TTAAAAAGAGTCCCCTCTGTGTGTAATATAGCAGGAGAATATGTTTAAGGCAAACAGGAGGTCATGTCTTTAAGGGTATGAAAATCTCTTGAAGGAGAATAGGCATTCATATTTACTAAAAGAGGGAAGAGGAAAAACAAAGAAGCATCCTCTGCGTGAAGTCATAAATATGTAAGGTGGTCACTGAGGAGTAAACATTAGGAATCTTGACATATATCTCGTATTTAATGGTAGATGGTTTTCTGGTCCATTACATGAGCTTTCCAAATAACTGTGGAAGATCAAGTCCCTAAATGTCTGTTCATCAGTGCTGTTAGTAAATGTGACAAGAGAAATGAATTTCATTTATTTAGCTGAATATCATTATTAAGCAGTCAGCTGTGTTGATCTCAACTTCCTTGCTTTCATTAGGAGTGTTTCACACCCAGATACAGATACACATCCAGACCATGAGATGGTCAAGTTCAGGATCCTGACAAGGAAGAAAGGAGAACAGCAGAATATGGACCCTGGACTTCAGAAAGGCAGACATTGACTCCCTCAAGGAACTGATGGGCAAGATGCCTTGGGACTCTTGGGAGGCTAATATGAGGGGAAAGGAGTCCAGGAAAGCTGGCTGTATTTTAAAGAAGCCTTATTGAGGGCACAGGAACAAACCATCCCAATGTGCAGAAAGAATAGCAAATATGGTAGGCGACCAGCTTGGCTTAACAGAGAAATCTTCGGTGAGCTTAAACAAAAAAACGAAGTTTACAAGAAGTGGAAACTTGGACAGATGACTAGGGAGGAGTATAAAAATATTGCTCAAGCATGCAGGGGTGTAATCAGGAAGGCCAAAGTATAATTGGAGTTGCAGCTAGCAAGGGATGTGATGGGTAACAAGAAGGGTTTCCACAGGTATGTTAGAAACAAAAAGAAGGTCAGGGAAAGTGTGGGACCCTTACTGAATGGGGGAGGCAACCTAGTGACAGATGATGTGGAAAAAGCTGAAGTACTCAATGCTTTTTTGCCTCGGTCTTCACAGACAAGGTCATCTCCAAGACTGCTGCACTGGGCAGCACAGTATGGGGAGGAGGTGAGCAGCCCTGAGTGGTGAAAGAAGAGGTTAAGGACCATTTAGAAAAGCTGGACATGCACAAGTCCATGGGTCCGGATGCAATGCATCTGAGGGTGCTGAGGGAGTTGGCTGATGTGATTGCAGAGCCATTGGCCATTATCTCTGAAAACTCATGGCAATCAGGGGAGGTCCCAGATGATTGGAAAAAGGCAAATATAGTGCCCATCTTTAAAAAAGGGAAGAAGGAGAATCCGGGGAACTACAGCCTTACCTTAGTCCCTGGAAGAATCATGGAGCAGGTCCTCAATAAATTCATTTTGAAGCACTTGGAGGACTGGAAGGTGATCAGGAACAGTCAACATGGATTCACCAAAGGCAAGTCATGCCTGACCAACCTGATTGCCTTCTATGATGAGATAACTGGCTCTGTGGATATGTGGAAAGCGGTGGACGTGATACATCTTGACTTTTTTAAAGCTTTTGATATGGTCTCCCACAGTATTCTTGCCAGCAAGTTAAAAATGTATGAATTGGATGAATGGACTATAAGGTGGATAGAAAGCTGGCTAGATCATTGGGCTCAACAGGTAGTGATCAACGGCTCGATGTCTAGTTGGTAGCTGGTATTCAGCGGAGTGCCCCAGGGGTCAGTCCTGGGTCTGGTTTTGTTCAACATCTTCATTAATGATCTGGATGATGGGATGGATTGCACCCTCAGCAAATTCGCAGATGACACTAAGATGCGGGGAAAGGTAGATGTGCTGGAGGGCAGGGATAGGGTCGAGAGTGACCTAGCCAAATTTGAGGCTTGGGCCAAAAGAAATCTGATGAGGTTCAAGAAGGACAAGTGCTGAGTCCTTCACTTAGGCCGGTAGAATCCCATGCACTGCTACAGGCTGGGGACCAACTGGCTAAGCGGCAGTTCTGCAGAAAAGGACCTGGGGATTACCATGGATAAGAAGCTGGATATGAGTCAGCAGTGTTCCCTTGTTGCCAAGAAGGCTAATGGCATACTGGGCTGCATTAGTAGGAGCATTGCCAGCAGATCGAGGGAAGTGATTATTCCCCTCTATTCAGCACTGGTGAGGTCACATCTGGAGTATTGCATCCAGTTTTGGGGCCCCCACTACAGAAAGGATGTGGACAAATTGGAGAGAGTCCAGCGGAGCACAACAAAAATGATTAGGGGGTTGGGGCACATGACTTATGAAGAGAGGCTGAGGGAACTGTGGTTATTTAGTCTGCAGAAGAGAAGAACGAGGGTAGATTTGATAGCAGCCTTCAACTACCTGAAGGGGGGTTCCAAAGAGCATGCCGCTAGGCTGTTCTCAGTGGTGGCAGATGACAGAACAAGAAACAATGGTCTCAAGTTGCAGTGGGGGAGGTCAAAGTTGGATATTAGGAAAAACTGTTTCACTAGGAGGGTGGTGAAGCACTGGAATGGGTTACCTAGGGAGGTGGTGGAATCTCCATCCTTAGAGGTTTTTAATGCCCGGCTTGACAAAGCCCTGGCTGGGATGATTTAAAAAGTTATGGTTGGTCCTGCTTTGAGCAGGGGGTTGGACTAGATGACTTCCTCAGATCTCTTCCAACCCTAATCTTCTATGATTCTATGCAGAGGTTGGTCTCAGTGAAACACTACTGTACATCCAGCACTAATAAATGTAATCCATGTTCAGACATCCCCTGCATCTATTCTGGGTGGATTTGAGGTAACTTATTACATAACTGTAAACTCCTTACTCGTTACATCTATCAATAATGTGCCTTCTCTGCATTGGAAACTTTCTATCATTATTTACATCTTCACATGTTTAGTATTAGCATCATTACGAACACTTCCAGTTATCAAAGGGTTTATAAACAGTGGTGGGAGAACCTCAAAGTTTGAAGGCGAGGTTCACATTGGATGAGCACCATTGGATCGGTTGGGTGTTTTGTATCTAATCAGCAAAACGAGATTGGAAATCTCATTGTAATATGCTTTTTAATGCAGGACTTCTGATGCTTCTCGCTTCCAGTCTGACTTGAAATAGCATATACCTAATAGTGGATTTTACATTATGGTTCACTTTGGAGGGAGAGGAGCTGCCCTTCAACAGAAGCTAAGTGAGGAGTTCTTGCTGATTCAACCTGGGTTCCTCTTGGGGTTTTGGATAGCACTGGTCGGGAATTGTTTGACAAAACAGTATTTCACTGGAAAATGTCTATTTGTTGAAACTGAAATTTTTCATGGGAACATACTAGTTTAGACCAAACTTTAATCAGGAATTTTTTTTCATGGTCTAGGATGGAATTTCTGGTCAAAATGTGAGCATAAGAGACACCCCAGAGCAGCCTAGTGGTTGAGGCACTCATCCAGGATGTGGGAAACCCAGGTTGAAGACCCTGGTCTGCTATTCTCCCACATTCCAAGTGAGTGCCATAACTATCATGCTATTGATCAAGAGAGAAGACTTCTAGGGATGTATTATGCCTGCATGGAATCATAGTCCTCCTTAAGAAAGAAGTCTTTATTAAATTAAAGAAAACAGCTACAACAGACAAACAATTTCCACATAGGTTTTGTTTCTTGTTTATCAGGGAATTTTGTGCAGTACACAGACATCTAGTGGCTAGATAACTGCAAGTAAACATTTTATGAGAGCGTGGCTTAGTCTTCATGGCCATTTATTCCTTGGTTGCTTCTGAGAGCGTGTCTTCACTGCAGTGTTAAATCAAGGTATAACCTGAGTGTTGCCCCTAACTGACTCCCATTCTCAAACACAGGTCTCTAGCTCAAGTTAAAATGGTGCTTTAACATTGAGCTAGTTCATCTGTCGAGGGCTGGTTTGAAGTTTGAGTACTGTTGATGCTCATGCTAGTAATGCAGTGGGGACTCAGCTACTCAGTGCTGCTGATCCAATCATAGTCCCATAGCTAGGACATCAACACAGGGTGAGGGGCAGACAGACTGCAAGAGAAGAGGGGCAGTTTTGCCAGCCTTCAGAAGCTCAGGTACTTAGTGAAAAATGCAGCCTCTGTCAGAAGCCTTTTTTATTTACTTTTTCTGAAATAAGAAAAAATAAGATATGATTGTTCAGAATAACAAATATTCAATTATTCAACAAATTCAGATTAAGAAACATAAAAGTATCGATTTTAACATGAAAGTGCAGTGTAACGTAAAGCCAATTCATGAAACTAGAGCTCAAGTCTTCTTGGATAATCGCACTTGAATTTCTCCATAAAGATATCCAGGTTCAGTTCTGAAGTCAAATCACTTTTATATGATGCGAGAATTAGGTTTCTCTTTTTTTTTATGGATCATGCTCATGCTCTGGTGTGATAAAATTATTTTCAAATAAGAAAAGGAATTCTCACAAGCTCCCATTGATGCTCCAAACAACAAGACCACTATCGACATTTCAAAAATAAATGGGAAAGCCTCCGTTAATTCCCTGGCAGTACCTAGAATGTCTTCAAATTCTTTGCCATTTCTCTTATCTATCAGTGATTTAAATACAACCATTTCAGCTTTCACCTTCTGAATATCTAATATAAGCAAGTCAATCAAAGTACACACTGATCCCAGTTTCAAGAAGTCTGGATTGCTGGTGGAATAGATTGCTGACAAGCTTTTATATAACTTGGAGTTCTTCTCAGCAAATCTGCTTTGCAATTCACCACTGGTTTCATCAATCAATTCATGATAAGTCTTGGACCACAGATGCTCACTCACACTTTGGAATCCTGGTAAGTGCTCAGTGACTATCGAATCTTGAAATTTTGGGGGCAATACCTTGGCTCGTTTGATGGCGCATCTTAATGTTGATGCTTCATTGCATGCATCTTTCAAAACAGGGTACTTGGATGAAGTCTCTGCAGGAAAAAAATCTTCAAACATCTTTCTTTGCTGAAGTTCTTCAGAGGCAACAGTAATCAATTCAACTCTTTTAGCAAGATGCATTAGTTCTGTTTGAAGGTAATTGTTCACAGGAGCAAAACCTTTCAAAGTCATTCTCATAACCTCAGCTAAGAACAAGATTTTGGATGATTCTGTATCTTCCAACAGTCCTTGTTTCAATTGATAGATCACCATATCCATTCACAAAGTTTGACAGAATACTCTGAATCTCCTCCAAATTGAGGATGATTTCCCAAGTTTTCAGGTGACCAGTCCATCTTGTTTCTATGAGTCTTTGCTGGTGCTGGCTTTTGTACAGCACACTCACTTCGTGCCTGCAAAAAAATTTGTATATAGACTTACAATTTGAGAACATAGGTGCCACTGCTGAGTTCTTCTCACACACAAGTACCCACTAGATTTAACTCATGATTCACATAATGTGTGTAAGGCATTTGCTTGTTCAATTTCTGTTTAAATGCATTTATACACCTCTAATCTAACTTTGCACCCTGACATAACTTTGGCAATATCAAAGCAAGGACATAAGGTATTCTGAGGGTCAAGACCGAGTTTGTGGAAGTCTTTCAAAATTTGTTGTGTAATTTCTTCGAAAGTGAGGTCATCAGTTGGGCTTCGCCACTAAGTCCCTCGTTGGCTTTGCCATCAACAAAGTAGTGTAAAAGAGTGGACAAACTTTGTACATTCATAGCATCCCTTGTCAAGTTCTTTTGCCTGAAATGTGATATTACATTACCATTTTTCTGAGTATCTTCAATAATATCTTTCAAACTCATCTTCATAATATCAATTTATTTCATTCTGAATTTCAGCAGAAGTGTACTTTGCATTTTTCAGAATGGTTTTCAGCGTGTCCTTGAATTTTGGATCTTGCTCTGCAGTAAACTTAAGTAGGTTGATGAAAATTCCTAATGGATTGTCCAGAGTATGATCTATGTCCTTGAAATTTATGATACCTTGATCTCTTCCTCTCAGAGCAAACTGGATAATTTTTGCCAAGGTTTTTAAACAGTACCTGTTTCTTTCATTTGTGAGAGTGACACCAAAGCAGCAATTGTGGCACCAGAAAAATGAAGTTATGATAAAACCTCATAATCAAATTCGTAATTCAGTAATGTTATTGAGCAAAGTTATAAACTGAAATAATAAAATTCATATTTTTTTTTCTATGTGGGATCTACCACATGGAGTTTTGGAGCTTTTTCTCACAAGGGATTCTTAGAGGTGCTGAAGAGCCTGTTTTTAAAGGGTTTCTTTCTCTCTCTCTCTCTCTGTATTTTCTCTTGACATGTTGACTCATGGTTATTCATGGTGGGGAAAATTCCTTCCTTTTTAGTTTTCCACAGCTACTCTTTTCGGTTTCAAGTTATTTCAGTGTTTTCCCCATTAATGTTAATGGTCTGCCATTGTCTTTTCCGGGTTGTACCATTCTGAGTACTTGGAACTAGTCTCCTCTGGCTGGGGAGGTGGCCCCTCCCTGTATGATTTTCACCTCCCTGTAGTGAGGTGGAGCTGAATGTTGCAGCACAAATTATGAGCACAATTTTATACACATACATTCATAACCACAGTTTCTGTACATTTCCCATAATAGCCATCGGGTTGAGAACATTACAAGCTTTCGTAAGAGACCTTACTTGACATATATTTATACACAGTAATATCATACACAACCAGTTGATTCAATTGAATATTCTTTGGGATTGTTCCAGAAATTTAGAAAAAGCAAAATAAATTGCCTGTAACTTCTCTGTTCCTTGCTGCAGTCCAATCAGCCATTGCATTCAAGTGGACTAAGCAGTTTTCACATTTCATTAAACCTTTGGCTTGAGAGAGTACATTTTTCTAATTGCAAAATCCAGATTGGATAGAAACTGTATCAGCTCCCAGTCTGCAGAGAGGCTTACAAAGTATACAAAGCGGCAAAGTGGGTTTCTATACTGGAGCATCTGTGACTAGACCCTGCCTACCTGTTTGGAAGGGAGAGAAGAGATGAGAGAGTTCCTTTTGAATGGAGAGGGGAAAGCCCCTTTTGGAGCACACGCGAGAGCATGGATGGGCTGACTAGAACTGGAATGCCCCTCTAGAACCCAGAAGAAGCCTTAGATGGAATGACTAGGGGACTGTGACACTACTGCAGTGTCAAGGGGAACTCCTCGATTGACTGCCAACAGGGTTGTGAGTACCATTTCTGTTAAAGCTGATGAGGCCTTTTATTTTACCTGTCGGTTGTATGCACACCCTGGCAATGCTGCTTGGAATGCGATTCCTTCTGAGGACATGCTCAGTTGAGACGTAATATTGACTTAGTGTCCAACAGAATGTAGTAAGAAGAACATGGAATGGTTTTATTAACACTATTGAGCTGCTTGTGAATGATTTTGTGACTATACTTGCCTGTATGTATATATATTCTCTGGGACTTTTGTTTAGTGACGTTTTTGACTCCTTTTGAGTGCTTAAACAGCTACTTTTCTGAGTTTGTCTAGTGACTTCCTGCTATGTGGAGTTGGCGACACTGCTGCAGAGGCCCTCTTTTGCAGACATTTTCTTACCAGGGTTACACAATTTTTATTATAGCAGCAACAAACATGCTTAGTTTAAAGACGGACACGAATACCCCCGTCTCTCCAGGCTACTAGAATTGGGACTCCTACTCTGTGGCTTTAGGACTACAATCGCTAATCCTGAGGAAATGCCGACAAAAAACCTGGAACACATCACTTTTCTACAGAGGAGGCAAAACAATTTCTGGTGGGGCAATATTCTCCAGCTATGGGCTATTGCTCTGTGCAACTCAAGTGTTGTTCTGCATTATGACAGCATACCTCAAGTGCAGGGGCGGCTCTTACAATTCTGCCGCCCCAAGCAGGGGTGGCGGCGCCCCGCCCCCGACGCAGGCAGACGTAGCGGGGCCCCGCCCCCGACGCCTACGTGCGGGGCGGGGCCCCGCCACGTCTGCCTGTGTCGAGGGCGGGGCCCCACCCCCGATGCAGGCAGTCCCATTCCGGAGCGGCAAGGGGACAGCGGCGGACCTGCCGCCCCTTTGCCGCCGCGGCAGTTGAGACTGGGACGGCAGTCCGAGTCCTGCAGCGGCAATTCGGCGGCAGGAAGAGTGGACCTGCCGCCGAATTGCCACCGCGGGACTCGGACTGCCGCCCCTTTCTCACCTGCCGCCCCAAACACCAGCTTGGCAAGCTGGTGCCTGGAGCCGGCCCTGCTCAAGTGAGAGTTAACTTGAACTAACCGTGCAGTGAAGACCACTCCGGACTTTCACAACAAGGAGGTAGTTCTCCTGAGGTGGGTGGGCAGTAGGTGTTTATTCACTAGGAACTGGACGGAGGCCACCGACTCGTCATCAAATGTTGCATTGTGAGAGCTATCATGCATCTGTGTGTAACCGTCACTGTAGAGGGTCTTTAGACAGCGGCTGATCTTACACCATGATTGTTGTAATGCCTAGAAACAATGAGTCTCTGCTGATGTTAAAAAGAGTGGCACTCCTATGAACCCAAAGGGGCTACACCCATTTACACTAGCAGAAAATCTACACCCATTTACACCAGCAGAAAATCTGACCACTTTGAGGAGTCAGGCCTGATTCTCTTGTGCCAGTATAACTCAGGAGTAATTTGAATAGATGAGACAGAAAATCAGGGCCAGATTTTCATTCTTGAATCTCATGCTACCTGCTTTTATCCTAAGTCAGACATGTTAGGATTTGAATGTACCTCTTTTTCTTTTCCCCTTCTGTGTCTGATTTAATAACAAAATGGATAGGAGAAGTTAGGTGCGTAAGCGAGAAGGCACCGGCGAGCGATCTATATATATATATACACCTTGATTTGCCATGTAATTATTTCCACAGCCTTTCAGTTTCATTAGGGATTCTGGTGCTAGTCAGGATGTCACTTATTTTTATTTAAAGGTTATGGGAAGGAAAATGAGCGCTGACATCTTCTCCAAGCAGACCTGATTTATCAGCTATCTGCCATAACTCCATCATTGTTCACTTCTACACTAGCTTGGCTTTCTAAATATGAAAGGGATATTTTCAGCTTGTTACGGGGCATTGGCCTCTCAGTTTGTATTGTTCAGCTGTTAGTTTTTTATACTTTTTATTTTATTTTAACTGCCATGCTCTAATTAGCTGCCACAAGGATTCGTGACCGAGTATTAGGTACTGGAGCTCTTCATGGAAATGTTGACTTTCTCCGGCAGATGCAGCTTTTGAACCCCATCCTAGATATAAAGTAGCATGTTCCAGCAGATAGCCTGCTGGTTTGGGAATCAGAACACCTGGTTTCTTTTCTGGCTCTGCCATGACCTACCTTAAACAAGTCACATCCCCACTCTGTGCCTCAGTTTCCTCTCCCACCCTTTGTCTTGTTTTTATTTAGCCTATCAGTTCTCTCAGGCAGGGACTTTCCTCAAACTGTGTATGTACAATACTTAGTACAATGGGGCCTTGATCTTGGTTGAGGTCTCTAGACACGCTGCCCCACAGGAGCTCGCAGCCCCGCCCCCTTACCATGCCGCTCAGAGCAGCAGGAGCTCAGGCCCCGCCAGAGCCAGCCATGCCGCTGCAGCGCTGCCCGCATGGCGATCTGAGGCTGCGGGGGAGGGGGAACAGCAGGGGAAAGGCCGGGGGGGAGTCTCCCCGGCTGGGAGCTCACGGGCCGGGCAGGATGATCCCACAGGCTGGACGTGGCCCGCAGGCCGTAGTTTGCCCACCTCTGCTGTAAATGGAAGGTTGCTGCTGATTTTGTCCTTGGTGGGTTGTGTCTTTACATACAGTAGAATCTCAGAGTTATGAACACCAGAGTTACGAACTGACCACTCAACCACACACCTCATTTGGAACTGGAAATACGCAATCAGGCAGCAGCAAGGACACCCCCACTTCCCCGCCCCTCCCCCCCCCCAAAAAAAGCAGTACAGCCTCCATTCCTTAGGTGTTATTAAGTCTGAGGTTCTACTGTAATTATCAAGGGTGTCTAGCACTTGAGGCCATTGTGTCTGTTTTACAAAAGTATCAACAGAGATTGAAAGCCTTTAGGGGTCAAGGGCAGTTGCTCTGTAGCATGTGTGCGTATGTATATATATATAGATAGATAGAGATATATAATAGCATGGTGGGTCTCTGATTCCCATTCAGGGCTTGTAGGTGCCACTGCAATACATTCAGTACTATATTTTCATGCATCTTCAAATCTTGGTTCTGGCTGAGCCCAGAAATGCGGAAGTAGTTTGAGAACAGAGCTCTTTCTGGCTAAACTGGAAGTCAGGAGTGCTTCAAATCTTATAAAAGAACCAGATTTTTCGAGATACGCAACTCAGATGTGTAAATCCAAGGCATTCTAAAGGCTCGGATAAATATTTCAGCTTTCTGACTCTTGCTTATCCGAATCAAAGATCCAAATGCTTTGAAGTTTGTCGCCAAAATGTATGCACCTATGCAAGGTCTGTGAAGGACAAAAAGTAATGCATGCAACAATAAACTATTTTGAATAGAGTCATTAGACCGACTAGAAAAGCACAATCTAAAAAGACAGGAAACCCTCCAGCAACATTGGAAACATTAACAAGAACACTTTATCCTAAATAAAAAACATTCAGGATGACATATCAAAGCACAATAGCCTCTAGTGTTCCATGCAATGTGTTACACGATTTTACAAGTCAGGTTAAAAACAAGTGGCATCTCACAATGTTCACAGCATGTGTGTGCTTAATTTTTACAAAAAAAAAATTCAAAATATATGAATCAGTCTTGTTAAATGTCTGGATTTGTGGAAATTTGAAGGAAAACAGCTTAAATTAGATTCAGACATATAGTATCTTCATTGCAATGGGAAAAAAAACACCCTGCTGCATTAAAAGACATTGTTAGTCAGGAAAACTAACCTGTTAACAGAAAAGTCACATACATCTGTGTCCTGCAATTTGCCTTCTGTGTACAAGGGAGAAGAGAGAAAAATCTTGCAGACACACTTGAATGCCTGTGTGAAGATACGCAATGACTTAGTTCTTTCCCCATCTTAAGTACCCTCACACCTTCTTGTCAACTGTCTGTCTGAAATGGGCCATCTTGATTATCTACAAAAGTTTTTTTCCTCCTGCTGATAATAACTCTCCTTAATTAATTAACCTCTTAAGAGTTGGTATGGCAAATTCCACCTTTTCATGATTCTCTGTATATATATATCTTCTTACTATATGTTCCATTCTATGCATCTGAGGAAGTGGACTGTAGCCCACAAAAGCTTATGCTCAAATAAATTCGTTAGTCTCTAAGGTACCACAAGTACTCCTGTTCTTTTTGCAGATACAGACTAACACGGGTGAGGGAGGGATAGCTCAGTGGTTTGAGCATTGGCCTGCTAAACCCAGGGTTGTGAGTTCAATCCTTGAGGGGGCCATTTAGGGATCTGGGACAAAAAATTGGTGATTGGTCCTGCTTTGAGCAGGGGGTTGGACTAGATGACCTCCTAAGGTCCCTTCCAACTCTGATATTCTATGATTCTATGGCTGCTACCCTGAAACCTATGCTGAGCCTGGATTTTGAAGCTGTATCACCCCATAACAAAGGTTGGGGGTATTTAGATCAGGCATTTAGGTTTTAGTCCTATATGTAGTGATTTTAGTTCCTAGTCCAACTAGGAAAATTTGTATCATGTCTGGTCAGATTTTAACACACACACACACACACCCTCGCCCCTGTCAATTGTGGAAGCATTCACATCCTGGCTTTTGATTCAGGCCCTTTTTTCAGATTTCTACCTGCTGTGACTAGTCTGTGAAAACCTTTAGCTTAATTGACCCCTGATGGCAATACCAGTTACCTTAATGAATAGTTTGAATCTAATCTGTAGTATCCAGCTTTTCTTCTTACTGCCCTATGGGCCCCATTCAGCAAGCGTGTGTCTGGAAGGCTGTATGTGTCATTTCCCTATGGCTTACAATGCAGAGAATGAAAACCCATTCCTTAGCTGGGAGTTGTCAAGCTATTTGGGAATTGGGACATCGAGGTGCTCAAATATCATGGGCATGTTGTAAGAAACCACTTGGAATAAAATGTCTGAGCTCACTGCCTCCCATGCGCCACTGCTCCCAATATTTTGCTCTCTCCTTTCTTGTACTGCTGGGACTGGTCAAGTCAAGGAACATGTCGCAGTCTTAGGGCTGCAATAACTCCTATGCATTGTTCAGGCAAGAGGTGGAGGGTACATATTCCTATCCCCAACCATGGAACTAGGTCTGCCATTAGTGACGGTATGCAGTGTTGTTGTAGCCATATGAATCCCAGGATATTAGAAAGACAAAGTCAGTGAGATAATATCTTTTGTAACCCTCTGCTTGCTCTGAGTGGCACTCTTCCCCCCCCCCACCCCAGTGGTGGCCCGGCTGTAGTAGGCTCATCATTCTGGAGGGAGCCTAGCCACCACTAGAGGGGGACAGAGCATCACTCTGAGCAAGCATGCGGGGGTTACACTTTTATTGGACCAACTTCTGATGGTGAGACAAGCTTTTGAGCTTTCCCAGCTCTTCTTCTGAAGAGCTCTGCATGGCTCGAAAGTTTGTCTCTCTCACTACCAGAAGTTGGTCCAATAGCAAATATTACCTCACCCACCTTGTCTCTCCATTAGTGATGGTGCCATGCAGTCTCTTGAGGCTTGGGTCTGTTTATTTTGGCCATCTGCTTTCCCTACGCATAATAGCGCTCATCACTAGTATGTGTCTGGGGGTAGAAAAAATTCTTGAACAGCTCTTAGGCTGAAGATTGTTCTATGGCCATTGAAAACAGATTGAAACTGGGATGTTCTTCAGCAGATAGATTGGGCTGTATCTGAGCGAGCGTCCTATATCTTGTGAGATTACCTAGCTACATAACATGGCTAATTGTGCCATGATTCTTATCTGTAGAACAGATATATTTGCAAAGTCCAGGAAAGTACATACAGTTATGCTCTCAAATAACAATATTCTACACAACAATGGCACCTGTAAGAACCTGACACTTACAGAGCATGTGTACACTATGTACATTCTCTCTCAAAGCAATGCTTTATGTGTCCTGCCAATGAATGCTGCTGATATAAAATGTATAGCTAAACAGGGGCCCTGCACACCTAACACAACCACCATGTGCCTTATTTCTTCCTTTTGAATGGTATAAGCAGCCAGTTGAGTTGCCCCTTTTACTTCTCTCTCCCCGTCAATGCGGGCCTCTAGGGAGATGCCCCTAGGCTTACTTGCAGTAACTCTCTGATACAGAGGCTCCCTCTTGGATTGGTGCCTTTGCCTGGTTTAAGGCCCGCTGTCTGACTTTCACAGGGGGCTGTCCCTTTTAGAGGAGTCAGGGCCCAGTGTGATGGGCTTCCTTAAGACAAACGAGCCCAGCTCAAGTAATTAATTGCCTAGGTAGCTGGCAGATAATTGGCTGGGGAGCGCCTGGACCTGACATCAGGCTACAGAGCTCAGTTGGAGTGGGTGCACCTAGAGAGATGAGTTCCCAGGGAAAGTGGCATAGGGCGGGAATGCCAGGTAGCCACAGAAGGCCCCTGGGAGGCCCAGCCTGCAAAGAGCTCCGTGCTGCTTGAGGAAGAGCTACAGTCAGTAGGCAGGCCATGCACAGACTCTAGTTCCAGGAAGGAATCGAGGTCTGAGAGTGCCTCATGGTGGGCAAAGGGCCTGGATGTGGCACTGAAACTTAGATTGATTCGGCCTCCCTGCCAAGACACCTGAGTGAAAGGCTTTCTTGTGTTTCTGTTGAATTTTCTGCTAATAAACAAGATGCTTAGAAGGGGGCGCTGTTCGATGCATAAAAACCTTGCTGAAATTGACAACCTGATTGGGGAAATTAAGACATGGTGTTCCTGCAGTGCCACACCTGGCCACAAGGGGGTGTGTGGGATGGCACACTGCTTTTTCACAGATTCATATATGTAAACCCTTTCTCCAACACTTGTCTCGCTGAGGTCAGTGGGGTTCTGCACCCAGTGCAATGGATCAGATTGCAGGATTGGGGTCTAGCTAAATGTAACCAAAATACATGTTTACATTTTACCTTTCATCATAGGGTTTTCTGCAGTCCACGTGGACAGTGAAACTAGACTTCTTGTTTCAAATCTGTTTTGCTTGGTGCCCAGTGGATTTGTGCTAAGGTTTTCCAACACCATTGCTGATGTTTTCTAGTGTTTGTGGAGAGGAGGGGGCAGATGAACGGACATTTCTGTTTTTGCAGGATTTCTTGTCTTTCTGAACCTATTTTTCAGTGTCCTTTTTTAAAAAAATCATTAAAACTGCACAGTTAACTTTCTTAGTTCTGACTCCAGTGCAGTATAAAGATCAGAATCTCATTAAATACGCTGATTTACTCCAATTATTCTCTGCAGTTATAAAGAGACTAGAAAACAATAGCTGCTCAATTTTCCTTGTAGATCCAATGTTGGGGTATTCTTATGCCTTTAAAATATTTTAAATATGTAATTTTATACTAATATTGGAGCTGTGGCCCTTATTCATAAATGCCGCTTTGGGACATCATGGATTGTTGTTTTTTCTCTCTTTCTATATAGGACTCTTCTGGGTGACAGCATATGGAATCACTAGGAGTTAGTGTTCTGCAAATATTGAATGGAGTATCTACTCAGCAAACAACTGAACTGGTAAACAGGTTGCTTTATTCTTTTTGTTTTTCAATTTTTAAACTTGATCTGTGTGAAAGGGTTGCATTCAGATTCTGGTCAGTTAAATGTTTCTTAAAATCAAAGGCTATTCTGAATTTCTCGCATCCTCTGTTTGCCCGAAGAACTTTAATGTCAGCAAATTATATTTATGCCATCTCTTGAAAGATAATGTTTTCACTTTTCAAGTAAGCCATTTTATTTCACGGTGCATCATGGGGTTATATAGACAGTGTTTTATCTACTGTTGGTCCCTTATTCAGAATCCATGGCACTGAGTTTTACATATATTTGTGCATGAGTAAGAAATCTTTCTTTGTTTTGTTTTTTTGAAGTGTACTTGGTGCACTGAGTTTATTGTAAGTATTATATTGGCAGTTAGTTGTTGATACTAAGAAAGTTTCTAGGTCTATAAATGCCAATGCAGCTTTTATTTCTATCTGAGCAATGCTATTCAGAGATCTCAATGTATTTAAAGGGACACGGTCAAAAAGTATCGAAATCTAAAGGAATGGTTGGTTATAGGGTTACAGTAACTGGCTTACAATGTGTCCTTGAACAAGTCATGTTGCTTCTCTTCTTCAGTTTCTCCATCAGTGAAGTGGTGGCGGGGGTGGGGGGGGGATTGTGTTTCTGCAAACAAATCCAACAAATGTGCGAACTGGGATCCTCCTCTTCCTTCCCGTAACCAGTGAGCTCATCAGTCAGCGAATAAAAAGCTACTAAAAACTCATTAAATGTGACAAGGAAGCATCTCTTCCAAGAAACCTACAGAAAGTGAAATAATTTAAAATATAACTTAGTTCACTTGCTGAATCACTTCCTAAGCTTGTGTCTCCCTTCTCTGCCTCAGCAATACGCCCGTTGTTTGCTGCACATGCTGTTTATAAAATCTAGATCACAAGCTCCTCAAATCAGGGGATTCTGCCTGTCTGACCCACGAGGCACAGAGCCAGGGCCAATGCAAGGAAGTTTTGTGCCCTAGGCAAAACTTCCTTACACCAGCCCTGCCCCCACCCCCCGCCATGGCAGCCAGCTAACGCCGCCCCCCTCCCTCCCGCAGCAGGTGGCTCCCCACCCCAGGCTGCAGCAGCTCCCCTCCTCGCCCCCCCTCGGGCCACGGCACCTCAGCCCCCCACCCGGGGCAACCGGCTCCCCACCCCCCGCGGTGGATCACCCGCGGGCCACAGCAGCCTCCCCCCCCACCCACGGCGAGCCGCCCCCTGAGTCGGGAGGCAGGACTCAGGAAACAGCCGCGGCGAGCCACTTTGGAGCCAGGAGGCCGGAGGCAGCCGCGAGCCACCCCCCAAATCCTGGCGCCCCAGGCGACCACCTAGGGTCGCCTAGTATGAGCACCAGCCCTGCACAGAGCTGTGCATTGCAAATGAAAGGGGACCGTGATGGAGTGTCCATCCCACACAAGGCCTGAAGGGGTTAAGGTGGCTAGGCAGGACAATTAACTGCTCAGACTGCACCTGGAGGAGGAACCAGGAAACAGGGATTGATTAGAGATGTGACTCAGCTGGACAGGAACAGGAGGGGCCGGTATAAAGCCCAAAAGCTGAGAACAGTAAGGGGCTGCAGGGAAATAGTCTGTAGTCACTCCCTGGGAGAAGGGAGGTGTGCGGCTGGTAAACCCAAAGAGAGAGAGAGAGAGAGAGAGAGAGAGAGAGCGCGTGTGTGGCAGGAAGGTAGGAAAGGCTCAGTGGAGAAGCAGCAAGGCTTAGGATAGTGCAGGCCTCGCCTACCAGAGAAGCAGCTGTTTTGGAGCTATGGCTTGGGTTAAACCTCATTGAAACTGGTGGGCATAACAGCCACCCTTGATTTGGGATAAATGTAAGAAACAGTGAAGCTCCTTTATGGAACCAGAAGGGGGGGAGCAGCAGCAGCTTTCAGTCAAAGCACGGGCACATGTGGGTGGGGATGTCTTGCTGGCTATTGTTTTGTGATGGTTTATGTGTCTGTGAAAGGGACATAGAAAGGCAGAGAAGCCGAGAGAAAGAAGCACCAGATACAGAGTGAACAAGCACTGTGAAAAAGCAGAGAGAGAGAGAGTGTGCACTCTTGAGCCAAGTGAGGCTAGGAAGAGGTTTGGAGGTGGGAGCAAAAAAATTGTCTCCTGCTGCATACAGGGAAACAGGAATTTTTACAGTCTTTGTAAATATACAGTATTGCATCCAAGATACCTGTCTCCATCATCAGTTTCTCCTCCAACTGTAACAACCTAGAGGAGCCTGAATTTTGGCGAATTGCTTAGATCAAAAAGGGGTAACAATATGTAGCTAGGCCTTGCATATTTTGTGTATGTATATATAGTCATTTGAATCCCACCTTACCCTGGTGGTTCCTTTGTATTACATATCCTGTGTACAAAGCAAAACACCTAGCACTCCCCTGCTTTCCTGAGGGGCCTTGGGACTGAGATTGAGGAGTTACGTGCTTAAGGACCTAACACCGAAGGCCGCGGCACTACTGGCTAAAATACTCTTGGATACAAAATTATGATTCTTATAGAATTCTTTCAACTCCCAATCACAAAGATCACTCAAAAAGGCACCTCTACAGATGAAGGTTTTCTTAAGCAAATGATGGAGCTGTCAGATTTCATTATTATTATATTATGGTGTCTAGCGAGTGGGGCCCCCAGCTGAGATTAGGGCCCCTTCTTGCTGTATGTATACATAGTGATAGAGCCTGCCCTGGACAGCTTATAGCCTAAATAGACAAAGATAGAGGGTGAGAGGAAAAACAGCCAAGGATGTGAAGTGACCTGCCCTACGTGACAGAGTTCTATTTCCAGCTCAGCCCATGACTTGCTAAAGTCTCCTGCCCTTTCAATCATGCTTCCTCTTGGTTACAGTGAGGAGCAACCCAGCTTCCAGATGTTTGGATTCATTATCCCCTTCCCTACAGCAGAAAATAATGCTTGCCTACCTCACTAGTAGGGTATTTCTAATGATTAATTAATATTTATGCACTTCACATTTGAATTATTATTTATATAACAGCCCTTACTTGCATGACTAGTAAAACGCTGTCACCCCATATTGATAATATACTGAAATTTTGAAGCGAAACTTCTTGATAGTGTCCCATTACCTCTGCTTTTCTGTGTAATCATTAGAAATTATCTTGGAATACTGTCCATACAGAACAGAATGTATAGTATTACCTAATACACTGGCACTACTTTGTACTGCCATATGCAAGGTGGGGCTAAACATTTATAGTTTTGGTGTTTTGGCTGATAACTGGAAATGTATGTTGGGGTAGTTGTTGGGGATGACTGAGTATAAAAATGCAAACTTCCCTGCACAAGACATTTTCTTAAGAGATACAAATGATTAGAGAGAGTGGAGTTAAAAGTACAGAGGCTCTCTGCAGAAGTCGTGGTGAGCCACACCAGATGGCCTTTCACGATTAAATCCATTGATCAAAGTACTTTTGCACATTCCCATTTTAATGCAGGTCAAACAATAATAAATGTTGGTCAAAGAAATTCAGACTGCATCTGGAGCATTTTAAATAAATAAAGGAGTTAAACACAAACTAGGGCAGAGGCTGAAGGCTCCTGCCAACTCTTGTTTGAGTACTACAAACTAGGTCCTATTTTATAGCAGACCCCAGGTCAAGGGGAAAGTGATTAATCTTGCTTTTGCTGGAGGAAAAGATGTAGTCCTCCTTTGTGAATGTTTAAAAATGCAGTTTTACTCCAGAAAAGTTACATTAATCATCATCCACTGTTTTTCTGAAATGGTTTTGTAGAAATGTGCTACCTGCTGATTAATGGTCTCCTTCAATTGTTCAGAACCACCTGTGGAAATGCTGAGCTTGTACACTTGAATTGTTTGGAATTTTACTTTCCACAATTCCCTTGCATACAAGTGCATTTGGTTATATCAGGCTTAATAGTTCATGCTGACTTTGTCATTGTGCATCCTTGAGATTGCTAACCAGTAGAGTGGTCTCCTCCTTCCCGTGGATTTACATTAAATGCAAGGTGATAAAGTGCTGTTTAGTTAGGGGGTGGGGGGAGGAAAGATGACTGTGTAGTGACAGGCACCAGTTAAAAGTGACAAGGAATGTGCCTGCTGAATCTTTCAGCATGACAGTGCGTCTGAATTGAGTAAGTGCCTGGCTTGAGGCAGATAAAGAGAGCAAGTGATGTTGCCACAAGGTTCAGAACTGAGCAGCAACATGGTTTTAGCCGCCTTTTCAAGGGAATGTTTTCGAGGCTTCTACCTCTACCGGTTTCACATTTAAAGAAATAAATCCAGCACATCAAAGAACCTTAACGCAACAAGGAGAAAATTGAACTTTTGTTCAATTTTAATGTAAAATCTATGCAGCATGGCTAAGCGTGTATTGGGTTGCGTTACACATACAGAAATACTGTTCAGTCTGAAAGTATGACTGAATGAATGGTCCAGTGTCGTCATCCTTTTCAAATATAAATGTGTATTTAGATCTACATTTTGGACATTGTCACAGGATAACTGGCCCAGGATAACTGGCCCTGGATAACTGGCCTAGCCCCTGATCAGCTGAAGCTGTGAGTCCAAAGATCACGTGACAGCTTGAAGATCACCTAGTCCTCATTCATTAGAGAAGCAAGTAGGTCAGTTGAGCTGAAGAGCCACAAGGAGTCTATGGGTCAGGAAAAAGGACCCAATTTGTGTGCGACTCTCAGGCAGATTGTCTGCAGAGTATAATCCTGTGGGAGTCGAGACGAACCTCTTTGCTCCTAGGTAGCTGGCCTGAGGAGTGTAATTGTGTAGGGTGTCATCTGGCTCCTGCAGAAGTCAGGGGGAAAGGAGAAGTTTGATATATTGGACTGGCTCTGGAGAACTGAAACTGAAGCCCTGAAGAAAACGGGAACTGGGATCCTGGGGCTGGTAAGTGTTCTTCAGTGCACGGCCTGGCAAGTTAGTCCACTGGCTTATGGACGCTAACATGAATTGCAAATGTCTATTTTTCAGATGATAAAAAAATGTCTTGCGCTAACCTGAGACAATCAGTGTCTGAATCAATAGCAACTGATTAATCCAAATGGTACTTTAAAAAAAAATGATGTAGCATTGCGAACTTGTGGCATCCAATGACGGACGCTATTGCATTACCTAATAAAACCAATTTCATTTGATGCATGGCACTTGCAATGGCAGTTCGGAAATGTAAGACTACACCAAAAATCATAGTGTTTTGCTGGCTTGCATATCCTATTAGTCAAATAATAGGACACAAATTATTATGAATGGGATTATTCTTTTATTATTACAGCCATCTCTTTTTGCATCCAAGCTTGGTTGCAGAAGATATCTGTGCCAATTCACATGCATCTATAAAAATTTCCATGTAAAAATGATGATTGAAATTTAGTAATATAATGCGATACAATCTATAGATAACTTAATTCCCATTCCTGTACAACACCGGCTCAGCCCCTTATCCAGTAAATGGGCATATCACTTCTTGTGCGCTAGCTCCTAACCTAAGTTCACTGTCAGCTCAAAGCCTTGTTCCTGGTCTTTGGGACCATGCTGTTCACAAAGCCCTGGATAAAGTATCTGAGAAGTGGAGATAGTGTTCTTGGGCAAAGGGGTTCAGTTGTGGAACAAACTTCCAGAAGGGAATCGTATTCGTTAAGAGTCCAGGCACTTTCAGCGTACGCTGCAAAAACTGTACCTTTGACCAAGCTTTCTCACTAGAACCAAAATCCAGAATCTTACATGCTCCACAAGCAGATGCTCTAACAAAATAGGGAAGAAGAGCAGAAAATGTCATGTCCACTAGACCTAATTTATTGGGGAAATGTACATATCATTTAAATCAAGTAGTTCTGAAACAACCCGAAAGCAAGGGTAGGTAGGTGGGTTAGCAGTAGAGTGGCTTCATGGTTTATCACAGGCCTGCACAACATGCGGCCCGGGGCCCGCATGCGGCCCACGTGGGCTCACGGTGCGGCCCACGGGGTGGGGGGGGTGAGTAGATGGGCTCACTGTGCGGCCCGCGGGGTGGGGGGAAGTAGATGGGCTCACTGTGCGGCCAAAAATCTGGGACTGTGTCCGTTGGTCCTTTTTGCTGCTTGTCTCTGCGCTGGGGGTTGTCCCAATGCTGCAAAGAGGGTGTTCCCAAAGGAAGGTGCTTCCTTCTAACCCCCGAGCCCATCAGTATGTCTGCTCTTCTCTAGTCAGCCCACTTGACAAGTTTGATTGTCCTTGGTCTGGTTCCCATCCCCTCTCCAAGGGTTGCAGCTGTCTGGAGGTGCTGCCTTCCACGCCTTCCTCATTCACACCTCATTCATTCAACAGGGCAATTGAATACAAAGTGGGGGGAAGATCTTATTCTACTTCAAGCAAAAAGACATTTTTCTTTTACCTTAATTATACTACCTTAGGGGCCCGCTATAACATATTACCAAGGTTCAATACAAAGTCATATAAAAGTTATACAAAAATGCATAATGCAGAGATTTATCTACAACTGCATGGATGGACTGTTGTGTGCAGTAATATAGTGACCCTGGGGGCGGTTAAGAGGGGTGTGATGGTGGGGCCGAGCGGGGAGGGGGCGGGTCCTATTTTACTGCTGTGATCTGGTCACCCTATGCGCGCTGTTTCTTCCCCCCTCTACAGGCTTCCACACCCCAGCGCTGGGGAAGGAGGGGTTGTTTCCGTGGGGTGGGTGTTTCCGTGGGGCCGGGGGGTTTCGGCCCTCAGCTGTTTTCTTTGGAGTAATATGGCCCTCGCTGCTTTACGAGTTGTGCAGGCCTGGTTTATCACTTCAGAACTCTGAAGATCTGAGCTTGGATCTTGGGTTAGTTCATAAATAAATATGGCTCCTCACTGGACACTTGTTTCTCAATTTAAAAAGCCAACAACTGCAAAATTCAGCAGAGTTAGCAGTCTTTGTTTAATAGAGATCCATGATTCAAGCAGCTACGGGACTTAAAATCTACCAGGGAGCATGAAGCAATCAATAATAGTTCAAAGTTTTATAGCACCTTTCATCCAAGGGCCTTGCAATGCTTTACAAACGTTAATTAAGCCTCGAACCACCCAACACCCCCATGGAATAGAAAAGTGCTACTTTTCCCACATGGGGAAATTTGAGCTGTATAAAGGTTAAGTGACTTGATGGCTGTCACATCACAAGTTTATGGTGGAGATGGCAATAAAACCCAAACCTCCTGACACCCAGGCCTATGAGCTAACCATTAGACAGTTACCTTCCTCAAGGTTAAACTCAAGGTTTCTTTTCTCAGCTGTTCTGTAGCAAATAAGCATTTGATTATACAATTTTAAAACAGGACATTTTGATAGATCTTTATCCTTTCCAGGAGACAAATTAATTTAAATGTATTTTATTAGTTTAATCAATTGTCTTGGATCCAGTTAAGGCCTGCTTTCTGCTCTCAGGTGGGTGTACAGTTACTATTGATTGCAGTGGGAGCTGTACATGGGTGTTTAGAGAATGGTTAGGGAGCTATTATGAATGTTTAGGGAACTATTATCAAGAGCATTCTATTTTTGCACACCAGAGAAACTCCCTGTTTGTAAACAGAAAACACAAAGAATGACATTCATGGCATGCACAGTAATGCAACTTCCCAATTTAGTTTAAGGCTGTCGTGGAGACACCATATTGGCAAATGATGGTTAGTTTCTATGCGTCACTGTTATGGGCCTGAATCAAAACTCCAAGGCAGAGCAACTTCAAGCTTTGGGAAAGTTTGGAACCATATCTGGACATCATACACAGCTTGTCATTTGGTCCACAGGGGGCTGAACCGAATCCATGGCTGTTATGCCATTAATTATAATGGGCACAGGATTGGATTCACTCAACCTTTGAGTATTGAATGCTCCACTCTTCTTCAGAGCTGTTACACAGGCAAGTAACAGGAAAGAAGGGAGAGAGAATTCCATTGGTGCCTCATTTAATAGTGGTATGTCTGATTTGATGACTACTTTCTCAGTTCTTGCAGTTGAAGATCTTTTTGAAGAGAGTGCGAAAACTATGCTAATTCCAGTTACCTTCTTTTCCAGGAAAAAAAAGCTGTCTTGCCCCCCTCGCGGTATACCCCGCGTGTGTACAAGAGCCAAATTTCAAAGGGCCTTGGGTTTTTAATATTTCTAGAATTTTGGTTATATGAGATGACTCTCTAGTAATTAATTTGTACTGAGAGGAGATAACACACCACAGGCCTCACATGGAGAAAATAATCCGATATATATATATAAGCTTACTTCAGCAAATCTAGTAGACTGAGGTGGAAGGTTAACCTATTGTTTAGAACAGGTCTTTGGAAGCCAGAATTCACTCCTTAGGGTCCTATAAGTGACCCACAGCATGGCCTCAGACAAGTCACCATCTGTGCCTCGGTTTCTTCATCTGTAAAATGGGGATAATACCACATGCCTGTGAGTAGGGAAAGATTAAAAGTAGTTTGCACAAGTGTTATCAGTACTAATTGGTGTGAATAGCTTGTAAACTACAAATTAACCTATTAGTCCTCACTGTTACCCTGTGAAGTAGTTAAATATAATTATACCCAGGTACCACCCATTCTTCTCTAAATCCAAACAAGCTGGTAAGAAGGTTTGTTTTGTAGCTCGTTCACTCTGCCTCTTATGTGCCGGTCAAATCTCCTTACATAAATAAGAGCTGCCTAATTTACCATCTTTACATCATTCATTGTTTTACATATCTCTATCATGTCCTCTCTTATTCATCTACTTTCCAAAGTTATGCAGGCCCAGTTGTTTCAGTGTCTCTTCCTATCTGATCTTTTTCATTGCTAATCTCTGAGCCCCTTCTGTTGGTGCTGCATTCTCATTAATACCAAAATTAAATGGAGTAGTCACCAGGCCACAGTGTGCTGTACCATTCTACTATAATTTCTTTCAATGATGTATTCTAAGCAGTGGATCTCTTTGTGAGCATGACATCAGACTTTAATGATGTCTGGGCTACAGATGGAGTTTAAGGTGTCAAATTCTGGTGATTTGGGACCTGCCTGCTTGAGAGATCATTTCCCTACTTGTGAGACGCTGACACAACTGAGATAAGTGGAGGAACTTGAGATTTAGGGCTTGTCTATGGACAAAAGAGAGTCCGGAATCAGGTAAACAGTGAATTTAAAGCAGTTTAACTATTCCTGATTAGTTTAATCCACTTTAGAAGTGGATGGAGAAATTAAAAATCGAGAGAAAACAAATCTAAGTTTTTTTCTCAGGGGTAACAACTACATACATTCTGGTAATGAGAGGTCTCTAAAGCAGAGAGATCTGCAACAGGATAATAAACCCTGCAAAGTGTGACTGACAGTTTTCAAATTATCTTCTTAATCACGCTTTTATTTCTGTTAAGAAAGCCTTACACATTCAAAATGTTTCAACTATGCATTAATGCTCAATGAGCTACTGCAGCATCAAAGGAATGTATACACAGCGACTCTGGTGGTCTTTAGTGATCTACTAAGTTTAATCAACACCACAAAAAAGCTCGCTTTAGTGTCCTCTAGTTTAAATTCCCAGACAAACCGCAAATTAAACTGAAGATAAGGTTGAGTATAAATGGGTTAAAACATTACACGGATGCTGTAATTATCCCCCTAACCGGTGTAACTGACCCTGCTGCACGATGTCTCTGCGAGTGTTGTAGTACACCAGTCCCCTCGAAGTTCCATATACTGCATGCTAGATGTAACACAAGTTTGGAGGCAAATGTTCTAGGTGCTCTTACACTCTACTGCTCAGTGGGTTCCCCAAGACACCTGCACACTTCAAGTAACAGAAGATTCTGATGCCAGAAATACAAGGGACAGACTCCCTAGGCACTTTTTCTTTAATGATTATAACTAACACAAACCCCAAACCACTAGTTCCCAGACCAGTCTAGGAGTATCAAAGCAGCAGAGTTATCATGTAAACCCATCCCATTGTCTTTGTGCACCATGTCTTTCTGATGCAACTAACCATCAGAGGAGTGAAGTTCTGGAACAGCCTTCCAAGGGAAGCAGCAGGGGCAAAAGACCTATCTGGCTTCAAGATTAAGCTAGATAAGTTTATGGAGGGGATGGTTTGATGGGATAACATGATCTTGGCAATTAATTGACCTTTGACTATCAGTGGTAAATAGGCCCAATGGCCGGTGATGGGATGTTAGAAGTTACTACAGAGAACTTTTTCCTGGGTGTCTGGCTGGTGAATCTTGCCCACATGCTCAGGGTTCAGCTGATCGCCATATTTGGGGTTGGGAAAGAATTTTCCTCCAGGGCAGATTGGCAGAGGCTCTGGAGTTTTTTCACCTTCCTCTGCAGCATGGGGCACGGGTCACTTGCTGGAGGATTTTCTGCATCTTGAAGTCTTTAAACCATGATTTGAGGACTTCAATAGCTGAGACATAGGTGAAACGATTATTGCAAGAGTGGGTGGGTGAGATTCTGTGGCCTGCATTGTGCAGGAGGTCAGACTAGATGATCATAATGGTCCCTTCTGACCTTAAAGTCTATGAGTCTATGAATGTAAAGAAATTGCTTGAGCCCCAGCACTTCTTTCATTACAAATTAAACACTGCAGCCAGGGGAGCCTGAAGCTAGAGTCTGTGCCCTGGCTGGACCATAGAAGAATACAGGTGCAGTTCCCCTGAACTGTGACTGTTCACTTTGGGTCACAATCTGATTACCTTTCTAATGTTGCCTAGCACTTGACTTCATAAATAACCCAACAGAAGACACTGATACCATTCTGGGAGAGAAGTGCTACAAATCACGAGTAAGGGTGTCAGAATCTGTCCCTTCATCAGAGACTTCAGAAACGTTGAGAGTAGATGGCTTGTTCATTCAAGTGGAGTCCTTCTATAGAAAGACCATAGAGAGCAAAATCACGTTGGTATTCTATGATCTTATGTATTTCTGCTGATGTTACAGGCCCAATCTTAATGCTCAAGTTCTGCCATCAACCTCAAGGGAAGCCCTGTATATTTACACCTGGAAAAGAACATAAAATCCTCACTGATAAAGTTTGTAGACGACACAAAAACTGGAAGAGTGGCAAATAATGAAGAGGACAGAGCGATCTGGATCAATTAGTGAGATAGGCACAAGCACACAATGTGCATTTTAACACAGTTAAATGTAGAAACAAAGAATGTGCCCATATTTACAGGATAGAGGACTCTATCTTGGAGAGTAGTGACTCTGAAAAAAGAGATGGGGATCATGGAGGATAATCAGCTGAACATGAGCTCCCAATTTAATACTATGGCCATAAGGGCTAATGCAATCCTGGGATGCATAAATGGGGAAATCTCGAGTTGAAGTAAAGAGGTTATTTTCCATCTATATTTGGCATGGGTGCAACTGCTGCTGGAATACTGTGTCTGGTTCTGGTGTCCACAATTCAAGAAGGATGTTGATAAATTGGAGAGGATTCAGAGAAGAGCCATGGGAATGATTTAAAGGATTAGAAAACATGCCATATAGTGATAGACTCAAGGACCTCAATCTATTTAGCTTTACAAAGAGAAGATTATGGGGTAACTTGATCACTGTCTGTAAGTACCTAGGTAGCCAACAAATAGTTGATAATGGGCTCTTCAATCTAGCAAACGAAGAAATAACAAGCTCTGAGGGCCAGAAGTTGAAGCTAGACAAATTCAGACTGGAAAAAAGGTGAAAATTAATAGCGAGGGTAATTAACCGTTGAAACAATTTTTAAACCAAGGGGGGTTTGTTGTTGTTGTTTGTTTTTAAGATATGATCTAGTTCAGAAGGAATTATTTTGGGGAAGTTCTCTGGCTTGTGGTACACAGGAAGTCACACTAGATGAACACAGTAATCCTTTCTGGCCTTGGAATCTATGAATCTTTGAATAAAATATAGATATATATATGTAACTCTTCTAAAGCAAGCAAAATTATCCGAGGGATTAAATTAGCCCAGTGTTTGTACATCATTTTGAATGTGTAAGGCACTGTATATATGCTAAGTATGGTTACTACAACTAAAAATAATGGTTAGTACTCTTCATTTACAGATTGGGCTCACATGGATATCACTTTGTGATCTTAAATCAGGTGCCTGAAAGCTTTACTTTCAGAGGCAAAACACAGTAGAAGCTTAGAAACAGAAATGGGAGAACTGTAATATTTGGCTTGGGAAGGTGTGGGTTCAACATAACTTATGTTGAAACATGATGGGATGAAAAATCAAGGGAGCTGATGGAAAGGATAGGTTAGGTCACGGGAGAGAGTTGCACTATAATGTAAAGGATACCATAGGTGAATGATAGAGGGAAGATGACTCCTTGCAGGGTGAAAATGATCATGGCATGAATTCAAAAAGAATTGAATAACAGAGAATGCAACAAGCCCCCAAATCAGAATAAGATATGTTGTATGTTGAGATATTAGATGTAAGATTGAATCTTTTCCCTACTTGTCTGTGCAGAATAGTAAAGAAGTAAATGATCTCTTACTTGACCTGTACGTGCTACCAACATGGCTGCTCTGAGAGAGATTGGGAGAGAAGGTTCTGCAAGATTGCGACTATCCCCTGTGCAGGTTGATGGGGAGAATGGGTGGAGCCTGGATTCTGCCCACCCCAGTGTACCAGCCAGTGTAACAGAACTGGGAAGAAAGAGGGGGAGCAATATGTTTTAGTACCATCAATGACTGCTTGTTGAAGTAGTTGTTTTTGGTCGCAATGTGGAGGAGAAGGTGTTTGCTGTAAACGTGTCATTTCTAATTTGCTTAGCAGCAACAGTGTGTTTGAGCTGTGCAAAGAACAAGGACAGAGGAGCTTAAATTTTAAACGGTTGAGATCTAGCAAAATACATGCTTGCACAGAAATAATTAATGCTAGTAGAAAATGCTTGGAGTTCAGTCAATGGGGATTACTCCCACGTCTATGGGGAAGCGGGTGGTTACGTGATTTGTTGGATCACTGCCCCTGTCACAGGGAAATCCAAAAATGGGGATAACTTGGTGTCGATTGTTTTGTCAATTAACTTGCTTGTGGGCCTCGTGGAAAGTGGGTTTGTAAAGCATTTTTTTAATGAAGCAATACACAGGAGATAATAGGTGAGCGTCAAAGCTCCATTGGCTAGGAATGATCCCTGGTTAAACTTGATATAGTAGTACTGAAATCCCCTTGACAATAATTTTTAAAGGGCAGGCTTTTTAAAACTATGAAGAGAATGGTTAATGGCAGCCTGAAAGGGCAGAATAAAAACAACCGTAACCATTAAACCGGGCTGGCAGTGATTTAAGGAAACTGGGCCTGATTCTGATCTCATTTACCCATTGGTGTTCAAATCAGGAGTCCTATTGTCCTCTGTTTGTAAAGCAGCATCACTGCACTGAAATCAGGGGAGATCTGCCACTTTTTGCCAGCGGAGAACTTGCCTCTGGGAATAACTCCCCTGAAGTCAGTGTTACATTGGTGAGAGATTGGAATCAAGCACAGATGGCTTGCCGTGCCTCTGAGGAAGAAAATGGAGACAGGATACTCTGGCTGGCTAACTAGAAAGGGGTGCAGGTTTATGAGGGCTGAACAAGCTTGCTTTTAAATAATTTGAAATCCTACCCAAATGCCACAAATACATTGGGATATAAACGACCTCAGCTAAGGTGCAAATTGGAAATAAAAAGGACAAGACGATGATATGGGCCTAATTAAGAAGAGGATAGTGCAGTACTTTGAGAATAGGGTCAAACCATCTTGCAGTCTCTCGGGGAAAATTGTGCCTCTCTAACCTGTTAGAGTTCTTTGAAAAAGTTAATAAAACAGTAGATAAAGGTGACCCAGTGGACATAATTTACTTGGGTTTTTAAAATGCTATTGATAGAGTCCCTTATAAAAGACTTAAGGAAAATAAATCTCCACAGGGTAAGGAGCAGAACCTTGCTGTGGATTTAAAAATTAAGCGAAATAAAGACTAGTGAATGATTCAGAGTGGAGAGAGGCTGGTGTTGGGTGAGAGTAAAGGATCATAGTTATATTTATTTATGGTCAGAAGGATACAATGAACCATAAATTGGCGACATTTGCAGATGGCACAGTCCTCTTGATGAGTAAAAACTGCAGAGGCTTAAGAGATAATCCTGATAAATGTAAATGTATTTATCATTTATAAGGTGGTAGCACCTACAGGGCTTAACCACTGTTACCCTATTGTGCTAGACACGGTACAATATACAGTAAATGACAGTCCTATGCCAAAGGTTCTACAATCCAAAAGGGAATGGGCATCATGATGGCAGCTGAAACTCAGCTTGGTAGCCAACACAGTCTAAATTTCTCAGGAATGCTGGTGGGCTTTGAGCTTTTGGGGTCCTCTGAGGAAAAGGTGCACAATTCTCCATTGCTTTTCACTTTGGGCAGTCACTTCCACCAATGCAAAGTGGGTTTCAAGTGCTGATTCATTCTGATTTCTCAGCATTTTACACCCACTTTGTACTGATGAAAATGTGCAAGGTACAGAACAAAAATTACCAGACCATAAGCTTAATTAGCCATTCCAACAAAGTGATGTTAAAAGTCATATTGAATAGATTGAAGCCACAAGTGGAGAATATCATCGCTGAAGAACAGGCTGGCTTTCGTGCTGGAAGAACAGATTTTTACACTGGGCCACAGAACAGATTTTCAGCCTTCGTGTTGTATGTGAGAAGTACTTGCAACACCAGCAGGACATCTACCATGTTTTTGTTGACTTCAAGAAGGCGTTTGACAGAGTATGACAGAAAGCTCTCTGGGCAACCATGAAGAAGTACAATGTTGGTCGTAAGCTTATTCTTACCATTTAACTGTATACCAAGGCCAGCAGTGCAGTTCTCATCAATGGCACAATAGAAGAGTGGTTTTGCACCACTGTTGGAGTCCGGCAAGGCTGCCTTCTTTCGCCCACACTGTTCAACATCTACTTGGAGTGCATAATGGCTGATGCCCTAGAAGATCACATATCACAGTCAGCACTGGGGAGGGGGTGCGTGAACAATCTCAAATCTTCGGTTCGCTGATGACATTGACAGCCTGGCAGGCAGTGAAGATGAACTTGCCAACCTTGGGAAACGATTGGATGAAACCTCTGCAAAATACAGCATGGAAATCAGTGCAGAGAAAACCAAGCTGATGACAAACAAACATGATGGGATCAGCTCACATATCACTGTCAGTGGACAAGAGCTGGAGACAGTGAAACAGCTCAAGTATTTGGGGGCAATCATCACTGATGAAGGATCAAAGGCAGAAATTCTGGCAAGAACTGCTCAAACAGCAGCAGCAGTGGCAAAGCTAAAGCCAATTTGGAGGAATAAGAACATCTCCCTGGAATCCAAACTGAAACTGCTGCACGCATTGGTCATCTCCATTTTTCTGTATGCTTTTGAGACATGGACCTTTACAGCAGAACTTGAATGAAAAATATAGGTAGTAGAGATGAGATACTTCCATAAAATCATGGACATCTCTGACTTCGACCATGTCACTAATGAAGAGGTCCGCAACATCATCACCCAATGCGCTGGGTCATAAGAAGACCTCCTGACGACAGTGAAGATGCGCAAGTTGAAGTGGTACAGCCATGTAACAAGATCATCTGACCTATCCAAGATAATCCTCCAAGGGACAGTACAGAGGAAGAGAAGAAGAGGTAGACAGAAGAAGAGATGAATTGATAACATAAAAGATTGGACAGAAATGGACTTTGCGGAGACTCCAGCACTGACACACAATCATCAGGGGTGGAAACAATTGGCTGATTGCTCATCAGTGATGGTGCCCCAACAACCAGTGCTGTTATGGGAGTGGTGATGATGACAGAGCAATGGAGAAGCAGATTTAGACTCAAGAGTTACCATGGATGGCTCAAAAATGTTGGCCCAGTGTAAAATAAATATATAGAAATATGCCTATCTCATAGAACTGGAAGGACCTTGAAAGGTCATTGAGTCCAGTGCCCTGCCTTCACTAACAGGACCAAGTACTGTCCCCTGACAGATTTTTGCCCCAGATTCCTAAATGGCCCCCTCAAGTTTTGAACTCGCAACCCTGGGTTTAGCAGGCCAATGCTCAAACCACTGAGCTATCCCTCCCCCGCCCCTCTTTAGTGGTAGTTGAAAATTATTTTTCTGTGGTATAGGGACAAGTCCTGAGAATTGCTGAGCATTATCGTCTCTCATTGTATCACAATGGGAGTTGAGAGTGTTCGGCACCTATCAGATCTGGCCCTTGAGACTGTAAACTTGTTTGTTTTTCTTCTCTGCCATGTATAGTTATAGGGTATAAATATAGGAGCTGAGTCAACTCCCTTTAAAGTTGTCAGTGGAAGGCTTCTCATTGACTCTAATAGGAGCTGGCTGAGGCCCATTATGCTAGAGAGAGAGAACATACCAGATGTTTGCGTGTGTGTGCTAGAAAGGTTTTATTATCATGAGTTTGGATTTGCCACATCACCCACAGATTATATATATTATATTATTAATAATTACTTATATTACAGTTGCACCCCTAATGTGTTAGATATGCTTAGGCTGATCATCCAAGCAAGTGCAACTGAAACCCTTATTTGCAGAAACCTGCTTATGAAATTGTTAACAATAATTAATAGAAAAAGAAGGAAACTCAAGGATGTTTCCACTCAGCAATCTTGCCACAAATATTTATTCTCCAGATAGGATCAAAAGGAAAACACTGGGTCTCATCAGAGAGTGCTCTCAATTTTAAAAAATTGCCTGATTGGAGATAGTAGCTCTTCGAAGGTCTAGTTTAGTGGATGCACATTCACACTGATGGACAATGGCCAGTGGGCAAGAGACAGGGCTGTCAGCAGACTCAGAAGAAATGATACTCAACTATAATTTATGGGCCGTGGACTTGGGCTGACAAATATGCTGTCCATGAAATATGCTGTTAAATGCTCACATTCTTCAATTTAACTAGACTCAAACTGATGGAAAATTGCTGTCTGGGGTGTCAAGATAGATGGTACAGAAAAGTCTAACCGAAGATGTCTAGAAAAAATGCAGGGCACAGAATTTGCTTTTTTAGGTATTTTTATATATTTGCCAAGTGTCTTAAGATTTAACAAATGGTATTGGATCAAGGGCCAGGTACAGTAAAGTACTTGGATGCTTTAAAAATAGATCAGAAACACGTGCCGTGAAGTATCTGGTTAATAAGTGGTCTTTACTAGAGCAGGAAGGTGTTGCTAATAAAATTGACTTGTATGTTGACATCTGCTGCCTCTGTCTCTTTTCACCCCTCATACTCCTCATCCCTTCCCTATTCTGCTTCCATCTTTTGGGGCACTCTCTCACAAAGTTTTTAACGTTCTAGTGCATCTGCAGCAGAGCACTCAAGCACATGCTAAACTTTTAACCGTATGAGTTGTCTCATTGACTTATGCTTTAGTGCATTGCTGGATCAGGGCAAGGGTGCTCAGCAGTTTTGAAGATCGAGCCCGTATTCCCTCTGATATTCTGCTTCATGCTCCCTGTTGCCCCATCTACACAGGCCTAACAACCACGCTTAAGCTCAGTTTGAACACATCTGTGGATGAACAGTCTTCAGACATGGCTTATGGACAGGGCCAAATCATGTTAGAAGACCCATGTTCTAGCCCAGATCTCTCTCTCTGTGAGTACAGCTCCCAGCCAAGCTGTGTTAGAAGCAAATTCAGCTCCAGCTGAGTTGAAACCACCTTGTTCCTGACCGATTGTTTATATGGATTGCAAGACATGTGCTCCTCTATCCCTGCCTCTCTGTTCTCTCTTCATTATGCTAAGGTCCATGGATCTGTTACAATGGGTACTTCAGCCTGCTTACAGCTTGGGTTCAGAACCAGACCTATCAGTCACTGGCAGCAGGGGAATGCTTAAGGTTTTTTCTGCCTCTGCAGGGGCTGGCAACTCAACTACAACTCCCAGTTACAGAGATTTTTCTGAAGGAAATTCCAAACTTTATTTCAAGTCTCTGGTTAACAATTTAGCTCAATGTGTCTGCCTAGTTCCCAGCTATGTGCTGGCATTGCATTTGCCTTCTGGGGTGATTGTCCCATCAGCTCCACTTCCCCTGGTGCCCCTGTTGGCTTCAGAGAGGAAGCTAGGCCCAGAAAAAGCCCAAAGCAAAAGGAAAGGTCTGTACCTTCTGCTTTAACTTCTTATTGAGTGTCTCATTGGGGATCTAAGCCAGCAATGTGGGCAGAGCATAGAACATAGTCTACAGCCTAGTGCAAAGTCCGAAATTTAACTAGTGTCTTAAACAAGTGAAAAATAGCCTTGAGTTTCTCCAGGATTGTGGGCAGAGCCAGATTAACTCTCCTGTTGGCCTGGGAGCTATTCAATTTTGTGGGGCCCCTGTATACTAGTCTTTTTCCTAATTTAAAACAAAATTATCACAATTACGGCATCGAGGCTATTAACGCTATACTGAACTTGCCTTTTAATTAACATAAAGCGTTCTGTGGTTACATTTCAGTTTTAAAACGTAGAATATAGTTAAGTTAATTCAAAATAGCCTACTTCTAACCTTAGAACAGCTGTTATATTAGTTTCTTTCTGGGAGGGAGGGGGGCTCCAGGCTGGGGCAGAATTTTGGGGTGGAGGAGAGGATGAGGGGTGCGGGGTCTGGGAGGGAGTTTGGGTGAGGGAGGGGATTCTGATCTGGGGCAGGGGTTTGGGGTGCAGGAGGGTTGTGGGGTCTGGAAGGGAGTTTGGGTGAGGGAGGGGATTCTGACCTGGGGCAGGGGGTTGGGGTGCAGGGTCTGGGAGGGAGTTTGGGTGAGGGAGGGGATTCTGACCTGGGGCAGGGGGTTGGGGTGCGGGGTTTGGGAGGGAGTTTGGGTGCAGGAGGAGATTCTGACCTGGGGCAGGGGGTTATGGTGCAAGGTCTGGGAGGGAGTTTGGGTGAGGGAGGGGATTCTGATCCGGGGCAGGGGTTTGGGGTGCAGGAGGGTTGTGGGGTCTGGAAGGGAGTTTGGGTGAGGGAGGGGATTCTGACCTGGGGCAGGGGGTTGGGGTGCAGGGTCTGGGAGGGAGTTTGGGTGAGGGAGGGGATTCTGACCTGGGGCAGGGGGTTGGGGTGCGGGGTTTGGGAGGGAGTTTGGGTGCAGGAGGAGATTCTGACCTGGGGCAGGGGGTTGTGGTGCAGGGTCTGGGAGGGAGTTTGGGTGAGGGAGGGGATTCTGATCTGGGGCAGGGGTTTGGGGTGCAGGAGGGTTGTGGGGTCTGGAAGGGAGTTTGGGTGAGGGAGGGGATTCTGACCTGGGGCAGGGGGTTGGGGTGCGGGGTTTGGGAGGGAGTTTGGGTGCAGGAGGAGATTCTGACCTGGGGCAGGGGGTTGTGGTGCAGGGTCTGGGAGGGAGTTTGGGTGAGGGAGGGGATTCTGATCTGGGGCAGGGGTTTGGGGTGCAGGAGGGTTGTGGGGTCTGGAAGGGAGTTTGGGTGAGGGAGGGGATTCTGACCTGGGGCAGGGGGTTGGGGTGCAGGGTCTGGGAGGGAGTTTGGGTGAGGGAGGGGATTCTGACCTGGGGCAGGGGGTTGGGGTGCGGGGTTTGGGAGGGAGTTTGGGTGCAGGAGGAGATTCTGACCTGGGGCAGGGGGTTATGGTGCAAGGTTTGGGTGAGGGAGGGGATTCTGATCTGGGGCAGGGGTTTGGGGTGCAGGAGGGTTGTGGGGTCTGGAAGGGAGTTTGGGTGAGGGAGGGGATTCTGACCTGGGGCAGGGGGTTGGGGTGCAGGGTCTGGGAGGGAGTTTGGGTGAGGGAGGGGATTCTGATCTGGGGCAGGGGGTTGGGGTGCAGGAGGGGATGTGGGGTCTGGGAAGGCGGGTCCCGGCTGGCAGCACAGCAGGGCTCAGGCAGGCTGCCTGCCTGCCCGCCATAGCCCCACGCTGCTCCTGGAAGTGGTCAGCTGCTGGCACATCTCTGCGCACCCCTGGCGGGAGGAGGACAGCATGTCTCTGTGTGCTTCCCGCAAGCGCCATCCATGCAGCTCCCATTGGCCAGGAACTGGCCAATGGGAGCTGCGAGGATGGTGGGAGGAGCAGCGCATGGAGCTGCAGAGATGTGCCAGGGGCCGCAGAGACATGCCAGCAGTCAGCTGCTTCTGGGAGCTGCGTGGGTCCACGGCATGCAGGCAGCCTGCCTGAGCCCTGCTACGTCGCTGGACATTTAGTGGCCCGGAGATCACGATCGACTGGCAGAAGCTCCAGGATCGACCAGTCAATCGCAATCAACGGGTTGGTGTCCATTGAATTATATATCATTATGGATTTATTTTTTGTGGGGCCCCCCCTTAGCCCGAGGCCCTGGGCTGCAGCCCCTAAAGCCCCTGCATTAATCCGGTGCTGATTGTGGGTGTATAATTAAGTCCTAGTCAAAAGGTCAAGTCTCTGTAGTATAATGTTCTCATCGTGTGTTTTTTAAAAAAGGAGGTTTTGTACAAATCCGAAGATTGAATTTTTCTCAAGGACAAAGTCCTTATTCCAGTCCATTCTGTCCCCCACACCTCTGCCCTGCTCCCAAAGGTCATAGAGCATGACCTTGGAACCTTATTCAGCTCCTTAGAGCACCACCCAGATTGTATCCCTACAGGAGTGTCATACTTCCTATCCGTCAGAGTAGGCCTCCCAGTGGCTACTGTCTCTAATCAGATGAGGTTTTTGAAGCTGGAATCTTTCTCTGAGATCCAGTATTGTATTTTTAATTCAGATAAGTAGTCTTCACAACTCTCTCATCATTCATTACCTAAATAAATTCAAGAAATATTCTTCCTTCATTTAACTATCAAAATCTGGTCCTCAATCTGATCTCCTAGGCAGCCACGTGGCCATCATTACACAAGTTCACCAAATTCTAAATATTGATTTTCCATTCTTTAGCCAATGCCATTTTTTGGTAGATGTCTTTTCCACACCATAGTATCTGGGGGGAGATGAAGGCGATATGGTATATATATATATATATATAGTTTTGGATGCCCATCTTTAAAGGATAACCCTGCTTCTTACCCTAGAAGTACATGATGTAACAGATCTGTGGCCCCCTTGGCATGATAAAGAATAGAAAAATCTATCTGTGTTTACCTGAAAATGTACTTTTTTCCAGAAATAAGATCCATGGATCCATCCCACCTTACAGACATACGAATCATCCAAAATAGAGGTGGAAACTGACATCCAAAGACTTGGGTTTCTGTTCACTAGGTGGAATCTCCCATGTTCCACAGTAGGAGAAATTATTGTGCCTTGAAGTACATTTAACACAATCTATAAATCAGGAAAGCAAAGCTGATTTATACTGTCTCTGCCAGTAGCCTCAATTGGAGGAGGTGTGGCATTCCTCTTCCGTCAGTGACTGATAGGTCTAGTTCTGCATTTAAGCAAGCAAGCTGAAGTACCCATGTAACAGATCTGTGGACCTTATTACTCAAAGGAAACTTTCAAGTAAGCACAGATAGATTTTTTTCTATTCTTCTCTGGATACAGTTGTCTGTATTTTTAAAAGCCAGGTTTAAATGTGGTGTATGACTCTAAGGGCTGGTTTACACTAGCCCCGAAGTTCGAAGTAAGATGCGCGACTTCAGCTACGTAAATAACGTAGCTGAAGTCGAAGTATCTTATTTCGAACTTCAAAGTACTCACCCCTGGTCCACACCACGGCGCGCAGGCTCCCCCGTCGACTCTGCCTGCTCTGTTCGTGGAGCAGGATTACCAGGGTCGACGGGGGAGCACTTCCTGGTTCGATTTATCGCGTCTAGACAAGACGCGATAAATTGAACCCAGAAGATTGATCCGACTCATCCGACAGAGCTGGTAAGTGTAGACTAGCCCTAAGGAACTGAAATAGAACCTATCATCAGCATAATGAACAAGCAATGGCCTGAATTCACCCTTGGCGTTACTCCAGTAGATTACAGAATCATAAAAATGTAGGACTGGAAGGGACCTCAAGAGGTCATCTAGTCCAGCCCCCTGTCCTGAGGCAGGACCAGTGAAGTCGCATCAGGGATGAATTTGAACTGCTCTTATTTTTTTTCCTTTCCACCGTTTCTGATAAGAATGGCAAACATCAATAAAAATGATAATTTACTGTTGCAATTTGTGGCAATTTGGCCTAAGTAACCCCAGCTAACACTGGGAAGAAAATTTTTATTTTTTTCTTAATTAGACTGACTGTTCATACATAGACTTATCCTTTTGTTCTGCTGTAAAAAAATTCAGTCTGTCAGAGATATATTTGTAATGTAAGTCAGGAAGAAGTGAATCTGGCAAGCACTGCAAATTAATTGTGGGTTGTAGCAGTTAATTTTACCATATATTCTTCCTTTTTTTCTTAGATTATAATACAAAGGAAACACAAAAGAGTTATATCTTAGCTGGGCAACATCCAAGTTAATTTGAAGTCCTGAGAGCCTACCCCTTTTGCATGAATAATCTCTCAAACACTTCTAATATATGATGGTTTCATATGTTAGGTGTTGTATAGTTGTGACAAATTAGCCAGCCTAAGGCTGAAAATTCCAGAACAGGAGAATCAGTTACACATCCTAGTTACTAGTTACAGGGCTTAGAGGCTCATGCTTCTATTTCTACAGGTCTTCAATTTAATCCCCAGCCACAACCAAGCCTGAAGTCTTCACAAAAGCCGCTAGAGGTTGACCTACAGGACTAAGTCCTGTAGCTGGGAGCTGTCAACAGACAGTGTTGTTCTTCTCAGTAAGGCACAAGGAGTTTGTATTTGACAATTGAACTGTTTTTATCTAAACGTGGTAGAACAGTGTAACCAGAGCCTGCTGTCTTCAGTTCCTTGGTCTCCCAGATGTCCTGAACTCCGACTTTCAAGATGGAGAATGACATTTGGTTTCTGTGGGTACACCCCGCATCCTTATATAATGATAGCAACTGCTCTACACACTATTCTCTATGGATCGTTCACAGTGGAGAATGTATAACGCAAACTGAACCATGGGCTGCATTTGAACAGCCCACTGCTGGAGATGAATAGTAGCATTGACTAGATCATTATGGACCTAATAACTATGGCAGTCATGGTTTAAACAATTGGTGGAGAAATCAGTTTTAACAGATTATACAGACTGATCTTGGCTGGGGTGCAGAAGCAGCTAAAGTACTAACAGAAAGAGAGAGAGATTGACAGACAACAGAATTTAGTGTTGCACACTAATATTCCACTACTCCTCCCAGCATGCTTCACTCTACTTACCTCATCTAACAAAAAGATCTGCAGTTACAAAACCTAGCCACCAGGTGGCAGACAGTACCAGATGTTATGCAGTTTAATTGATAGATTCTGATTTCAATTTCTGCTGATTTTTGGTATTTATTTTGTGCTCATTCTGTGCCTTTTTAACTTAAAAAATAGTTCTTCAGGTTCTTGCATGTGTCCATTACACTGTAGCTGTGTGCATGTCTTGTGACGTTGCACTCCATATGATTTATGAAAATATGCTAATGAGTGTGAATATAATGTAACCGGAATATGCTTCATGCAAAAGGTCTCTTGTAAGGTATCATTACAAATCTTATAATCACTGAGTGTGGTCATGCAATTTGTATAAATGTATCATTCTTGTATCTGGAACTAGAAAGATGAAATATAACTCTGAGGTCCTATTGTAATTATGCAAAGTGTGGTCCATTAATGGTGGTTTGGAATCTTGATGGCTCCCATCAACTAGGACAATTGATTGTGAATAGCTCTGTTTACTTGCAAGCCTTCCTGTGAGTCAGGACCGGGAAAATGTAAGGCTTGGGGTCTCCCAGGACATGTGACCATGTCACCTGGTACTGTTAAACCTGGTGCTTTTCCGTTTAGAAGGGGGGGTGGGGACCCAGAGAGACAAAAGATTCCCGCCTTCTGCCAAAGCTATATAAGAGAGTGGAACAGAACAAAGAGTATCCAGTCATGAGAAATCCCCTAGCTACCATCTGAGCTGGAACAAGGACTATACCAGGGGAAAGGATTGGGCCCAGACTAGAAAGGAGTCTAGTCTGTGAAAGAAGCTTATTGCGACATCTCTGAGGGTGAGATTTATCTGTAATCAGTTTCTTAATGTATTAGGCTTAGACTTGAGTGTTTTTGTTTTATTTTGCTTAACAATTTACTTTGTTCTGTCTGTTATTACTTGGAACCACTTAAATCCTACTTTTTATACTTAATAAAATCACTTTTGCTTATTAATTGACCCAGAGTAGGTAATTAACACCTGGGAGAGCAAACAGCTGTGCATATCTCTCTATCATTGTTATAGATAAACTCAATTTATGAGTTTACCCTGTATAAGCTTTATACAGAGTAAAATGGATTTATTTGGGGTTTGGACCCCATTGGGAACTGGGTATCCAGGTGCTGGAGACAGGTGTACCTGCTAAGTGGTTTTCAGTTAAAGCCTGAAGCTTTGGAGGACGTGGTTCAGACCTGGGTCTGTATTTGCAGCAGGCTAGCGTGTCTGGCTCAACAAGACAGGGTTCTGATGTGCAAAGCTGGTAGGGACAATGGGCTCAGAGGTAGTCTCAGCACATCAGGTGGCACTCCCAAGGAGGTTTCTGTGACCGAACCCATCACAGGTCTCATGCCAGAGACATTTCTCTAGTGGTACCCAAAGGGAAGTCCCTGCCACATCCCACCTCCATATGCTCAGAAGAGTGAGTATAGAGCATGAAGCCACCCCATCCCTTCCTTCAGTTCCTTCTTCATGCCCGTGATTGGAGGTCAGAGTGTTCTGTGTTCCTTGTGAACAAAGCAGTAGCAATTTACCTGTATTGGCCTAGTGGTATTGTTTTCTTTTCATCCAGGAAGTTTTTGGAGAGTGTTGGGGACAACTTCCTGATGCAAGTGCTGGAGGAACCAACTAGGAGTCGTGCTCCTTTTGACTTGCTGCTCACAAACAGGGAAGAATTGGTAGGGGAAGTAGAAGTGGTGGCAACCTAGGCAGCAGTGACCATGAGATGGTCAAGTTCAGGATCCTGAGAAAAGGAAGAAAGGAGACCAGCAGAATACGGACTCTGGACTTCAGAAAAACGGTCTTTGACTCCCTCAGGGAACTGATAGGCAGGGTCCTCTGGGAGGCTAATAAGAGGAGTCCAGGAGAGCTGGCTGTATTTTAAGGAAGCCTTGTTGAGGGTGCAGGAACAAACCACCCTGATGTGCAGAAAGAATAGGAAATATGGCAGGTGATCAGCTTGGCTGAACAGAGAAATCTTCGGTGAGCTTAAACACAAAAAGGAAGCTTACAAGAAGTGGAAACTTGGACAGATGACTAAGGAAGCATATAAAAATATTACTCAAGCATGCAGGGGTGCAATCAGGAAGGCCAAAGCACAATTGGATTTGCAGCTAGCAAGGAATGTGATGAGTAACAAGAAGGGTTTCTACGGGTATGTTAGCAACAAGATGATGATCAGGGAAAGTGTGGGTCCCTTACTGAATGGGGGAGGCACCTAGTGACAGAGGATGTGGAAAAAGCTGAAGTACTCAATACTTTTTTTTCCCTCAGACTCCACAGACAAGGTCAGCTCCCAGACTGCTGCCCTGGCCAGCACAGTATGGGAAGGA
Source organism: Chelydra serpentina (assembly GCA_037349315.1). Taxonomy (NCBI): domain Eukaryota; kingdom Metazoa; phylum Chordata; order Testudines; family Chelydridae; genus Chelydra; species Chelydra serpentina. The sequence continues at coordinate 18,060,124 of JBAIAC010000004.1, read as the reverse complement.
GGTGAGCAGCCCTAAGTGGTGAAAGAACCGGTTAAGGACTATTTAGAAAAGCTGGACATGCACAAGTCTATAGGGCCAGATGTAATGCATCTGAGGGTGCTAAGGGAGTTGTCTGATGTGATTGCAGAGCCATTGTCCATTATCTTTGAAAACTCGTGGCAATCAGGGGGAGTTCCCAGACAGTTGGAAAAAGGCAAATATAGTGCCCATCTTTTTAAAAGGGAAGAAGGAGAATCCAGGGAACTACACACAGCCTCACCTCAGTCCCCAGAAATATCATGGAGCAGGTCCTCAAGGAATCCATTTTGAAGCACTTGGAGGAGAGGCAGGTGATCAGGAACAGTCAACATGGATTCACCAAGAGCAAGTCATGCCTGACTAAGCTGATTGCCTTCTATGATGAGATGACTGGCTCTGTGGATATGAGGAAAGCGGTGGACATGATATACCTTGACTTTAGCAAAGCTTTTGATGTGTTCTCCCACAGTATTCTTGCCAGCAAGTTAAAAAAGTATGGATTGGATGAATGGACTATAAGGTGGATAGAAAGCTGTCTATATCGTTGGGCTCAATGGGTAGAGATGAACGGCTCAATGTCTAGTTGGCAACCGGTATCAAGCGGAGTGCCCCAGAGGTCGGTCCTGGGACCAGTTTTGTTCAACATCTTCATTGATGATCTGGATGATGGGATGGATTGCACCCTCAGCAAGTTCATGGATGATACTAAGCTGAGGGGAGAGGTATATAGGCTGGAGGCTATGGATAGGGTCTAAAGTGACCTAGCCAAATTGGAGGATTGGGCCAAAAGAAATCTGATTAGGTTCAGCAAGGATAAGCGCAGAGTCCTGCACTTAGGATGGAAGAATTCCATGCACTGCTACAGGCTAAGGATCGACTAGCTATGCAGCAGTTCTGCAGAAAAGGACCTGAGGATTACAGTGGACAAGACATTGGATATGAATCAACAGTGTGCCCTTGTTGCCAAGAAGGCTAACGGCATATTGTTTTGCATTAGTAGGAGCATCACCAGCAGATCGAGGGAAGTGATTATTCCCCTCTATTTGGCACTGGTGAGGCCACATCTGGAGTATTGCGCCCAGTTTTGGGCCCCCCACTACAGAAAGAATGTGGACAAATTGGAGAGAGTCCAGCGGAGCACAACAAAAATGATTAGGGGGTTGGGGCACATGACTTATGAAGAGAGGCTGAGGGAACTGGGCTTATTTAGTCTGCAGAAGAGAAGAGTGAGGGGGGATTTGATAGCAGCCTTCAGCTACCTGAAGGGGAGTTCCAAAGAGGATGGCGCTAGGCTGTTCTCAGTGTGGCAGATGACAGAACAAGGAGCAATGTTCTCATGTTGCAGTGGGGGAGGTCTAGGTTGGATATTAGGAAACACTATTTCACTAAGAGGGTGGTGATGCACTGGAATGGGTTACCTAGGGAAATGGTGGAATCTCTATCCTTAGAGGTTTTTAATGCCCAGCTTGGCAAAGCCCTGCCTGGGATGATTTAGTTGCATTGAGCAGGGGCTGCTTTGAGCAGGGGATTGGACTAGATGACCTCCTCAGGTCTCTTCCAACCCTAATCTTCTATGATTCGGCATTCTCTCTCTCTCTCTCTCTCACTCTCTCTCTCTCAATTTATTAGAAATGTTTCCGTTTTAGTTTTAAAATTTTCAGTCAGGCTGGCCTCAACCGGTACTGGTGGAGCTAATACCAAGGTCCTCAGGTTTCAAGTCTTGCTTGGGTTGCTGAAAGCCTATGGCTGTCAGTGACCCTCATTTGTGCTATCTTGGGTGCATGAGTGAGGGCCATGTAAAAGACAGGTTCTCGATCTACTTCAGTTTCAACACCAGGACAAAAAAAGCTGTGGGAAGAGGTGCCTTTGATGCATTCTTATGGATGCCCTGCCTGTAAATGATGCCATTATGCAGCCTTCCAAGATGCTGTGGCAAACCCCTTCCTCCATTCCACCTGTAGCCAGACAAAGAACATAAATACCAGGGTCCATCCCAAGGTTTTGAGGAGTTTTATTTACATCCTAGGCTGGGCTCGATAGTAGTGGCCACGGTGAATGAAAGAAGTTGCCAAGACCAGACTCAGGCTACCCCCAGAGAAAAAGATCAAAAGAAACTTGATCTCTTTGGGGAAAAGACTGATTCTACAGCAAGTTTACAGCTCTGAGTTGTCAACCATCAAGCCTTAATGTCCAGATATGATGACTCTAACTAGGCAATCTTTTAGTTGGCAAATAATTTGCCTGAAACCTGTAGGGAGCAGTTTCAGTGCATAGTTACGTGTGGTCGCCTCATTTCTTGATTGGCTCCGCAGGCTTCCTTGGATGCATCATCTTTTGCTAGCAGGGCTATGGCAGTGGCAGTGACTATGCACCATTCCTCCTGGCTGCCGTCACCGGGGATCCCGATGTTATTGCACCAGACAATTGAGGACTTCCACTTTGAAGGCTGTGCTTTATTCTAATTCAGGACATATGAATCTATACACATACTAATGGACTCTAGAGATGTCCTTAGGTGTGTACACACCTGCTACAAAGAGCCTGATCATTCCAAGAGGTGGCAAAGATCTCAGGGAAGGAGGCCTCCACCTTATCATCATCCAGGCAACCACAGGCCTGAGAGCAGTCTGTAAGACTCCTATGTTGAGGACAGTGAATTCCCCAACCTTGGTCTCATTGGCCCTTCCCTCCCGTCTGGGACAGGTTATGCTATTTTTTACATGCATGCCGGGTCATCACCTTGGTCTAATGTGTGCTAAGCATGGTGGAATCAGGATATACCCTGCAATTATTTCCTATCTCACCTTCACACCCTACTTCCTACTCCCTCTGAGACCCCTCTCACGAGTCTGTACTGAGACAAAAAGTTCAGACTTTTCTTTGGGTGCTACAGAAGAAGTGTGCGGGGGAGTTCCTTTCTCTCCCCCTATGACTTTGGTAACGGATGCTTTTGCCACTGGGTGAGGAGTGCATCTAGGCAATGTGTAGGTTCAAGGTTCATGGAGAGCAGCTGAGGCCAGGTTATACATAAATGTTCTCGAGTTGCGCACAATAATTTTGTGCATGAAAGCATTTCCTCACTCCCATTCAGGGCAAGACTGTGCAGGTGCTCACTGACAATGCTAAAATACTACAGGTGTTTTATGTGAACAAACAAGGAGATACCCAGTCAGAAGGACTGTCGGGAGGAGGTAAAGTTGTGGAATTTATGCATGTGGAGTTCATTCAGTCTTGGCATCTCACTTGCCAGGTATTCAGAAGGGCCCAGTAGATCGCCTGAGCAGATATTTCAGATTTGATCACACGTGGTTTGTCAATGCAGCCATTTTAGCTTTGATGTTTTGCATAAGGGGTTTTCAGCTCAGCAGAACAAAAAGTTTCCCTGGGTGCATTGCAGTCCTGGGTTAACTTTGTATGCGTTCTTGTTTCTGTGGGACAAAGGCCTGTGGTATGCGTCACCTGTTCCCTTGATATCCAAAGCCATTGTCAAACTGAAGCAAGTTTGAGGCAGAACGATCCCTGTAGCTCCAGGCTGGCTGAGACAGCCGTGGTATTCTGTTGAACTCAAGCTGTCCACTTGAGAACCTTTCCTCTTGCTGCTAACCTGGGACCACAGAACTCAGAACCATGGGTGGGTGCTGCACCAGATTCCTCAAATGCTGAACCTCACAACATGGTTCATCAGAGGTTAGCTGAAGAGGGTCTCACTGCTCAATGGTAGTCCAGAATGTCTTCCTTAGTAGTAGGAAATGTTGCACAAGACCTGTTTACTTCTCCACCGGGGCAGTCTCCCATAATATGTCCCTGACTCAGGCTAAGATTCAGATAGTTCTAAACTATCTCTTATATCTTAAGGAGTCAGAACTAGCCCTCTCCTCCATTAGAGTAGATCTGGCTGCTATCTCAGCGTTTCAGCCTCAAGTTGATGGTAGAACTGTTTTTACTAAGGTCTGGTCCACACTGAGGGGAGGGGATCGATCTAAGATACGCAACTTCAGCTACGTGAATACCGTAGCTGAAGTCGAAGTAACTTAGATCGAATTACAAAGTACTTACCTCGGGTCCACGCGGCTCTGGCAGGCTCCCCCGTCGACTCCGCTTACTCCTCACGCTGAGCTGGAGTTCCGGAGTCGACGGGGAGCACTTCTGGGATCGATTTATCGCGTCTACATGAGACCCGATAAATTGATCCCAGAACATCGATCGCTACCCACCAATTCGGGCGGGTAGTGTGGATGTACCTTAAACCTTTCACAAACAGCTTCCTGGAAGGCCTAGATAGATTGTCCCCACCTATCCAGGATCAACGTGGAATTTGAACATAGTGCCGCCTGCTTGTATGGACCCTCCATACAAGCCGTTAGTTTCCTGCTTGCTTCTATACCTCTTGGCGAAGGGAGCCTTCTTAATGGCCGTGACCTTGGTGAGGAGAGAGGGAGAGTTAAATGCACTTGTCACTGATCCTCCATGTGCCATCTTTTACAAAGTCAAGGCACAGCTCAAGACCCATCGCGAGTTCCTCTCAGAGGTGGTTTCTGATTGCCATCTGAACCAGCCTATATACTTACCAGTTTTCTTCCCAAAGTAGCATGCTCACAGGGATGTACAAAGGCTGCACGCTCTGCAGTCTTTGGCTTTTTAACTGCACAGGAAAAAGCCTTGCCCGGTTTCTTTCCAGCTCCGTTTCCTGCTCACCATATATGAGAGGTCAGCCTGCCTGTTACAGTACAGCAACTCTCCAAATGGATTACCAGCTGCACCACTAGGAAGGCAAAATACCTCCTAAGACAATTACAGCACACTTGACCAGAGCACTTTCAACCTCTCCAGTGTCTGTGGCACATGCCCCCATTGAGGACATCTGTAATGCGGCAATGTGGTCTTCTATTCCACACATGTATGTGATGCTGTGCAGTGACTCTGCATCAAGAGAAGATGCAAACATAGGAAAAGTGGTCCTGCAGTCCCTCTTCTGAGGAGACTCCAAGCCCCATCAGCAGGGATAATAGCTTAGGAGCCACCTACAGTGCAATGGACATGCAAGAACTTGAAGAAAAACTGTTACTCATCTACTCATAACTGTTGTTCCTCGAGACGTTGCATTTGTCTATTAACGTTCTATGCTCTTTCTCCAACGCATCACATATTTTGGTGTGAAGCCACTGAAGAAGGGGTGGGGCAGCTCACTCCTCTAAACCCTCTACTCTGAACACAAAGAGCTGGGGTGTGGGAAGGGCTACCCCTGTGGGCACCACTAGGGAAAATTCCCTGACACTGGACATGCACACACCTACAGCATAATGGACACACACAACACAGCTCATGGAACAACAGTTAAGAGGAGGTGAGTAACCATCTTTTTCTATGGATTTATTTTAATTGAGACATAATTTTGAGCTGAAAATTGATATTTTATTAGTCACTGAAAGGGATTTAAAGTGAATTAGCTCCAGTGTTCTTCAAGACAATTGACATGCAGATAAAATAGAAAGCTGCGGTTGTGAGGAATTCCTGTTGGGACTTGAAACAAGGAACCTCAGCTCTAAAAGTTAATCGTCTTCATTTTTGAGCTTAAAAGCCTTCTCCTTTAGGCTCATATCACAATAGCACTTATATTTGTCTGATTCCCAAACTTCCAGGCACTGGACTTTGAGGCTACTATGTGACAGTGGGTAGCTGGATATAAGATTGTGGAGGTAAGGTAGACAATAGTTATGAATTGAATGAGTGGAAATGGAAGCAGTGAGGGTACTGCATCCCATGAAATTCATGTAAGTAGAAATTAAGATAAAAAAGAGGGAATTGCAATTGACATGTGGAATAAAGGTTTTGGCAGCAGCAACACAGCAAGGGCAAGCTTTGGCAATGTTTCAGGGATTGGGATACGCAGAGAAACAGGAGGTGGAAATGTGGAAGAAAAAAATCAGCCTTCGGGTCGAGGGTTATTCAGATTTCCAGCCTTGAGAGCAATGCTAAGAATAACAGTTGCAGAGGTAGGGAGGCTGGACAGGCATAACTCTCTACTCACACAGATGCCTTCAGTAGTACTAAGTTATGGTGTAGCCAGGAGCTGACAGGCCTGAGACAAGCAGATAAATGGGAGGTAGAGAGATGAGAGAGTGAGTCAAGGAAGATATAGAAATGGATGTCATCTGAGGAGAAGTGATGGCCAGAAGGCTAGAAGATACCCTCGTAAACTTTTCAGAATATATGATCAGGAGGCTTTTCAATAGTTCAATCAGATACCAAACCTGAATCTTAGTATTTCACAGTTTTATGAAAGCCCGAATATAACAAAAGCCTCAAAATCATTACATGTAACAGTCAGCAGAATTTACAGCAGCACATATTTTACAGTCTATCAAAAAGATGACGTAGAGGCACAGTTCTTTCTTAAGGTAACTCTACTGAAGTTAATGGAGTTACAGGCAGGATGGAACTGGCCCTATGTGTCTAAGGCAAGGCACTGCTACTTACAACAGAGCAGAATGAGGATACTTCACTCTTACATGGGCTTTTCATCTTCAAAGTGCTTTATTGAAAGAAATTAATCCTAACAAAAATCCCTGTCAGGGGGTTAGTCATGTTTGAAAAGAGGGAGACTGAGGCAGAGGGTGACTGGGACTTGTCCAAGATCAGAGAAGGAATCTGTGTCTGAACCAGGATTAGGACTCGGGAATTCCTGACGCCCTGCTCTCAGGTCACTGGACCATGCCTTTCTTAAACATGATCTTCTGACCCGTGGCATGAAAATCCTTATTGATAGTGGACCAGTCCCGTGTATCTCTGCAAAGAAGATGAGTTCAAATAGACTTCTTGCACCCCTGCCTGGGGCCTAGTCATAATCAATCTGAATTCCCAACTGTGGCTACCCTCACATCTCTAGCCAAATCAGGTAGAGTGTGAGGGAGGAGCTGTACCCCGTCTCTCTATACCACCCTACCCATAGCAATAGCCTGAAGACCTGAACCAGCAGAGGAAGAGAGCCCATGCTGCCCCCTTGTAATTGGCTAAATGCTTCCGTGCTCCCTGCTCCTCTGAGGCATGGTGCACAATTCCTCTTGGAGCTGCCATCAGGCCATGTAATTCTATGCACACTTACTGTAGGGCTACGGCTTTAGAGCCAAGTTGTAGCCCAATGTTTGTCTAGTCCTAATCACTCAGTTTCAATTCAGGTCACACCCTGGCCCAGTCATTCGTCTTCTTTACTTTGCCTTCAAAAGCTTCTTCACTTCATCCCCACCCGCATGGTGATGTCAGTGGAAAGGCTGCCAAGCAGGATTTTCTGATCCTCCGAAGGCAAGGGGAGCGTCCATTGTATCTTTTTTTTTCTCCTGTTGTGGTTTGCTGAACCTTGTTTTCTTGCTGTTTAACAGGAATCATGTTCATGGCACCGGAGGATACTCAAAATAAATGTTTTTCGCGGTTATCAAGTGACTCTGCTTCACTTCATCACATAATCACCCACAAAAGCCAATTGTTGGCTTGTAAATTCCTCCACCATGAAAATTACCTCTTAAAAAATAAGAGAAGCCCCACATGTAACTATTTTTTAAAATGCTCCCTGGACCTGCCACAGGCTCCTTCATAGACTTTGTCTCACTTAGCTTTGCTGCTGTCTCTAGCACTGGCCTTATCTTTGTCCCTTTGTCTTGTCACTGTTGGTGGGAATGGCTAGACCTCTGGAGGTCCTGTCACCTGAAGCAGCCTTTCTATACTCCTCTGCCTCATAGACTTGACATTTCACTTCAGATCCACTCTGAAAATGTAATTCCACCCCACACTCCTTAGGCCTCTTTTTGGTGCTCTAATTATTATTTATGATTTAAGATGATTTAAGAATGGAGTTGTAGTATTTACCCTAACTGTGTAAGATGCCTGGGGAAAACTCTCAAGACAGAGCATCTGAAACAGATACGTATGCTTTAAGCATCTCTCAAATTCCTTGTGGGACATGGAAATGGATATAGTTATATCTAGTGCACCTCATCTTCTTCCAGGGTACGCCCACACCTTGAATATTGCGTGTCATGTTGCCCCATCTCAAAAAAGATTATATTAGAAATAGAAAAGGTACAGAGAAAGGCAACAAAAATGATTGAGGGTTTGGAACAGCTTCCATATGAGGAGAGATTAAAAAGACTGGAACTGTTCCGCTTGGAAAAGAGATGACTAAGGGGGAATAATGATAAAGGTCTATAGAATGATGTAAAGAAAGTGAATAAGGAAGTGTTATTTACCCCTTTGCATAACACAAGAACCATGGGTCACCCAATGAAATTAATTAGCAGCAGGTTTAAAACACACAACGCACAGTCAACCTGTGGAACTCATTTCCAGGGGATGTCGTGAAGGCCAAAACTATAACTGGATTCAAAAAAGTATTAGATGAGTTTATGGAGGATAGATCCATCAAGGGCTATTAGCTAAGATGGTCAGGGATGCTACCCCATGCTCTGGATGTCCCTAAGCCTCTGACTGTTAGATGCTGGGACTGGATGACATGGAATGGATCACTTGATTGCCCTATTCATTCCCTCTGGGACACCTGGCATTCGCCACTGTCGGAAAACAGGATCTTGGGCTAGATGGACCATTGGTCTGACCCAGTATGGCCATTCTTATGTTTAAGGCTAAGATTTTGTCAGTTATTTTTAGTAAGAGTCACGGACAGGTCACAGCCAGTAACCAAAAATTCATGGAAGCCTATGACCTCTCCCTAACTTTTACTAAAAATAACTATGACAATGGGAAGGGAGGAGGGATCAGCACCCCCAGCTTCTGGGGCTCCGGAGTCCTCCCCACCCACTGCCCGCAGCAGCTCAGAGATGCGGGGGAGCCGCAGCAGCAGGGAGCTGCCGGGGAGTCCCCAGTCACCCGCAGCAGCAGGGGGAGCTGCCAAGGAGCCCCCTAGCCACTTGATGGGTCCCTGCCAGCTGACACCTCCAGCCACGTCCACGGAGGCCTCTGGAAGTCACACCTCTATGACAAAATCTTAGCCTTACTTATGTTCCCTTATCCTGGGAATCTAGGATCCCACAAACAAGGCAAGAGTGCTCTGAGCTCAGGACTGGAGGCCAAGAACCTCCATCCTCACTCAAATTGTTGCCCTGCCTCCAGCACTGATTAATCCCGCAGCACTGAGCAAGTCATTTAAAAACTCTGCTAAGTTTCACCAGCTATCAAAATTTGATAACACTTCCCTCCCTCACAGGAGCACCGCAGGTATTAATTAACTGGACTAGTAGCGTTACCTACCTGCTAAGGGGTGGGGCTAGCAACAAAAACCATTCTGAACTTCTAATAAGGTGAGAGTTGTGCTAAAGTGAGCTATAGAAGGACCCACAGTGACAGTATTAGTATTCCCAGCCCCAAGTGTTCCAAATTCATGAGTCCAGCCCCCCAAAATTATGAGACTGTCTTAACAATCATGAGGTTTTAAAAAAGTACCACATTTGTAAAGCTTCCAGAAAACTGTGGGCCATGATTTTGTTGTGGAAACTGCAGCTTTCAGCACTCACAACTTTTTATAGCTGCCGCAGACCTGAGTGGTGGTGAACCCCATGCTCCAGGTCAATACCCCACTCACTCACTCACAGGGTTGTAATGCCACTGAAATTTGGCCTTGGCTTCCGCTCAGTCATGACGCAGTGGGGGCAATGGTGGAGGTGAATGAGGAAGTGGACGGGGCCAGGGATGTGTGTGGGTTGGGTGCCAGGCTCCCCAGGGGGCTTGCCCTACTTTCTGCACTAGCTCCTCACCAAGCTCCAACATCTGCACCGAGTCCCGCCGGTGATGACCTCACAGATTGCCCAGGTGCAGTTCAGTCTCCACCAGGTGGTGCAGGCCCGGCTGCCAAGCAACAGCAGCTCCTGCACAAACTCAAGGACTTTAAGTGCTATGGCTCCCCAACTGCGCTGGGGGATGGGTTGAAGGAGACCCAGGTGAATGGGGCCAGACATGTTGGGGCTTGTGCCTCCCATGGGACATGGCTGGGACAGGGAAGCCCCAGTGGTGCCGGCCCCCCAAAGGGCACCCAGGCATCTTTGAGCTCAAGCCAACTATTGGGTGCTGGGGCTCAAGCCCTCCCACCCCATCTTAGTGGTTGGAGGAGTGGGAGCAGGTATCCAGCCCCCATTGGAGGGTAAAGGACCCTGCTGTCAACTCGACATTTAGTCAGTTACAAAACAAGAGTTTAAGTCCTGCACCTTCCACACCACTAGCCCTGTGGTGCCTCAACACCTCTGTCCTCAAGCTTCCCCTTACCCTGCATCCCCAACACATCTCTGCCTTGAGGGCATCTCTCCACACACGTGCACTTGCCTGTCCTGATGGAGGAATGGGGCCAGGTTTTAATCTCTTTTCTTTTTTCTATTTTTGATGGTACTTGAACTGACCGCAACAAAACAACTTTAGCAAACCGTGGTCCCAACTTTTAAACCAAAAAAAATCGCCACTTTCTTACAGCCTTAAGGTTTTGTTTGCTAATTGGTAGCCTTTATAGTTTACATTTTCAAGCTCTTCTCTGCTACTTCGAGGGCTAGACACTTTCTTTTACATGAAAGCTGAGATTCTTGCCTAATCACCTGACTCCAGGAGCGGGGGCTTTAAGAAAAAACACGAAATATGGTGAGACTCGAGATGTTAACACAGAACTGAAGTTCTTTAGACTAAAGAGGGACAATAGTATGTTAGTGAACCTATTGCAAAAGTAGCAATGGGGAAGGATAAAGATACCCCATTTGGGCTTAAAATAAAGCTTGGGTGACATTTTTAAAGGAACAGAATACCTGGAGTGAGCTATCCATTGGGAAACGCTGGGGAACAGAACTTTTGCAGAGAAAGGAAATCAGAGTAAACCTTCCCTTTAATAACCAGGAAAGGAAGAAACTTGGAACTCATGGTTAGTAGAGTGTGAGTGATGTCTACAAAACAAGGATTCTCTGTCTAAAGCCATAGAGCCCGAACTAAAGCCACAAAACTGTAGTCCTACTCTGCAACCAGGCTCTCTCTGGATAATATAGTCCAGTCAAATCTATATCCATTTTAGACAGCCCATCATATCTATTATTATTCCATGGGTGAGAGAGAGACAGCACAAGCTGTTTAAATTCTGACATTGGCTGAAGGGAAATACAAGGAGTGGGTTGCTGGAAACGTATTACTGAACAGTTTAATGAGGCAGATTGTACATATTATTTTGTTAATCTTCTGAGGTGACTCTTGTAGAATGTCAGCACGTTGGAACAAGAGCACAGGAAGCAGAGACTTATTTTTTAAGACTCCAATAGTCCTGGCAATGGACTCCTCATCCTTCCCACCCAGCTGTTGCTTATGGCACATCATAACCCTCTCCACCGCCTCTCCTGCAAAACACATCCAATGTGTGGCAGAAGAGAGGCAGAAAGACTCGCCAAACAATTTTGTGGGTTTTGTTGTTGTTGTTGAACTGGTGAGCAGAATCTGATTCTGTTCTTTTCCTAAAAGTTATCTGGAGTGGCTGAGCCTTTACCATCATAAACATTAATTCTATTGCAAAATACCGCCCATTTTGTTGTTCTTCGCAGGCATAATGTTAGTTTAGATTATTAGTGGGACCACATGATATGTACTGTTGCAATAACTATATATCATTTTCTAAATAAAGATACTAATCCCAGAGTGAAGAGTAGCAGTTCCTTTATATTGGGGTGAATTTCAACAAAATCATTGTTCTATTCTTCCAAATCTAGCTGTTATAAAGGAACCGTGTCTCATGGAATTTCTTGGGCTCTAATATATGTGCCATCTTCATTAATTTTGAATAATTAAATCTTGTTTCCAATTTATTATGCTTGGTTTTACAGTTGAAATCCAAATATTCAATATTTGCTACTTAGCTATTAATGAAAATATAATAATACTATCTAAATCCAGTCTTCAGTGCAAACCTCATCTGTATTATACTCAGGACACATAATGAAGGGGTAATATTTAGTAAAAGGCCAAGATTTCCAAGAGTGTCAAGTAATTTTTGGGTGCCTCCTGTTCTTGATACACAACTTCTTTAAAGGGCCCTGAGTTTCAGAAAGCACTGAGCACCCGCCCTCTGAAAATCAAGCTGCATTAAGGTATATCAAGATGGACAACAGTCACTTTTGTAAATCTTGCCCATAGAATTTCCGCACTAATTTGTGGATTTGGGACTAAAATTTATGGATAAATTGGTAAACCTGCCTCCCCCCGCCCCCGAAAAAATAAAATGTTATCTTATGAATAAGTAATTTAGGACTGCTGGATGGTAACGTGAGCTATAGTTTATTGACAATTGTGGAAAGATAATGTCATCTGCAGATAATGAAACATTGCATCAGTATTGTGCCTGTTCCATACCCATGCACAGTTTTACAGTGTGTAATGCTGTTAAAGGCTTTGTCCAGTCATCTTCTGGGATCACAATGGATACAAATCTTTGTTTCTGCTTCTGAAGACGTTGTCTATTATCACGTGACCCTTGAAGGATCGAGTAAAATTAAGTTTTTGGTTAGAGGGAATGATAGTTCATTCATACTTTGATTCTCTTTCTCAATCATAAGGAAAATTGATACTCAGCAGTGCTTTAATTAAGTCTCTACCTATAGATTCACAAATAATTGTTTTTTTTCCTCTATCGTGTTTTTCCTTGGATTAGTAAATAAGATATACATTCATTATCTGAGGAATAGGCTGTGATTGTTCTGGTTCCTTGAGGACACATTATTTAAAGAAACTGTCTACAGCAGCTGGTGGGCGAGCCAAAGAAACTTTATAAAATGTTCTTAGATTCATAGATTCATAGATTCTAGGGCTGGAAGGGACCTCGAGAGGTCATCGAGTCCAGCTCCCTGCCCTCATGGAAGGACCAATTACTGTCTAGACCATCCCAGATAGACATTTATCTAACCTACTCTTAAATATCTCCAGAGATGGAGATTCCACAACCTCCCTGGGCAGTTTATTCCAGTGTTTAACCACCCTGACAGTTAGGAACTTTTTCCTAATGTCCAACCTAAACCTCCCTTGCTGCAGTTTAAGCCCATTGCTTCTTGTTCTATCCTCAGATGCTAAGATGAACAAGTTTTCTCCCTCCTCCTTATGACACCCTTTTAGATACCTGAAGACCGCTATCATGTCCCCTCTCAGTCTTCTCTTTTCCAAACTAAACAAACCCAATTCCTTCAACCTTCCTTCATAGGTCATGTTCTCTAGACCCTTAATCATTCGTGTTGCTCTTCTCTGGACCCTCTCCAATTTCTCCACATCTTTCTTGAAATGCGGTGCCCACAACTGGACACAATACTCCAGTTGAGGCCTAACCAGCACAGAGTAGAGCGGAAGAATGACTTCTCGTGTCTTGCTCACCACACACCTGTTAATGCAGCCCAGAATCATGTTTGCTTTTTTTGCAACAGCATCACACTGTTGACTCATATTTAGCTTGTGATCCACTATAACCCCTAGATCCCTTTCTGCCGTACTCCTTCCTAGACAGTCTCCTCCCATTCTGTATGTGTGAAACTGATTGTTCCTACCTAAGTGGAGCACTTTGCATTTGTCCTTATTAAACTTCATCCTGTTTACCTCTGACCATTTCTCCAATTTGTCCAGATCATTTTGAATTATGACCCTATCCTCCAAAGCAGTTGCAATCCCTCCCAGTTTGGTATCATCTGCAAACTTAATAAGCGTACTTTCTATGCCAATATCCAAGTCATTGATGAAGATATTGAACAGAGCCGGTCCCAAAACAGACCCTTGCGGAACCCCACTCGTTATACCTTTCCAGCAGGATTGGGAACCATTAATAACTACTCTGTGAGTATGGTTATCCAGCCAGTTGTGCACCCACCTTATAGTAGCCCCATCTAAGTTGTATTTCCCTAGTTTATTGATAAGAATATCATGCGAGACCGTATCAAATGCCTTACTAAAGTCTAGGTATACCACATCCACCGCTTCTCCCTTATCCACAAGACTCGTTATCCTATCAAAGAAAGCTATCAGATTGGTTTGACATGATTTGTTCTTTACAAATCCATGCTGGTTATTCCCTATCACCTTACCACCTTCCAAGCGTTTGCAGATGATTTCCTTAATTACTTGCTCCATTATTTTCCCTGGCACAGAAGTTAAACTAACTGGTCTGTAGTTTCCTGGGTTGTTTTTATTTCCCTTTTTATAGATGGGCACTATATTTGCCCTTTTCCAGTCTTCTGGAATCTCTCCTGTCTCCCATGATTTACCAAAGATAATAGCTAGAGGCTCAGATACCTCCTCTATTAGCTCCTTGAGTATTCTAGGATGCATTTCATCAGGTCCTGGTGACTTGCAGGCATCTAACTTATCTAAGTGATTTTTAACTTATTCTTTTTTTATTGTATCTTCTAAACCTTCCCCCTTCCCATTTGCATTCACTATGTTAGGCATTCCCTCAGACTTCTCAGTGAAGACCGAAACAAAGAAGTCATTAAGCATCTCTGCCATTTCCAAGTTTCCTGTTACTGTTTCTCCCTCCTCACTGAGTAGTGGGCCTACCCTGTCCTTGGTCTTCCTCTTGCTTCTAATGTATTGATAAAAAGTTGTCTTGTTTCCCTTTATTCCTGTAGCTAGTATTTCATTGGTGCTCGTGCTATACAGGCACATAACAAGGCCCCAGGCCCTAACCTGAGATTACTGTCTAAAGTCTTGGTCCTACAGGAGGATCTACACAGACAGCCCCTTATGCCTACATGGAATCCTATGGACTTGAGTGGTGTAGATATAATTGCAGAAATGGGACCTAAAATGTCAAGAAAAAAAAAAAGGGCAATTAGGGTATAACATACAAGCACAGTTGTCCATAGATAAGGCTGCATGTCTGTCACGGAGGTCATGGATTCCATGACTTTCTGTGACTTCCGTGACTTCTGCAGCAGCCGGTGCTGGCTCAGGGGCAGCTGCTGGGCCAACAGCAGCAGTTTGGGTGTGTGGGAGGGGGCTCAGGGCTAGGGGAAGGGGGTTGTGGAGGGGCAGGAGGTTGCTTATTTTGGGGTGGGGGGCTCCCTGGCTCCCACTGGCATAGGTGAAGGAGGAGCCAGGGGGCTCTGCGCACTGCCCGTGCCCACAGGTCCTGCCCCTGCAGCTCCCATTGGCTGCAGTTCCCTGCCAATGGGAGCTGCGCCTACAGAGCCAGCGCTTGTGGTGGGAACAGCGATTGGATTCCCCCTGGCCAGAGCTATGGGGACACGTGGCACCCAGTAGTGAGCCTGCAACCTCCCCCCCCCCCCGCCCAAGACCCTACACGGCACCAGCAATGTCCCACCCCAGGACCAGCAGGGGTCCAGGCCGCATGCCACTGTCTGCCCCCCTCCCAGAACCAACAGGGGTCCCAGGCCACTCCCCCCCCACCCAGCACCCATGTTTCCCTCCTTCCCCCCCGCCCAAGTTTTAGTTAGCGATATAGGGTAAAAATCATGGACAGGTCATGGGCTGTGAATTTTTGTTTACTGCCCGTGACCTGTCCATGATTTTTACTAAAAATACGCGTGACTAAAACGTACCCTTAGCAATAGATGACTGTACCTTATTAATGTTACATACAAATATTGTACTTCATACTATTATTGTTACTTTTTCCAACTCCTCATTTAGACCAATATTTTATGCTTCTATAGCACCTTTGTGCTAATGGGCTCAATACCCCTTACAATACCTGAACTAATTAAGCTTCACAACACCATATCAAACAGGTGCATATTATCAGCATCATTTTAGATGGGGAAACTCAAGTTCTAGGAGGTGAAGTTACTTGACCAAGGTCAAATAATGAGTTAGAGATATAAGCCCTGCTTCATCAAACCACGGGCTTATATCCCATCGGTGGCAAGATACAAAACTGGTTGTAATCAAGAGGCAAAGTCCCCAATGACTTGTGTAAGCCAGTGTTAAGCACATGTAAGTGTGCTACTGAATGGAGATGGATTTAAGCATGTCTTTTAATTCTGTTTTGAACCTGTGCCATATTCAGGAATCTGTCCCCTACACCACCCACCAGACAATATTCCCTTTCTTCTACACTAGCCCTCCATAGATCTTTCCATATAGCAAGATCAAGATGAAATCATGTCATGCTTCAGTACTATGTTATTCTGCATAAACATATCAATAAAATAAACCCTGGCTGTGATAGAAATTCCAGTAGTGACTGCCAAACACAAAGCACATTAAAAAATTAGATCAAACAGCACATCATCAAACATCAGGGGTTAGACTAGAGGACCCTTGCGGTCCCTACTAACCCTATAATTCTGTGATCAGCCTCACCTCAAATGCTTCGGAAGATATGTAAATGGCAGACAAACCATAATCAGAGCCACTGAAAAATCGCAAGCGCATGAAAGGGTTAGCTTGGTCATCTAGTCGTCATGCAGTGCTTTTCTTACTTCTGCATTGTTTGTTGTTAATTATAAATCTATCTAGTGTCATGCTTGAAAAAACTCACCTTCTCAGCACTGAACTGATACTTTAAGAGGACAGGCCTCGCTGCACCTTGCAGTGGAAGACCAGAGAATATAGCTAGTCATGAGTGTTTCCAGGCCGGAGTGTATTCCTTTACTGAGCATCAGTATTGTGTCTTGAGAGGAAGGATGCCCATATGTTTAACAGACACAAGTGAACCTCAGTTGAAATCGTGGCTCTGCCACAGTTTTCCTGTTATTTTAAGAAAGTTACTTAATCTCTCTGGGTGAATCCCTGGCCTCATTGAAGTCCTTGACAAAAGTCCCACTGAGTTTGTGTTCTCTCAGACACAAGACTTGATCATTGTTAGTCACATTGTTTAATGCTTTACTGGAACGTGCTCAGATGCTATGGTGATGAGGTAGAATCATAGGAGTGGATGGGACCTCAAGAGGTCGTCTGGTCCAGTCCCCTGCACTCATGGCAGCACTAAGTATTATCTAGACCATCCCAGAGAGGTGTTTCTCTAACCTGCTCTTAAAAATCCCCAATGAGGGAGATTCCACAACCTCCCTAAGCAATTTATTCCATGACAGTTAAGAAGTTTTTCCTAATGACCAACCTAAACCTCCCCTGCTGCAATTTAAACCCATTGCTTCTTGTCCTATCCTCAGAGATTAAGGAGAATAATATTTCCTCTCTTCTCCTTGTAACAACCCTTTATGTATTTGAGAGGGGACATGATAACAGTTTTCAATCTTCTCTTCTCCAGACTAAACAGATCCTATTTTTTTCACTCTTTCCTCATAGGTCATGTTTTCTAGACCTTTAATCATTTTTGTTGCTCTTCTCTGGACTTTCTCTAATTTGTCCACATCTTTCCTGAAATGTGGTGTCCAGAACTTGACACAATACTCCAGTTGAGGCCTAATCAGTGTGGAGTAGAGCAGAAGTCTTACTTCTCATGTCTTGCTTACAACACTCCCAGAATGCTGTTTGCTTTTTTTGCAACAGTATTACACTGTTGACTCATATTTAGCTAGTGATCAACTATGAAATCCAGATCCCTTTCCAGAGTCCTCCTTCCTAGGTAGTAATTTTCCATTTTGTATGTGTGCAACTGATCTTTTCTAAGTGGACTACTTTACATTTATCCTTATTGAATTTTATCCTATTTACTTCAGACCATTTCTCCAGTTATCCAGATTATTTTGAATTTTAATCCTATTCTCTCTATCGTTTCATGATCACTTTCACCCAAGATGCCTTCCACTTTCAAATTCTCATCCAGTTCCTCCCTACTTGTCCAAATCAAATCTAAAACAGCCTCTCCCCTAGTAGCTTTCTCCCCCTTTGGCGGGTAGTGGTGGAGAATTGTCTCCAATACATTCCATGAACTTGTTGGATAATGTGTGCTCTGCTGTGTTGTTTTCCCAGCAAATGTCTGCATAGTTGAAGTCCCCCATTACCATCAAGTCCTGTGCTTTGGATGATTTTGTTTGTTGTTTATAAAAAGTCTCCTCCACCTCTTCTCCCTGGTTAGGTGGTCTATAGGCAACCCCTACCATGACATCACCCTTGTGGTTTTTTTACCCCTTACCTAGAGACTTTCAACAAGTCTGTCTCCTATTTCCATCTCAACCATAGTCCAAGTGTATTCATTTTTTATATATAAGACAACACCTCCTCCCTTTTTTCCCATGCCTGTCCTTCCTGAGCAAGCTGTATCCTTCTCTACCAATATTCCAGTCATGTGTATTATCCCACCAAGTCTCTGTGATGCCACCTAAGTCATAGTTGTGTTTATTAAGTAGCATTTCAAGTTCTTCCTGTTATTTCCTATACTTCTCGCATTTGTATACAGACATCTGCGATACTGATTTGATTTCACCTTCTTTGTTCTCTCTCTTGTCTCTCCCTTATCCCTGCTGTAACAGCCCATGTCCCCCCCACCCAGATTCCAACCCTTTTCCCAGGTCTCCATGTTTTTGACTTACCTGTGGGCTTTTGTTTCTTGCCCCCATATGAACTTATATACAGTGGTGTTATGGTCACAGCCTAAAGAGAAAACTTACAATTTTCTTTTTGGAAGGTTGCAATGTAACATTACTTTATTTCTTAAAATCCAGAATCTTAATATGCAAGAACCAAAAGCATAGAGGGAAAGCAGGCTGCTCCACAAGGCAAAGAGACACAACTCACCTCACCTTGCTCTCCGCTGGCTCTTTGAGACTGACTGACTGCTGAAAGACCCTGATTGCAAGCTTCCCTACAGAGCCCCTTAGCTTGCAAGCGGGACCAAGAAGAGCCCTCAGAATTTAAAATGACAGCCTACAGTCCCAACTCAGTTTTCAATAAACCAAAACTAGAACTATGATGCAGCTAAGATTTCACACTCAGCGTGTTGGTTCCCAATCTGAAAAATGTAGCTAATACATCAATGTATTGTAAGAATAAACTGATTAGAAATCTGTGACATGATCGGATAATATGGTCATGAGGCCACATGAATACACAGATAGATTAACACATGCAGAGTTCCACCACAGAAACTGGTGCTTTTTAGTCATTCTTTATATAGTATACAGCTCTTTAAAGTGCTTTGGGATTTCTGGAAGTGAAATTACTGTGAATCATGATTCTCATTATGCCTTATTCAAATTGTGATGTGCCTACATTCCAAGTCTGGAATCGGTGGAAACATTTACTCATCGGGATTTGTGCAAGATCATTTGATAAATGGAGCGGGTTCAGAGAAGAGTCACAGGAATGTTTGAAGGATTAGAAAACCTGCCATATAGTGATAGAACTCAAGGAGCACAACCTTATTTATCTTTAACAAAGAGAAAGCTAAGGGATGACTTGATTACAGTCTATAAGTACCTGCATGGGGAACAAACATTTAATAATGGGCTCTTCAATCTAGCAGAGAAAGGTATGACACGATCCAGTGGCTGGAAGTTGAAGCTAGACAAATTCAGACAGGAAATAAGGCATACATTTTTAATGGTGAGAGTAATTAGCCATTGGAACAATTTGCCAATGGTTATGGTGGATTCCCCTTTACTGACAATTTTTAAATCAAGGTTGGGTGTTTTTCTAAAAGATCTGCTCTCGGAGTTATTTTGGGGAAGTTCTATGACCATGTCTTACAGGAGGTCACACTAGATGATCACAATGGCCCCTGCTGGCCTTGGAATCTATTAATTTTGTAGGGTTTTTTATTGGTGTCATTTCCACTGGTTTGTAGCTTGACAATAGGAAAGAAGCCGATACTTTGAAAAGGCAAATTAAACAAGTCTTTTTTTATTTTATATCCAGCACCCCAGAATTGCTTGGGTGTCTTCAAATTCAGGAGACATCAGCTGCAGTAAATATCCTTTCAGGATGTGCACTGGTTCCTAAACACTCATGAAGAAAATGAGTCAAGCATATTCAAGGGGGACAGGAAATGACGGCTCCAAGTAGCACTGGAAAGAAGGTTACTGCAGCAAGTGTACTGTTTATAGCAGGATTCTACTAATTACTTGTCTAACTACTGTCTGCAGTAAAATCATTTGTTTTATGGCTAACATTCAGGACAGGAAGAATTCTCTATATGCTCTGTACTTCCTGAGCGCTCTTAGTGAACCTTATGTTAAAAAGGAAAAAGGAAAAACCATGAGAGCTTTATATAGATTACCCAGCATCAGTAAATTTGCATTGAAGGGGTTTATTGTCCTTGCCTTTGTTTTACCAGCATAATATAGGAAGGGCTTAAAGCCCTCACAAGTTGTTTTTGTGTGTGCTGTGGTTGTCTTTTTTTGTAGTTTTAAATCATTTTTTATTGACCAAGCGGCCTTGGTTGGGTTTTGCTGAGCTGCTGATATTATGAACAATGTCCCCCAGTTTCTGTATAATGCCATCACAAGTGTAAGTGTGTGTCTGTGTGTGTGTGTGTGTGTGTGTGTGTGTGTGTGTGTGAGAGAGAGAGAGAGAGAGAGAGCGCACGCTGAAACTCATACAGTTGCACACTCATACACACAAACACCCCTATCCTAAGGTGTCCTCCTGTTATTAACATCTCTGGGTGAAGACTATAAGAGCATTGTTATCTTGTTTTATACTTAAAGAATATGTTTAATTCTAGAATTCTATGGCACTTTACACCCAGACAATAATTAAGCTCTACAACACCCAGCAGGTATGTAAGCATTATTTTACCTGCTATAACATAAGGGATAAACAAAGGTTAAGGGACTTGGTCAAAGTAAAACAGCAAGTCAGTGGCAGAAACTGGGAATAGAACATATGTGTCTCCCACCCTAGCCATTAACAGTATGGAATAAATTCTGTTCCCTTTTGAATTAGGGCAGGTTCATCTAAGACCCTTTATTTTCAGAGGTTGAAGCCAGTGGAGCTAGGTGGACAATTATCCACACGAAGTAAAAATGGCATACAAAGCATGCCCTCTTTTTGCAATGTCCTGTGATTGCACGTGACACAAGTTTACTTTAAAGCACGATTCAATACCCTTTGATGTCAAAGGTAGCCTTTTCATTAACTTCAGTGGATGTGGGATCAGACCCTTGAATATCAAAGAGGAAAATCTGCAAGTAACGACCACATTACACATGTGCAGGTTGGAATTGAGTTTCCACAGCCTCAAACGTTCCCTTTCTTTGGAAGCCAGTTCTTGTATTCACTGCTGCTTTCAGGGTAGAACAGAAAGAATATGAATTCCTTTTGTTCTGAAGTTTTCTCCTTGAATCTCATAGGCTGTGCATACCGTTTGAAGGTAGGACAGCTGAAACCTCCTAAAAGAAACCAACCTACCTTGAATTAGCACAATCAGGGGTGCTGGAACCATTTTTATAGTGGGAGTGCTGAGAGCCATTGAACCAAATTGTAAATCCTGTATATGGTGGAAACCACATCAAGCCTGGGGATGCTGCTGCACCCCCAGCGCTCCTAGTTCCTGCACCTATCAGTACAATTAAAACCCATCTTGTCATCCGACTTTTTGTTTTTGTCTATCTGATGGAAGAGAGCAGTTTTTGTTCATTTTCTCTAACCAATTTTTCAGGAAATAGTCTTTGCTGGTGCAGGTATCGAGAGGAACAATACTTTGTTTATACAATACCTTCCATCTAGAAAACCGTGTCCAAAATGTGACATTTTCTATGGGCTTATCTTCACTAGCAAACTGAACAGTTGAGCAAGCTGATTGTGACTGACTGGAACAAGTTGTGTTCAGCATTGTCCGCTAGCCACTGGTGAGCCCTGATCTCTGCAGGGGTGACGCCACACAAAACTAGATGACATGATGCCAAACATGGCGTGTCTTTGTCCCACTGGTCGCTCAGCATCTTGCCAACCTGATGGTTAAAAATTGAGTATAAAGAAAACTAAATTTCCTGGTGAAGAGGAACCCTATATTATCTCCCTAAAAATACCATCTTACCAACTATTTGAGAGTGGGCTTGGGGGGAGGGTTGTAAAATTTGTGATCAGATATGAACAGAATCAGATATGAATAGAAAAGAAGGATTCATGGCTATTTGTGCATGGCCATAAAATGAACACTAGCAGAGTTTCTCCTAATCGTAACTATTTGGACAGCAGCCTTGCTCCAGAAGCTTCCTTTCCCTTTGGGTTACCCTGGACTTTAATCAGCGAATGAAGTTCTGAATGGTTTTGTTCTTTTTATATGTAAATTTGTACTTGGAAAATCATCAAGCTACTTTTAGTCTGTTTGGGTTGACATGGTCTGCTTGCCAAAAGTTATATTTGCATACTAATTTGGCTTTTCTATGTCTACTGAAAAAATGATGCAAATATATCAGTCTGATAACTAGATGGGAGAACGCTGCTGTGTCACAGAATTCACACATGAAGTAGTCTGAAATGGGGATTTCACTAACTAATCACATCAGCATTAAAACACCTGATTGTTTATATCTGGGCCTGACTTCAGGAAGACTCCTTAATGTCCATGTTGTCACCAGTCCCATTAAACTGGACTCCTTACTAAATATAGCCAATCCATACCTCAAAATGTGAAAATCCTGAGTACTGTCACTGGTAGAGATGGTCCTGGATCCAAATATACCTTCATAAACGCTTGAGGGGGATTTAGGAGCACAAGTTCCCCCTGAAAATTAATGGCATTTGAGGTCCTGAATCCTTTATATGCTTTTGATGAAAATCTCCCTCCTAAATGCTAACAATATGTTTGGTATTGTTCAATACACAAAATAAACCACCCTTGACCCAAAGCTCTAAGCAAGGTGCAGCTACGGGAGGGTGTGACTAAGATATTTTATCATAATTACTGTTGATTTCTTTTTGTGTCACAGACATGAGCCTTTCTAAGCAATAGAGCAGACCGGTAGAGAAGGCAGGATTTACATAAATAGAGGCAATTAAGCCTTGTGAGAGAAATGGACAAACAGAATATTGGGGGAAAGGTTTGACCAGAGATGAGGTGTTGTGGTGGATTTTTTATTTTGATTTGTTGCCATTTTTTGTTTATTTTTAATCTCTAACAAACAGGTGCTTACAATATTCTTGGACAAAATATACTACATGAAACAGGATCTGGAGCAGAGCAAAATGTTCACAGCGCAACCTAAGACTGTGCAATTCTCCAAGTTTCATGTTTAATTACCAACTGAAAACACAGCTCAAGTTCATGAAAAAGTTCACAGACCTTTTACATTTCATGGAAACATGGGCCAGTTTCGGCGCTAGCATCAAAATTCTGCTTCACTCACAGTTTCGCATGGGTTTGACACAAAGCCAGGAGAAATTCCGTGGTTTTGACAAGTTTTACTATGTTCATGTTCAAAACTCAAAGCAAAACACAGGGGAGGGGTGTGAACCTACATGGATCAAAATCAAAGAAAATGTTCACACAAATCCTTGCAAAGTAAGTATCTGAATTTGACACAGTGTAAAAATAATGCCCTAGATCATTTGAGATGAACCTCGGTAGAGTTCTGGCAACAAAACACTTAGGGCTGGTCTACACTAACCCCATAATTCGAACTAAGATATGCAACTTCAGCTACGTGAATAACGTAGCTGAAGTCGAACTATCTTAGTTCGAATGAAAAAGCACTTACCCGGGGTCCACACGCGGCGTGCAGCCTCCCCCGTCGACTCCGCCTACTCCGTTCGTCGACCTGGATTACCAGCGTCGACGGCGGAGCACTTCCTGGTTCGATTTATCGCGTCTAGACAAGACGCGATAAATCGAACCCAGAAGATCGATCCCGCGCCTCTGACAGGACGCGTGAGTATAGACGTACCCTTAGATTCATCTGCCAGGGAGGTGGTGATGTTCATCACTGAAAAGATCAAGCTTCTCTATACCCCCAGGCCAAAACCCCACCTTTATCATCTGTAAGATGATACTCCCATAAGTGAAAGCTAATTTCCTAGCACCATAATATACTCATTTTGATATCATATACTTATAGTCTGAGAAGCGTAAATCTAGATACATTAAGCAAATCATTTAGTTTGTTTTAACTTTGTTTTCAGTGTTTTAATTAAGATCACTCTTGTATGGGTATCTTCATACAGACTTCCCCAGAGAGAGGAGAACCCCATAACATCTCATGAAAGATGCTGAAAGTTAAAGTTTTTCTGGAACCTATGCCCCTCACACAGATTCAGTCAAGGGACATGGGTAAAAATGCTCTCTGCCAGTGAGTTGTGTTGCCACAAGCCTGCAATGGTTGAACCCAGGGGGAGACACTGAAAGATAAAGTAGGAGACGAGGGATGGTGGGGGTATTGATCACAAAGAGGAATTACTTTAAAAAATATTTAATTCTAAAATTTCAAAAGTGGCCTATATCTGAGATGTTATGAGGACATGTGTGTAAGATTATCTGGGTTTAAACTTAACTTGGTTCTGGGACTCAAGAAACTGAGGTTGTTGGTACAAAATTACAAAAAAGGGAAGGTGTAACAAGGTTTCCTCTGAAAATATTAGAAAATACACTTTGGAAAAAAAATCTGTTGCCCTCTGACTTCATGTGCCAAATCTGAAGGCTAAAAACACTCACCGATGTATAAAATAGGGATTTTAGTCTTGGGCTAAATCTAACTATGGAGTCACTACCAAAGCCTCCAGAATATTGTTGCTTTAGCAAAATCAATCAAATATGCGCATACAATTTCTACTGAAATCAATTTGAGTTGTGCATGAGTGTCTGAAGGTAGAATATGTTCCTGTAAAATTTCTCTTTGCTGTATACAAGCAGATACTTTCCCAGAATAATAATTTTATTTATATCTCTTGGATCCTAACATAGTCATATTTGATTTAATCTTGTCCAGGATGCTGTTATATTAGAAGCCTTTTCCGTAGCATCTATGGGCTCAATAATATCTGCATCCTGTAAAGACTTTACCTTAAACTACAAGTGAAAATAATATATACTGTTGTCTTATATGGATATATTGCCTTTCATTCACAAGGTGCCAAAGGCACTTTTAAACTTAAACGCATTCATACAAGAAGGATCACTTCATCCATCACTGAAACAGATTCTTCTGGGGTGGAACGCAGCAGCTTTTTAACAGCACACAGCAACATTACAGACTAGTTTAGAGCAGGAAGTGAAGGAGAAGACATTTATATCCAGTGGACAGAGGATACCAGTGCTTACCTCCACATACGCACTCTTTCACACACACACAGAGCGAGCGAGCTGTGGAACCTTTAATTACCATAACGAATCAGGACTTTTATTATAATGTTGTTCTGTAATACATCACTGTCCATGATATATAGCCCCAGAGCACCATGCTGGGACACTGGTTCAAGTCTGACTTTGAGGGAAGAATCCTGCTTGTTAAAGCAACATCATATTTGCAACATCAAAAGTGTTGCTTCTAAGTGTCCCCTATCACAGTACTGACTAATTCTGTCCCCTCCTAGCTGATGATTTATGATAGGGTCATAATTCAACATTATGGGTGCAGATACAGAAGGATAGGAACAGACAAATTGCCAAGTAGGGTGAGATTGTTGGTCAGATCATTAGTCTGCATAGTCCAGGATCCTCTCTCTAACAACGGCCAGTAACAGATGCTTCAGTGGCTAGTAATAGATGCAAAAATGCAACAACACAAAAGCCAAACAATTGTGGAATAACCTGGCCATAGGGAAAGTTTCTTACTAACTCCCATCAGTTAGTGGTTGACTTATGCCCTGCAGCACGTAGTTTAAGTAATCACTATAAATTCTCTCTCCTAATTTGAATTGCATTGTGCTCTTGGCCTCAGTGATATCTGGTGGCATTATGTTCCACAGGCTGACTATGTTGTACAAACACAAAAAATCGTTTTACAGCTTTACATTTTGCTGCCTTTCAGTTGCATGGAGCATAACTTTTTCTTGAATGATGATGTGAGGTGAATGAGCTTCCGATTTACCTTTTCAATACCATTTGTAATTTTTAAATTCTCAATTAAATCCTGCTCTTACTTGTTTTCTCTCTAAACTAAACATTCCCAATGCAGATGAACACCATAATGAATCCACGGTATGTAGCACATCTTGTCAGTATCTGGGCTTATTCTCCTGCTCTTTCATACAGGACCTCCAAACAGCTATGGCTAATGAGCATGTTCCCTAGCATTTTCTAATATTATTCGTGGTTCTGGTGATTTGTACATAATAGACTAATTGGTAGAAATGGTCAGGGTTTTTTTGCAAAAACATTTTTTGTATGAAAATGTTAGTTCATTGAAACTGAAACTTTTCTTGGAAATAGTTTCGATAAAAATTTCTAGGAAGGCGGAGGGGAGAGAGTCATCCAGCCCAGAATGGACAATTTCCAAATTGGGCAGCATGTGGACTTGTGTATCCCACATCTCAGGGAAGAGTCCTAATCAGTGGGTTATTTTTTGTTCTGGAGTAGTATGGAGTCTCTTGTTTGTGTGTTCTTTTTGTTTTTACAAAACAAAAATTGAAAGGTCTCCGTTTCATCTTGATGCAGGAGAGTCCATGATAAAGCCTAAAACAGAACTTTGGCTGGTGGTTGGTTGCACAGCTGTGACTAAACTAAACGTTCAAATGGAAATATGATCAGAAAAATCTGACTCTACGTTCAGTCATCAATTATTGAGACCAGGTTTGCAGCACTGAGAGGGGGAGTTAGTCTTACCCTACCTGTGGTGCACTGGCAGGAAAGTGCATCTCTTCCATCCTAAAATTTCCAGTAACAGAATGCCTCTGCTGAATGGCCAGTTAGGGACAAACCTTCAAAGATATGAAGCACACAGAATTATTTGGTAATATGGGCAAACAGTGGACAAGAATGGAGACAGGAGCAGGGGCAGCTCTAACATTTTTGCCGCCCCAAGCAAAAAACAACCTAAACGCTGCCCCCCCAAACAAAACAAAAAACTCCAACGCCCGCCGAAAAAAAGTTCAATGCCGGCCGCAGAGAGTGGGGGCCGCGAGCATGCCACGCTCGCTCCCCGCTGGCCGGGGAGCGAGCGCGGCATGCCCGCGGCCCCCGCTCTCCCTGGCCGGCGGAGAGCATCTCCCCAGCCGGCGGGGAGTGAGTGCGGCATTCCGGCTGCCCCGCTCTCCCCGGCCGGAGCATGCCTGGGAGGGAGAGGGAGACACGCGCCGTGGCCGCTCGAGTTCTCTTCTCCCCCTCCCTCCCAGGGTCTTAAGCCTGGGAAGGAGGGGGAGAAGCGGCGCGCGAAACAGCTGTTTTCCGCACCACTGCTCGGGGAGAAGCCCGCGGCGGCGCAGAGCGGAGGTGAGCTGGGGCGGGCGGCCGGGGCACATTTCTAGGGGCGGCATGGCCGGTGCCAGAATGCCGCCCTTAGAAATGTGCCACCTCAGGCACCAGCTTGTTTTGCTGGTGCCTGGAGCCGGCCCTGGACAGGAGCATTAAACTAGGGTTGCAGGAAATTAATTGTGTAAATAGAATAAATGACAACTAAGGTGGATGGGGGAAAAGGCCAAAATGATTGTCTACAAGAATTTAAAAGTGTAAACAATCAGGAGGGGGGAGAGGGACAGAGATACAATCACTAGTTGCCGGGTAGAGTCAGCCATGGAGGCAGCATCATTAGTTGCCGGGCAGAGTCAGCCATGGAGGCAGCATCACTTTTTTCCACAATGAATATAAACAAGTCAAAATACCGAACACAACTGTCTGATGCTCACCTTGCTGCAATCCTGAAGGTTTCAACTGCTCAGTCACTGAGGCCAAACATCAACAAACTGACAGAACTGAAGCGTTGCCAGGTGTCTGGCAAACACTAAAATCTCTCTGGCAGGCAAGGAATTGTATAAAGTTATACGACAGTTTTATTATTTCTAAGAAATTCTAAACATAAAATACAATATAAATGTTTTCTTTTCTGAACACCATCTTCAGTGACATTGGCCCGCTGGGAGGATTTGAGGACTGGCACTGGCCCTAGGGTAAATTGAGTTTGAGACCCCTGTTCTAGACTGTCAGCTATGTCCCCATGCCCATCAGGCATGGGAGAGCACATATTGGTGACAATGTAGAGCAGGGGTAGGCAACCTATGGCACGTGTGCCAAAGGCAGCACACGAGCTGATTTTCAGTGGCACTCACGCTGCCCGGGTCCCGGCCACCACCCACCGGTGTGGGGGGCTCTGCATTTTAATTTAATTTTAAATGAAGCTTCTTAAACATTTTAAAAACCTTATTTACTTTACATACAACAATAATTTAGTTATATATTAAAGACTTATCGAAAGAGACCTTCTAAAAACGTTAAAATGTATCACTGGCACACGAAACCTTAAATGAGAGTGAATAAATGAAGACTCGGCACGCCACTTCTAAAAGGTTGCCGACCCCTGATGTAGAAAGTGCCACTTTCCTTCCCTAAATGCTCTTGCCCTTATTTCCCCTCCTCTTCCCCCCACCCAGAATATGTGAATGCAGACTTTTAGTGGGTGAAACGTACTTCCTCCCTTCGCAGCTTTGCTGGTTGGCATGCTGGAGCAGCATCACCAAAGCTCCTGTCACTGCTGGGGCTCAATTGTTTGTGGGAGACAATAGCCACCCCAGAGAACCTGCTGTGCTCCCCGTACCCAGTCTCATGGTCAGGGCAGGCATCGCAGGGAAAGTGACAAACCTATGCCCTCTCACTCCTCTGTGTGAAGGTGGAGGGACAAGTGACAGTTCTGCTCTGACCTGATAATGATTAAGTAGACGGGATAGTAGATTATCCATATACAAACAAAGTGGAACTAGCAGTAATCACCCTACCAACTCTGCTTGTACCTTGTACCCTTCCTTCCAGACTTCTGTTACATTTTTATATTGTAAATGCTGTGAGGCAGGGATTGGGTTGGGTCTTCCTGTACACGAGTACAGCACCTTGCACATTTTGGGCACTGCTAAAATAATAATGAATAGTAGTCATGTCATCTGCTCAGTTAAAGGTTCTCGGATACAGCATTAACTTAGGGATAACCAAATATTGCCTACATGGAGGGGTCACAGCTAATTTGCATTAAAGGAAACAGCGAGCCACTGCCCTGCCCTTTTCTTAGAGGGGTGGCTTGCAGAGACTGTATTCCCCAGCATATCAGGCTCCATTTTCATCCCTGCAGCCTGGCCTTTGGCCACTCAGACTGCACTTTGTCCATCCCTTTTCTGACCCATTTAGTTCAGCCATCGTAACCTAATGAAATTTGTATTTCAGGCCCAGTGGAAAACTAAGCTCATTCAACCACCACATTTATCTTAGAAGTAAACTAACCATCCACCCTCTGTAAGGACTTGTGTGACAAGGAAGAAATAGTATCCATACCTGTAATATATAGAAAATTCTCTAGACCTCAGTCCTCTCGACAGTAAATCAAACCCACAAGCCACTAGGAATCTGATACATTTCCTAGCTCTGAAGCAGTAAGATAAGTTCAGGATTGATGCTTCCATATTACCCAAGGAGCAACTGCTTTCCTGGGATGTTGCTGAAAAGGTTGCAAAAGTAGCAGGAAAACAGTAAGCTGGATTTCTCAATTTTGTTACCTATAATCCTTCAAACCTTCCTACTGGGACATTTTCCTCATCCATTACAAAAGCCCTCCCCACCCATGTGGGGGAGGGAAAGGTCACATATATAACATGGGAAATGAACCTATTCCACTGGCACAAACATAGATCTTAACCGTTGCAGCAAAATCAATTCTTTCCCCTGTTTGCACATGCAGAACAGCAAACCTGCCAACTGGGAAAGCAATCAGCCTAGTTCACACTGGATCAGAATCTGGAGGTCACTGAACTAATGAAAGGGTTAACCCTTACCTAACCAGAATGGACACTCAGTTCCTGTTTGATCTCATTTCTGTAACCCTTTTCCTTCCCCACCCTAGTCTCTGTATTTTGTTAACCCAACTCTTTATGTCATGTCTGAAACTAGACTGTAACCAGGTCTTTGTATTTTTATAGCAAAATGCCCAGTGCATTTTTGCAAATTATCATCACAGGAAATATGCACTTTAAGGTGTCAGTGTATATAGTTAGGAATAAAGCCCAAGTTCAGTATAGTAATCAAATTAGTTAATATAAAACAGGCTTTCTAACGTGACCAGCAATCCTGGGTTCCTCAACTTTTTGGGTGGATCCATTTTTCATGCTGTGTAATATCACTAATATTCCCTAGATATTTGTTGTCCTGTTTAGAGGACATTGGGTAACGAATACATATTAATGGAAATAGCGAGATGCCATGTGGAACCCCGCCACCTCCAGGCTCTGGTGGTTCAGATTAAAATGGAATTTGGATCCAAACCAATCCCTGGTTTCAGTTTTGCAAAACCCCAAACCCAGCCCCTCCATCCCGTCACTATAGCTCACACCTGAGTATTCTGAGAGATCTTTAAAGCCTTTTACAAACAGAGATGGCTTCACCCCTCATAATATTGATGCAACCTATGTGATGAAACAGTATCTGTTTTAGCATCCTGTAGCTTTGACTCCTGCTAAAAGGGTTTCAGAACAGGTTCCTGATGGTCAAAGACAGAGAGCATGTCTACACTCAATCAGAGGTGACTGCAGCGCTATGGACATCCCAAACTAGCTTTGATCTGGCTAGCTCGAGCAATAGTATGGCGCAGTGAAGACGCAGCAGCAACATACGAAGGGTCCTGGGCAGGCTTGTATAGCCCATGCTGCTGCAGTTTCACAGCGATTGTTATTGGCACTAGCTAGGTCAAAGCGAGCTCAGGTGTGTGGATGCATGCTGCAGTCACATCTCTGATTGCAGTGTAGGCATCCTGGAGACAGAGCAAGAGCACAGGCAAAAAGAGCTAGGACAGCTTTATGAAGCCAACCCATTCTGTGAAGGGCAGTTGTCACAGGAGAAGCCAGTGAAATCTGAATATCTTTAAATCAGCTATATTGGAAGCAATCTTCTAAAAACGTACATGTGTACACACATGCTAGCTGCAACCTGTCTGTTCTTCTCATTTATTACCTGCCCTTTGTGTGGCATCAGTGTCGTGTCAGAGAAGAGGAGAAAGAGAATTGAAATAAGACTTCACAACTCTATGATGCCAATAGGAAAGGACAAACCCTGCTGAAAGTGCAAATAGCAGTTAGCTGTCCAATCTCAGGGGAGCCAGGACTATAGAAGTGATGGAAAAATCTGTGAGGAATGCCTGTGGGGAAGGGTGGAAGGAGTTCAAACACCCCAAGAGAATTTGAAACACTGGGACCTTGTTACCAATTTAAGAATTGTAGGAGGAATATTGCAATCAGACCTGGAAGGATGCAAATTTGAATTAATTTAAAGGTAATGTTTATTGATGTTGTCCTTTTTCCTTTAATCAACTAAGGCCAAAAATGCTCAAACTTGTGTGTCTAAAGTTAAATACCTAGCCCATATTTAGGGAGCTAAATGCATGGGCATATTTTCAGAAGTGCTGAGCAACTCCACTGATTACTGTTCACCTTCTGTTGACTAAACCTCTAGCCACTTCTTGAGGGGTAGAATCTTCAACAGAGCCCAAGTAACCCCAGAGCACAAGTTCCATTGGTTTTCAATGGCATTTGTGCTCCCTATTAGATCCAGAAGCTGTGTCTACATCACCTCCATGTAAAAGAAAGTGAGACTAAACTCCTAACCCCAAACTGAAAAATACAAACTAATAATCATTTGACAATTTAATTTGTAAGCGCATGCATGAACGTACACGCAGGCATCATTACCTTCAAAACACTATTATGGCAGACTTTCAGAACAAAGACGCTTTGTTCTGAAAAGTTCACTTGCACAGTAAGGACACTTGCCTGCTAACTTCAGTTTACTTGAATAATTTAATAATAAGCATACAGAAATATAAACTGTTCAATAAATAGTACAAGTGCCCATTAGACAAACATGAAGAAATGAGCTTTTGAAATCATAAGTAGTGGAGGAGCACCACCTATTAAGATTGCCCAACGCTTTTTCCATTCTAGACCGTTGTTTTCAGTTGTTTGAAACTTTGTCAAAATTGAACTATGTAGCCTGAAGTTTTCTCTGTTTGGCATTTGCCTTTGGTTGATTTTTTTAAAGCATAATAATAACAACGTAAATAGGCTTGGAAAGATTTGATTTTTATAGATAAATGTCAGTAAATGTCAATTTTCCCGCACATACAAACTGCTGAAAAAATATTTCTATCTATAAATAATTGAAATTTACAATAAAATAAGAAAGTAAGAAAAATGTGTCTTGAGAACTTACTAGAGTTTAACTTAAGGATATTTACTTGGTATAATTTGATGTGATGTTGACAACTTGAGTTTTAACAGTTATAAAGTTGTAACCTTTTGAATCTCAACATCTACTGTCATTAAATAGTTGTCTGATCCCTACCCCCATAATTTCCCACAACTGTGAAAATTTAAATAGAAAAAATATTTAACAATAAGCGTTGATGTTATCTGCTGACATTAAAAAAAAAATTATGCCAAGCTGTGACGGGGTTACGACTCACCACCGCAGCACCCCCTGCCGGTCGGTCTGGGAATTAGCTCTCGGCAGTCTTAGAGCGCCCTCCGCCGGTGGTGTCCTGTCCGCCGCTCCCTCGCTGGCATCTGGACTCGCGTTGCTCCCGGCGGTTGCGACCAGGCCCGCCCACTACGCTAGGTCCCGACCCAGGGACCCTCTAGCGGCAGCCTCTCTGCCCTCCTTCTCTCCCCTCGTCTGCTCTCTCCCTGGGTCACTTCCCCACTGACCCCTTTTGCACCCTCTAGGCCCTTCCAGTCAGGGCCCGCAGCCTGGCAGGTAACAGGCTGGAGCTCTCCTATGCTCCCCTGCATCTGCCCAGCACTGCACTGTCCAAGGTGCTGGTCTCCCCTTCCCCTCTGAAGGCCTGGGAGAGACTCCCTGCTTCTCTCCTGGGCAGCCTTTTTATAGGGCTGAGCTGGCCCTGATTGGCTGTCTCCAATCTGGGCCCAGATTGGCTCCCAATAATCCCTCCTCCCATTGGCTGCTCTTCTGTGCAGGCGCACTGGCCTGCTGCAGCCCTCACTCTCAGGGAGTGGGGCAGATGCCCCACTACACAAGCCTATACCTAAAGCATGACACAATCTATATTTGGTATATTCTACTCTGCTCTGCTCCACTCTGGAGCTGAACCAAAGCCTTGTATTTGAACACCAATAAATTTTGGTGTATCTAGCTCTACATATACATTTTGCTTCATGGGCCTATCTTTAATATCATCTAAACAACATTGTAAACAGCCTTTTATTGGGCACATATTCTTTGATATACTTGAAGAACTAAAGAGAGAGGCAAAAATAAAAGTGAATACATGGAAGGGATGTATACCAAACAGACTCCATGTT
This sequence comes from Chelydra serpentina, assembly GCA_037349315.1. Classification (NCBI taxonomy): domain Eukaryota; kingdom Metazoa; phylum Chordata; order Testudines; family Chelydridae; genus Chelydra; species Chelydra serpentina. The sequence goes on along the minus strand of JBAIAC010000004.1, from coordinate 18,026,806 downwards.
AGCCAGCTTGTCAACCTCCAGAAAGAGGGATATTTATTATATTATCAAAGAATGAATACATGGTAAAGGCTGTATTTTATATATATATCCGTGGTCTCTATTAAAAAGCACCCTGTATCAATTGAAACCATGCCATGATATATGGGAAAATGCAATTATTTCCAGTGGTAAGTAAAAGGAAATGCTTTGTTATCCTAGATGTCGCTCTGTTGGCCAATATTGACTTTTTTAATGGTGAATGCTGTTTGTGCGTAGCGTTTATAAGAAGCCTGATACTCTTGAGTACTTAGATTCATTCAGCCCAGACTTGATTTCCTTACAGCTCTTATAAAAGCCTGGAAATAAGCTTTATAGAAGAAATGCTGACGGGCCCTTTAACTAGAGCAGTGCTCTTGAATACCAGTATAATTAGCTGGGCAAATCCTGCAAAGTGTGTGGCCTGTCAGTCCTTTGTGGAACTACTCATGTGATCAAGCCTTACTAACTTTACATCTGTCCCTTCTGTCTTTTCAGATGAAGAATAATATTGTAAATATTTTCACTTAAAAGGCTAAGTGTGACTGCCATGGAAGGAGTCCATATGAAATCCCATTGTCACCCTAACCATTGCTTAAGCTTGTCTTGCTTAATACTTGTTTTTACAATCAGACTTCTCAGGCTCCATTGAACTATTTTTGTTATGAATTAAGGTCCACACAGTTAGGGATGATTGATGTCCCTTTTCTTCTTGCTGCTGCTTTTCCTTAATGGTTGGGTCTAATTTTACAAGAAAGCACTACATCTAATACAACTGGCCAAATGCCCTTCCATTTCAGGGAAACTCCAGAAGGTGGCATTTAATGAGTGTCAACGTTGAGTTATCCAACTGGTTCTAAATGAATTAGTCTGAGAAAGTTGAAAATGACATAATCTAAGATGCAAAAGTAAAATGTCTCATCTGATAACTAGGCAAATACGGATTTTACGTGGGTCTTAGAAACAGTTTCCTGCAATATTTTGGTGTTCTAATTCAGTCAACTGCCTGCTATGAATAGGATTAGACAGGGATGGGGGAGTGTAAACAGTGCCCCAAGACTGTTTTTGTTAGTTTGAAAAGCGATTTGGAAGGTTCCCTCCCCAAACCACACGTACCCCTAAAATGGTCTGATAAATGTTTTCAAAAATTCAAAAAGGAAAATAGATTTAGATTGCTGAAGCAATATTTATCCTGTTTAACCTGTAACCCTCCTCTGCTGGTTTCCTCCCCAGCCGTATCTCTGCACTTTCGTATGTCTCAGCTTATGTCCTGCATAGTGTGGTTCTCAAGGTTTTAATTATAAGAGTTTCAGGGTAAGGCACCTGATTATTAAGGGGTTTTATGTTCTGTAAAGTACTGTATACATTTATGGCATTGCATATTTTTTGTAAATTATATATATATTGTGTGTGTGTGTGTGTGTGAGTGTGTATATAGTATATATGGATATGATTATAATCTATTCCACATCTAACCATTTTGTGAAGCCAAACAACTCCATTTTGAGATTAGTCTAAGAATTATGTTCCATTAATCCTTCTGCAAAAATCATACAGAATGTAATAGAGAATTATAACCTTTCTATAAAATTTTAATCAGCCTTATAGAATTCAATTCTAAGGGATATAATTCTTTATTAAATTCCTTGCTCTGGTTTAAAATTTCCTATTAATTTCCACGAGTGTTTTTAGAGTAAGTTCTATATACCCCTATCAAATTTTATGGGACTTTTTTCCCATAAGGGAATGAACTCCATAGACAGCTGACTGCTTGTTGTGCAAATGTTCTTCTATTGAGCTGTTGCTCAGTAGGATACCACTTTCCAGATTCTATTTCTTTCTTTAATTTCACAATGTTCCCCAAACAGCCCCACATTAATAAGGTTCACCAAGCACTTTCCATTCCTCTCCTCTGTGCATGGCTGGTCACATCTGAAATTGCAACACTAGGGAGATACATTTTCTCTTCTCTCACCCTACCCAGGAATATGGCAGAGAACAGTCAGATTAATGAATCCTTATTAACTCCCTCTTCATAACAGTTTTTGAAAGTTCTTGTACTGCAGCTGTTTTTGATTTCCACATATGGCTAGCTATAATTGGGCAAGTCTGAAAACCAGGGTTATATTATCTTTTGATAAACATTTGTAGATGATAACTTCTGGATGGGACATTGCAGATAGCAATAATTATACCCATTACCCTTTTACAAAGACCTCCCTCCCAAGTATAATAAAAGTGTGCATTGCATGCTCCTAAATATCCAAGCCTCCTTCACGTCTGGATTTTTTTATCACAAAGGCTGTAGGGTTAACCATTTTTGACTGCATATGCTCTGTACTGGTTAGTCATTACTCTTCTCCAGCAAAGCACTACTTGAATCAACAGAAGTGGTTATCAAATAAACAGGCCATTTAGTACAAGGGGAGTGGGGAGGGATGGGGAGGAGAAAGACTCAAAGAACAATCTAGCATAACAGATGGCTATTCCCTGGTTGAAACTGAAGATCTGTTGACACTCTACCTCTGAATTTAAACTAGACAATGCCTATAATTCAGTGAAGATTTTAGCTGCCTCTGTAACTTCCTGAATCAAGTAGAGATTTGCTTTGAGTGCTTAATTAATGAATGGTGCTCCAATTGAATTAGGCTCCCTCAATGTTCATGGTGTATTTCTTATTATTTTCATGGTGATTAGTCATTTAGAAAGAGAAAACATTGGATATTGACAAATATAATCTTACTTTATACAGGGTCTTCTGGCCATAGAAAATGTGGGTCTGATCTGAAAAATGACTCTAAGTACCGTTTTAGTGTTTCGGGGACATGCTTGTCTACATTAGAAAAGTTGAATTGGCTTAACTAAGCGACAAAGAGTCCTGTGGCACCTTATAGACTAACAGATGTATTGGATGCATCCGACGAAGTGGGTATTCACCCACAAAAGCTTATGCTCCAATATGTCTGTTAGTCTATAAGGTGCCACGGGACTCTTTGTCGCTTCTACAGATCCAGACTAACACGGCTACCCCTCTGATACTTGGCTTAACTAAATCAATTTGAAATTGAGCTAGTTAAGCCAGTTCGAACCCCTAATGTAGATGCACTTAAACCATCTTAACCCTTGCTTGAACTGGTTTGCCTTGCATTGGCAAAGTACTGAACTAAATAAAACCGATTAAAGGGGTTGCTAATCCAGTTCAAGCACATCTAGTTTAACTAGGTTGACTTTAAATTCATTTAGTTACACAATAAAAGAATGTCAAACAAAAAGAAAAACAAATGTGGATCTATGAAACACTGGCAAACCATCATTCTGTTCACTCTGCTTGTATATTATATCCCTTCTCCCCACTATATGCCTTGTTTGTTTAGATTGATCCATCAATTTTAAGGCCAGAAGGGACCATCAGATCATGTAGTCTGACCGCCTGCATAGAATCATGGAAATGCTGAGCTGGAAGGGACCTTGAGAAGGCATCAAATCCAGCCCCCTGGGCTGAGGCAGGACTTAGTAAACCTAGACAAGCCAGAGAATTTCACCCAGTTACTCCTGTGTTGAGTCCATTGTATGCTCTTTAAGGCAGGGACCATCTTTTACTCTGGACAATGCCTAGCTCAGAGCAGCCATGGGGCCTATAGGTGATACTGCCCTACAAATAATAGCAAAATAAACCAATACAACTTTTTTAATGTAGACCAGACCTTGACCTACAAGTAAAAAGAAGTGTGTGCTATCTAGCTGCCCACCCTGTGAAACGCAGCCAAAAGGCAAGATGGGTTATTTCTCTTTCATGCATCACCACCAGTAATAAAAATGGTGCTTTCCAGACTCTGCTCTCATTGAAGCATAATGGGTTTGCAGCAGAGGTATGACTGAGAGCATGATTTGAAAGCACCAAGGTTACACCATTGTAGCTGAAAAGAGGTTTGCAGCTGCCAAGCTTTATTACAGGCGATACCCCAAGAAGGAAAGACCTGGGAAGATGAAAAGACGTTAACTATTTTCCATGAAAATGAAGAAAAGGGAGGGGGCAAAAAACCAATTTGACTAAAAAAAATCAGAGATTTGGGGGAAATATGGGGCTGGGGGAAGAATTTGTCCTTCCTTTAAAAAAAAAAATCTTTCTCAGAAAATAATTCCCATTTTTCCCTAGTTCCCCCTTCCTCTTTTTTATTAAACACAATTGTATATTGTTAGAAAATATATTTTCATTTAAAAAAAGCCCCAGACACCACAGAACCTCGTTTTGACACGTTCTAGGAAAGAAACCCACATGGCTCTGAGAGCCCAAGGTGAGTTTACAGGACTGGCAATGAGGGTTACAATGACTCTGTCAGGAAAACGGAATCTGGAGGGGGGGCTGACTGACCATTGCTTTGTGTACACAGCTGCAAAGTGGGTGTAAAACACTGCCAAGGCAGGCTCATTGCGCTCACTGCACAAGGTGCAGAGCAACGATAAATCCAGGCCCAGAGTGTCCAGTTTTGCCCTCACGTGAGACTCCACCCCCCCCCCCCCCGAGCAATGTCTAATTTTGCATTCAGCAAGAGATACTGGAAACTTCCCTCAGTAACGCAACCAGCTTCAGTAACTACAGAGCCCTATCAGCTGCCATGGCAATTTTTGGCTGGGTTGGGTCCTTAAAGCACTGGCACGTTATAGTTCCCAGGGGATACGTTTCTCAGGCAAATTAATATCTATCTCCCTGTTTATTCATGTGTGACTTTTGCAGGATCAACAAGTTGGAATCTTTAGGTATATCCCATCTTCTATCCTAAATTACGGGGAATCCTTATTTAGCTAGTTTAATATTTAATTAGGGGGAAATGCTTACCTTACAAATGTTTCCCATTATTCAGCAGCCTCTACAATGGGCTTGTCAGAGGATCAAAGAGCACTACCAAAGTCTCTGGGAAACAAAAGTTAACTCTATCTCTGCTTACCCTTCCCTCTGCACCAAAGTTCAGGGCAAGGGTTATAGATATAGGTGTTGGGAAAGGAGAGAATGGCTTTGAGAAGATAAGACTCCACACCTACGAACACACAACTGAGTGGCAACTTGCGCTAAGAAGCATTTCTGTTAATTTTCAGTTTCCGTTAACTTGATTTTCTCATTGGAAACGTGGCCACTTAAGGGAAAGCCCTTGCTGACTGCAACGGCTTTCCCACCAAGTACTGTAATTTAGTATTAAAAAACATATTTTGCATATAGTCTGCATTTGAGAAGAGAAAAAAACATTAAAGGAGCCAGATCCTGCAAATTCTTATTCATGCAAGCAATCTCACTGTCCTTTACACACCGTGTGAATAAGAGTTTGCAAGACCAGACTTGATTCTAGCAGTAGCACAAAGCATTGTTGCTTAATGGACATGAATAGTCATAGTATCTGTTTAAGATCTCAGAGCAAGGAAAATGCAACTTGAACGCATCACCTGCATTTGCCTTTCAAATGTGCCAAGTGTTTTATCTGTACATTCAGCGGAGAGGGCAAGGGAATGATCTCTTCTAACTTGTGATTTTCAAATATTGCCACTTAAAATGTATTCAGGCATCTTTTCAAATTCTGGGGAAGAATCCACCAGAGACGAATAGAATGAATAAACTGCTACACTTTGGATGGCTTAGAGTTTTGCATGTCACATCTGCCTCCAGTCCTCTGGTAGTGATTTCTAGATTGATTCAGAGAGGTCCCTTTGTAATAAATTGTTTCATTCCTTATTCACTACAGGGGGGCAGCTGCTACTGGTTTTCACAGCACGAAGGGCACAACTGTGTGTTTAGAATGTGATGGTGGCAGATGGGAGGTTTCCAGGGGGTGGATGGGTGGGTGGGTTGGTTGGTTTAGGGGGGGAGGAGATCTTTGAGATTTGCTGCCAATTTGAGTCTTTGCTTCTATTAAATCTATTTTTTCCTTTATGTTCATCTTCTGAGTTTTGATTATGAAAGAGCCCCCCAATTATAGGAAGCAAATAGCTCTGAACTTTCTGCAAACTTGATCCGGTTATGGAGACCCTCTGAGTCTGCAGCATACTATGTCTGTGTTCCCCACTGTCCTTTTAATTATTCTGCAGCTCAAAACCTCTATTCCTCCATGATGATAGTGGCAAGCTGTATAGGCAGCATGGAAGTGGGCTTGAGAAAGGGTCCTCTTAGAAACACTAATATAATAACATGGAATTTAAAGATGTGTCCAAGGCACAAAGTTTGGATCCAAGTTGCCCCAGCGTTCAGGTGCATTCGGATTTAGTGGCGCATGAAGGAGTTTGGCCCTGTAAGTTAGCGGAATGACTCAGCAGAAAGAAAAATGAATTCACTCAGCAAGGACTTTCCTTCAAGTGTTAATGTTTATAATAAGAAAATCAAGTTAACGTAACTTGAAAGTTAACAGAGGAGCTCTGTAATGGAAGTTTCCACCTAGCCCTGTGCTCCTAGGTGTGGAGTCTGATCTTCTCAAAGCCCTTCTCTCCCCTTCCCAGCTTCCATTTTTACAGCCCTTCCCCAGAACGTCCATGCAGAGGGAGGGCTAAGCTGTGATGGAATTAACTCTGGTATCCCAAGGCTTTCCATAGTGCCCTGCTGGTTGTTGCTTATAAGTCTCAATTGGAAAATAAAAAGATATTGGGTCTTTAATTGTTTGATGCAGTTTTATTAGTCTGTAGTTATAAAATAAGTAAATGTAAGATACACTGTGAGAAGCAAAATTCTGCCTCTGAGGTACAAAAAGCCCAGACCTTCTGATAAGCCCACTGTGGAGGTGGGTTCAGTGCAGCATTTGAGTGGGGCTCCAGATTTCCAAATTTTGGGATTGTTTAGATCCGGGGATTTGGTTTAGATGTCTTTGTGTAAATGAACAAAGTGAACGATGACCGTCAGATCCCTAAAGTAGCAGAGTGCAAAGCTGTTGGCTTTGCACTCCTTCTCCCTGACCCTGTTGGCTTTCAGGGTCAGGGAGAAGGAGGAAAAGCAGAAACCTGTTGTTCTCAAGTGGTGGCTGAATCTGCCTGAAGTCAATGAGGGGAGACACATGAACAGCTGTGGCATTTTATATAACTTGTTACATACAGGCAGCTTCCTATCCGAGCCCCTCCAGTGCCCTGCAAGTAAAAAACCCTGTTTTTAATTTATGAGCATTTGCAATATCGGAGTGTGGATGTCATGCAATCCCGTGCATGCAAAAAGGCCATTTACAAAAGCAAAGGGCTAAAGTGTGGCCTTTGGAACCACAGCTGAAGCAAAGGGGTGAGGCGGTGCAGTGCTGGAGGTCATGGGACTGGAGAGGGCAAGCAGGGCTTCAGCAGCTCTAAGATTAGTCCTCTGAGCAGTGGAGCAAACCCCTTTTTTGGTGTCACAGCACCTGTGCAGCGAGCGAGCCATGGCTCCACATAAAATAAATAAATATAAATGGAGATATGCCAATCTCCTAGAACTGGAAGGACCTTGAAAGGTCATTGCGTCCAGTGCCCTGCCTTCACTAGCAGGACCAAGTACTGTCCCCTGACAGATTTTTGCCCCAGATCCCTAAATGGCCCCCTCAAGGATTGAACTCACAACCGTGGGTTTAGCAGACCAATGCTCAAACCACTGAGCTATCCCTCCCCCCTCTATGTATGCAGACGTCACATCATGGTATCAGTGGGAATTAAAACTGGAACCTTCACCACCAAAGCCACTGAGGCCTGGATTTCTACAGATATGTAGGCGTTGCTGCACTCGGCATTGCAATGCCTGACTAAATTTAAGAGCCTAGATCTAATTTTCAAAAGGGATTTAGGCACGTAGGAGCCTAAATCCCATTAGGTTTTGCAACACTGAGCACAGCAAAGCCTAAATACCTGTTTAAAAATTTGGACCTACCCCTCCTCCCCTTGAGCTAAGATGGCTGAATACTTGCTTGTGTGCTGGGGTCAGCCACTACAGGGACACCATCATACACACTGGGCCAGTGTCTTCCATGTGCACACCCAGTGCTGGCCTAGGATTGCCAGCTGGTGCACTGGGCTTGCCATGGACTTGTTCCAGCTCAGCTGTGTCCTGCTCCCTTGCACTTTGCAGGCCCAGCGCACAAGCAGAAGGTTTCTTGCTGTTCTTCGTGTAGGATGCACAGAGGCAGGGCTGCCTGCAGCCTCTCCCCACTTGTGCACCTGAGCAAGAGCAGTCACAATCTGGGTGTTGGAGAGGCCGGGGGGAGGGACGTTTTGATGAGATGGGAGGGAGTTGCGGGGATCACTTAACACATCGTTAGGGCTGGAAGCGTGTCTAAGGGATTCGTGGTGACTTTACAATCGTGGCTGCATTCTCTTGTGTCCCTCAGCAGTTCTCATTCCTTTCTGCTCAGCCGCTAGAGCTGTTAACTCCCAGGAGCAGGCTGCCAATCCACTTGGGCCCCCGCAGGCGTTGTGGACAGAGCAGACGTGAGCTCGACTCGACCTGGCCCAGAAGCCAGCTGCCAGGCGCTGCGGGTGGAAATGTCAGTGAGGTAGGCACTCAAGGCAGAGGGGGTGAGCGTATCCGGGATGGGTGATGAGACGTAGATTGAGGCAAAGCGAACAGCAGAGCCATTTTAAAATGTATTTGATCTGGGACGTCGGCCTCCTTCTGCGGAATCTTGGACTCTCACGTGGATCCCAGCCTCCATCGCAGAGGCTGCAGGGGCCCAATCCTGCCACACGGTGCCTCCCGCAAGGTGATTTTTAACTGGAGTAGAAACCGCTCTGAATCTTGCAGGGAGCCATCAGCAACTTTGCAGGATCAGAGCCTGGATTCAGCCATTGTCAACATCTTCATTAAACAGCTCTGTGGCCTACCTTGCTAAGGGAGCTATTAGATACAAAATCAGGTGTATTTCAAAGCAGCAAATATAAATTTCTAACCAAAATAAGACTTATAAAAAAAAACCTTTGGTAAAGATCAGAGCAGAGTGTAGTACCTTGTGGTTCTGCCATATATTTAGCAATTTTCCTCTCCTCCTAATCGAGGAACAAGCCTGTGCAAGTGTTGAGAGGTAAGAAGGATGTTCATGCTCTTCATTACTCACTTGTAGCTTCCCCTCCTTGAGTTATGACTCATTTTCTCACTCCTGGGACATCTCTCATATAAACCGATCATACTATAATTCACCAGAGGGGTGAAAAATTAACTTGTCTTCTTAATACAGAAGTAAGGAAAATAGGCTAATAATTCATTCCCCTAGAAGAAACTGATATAATGGGTGCAGTCGGGTCACAGAATGGTGTGTAGCCCAAGCCAAAAAAAAAAAAAAAAAAAGGTGCCTCAGCTAGACTAGAGAGTTGGACATAGAAAGCCTGGCTTAACTTGATGGATGTGCTTGCATTGCCTCAACACTGATTTTCTGTCTCGGGTTTTTCTTTATTTTGTTTTAGGTTTTTTTGGGGTGGAGAGAGAGGGTGCTTTTGAACGGTGCTATGCTGACAACACCATAAAGGGAGTTCTCTTTCTATGCACAGAATGTGTGTAACTTATTCGGTGTCATTGCAACTTCCCCACAAGAGGCACCATCCCTGCATTGGAGAGGGTCATTGTGTTTCCATCCTCTTTCCTTGGTCTTTCTGCTGAGACTGTCAAAAAGGGCGTGGTCTACGCTACTAACATGTGACTATAATTACGTGACTCAGGGGAGGGTGTGTGTGTGGAAAATCCTTGGTGTCCTAGAGGTGGAGTAGTGCACTGCTGAGAGAAGCTCTCCTGGGGCACTAAGTGCTGCTGTGTTGGAAGTGTAGACAAGCCTTTAGTGCCACTCTGTGTGGAGTGTGAACATTTGCCTGCCAGGAGCTGCACTGAGATGACCAATTCATTTCACATCAGCCTCCAAAAAGTCATTGGAAGGTGATAACGATGGGCCACTGCTGCCATCCTAGGACAGATGTTTGAACCACTGGCAAAGAGTTAAAAGGTACGATAACATGAAGTCTGTCTCCTGAGCCACCCAGAACCCCATGGTTTAGTGCATAAGGCAAAGGACTGTCAGGCAGGAGGACTGGCTTCTAAACCCATCTCTGCTATTGACTAGGGCTACATCTACACTATACACCACTGGAGGCTGCGGGCAGCGTATATGTAGCTACACGCTGCAGTGAAATGAAAAGCAAGTTGCATCCACGCTGCGGTTTGTCGCTACACCTGTCGGTGAAAGGCTCTGGCAGAGAGGAGGCAGTGGGGAAGGGATCCAGGAGAGGGGAGGCAGTGGGGAAGGGGTCCAGGAGAGGGGAGGCAGTGGGGAAGGGGTCCAGGAGAGGGGAGGCAGTGGGGAAAGGCTGAGCTTTTCCTTGCTGCCTCCCCGTGCCGGAGTTTTTCCCCACCACCAGATCTTTTCCCTGCTGCAGGGAAAGGCTCCTGCAACAGAGAGCTGCCGGAGTCTTTCCCTGCTGCCGGAGTCTTTCCATGCGGCAGGAAAAGGGTCCAGCAGCCAGGAGGCAGCAGGAAGCTACACTGCTAAAATTAGAAGTGTAGACAGGGAGGTACAGCTGGGCACATAGGCACGTCTTTGCTTCAGGCATGTCTTTGCTTGCCTGTGGCTACACTGCTATTTATTCCCACGCCAGGGCCTATGCGGGTCTGTTCCCTACATGCCACCAAAAGAAGCATGCACTGTAGATGTAACCTAGTGGTGTAACCATGAGATAGTCACTAAACTGCTCTGTGCCTCAGTTTCTCAGTCTATAATTTGCAAGCAATATTTGTCCTCCGATGTGGGTAAGTGGTAAGGCCATATTTTTTTTAAAAATTCCCTAGTTATTTTAAGATGGTCCATTGTGCATAATAAGTTATAACAAGCAGTACATGCCATTGATACTAATACTCACATCTGCGTTTATGTAACATGCGTTATTACTAATATGCATTTATATTATGGTATAGCCCAAGGGCTGGGGCTCCATGCAGCTAGGGGTCTGGACAAACTTAGAGGAAGAGACAGTCCCTGTGCAGAAGATCAAACATGCAAACTATTCACAGTTCAACTTATCATTCTGGTGCTTATCACATGGCTGTCAAGAAAACATAGGTGGTATAAATATATTTCTGGGGAGGAGCATAGCATCTGTGTAAGAGTGCAAAGCAGTTTAGGACAGGAAATGAAGAAAAATATCATATCCAATTCAAACTGCAGGGGGAATGTAGGTCAGCAGAATATCATTACTCAAATTGGAATTTATCTAGGACACCAAGGCTAATAACGCTATTCTTGGGACAAGTGCTATGGAAACTTTAATGACCACCAGTTGTCATGACATTGCTTTTGCATCTGATCTTCAAGACTTAAAGCCTCAATTCCATGTTAGGCTGAACTGGCTGGTTCTGTCCTGATTATGAACGGGGAGTGATAACTACTGAATCAGCAGCACCACTTTTCTGCAGCACTCTGGGTGGGTTTTGCGTAGCATCTCCTCCTCATCTCCAAGTATTGCCAAGACCTGACCTTTCTTAGCTCGGGTTTTCTAACTGGACCACAGTCCCACTTGATATGACCTATGTATTTTGCTTGTTCTTTAGCATTTACTTGTGAAAAGTAGAAACTAATTTTCTTTTGTGCTGAAAGAACATGTTGGTTTCATTGTGAAGGAATGGGATTGCTTGAGCATGCTATTGAAGGATATTTTTAGGTGTATGTAAGATCAAAGCTCTGATATCTCTTGGTGCAGTAATTCGTGTATCAATACTTAACAGCCAAAGAATCTCTTTTCTGTGTCTCCATTCATAGCATTTTCATTACATTTAAAGCTGCGTTTTTTGACATTTTTGTGCTATGCACTGCTCTTTAATGCAGCCCTCTCTGATTTGAATTATGCCAACCCCACATAAGTACAGAAATGTGCAGATTTAAAAAGAAACAGGTTTTATCCAAGAGACAGGCAAACTTTAAGGTTTTCAGAGGCTGAGTTTGGATAAACCTTGTCGAAACTTCATTGCTATTGAAATTGGATAGGTGATCTTTCAAAAAACAGACTTTCGCATGCAACTGTTGGTAGCGCTGGTGTTCAGAATTCTTCACAAATGTTTTCCATGTACTAATTTGTTATGTCTATTTCCAATCCTCGTTTAAAATCAATATAAATAAATGGGTCTGAGCTGCCAAGTTTGGATCTGGAGGTGGTTTGGATCCAGGATTTTGGCTCAGGCTGTTATTGACAGTACGTCTACATGGAGATGCAGGAGGTTAAACTGGATTAATTGAAGGTGTGACTTTGAAGCACATTAAACCCCTGTGTGGATGTTCAGTTGTTGTCAGTAACAGGGAACCATCTTTGAATGATCAAGCAGCCTTCACCTATTCTTAAGGATAAGTGTAAAGGTATTATCATATGCTTCTATTTCCCATCAGGATTCCCACTTGTAACCTGAAACCGGGTGATGTTGCAAAATTCTACAGATCCAAAATCTGGATCCAAACTACCTAAAGCTCTGGGAATTTTGGATAAGGGACTTTTCCCCGAGCCCATCTATGTTAGTTAGTATCTGTATTACCAAGACTGCATGGTAAGAGATCAATAACACAGACCTTTCTCTTTCTTTCCCCTATCATACTCACGCAAGTTGATTAGTTCAGTGTATGAGGTCAGCAATTCTGCCATTCCCTGATGATTTTTAACAATTATCTTTACACTTTATCCAGTGTGTAAATTGTTTTCTTCCAAGAACTGAAATTAAGCAGTAATTAAAGTTTCTCTTGCAGTTGTTTAAATGTTTGATGGGGATGCTATTCCTGCAAATGCACGCAGCAATCGCTTAAAATCGATTCCATAGCTTATTTCGTGTCTTGAGAAGTTTCACAAAAAGCAGGGCATAAAATGCTAGTACAGGTCTCATTCACTTCACTGTCCATTTTAAGAATAACTTGATTTTCTATATTTACTTCCTTTAATTTTAGCTTTCCTATTATAGACTAAGTGCTGCCCTTGGACGTATGTATGGCTCCCATTGATATCAATGAGAGCCGTGTATGCATTCAAGGACAAATTTTATCCCTAAGCATTTTCTCCTATCCCCCTTCCACAATCACTGAGTGTACTATTACAAAATCACTTCTTTAATTACCATTTTTAGCACAAAGTTATTGTTAATTCGACAGATGCCAGAAATAACTCACTGAAGCAATTGTCAGTGTATAAAATTTGGAAATACCCTTAGCATTCACACATCATGTCTGACCTCAGAGTGCTTTACAAATAGTAGTGTATTAATCCTCACAGCACTCTTTTAAATTAATTTAGGTAGATGAATATTATTAGCTCTATTTTATAGATAATGATGACAGAGTCATCCACTGAAGACTGGCCCATGGCTAGAGCTTCATGAGAAGTCTGAGAAATCTCCAAAATGGCAAAATATATATATTTACACTGTCCACAACTTTTCCCTGATTGAACACCTCTCTCTCTCTCTGTCTCTCTCTCTCTCTCTGTTTTTACAATTCTGTGCCACATCTATCTTTGTGGCCCCATTCTGATTTGGAGTCATTTACTTTCATAGACACTGCTCGCAATTAGGTACATAAGACCTTGCTGCTTTAAATGAGCTCAGTCCAATTTGTCACGTCAGTCTTTGAAAATTATGTGTAAGGAAAGATTTATGTCCCTTTTCGATTCAGCTAAAGTTGACAGAGGAAAACTTTTGATCACTCAGCCATTAAGCACATTTCAGAAAGGTGCCAGGCTAATTGCTGTGGGGTTTTTTTATTTAACACAATCGGAGCAGTTAGTGTACAGTGTTGTTTAAGACAGTATGTTTTTGTGTTTCTTTAGAGTTTCTGAGCCCAGTGCTGATCTCTCACACTGGTGTAAATCAGGAGAAACTGTCTTGCCTTCAAGGATACATGCTGGGAATGTGTGAATCCCAAACAAGTTCATAGTTTAGGGAAACTCTCTGCCTGACTTGCTGATTATTTTGTGGTATTTGCCATACCTGCTCAGAAACATGTGCCAGGAGCATGTCCCTAAATTGCTGGTGACTGGACAGGTGGGTTGATGGGGACTGGGTCAGCACTGATGTCCCATGGACTCTTAGCCCAGGTCTACACTGGGGGGTGGGGTCGACCTAAGATACGCAACTTCAGCTACGGGAATAATGTAGCTAAAGTCGACATATCTTAGGTCGACTTACCCCGGCGTCTTCACGGCGGTGAGTCAACCGCTGCCGCTCCCCTGTGGACTGTGCTTCCGCTTCTCGTGGAGGTGGAGTTCTGGAGTCGATGGGGAGAGCGCTCGGGGATTGATTTATCGCGTCTAGACTAGTCACGATAAATTGACCCCCGAGAGATTGATCGCTACCCGCCGATCTGGCAAGTAGTGTAGACCAACTCTTAGAGGAATGCTGGCCTCTTTGGCCTAGCATTGCGGTAACTGCTGAATTGAACCAGCAGTGTTAAAGCTGGGTTCTAGAAAAACTCCTACAGGATAGGGTTGGGTTTCTACCTTTCATTCAGCCTTAAAATTAGAGCCTAGCCATGTGGGACTGGTGTCCACAAAAATTAATGTTGGGCTACAGAGCCTTTGCCTCTAGGTCACTGGTTCAAATCCATCCCTGATTAGTAGTAACTTCACGGTGTTGTCATCCAAAAGCTGAGTGTAGGGCAGTGTGAAACGAGCTGGTGTCATCTGTGCAATTCCTAGTGGACAAGTGCCTGCAACATCAAACCCACCAACACTGACCCCCTGTTTTAGCTCTTTCAGCAGAGAGGCCAAGGATTGTATGAGCCTTGGAGACCAAACTGCTGCTCTTCTCGAGCTGGTCCCTGCAGGCTGAGCTTGAGACACGGTGGGAGGAGAACATGAGGCTGCCCATGCTGCCCTTCTCTGTCCGATAGACTTTGGGCTGGGGTTTCCAAAGGAGCATAATGGAAATAAGCCCCCCACTCCCACTGAACTGCCTTTCGGTAATTCCCTTAGGCTATCTGAAAATCCCTGTAGGCAGGACGCTACCCAGGGACCTAGAAGAACTGAATGCAATTTTCTGTTCTGCTCCGGGACTTCCTGGGGGACTTTGAGTAAATCACTTAGGGTACGTCTATACTTACCCGTCGCGTCGGAGGAGTCCAATCGATCTTCTGGGTTCGATTTATCGCGTCTTGTCAAGACGCGATAAATCGAACCAGGAAGTGCTCCCCCGTCGACGCCGGTAATCCTGCTCTGCGAACGGAGCAGGCGGAGTCGACGGGGGAGCCTGCGTGCCGCGTGTGGACCACAGGTAAGTTCGAACTAAGAGACTTCGACTTCAGCTACGTTATTAACGTAGCTGAAGTTGCGTATCTTAGTTCGACAGGGGGGGTTAGTGTAGACCTAGCCTTAGTCTCTCTTTGTCTCGGTTCCCCATTGGTAAAATAGGGATAACAGCACTGCCTTACCTGTGAGAATAAACACATACCTGGTGTGAGGGGCTCAGACCCAATGGCAGCCAGATGAGTACTTAAGAAAGACAGGACCTGGTAATGTGGGAGCACCTTCCGCCTCCGATTCAATTCACACGCCAAATAGAAAAAGAAATCAGCAGCTCAAATGAGGACTCGGTTTAAGATGTGGAGCTGCTGCTGCATCTGTAGATTGACCTACTGTGCTGATAAGGGAGGATGCAGTCCAGCAAAAGACATGCTGCTTTATTGGCAGCTTTCATGCCACGCTGGCCCTGGGTTGACATGGAAGGGCATTGATACAGGTGCCACGGACATCAGATCTTTGGGTTTCAGCCAGCTGCTGGTAGCCTCTGTTTTTTCATTTTCAGAAATACAGCTTGAGGAAATCATGTACAGGGAAGGATGACTCTTGCTAATGAAGTTTCTATCTTCCTCCCCCACCCCACCAAAAAAAACACACACACACACAAGGAGTCAGAGAGAAGCTTCACAGGAATTTTAATTAGCCTCCCATTGGCATGAATATCATCCATAATATCACACACTGTTCAGAGACCACTGCAGGAGAATAAGTTAGTGAAAGTGGCACAGAATGGATGCCTTAACTTGGCATGCCCTACATTTTGTCAGGAATGTTCCATTAAGTAGTTTCTGTTCACATGGGTTCTGTGCACATACTGTCTTTAGTTTCAGTTTGAGGGGCAGCGCAGTGCAAAAGGAACAACACACTTTAGGCTCAGACTTACGCTTTTTTCACATTAAAGTTTTCTTTACAACTATAAGGGCTAGAAGCGTTTTTCAGTCGAAGCTTTGATTCTGAAACACAACTGTGCATCAAATTCTTTGGGCCCAAACCCATAGAATACACTTGGTCCTGTGTATACCAGTTAGAAGAAGTTAAGTTCCTAGTGTGAAACTATTGTACTGCAAATTGCATAAGGAACAAAGTAGATTACAATGCCTGAATCCACAAGCCAAAGGGATTGTTGTCTTTTGGAGGTTGCCTTTTGAACCCAAGGAAGAATTGTAAAGTGCCCATGAAGATCTTAACAAGGTTTGCATTTTAATAAACCAAGCAACAGTTTACAAGGAAAAAGGGAAGTAAAATAAGAGCCTGGCTCCCGCCCAACACAGCACTCAGAACAAACAATTACAGATAAAATAAAAACACCTTGGTCTGGAAATCTTGTAAAAACAGCCCCTCGTTATGTCAGCAAACATATCCCTGAATATTTTAGAATTCCCAGTATTCAGCCTGTATTTTCCTTTTTTTATTTCTATTCCTTTCCCCCCCATTTCAACCCCACTGCTGCATTCTTGATGATTCTCTCCATCCTGATTACCACACAGGCAGTCTATACAAGCATTGTTTTCCTTCAGTCTTCAGAGCAGGTCTAGATGACCCAGTGGCTAAACTGCTGATCATGGCTTCATATCTCTCCCCACTGTTCTAACCACCAATAGAGCTACACCTATGAAGATAAGTGGGGAATTTGTAGGAAAATGCTGGTGTAGACAAGACCATCAGCATTGACCTATAAAGCCCTAAATGGGTTAGGTACCTAATTACCTGCGACATCACTTCCCTCTCCATGCTTCACTGCCACAGCTGAGATCAGCTGAGGCATTTGAATTGGAGTATCCTTGCTGTAAACAGGAAGAGAGCTGCTGGTGGGACATGAGATGGACTTGATTTTTTTTAACCTTCCAGACCCTTTGCAAACTGCATATTTTCCCCCTGGCTTTACCCCCAGGAGGTATTAGGATTTATATATGTATTGTATTTTATTTCCTGTAGATATTTAGTTGTGTGATTAGGATGGGAAGAAAAGTCCTTTATATTATTATTGTACATGTTCTTAATTTATGTAATGGGTATTCATTCATAGCAAGATTCCTTTTTATCCCTACCAAGCAGGGCCTGCCAAGTTGTCAGAAAAAGGAGGATGGACAGGGAGAGCCAGCTATGACGTAAAAAGATGAGCCAATTATTTATTGAAAATTGAGGTTAGTATGTGTATGATAGGAAGTTGGAGGCATTTGGCTAAGTACAAGGTACCCTAGAATATGGAATAATAGAATTAGATAGGGCTGAGTCCAGCCCCTTGTGCTGAGGCAGGACAAAATAAACTTACACCATCCCTGACAGATGCTTGTCCAGACTGTTTTTAAAAACCTCCAATGATGGAAATTCTACAACCTCCCTTGGAAGCCTAGACCAGAATTTTAATACTCCTTATAAAAGCTTTTCCCCAATATCTAACCTAAATCTCCCTTGCTGCATATTAAGCCCATTACTTCTGGTCCTGCCTTCAGTGGATATGGAGAATAATTGATCACTATCCTCTTTATAACAGTCCTTAACATATTTAAAGACTTTCATCGGGTCCCCCTTAATCCTCTTTTCTTGGGAAGAAACATGCCTAGATTTTTTAACCTTTCCTCATAGGTCAGGTTTTCTAAACCTTTTATCATTTTTGTTGGTCTCTTCTGAACTGTCTCCAGTTTGTTCACATCTTTCCTAAAGTGTTGTGCCCAAAATGAGACACAGTACTCCAGTGGTCCTGGAACTTTTTGTATAGTGGGGCTGCTGAACGCCATTAAACCAAACTGTAAACGCTGTATCTATAATGGAAACCACTTCAAGCCAGTTCCAGCACCTATGCAGTACTCCAGCTGAGGTCTCACCAATGTTGAGCAGAGTGGGACTTGCATATGACACTCCTGTTAATACACCCCCAGAGTATTAGCCTTTTTCACAACTGCATCGCATTGTTGACTTGTATTCAATTTGTGATCCACTATAATCCCCAGGTTCTTTTCAGCAGTGCTACCATCTAGCCAGTTATTCCCCATTTTATGGCAAGGCATTTGATTTTTCCTTCCTACTTTGCACTTGGCTTTATTGAATTTCATCTTGATGATTTCAGACCCACTATCCAATTTCTCTAAGACTTCTTGAATTCTAATCTTGTCCTCCAAAGTACTTGCACCTCTCCCAGGTTGGTGTCATCTACGAATTTTATACACATATTCTCTGCTCCATTATCCAAGTCATTAATAAAAATATTGAAAAATAGTGGAAGCGGGACTGACCTCTGCAGGACCCCACTAGATACACTCCCAATTTCACAGTGAGCCATTGATAACTACTTTTTGAGTACGGTCTTTCATCCACTTGTGCACCCACCTTATAGTAATTTCATAGACCACATTTCCCTAGTTTGCTTATGAGAATGCCATGTAGGACTGTGGCAAAAGCCGTACTAAAAACAAGATATATCATAACTACTTCCTCCCCCTATCTACTAGGCCAGTGATCCTGTCATGGAAGGAAATTGGGTTGGTTTTGCATGATCTGTTCTTGGCAAATACTTGTTGGCTATTCCTTATAAACGCATTATCCTCTAAGTGCTTACAAACTGATTGCTTCATAATTTGTTCTAGTATCTTTTCAGGTATTAAAGTTAGGCTGACTGGTCTATAATTCCCTAGCTCCTCTTTGGTCCCCTTTTTAAATATAGGTACTATCTTTGCCCTTCTCCAATCCTCTGGGGCCTCATCCATCTCCCAGGAGTTCTTGAAGATAATTGCTAATGGTTCCCAGGTTGCTTCAGCTAGTTCCTTAAATACCCTAGGAGGAATGTCATCAGGTCCTACCGACTTGAATACATCCAACTTATCTAAATAGTCTTTAACCTATTCCTTCCCCTTTGTTTTTCATATTAATTGTGCTGAGTATCTGGTCATCATTAACCATTTTAGTGATGACTCCAGCAAAACATGCATTACACACCTTAGCCTTCTTGATGTCACCAGTTATTAGCTCTTTTTCCCCACTAAGTAGAGGACCTACACTTTCCTTCATCTTTCTCTTGCCCTATTGTGTTTAAAGAACCTCATATGTCATTACAGTTCTGCTTTAATCATTAAAAAAAAAAATCTAGCCACTCTGCTGCCTTTGCTGGCTGCCTAAACAGCAAACAGTGGATGTATTGACTTAATATTACCCATTTCTGAAAGTAGTTGCTAAAGAAGTGGAAACTTATCTCCTTTCCAGAAATATTTATTGTGGTTCTGGGACCATAGTGGTCACTATAATTAAGGTAGCACATTGTGGATGGACCATAGGGAATGAAACCAGGCTTCACAGCACCATCCTTTCATCCAGGATTCATAGATGGTGTGCAGTGAATGAGGCAAATGCCACTGTGAAGCCTGTGCTTCATATAGGGCTCAGTCCTGCATCAGCTGAAGTCAATGGGTGCATTCTTATTTACTACTGGGTGGAGGATCAGCCCCTCATTACAAATCTTGTACAGTGGCAGTGAAAACTTCCTTCCTGCAGGCTTCATGCAGTGGGCTGGATAAGCTGTTATGGTGGTGTCGTATAGAACATAGAGGAATGCATTTCCATTGCCTTTTGCTGGCAAAAGACACCAAAGCAATGGCCCTGGAGACTCAAGTCTGCTGTTTTTCCCAAGAAGATGTAGAGCAAGGGTGGCCAACCGGTGGCTCCAGAGCCACATGCGGCTCTTCAGAAGTTAATATGCGGCTCCTTGTATAGGCACCGACTCCGGGGCTGGAGCTACAGGCGCCAACTTTCCAATGTGCCGGGGGGTGCTCACTGCTCAACCCCTGGCTCTGCCACAGGCCCTGCCCCCATTCCACCTCTTCCCACCCCTTCCCCTGGGCCTGCCATGCCCTCGCTCCTCCCCTGCAGATCCTCCTGCACGCCACGAAACACCTGATCCCGGGAGGTGTGGGGAGGGAGGGGGAGATGCTGATCAGTGGGACTGCCGGTGGGTGGGAGGTGCTGGGAGCGGGCTGGCTCTTTGGCAATGTACATTGGTAAATTCTGGCTCCTTCTCAGGCATAGGTTGGCCACCCCTAAGGTAGAGTGTGGGCAGTGGAAGCCCCAGATTACTGACATGGCCTCACTACTGTGACTAAATCCCTGATCTGGATGGCCCACCTCAATGGATGAGAGGGCAGTTCATTCTCCATTGCCCATGAGCCCTTGACCTTTTTTGCTATAAGCACCACTAAAATTACTAGTTAGTGCCAGCGGTGGTGATTTTTTTGCTGCTGGGCATTTGGAAATGAGCTACGAATGGTGAACTCATCTCATACTGGCTATGAGAAGCCACTATATGATAAAAGCTTTTGGTTATTGTCAACCTGACTTGGGTTTGGTCTGTTAATCTAGAGGTGAAAGTGTCTCTTGTTACTTAGGGGCCCCTCTCTGTCTGCTTTAGCATTTAAAAAAAGAAGAAGAAGAATTCTTAATGATAAATACCAGAGTGGCACCTCTGCTACACTTTGTTCAGAGGGATTTTCCAGACAGGGATCTGAATTGCAGCTCCTCACTATTGTTCGCAGTCAATGGCCAGCCAGGCATATAAAACAACTCTGCCTTTCGTCCGCATTCAGTGTCATTATTACTAATGCCCTTAACAGTTATGACAGCCTCTGTAGTCCTTGACTACCAAGGGCAAGCCTGATAAAGAAGTACAGGGTATGATAAGGAACCATATCTTCAGGATTTCTGAAGTCCCCCTCATTTGATACAACACCCCTTCTGTGTTGAGGTCAAAAGGAAATACTAGACTACTAAGCAGTGTCCTGGGGTCTCCCGTGTTCGTGCTCAGAGTCCACCAGATCTATCTTAGATATTTCTAAAGCACCTATCACTGTGATATCTAATAGCAGAGTAAGCCAGGTAAGGTCATAGCCAATATAAAATTATGATACTTCTCAACAGCACAGCAAATTGGACAGTAGAAACTATCAGTTCCAGCTCAAAACGATGCCATGCTCTTATCATCCAGGAGAGAGTGTTACATTCAGCAAAAATACATGTTTTCCTTTTTTCAGCTGTCCATTGTAGGGCAAGAAGACCATTATTTTATGAATCCCAAAAGCGCTTAACTAAAGACATGGTCTCTTGCCCCAATGAGCTTACAGACTAAATTTTAGCCATGAATGGGTGAAGGTGATGAGCAGGATGAAGGGAATAGGTCTAGGAAGGTGAGATTCAGTTATACCAGAGGTTCTCAAACTGTAGTCCGTGGACCACCAGTGGTCCACGAGCTCCATTCAGGTGGTCCCCGGATAGTTCCCTCTAAGGTGCATGCCTGGGTGGCCACACATGAGAGAATGATGGGCCACCCACATAATTAGTGGAGCCATGCAAGTGTGGCTCCACTAATTAGGTGCCTGGACCCTGGAGAAGACGCACATGTAAGGTGAGGTAGTGGCCGTGGGGGAATAGGAGGTAGGTGGGAGGGGGCAGTGGGGTGAGAACGGGGTGGAGGGAATTTTGGACGTGCAGGGCTGTGGTGGCCAGAGAAAGAGACGACTTTCCCCAGCTCGGGCAGCCACGGCAGGGGAGAGAGGCCACATCCATTGCATTAGAAAGGTAAGACTACTGATATTAAAATATGAGTTGTGTGCTTTTATTTATAGAACAAAAAATGTTTAGTATTAAGTTTTTTTATATATAGCGCTTTTATCCAAAGCGCTTTACAATAGTTAGCTAACAGTACAAACAACATTTGGAAAGATCATTAAGTGGTCCACCGAGACCCTCAGCAATTTTCAAGTGGTCCGTGAAAAAAAAAGTTTGAGAACCACTGAGTTATACCATCACCACTCAGCCTGGGCACATCTTGATGGTTCTGTTAGTTACATGTATATAAGGAAAATAAAGACATGAGAGTGATCAGTATTGCCTTATTCTTCATGGACATGGTGGAAGAGGTGTTTCCAGGATGTTTTTCATGATCAGTTAACAATAACAGGAATATACAGGACCCTTTGTCGCTTCTGCAGGAATATACAGGGCATTATCCAATGTGTGCCATTCCAGAGGTTCAGTGTTACAGCCAAGCTGAAAAGACAAGTATTCACCCATGCAGTGAATTCAGATATTAAGTTTTCCAAAAGCAGGAGCATCTGCAAACAGCCACATTTAGGTTTTGGCACTTATTTTTTCTCATAGGCTGGTGATACGTGGATGACACATGTCTGCTTCCCAAATTATTCATTCTTATAAGAAGGCTATGGACAGTCTGTGAGTATAATTGCAATTGAGTAACGGGAGTGATGGGCATTGTAAAATACCTCCAAACGAATTAAGCCTTTGAAGAAAAGAATAGTGATTTCATTAATTTCATAGCATCCCTGTGACATGTGACTATAGCAAAGGCAGTAGCACTGGTGAAAGCAAGAGGAGAAGATGTCGCTGTGATGAGGAGCTTCAGGATTTTGAGGGGGGAACATTTCACAGAGCTCTTTTTAAAACAGAATTTGTCACTTTCATTCTTGTGATATAAAGAGTGCAGCCCCATTTATCTAAATCTTGGGGTAATGACAGTAGTGACAAATAAACATGAGGAAGGGAAATAGGAAATGAATGCAGGAAGAGAAGAGAAAGTGAAAGCTGGGGGAAGAGAAGAGAAATACTATTTAAGGACCCTCAGAGACATGGGGTGAAATCCTGGTCCCTATAAAGTCAATGGAAGCTTTGCCATTTACTTCAGTGGGGCCAGAATTTCACCAGTGGTCCCTGTTGCAAAGAGCTGAAAATCTGAGGGCTTGATCATCAGTTTGGATCAGCTAATGCAGGAAGTTGTGAATCCCTCCTGATCTCCCTGATGCTCTGGGGAGGGAGTAAATTGAGACAGGTGTATGGCTGATGCAGCCACACACTCCCCACTCCATCCTCCCCAACTACATGATGGGGCGACATAGTAGCTCTGCAGAGTCTGCTTCCCCTGCTCGCAACGTGTTACACCAGTGAATAGGAGACAAGGGGTGCCTTGTACCTGTGCCCTGATCTGACAGGCAGAACTTTGCATAGAAAGTGGGAGGAAACGGGATACAATCAAAATGTATACAATTTTATGTAGATTTTAAAATAAATCAGCTATAGCCAACTTGCTGTTTCCATTATGATGGATTCATTTAAACCTTATATTATGAGTAGGGTTAAAACCTCACTGAAACTGATGAGCATGAATGTACCCTTCATTTAAGAGACAATTAAAGAGCCCCAGTTAAAACAAGGCATAATGAAATCTGCCCAGAAAGTAGCACCAGGTGGTCAGAAGGCTCCACTGGGAATTGTCTGAGAAGGGACATGCCAGAGAAAGAAATCAAGCACCATCCTAGAAGCCCACTGTGGATCTGGGAGAAGCCTAGAGAGAGCAGCTGTCTGATGCTTGCCAAGAGGCTTAGGGCTGTATGCTAAAAAACTGCTCCTTTTGCTTTGGATTCCTCCTGTGTTTGGGGAAGAAGAACTTAGTACGTTCCTTGTAAATAAACAAAATTGCATCAAAGAAAATACCAAACTCCATGTCCATTTTGACTCCCCACTGGAACATCTTTAGGGCCCTGAACTTTGACTAGCAGTTTGTGTCAAGAAGGGGTCACACTATTAAGTGGAAAGTAAATTGACTGTGTATTGTGATTTAATAAAGTACAAAATAAATGAGACACAACTGTTGTATTCCTCTAACTTTCAGGGAGCATAACAGTACCATATATTTCCTACTTTATTTAGCTTGTTGGCTTCAGTCAATGCGAACAAGTGATCAGGTGCCTTCAAACTCTTCTCTTCTATTAGTCATTTTCGTGGTCATCGCTAGTTTCCTCCCTTCCCCTCCCTCCCTCCCTCTGTGTACTTGGTGTGATCTAAAGAGTACAATTCTGTTTCCTTGGCTCTGAGCTGTGGGGGTCTCACTTTCCCAGCTGGAAGGTGCACAGTATGGGAGCGCACTCTGCCGATCTTTTCCGTTTGAATGGGTTTTGAAAGCTGAGTATGTAACATAACAGAGTTTTGCTTTAAGACCTTTTAAACACAGTCTCCCAACAAACTTTACATTTGGGTGGCTTGAAAATAAATACTGTTATCCAGGTGACGTTATCCTAGAAAAATGCTGATTTAAGAAAAAAATGTTGGTAATTATTTTTACGTTTGCTTTCTCTCTTGTGGCTAATTCACCTAATTATGAGCTGATTGTTTGCTTGGTTCAGGAAGTGAGGCAGTGTGAGATTTTTCTCATGCACGAAGAGAAGAAAATGGATGTACTTACAGTCTGAATTGCTCTTCATTCAGATTAAGAAAAACAAGAGAGAGGATTATAGCCCCAGTCCTGCAGTTGGATCTGCACAGACAGACTTCTGAAGGATCAGGATCAGAAAGACAGTCTCTAACTTCCAAAGAACTTATTTAGAGTGCAGACTCTTCAGGGACCCTCTTTTTGTTCTGTGTTTGTAAGCGGCTAGCACAATAGAGTCCTGATCCGTGAGTGGGGTCCATTGGCACTACAGCTAATAAATCAGGCTTTAACGTCTCCATGTGAGACAGAGCATGGTGATTCACTGAACAACATCCTGTATCAGAACCTGGAACATGAAGTGGCAGCTGCCTCTTTGGCAAGCGGGGAGATGCCTTTCCAGATAAAGCTACACAGGAATAGAATTATAATTACAGGTATCTTGTTTCTGCTGTGTACGTCATAAGTGGAACTTGACTTAAATATTGTGGGCTTTACGTTGACCTTGGTGTCAGTACGAACCTGGAACTTGTCCTTGACACTAAGAGGGTCGTTCAAGGACAAATTCCACATGACAAAGGCACTGGCGGCTAGGAATTCAATAGTGTTTCATCGTTATTTGGCTTCATTTGAACCTAAAACCTCAAAACCATAACTAACGAGTGCAAACCTATGTGAACGAAAACCCAACGTAGGTTTGACAAGACTCTGCGGACCCTTCTCATCAGGGGCTGACAAAAAGCTTGGTCTGTTTTCAAGTGGAGGATCATGAAAGAAATCAGTAGTTACAGCCAACAGGGAGTTGGGAGAAGGGCAACTGTAGGGGGGAAGAGGGTGAGGGACAGGGGCTCCCCTTGAGCACCCATCCTCCATTCCCTCCGTTCTCCCTTGAAGCCCCTCTCATACTGTGGGGACTCACAGGTTCCTCTTCAGTTTCAGTTTGGGTCAATCCTTCCACATCAGTATGAGCCATGCAAGTGCCTCCATCTCATTGAAATATGCCACGGTGAAGGCAACTATAATGGCACTACACATTTTTTATAATGGCACTACTTCACATTTTTAGTGGTGCATAAATAGTTGATATCCATTAATACCAGAATCTATTAATTTACCAGAAGCTGGGAATGGGCGACAGGGGATGGATCACTTAATAATTACCTGTTCTGTTTATTCCCTCTGAAGCACCTGGCATTGGCCACTGTTGGAAGACAGGATACTGGACTAGATGGACCTTTGGTCTCACCCAGTATGGACGTTCTTATGGTCTTAGAATACCAACCTCAGGGCAGATTGTTAAGAAGCAGGGCTCAAACCCCAAACTGAAACTGGAGAGGGACCTGTGAGTCCCCACAGTATGAGAGGGGTTTCAAGAGAGAACAGAGATGATGGGTGCTCAATTGGTGTTCAACCCGTTTCACCAACCAAGTCACAACCGTAAACTCCTCAGGCACTATACAGCTTTAACATGGAGTCACAGACAGTCCCATTGGGCATTCCAATCTATCTTGCCACCCTGGCAAGCTTGACTCTGTGATAGATGGTCACTTTACACCAAAGATCACAAAATATTCAGGTTACTCCCAAACCCAAAGGACCTGTCACTTACCCCAGGTCAGTTTGCACATTAGATCTCACACCAAAGACAATACTTGTAGCCAACACTGTAACTAACGGATTTAAGTTCAAAAGATAATAGAAGCTTCTATAATAAGCAAACTTGTATGTCCTTTTGGACTAACTCGAGACAAGCAGCTTGGGAATCTTTTGTTTATGTTCATATAATCATAGAGGTGTAGGACTGGAAGGGACTCAGTAGGTCATCTAGTCCAGTCCCCCAGGCAGGACTAAGTAATAACTAGACTGTTCCTGACAGGTGTTTGTCCAACCTGCTCTTAAAACCTCCAGTGATGGATATTCCACAACCTCCTAGGCAATTTGTTCCAGTGCTTAACTACCCTAACAGGAAGTTTTTCCTAATGTCCAACCTAAACTTCTCTTGCTGCAATTTAATCCTGTTGCTTCTTGTCCTATCCTCAGAGGTTAATGAGAACAATTTTTCACCTTCCTCCTTGTAACAACCTTTTATGTACTTGAAAACTGTTTTCATGCCCACCCCATCAGTTTTCTGTTCTCCAGACTAAACCAACCCTTTTTTTTTTTCAATCTTTCCTCATAGGTCATGTTTTCTAGACCTTTAATCATTTTTGTTGCTCTCCTCTAGCCTTTTTCTAATTTGTCCACATATTTTCCTGAAATGTGGCGCCCAGGAATTTTTGCCCCTTAGAGTCCAAACACCATAAAAACACACAATTTTTTTCTGGTCAGGGATTTTTATTCCCAGCTCCGTAGAGTCCAAGATGATGGGACGAGTGCTTCTCCACGTAATCTCTTCATGGGTGGGTTGTGGGAGTCATCAACAAGGTCTTTGTTCCACAATGGCCCATTTGGATTCAGTAGTCCTTCCTGATGGGCAGGAGATGATACCTTCTGTGGGAACCCAGAATTTTGCATTAGGGGATTTTTTTTCCTGTTTGGTGACTAACAGGTTTAGAACAAATATTTTACAGTTATAGCACAAACACTGAAGTATTACCCTAAAGCATACAGATATTATAAGTAGGATTAATACATGCAGCATCATACAAGCATTCCATAAAGTTTAATAATAGTCTTATAACACTAATATCTATTTTAACTATACTAACTCACAGATAAGTCAGTCTGGTTTCCAGCTATAGTATTGTTTAATGAGGCCCAGGACCTTGGCATGAACAGACAGCCAGTCTGCCAGTGTCACAGTTGTCTCTAGTGCCTGGAGGTGAAACCTGAACTTTGATAATAGTGGACCATGATGTCAAGAAGGATCCTCAATGGCTGAAGAAACTGTTGTTTCTAACAGTCTAGGGCTTCCACAGCTGAAAATCCCAGCTCCCAGTAGAGGAGGGGAGGGTTCTTAGGAGAAAGCATGAGTGGGACTCACAACTAATAGGGAAGTAAGAGGGAACCATATCTTCTGGTCACCAAGATGATGGTTGGGTAGTCTGAGCATCTAAATGTAGATATCTTGAAGATATCATTTAGATATGCGTATCCATCACATATAGCCTTAA
The DNA here is from genome assembly GCA_037349315.1 of Chelydra serpentina. NCBI lineage: Eukaryota > Metazoa > Chordata > Testudines > Chelydridae > Chelydra > Chelydra serpentina. Next base: position 17,999,251 of record JBAIAC010000004.1, on the reverse strand, counting down.
GCATCGGCACTGACTCACAGAAAAAAAACTGTGGGTGCTTAGCGCCCACCAGCAACCAGCTCCCCACCTCCACCCCCGCACCTACCGTCCGCTGGCGGCCCCACCAATCAACTGCTCCAGCTCCTTCCCAGCACTTCCCGCCCACTTCAATCAGCTGTTATGAGGCATGCAAGAAGCGCTGGGTGGGAGGGGGAAGAGCAGGGACAGGGCACGCTCGGGGGAGGGACAGAACTGGGCGGGAAGACACAGGGCAGGGCACAGCGGGGGCAGGAAGAGGCGAAGTGGGGGGTGGGAGAAGGGGTTGGATGGAGACGGAGCCTGGAGTGGGGCAGGGGCCCGAGAACCCCCAGGGTCCGGAGGAAGCCGGTGCCTGTGGCCTTAAGTATCAAGCAGCCATTAACTGGCTAAAAGGAACATTGGAACTACTAAACCAAAGTAAACAATCAGCCACGCCCATAAGGCAGTTTGGCTGGGTCTACCATTGTTTCACTAAGATAGGTGAATGCCAGTTTCCTGTCTTTGTTTGGCCTCCCACCATGACTACTGCTGGTGAAGGTGCTATTCAGATAACAGGAGACTTTCTGACATGATACGACTTCGCTTATAACTGATCCTTCTCAAGGTCTTTTAAGTGTAAACAAGATGAATAAACATTTAATTTGACATTTATGACCTTTAAATATTCATAAGCTATTGAATACTAAGGAAACACCTACTGCAGCGTTCAAGCTTGAATAAACCCCTCAGTATGTGATGTGCACATGAATTGCTTTCTGTGCTCTGTGGGGAGTATGGAGGTTCAAGTCTTGAGAATTCCACTATTACAAAAATAATACTCCTTTTAACAGAGTCCTCAGCGGACGAGGCAGCCTTGCGGGTAGCGTGCCCAGTGCCACCTCCCAGTGGGAAGGTCTTTCAGTCCAGTCCCTTTTCTTACCAGAGGGGGAGTGAAGTGAGTTATGTCCGCCCTACCCCCCGCAGCATGGGCAGTTGGTAGGAGAGGCCGGGCCCACCCACTCCACCAGGCTCCATCCCAGGGCCCTACGAGGGTCAACAGTGTCTAGCACCCATAGGCGCTGACTCTGTGGGTGCTCCGGGGCTGAAGCACCCACAGGGAAAAATTGGTGGGTGATGAGCACCCACCGGCAGCTTCCCGCCAGCCCCCCCACTTACGCCCAACTCTCCTTCCGGCCGGTTCCCGCCTCCCAGCGAAAGCCGCGACCGTGGCTTTTTTTAGCCCAGCCGCCGTCTCTCAGCTGTTGAGCGGGGCGCTGGGGGAAAGCGCAGCAGGGAGGAGGCCGCCGAGGAGCTGATCGCAAGATAAGCTGCCGTGGGATGGTCGGATGGTGGGCTGCAGCAGCCAGGAGCGAGCCTCCTGCCGCCGCGGGTGGAGGACCAAGCCGCCTGCCGCTGCGGCCCGGGGGGCCAAGCCTGCCCCCGCGACCCGCAGAGGGGTGGCCGAGCCTCCTGCCGTGGGCGGGGGGCCGAGCCTGCCCCCGTGACCCACGGGCGGAGGACCAAGCCACCTGCCCCTGCGGGCGGGGGGCTGAGCCTGCCCCCGCCACCCGCGGCCCGGCGGGGGACTGAGCCGCCTCCCCCTGCGGGCCACTGAGCCGCCACTGCAGGGGGTGGGGAGTTGCCGGGGGAGCTGGCTGCTGTGGGGGGGGGGCAGCATTAGTGGGGGGAGCGCAGGTCGGGTGACCAGACAGCAAGTGTGAAAAATCGGGAGGGGGGTGGGGTGTAATAGGAGCCTATATAAGAAAAAGACCCCAAAATCGGGACTGTCCCTATAAAATCGGGACATCTGGTCACCCTAGGCACAGGGCTGGTGCAAGGAAGTTTTGCCTATGGCGCGAAACTTCCTTGCACCAGCCCTGGCCGGCGGGGAGATGCCGGTGGGTGCTCAGCACCCACCAATTTTTCCCCGGGGAGGAGGTGGGGGCAGGGATTTGGGGAAGGGGTGGGGCCAGGAGTGGAGTTAGGGCGGGGCCGGGGGTGGAGTTACGGCGGGGCCGGGGGCGCGAGCACCTTGGCACCTATGCTAGCACCCTAGTGTGCCCTCCGAGTGACCCGCCCTGGGTCACTTCCTACCATCTGCTTCTTTCCCTCAGCTCGTAGTCCAATAAAAGGGAAAAAGAAAAGATAACGAAACTTTCAGCCCCAGCAGACACAGCATACAGTCTTATTCCTCTCACAACGCTTCTCCAATGCTCTTGTCTAGGAGACTCCAGGTAGGTCTCTCTTCCTCCCCAGCCTTTCACCTTCTGAGCTGAGTTGCTCCTTTTCAACTTCTTCTTCAGTTGGAGCACGCTCTGCAGGTCGGAAGCTGCAGGGCTACCTGGGCCTGGTATTGTCCTTTATCCCTTTCCAGCCCAGTGTGCGGTTTGTACACCCAATCACACTCCTCCTCTTCTGGAAAGGCTGGCTGGAGTTTTAATATTTGTCAAGTACCAACACTGTCCTCAGTGCAGGACCAGGCTGCGAAGACGACCCAAGGAGTTTACAATCTTTTATTGCTAGAGGATCACACACTTTGTTGCTTCTAGTCTAAGCCAAGCACATTGCACACACCAGGACAAGCTTCCATGTCTCTACTCTCCCCCCACACACACACACACAATCTCCCTGTGTACCATCCTCCCAATCCTTTCTATTTCAGGAACTCACTGCAGGGCCCCGCCATGCCAGGAGCTGTGTGTGCTCCCCCATCCCTCCTCCCCTTGAATACCCTAGTACTATATTCCAGCACATGCCAGGGGCTCTGTCCCCCCATTTTCCCCCTATGCCAAGGACTCAATGACCTCCCCCAGGTGTCCCTCCCGACAATACCAGGGTCCCCCATTCTCTATCTATTCCAGGGGCTCGTTAGTGGCATTGAGGGATGATTTACTCCTGTCAATGGATAGACAGACATTCATTCTCATCCTCCGGGACATCTCTGCAGCATTCAGTGCTGTTGACCATGACCAATGCTGTCTCATCTGAGAGAGATGGAAAGGTCCAGGGTAATTGTTTGAGTCCTTCCTGGAGGGACACATGCAATGAAATTGCACCTTCACCATAGACCCCTCACTTGTGGAGTTCCATAAGACAGTTCTCTCTTTTCAACCATCTGCATAAACCACTAGGTGAACTGGTCTTACAACATGGACTCAAATGCGAGCAATATGCAGATAACACACAGCTCTACCTACCCTTCCATATATACAACCATACCATTACCACCAAGATAGCCCAGTGCTCGGAAAAGATCAGCTCAAGGATGAAGAACAGCTGGCTGAAGCTGAGCCCAAGCAAGACAGAGGTGATGCTGGTGGGCCGAGAAAAGCATTTTGAAGAGTTTACAGACAAGGGGCATTCTCATTTGGTTGAAGGCACACACCCCCAATCGGTCAATTCTGCCCATAGTTTAGGAATACTCTTGAATTCCTTGCTGATGCTAAGTTCTCCCATAGCAAGTAATGTTTTCTACCATCTCTGTTTGGCTATGAGACTCCATGCCATCCTACAGGACAATGACTTGTCCTCAGTAATTCATGTCTTTGTCACCTCTCAGCTGGACTACAGCAATACGGTAGATCTGAGCATGAAGCCTTCACCACTTAGGAAACTCCAACCAGTACAGAACACTGCAGCATATGTCCTCGGTAATACAGGTTCTTGCAAGCACATCACACTTCTCCTCCATTCTCTGTAGGGGCTTCCCTTAGAATTTTGATTCAAGTTCAAGGGCTAGGTCTTTATCTTAAAGGCACTCAATGGCCTGGGCCCAGGATATCTAAAAGGTCACCTAAAGCTCTGGGATGAAGACCATAGCTGACAGCTATCCTTCTTTGGCACTCCCTATAATAAGGGTAAAGCTTCTGTGCAGTAGCCAGAACTTTCTTGGGGAGCAGTCTGAGACTGTGAAATGAAGTATTCCAAGAACTAAGGACCATCATAAACCTTCCCACCTTCCACTCCAAGTGAAAGGTATATTTCTTTGACCTGCCTTCTGCAACATAAACACACAGCAACAGGTTAAAAAACAAAAGCAAACCCTACCAAAACAAGACATTCCACTGCACATGCTTCTCTCCCTGGAGAGAGGATGAGGGAACAAACAACAGGGATATGTAATCCTGTTGCTTAATGCACGGCTGGAAGGTGATCATGAGCATAGCATAAGAATCTACCGAATAGGTCTGTGTGGCCCACCATGCCCCTCTACCCCACACCATGCTAAGGACCCCTATTATCCCCCTCAAGCCAGGGTCTCTGTGTGCCGCTTCCATTCTCTTCTTCCTCCCCATGCCCCTCCTTTCTTCCATTCTTATTTCTTTTCTTTCTGTCTGGGAGACAAGTCACTCAGGCTGTCAACATTTTTAACCTGTTTTGGGAAGAGGGTAGAGCCAAAATGAGGGTTATTGTTAAGACGGAACGTGTTAATGCAGTGTTGTTGTAGCCATGTTCGTCCCAGGATATTAGAGAGATGACGAGGGTGAGGTAATATTTTGTATTGGACCAACTTCTCTTAGTGAAAGAGACAAGCTTTCAGGCTTACACAGCACTCTTCTTCAGATCTGGGAAATGGCTGCCATCAGCTGGTTCTTTTATCTGTAGGGAATTACAGAGCTGGTTGCTAACCAGATGCCAGGGGAGTTGTGGGTTCCTTGTTTTTTCCTTTTGGTTTTCCAGTTTTCACCAAAATCAATAGGCTCATTGATACCTAGAACATTCCCTGATATTTTGGAATTGATCAGGTATGGTGCTCATAAGTGATCATGTTACAAGCAGGCAAATAGGGAAACACCATCAAGTTGAGTGTAAGACCTCATTTCACTCCATTGCACTAAGTGCTGTAGAGATAGAAAATACAAAAAAAAAAAAAAAAAAAAAAAGTCTTTGCTGACTGGTAGTGGATTCCCCAGACACTGGGGAATCTACAAGTTGCATAGAGTACCTGAGTCAAAGGAGAAATGTATGGAGCAACCCTAGGCCTTGGCAATCCAGCACTGAGGCTGTTCTAATTTATGCTGGCAACTAGACCCATTCCTGGGGTGTAAAGGTGGCATAAAACCTGGTTTGCCTTGAACCCAGCCCCCACACAAGCAGTGCCAAATGCAGCTCAAAATCAGCCCAGGATCAGGGCCTATCTATTTAAAATTTCTGTCTGACTTTCATGCATCACATTGATAGCATTTCTGTACTGGCTTCTCTTGTCATCTATCTGTCTTTTATTGCTCTCATGTTAGCTGTCCATTTAATAAAATGGTCCATCTTGTTCATAAAATCAATGTTTACAAGCCTAAGAGGTTTTTAATCAGAAAAACAAAAATAAACAGTAGATTGTTGGTGTGAAAAGCTTTCTTGCACCTTACATAATTGGAAACATGTGAGAAGTAAGATGAAATACATGAAATTGTAATATTTGTAGGTAGGAGAAAGGGTAGTCAACTGGTCAGGATGCTAACCTGGATTCGTTTCCCTGCTCCAAAGAACAGCTTGAATCAGTACCAGCATGTATGATGTATACATTGAAAATTACTAGCACATAGAAATTTAGCAAAAACAGAAATCATTTTACCCTTCACTTAGTGGTCACAATCAGAGTTCAGGATTCCATGTTTCTAAGATTTGGTGGGTGTTCGTAACCTTTGAAGCAGTGCAGGGAAACATTGCAAGTGAAGCATTATAGAATCCAATGAAGGAGGAATGGGTAGGCAACTATTTTGTTTTAATGTGTAATTATATGTCATTTGTCAGTCTAAATATTCTTTTGCTTCTTTGGGATCTTAGTATATTGTAGTTGTTTTGTCTTATTTAAAAAAGCTCTTCCATTCACCTTTTAAATAAACCAGAAAATGTTGTGTCTGTGTTTCTCTTTTAAATGTATTTTTTATGATGACTTGATTCCCATGGTTTAAAACACCTCAAATTACAAAGCATGTGCATGCTTCATAACACCCACACCCACACACAGAGTATATCAGATGAAATTGCTTTAAAATAATCCTATAATTTTTCCTTGAGCAATGACAGATTTTTTTTAAAGCCTATTCCCAGGAGACATTTTGATAAGAGCTTTAAGTTGATTACTTTTTATATCCTGTGTGCTGTTTGGCTGATAAGCTCCCAATCTCCATCACTTCACATTGTTTTTATCTTCCTGTGCTGAACCCATCTACTCAGTGTCATCATTTCAGTTGTTGGCGTGAAGGTGGTGATGGAAGTGAACAGAAAGAGGAGTGGCACAGCCTAGAGCCATGTTAGAGATTAAGGGTCAGACTACCCACAAAAATAGCTATTCTACAGTCAAACATTAAATTGATAATCTCTGGAATGCTGTTCATCTTCCATTAATCATACAAGCTATGACAGGGTCTCTGATCTAAGTGCTGCAGCTTCTTGTTGCTCAGATCTGTAAAATCTGAGGGTTTTCCTTTCTTTTAAACCTCTTTTGATCACTTGATGACTACCTGTACTGTTCATTCCCTTTGAAGCAGTGGAATTGGCCACTGTCAGAAGACAGGATACTGGGCTACATGGATCTTTGGTCTGACCCACTATGGGCGTTCTTATGTTCTCATGTTTCTTACACTTCTTCTGAAAAGTTTACAGGGTGGAAGGAAGGTTTAGTGGTTAAGGCACAGGATTGGGGTTCAGGAGATCAGGACTCTATTTTTCAGCAACCTTGGGAAAGCCACTTAACCATTCCTTGCATCTTTTTCCTCATCAGCTTAATGGCGGTGATGAATTAGCTAGTGTGTATGTGTGCACCACTGTCCTCTACTGGAAGAAATCAGAACTGCTCAGTTTTGTACCGTAGGCCCCACACTCTTGTTAGCTTTGGAGTTTGTCCTTCAGCTCCAATGGCTCTGCTCTTGGAGTAGGAGCATAGGAGTTCTGTCCCCACTGATGCCAAGTTCCCAGAGACCATAGTGTACACCACAGTGGTAAATGTAAAGTGTTCTATCTGGCTGATGATTTTTACAATACTTCAAAGTGACCACGCCAGTTTATGTCTTTAATGAGTTTAAAGGTGATTGAGATTGTTGGATGGAGGATGCTGTAGAAGCTTCTTAGTAGTAGTAGTATTTATTTTATTACTTCAATCAAGTTTATTCCTTTATAATTAAAACAAGAAGCTGATACCTCGAGAGAAAATACAATATTTGACCTATCAGATTTTCCAGAACAGAACAGTAGTCTGTCTAATCTGGTTTCCTGATTCTCTGGTCCAGCGTCAAGCTGGTTTAATGGTCTGTAGTTCAAATGTGAACTATAAGTCTCTATGAATTATGAGTTCAGATCTCAGCACCATTGCCCCAGCCTTTTGGCCATCCAAGAGTCTGTAATTTTCAGTGCGCTGAGGCCAATTTGGACCAAAGACCTGTCAGCACTACATGGACATAAAAAAAATGGAAGATCCAGATACTGTGTAAATAAGTTTGGAGGGGGGCTGCCCTTGTCTGACACACAAGATGGGCCAGCAGTTGGACAGAAAGCTGAAGCCAATAGCTTAGAAAGGGGGTCCAGGCAAAGAAAGACTCTTGTGATCTACACCCATGAACTGGAAGAGAGACCCAATGCTAGTACCTGAGGATTCAGAAAAACCTCTTCATTACCCCCTTGCCAATTGTGTTTTGGGCTGAGAGGGAAGATTTCCTTCTGGATCCTCAGAATGTGGATCCCCTCTAGATGGATGGAGAAACTGCCTCATCATGAGGACAGGAGATTTCCCCCTTCAGTGAGACAGGAGATGAACTCAAATCACATGACTCAGTGCTGCGCTTTAGCTATCTGCTGTGTCTTTTACTTTTTACACCGCATAAATAATATGAAGGAACCACTTGGGCAGAGTGAGGTCCAAATAACTGTTTCCCCTAACAATATACAACGAGCAAGGCCTAACTACTACACTGCTGCTCTGGTGGCACAATATGTTACACTATCTATGGTACGTATATGGCCCCATCATCATGCTGAGATTATCCTCCACAACCCCCCACCGTGAGGTGGGAGATTCATTCATCCTTATTTTACATAGGCGTAACTGAGGGATAGAGAGTGTAAGTGATTTGCCCAAAGTCGTACAGGAAGTCTGTGACAGAGCAAAGAATTGAGCCTCGTCTCCCAGATTCTAGGCTGGTGCTCTGACCACTGGCTCATCATTCCTCCAACCAGAACATCCCTCTCCCCTTAGTGATTTATAGAGCTGAGTGCTTATTCTACTAACAAAATAAAATTGTGATATTTTTGTTAATACTCCATTTAACTAATTGGAGATGATAATATAATTATCTGCCATTTTTAACAACAATTTTCCTTTGATCACATACAATGGTCAAAATAACAATTTATAAGCATGGGCTGTAGTTAGACCATCAACCCATTACAAATATAGGGTCGGTTTCTCCTGATTTATAAAAAGACAGTAGATATTCCTTTTTGTACTATAAATTAAGGTTAATTAATTTGGTATTAAAGGGATGTAAAATGTATTTTGTTATGCATTTCAATCCTGTGATACCAAAGTCTAATTGAAAAGCAAATATAATAGGTTCTGTTGGTACAAGTGCAAAATACAGTCTTCTCTGAAGATGGTAAAAATTCAGTAGTACTTTAGAACCACCAATGCACCTGGCAAATGTCAAAATGTCATATCTCATCAAAACATAATTTAGATGTTATGCTGTGTCCTTGTACTTCACTATAAAATGACAGAGGAGGATGGAAAAAGTATGATCAGATTCTAGTGGTTTGCAAGGGGGTCTGGGAGTCAGCATTCTCAGGTTCTGCTCCTGGCTATGCCCCTAATCTTATTGAGTGACTTTTGGCCACGTCAGTAAACCTCTCCGACACACAGTTTTCCAGCTCTAAAAGGTGAAGAATGTGTACACCCGCAGCACACAACTATTGTGAAGACAATGTTTGTGAAGTGCTTTGTTAAAGATGCATGAGAGTCAAATAAGCCTGGCAGAATGTTTTGTTTTGTTGCAGTTTGCCTGGATATAAGAGAGAGAATAGGAGATGAAGAACAGAGGCGTTAAACATCCTGCCTGAGGGCTGGATCCAGCCTGCTTCATGTGTTTATGTGGCCCCTATGGCATTTTCCTATTTGGCAGAATCTAAGCTGTTTTATTTTTAAAGTATGTTGCCTGGTTGTGAAGAAAAGCTTCCAAATGTAGCGTGAGTGTAACTGCTGCGGTGTTGCCTTCCTAAGTTGGGGGAAAGCCTGAAAGAATGCTTCTGGGATATAGGCATTCTTCTGCCCCATCCCACCCCTCATGAAATGGGGAGTGTTGAATCTAAAGGCCAATGACCCTCTTTTTCATGTGATCATTGACTATTTCTTTCCTGATCATTATGTCAGATAAGATGGGCAACAGGGTAAAAGTACAAAGCCCACTGTGGTGAATTGGGAAGAGCTGGAGTGAAGGAAATGGAGAAGGGGGATGGGGGAAAGAAGGGAAAGAGGAGAGAAACAGAGAAAGGAGAACGAGAAAGGGAAAAAATAGATGGCTGTGAAGGTGAGAGTATTTTGTGATATTCTGCAACTTAACTAATAGTAACAGTTTAGGTACTACACACAGCCTACGTTCCACCCTTCATCGCCTCCCATTGACATTGTAGGAGATTACCCCTCAATCCACAGTGTACTGAGTCCTAAATGTGTACCCCTGTCCATTTTCATAATAATTCCCCCTCTCTGTAAATCCGCGGTGTCAAATGTATGAAATTCAGCCCTCTCCAAATACGACTTTGACATCCCTGATGAAGAATAATAAGTTCCAAGCGTAGATGAAATTTATTCAACACCAGATCTGTTTTGACGTTTGAAGGATGGAGTCAAGCGTACATAATTAAAATAGTATTTTAAATGTTGTGATGGGGGAAAAAGTCTCCACTGTGAACATTTTGGAAGGATGACACAGTCATCAACCCAGGTTTAGCTCAGGAGTATCCACACACCTTGGAAATGTGTTTGAATGTATTAATCTATTCCTTCTATTTACAGAGCCTTGTTAATCTCTTCTTCATATTTACATATACAAGAAAAGGATAAAACCAAATCCATCATATTGGCTGGAATATGACATGTTTTATTATTGATTTTTTTTTAAACAAAACTCACTTTTTCCCTCTCAAGTGTTCCCAGTTTGCACTGCTTCCTTCCTTTCCTCCTATTCATAGATTCAAAGGCCAGCAGAAACCATTGTGATCATCTAGTCTGACCTCCTGCATTGCACAGGCCATAGAGCTTCCCCCAAAATAAATTCCTAGAGCAAATCTTCTAAAAAAACCACCCAATCTTGATTTGAACATTCCCAGTGATGGATAATCCACCACAACCCGTGGTAAATTGTTGCAATGGTTAATTACTCTCACTATTAAACATTTATGCCTCATTTCCAGTCTGAATTTGTCTAGCTTCAACTTCCAGACCTTGGATCATGTTATACCTTTCTCTGCTAATTGAAGAGCCATTATTAAATATTTGTTCCCTATGTAGATACTTACAGACTGTAATTAAGTCACCCCTTAACTTTCGCTTTGTTAAGCTAAATAGATGGAGTTCTTTGAGTCTGTCACTATAAGGAAAGTTTTCTAATCCTTTAATCATTCTGGGGACTCTTCTCTGAACCCTCTCCAATTTATCAACATCTTTCCTGAACTGCAGGTACCAGAAGTGGACACACTATTCAAGCACTGGTTGCACACATGCCAAACATGGAGGCAAAATAACCTCTCTACTCCTAATCAAGATTCCCTTGTGGTAATCATCACTTTACCTTCAGCTGCAGAGAATGGGTGTAGTCTAGTGGTCTGAGCACAGGACTGGCAGCCAGGAACACCTACATCCAAATAGTGCCTCTGACACCGACTTCTTGTGTGGCCTTGGTAATTTCACTGAACCTCTTTGCATCAATTTCACCATGTGATAATATGATGAATGCTCAGAGATCATACCTGCCTCATGGTGCCTTGGGAGCACGTAGAGGCTTACAAAAATCCCAGTGGAAAAGAAGTGCTAAAAGCTAGCACAGTTGTCAATGCTAACTCTAGTTAGTGTATTTGTCATATAAGTGGTATTTGGATTTTAGTAGAATGACGGAGTGGGAATTTTCTATGATATTTTGTATGAATATTGTGCATGCCTCAGGTTCTCCTGTATGCTGTATTAGTAACTAAGTGGAGGGAAAAGGTTGTTTACTCTCTGCAGAGACCCAGAGATACAGGTGTGACTGACGCATAGTGTCTGGACCCTGGGCCCCATGTGCATGGAGAATCTGAGAAGACAACGGCCGCTCCAATTCCCGGGACATTTGGTACCTAGCAACTAATGACCATGGATTTCCCCCCCTCACACAGACACACACACAGGAAGCCAGCCATGTTTGTCCAGGAACCAAGAATAAAGGATTGAGGAGGGGCCAGGTGGAGGTGGGGGGCTACGTGTGGGCTGTTGGAAGCTTGAGACTTTTCTGAACTGGGAAAAAGAGGGCTCAGCGGGCTCTGGGCTCCCCAAGATGGACCATGTTGTAACTTGCTTTTCTCTGTGCTAAGCAAGGACTTTCTACACTGTGTTCCAGCCAGCTAATAAATCCTACTGCTGTTACAACCCTGGCTGAGAGTCACTGCAGATACTGAAGGTGGGGTGCATTGCTCCATTTGGGTGTACAAGTCTCTCCCAGGTGTACAACTCAGGTGGACTTGCTGAAGGGAGCTCACATCATGAAGCAGGGGTGCTGAAGGCTCTGAGGTTCAGTCCAAGGAGACGGTGAAGCTAAGTGGCTTACCCTAATGGAAGACTGAGGCCCAAGGGGTCTGGCACAGTAAAGATCCCTTACTCACATTGAATAGCACCATCGTGGATGAATGGTCCCACTGAAAGGTATAGTAGATCACTAGGAAATCAGGGAGACTAGTACTATATTAAAGCTGATGGAACGTGGGTGAAATAAGACAGTATTCACTGTGAAAGAGGGTATCAGAATCCAGTCCTTACATACGTTGGAAAGACTATAGATTAATAGAGAGAGGGAATTATTATTAGAAGGAAAACAAGTCATTTCCATTGAGGTTTATGTCTACATAGCCAGTGAACTGAGTGGCTAAACATGGTTACATTGAAAACTCTGCCAGCTGCATCTTCCCAGTTTATTGTTTGAAGAATTAACGCATTAAAAAAAATACCCACATACTCCACAGGTCATCTTAGAAAAATCTAGCATTTAAGAAAATGATTATCAACAATGTAATACTGGCATTATGTTGCTCTTGAAAGCTGGATGAAAAAGAGAAAGAGAGGAGATGTATTCCTCATATATTTTGGGTATTAAAAGGAATTACTACTGTGATTTATAGTACATCACTAAGGTATCAGGCAGTGTAGTGCTATAATATGAACATAGAACACATGGATGTTTAAATTGAAATGCTAGCAGTCTTGCTATTACCTCTTTAAGTAAAGAACTGTTCTTTTAGCATCCTTTGTTTTTTGGGAGGACAAAGAGGATAAAAAGGCTAGGAAGATTTGCCCTGAGCGGAAAGCTAGTCGCAGCCCATAATATACAATGCTAATCTTTTGTGGTATAACAGATTGGTTCCTTACGTTGAGAAATCAGCTCCACCATATGAATGTATTGGGTCTGAATCTGATGTCTCTTATACCGGTTACATTCGGGAGGAGATATGTTAAAGTAGTGGAGTTACATCACTGCATGTCAGAATCCGGCCCAATGGCTTTGTTCTGTAGTGTATTTCAGCACACATCTGTTAACAAAATAGAACCTTTTTGTGTGATTTGTGGGGGCTTTATGTTTACAAGGTAATAACCATATCCAGGGCTAAATGAACTCAGAGTCTGAAAGCTAAGGACCAGATTCTCTCCTGCACAAAACTCCACCTGGCAGCAGGGAGGAAGGGGCTGTCAGGAAAGTGGGATTGCGGAGGTGAATCTCAAGTTGCAGCAGCTTTAGCCTGCACATAAGGTAGAGCAACCTAAGGACTGCACTGACTTATGATAGCTGGCTAGGGTGAGCAGGCGGCAGGTCTAAAGGGATCCCATCAGCCTTAGGGGTGGGCAGGGCAAGAGGGTCCATGTGCTACCCCGCTCACAGGCATAGCTCCCATTGGCTGGGTCAGGGTAGGGGAGGGGAGGAACTAGCGCGACTCGTGCTCAGCAGGCAGCTGCTGAGGGGTCAAATGGCACGTGCCTCTCCTGCTGCTGTTGGTCCTCTTCTCCTCACACTCCTCGTGTGGCTGGGCTCCAGCTGTGGTACGTGCCCTGAGGTGAACTGTCGCCCCATCGCCGCCACCCAGGAGTTCAAGGTATGTGTATCCCCATCTCTGAGTACTGGGAATGGGGCTGTACTCCCATCCCCCTCACTGCATCCCTCCCCATCCCAACCCTCCCCCCACCCCGCATCCCCATCCCCCTCACTGCATCCCTCCCCATCCCAACCCTCCCCCCACCCCGCATCCCCATCCCCCTCACTGCATCCCTCCCCGTCCCAACCCTCCCCCCACCCCGCATCCCCATCCCCCTCACTGCATCCCTCCCCGTCCCAACCCTCCCCCCACCCCGCATCCCCATCCCCCTCACTGCATCCCTCCCCGTCCCAACCCTCCCCCCACCCCGCATCCCCATCCCCCTCACTGCATCCCTCCCCGTCCCAACCCTCCCCCCACCCCGCATCCCCATCCCCCTCACTGCATCCCTCCCCGTCCCAACCCTCCCCCCACCCCGCATCCCCATCCCCCTCACTGCATCCCTCCCCGTCCCAACCCTCCCCCCACCCCGCATCCCCATCCCCCTCACTGCATCCCTCCCCATCCCAACCCTCCCCCCACCCCGCATCCCCATCCCCCTCACTGCATTCCTCCCTGTCCCAACTCCCACACACACCATCTCCCTGTCATTGCATCCCTCCCCTTCCCACCCCTCGCACCCCCATTTCCCTCACTGCATCTCTCCCCATCCCAACCTCCTCGCACCCCTATCCCCCCATCATTGCATCCCACCCCCTGTACCCTCATCCCCTTCACTGCATCCCTCCCTCTTCCTCCCCCTGCACCCCCATTCCCCTCACTGCATCCCTCCCCCGTCTCATCCCGTCCTGCTCCCCATACCTACCCATCCCAGCCCTGTATCCCTTACAGTGCTCTCCCACCCAGCCTCTCCACCTCCCAGAGCCATTACCCCCATGTCCCTCACCCCCCACAGCTCTGCACCCCATTCACCTCCATACACTGCTGCACTCCCATTATGTCCCTGTACACCCCTGTGGCCCCCACATCCTCATGCACTAGTAGCTTTCTGCCTCCCCCTGCATCCCCATCCATCCCACATAACCCCCACTTACCCTCCTCTCTCCTTCACTTCCCCCTCTCACCCCCACCCTGCTCTCATCCTTGACCTCTTTCCCTCCCCAGCCTCTCTCCTCCACCAGCCTCCCATCTTTTCCCCTCCCACCCAACCTCCTCCCTTCCTGGCTGGGTGATTTAGGCAGCCCTGGAAAAGTGTATGAAAAAGTGTCTCTATGTAGGCAAGTGTGTGCATGCATGCATTGTATGTGTGTAAGAGACTGTATGTCTTTGTGTAGGGAGGTGCATGTATTGCCGCATGTGTGTATACCTGTGAGAATAAAATGTACAGCCTAACTCTTTGACTTTTATTCCTTTTGCTGGCTTGCACACACAAAAACGATGACATAAAATATGTATGTATTCATTTCATAACAAGTTTTTAAAAGAGAAGGGAACTCTAAAAGAAATGTATTATTTCTTTAAATGTGCATGTTGACTAGTAATTGCAGAAGAGCCAGTGTATCATAGATTTCTCCCCACCTTTGTCTAGCTACATTATAAACTCTTTGTTTCAGACTTTCTCTTTTTATGTCTATATCCACCAACTACCACCCTGGAGCACTGATCTTAGTTGGAGTCTCTGGGCACTAAACAACAATTGTAATAATAAATAATGTGGAAGTATATGTGTTAGTGCATGCTAGATGTGTACACATGAATACACGTGTGTATCTGCATGTAGGTGTGGGAGTCAGTTTCTACAGGTTTATTTATTTAGGTATCTGGACAGGTGTGCGTTTCTGTGGTTCTGCTCTATGGATTTGTATTTGGGCTTCAGGAGTTGGCCTTTAATGAACCCATTGCAGCTGTGATAATCTGTGGTGCTAATTCCACACATAAAATTACAATATAGGCATTTATGGAATAAAAATATGTTTATTGATAAATCATTTCCACAACTTACCACCACTGACAAATGTGAACTGTAGTCCACTTCCTCATAGATGGAACAGAATTGTTGCACCAGTGTTGCATTATACAAAACATTTATACAGATGATGTGACATGAACAAATCAGGTTTTGCATTTGTCAAGAGCAATATCTGACAAGTCTTTAAGAAAATAGAGCTAAGGGTGGAGCAGGTTCTTAGTTTCCCTTTTGGATTACGCATTATCCCCTGAGAAAGTAAAATAGACCCCCAATTTCTGTTTTACAAGTTACATTCTTACTCACTGTCTTACTCACCTGCATTTGAAACTTAAATTCAATTTGACCTATTCACCCTTTTATCATTCATCCATTTTGGAGAGCAACACCAGCATGTATGAGTGTATGTATATGACATTGTATATGACTGGAATACTATATCTGTTTCTGGTGTCTACATTTTAAATAGGATGTTGAAAAATTGAAGAGGGTGTAGAAGAGAGACACAAAGATAATTTGAGGATTATAGAAAATGCTTTACTGTGAGAGGCTGAAAGAGCTCAATGTGTTTTAGTTTATCAAAAAGAAGACTGAGAGGTGACTTGATTACTGTGTAGAAGTATCTTTATGGGGAAATAATATCAAATGCAATAGGGCTCCTTAATTTAGCAGAGAAAGGTATTAAAAAAAAGTCTGGAAGCTGAAGCCAGAAAAAATTCAAATTAGAAGTAAAGCACACATTTGTATCAGTAAGAGTGATTAACAATTGGAACAAATTGGAACATCTCATAAGGTCTTTACATCAAGACTAGATGCACTTCTGGAAGATATGCTTTAGCCAAACATGAGCAGTTTAACAAGTTATTGGACTCAATACATGCATGATGGGTCAAAATGTAATGGCCTAACCCAGGGGTCTCAAACATGCGGCCCGCAGGCCACATGCGGCCCGCAGAGTTATTTCCTGCGGCCCGCCATAGGCGCCGACTCCACTGGCACCCAAGCTCCAAACATTACTGAGTGTTTATATTTTATTAAAACCCCTCTTTGCATTACAGTTTTTTAAAAGTTAATACATTGACTTTTAATAGAATACTATATTACTCTTCATTTTTTTCATTTTTGATTATACTTTTGTATCATTGTATGAAAAGGTTTCAGTGATGCGGCCCTCGGGCCAATTTACTAGTTCTCAAGTGGCCCTCGTGGTGATTTGAGTTTGAGATCCCTGGCCTACGCTATACAGGAGGTTAGACTAGAATTAGTGCCTTTTGGTCTTAGTCTATAAATTAATGTTAATGTTGGGGTTGAAATAGAGCAGAGAGAGGACTATTGCTCTGATTCCACATGTGAATAACTTTACACACGTGAGTAGTCCCATTCAACTCAATGGAACTACATGTGCAAAGATACTCATGTTCATTTGTTTGCAGGATTGGGGACGGCGGGAGGGGCGATGGAGTGAGTGGGGGCAGGGCCTCGGGAAGGGGCGGGGCAAGGGGTAGGGCCTCAGGAAAGGGGCGGGGCAGGGATGTTTGGTATTCTGGAATTAGAAAGTTAGCAACCCTACAGCTGGTTATAGCTCATAAGGAACCGTACACTGGCTGGGCTTCTGTAAAGCACAGCTGTGTTCTGCTCAACTTCTTCTCCCTCATCACCCCACTCCAGCTGAGGTTGTGCAGTGTGGTTGGCATAGGAGTCAGCTCTGTTAATTTTATGACAACTGGGTCTCTGTCCCCCATCTCCATGATGAGAGTTTTCAGCCTGTCTCTTAAAGCTCCACTCAGATTATACAGAAGGTCCCGAACGGAGGGAGAGAAACTGGCCTTACATTGTTCATTAGTCCAGGATTAAAACATGTTGGCAGAGCTAGAACTCAGTGTTCAGTTTCCAATGAGAAGTTGTGGCAACCATGTTTGTTCTGGGCATATGGACGCAAGTGCTGTGCATATTGGACCCTACGTTTTCAAAAGTGACTAGTGATTTTGTGTGCCAACCTGAAACACTTTAAAGGAGTCCTGATTTTTCAGAGGATGGGTTGTGAAAATCTGTCCCTTTGGTGATGGCTCAAGCTGCCACTCCTGAAAATTGAGGTATCGAAAATCTGTTTTAGCCTGTTTTTGAAAATACAAGCCTAAAATAGTATGAGATAATAGCTCTATATTATAAAACCAGTATAGTATATGAAATTTCTCCTTTGAAAAAGATCTGATGGGCACTGCAGACATTAATGGTGATCATTAGCCACTTGGTACTCCTCAAATTATCATGGGATAGAATTAAATAAACTTTACCCATTTGGAAGCACTCTTAAGTGCTGTGTTCACACAAACTTTAAAACACTTTGGGCCTGTTTCTTCTCTCCCATTGGTGTAAATATGGAGTATCTCCACTAAAGTGAATAGAAATACACTGGAGTAAAGGTGACATAAGTTACTGGATAACCAGATCTATACTATTTTGCTCATAGACTGCAACATCTGCTCTACTTTTCAACATACAGATGCTAAGTTATATAAATTTTAAACTGTCTTGTTTTCTAGATCGATAAAGCTGTTATCCCTAGTGTAAATACTTCATCGTGTGGTTTTTAAATTCATGTAATTTACTCAATAGATTGTAATAGCTCCTCATATTGTCATTATAGTGTGTGTATATTAGAGTACATATATACAGTATCGTAGTACGTGGGCCGAGACCTGACTTGATTTGCATGCCGTGCAGAGCTTTACGGGTATGTACAATATGTCACGTTTGTAAAATGCTTATTATTTACTTGGCAGACTTTACTCCGGCACTCTTTTTCACAGTGTGAAATGTTTGATCCCTTTGGGTCTATCAAAGACCTTTCACATGATATTTCAGAAGACTTATTATTCATTTTGGTGACAAACCGAGAAAACTAGGTCCTGTACCAAGATCCTGTTATGTAGTCCAGTGGGTTTAGCATGGGCTGGGGAAACAGGAACTGCTGGGCCATTCATGCTGTCTGTGTCTGCACTAGGATTTATTTGCTGCAATTTCCTAGTGGGGCTAAAAGCAGGAGCTCTAGTGTAGAAAGGATGCCGCGTGGCTACCATTGTTAAACATTGTTGTGGTCTAAGTCTCCTCACAGCGGGTTTGCCTGACATGGTGGCCTCAGGAACTGTCTCTATAGCAGCACGTTGGCTATCACCCGTATAGTGATAGTGGCCAACTTTAGGAACTCTCCTTGGTGTAGCTAAGTCCTCTCTATGTGGCCTAGAGCAAATCATTTAACCTCTCTGGAGGAAATGCTGGCCCCAGTGAAATCAATGACCGATCTCCCATTGACTCCAGCGGGACCAGGGTTTCACACTCTGTCTACTTCCCCATCTATCAATTGGTGGTGATATTAACACTAAATCACAGAGATATCGTGAGTATGAATTCATGTTTGTATAGTCCTCTGGAGATGCAATGGGCTGTCTAAGGGCCAAGTTGCAAAGTTGGGGCCTTAATCCAGCTCCAAGCCTCAGGAAGGGCAGGCCATTAACAGCCTTCTCTTGTCTGCAGACTCAGCACTCCTCCTCCTCAAGGTCACAAAGAGGATTTTTGAAGCACTTCCGTCCTGCCAAATTTATTCCCCTCTGGCAGCCCTTAATTAAAATCCCCCTGCCATCCCTGCTCCCCCTCTCAACTTTTAATCTGTTTGATTTTTATATTGTGGTGGCATGGGGAATGAGATTAAAGAAAAAATTACATGGAAAAGTCCGATCATGTCAAAACCAGGCAAAAGTATGTTGTTATTAATAGTAAAACAACAACAAGAAACGTCCCCAGCTGAATTGCAACCTCGTATGTCAGGCTTCAGCATGAGACAAACTTCTGAAGCCAGTTTCTTTTAAAATTCTAAAAAAAAACAAAGCAGCCACATGATGCAAATCCATGCTAAGCCCTTTAACTGGAGCAACACTAGTGGGAGCTGGTAGGTGTTTCCATGTGCTCTGGTGCCCGCATTTCTTTTGATGTAGAGGAGCATCTCGTGAGCTGCTCAGAGTCAGAGGGAATGGAAAGGGGATGACACAGTAATACTAAAAAGTGAGTCAAGCGCTGGGGAGAGTATAAATTTATTATAAAGCCCTGGAACTCTTAATAATTAATTTTCCAGCATGAAGCCTCTTTTTTTCCTTATGGGAAGAACAACAAAATGTTTTAACATCCCCTCCCCCCACTCTATCAGTAAGATAAAGCAGGAACTGCTTAACTGTTTAACCCTTAGTGCTCTTGTTCACATCCTATTATCTGGTGTGCTCTCTCTAATTATTTCAAACATCCTGCCCACTACTTTTCTAACCCCATGACATGAGACCTATCCTCCTCCCACCATCTGGCTCTCCTCACTGTACTCTAAGTAGGCTTTAATCATGGTGCTGACCACTGTTTTCTCCCATGGTTAAACTATGTTCAGCTGCATCCACTTGCAGCAGTGAATAAATTTCATAGATCCATAGACTTGTCAGGTTAGAAGGGCCATTTAGTCTGACCTCCTGCATAACAAAGAGGATGGAATTTCACCCAGTAATGCCCGCATCATGCATTTCAGTGTGGATGAAGCTGGATTGTCTAATTCTACCTCCTTATTTTGCGCCTGGTCCTCTTAGTCTAGTTGAACTGTGTGGGGATTGCATCTCATGGTTCAGGTTTTTGCCATCTACAGCCAGTAATTCAGTGTAGTCATGGGAATCCTGATCTACTACTCCTTGAAGAAGTTTTTCCATTGACGTCAATGGGCTTTGGATCAGGCCCATAATGATTTTCCCGAAGGGCAAAGAGTCCTAGAATTCTACCTGCCCATCAGGACGGGAGCATCTTTCTTTCACAGGAATTCATTCTGCAAAGCAGGGAAATTTTCTCAAGATGTGAAATTTTAAAACTCTAGGACTGAAAGTGAGTCGAATGGCTACCATACCCCTTCATAACATGCAATATATAGGATACAGCTTTTAGCATGTATTCACCTCCCAGCCAGAAAATGGAAATAAATGACTGATGGAGGAGGAAAGATGGCTAAAATGTCAAACATGGAGGTCTAAATTAGGCATCTAAATCCATGTTTAGGCACAAAAATAAATGGTAGACTTTCAAAGGTGCTGATCATATGTAGGTCCTCTTTGCAGTCTGTCTGAATGCTCAGCACCTTGGAAAATGAGGCCACTTAGTTTCATAACACCCCAACCCTGCAAGCCTGTGTTTGATTTTCTGCATGTGCTGTAGCTCCCTTGACTTAAAAAAATGAGGGTTATGGTGAATAATTATCATCTGAACATCAGCTCCCATTCTGATGCTGGGGCCAAAAGATGCGATGCCTGGATGTCTAAACAGGGAAATATTGAATAGCAGTAAGGTTATATTACCTCTGTATTTGGCACTGGTGTGACCACTGCTGGAACGCTGTGTCCGGTTCTGGGGTCCACAGTTCAAAAAGGATGTTGATAAATTGGAGAGGTTCCGAGATGAGCCACAGGAATGATTAAAGGATTGGAAAACATGCCTTATAGTGGTAGAGTCAAGGAGCTAAATCTAGCTAGCTTAACACAAAGAAGGCTCTGGGGTGACTTGATCATAGTGTATAAGTACCTAGATAGGGAACAAAAATTTGATAATGGGCTTTTCAATCTGGTAGATTTAGGTATTACAAGGCATACTTTGCTGAAGCTACAAAAATGCATACTGAAGTAAGATGCAAATATTTAACAGTAAAGGTAATTAACTATTGGAACAATTTACCATGGGTTCTCATGAATTCTCCATCACTGGCCATTTTAAAAACAAGATTACATGTTTATTTTCTAAACGATATGCTCTAGTTCAAGCTGCAATTAATTCAAGGAATTTTATGTCTTGTGTTATACAGGAAGTCAGAATTAGGGTGACTATACGTCCTGTTTTGGCTGGGACAGTCCTATTTTGAAGCCCTGTCCCGGCTGTCCTGACTTTTTTTTTGCAAAAGTGGGCATTTGTCCCGTTTGTTCTTGCCGAATTGATCAGTTGTCGAACAGCTGGGAGCTCCCCGTTTTCCCTTTGGGAAATATGGTCACCCTAGTCAGAATAGATGAACACTGTGGGTCCCTTCTGGCTTTATAATCTGTGAAATGAGAATATTCACTTAAAGTTTTTACAAGATCAGGTCCTAAATTTGAATTTAGGAGCCTAATTTAAGCACCAAATTTTGATAAACATTTGGCCTATTCTATATAATCAGTTATTTTCTATCTGAGCAGGATGTATTTCTTTAGATTGTGAACATTTTGAGTTAAGAATTATGGCCTTTTCACACTTGGGTTGTGACTGTCAATAAATAACAATAGGCAAGATTTTTATTAGAGAATGCACTGCAACAATAGCTGTTTTACCATGATTTATGAACAACTTGCAACTAAATAAATGAGGAATTACTTTGAGTTGTTTAGACACTTAAATGGCGATAACTTTCCATTCTGAAAGTATCTCAAAATAATGGGGAAAATACAGAAGCAAGAATGAACCCTTTTGAAAATAGGGCAAGAAGGAAGGAACACCAGGGACAGTTTCAAAGCAGTGTCTCGATAAATGGAAGAGTTGTTAGTTAGCACCTATAAGTCAGTGCTTACCACTGGGGGAAATAGAGGCTGGGAGCTTGGACTATATTCTGTGTTATCATGATTTGTCTCTTATGGTGCTACAGGACAAAGGCCACTTCCTAAGGATTGTTTTGGTGCCCCCTAGGTTTTCTCACCCGCAGTTTTCCAAGTAATATATTTTATAAATTAACAAAACTGTTGATGGTTAAAATAGAAGCACAGAAATTTAGCAGTCCCATTCTCTAGAGGAAATTTCCTTTAGGCTTGAGTTTCTCTTAATTATATTTAAGCTGTTTTATTATTTATTTGCATTACCATAGTGCCTAGAGGTCCCCCTGTGTTAGGTGCTGTACAAGCATAGAGGATGGTTTCTGTTCTAAAAAGTGCTTTACAGTCTGAATAGATAAGGCAGACAATGTATTTTACCTTAAGGCCGGTCAGCAGTAAAGACAATTTTCTTTCAATTAACAGCGTTAACATGGGTAGTTTAATCACTACATTAAGTGCTAGATCATGAAACCAGAAGAGAAAAGAACCTAAAGTCATAGCTAATTATATAATTATAGTGTTTACAATTACATCTAATAATTGTGTGGCCAGTATTATTTTTTTTCCTGAAAGCTAGCAATTCTGTCATAGGCTTTAAATTAAAGGGAATTCAGAGAACAAGGGTACGTCTATACTTACGCGTCCGGTCGGAGGCGCGCAATCGATGTTCTGGGTTCTATTTATCGCGACTTCTCTAGACGCGATAAATCGAACCAGGAAGTGCTCCGTCGTCGACGCTGGTAATCCAGTCGACGAGGGAGCCTGCGCGCCGCGTGTGGACCCCAGGTAAGTGCTTTTTCATTCGAACTAAGGTACTTCGACTTCAGCTACGTTATTCACGTAGCTGAAGTTGCGTACCTTAGTTCGACAGGGGGGGTTAGTGTAGACCTGGGCTAAGTGTTTTGTGTTAAAGTATTTTAAAGCACACATGTGGATAACAAAATAGTTACCTTTGATTAAATAAATAAATTATTTATTTGTTCAGCATTGAGAACATGGCCAGCTATGTACAAGGCATAAAAATAAAGACAATCTCTGCCCCCAAAGAGTTTACATTTTAAATGTATATTATTGCATCTGATGTTATAACTTGCACCTGGGTTCAATTAATTATTCAGATATGAGATAGAAGAGCAGGGAATTGTTACAAGCCAGAACGCAACTTGTGGCAACACACAATTTTTGGAAAGTAAACCCTTTAGGGGCTAGGGATTGTATTTATTATTGTGTCTTGCAGAGCTGAGTACACCTCAGAGCTGAACAAATAATACAATAATAATACTAAGTGTTCAAAGCACAGAGAAGGCAGGAAACAGTGTAAAATCCAGAGAATGCAGTATTTTGTTGTTGTTGTTAAATCATAGTTGTTATAACCTTGTGTCTGTTAGTGCCTTTTAGATTTTTAATAATATGCAACCTAAAGTGTTTTGTCTAGTTTGGGCCCCAGGGGGTAATTTCCCTAGACTACTATCTTCAGCTGAATGAATGTTTACTAGGAAATCAATAATTTGTGTCAAATTATTTTGAGACCTAATAAGAGAGAGAGCTGGCCAACATTCACAAGAGAGATTGCTAGTGAAGTGGAATGAGAAATGTAATGGAAAAAGAGAATGTTCTGTTCTGTTCAGGTTCTTACTCTGCTCTTATCGCCGTAGTACCTGAGTGCCTACCGCATTAAACAATGTGACTAACAGCTGTCCTGTATGGTCTGTTCTCTCTGTCATTCTCTCTGCAGTGGAGAATTGTGTGTACAGTGGAGTGGATTGTTTTGGTAGGGTTTGGGGGGGGGTGCTGCTCTGTGTTTCTGTCAGTGAGGGCAGGTCAAAGAAGTGTGGTTTGCACTCGGAGCAGAAGGTGGGCAGGTTTGTGATGGCCCTTAGTACCTGGGGGAAGTTTGTTCTAAAGTCGCAAATCAGCCCCCTGAGAATTCTCTGTTGCCTGCAGTGATGGGGTGTCCACCCCCTACAGGCCTGGAAAGGGTTAATGTGGCCAGATAGGCCTTTTAACGCTACAAGCTGCACCTGGAAAGAGAGCCAGGGAGCAGGGATTTGATTGAAAGCAGGTTCAGCTGTGCAGGAGTAGGCAGGACCTATAATGCCAGGAAGCCGGCAACAGACAGGGCCTGCCAGTGGCACTGGAACATTTTTAATAGTGGGGGTGCTGAAAGCCACCTCCTTTACCCCTGTTTTCTCTCCCCCCCCCCAGTGCTGTGGCCGAGAGCATGGCCATGTCTCCAAGAGGGGGGACCCAGACAGGGATAAGGAGGCCGAGGCTGGGGGTGGGCACAGGGCCGGCAACCGGGACCCTGGGCGTGGGGTTGGGAGTCCCGGAAGCAGGACCAGCATCCGGAACCCCACGTGCAGGGCAAGAAGTGGAGCCCCAGGCGCGGGGCCATCAGCTGGGACCCCGCATGCAGGGCTGGGAGCAGAGTCCCACGTAAAACCTTGGGGGTGCTGCAGCACCCCCCACGCCCTTAGTTCCCACGCCTATGAGGGTTGGTGCTGGGAAAGGGCAGTCACTCCCTGGGAAGAGGGAGGAAGGTTTGGAGCTGGTACACCCGGAGAGAGCAGGGGAACAAAAGTGGTAGGAAGCAATCTAGGGAAGGAACAGTGAGGGCTGGGAGAGGAAAGCCCAGAACTGCTGGGTGTAGGGTCCCTAGACTGGATCCTGGAGTAGAGAGCGGACCCGGGTTCCCCTACTAGCCACCAAAGATGTGGCATAGACCAGTGGAGCAGTGAATGGGAAGACTGGGTCACTCTGGGAGTGGCAGAGAATTGAAGGACTATGTCCCGGAAAGGGGGAAACGGTGAGTGACCTGGCCAGAGGGTCCTGGGATGAGAGGAGCTACAGACCTGAGAGGGAGAGAGCGTGATGGCGTGCGACCACAGGAAGGGGCACTGAACTCAAATAATCTCATGATTGTTAAGCCAGTTTTATGATTTTTGGCGGGCCCTGATTCATGATTTTTGAATGCTTGGGATTGGTCACACTGCAGTTGGTCAGAGAGATAAAAGGGCATGTGACTAAGGGTACGTCTATACTTACCCGCTGCTTCGGCGGCGAGTAATCGATCTTCTGAGATCGATTTATCGCGTCTTGTCTAGATGCGATAAATCGATCCCGGAAGTGCGCGACGTCAACAACAGTACTCCTGCTCGCCGCGAGGAGTAAGCGCTGTCGACGGGGGAGCCTGCCCGCCGCGTGTGGACCCGCGGTAAGTGCTTTGAAGATCGAACTAAGATACTTCAACTTCAGCTACGTTATTAACGTAGCTGAAGTTGCGTATCTTAGTTCGACACGGGAGGTTAGTGTAGACCAGCCCTTAGAGTAATGGTATGAAATTAGTATATGGAAAATCCAGGCTGAATATCAGGTAAAGCTTCCTGAAGTGGAGATCTTCGGTCCCTGTCCCAGTGTTGCGAACTCTCACAATTTCATGTCAAGTTATGTGATTACGGCTCCTCCTGGAGCCCGTCTGTCCATAAGCTCAGAAGCTCCAGCCTGAGGTGTTTTTGCAGCTCTGCCCAGCAACTCTGATTGGCTGCCTCCTCCACTTCCCCGCCTCTTGGGCAAGAACAGCCCGTCAGAGCTGTTGCAAGAGGTAAGCAGCGCTCTCCCCCTTTACTCACCTCTAGAACCAACAGAAGGGAGGGGCGGGACGGAGAATCAGTAGCTGATACTCTTTTCACAGGAATAGGGGAGGAAGCAGAAAAAGGCCAACCACTCAGCATGGCTCTGCTCCCTCCTGTGAAAAATGGGTCTGCCCGTCACACCTCCTCCTGTCTAATCCTGCAACACCAGGCCTTGGAAGGGGGAGAAAGGAGCCCGCACCAACTGCTTGCCCCAAAGACTAGGAACAGAGGGCTCAAGTGCCTCTGGAGCTGACTGCCAGGCTTTGGAGTGCGGGGGTGAAGAGCCTTTTACACCTGCAGGAGGAGCAGAGGTGGGGGTGTCAGGAAAGGGCCAGAGTTGATGTGGGGCTTGGGGTAAACAGAGGGCTGGGAACATACAGTTAATTGTGGGGATGAACTGAGATGAGGATGGGGTGTATACATACTTAACTGATGTGTAGGTCGAGGGGAGCAGGGGGCATGAAATCATTTAGAATTGGAATTTTGAGGTTTGTGGGAGAGCTGCAGTATCAGACAGCATTTCATACAAACCTGGGTCATTCGATGTCAGCTGGATCTTCTATGAGAGTTCCTCAGTTGGGGTGGGGAGGGGGAATTTGAGTGAGCAGTAACACAGGAATTGTCACATTCACTTGGGGATGGGCAGGAGTTTAAAAATCAAGATAGACCCACCACCACCACCACCACAATATAATCTTTTACAATAATTAAATCATGATTTTGGGGCCAATTTCATTATTTTTTCTGGGGGAGGTGACTCATAATTTGTAAACTTCTGGGATTGACAATACATCCATCTTCTAAAGACATAAGCACATGCTTAATATCATGCAATGTGAGTAGTTCAATGTATATCAATGCCAATACTCAGTGCAACAAGTTAGTTAAACACATGTGTACGGCTTAGCAGGAATGAAACAGTCTTTGAAGGGAAGTGGTGAAAGCTCTTATCACACGGCTCATTTACCTTGCACTGGACAAAGCACTAGAAAATATATGGGAAGGAATGATCCTTCTTGACCTGGGCTTTAGACTAGGATATTTAACACTGTAGGTCTTTTCTCTCTCTGATTTCTAAGATCTCTGCACCATCTCTGTCAATCTGCTACAGATTCAGATGAAGAATGCTGCAAGTAGCTTGAATACATCTTCTCCTGCATAGCCACCATTTCAAAGGGCAGGGTTTCTGGCATGGTGTTTTCAATAAGGGGACCTTGGCTTTGCAATTTGTCTCTTGCTTGGTCCAGCAGACCCCTAATTTGTTGACCTCCTAAGCTAACCTATTTCCTCAAGTGTGTGGTAGGGGTAAATGACCAGGAAAGAAGAGTCTTAGGGCCTGAACCCCTCCTGTGAGTTACAGAGCATCTTCATGAACTTCAGTGAAAGCTGTGGGTTCTCAGCAGGTTTTTGGCACATCTCAACATTCGGCCATTGGGCTGGGCAAACTTTGGAGGGGAACTGTGGACTTGGATCCTGTTGTTCATTGTTTATATATTTTGTAAGTGCACCTAGACTCATAGACACATTTAAAATATATAAATAAATAGCCTTTGTTACTGAAAGAAAGGTAATATATGATATATAATTGGAATTACCTTTTAAGCACAAGGGGATTTTTTAAATGTTCCTATTAGGAGCCAGCGGGTTTTTTGCATAAGCATGGTCTATAGTTTGTGTTGTTTATTGAAAGAAAAAATAAACTTAAATGAGGTTCACAATCTATGCAACGGACACATAATTGTTAACACAATTGAAAATACTCATCCATGTTTTAAATGAATTCATACTTGACTTATAATAACCATCCTATAAAGATCCCAGACAAATGCAAAAATTGACTCTTTATAAGAACATTGTCAACATAATTAGGCCAAATATTTACCATAATATAGATCCCATTTGCCAGGTCTCACCTTCTGGACTCCCTAATTTAGGTACCTACATTTTTCTAACCGACCCTGGCATAGGAAAATTTAACCCAAAAAATTGGCTACCAGCTTCTTTTGGGCAACCTCTAAACCAAAAGGTGCCCCTCTAATTTTCTTCCTCTTTTGCACCATTGCTAAAACCTTCTCCATGGCATAATCTTCTCCCAGTCTGACTACAGTAACCTCTGCCTCTCTGAGTGCTCCCTTCAGGTGTGTCCAATATGTTTCAGCTAAAATAATCTTACTTGCTTGCCATTACAGTGTCCTTCCCTCTCACTCATGAATTCCTGCACTGGCTTCCAGCCTCTTTACATCAAATTCAAGCACTTTGTCCTAACCTTCAAGGCTCTGCATAGCCCTGCCCAAGCCTGCATCTCATCTCTTGCCTCCTGTTACTTTGCATGTGAGCTATGCCATGCCTTGGACCTGGATTCACTTGTGCTGTTCTTGTCTCACAAGTAGCTCCGTGCTAGGCAGCCTCACTGTCTGTTCTTCAAATCCCTCCTTTGCAGCTTGCTGCTTCTGGCAAGTGAGCTCCCTCCTTCTTGCCAGTCATTCCTCTGTCAGTACTGCTAGCCTAATAATTTGCTAAGTATAAAAGCCAAATACCTAAAAACATCTCAACATTCTCAACATTTGGCCATTTTAAAAGAAATTAAAATTGTGCACAATTAAAGCCAAACTCGTGACCTTTTCTTTTCCTCACTCTTGTCCCTCCCGTCCCTTCTTCCCCACATTTATTGCCGTTTTTGCTACTTTAACTCTTCATCTAGTCCTGCACACAGATCATACAAGGGCTTTTATTCCCTCCTGGAGATCCATTGCAGTCTGAGACTCTGTATGGGAGTGTGTGCCGGTGTCCACATGTGCGTCTGCTTGTAGCATAAGGACCTTAGGTCTCAATCCTGCAAACTGCTCTGAGCCCTCCTGTGCAGCACCCCACCACCTTCACCGGGGCCCCCCTATGGCACAGGCAGGGATTAGTCTCCATGAAGCAATTTGCAGGATTGGGGCCTCAGCCTGTAAATTCTTTGAGGCAGGGACCTTTTGTTTTTAGAGGAGCACGGGTGGGAGAGTTGAGCACCTCTCAAGTGCCATGCACAGCTGCGGTGCTGTAGAAATAAGAAATAATAATCATAATAATGTGCACTGTGAATAGAAGAGGACACAAGGGCATTATGAATAAGAGTCAGTGAATGTCCATTTGTCTGCTTTTTTGTGTAAACAGATAGACTGACAGGAAGCTGCACACCACGGTTTTGTTGAATTATTCCTGTTTAGCGTGGATTGGTTGCAAAACAACTCGGTGCCCCGGTTGGGGAGTATAGGAGCTGAGACTTGCCAGATGGAACAGCTGTCAAGGTCAGACAGATTTTTGTGTGCACGTATGTGGCCAGAATAACCCTGATGGTGTCATTTTTATTGAAACTGTTAATTTCTTTTGATATAGTCTATTGAAAATCTTGCAACTAAAAGAACCAAAATATGTTCTATAAATACCAGCTCGTTGGCATCTTTTAAACAAGTCATCATAGTTTATTTTTCTGACAGTGAAAACCACATATAACATGGCAAATTACGTAAACTGGAATATCCATGTCTGAGATTAAGAGAACAAGCTTAGGGTGGAATTGTCAAGAGAGCAGACTAATAGAAAGGACCCCAATGTTCATTATTTACAATCCCATCAATCTCTGTCCATGGGCAATGACAGCTGTCCCAAGACAACAGAGAAAGCTACTCAGAAATGCTGAGATGTCAGCATTCTCTGAATGGCTAACCCGCTCAGAGGACCTCTTCCTAATGACTTCTCTCTATCAGTACAATGCTTCCTTTATGTAACAGTGAAACTTTCCATTCTGATGTTCTGAGTCCTGTTCCCTAGCCGAAGAGCAGTATGTAGATTTCAACTCACGATGGTTAACCGCAATAACACGGTCTTGACATTAGTGTAAGTCCTCAAAGTTCTTTTGACATTGCAGTTTCCTTTCATGACTAGCAATCGTCGTAATATTTTAGATATTTACTAAATGTGTGTGTGTGTGTATGTACACAACATTTACATATATATTTTGTTACTAAAGCAAAAAGGTCATTGTTGGTATTTTTAAAAGGCAGAGGTAGAAAAACAGAACACTGATTACATTCTGAGCCAACATTTAAAGAAGTAAAACTCATTCAATTTGTATAACTGAGCACAAAGCTATTGGATCATCATGTTTCTGAAGTGCAGATGCAGGCAAAAATTATGGAGATAAAGATTGCATAATCTCAACACTCTGATACACAGTCCAGTTAAGGCTGACCTGGGATTCCCAGGCTGATATCTGTCCTCTGGAAAGGCAACACGTCTGTGTTTTTGAAAGAATATGGCATTTTAAATGTGATGGTTTAGCTATAGAACTAGAACTATTAATAGGATTTGTGGTTCATTAAAGCTTTCATAACTGATTCAGTCTGAAGCCTGGTTATAACAGCAATTATAGTCTCCATCCCCTTCTTTCATGGGCCATGGGAAGAACAGGATTGACTGTATACAACATACATGTATACTTGCTGCTCTCCATAAAGACAATGACTGTAATTAAATCTGATGCTTCAGGGCCTGAGCTGGCCCCCTGCAGGGGTCAGGAAGGAATTTTTTTCCCTGATGTACAACTGACCAGGTGGATTCTGTGATTTTTTGGCTTTCCTCTGAAGCATCACTTATTGGCCAGAGCTGAAGACAGGACATGGGTTGAGTGGACCGGTTTTCTGAGGTGGTACAGAATCCTCTTAGATGCCTGGCTGATGGCCTGCTCACATGCTCAAAATTCAACTCCTCACACGGTTTGGGGTTGGAAAGTAATTTTTCCCTGGGTCAGATTGGCAAGGTGTGACCCACAGAACCCGTCAATGACGACTGGCAAAAGGTTCACTGTTCTGTGTCAGCAATTCTTGAGAATCCTGAAAAACTCACTACACCCAACACATTGCTTTCATGTTAATTATCCAAAGAGGGTCTAATAAAGCTTATATCATATCAGTCTTCATAATCATAGCAAGATGTATGTACAAATGATATTTAAGGAGTTGTGTGTATGTATTGAAAACATGTTTCAAGACTGTGTCCCAGGCAGAGCTGACAAACAGGTTTCTTCCAGACAGGAGATAAGATGTGTATCTCTGTCAGATGTAAATTAAGCATTGTAAGTCAATACAATGGGCACTAAATCTGCACATGGAACCAACAGGAGGGTATGAAACGAACAGGGACGAGCACACCAGAGAACAAACAGGAGGGCATTTCAAAGGGTACTGGACTATAACTGGGGGACAAGAAAGACATTTTTTCATGCATTCAAAGAGGGAACCCCTTAAAGGGCGTGGAACGTTCATGAAAACTTGGATCCTGGTTTTGACTGAGAACCAGCGGTTCAGTCAAAGGCTGAGTCCTTGGGAGAAAATCTACTTTATTAAATAGGAAAAATAACCATTGATAAGTGTAGACCTTGGATTGCGTTTTGTGTTTTGTTTTATATGTGTAACCATTTCAGTTTTCACTTCTTATCCTTATTTCCTGTCTCTTAAAACATCAGTGTTGTGATGCTATAAAGGACTGATCCTGAGTTGTGCCAATCAGGCTGTTTGCACACTGTCTCTTTGGGGACAGCTTACCTGTTAATTTCGGTGAGTTTCCAGTGACAGGCTGGATATCACAAGGAACACTCTGAGGATTCAGGGGATGCTGTGTGCCTACCAATAGAATGCAGAGAGGGCAAGGTCTGCGGAGACCTGGAAGTTAGTGCGTGTGTGGCCAGAGGCTGCTGGTTTCAGGGAGCTGAGCTACACAGCAGGCACAGGCAAGACTGTTTCAAGCTAAGGGCAAGTGGTGGTGAAGTACCTCACAACCCTGGGTACCCTTAGGTAGCATCACTCAAGGACTTTGGGTTGTTTTTTTTCTTCCTCTTCAGAATGGGGCATGATTCACCTGCTAGGATCATCTGAGCATATCTCACTTAATCAATGCCCTTCCTACAGCTAATCAATACTATTGTAGGAGCCTCAGGCATAGGTGGGACCTCGGTCTCTCCTCTTCTCTGCCTGCTGCACATAACAGTCTAGTTTCCTGAGGACTGAAATACTTTGGACTAACTAGATCTGTTGGGCTCAACATAGGGGTATCTTGGTGACATTTATTGGCCTGTGCTATACAGAGGGTAGATTAGATGATTTAGTGGTGTCTTCTGGCATGAAACTATGAATTGCAAACTACATATATATATATGAAGGAAACCCATATTATTAGTTCTGTATTTATATAAAACTGACTACTCTGTTCTATCCTAATTTTTATACCACACCATTCATTATGGAATCTACAACTTTTAACAAAGCAAAACAATAAAACTCAAATTAAAAACTTTATTTGGATTGCATATAATGAGCATTCACCTATTTGCCTTTATCTGTCCAAAGGGCTCGTGCATGGATCTAGTCGCATAATAGATATCAACCACACCCAGAGACTCAGACATTAGATGTTTTCTGAAATATACTCAAAGCTACCAAATTTTATAGGGTTAGCCATCTGGGAGTTCTCTTCTACCACATCAGAAAAGGTGGCCCACCTTGCTTAATGGTCAATACATTTCACTTTCAGACAGTGGATGCATTTTTCCATTGTTATAAGGTCTTTATTATGAAAAAAGAATAAATTACAGGGTAGAGAGAGGTCTGCACACTTCCACTTTTTGACAAGAACCATTTTAGATTAGATAATTAGTCAAGAATGTTGATATTGATCTATATTTCTCCATATATATGGATCTAGAGGTATCTCTAGATCTGTGATTTTAAAAAAAACGTTGAACGGAGATCTAAAAGATTTGGTTGTGGGGACAAGACCAACTCAGACAATACCGAATGATCCACTTCTGCGACCATCTGAAAGGTTCAGGTCTAGATGTAGTTTCAAAAGAGCTTTTCAGATATACCTAGAAATTCAGTGTTTTAGTGTTTCCACATCCTTGAGTAGTGCTGATGTGTCTGACTTTTTCCTAATTTTATCCTAGAGTCTACATTGAGAATGTGGCTTGACATGAGCCTAATCTAGCCTAGGAAAATGAGCTGTGGTCGGCAAACATGTTAGTTAATGTGTGAATTAAGATGTCTGTAAGTACCACTAAGCATCTATTATATGTTAATTAAGATGTCTGTAAGCACCACTTAGCATCTAGTGTAAAAAAAGACAGCAGTGTTTTAAAAAAGTGAACCTTCTATAGTTGACCAAGATATTAAAACCCGTCTACACTAAGTGGTGTTTAAAAATTTCTTATTCAGCATGTGTCACCTAACATTTTCTGAACAGATCTCATTTCCCTATCCTACAGATAATCAGTCTGATTAAGGTTTTATCCACACTCTGCTGTAGTGCAGGCTATAGCGGTGTGAATTGCAGAGTGTACCAAAAAGTCTCTCACTAATTCCTCCGTGTGGACACTGCTGGCACGAACTAGATACCTTTTAGGTGGTGCCAGCAGCATCCATATAAGGGTGTTAGAGTGGGACTCTTTGGTGTGCTCTACGATTCACATCCCTGTACTGCAGACATAGCCTAACTCAGCATCTGAGTCCCACAGAAAGGAAAGACTGTCATATTCAGAGATTGTAAGGCCATAGGGGAAGGGATAGCTCAGTGGTCTGAGCATTGGCCTGCTAAACCCAGGGTTGTGAGTTCAATCCTTGAGGGGGCCACTTGGGGATCTGGGGCAAAAATTGGGGATTGGTCCTGCTTTGAGCAGGGGGTTGGACTAGATGACCTCCTAAGGTCCCTTCCAACCCTGATATTCTATGATTCTATAAGGGCCCATTTTAATCATCTAGTCTGATCTCCTGCATAACATAAGCTAAAGAACCTCCGCCAGTAATTTTCACATCAAGCCCGTAATTTCTGTTTCGGCCAGAGCATAATTTTTTAAAAAGATGTCCAATCTTGATTTAAAAACTTCTAGTGATGGAGAATCTACCACGTCCCTTGGTAAGTGGCTCCAATGGTTAATTACCCTCAGTGTTAAACATTTGCACCTTATTTCTAGTCTGGATTTGTCTAGCTTCATCTTCCAACCACTGAATCTTGTTATGCCTTTTTCTGAGAGTAGAGGGCACTTTAACAGAAATCTTTTCTCCATGTAGGTACTTGTAGCCAGTGATCAAGTCACCTCTTAAACTTCTCTTGAAAAAATTAAATCGATTGACCATCTGTAACCTCTTGCTGTCAGGCGTGTTTTCCAGACCTCAGATCATTCTTGTGTTTTACTGAACCCTTTCCAATTACTAAACAACTGGTTTGAAGTGTGGATGCAAGAACTGCACACAGTAATGTCTCATTACATATCATATACCACTCCTGCTTATACATCCAAGGATTGCCTTAACCATCTTGGCTACAACATTGCACTGGGAGCTCATGTTCAGTTAGTTACCTGCCACAACCCCGAAGTCATTGCCAGGGTCATAGTATTCCCGGATACAGTCAGCCATTTTATAAGTGTGGCCTACATTTTTTATATCTAGATGTATGACCTTGCCTTTGGCTGTGTGAAAATGCTTGTACAAACGAGCCCACCTTATAAAGCGATCCAGGTTGATCTGTATAAAGAACCTGTCCCCATCATTACTTACCACTCCACCAATTTTTGTCATCTGCAAACTTGACCAGATCTGATTTTATATTTACTTCCAGATCATTGATAAAGATATTGAATAGAGTCGAGAACAAATCCATGTAGAAACTCCCCTAGAATCACCACCATTGGATGACTTGAAATTGAATGGAAGGTGACTTCTATTTTGAGAAACCTTTTAAGTTATTTTAACTGTGCTTAAAATCAGTGCCAAACTTCATTTCCTGTATTTCAAATGATGTAATCAGACTAATCAAAACTACGGCTTCTAGCTTTGATTGATAGTTCCTGATTATTGTTAATACGAATAGTTTCATATCCTCCAGAGCCACAGCCAGTCTGCATAAAAAGTCATGTTTCATGGCTGTGATGTCAGAAGAGTGACTGGACTGACTCTCTCACGCTCAATGTAGTAAATAAAACAAAACAAAAAGTTGTAGCTGGCGAAAGGCTGTAAACACATATGCCTCTGGCAATTTTCAAATTTTGCTTTGGTGTTTTAGAAGCTTAAATGTGACCTATGGAAACTCCCTGTCAAGTTTATTTTAAAACATAGATCACAGGCCCTGGTTCTCATGGGTGACTTTAATCACCCCGACATCTGCTGGGAGAGCAATACAGCGGTCCACAGACAATCCAGGAAGTTTTTGGAAAGTGTAGGGGACAATTTCCTGGTGCAAGTGCTGGAGGAACCAACTAGGGGAAAAGCTCTTCTTGACCTGCTGCTCACAAACAGGGAAGAAATAGTAGAGGAAGCAATAGTGGATGGGAACCTGGGAGGCAGTGACCATGAGATGGTCGAGTTCAGGATCCTGACACAAGGAAGAAAGGAGAACAGTAGAATACAGAGCCTGGACTTCAGAAAAGCAGACTTTGACTCCCTCAGGGAACTGATGGGCAAGGTCCCCTGGGAGAATAACATGAGGGGGAAAGGAGTCGAGGAAAGCTGGCTGTATTTTAAAGAAACCTTATTGAGGTTGCAGGAACAAACCATCCCGATGTGTAGAAAGAAAAGTAAATATGGCAGGCGACCAGCTTGGCTTAACAGTGAAATCCTTGCTCGTCTTAAACACAAAAAAGCAGCTTACAAGAAGTGGAAGATTGGACAAATGACCAGGGAGGAGTATAAAAATATTGTTCAGGCATGCAGGAGTGAAATTAGGAAGGCCAAATCACACTTGGAGTTGCAGCTAGCTGGAGATGTTAGGAGTAACAAGAAGGGTTTCTTCAGGTATGTTAGCAACAAGAAGAAAGTCAAGGAACGTGTGGGCCCCTTGCTGAATGAGGGAGGGAACCTTGTGACAGAGGATGCGGAGAAAGCTAGTGTACTCAATGCTTTTTTTGCCTCTGTCTTCACAGACAAGGGCAGCTCCCAGATGGCTGCACTCCGCAGCACGGTATGGGGAGGAGGTGACCAGCCCTCTGTGGAGAAAGAAGTAGTTCGGGACTATTTAGAAAAGCTGGATGAACACAAGTCCATGGGGCCGGATGCACTGCATCCGAGGGTGCTAAAGGAGTTGGCCGATGTGATTGCAGAGCCATTGGCCATTATCTTTGACAAATCATGGCAATCGGGGGAGGTCCCGGATGACTGGAAAAAAGCTAATGTAGTGCCCATCTTTAAAAAAGGGAAGAAGGAAGATCCGGGGAACTACAGGCCAGTCAGTCTCACCTCAATCCCTGGAAAAATCATGGAACAGGTCCTCAAGGAATCAATTTTGAACCACTTAAAGGAGGGGAAAGTGATCAGGAACAGTCAGCATGGATTCACCAAGGGCAAGTCATGCCTGACTAACCTAATTGCCTTCTATGATGAGATAACTGGCTCTGTGGATGAGGGGAAAGCAGTGGATGTGCTATTTCTTGACTTTAGCAAAGCTTTTGATACAGTCTCGCACAGCGTTCTTGCCAGCAAGTTAAAGAAGTATGGGCTGGATGAATGGACGGTAAGGTGGATAGAAAACTGGCTGGATGGTCGTGCTCAACGGGTAGTGATCAATGGCTCCATGTCTAGTTGGCAGCCGGTATCAAGTGGAGTGCCCCAAGGGTCGGTGCTGGGGCCGGTTTTGTTCAATATCTTCATCAACGACCTGGAGGATGGTGTGGACTGCACCCTTAGCAAGTTTGCAGATGACACTAAACTGGGAGGAGTGGTTGATACGCTGGAGGGTAGGGATAGGATACAGAGGGACCTAGACAAATTAGAGGATTGGGCCAAAAGAAATCTGATGAGGTTCAACAAGGACAAGTGCAGAGTCCTGCACTTAGGACGGAAGAATCCCATGCACTGCTACAGACTAGGGACCGAATGGCTGGGCAGCAGTTCTGCAGAAAAGGACCTAGGGGTTACAGTGGACGAAAAGCTGAATATGAGTCAACAGTGTGCCCTTGTTGCCAAGAAGGCTAACGGCATTTTGGGCTGTATAAGTAGGGGCATTTCCAGCAGATCGAGGGATGTGATTATTCCCCTCTATTCGGCACTGGTGAGGCCTCATTTGGAGTACTGTGTCCAGTTTTGGGCCCCACACTACAAGAAGGATGTGGATAAATTGGAAAGAGTCCAACGGAGGGCAACAAAAATGATTAGGGGGCTGGAGCACATGACTTATGAGGAGAGGCTGAGGGAACTGAGATTGTTTAGCCTGCAGAAGAGAAGAGTGAGGGGGGATTTGATAGCTGCTTTCAACTACCTAAAAGGGGGTTCCAAAGAGGATGGATCTAGACTGTTCTCAGTGGTAGAAGATGACAGAACAAGGAGTAATGGTCTCAAGTTGCAGAGGGGGAGGTTTAGGTTGGATATTAGGAAAAACTTTTTCACTAGTAGGGTGGTGAAGCACTGGAATGGGTTACCTAGGGAGGTGGTGGAATCTCCTTCCTTAGAGGTTTTTAAGGTCAGGCTTGACAAAGCCCTGGCTGGGATGATCTAGTTGGGGTTGGTCCTGCTTTGAGCAGGGGGTTGGACTAGATGACCTCCTGAGGTCCCTTCCAACCCTGAGATTCTATGATTCTATGATTCTATGATTCATACTGCTTTACTAGTTGGTTTTAAATAAAAAATATCAGCTAGAGTAGCAGGATTTTCCAAAGTAAATTAAACTATATCAAATTAAGGCCACTTTAATTCTGAAAGAGAGTGTCCACACAGTGGTTTAATGCAGTCTAACTAATCCACTTTATATTCACAGTGTTAGTTAATTTGGATTAATTTTCCAAAGTGTCCCCATATAGACTCGCCCACATTTATAAAGTGATATTGTTAACATGGATTTTACTATCTAAGGTCTCACCAAGGGACCTACCTTCCTCCTCCCCCGCCCCCACTCCCCTCATCCCAATTTTATTCTTTTCTTTTTGCTTGTTCAGCACACTTTAATTTGTTCCCTGTGATTCCTCTCCAATCCATTTTCCATGGTATTGGTGTTACGGGTGATTTCCCATTTCGGGTAGTATAAAGCTTGGCAGAGGCCATGTGTTCAGCACTTCCCTGCTCTGTGAGGTGATTGCCCATGCTGGTGATTGGGACCAGTGGAATTCATCTATTTTTGCTCAGTTAGGATTTTAAGGGTCCGGTCCCATTTCCCCACCCCACCCCTGCCCTCTCACAGGCATAGTGGGACCTGACCACAGGTTTAGCTCTGCCACAATGGACATTGATGCTGGGCCCCTGCCTAGAGGTTCTGCACTTCTCACGTACCATGGAGCTGGGCTTCACAGGAACTCTCTGCACTCAATTCAGCGCTGGCTGTTGAGAGAATGAGGATGGGACAAAGCAGAGAAGGCAAGTTGGAGGTATGGGGGAGCTTGAGGGTGTTGGAGAACCAGGCAGGGATGAGATTGGTCCAGGTGAAGGTCCAGGGTCAGGCTGGTGCACCCTTGACACGAGTACATCAGCCATTCTCTATAACGTAGGGTTAGAATGAAGTAGCCATGGGATCTAAAGCAGTTCAGAGGATGCAGACCAGTTCTTCTGCCTGGAGGTTCAGGAGAAGACTCTTTCCCTATCTGGCTCCTGCAGTACTATCACATTACTTGGTCACTGAGCTGGGCTTCGGGTCTTGCTCCAGAAGGGACTGAATGGGCAGTTTTTAATATATTTGTGTGGAGCAGGGGAGAGACTTGATTTGTTTCCCAAAAAGATATTAAATATGTTATTAAACAAGCCCATGCCTTTCTGGTTTCCTTCCCTATTTGCATTTCTTTCCTTCCTCTTGGCTTTCCTCTTTCCCCTCTCTAACCCCTTATATTCCCTCTTTCTGTCTTTGGAAAGATTCTCTTTAACACATAACAATCTACTAGAATTTTTTGACGGGGTCAACAAGCATGTGGACAAGGGGGATCCAGTGGATATAGTGTACTTAGATTTTCAGAAAGCCTTTGACAAGGTCCCTCACCAAATGCTCTTAAGCAAAGTAAGAGGTCATGGGATAAGAGGGAAGGTCCTCTGATGGATTGGTAACTGGTTAAAAGATAGGAAACAAAGGTTATGAATAAATGGTCAGTTTTCAGAATGGAGAGAGGTAAATTGTGGTGTCCCTC
Source organism: Chelydra serpentina (assembly GCA_037349315.1). Classification (NCBI taxonomy): domain Eukaryota; kingdom Metazoa; phylum Chordata; order Testudines; family Chelydridae; genus Chelydra; species Chelydra serpentina. The sequence continues at coordinate 17,960,638 of JBAIAC010000004.1, read as the reverse complement.
AGCGGGTCTGCTGGGCCCAGTCTTATTCAACATATTCATAAATGATCTGGAAAAAGGGGTAAACAGTGAGGCGGCAAAATTTGCAGATGAAACAAAACTACTCAAGATAGTTAAGTCCCAGGCAGACTGCGAAGAATTACAAAGGGATCTCTCAAAACTGGGTGACCGGGCAACAAAATGGCAGATGAAATTCAATGTTGATAAATGCAAATTAATGCACATTGGAAAACATAATCTCAACTATACATATATAATGATGGGGGCTAAATTAATTGTTACAACTCAAGATAGAGATCTTGGAGTCATTGTGGATAGTTCTCTGGAAACATCCGCTCAATGTGCAGCGGCAGTCAAAAAAGCAAACAGAATCTTGTGAGTCATTAAGAAAGGGATAGATAATAAGGCAGAAAATATCACATTGCCACTATATAAATCCATGGTATGCCCACATCTTGAATATTGCGTGCAGATGTGGTCGCCCCCATCTCAAAAAAGATATATTGGACTTGGAAAAGGTTCAGAAAAGGGCAACAAAAATTATTAGGGGGTATGGAAAAGCCTCTGTATGAGGAGAGATTAGTAAAATTGGGACTTTTTAGCATGGAAAAGAGATAACGAAGGGGGATATGATAGAGGTCTATAAATCATGACGGGTGTGGAGAAAGTAAATAAGGAAGTGTTATTTACTCCTCATAACACAAGAACTAGTGGTCACCAAATGAAATTACTAGGCAGCAGGTTTAAAACAAACCAAAGGAAGTATTTATTCACACAATGCACAGTCAACCTGTGAAACTCTTTACCACAGGATGTTGTGAAGGCGAAGACTATAACAGGGTTCAAAAAAGAACTAGATAAATTCATGGAGGACAGGGCCATCACTGGCTATTAGCCAGGATGGGCAGGGATGGTGTCCCTAGCCTCTGTTTGCCAGAAGCTCGGAATGGGGGATGGATCACTCGATGATTACCTGCTCTGTTCATTCCCTCTGGGGCACCTGGCATTGGACACTGTCAGAAGACAGGATATTGAGCTAGATAGACCTTTGGTCTGACCCAATATGGCCGTTCTTATGTTCTTATATTCTAAATCATTAGCCAGCATCTTCGCAAAGAACAAAATGAAGGCCAAGAGGTAGGAGAGGGAGAACAGAAAGAGCTCAGCAGTGTTGCCAGTTATTAAAGAATTTCTATTCCCAGCCCTGAATTTCTGTCATTTGAAGCAGATCCCGACTCAGAAGGAAACCTCAGGCTCTTTGCTCATGGGCTACGAGGGAAAAGTCAGCTTCTCGAGGCCATAAGTGACTTATCACCTTCACCACGGTCACTTCTATGCACTCACTATTTTTTAATTATAAAAACGGGGGCCATTCCTGCAAAGTGCTGAACACCTTCAACATTCATTCACTTTGATGGAAGTTAAGGGCCCATAGTGCCTTGCATGATCTGGTTTGTTATCTAATCATTAAGCATATATGGATTGCACCCTTTATAGAGTTGTTTATTTTTCTTTCAGCACTCGCCCCCCCTCCCCCCAAAAAGAGGAAAATTGGGATCATTAATCTCAATTAAGGGAAATATCAGACGTCGATTTCCTTCCTGCAGCTCCTCATTATTCATATGTAAATATTTTGGAGGGGAGTGCACAGTCGCATTGGAACAGTTTTTGTAGTGGGGGTACTGAAAGCCATTGAACAAAACTGTAAACCCTGTGTATGGTGGAAACCACTTCAACCCAGTGGGTGCTGCTGCATCCCCACACTGCTAGTTCGGCACCCCCTGGGAGTGCATAAACAATCAGTAATGAGGCAGAGGATGAGAACTGGCATGGCACTTTTTCATTGAGCAGGTCAAAAGTTTAAGTCCTATACATTGTTTTCCCCACGAATCATTTCGTTGCTCATTGTTTTAACAAATGCCATATTCATCTTCCTACACTGAAAGCAGATTTTCCTATGTTGTGCAATTAGCAACAGTCCTTCAACCCGACCCCGTGCGTGTGTGCACGCATGCCTCTTTACCTATTTATGGATTTTCTTCTTAATTAGTGCTTCCCCTTTTTTGTTGAATAGTGTACTGGCAGCTGTCCCTTTGAATAAAATATAGCTGCTTAGCTGCATGGTTTTGATGTGAAACCAGGTGACATCATGCAGTCCAACTTTCAATATTTGCTCTGAGTTTTTGCTAGAGCTGGTCTTGACACACAGCATCTGGGTTTCATAGACCTCCATGTTCAGGTGTGTTTGCATCAGAGACTTTGGTTTGGCCCATTGTAAAAGCTGCAGTGTTTGAATCCAGATTTGGGTTCTCATTTCTGGGGATCTGATCTAGGGCCATCTCCCACTTTTAGGAAATGCAAATGTGTAAGATATGTGGTATTAGCCCCTCACAATATTTTCCGTAGGTGAGATTAGTTTAAAAACGTGCCATAGAATCATCATAGGGCAGGATTGTTCAATTCGGTGTATTCATGGTGATTTCTAAACCTTTTATAATTTTTGTTGTTGTCCTCTGTACTCTCTCCAGTTTATTCACATCTTTATTAAAGGATGGCATCCAGAACTGGACACAGAACTCCAGCTGAGGGCTCACCAGTGCTGAGTAGAACGTGATAATTACCTCAGGTGTCTGACATACAACACTCCTTTAATATACCTTGGAATATTAGCTTTCTCACACACATACCCCACGTCACATTGTTGATTCATATTCAGTTTATGATCCACTAAACCCCCAGATCCTTTTCAGCAGGACTACCGCCTAACCCCCCCCCATATCACAAAAATTCCCCCATATCCCCATATCACAAAAATTCAAATAAGTACTTAATAGATTTTTTTAAGTCCCAAAGGGATCACATTACGATCACTAGTCTGATCTTCTACATAGCATAGCCCATAGAAGTTCACCATGGGGCTGGTTCTGGTTGAGTTAGAGCACATCTGCAGAAAAATATTCAGTCTTTATTCAAAGACTTACAAGTGATAAACAATCTACCACATCCCTAGGTAAAGTGTTCCAATGGTTAATTGCCTTCACTCGTTTTGTTTGTTTGTTTGTTTGTTTTTAAGAACATTATGGGTGGTCTGAATTTGTCTAGCTGCAGCTCCCAGTCATTAGGTCTTGTTATTCCGTTGTCTGCTAGATTAATATCTGAAATCTTCCCCATGTAGGTCCCTCTACTTGTGAAGAGCTGTTCATGAGCAATCCATTGGCTTACATGTGTTTACACAGAACGTTTGTGAAACAGTTTTAAAGGGAAAATAAATTGGATAAAATGTAATGGTAAACTGTTGATCTGTTTGTGGACAATTCACCCCTTCTTCCTTGCTCTCTGCCCCCCGTCCTCTCCCCCCCTCCCCCCAAATGTATTAAATAGTGATCAGCCCATATTTAATTTGGCTTTTCTACTTTCCAGCTTTCAGCATCCTGTTAAATAACTTTTTCCCCCGCCGCCCCCTCCTGGATGGAGTTTACATTTGATTATGATTTCCATGTTAAATCATGTTTTTTTATCAAACGAAAATGCAGAACAGAAGCAGAAATCAAATGATGATTTTTGTTCACATAAACTAACAGCATCGATGAGGCAATAAATTTGAATGAAACATAATTCATAAATACAGCTAGGGTCTGGTTTTCTGTCACTGGGGAAAGTAATTAAAATAGAGCTTTCATAGATATAAATTTAGAGTAGTCAAAATTTTCCTACTGTCACTGCATCTATCTTTTTGTTTTTATGGATGGTCCTAAAGCAAAGGGGGCTTATATATTTAAACAAGTCTGCTTCTTGACTAAAGCACGCCACCCATCATAACAGTCTCCCTCACAAGCCCAAGTCACAGGAACATTACCATTTACCATGAAGTATATGACCAGGGCAATTCGTACCTATAGCTGCAGTAGTAAGGGTACATCTATACTACCCACCAAATCGGTGGGTAGTAATCGATCTATTGGGGATCGATTTATCGCGTCTCATCTAGACACGATAAATCGATCCCAGAAGCGCTCCTCGTCGACTCCGGAACTCTAGCACGGTGAGAGGCGGAAGCGGAGTCAACGGGGGAGCGAGCCTGCGCCGCGTGGACCCGATGTAAGTAAAATTACTTCGATCTAGGATACGTCGACTTCAGCTACGCTATTCTCGTAGCTGAAGTTGCGTATCCTAGATCAATCCCCCCCCCCCCAGTGTAGACCAGCCCTAAATGGTATGAACACATGCTAAGCCTTCTTCAAGGTAAATAACTTAACAGCAGATGTTTATAATTAACACTGGCCCCATGTACATTGGCATCCTATTGATTCAAGTAGGATCACCTTGGTTCACCCCAAACTCAACGCCTGATTCCTTTGCACATATTGCTAAAAGGCATTTGATAGTTAAAAGACCAACAAAAATGATCATGGTGCTGGGGGTCTGATCCAGCTTCAGGACTCCCATTGACTAGAAAGGGGAGTTGGGTTGGGCTCTTATTTAGGAGGAAAGCTTTTTACAATCAAGATTTTGAAAAACCAGAGCAGAAACTTCGGCTCCTAAAAAAAACAAGTAGTCCGGTGGCACCTTAAAAACTAACAGATTTATTTGGGCATAAGCTTTCATGGGTAAAAAAACCCCACTTCTTCAGATGCATGGAATGAAAATGACAGATACAGGCATACATATACGGGCACATGAAGAGAAGGGAGTTACCTTACAAGTGGAGAACTGGTGTGACAAGGCCAATTCAGTCAGGGTGGATGTGGTCCACTCCCAATAACTGATGAGGAGGTGTCAATACCAAGAGAGGAAAAATTGCTTTTGTAGTGATCCAGCCACTCTCAGTCCCTATTCAAGCCCAAATTAATGGTGTTAAATTTGCAAATGAATTGTAGCTCTGCAGTTTCTCTTCGAAGTCTGTTTTTGAAGTTTTTTTGTTGAAGGATGGCTACTTTTAAATCTGTTATTGAATGTCCAGGGAGATTTAAGTGTTCTCCTGCTGGCTTTTGTATGTTACCATTCCTGATGTCTGTTTTGTGTCCATTTATTCTTTTGCGTAGAGACGGTCTGGTTTGGCCAATGTACATGGCAGAGGGGTATTGCTGGCACATGATGGCATATATCACATTAGTAGATGTGCAGGTGAATGAGCCCCTGATGGTGTGGCTCATGTGGTTGGGTCCTCTGATGGTGTTGCTAGAGTAGATACGAGGACAGAGTAGGCAACGGGGTTTATTACAGGGATTGGTTCCTGGGCTAGTGTTTCTGTGGTGTGGTGTGTGGTTGCTGGTGAGTATTTGCTTCAGGTTGGGGACACTGGTTCTCCGCTTGTAAGGTAACTTCCTTCTCTTCATGTGCCAGTATATCTATGCCTGTATCTGTCATTTTCACTCCATGCATCTGAAGAAGTGGGGTTTTTTACCCACGAAAGCTTATGCCCAAATAAATCTGTTAGTTTTTAAGGTGCCAGCAGACTCCTCGTTGTTTTGGTGGATACAGACTAACACGGCTACCCCTCTGATACTTGGGCTTCTAAGTCCATATTTAAGTTCTTAAATAAGTGGTCTGATTTTGAGAAGTGCTAAGCACCGAACCTCTGTCACTGTAAAATGGGACTTCAATACAGGTAAAGGTGTATTCCCTTCCCTGAAGAGTTTACAGTCTAAATAAGACAAGAACAGATAGGAGAAGACAAAAATACATGGAGAGGGTAAGTAAAGGGATAAGAGAGAGGGCAATAGGATTATGGGATTGCTTCGGAGGCTAGTGCATGTGTCTTGAAGGTATCCCATCTTTCCACAATATCTTGCTGTTGTGATACTGTCATCCACTGACCTCCCATTGATTCCTTTCAGTGGAGTGAGTGGACTTACTTGTTGCACTGAGCCGTAAAGTACAGGTGTATTTTACCTGTATGTACCTGGAATGGCCAGTAGCGATCAAATGATTGCTCGCTCTCACACACACACACACACGTAACCCCTGCTCTCTTCCCATTTACCACCTTTCCCTAGACCATACACAGCAACATATGCTGTGAACTGTATTTGAATGGGAAAAAGAATTTGGAATAAGGCTGTCAGGGCTTGTCATGAACATTCTTAAAGGACAGAATATTAAACCCTTGGATTATGAGCCTTTATTAACAGCTCACCTGTAAATCATGATGATTTTATTTTGTATGGAATTCTGCTCACAGCTGGCCTGGCTCCTCCTCCTGGTCAATCTGGGGATTAGCTCTCGAGGCCAACGCCCCGCTCCTTGGTTAGCACACCCTTGTTCTGACTCTCTCTCTCTCTCTCTCGTCTGCATCCCCTCTCTTGCTCCAGGAAGTGCAGCATCTTCTTCTTGACTTAGCTGTCTTGCTAGGTCACTCAGAGCTTCCCCTTCTGGGATACACTCGTTCAAATTCCTTGTCACTCCCACAGTGACCCAGGTAATCTTCCAGTTCACAGCCCTGCTGGTCTATGCCATGCCCTCAGTGGCTGGTAGGGGAACCCGGGCCCACCGTCTACTCTGGATTCCATTCCAGGGACCCTACACCCAGCAGTTCTGGGCTTTCCTCTCCCAGCCCTCACTGCTTCTCTCCTGGACTGCTTTCTATTCTTCTCATTCCCCTCCTTTCTCTGGGTGTCCAAGCTCCAAACCCTCCTCCCTGTTCCTAGGGCATCAGTGCCCTTTCCCAGCCGCAACCCTCATCTGTTGCCAGCTTCATGGCTTTGTAGATCCTGCCAGTTCCTGCACAGCTTAGTCTGCTTTCAATCAGCTCCCTGCTCCTTGGTTCATACTCCAAACCTACCTACCAGGCCATCTTAACACCCCCCCACCACATAGACTCATAGACTCATAGACTTTAAGGTCAGAAGGGACCATTATGATCATCTAGTCTGACCTCCTGCACAATGCAGGCCACAAACTCTCACCCACCCATTCCTGGAATAATCCTCTCACCTATGTCTCAGCTATTGAAGTCCTCAAATCATGGTTTAAAGACTTCAAGATGCAGAGAATCCTCCAGCAAATAACCCGTGCCCCATGCTGCAGAAGAAGGCGAAAAACCTCCAGGGCCTCTGCCGATCTACCCTGGAGGAAAATTCCTTCCCGACCCCAAATATGGCAATCAGCTGAACCCTGAGCATGTGGGCAAGACTCACCAGCCAGACACCCAGGAAAAAGTTCTCTGTAGAACTTCTAACATCCCATCATTGACCATTGGTCCTATTTACCACTGATTGCAATTAATTGACCTTTGACTAAGATCATGTTATCCCATCAAACCATCCCCTCCATAAACTTATCTAGTTTAATCTTGAAGCCAGATAGGTCTTTTGCCCCCACTGCTTCCCTTGGAAGGCTGTTCCAGAACTTCACTCCTCTGATGGTTAGAAACCTTCGTCTAATTTCAAGTCTAAACTTCCTGATAACCAGTTTATATCCATTTGTTCTTGTGTCCACATTGGTACTGAGCTGAAATAATTCCTCTCCCTCCCTGGTATTTATCCCTCAGATATATTTAAAGAGAGCAATCATATCTCCCCTCAACCTTCTTTTGGTTAAGGTAAACGAACCAAGCTCCTTGAGTCTCCTTTCATACGACAGGCATCCTAGTGGCCCTTCTTTGTACCTGTTCCAGTTTGAATTCATCCTTCTTAAACATGGGAGACCAGAACTGCACACAGTATTCCAAATGAGGTCTCACTAATGCCTTGTATAACGGTACTAACACCTCCTTATCTCTGCTAGAAATACCTCGCCTAATGCATCCCAAGACCGCATTAGCTTTTTTCACAGCCACATCACATTGGCGACTCATAGTCATCCTATGATCAACCAGGACTCCGAGGTCCTTCTCCTCTTCCGTTACTTCCAACTGATGTGTCCCCAGCTTATTTAACTAAAATTCTTGTTATTAATCCCTAAATGCATAACCTTACACTTCTCACTATTAAATGTCATCCTGTTACTATTACTCCAGTTTACAAGGTCATCCAGATCTTCCTGTAGGATATCCCGATCCTTTTCTGAATTGGCAATACCTCCCAACTTTGTGTCATCCGCAAACTTTATTAGCACACTCCCACTTTTGGTGCCGAGGTCAGTAATAAATAGATTAAATAAAATTGGTCCCAGAACTGAACCTTGAGGAACTCCACTAGTAACCTCCCTCCAACCTGACAGTTCACCTTTCAGTAAGACCCGCTGTAGTCTCCCCTTTAACCAGTTCCTTATCCACCTCCCAATTTTCATATTGATCCCCATCTTTTCCAATTTAACCAATAATTCCTCATGTGGTACTGTATCACATCAGTCCTACATGAGGTGGTCACCCCATCACAGATTCTCTTATAATATTTGCTCACTCTCACTATAAATTTTATAAAAGTATCTTATAACTGTGGTTAAAATGCTGCATTAAAGCAGTTAAACAGCCTCCTTATTAGCATTAGTGCTGTAGCCACAACACATTATACGTGGCTAATAAATTTATTTTTGTGTGTAATGAAATTGTCATCAAAGCATAGTTAATCTGAACTGAATTAGATTATAATTGGAGCTCTTCTGCTCAAGAAATTAAAATTATTCTTCATTGTTGTAGACTGACAATGCAACATTTATATATATATATATATTTTCTTCTAAGTGGCATCTGTAGCATTAGGGTGAGCTGATCAGCTTCATGTTTCTGAGCACCCTGCGGTATAATGTTACGATGTTTTGGTACATGGTGCTTAATTGTTCTGCTGATAATTCATCAAATTTTCAGCCTGTTCATTAAGATGTGCAAGTACTTAGGGAAACAGTCTTGTACATGAGGGTACTCATTTTTTCTGCATTGCTGGTCACGTGTGCTAGGGTGGGTGATGTCATCTTGGACCCCTGGGATTGGGGGGAAAGATTTGAAATCCTTTCTTACAGTGTTTGAGGCTGTGAGGGGTAAATCAAGAGCCCAGTACTCACCCAAAGTCACCAGGCAAGGGAGAGAATCCTCTTTGGTTGCATCACTCAGGTAACTGCAATAACTTCCACAAGCCCTTATACATCCCACTCATCCCCTCCACTGCGATGTGGAGGACAAGGGGACGCACCCAGGAAACAATCCTCTGGTCTTTCCCCTCCCAGTGCCATCCTCTCATCTCCTGCATGCTTTTGTGCAAAGAGCTTATGCAGGTCCGGGCACTGCACAGGAAGTGCACCCCTGTTACGTATGAACCCCATGGGCTCACTTTGAGGAGGTGACTGGCACTGGAATGAGGCGCATAGGGGATGTCCTCTGCTTTTGTGGTGACCTATTGTGCACGATCTCCTTGTATGACAGCATGGAGAAAGTAGCGGGGGAGGGCAGTGCATGGCCACGCTGGAGAGGGGTCAAAGGATCCGCTCCCTACACTCATCCTCCTGTCATTCTTACTTTGTTTGAGGCAGGGAATCAGTGTAGGGGCCCATGGCGGAGGCTACTTCGGCCATTTGGATTAAGGAGCTTCTGTGATGTAACTCCTATGTGGGGAGGGTTATTTTCTCTGCACGCTTCAGCCCTTTGTGTTATCTGACGGCATTTCAAGCCCCATGTTGTGCAGAACTAGTCTGAGCAGGGCCAGGAACACAGTGCTTAGTACACGTGTGGCTGCCCCGAGGCCTGTCTCCACTACTGCTCCCACCATTGCTATCTCCGGTGGAGCAGACCTGGGGAACACAACCGTGGGAAATGCGGGGCCAAAAGAACTGACTGTTGAAGTCCCTATCTATCCAGAGCATTTATACCATGGCCATCGTGATGGTATTTTAGCATATAGGGAACCTATGTTAGAACCCAGCTAGCAACAATTGTGGGTAGATGCAGTTGCACTGTTACTAGCATAGCTCTGCTCCCAAGATAGATGTAAGCCCCATACAGGAGTGAGGGGCCAAGGAGAAGATCCTTTTCTGCTCCACACACTAAACCAAAATGTATGTGCACCGCATTCTGTGTTAACACTATTCCAATATCCATCTGTTTAAAAAATGCATGGAGAGAGAAATAGTTGGGCAAATCCTCAGCTGGTTTGTAATAGCATAGGTGTATTAAAACTGGAGGAGATACACCAATGTGCACCCACTAAAGACACAGCCCGCTATATCTTCTGTCCCACATTTACTCTGTTGATACTTCTGTGTGCTTATAATCCATGAGAATTTGCAGCACGACAAGCCGCTAGGGTGATTTCCCCTGAAGATGGTATACCAGGACGGGCCCAATCCTGCCGGGAGAGTTGAACACTCTTCATTCTTCTTGCCTTCAGTGGGAGCTGAGAGCATTCGGTGGCTCGCAGGACCAGGTCCACTAGGAATTACCTAACCAGTCGAAATATATTACTGACAACATAGGACCCGCTCCTATTTCTCTTCAGGTTCTTATCCAGCCCTCATCATCACAGCATGTGAGCACCCTCCGGAAATGCATTGAGCTGAGACTAGCACTTGGCACATCTAGGTATCTCTCTCTTCCTTTCCCCGAGGGTAAAACCCAGATGGGAACTTATTTTACCATGAAATATATGGAGTACACACAAAAAACTGTGGTAAAAGAACATTATTAAGGTTGCAAAGTCAAGCATTCAAAAGATGGGAAATGCCAAAATTCAGCTTGCCCGGGCAACCTGAATTTGACCCCCTGTTGCCTATGTAGTCTTTAATCACTGATCACATACTATTTTTATTGAGTGCCAGGAGCCAATGGGAGCTTTGCCATTGATTTGAATGGGTGCAGTATCAAGCCCCGAGTGTTTTCAATTCCCACCGACATCCATGAGAACCAGTCCTGCTCAGCATCTTGTAGCAAGTGCCCAGCACTTCTCAGGATCTGGCCATTATGAGCCAGCCACATAAAGTTGCATGTAATTTTCTGGAAAATATTTTACAATATGATTAAGCACAGCTATTAAATTATTTTCTTCTAAAGAAAATAGTGCTTATTCAGAGGCAGGATTGATTAATAAACCAGGGTTTGTGGGTTTTTTAATAGCTCAGTCTATAGAGGAAAACACAAGGTGATGCAGAGAGGGGGGGCAAACCCCTACCAAAATGAAGGCTCAATCCTTTTTTCCGCTGAAGCCAGTGGCAAAAGTCCCATCGATTTCAGTAGGAGCAGGAGTGAGCCTTGAAAAAATATACCGCACAAGTTCCTACCTATGACCTCACCATCTTCACAGGTTTCTGAGCTACGGTCTGCCCAGGGCTGGAAAGCTCATGAAAATAAGATCCTTGCCTCCCACTCTCCACTGCTTCTTCCCCATCTCTACCCCTTGCTATGGAACTGTGCTGTCCACAGCAGTAACTTCAGTGACTACAAAAATAGTTGCTTTGTATATAAAATATTGAACAAACTTTCTTTAAAACCTTTTGCAAAAACTCAGGCAAAAGCTAGAATGAGAGAGTCTCTAGCAAACCCTATGTAACAGCCTGTGCTAAAGAAAGTGTGGGGGAAGGAATAGGCAGAAGTTGCACTAGATATCACATTGTTGCACACTGCTTACAAGTCAACGTGTTCAATGTTTTGACTGTCCCTCTCTTCAGACCCAAATGTATCTTTGCCCAACTTTCTGCTCATGTTAAATGTTAGCACCAGAAACACCAGGTCTCACATTGGAGAATTAGAAACTGCTGCTGAAATAAATTATTCCTGTGTTGTTTTCACTTCCTTCCTCCTCTGATTTTACAACCCCGATTTGTCCACATCACCTCCCTCATATTTGGTTCAGACCTGGGAGCCAGTACACTCTTTACATTCTTCAGGGTAGGGACTCTCTCTCTCTCTCTCACTGTATGTTCATAAAGTGCCTAGCAAATTGGGGCCATGATCTCAGTTGGCAGCTCGAGGTGTAATATAAATCTATTTAAATACAGCCAAAGGCAAGGTCCTACAATGAGGAACAATGAATGCTACAGGATGTGGGAATCATTTATTCTGAAAAGGGCCCAGGGATCATGGAGAATAACATACAGAGCACGAGATCCCAGTGTCGCTAAGAGGGCTCCTGGGCTTAAATAAACAGAGAAATATTGAGAAGGAGGAAGAAGTTATTAACTCTTCATAAAGTATTGGTGAGACCACTGCTGGAATACTGTATCCCATTCTTGTGTTTCCCCTTGCGAAAGGTTGTTGAGAAGTTGGAAAGCATTCAGGAAAGAGCTACAGGGATGATTCGAGGTCTGGAAAATCTGCCACTCAAGGTCTGGAAAATCTGCCTGACATGGAGAGAGAAAGAACCTCATTCACTTAACGTATTGAGCAGATGGCTAAGAGGTGACTTTCTCTGTAAGAAGATTTCCAACAATGGAGGGCTCTTTAATCCAGTTGTAGAGGTATAACAAGATTCAATGACAGAAAGCTGAATCTAGGGAGGTTCTGGAGATAAGGCAGAAATTTTAAGAGAGAGTGATGAACTCCTGAAACAATTTACAAGGTGTGTGGTAGATTTTCCATCCGTGAAGTCTCTAAATAAAGATCTGTCTTTCTAAAATATATGCCTTAGCTCAACCAGAAGTTATTGGGCTTGATACAGGAATTACCAGATGTTATGCAGCATGTCAGACTAGATGTTCATAAAGGACCCTTCTGGTCTTAAAGGCTATTAATCTATGTAATAGCTTGGTGCCATGTTACATGATGTTCCAGCATAACCACTTGCATACACTACAACAGCTATTCCCAGGGGTGATGATGCTGACACACCTGAGTAAAGTGCTTTGACAGCTGGGTGAAAAGTTCTACATAAGAACTAAGGGTGATTATTATTCTCATGTAATTAGGTAGGGAGATTTCTCCCCATTCTCCACTCCTAGCCTAAGCCTCAGATACTATTCTTATTATTAACCTGTGCTCCCCAAAGAAATCTAGTTCAAAGACCATCCCAGAGCCTGCCTCTCTTGGGCAACCCGTAGGACTCATGGAATTGCTTCAGTAGTAGGGCTGCTGTAATTCCCAGGGACTGAACTATATATCCTTGATGGAGCATGTGGAGGCCAACAGTTCAGAGTGTTGGGAGTGAGTGGAGCACAGGAGGTGAGGAGCACACTTTAATTAACTCTTTTACTTTGTGCAGCTCACGGGAAAAAATAAATCCTAGGAAGTAGTTCTATTTTGGTTAATGAGGATGAACCAGGACGCTTCTGCAGTAGTCAAACTTTCCCCTGCATATGCTGTCCTGCTGAAGAACCAATATCTACAGCCTACTTATGCTGTCCAAGTGATTACAGACAGATCCTAAGTGCCCATGGGAGACGGAGTAATGTAGTGTTTGTTGGAGTGTTCAAGTTCTCAAGTTGGATGTTGCTAAGCAGTAAGAGTACCTTTTTCTGTCATATGGTGGGTTACACTCTGTTTTGCTGGGCATGTGGGATAGCTGTCAGTCATCTGCACTGGAGGTGTATGCAAGTCAGAGGAAGCTATAGCCAGCCACAGAAAGAGAAGAGAGATTCCAGGTGCTAGTAGACCTTAACATTCACTAGAGATTTTCTTAACGGATAAATTTGAGGAAAATGGAACAAATATCTACTGCCTGTGCTAAGGTAACATTTTCAGAAATTACAGAAGTGGGTTTTAGAAGCCACTTTATTCCAGTGTTTAACAAATCCCATATACTTACTCCAGCATTGCATGGTGTAAGTGGCATTTCTGTAGGAACAGTGATTATTTAGGGAGTACAAGCTAACGTGCCATAAACTGGGTGCATTGGAAAGTATAGACTGAATACTGGGAAAGGCTCCCTGCTAACAAGATCAACTAAATGATGGTATAGTCTCCCAGAGAGTATGGTGGGAACTGCATTGCTTGTAGCAAAGAAATGAAGCTCTTGTGGTTAAGATAATGGATTGGGGATCCAGAGTCTTGCATTCAGTTTCTTTCTGCTGCAAACTTCCTGTGGGACCTTGGGCAAGTTCTTTAAGCTGTCTGTGCCTCAGTTCCCTATCTGTAAAATGGGACTAACACTTCCTTTCTCTTACTCTGTGTCTAGTCTATAATAATAAATTAATATCACACCCGTAGAAAATATACTCTAGGAGATAGGCTTGCAGTGGCCAGGGGGGTGGACTAGATAGTAGAAATAGCCCATTAACATTTATCATCCATGGATCTCAAGGCACTTTACAAAAGTGGGTAAGTATCATTATCCCCATTTTACAGATGGGGAAACAAAGGGACTTGCCCAAGGCTACCTAGTGACTCAGCAGCAGCTATGTGAACAGCATTCAGGTCTCTCGATTCCTGGCCCTGTTGCTTGGGTCACACTGCTTCTGAACAGGAGACCTGACCTAATTCCAGTGATGATGCTAAACAGTCTCCTTACAGTGGGCCTAAGCAAGCTGCATAAAATCAATGAATAAGCCTATTTTCCCTGATGCTCACCATTCCTGTGCAATAATTGCTCTGTGCAGACATTTTTTCTGAGCTTGATAAGTATTTTATTTACATGGAAACGTCTCAGCTAACGCCCACAGTAAACATGAGGTGGTAGTCAAAACGCTACCACATCTATTATCGCAGGGAGTGGGCTGAGGAATTTCTGCTTCTGCTATGAACAGGCCTTATTTTATTATCTTTGTTGTATACTCATTATTTGTATTTGGTGAGATGAGCAATCCAGTTTGAGCTGATTGTTACCATTAATTAAGGGTGCCCAGGTCCCAGGGCTTTGCATTTATTTTACTATGTATTTTAATACATTTCATATATTTTAAAATCAAATTGACCATTAAAAATGCTCAAATCACACTTATTGCTAAGGAACGGCGCGTAGCCAGTAAATCCTGAGTCTGGGACAAAGCACAGCACAAGTTGTGTTGTGTGTTAGAGCTCTACCAAATAAATAGGAGTGTGGCAGGCAGCAGTGTTGTGACCTGGGGTTGCAGTGCCACTCGGGTTTGGCTCAGCCAGAAGAGGCTGGGTTGGGGCCTGAATGGCCCCCTAGCCCTGTAACCTGTGGTGCTGTACGTCTATCACCAAGCATTGCCATGGCGACAGTGCAGTCCAACAGAACTGTGGGCAGGGAGCCAAGAGTTCTAGTCCTGTCTCTGCCACCAGCTTTCTGTGAGACCTTAGTCCCAAAGGACTTGCCTGATGTTTCAAGTGACTTTATTTTTTTACGGGGTGGGGGTTCAGTTTTTGGATGTCTGGCTTAAAATTCCTAGTATTTAACCAAAAAAAGCAAGCAACGATCCTTATTGTCATAGCGGCTCAAGCCAGGCACTCAGAAATTGAGGATCGTCAAGACTTTCTCTTGGTGCCTCAGTTCCTCCGTGTTGAAAAAGGGGGAAACCGCACTATCCCCAGTTTTGTAGAATCCTGCAGCAGAAGGGGACTGACGCCTACATTACAGTGCATTAGTACTACACCAGTGGTACAGCACAGGCAGCCTCATATGACCAGTCTGCACGGTAGGGAGGGGGCGTTTAGTGTACTAGCAAGAGTGGCGTAGCCAGGTTTAGAGCACAGGGGGAGCAGCGCTATAAAAAGGCGCCTCCCCGCTCCCCCTGTACTCACCCGGCGGCGCTTTAAAGGGCCCGGGGCTCCAGCCGCTGCGGAGCCCCCGGGCCCTTTAAAGCAACGCCGGAGCTCCGGCAGAGGGGCTCCGGCGGCGCTTTAAAAGGCCCGTGGCTCCCCGCGGCTGCAGGAGCCGCGGGCCTTTTAAAGTGCCCCCCCCCCCCCCGCCAGCCCGGCTCTGGCAGCGGGGCTCGGGGGGGGATTTAAAACGGCCCGCGGGGAGCCGTGGGCCTTTTAAATCCCCGTCCGAGCCCGGCTCCGGCAGCGGGGCTGGGGGGGAGCGCTTTAAAAGGCCTGGGGATCCTGCCACTGCGGGGAGCCGTGGGCCTTTTAAAGCACCCCCCCCCAGCCTGGCTCCGGCAGTGGGGCTGGGGGGTGGGGCGCTTTAAAAGGCCCGCGGCTCCCCGCAGCGGCAGGAGCCCCAGGCCTTTTAAAGCGCCCCCCAGAGCCCAGCTCCGGCAGCGGGGCTCGGGCGGCGCTTTTTAAGGCGCCGCTTCTCCTCACAGGGGGAGCGGCTGCTCCCCCGGCTCCCCCGCTGGCTACGCTACTGACTAGCAAGCACGGTACAGGTGCATGGGCCAGTGGATGGTAACCACTGTTTTAAGCGATCTCTAAAGACTAATAGGAAATTTAAATTGAGACGTTTGAAAGCATAACGGTTTCCTAAATTTGAGAACACCTGCAGGAGGAAGCAGGGCTGCTTAGAAAGCTGCTGCCGCTTTATGATGTATGGAATGTGCCACAGAAGTGCTAAGTATTATTATCATTTATTACTACAGCTGCACAATATCTCAGCCATTCTTTCGTTTACTAAGTCATCTTCTCTCCCCTCTCCTCTCACTGCAGCTGTCACCAGGCTGCAGTTAATTTGCTGGGTGTTTGTTTTTTAGCAGTTTAACACAAAGAAAAAACAATGGGAATCAATTATATTACATGTTACAGGCTGGGAAAGGGGGAATTTGCCAGCAAACTGAAGTTCTTTAACATACAACCCAGTAAGATAATTTGTAAACAAAAGAGAACAAAAACCTATTCCAGAATAAAGTAATGCAGGGTATACGTGTTAGGCAGGAGTTAAAAGTTGGTGTTCTAATGAGATATGGAAAAGATCCATACTAATGAGAAATGACCTTCATAACTCATTCCCAGATCCACGGAGTTTCATTTGTGGAATTTATTTTTTCATATCTCATACTGATCCATCTTTGTTATCACAGTTACAGAGTTATTAATACATCAGATATTCTTGCTGCAATTTTCTTTTCTTTTTTTTTTTACTTCCTGAGAAAATTGCTTTCCTTACAAAAATCAGTGTTTAAAAATTGACTTTATTTTTAATTTCCTAGTATTTTATTGCTATAATTATATCTTAATGCTGCTTTCCACCACTGCAGCACTTTGCTTGCCAGGATCTCAAAGGTGCCTTACAAGTTTGTGTACAGGCTCACACCACGACTGTGAAACTGAGAGGAGTGGTAATACTTAGCTCTTATACAGCGCTTTTCATTCCAGAGCTCTGAAAGCCCCTTTACAAAGGAGGTATCTCTAGCCCAGGTTGGGAAACCAAGGCACAGAGAGAAGTGTCCTGCCCAACCTAGCTTAGTGAATTAGGGATAAAGACAACTGAAACCCAGATCCTCTGACTCTCAGTCCCCTGCGGTAGCCACCATACCAGTTAGAATGAGGTACATCTTAATGTTTGGAGGTTTTATTCAGTTCAGGATCCCTGAGGGCAATGTTTACGTAAAACCTCTGGGTCTGGAAAATTGTGCAGGAAATCTTACAAGATTCCCACTGCATGCTGCTTTCAATTAAAAAACCCATATAATAGGCAAACCATCTTTCTTGAGGGATTTTGGCAGTTCCCCTCCCACCCCTGGCTGGAATCCAGAAGAGTGGTCATGCACATAAGTGAAGAAAAAAAGAAATAAAAATCAAGAAAAGTTTCATTTGATTTCATATACAGAATTTGGTCAGTTCTCATTTGATCTCTTCCAATTTCCCCATCTTTCTCTGCTGCAGGGGAAGAAGTATGGGTAGCTTCCACCCTGCACAGCAGGATGTCCGAATGAGCACAGGGCACTCATGAGTGGGATAGAAAGCAGGGGACCATCTACTGTGCTGGCTCAGTGAATTATGATGACATCTAGCCTTCCGACCACATAGGACACGTGCAGCTGTCTGCAGGGTACAACAGCCAGGGGTTCACCCCTGCTGCCTTTCAAGAGAGCCTTCCTGAGCCAGCCTGACCTGTGTAAGAATAGCAGAGCACTTCACAAACTGCATACAGGGCATCACCGAAATGCAGCCACTGCTGGTTCCCACTCCACCCTTCAGCTACAGCTCAAAGTGAACCTCCCTTCTGAGCTTTAAGCTGAAGTTAACTTTCCCTCCCATTATGTATTTGGTTTTGCACCTCTCTTCATTACATGGTGTGAGGCAGGGCTGTGAGAGGAAGGCTCAAAAGAATCTGGTCCCCCCCATGCCATTTGCAATCCCGGTCTGATTGTGATCCACAACAGAACCCTCCTCATGGAGATTTCCAGCCTCATTTTGCAGGCATGAGGCAACTAAGCACCCAGGTGTGATTCTGATCTCATTTGCACAAGAGTGCAAATGGGCACTCTCAGTGCTGCAAGTAGCAGTGTAGACGAGGCCTAAGCTTCAGTGGAGTTGCTCCTGTTTTAAGTTACTGTGAGAGAACTAGCCCAATGTTTTCAGTACTTGCATCCGACGAAGTGGGTATTCACCCATGAAAGCTTATGCTCCAATACGTCTGTTAGTCTATAAGGTGCCACGGGACTCTTTGTAGCGTCTACAGATCCAGACTAACACGGCTACCCCTCTGATACAAATAGGCAAGAGTTATTCGTTAAAGCGCTGCCAACAGGGCTGTGTAGTCGCGGCTCCAGCTCCGGGAGAGATCTCTCCCAGCGCTGTAATAAAACCACCTCCGTGAGGGGAATAGCTCCCCGCGCTGGTGCACTGTCTACACTGCCACTTTACAGCGCTGAAACTTGCATCGCTCAGGGGAGTGTTTTTTCACACCCCTGAGCGAAGAAAGTTTCAGTGCTGTAAGTGGCAGTGTAGACGAGGCCTAAGCTTCAGTGGAGTTGCTCCTGGTTTAAGTTACTGTGAGAGAACTAGCCCAATGTTTTCAGTACTTGCTAGAACAAGAACATCTTTCACTTACAATCCTCACCACTACTTTCCAGAAAGCTGCCCTTTGTATCAGGAATGGAAACGTGGGTGATCAACTTGTCCCTGGAAACTTTTGCCACCTACATATATCCCAGGTGTGTGAATCTGAGGCCCTATAAACATTGTCAGCATTAGACTCTATCTTGACCTTGCTTTGTTCAAATTCTTCTTTCATTCCTTCACCCATCTCTATTCCCTCATTTATGATTGCCATAAATCCTTGCTCACCAAACTTCAGTATGCCTGAAATGTAGCAGTTCATGTCTCTTCACCTGTGTCTAGGAACAGAGACCTATAGCTCACATCCTCCGACTTTAAACCCTCTGGGACTGGACCTTACTCTTACTATGTATATGTATAGTACCTATCACACTGGGACCCCAGTCTCAGCTGGGGCTTCATGACACTATTAGAATATAAATAATATTTTTAAGGCCTACATTTGCAACCCACTTGTGTCCACAGGATGCTCCTCTTGTCATTGCCTTGAGCTTTCCAGGATAAGTGTCAGACACTCCTGCAACAGCCCAAGGTTGTCAGACTTCAAGGCACACGTAGGGATTTTGGCTGGTCTTTTTCTTTTTTTAATTTGGCTTTTGATTAATTTACTTAGTAAAGTTCTATTTATGCTTTACAGACGCAGTATTTTGTGTGTTGGCACAATGGGTGCTATAGAAATCCCTAAACTGGATTAGATTTGATTGACAGACAGACATCTGGTTCCAAGTCAGTTATCCTGGTGAGATAAATCCTGTTTATAGTGGAGGGAAAGCACTTGCTCGTTAATTGAGAAAAGTAGTTAGGAGAAGGGAGATTATCACATCTCATAAATGGCTCGAATCCTCAAGTGGCAAGATGGTCGTCTGGAAATACATTTAAGTTTATTTTTAGTACCTTGTTACAGTGCTACAGTAATAAAATGCAAAGTACAGGAAGGCAGCAGTTTCAAATGGAGCTTTTAGAGAGAAGAGCTGAAGACTGCTCTTGCAATGTTTCCAAATTCTACCTGCCTGTCCAAACAATACTGTATTAATGTGGAAAACCAGCTTTTTGCTATGAAATATTACCGTTCTATCCAAAATGCTTTTATCCTACACAAATGATGGTTTTAGTCAGCATGGTGAATGGAGAGGGTCTTTGGAAGTTGATTACAAATTAATATGATTATTTACTTGTTTGTATTACAGTAGCACCTAGAGACCCCCACTGAGGTCAGGACCACACTGTGGTAGGCAATGTACCTGCACTTAGTGAGAGACAATGCTTGCCCCAAGGAGATTACAAGCTGCGGAGACATGACAGACAAACAGTGGGGGAAAGTAATTGCTGTGATCTCAGTTTTAGAGGTGAGGCACTGACTTGCCCAAGGTTACCCAGGAAGTCTGCAGCAGAAATTGAGCCCAGGGTTTCCTGGGTTCTAGGCCTAACCATAAGACCAGCTTTCTTCTCTGATTCACAGATGAGGAACAACAAGGTAGGACAGAAAGGGGAAGGGGAAATAACTGGGGTGTTTCAGGATCCCTTCTTTGGGGAAGACGCTGCTTCTCTTGTGCATTCCTGTTGAAGTCAAAGGAAGTTTTGTGGGTATAAAAATGCAGGATCAGACTCCTTGTTGCATGGAGGAGTGTACAAAAGGCTATCTTTGCTGTTGACATGATAATAGGGAATATTCAGCAACAACTCCATATGATTTAAATTTAATTAGGCTTGTGGGTGTAAAAATGACGCATGCAGTGAAATGTAGCAATGTATAAGCTTTGTGATGTTAGAGACCAAACAATTGGTCGGGCAAATCATGAAGGCCTTACATAGTTTTTACTGAGCTCTTATTCCGGCAAACTCCCAGTGACTTCAATGGGTGATTGCTTTTGTAAGAACAAAGTTAAAACTGAAGGACAGATAACCCACAGATCTGTGCCAGTGAACCTCCCTTTACAAGGCGGGTAGAGGATTTTGTGGGGGTGGGGGAAACAGATCAGAAGACAGTTGTAGAATAGGAGACAGGATTTTATCTCGGTAAGTAATGGCAATGATAGCATTGTGAACACGGTATGCAACGGAGCTGGGGGGAAATGGGAGGGAGACAATTCAACTTGTCAAGAAATGTTGTTACTGGCAAAGACGAGATGCACATGCGATCGGAACAGGAGACAAGGAGCCAAATACTACCCTTATTGAAGTCAATAAGAGTTTTGCCATTGATTCTCAATGGGCCCAGGGTTCGGAACTGTTGAGTTTTATTTCCAGCTCTGTCACACTTTGTGTCCTTGGGGTATTTTGAAATCCTTGGGTGAAGGGTAGGTTTGTGCGTGTGTGTGTGTGTGTGCGTGTGGTCTGCTGTGAGCAGAGACAGAGTTGTGGAGAAGGCATCACTGAAAGGTTCTGAACTCCAGAGTAGCTGGCACAGAGGGAACTGCTTTGGCAAATCTAGTGCTTTAAGAAAGTCAGAGTTGGCCAGGATCAGTGCAGAAGCAGCTGTTTTAACACCACAAGGAGAGAGAGAGAGAGAGAACAAATTTAAGTGACTGGCCTCTGGTATGTTCTGATGATGGATCAGCAGTAGGATACAATACAGGCAGGAGGAGAAAAAGGGCTGCAAGACAGGGAAGAGAAATAGTCAAACTGAACTTAAAACAAATATTTTGTCTGCAAATGGTATCTGTTTAATGTATCTCTCTTCATTGTTCATCCACGGATTGCAAGAGATTGGGCCTGATGTACCCAAGAAAAAGCTAACTGCTATGAGGACCTGATCCTCAGCTGGGAATAAATGAGTGAAGTGACATTAAAGTCATTGCAGTTGCATGCTTTTACATCACCTGAAGACTGGCTCATATCACTGGGCTACTAAATGTTTTTGGTTGAGTGAACCTGGAATTTTTGCATCAGAATCAATGGCAGTTCCTGGGAAACCACCTCAGTTGAAACCAGTGAGAGGTTCTTGTGAACTACCCTGGAACCAACAATCTCAGCAGCCTTAATTTTATGGCTTAAATCAGCAATTCTGGTGCAAGCCTGTAGAAGTCCAATTTTTCAATTATTATCAGAACATCTGATTGCTATTTTGAATGGTTGAATTTGGGATAGTTTATAATATTACACAGAAATATGAAACTCAGTATCTTCTGGCACCCAAGATTTATTCCTGGGAACACTCATTAGCCATTTAAACCTTGCAAAGCAGTTATTATAACATACATTAAACTTCATCTTCAGCCTGAGAGAGATGCTGTAAAATCTGCCATGTCCTTGGTACTGATGTGTAACAGACTATTTTGAAACCATCTTGCAGAATAAATAACAAAAGTACAATAGATGCTAGCATTGTTTTGAGGAGCAGAGCAAACATAGCTAGTCCTGTGGTATAGAGTAACGCTACTGCTTTGACAAGGGACGATTTAGGCTGTCAGACATTGTGCACATTGCTGGGAATGTCATATAGCCAAGCGATGTTCAAGCTGCAAGAAGAGGTAATTGCCAACACCTCTGGAATACTGGACCCCCTCTGTGTGCTGCCGAAAGGACCAGCACTGATGTCGGCTTCAAACACATTAACTATTTGCAACAAAGGAGCTGAGAAGCAACCAGTCTGAACGCAGATGGGCAAAAGAGAGAGACAATCATTGAAAGTAGTGGGATAGGATGATTTAATTTTTTAAACAAGTCTTGGATTGTGGATGTTTTATTTCTGAGATCAGGATTGGGAGGTATTTTTGTGTAGTCTAGTTAAACTTCTTATTTTATTACAGGTGTTTATAGCGGGCTTATCGTTGTGCTTTCTGACATTCTTTTTCTGAAGCAGAGCTGGGTCCGAATATCCCTAAGCTATTGGAAAGTTAGGTTCCAGATCCAGCTTTCTGATCAAAGACTTAGGTTCAAACACCACCTGATATTCAGGAAAATCTGAATCTCAGATACTTTCTCGGACCCATCTCTACTCTAAAATCCACAGGCCAAAAATAAGGCTGATTGCTTTATGTTGAGTCTGTCCATGCGTAAATCAATATGAGAATGAGAGTAGCACAAATGTGCCTCTGTTTCTGTCATGCCATCCTTGATAATGTGAGGGACTACCCTTCAAAAGATACCGTCCATGCTCATTCCACCAATGACTGGAATTTCTACAGTGTGTACAAGTTTTTCGGTGATATAGACCCATTCACTGCAATAGGGACTGATCTTTAGCCAAGAAACATTTCAGTTATTGATTTTTTTTAATTAAAAAAAAAAACCCTACAGCATACATGGATGGAGGGCTGTAGATACAAATCTATTTGCATTGTGAAACAACCCATGGCAAAATTGTAGCCCTATAGATACCTATAACATGCTCGTTTCCTGTACAACAAGGCTTCAGATCCATGATATTTCCATGCAAAGAGGCCAAATAATAGTAGCAAAGTGAAAAAGAAACGACAACTCCTTTGAATAGAAATGGGAAGAGGGATGGTTTCATGTTGAAAGCTGGAGAGCAACAGTAAGAAGATTTTTGTTTCTCTGCTGCTCTGGGACACAGCCCTCCTTTGAAGGTCTGCGCAATCCCCAAGCTCTCTGGTGCAGTGGAAGTGAAGGGGGACTTCCACTCATCCTCTCTGGGAAGCTCCACCCTTGGTCCCAAAACAGGAAGTTGTAGGCCCAGTTTGTGTCCCATGTTTTCTGTGCTTCCTTTGTTCAAGGCCCTCTTCACACGTGGCTACATCTGGCTACTAAACCAGGTACAGGCACTTCTAGTCTACCTTTAAAGGGACAGCACACCCTGAGAGTGCTATACTCCCAGTCCCAGAGACCTGGCTGAGCCCAGTTCTTGTAGCATGCATACATTTTCCATTCACCTCTGAAGCACAGACCCACTTAGAAAGCTGGCCGCTCGTTTGGTGGCCAGATTCGACAGCGGCGCGAAGGACAGAACTACCCTCTTCTGTCTAGAAGGGGCTCCACATGAAACCAGGCTGAGTCACTCCTTTGGGGCAGTTCAGGGATGTTTGCACTGCCAGTATCTGTGCATCATTACTTCTGTGACCAGACAGTCTCCAGGGCTGTCAGTCTGGTATGTTTCATTACATTGACTCTCAAAATAAACAAGAAAAATGTATAAACCGACAGCCGAAAAATAACGTAAGCAGCAGAAATGAAAAGTAAGGTAGAGTAGGACACGGCTCGCTTGGGATTTTTTAGTGTTGTGTCAATATTGCTTAAATCTAAATCGCATTAAATTCCTGCGGCATAGATATATTCCATTGCTTCTACAATGTTTATGCTTTATTTGCTGTCAGTTCCCCCCCCCCCTCCTTATATGAAAGTGTTCCTTAGGTTCACGAATTGGTGGAGTCGTCAGAAGTCTCTACATATGAATTTGAGCCAAACCCTAAGGGAGATGAGTGTGGCATTTGTACACCCTATTGACATTTAAAACAAAAGTCAAGCCCTGGAAACATCACGAAATTATGGGTTAGATTCCCTTTCGGTGCCTGCATAAATTAGCAACACTGCCATCCCTGTCATTTAATGCTACGCCTGCATCCGTGTGGAAATTCATATGAACGGCACTGGCCCACCAATGTCACTTGCTGTCAAGGATGAGGAATAATTTCACATGGGCTGACGCTATGTAGTAGGAGCCTCTTCAGGGCTGAGCTTTAAGAGCGACTGTTGCAGACTTTTAAATAAAGGACAAAAAAAACCAATCTTGCCATTGTAAGTGTTTTACAGTGTAGGTGCCATTGATTCATCTAACCTTTCCTGATCACTTGTCAAAACTGATTCCAAAGCTCAAGAATCGGATCTATTATATACCTTATGTTAGGCTTGGGGCCCAATCCTGGACTTCAGGGGCAGCAGGGTGAGATCCTCAGTACAGGATGGATCCCCAAAACTTTCTGATGTTGAGTAGAACCTGACTTTTCTGAGAAGCCCATTGAAATCAGTGCCAGTGGCTTGCACAGCACTATTCAGTGTCAGTATCAGAATCTGCCCCTATGTAAATAGCTATCAAAAAACCTGTTTGCGTTGACCTCTAGAGAGAGTCTGGAACCTGTTTAAACATGGTTTGTTTCAGGTTGACTAGCCTGGATAGTGACATTAGTTTGGGGTTTCCTTTAATGCTGTAGCCTAGATAAGGACCTCAGGATTTTAACGGAATGTTTTGTTTTGTTTTTAAATGGTTCTAAGACACTTTGGCTCCATCTACGTTAGTTGGCCAGATCACCTAGATAGCACTCTTCAGCCATAAATCTCACAGCAGTTTTACCAAGCATCACGCTCCCCGCTTTCCAGGTGAAGAAACTGTGGGCAGGTGTACACTGGAAGCACTACAGTGGCGCAGCTGTGCCACTGGGGTGCGTCCGGTGAAGACACTCTGTGCCAGTGGGAGAACACTCTCCTGTTGGCATCATTACTCCACCTCCACGAGAGGTGAAAGCACATAGCACCTGTGTGTGGACAGCGCTTAAGCCGCTGTAACTTGCATCGCTCGGGGTGTGTCTCTTTCACACCCATGAGTGACGTAAATTAGATCAGCTTAAATGGTAGTGTAGACCTGGTAGTGTCACAAAGAAGTTCAAGTGATTTGGCCACCAGCTTCTCAGTGGCAGAGCTATTAATAGGATGCAGGCCTCCAAACTCTAGGCCTGGAGGGTTATCCACTGGGCGGCAATACTCCGGCGCTGTTAGAAACCAGGTGATCTGGAACAGATTTCAACAGAACTACCTGACTTGGCATGAGCCCCATTGTGGCTGGGTCCAAAGACAGAATATGACTTTGCACCCCTAAAGCAGAAGGTCAGAATGGGCACCTTCTCAAAAGGTGACTGACATATGTTATATTCTTTCAATTCAATTCATGAACCTGTCTGAGTGAGGATACTAATAATTCCCACCTGATTCTGTCTCTGCACTGATTTCTTACAAACCATCACAAATGTGGTTACAGGACAGAGCACAAAGAAATGCATTTGAAAGGGCCTGATCCTTGGAGGTGCTGCACTCTCAGGAACTCAGGGCACTCTGTGTCTTGCCAAATCAAGCCCAGGATCAAAGAGCTGTGAAAAAGCCCTTTTAGCTGTATTATTTCTTACAATGGTGAACAGTCTATATTACTCATATTCAAACTCTGCGCAGCTCTTCTTACAAAAAAAAATTCTACTGCAGAAGACCGCAGGTAGAAATGTGCTGTGGTAACAGTATTGTACGCTAATATAGGTGTTTACCTGAGGTTATCAAAACACTTTGCAAAGGCGGGGTGGGGAAGAAGGCGTAATGATACTTACCCTCCTCTTACAGACGAGGGAAAAGGAGGCACAGGAGTTAAGTGACTTCACCAAGGTCTTGCAGAGTCAGTTTGCTGTTCTCAGCTCTAGGCAATGCTGCTTCCCTGGTCCTGGGGAGAGACAGGTCACACAAGTTACTGTAGAGCCCGGGCAGGATGTCTGCTGGGCCTTAACGGACACAGACAGAAATAGCACACGCTTGCTGCTAAGCATATGCCATATTATTTTGGGCTGTAATTCTATAAAGCATATCCAATTTTTTCAAATCAGCTTACAGAAGGAATAGCACCTTTGGAAACGAGATTAAGGTCACTGCTTCATCCCCAATCAACCTCACAGTCTCCTTCGTTCCATGGAGGCATGAAGGACTCACGATAGTGCTACCAAACATGGCAGTCTCCAAAAAGTTGCACGGTTGTTTCGCTCACTGTCTCTGGTGTCCCCTCCTAGGCAGGGCTGTGGTTTCAGAAAAGTTCTTTTGTGGAGACGTTGTCTAAACATCCCCTCTTCCACCTCCCTGCTGAGGCCGCAGCTGTTCATGGTGAAGCTAGGGGCTGGTCCCACCTGGAAGAGGGTGGGGAGGCCGATCCTATCCCAGGGAATAGAGGGGGTGGTAGGCCAGTGTGTGTGGAGGGTGTCTGACCAATGACTAACCTGGAGCAGGAATCAGGGTCCAGCTCACTCTGTGCTCAGCACAGGCTGACACTGCTGCTTCCCATCCAGACGGTAGGGTAAGAGGGGGAGGAACTGATAACATGGCAATTAGCAGCCCCAGCCTGGCCTGGGCTCCTTCCACCTACTGAGTATGTCTCCACAGCAGCTGGGAATGAACCTCCCAGTGCAGGTAGACAGCCTAGCACTAGCTAGTGTGGATGTAGCAGCATCCACACTACTTGGGCTAGACACCTGAGCATGGACTCAAGGGGGAGGGTGGGTCTGAAATTGAGCAGCTAGCCCAACCTACTGACAGGGCCACACTGTCCACACTACTAATTTTAGTGTGCTAGCTTGAGCCAAGCTAGCATAAGTCTGTCTACGTGGGCCGGGAGACACACTCCCAGCTTCAATGTAGATGTACCCACAAGCAACCCCTGCAGGCCCAGGGGAGACACCACACTGAGGGCTGGCAAGGAGCTATGAAAAGTCTGGTGGCGGCGGGGAGGAGACCAAGGGCTGCGTGGGCAGCTGCTCCCCCACCAAATAACAAATGATGTCCCTGGTCCCAGGCCCCTGCTTATTGCAAACAATAAGGCGAGTTTCCCTAACACTGAAAGCAAAGTGCTTTTCTTTGCATTCCCGTTGCAAGGAAAATCAACATCCAACCTAGTTTGCCTTTGGATTTTACAGGTGCATGATCAATGTAGTCCTGGTAAAACAGGAGTGACAAACTCACTGGGACGCAGGAAGGCAGCAGTTTTACAGGTCACATTTGCAGCATTACCGCCTGACGGCAGGGATGTGTAATCCTTATTGCCAGATGAATGAATTCAGTGGGAAATAATCAGGGATTTCAGATGTATACCAAATGCCATTGCAAATCAAGCATCTGTCCTATGGTCAGTTTGCTCTAAGTCCTCTGCTTGTTTTTCCTTGCTTGAACTTAAGGGAATTCTGGTTTTCAATCAGGCAGCAAGAGGAAAATCTGTTCTTTTCTGCTCCCTCAGAGACCAATGTACAAAGCTCTTTACAGCAAAAAGAGCACTGCCATTAGGAGCCATCACCGATTTTACACAATCCATGCTTACTTGGCAATTTTACAATTACATTTCTCTATTTCTTCCATGCCACTTACATACAAGTTGTAACGGGCCAAATTCAGGCCCGGTGTAACACAGCTGATTTCAGTAGAGTTATGCCAGGCTTGAATTTGGCCATTATTGTCAAAAGATGACCCAGTGGGCCACATTTTTCTAAAGCATGGGCTTCTCTTTTGCCAGTGCAATTTGTGCCTATAGCTGAAATGCAAGTGCAAATCAGATAGATAGAAGTGGCAGTAGCTGGATTTGCCAATGCAATTAATTTTGCAGGTGCAAATTTAGTGAGTGCAAATTTTGCCTGCAAGAAGGAAGAAGAAATGTC
Source organism: Chelydra serpentina (assembly GCA_037349315.1). Classification (NCBI taxonomy): domain Eukaryota; kingdom Metazoa; phylum Chordata; order Testudines; family Chelydridae; genus Chelydra; species Chelydra serpentina. The sequence continues at coordinate 17,932,597 of JBAIAC010000004.1, read as the reverse complement.
ACAAAGAGGACAAGAAAATAGGTTAGATCATTCTATTCCCTCCTCCACCTCCCTTTTCATTATAACACGTCTCTGCAGTGTTTCACTGATGGTGGGTTTAAGATTAAAACTTTCATGCTGAGGGTAGGGCAGGCCTTGTTCTGTGGTGGTCTTTCTGGCTGGGTAAACGTGATATGGGAACAACATGGAAATCTATTCTCTGGACTAGCACAGGTATGTAGTGGAGACAACATAGTTCAGTCTTCAGCCGATGATAACATAAACAGTCATCCTGTACAAAACCAGGTGGTTCTGGGGAACGAGGTGGATGTATAAAAGAGCTGGGATTAAAACATAATCTGGTGTTTGTCATCCAGTGACTAAAATCTTTGAAAACCCCAACTCTTGTCTTCTAGCTCTGCAATGAACTAGAAAATCTGCATGCACTTGTCAGCGAACGCTCTTCTGACTCCTGAGGAATTTTTTATAAAGACTAGTGTATTTGTGAGACAGCGGTACTAAGTGAGGGCCTGGGAGCCCCTTCCTGCAGGAAAACTCATCAGAGGCAGATTGTAACGGGGTTGCACTCACCTCTTGCAAGCGCCCCCTGGCCAAGTGAATGTGCCTGCACTCACTCTCTCTGTGGTGTGTCTTGGGTGACTCATCCCTCTGGCCGAGAGTGGCAGGGCCACAAGGTCTCCAGCAGGGGCCTCAGGGCCTAGTCCACCTCATCAGACGGATGAAGAAGAGGAAATTGCGAGGAGTCTTGGGGAAGGATTTGCTAGGGAATCCATGGGAGGCCTGGGTCAGTCACATGGAGGTGCTGTCTCCCCTTACAAGCTCTGGGTTACCAGTGCTTCCCCACTTCCTGGCATCGTAGGTCCAATGTAACTGGACTGACAGGGCTTCTGGTGGCAGCCCATGGAACCTTTTTATATGGTTGTCCACCTAGTGGATATGAGCCCTGGGAAAGCAGCACAGGCCCAGATTTCCTTCCTGAGCTCTGCAAGGTTTGTGGGCGGGTGGTGAGCATCTCCTCACTACAACCCTCACCCCACTCACTTCTCCCCTGGCCTGCCCCCTCCCTACTCTCCAGTCTCTGGAGCCAGGGAAATCCCACCACAGGGCCTGAAGGGAACACTACCATGAAGGACGATGAGGTCCCTTTTCTCAAAGGAGACAGAAAGCCTCATGCAGAGGGTCCACCTTGTGCAGTGATCTTGTGCGGGATTGGGCACTGCATTTGTAAATATATAGAGGATTAAGCAGCAACTCAGGTTTCTTGTGGGGTGCTGCAACAAAATGGAGAGGAAGTATGGCCCAGTGGCTAGGGGCTGTTGTGACAATTGGGACTATAAATGTATCCGAATTGTGAGCTCAACTGTGAAAAGAATGTGAAAGTAAACAAAATGTCACCATAACCTATAAGAACAAGTATTGATGGGAAAAGGTACGAGAGGCAGACAGAGAGATTAGATTACTCCAGACAAAAAGGCCACATTGATATAATTCAAGGACTATGTTGAGATCATGCTTGGAAAACAAGATGTGGAATCAGAAATTAATGAACCAAAATCGATGTGTCGGATATTAGACCTAATTGGTGGACAAAATAATGAGGGCATCAGCTATTCCAGTTACCATTCCCTGGGTGGGTCCTTAAAGAAAGGCATTGAGGGGAAAAAGTGAAAGAACAGGTAGAGGCTATTGGAGAGAGCTTCGCTATCATGGCTGCCACCCTCACCACCTCCTGGGACATCAGATCTTCATCCTAATTTTGAGATATCCTGACCAGACTGAACCAGTGAAAGGGACCCAGATGACATCACCACAGAGTCAAAAACCTGGGTTCAATTCCCAGCTCCATCACCTTGGGCAAGTCTCTTTGTGCCTCAGTTCCCCATCTATAAAATGGGAATAATAATAATCCTCCCAGGGGTGTTGTGAAAATAAATACAACAAAAGATTGTGAGGTGCTCAGATGCTATGGTAACGGAGGCCACATCAGCTCCTTAGATAGAAAATAATCAGTTTACATCTGGACAGTATCATTTTAGTATCTTTGGTTGGACAAGATAAATTAAATGAGGGGTCAGGTGGAGAAAGAACGGCAGTGTCTCAACCCCTATGTAATCTAACCCTATATGTCAGTAATTCTATTGAATCACTGAATGATAGTTCTCTTATTCCATGTAGGATAATTGGTGGGGGAAGGAAAGAGTGCTTCAGAGCAGAGTCTTCTGCTCTCGGTTCGTTCCTTCTTTCCACCACTTAACCCATTGCCTTAGGCCTTGTCTGATCTTGCAAGCTGTGGAGGGCTGAACCTGATCTGTTCACGGTTGGTGGGTATGAGAAAGACAAACCAAAGATGCTGCAGAGCGTGTTAATGGTGATTCAGTGAAGGACACTTGTTATCTTTTGTGTCTGGATTGAGCCTATGGAACAGCATGGCATAGGGGGTACTTTGCTTCTGGAGCATGCACCCTTTGAGATGAGATATAAAACTATGTTCATTAAAGATATCATTGCCCTTCTTGTAAATATTATTAACCTGAGCCCTGGTGCTTCAATAAATTTGAAATTTTCCAGCCTAAATTCTCTCTGCTGTATCAATTGGATACTGTATTCTTCCCCAGTTTCCGCTGAAAATTATTTGTTCGTGTTTCGGTGCACGATTAAACAGCTGCTGTGTTCTACCCCTCCAGCAGCTGCATTTCAGTGGGGAGGGGGCAATTTTGGTATGTCTGGTTTGTGGTTGAAGTTTTTACATAAGTGAAAGATATTGTCACAATCCATGGCCACGTCACCATGATTTTTGCTACCCTGTACCACACAGCCACTTGGGATTTCAGTCACAGCAGGGATAGAATCTCTGACCACTTGAACAAAAGGACAGCCTCTATTAACTAAAACAACGAGGGTGCCACAAAGACTCCTTGTTGTTTTTGCTGATACAGACTTAACACGGCTACCCCTCTGAAACCTGCCTCCGTTAACTGTTAACTGTTAACCTGCCTCCGTTAACTGTTAACACAGAGGTGAGCAGTTCTGATTCCCTCCAGTAGAGGGCCGTGGCATGCATGTGCACTAGCCGGTTTATGAAGTAAATACTGTTTTATGTCAGTATTTACTATTAGCATAGAGTGCAGTAGGGAGAGAAGAGAACTTGGCACTCTTTTCAGGACTGAACAACATCATCAGCTCTTGTTGTATTTTGCAGAGTTGAAATTTCTCCAGCCGGCACGGGGGCCTATTTTAATCCCTTTTATTTCTTTGCTAAAAGCCTGCAACAATAGTAACCTCCAGCAGCCTGGGGCCAAGAAATGAGCATCTCAAAGCTGACCCCTGAAAGAGGGCCTCCTGCAAAGCTACTGAAGTAGCTAGTGGGCTGTCATTAAGCATTGCAAAATGCTTGTGCCACTTGCAGTTTTAAATGTAGTGTCTTAACACTATATCCTAGACCCAACTTTTAAACTAGTCTTTCCTTGACACTCACAGGGGTGGATTTGAGGGGGATACACAGTAAACATCTTGGCATGGGAGTTTGTTTTTAGAAACAGGCCTGAGCAATAATAGGAATTCCTACAGCAAAAGAAAACTGTATTCATGCACTCACACACATTCAAACTTATACATGTGCATCTCCCCACAGGCCTCCCTGTTATAAGATGGTTGTCTTTCACACACACACCCTCCCTGCCAAAACTCAGTCAGCCTCTCTCTCACATACATGTCTCCCCATCACAAGATCTGTCTCTCTCCAACATGTACCCTCACACTAGGGTGTCCTGATTTTACAGGGACAGTCCCAATATTTGGGCCTTTTTCTTATATAGGTGCCAATTACCCCCCACCCCCGTTCCGATTTTTCACAGTTGCTATCTGGTCAAACTACCTCACACACAGATGAAGAAAAGTGTGTCCATATCCCGTGTTCAGAGAATCCCCAGTTGATTTCAATGCTTTACCATTTTAAAGTGTATTTCACTTTTCCCTTAGCCTCTGCCCCTCTGCCCATAGAAAGGCTGGAATTCCATTGGAGATTAACCTCTAGGGAAGATTATGTCCCTATCTCACACATCCTCAAGCTACCTTCCTACCTGTTTTCAAAGCAACCAGATGACTGTGTGTCCCCCTCCCTCACCCTTACCCCTCAGATCTGTCACCGCAGGAAGGCAACTTTTTGCCTCAAGCTTCCAGTCTTTTGATTAATGGATTTTCCACGTTGAGCTACAGTATGTGGGTAACAAGAAGATCTTATTAAAATGAAATCAGGTAGCAAAAGGACTGTCAGATCAGTAAAACTAGAATCATATACAGTCCCTGTCCTTCCTTCCCAGCATTCCTTCTTGCCCTCTAACAGAATGGGGAAAAAACAAAACAAACAAACCAACGATCAATACCAGCACTAGCAATGCAGAGACTTTTATATATAGGAAATTAATCATTACCACTAAAGACACAGTCTCTCTTTTAATGAACAGGCTGCTGCAATATCATTGCAACAACTAGCAACCCACATGTTCTATTACAACAGGTTGAGCGAGTGCATGTTCCCCTGTGCCATAGTTAAAAAAAAAAAAAAAATCAAATGCCTAAACCTGAGGCTCCTTCATTTCACATGCAGTGATCTACCCTAGCACAGGCTTTTTGCTTTAGCTTTCCTTGCAGAGGAGAGCTAGTGATGGCTTATTTACCTACCTACTTGTCTTTAAACTATGTGGCTTTTATTTGAATAAATTAAATCAGCTGTTTCAAGGGATGCCTTTGCCCTCCTGAGTCTGGATAGAATTCTCAAATTAATTTTTGCTTAAAACCCATATTTTAAGTTTTCAGCCAAATATCTACAGTCTGCAGGATGAATTTCTATTAAAGGACCTTGAAGAAAAGGGAGCCTATGGGTAAGCAGAAACATCATAATGTCTGGATAGTGCTCCTATTTTGTAGCTTTTATAAGTTATCTGTAATAGAATGAGAGGAAAATGATAGGTTGCTTGAATAGAGAAATTTGGTTTGGTCTGTAAATATTGGGTCAGATCCTGCGCTGTATTGGTGCAGGTCCATTGATATTAATTATATTTATTTTTTGTCTCTCCTACGATAGCCTTAACATAGAGATATTTATCTTGTTTTTCATAAACTTAAAGGGACAGATTCTGATGTCAGTGACACCGGTGAACATCCCAGAGTGACTTTAATGGAGCTATGCTGGATATACACCAGTGCCACTGGTTTAAGAATTTGGCCTTCACACTTATTTCAAAAGAAATCTAGTAAGTGTCAGCCGCAACCGGTTTGTTCAACAAACTACAGCAAAAACTAAAAATGTTTTTTGCACAAAGATGGCTAGTGCCTTCCAGGCAGGTGGTCAGCAGCAGCAACACTTCAATCCTCAGCCCATGTAAATTTGTTGAGGTTGATGGTGCTTTGCTGAATTTTATACCCACTGAGAATTTGGCCCCTGGCATGGAAGTTATAGAGCAGATTTTTTTTATTATATCCTTTTGGGAACAATATTTTGTCAGGAGATAAAAGAGAATGTTTTGCTTTTAAAAATTGTGGAAAATCAATGCAGTTCCTAAGAATTTACCTGGGTTAATGTCTTTCTTTTCTTCTGTAAATTCTAGAAAGCTTTAAAGAAGATCTCTGTACCAACCCTTTGGAACATAACATGTTGTAAATGTGGCATACTTTTAGATCAAGACTATGTTATTTTATGCATCTTAGCTTTTTTTCTGTAGCGCCCATTCCCATAGAATCCAAGCACATATTGTTTCAGAACCTTTGCACATTGAGAAATATAAGGAGTGCTGATTATAAGAAACATTGCCCATGGTCTAGGGTTGCCTGGTGTCTGGTTTTCGACCGGAATGCCCGGTCATAAAGGGACCCCGGCGGCTCCGGTCAGTACTGCTGACCGGGCTGTTAAAAGTCCGGTTGGCGCAGGGCTGGCAGCCCACCTCATTTGCCACAGTTATTATTTAATCATCGGCAGAAGTACTTACTTGTTTGAATCCCATCAGTGTGCTCAGCAGTGTTCAAGACACAGAAACAGACATGATCCCTGGCTGAGGAGCCATAAGGGCCCCATTCTGTAAATGCAGTGCAATGTTCGCTATTGTCAGTAGCTAACTAGGCTCCTCATGGTGGCAAGCACTATGCTCCGTAGTGTTTGCAGACCGGGCCCAAAATTAAGATCCAAGTGCCTCACTGCAATCTCTGTTATTCTGATATAAATCTGAGATAACTGTTAAAATTAAGTATCAGAGGGGTAGCCGTGTTAGTCTGGATCTGTAGAAGTGACAAAGGGTCCTGTGGCACCTTATAGACTAACAGAGGTATTGGAGCATAAGCTTTCGTGGGTGAATACCCACTTCTTTGGATGTTTATGCTCCAATACCTCTGTTAGTCTATAAGGTGCCACAGGACCCTTTGTCGCTGTTAAAATTAAGGGATTTACCCCAGATTTTACCCATGTAAATGAGAACAGAATTTGGGCCTAAATGGGATGGATATTATTAATTATTCTTATTTATTATTTATTTTATTTATTATTATTTCTGTGTAAACAAAACACCATAGACCGTGATGGAACTGTCATTTTTATCTCACTTTGTAATGCCTCAAATCCCATAATCTAATTGTTACACAGCCTTGCTCAGGAGAATGGCTCAAATATTAGCTTAAGGTTGTAATAACAATTAGCACTGCAGAAGCTTAAGCTATCTGGGTAAATCACAGGGTTTGCTTACCCAAAGGGGGCACCTTTTAATGTTATGTTAGAAAATTTTGAATTGTATTGATTTCCTCTCCTGGAGATATCTTTTGCATATTCATATATTGTGAGCTTTTATGCTTTTTTTGTATTTTAAGATGTGGACAAGGGTATGTTAAACACAACATGAGTTCACTGGGCTCCAGAAAACTGATCATTGGGAATCAAGCATTTAGGGAGGCAGGAGGTAGTACCAAATAACACAGAAGTATTTGAGTTGCTGGACCGGGTGGACTCTGAGCATAGGGCTTAGCGAGGGACCAAGGATCTGAGTGTCCAATGCCTGCCTACCAGGGGTAATAGAGTAACTCCTCACTTATCCTTGTCCCAGTTAACATTGTTTCGTTGTTACGTTGCTGATCAGTTAGGGAACATGCTCGTTTAATGCTCCCTTATAACATTGTTTGGCAGCCGCCTGCTTTGTCCACTGCTTGCAGAAAGAGCAGCCCCGTTGGAGCTAGCTGGTGGGGGCTTGGAACCAGGGTGGACTGGCAGCCCCTCTATCAGTTACCCGCTCCCCTAAGTTCCCTGTGCAGCAGCCTCCCAGCAGGCTACCAATTGCCGGCAGTTCAGCTGTCCCTCCCTCCACTGCCATGTGCTGCTCCTGCCCTCTGCCTCGGAGCTGCTCCCGGGAGCCTCCTGATTGCTGTGCAGGGGAGGGAGGCAAGAGGGGTGCTAATCTCAGGGTGTCCCCCTCCCCATTGCTCCTGCCCCCTGCTTACCCCACCTCTATAGAGCAGGGGGGAGACACGATAGGGCTCAGGAGGGAGGGAGCTTGCTGGCAGCAGGGGCTGTCTCAACTTACTTATCTGCTTAAAAAGGCAATGTACTTAGAGTGGTGTCAGCGTACTTAAAGGGGCAATGAGCATCTCTCTCTCTCTCTCACACACACACACACACACACACACACACACACACACAGATGAGAGTCTCTGTCTTTGTCTGCCATTCTGTCTCCTCTCCCTCCTTTTGTGCTGCCTTGTAGAGTGTGAGGGTACATTAACAACAATGTGTTAACCCTTGAGGGCTCTGCTGTTCTAGTTCATCATTTATCAGTAAGGCATTCCCTGGGAAATATCCCACCCTCTGACTCCTCCACCTCAACCAAGCTTCACAATCATAATTGCTGTGTACAGTATTAAATTGCTTGTTTAAAACTTATACTGTGTGTGTATCTGTGTATATATGTGTATATATATATATATATGTATGTGTGTATATCTATCTATCTATCTATCTATCTATCTATCTATATCTCTGTATGTGTGTGTATATATATATATATATATAAAAATAGGGGTCAGCAACCTACGTGCACGCGTGCCAATTTTTGATGGCACGTGGTGGGCTGATCTCATTTACACTGATTTGTATCAGGAGTAAAGTCAATTGACGTGAGATCAGGCCCTATACATCACTAAAAAGAAAATTAACAAACCTCAGTCAACCTACATTCCTGATTTAATGGTTTGAAGAGCAATAGATGAAATAGTGAGTTTAAAATCCTGTTTGATGTTCTGTTTACTTGTTCTCTTAATGCTTGTTTATGAATGTTGTCTGCAGTGCTAGACTCAGCCTTAAAAGGGAGAGAATAAAAGATTCCATAGTGTAATGTCGCTCATTGCATTTTGAAATAGATGGCATTGGTTGCGTTATTATTTGGATTGGTAGGCTATCTACAAACACCCATCCCATGCAAGATGTGCATTTATAAAATAAGGAGCACACCTAATATTATTCAGCACAGTACAAAACATGCAGGGATGTTACTGTAGCATTCAGGGTAACGTTCACTCTGTATTTCCCAGTAACCTGATGCTTCCTCAACATCCCGAGCATAGTAACCAGTCTTTTCTAACTTCTCTTTAGATCTCACCAATTGGCAATGTTGCTCTTGCAAAGCAGTGCTTCAGTTTTCCACCCCTATTGACATAAGTGTAGCCTCTGATGTCTAAAGGGTACTCATGAATATCAGCAGGGCCGGCTCCAGCTTTTCGGCTGCCCCAAGCAAAAAAAATAAAATAAAATAAAATGGCTGCCGCCGAACTGCTGAAGCAAAAAACAAAAAATGCCGCCGCTGAACTGCCAAAGCAAAAAAAAAAAAAACCGGCCACCCCAGAATCCCCAGACTGCCGCCCTTTAAGGCACATGCTTTGCCATTTGGTGCCTGGAGCCAGCCCTGAATATAAGGATTTGCATGATCAGATTCTTCTATTTTTGACTTTCAAGAGATTGCAAGAAACGTACTTATGTGGGATAGCATTCAAACTAAACTTATTTTACCTAAAAGTATATTAAAGTCCTTTCAAAACTCCATTGGGTAACAATTCTAGAGGAAGAATGTGTCTTTTCATGAAAACTCAGATCTGATCCTACAAATGCCTAGTTAGGTGACTAATTTCAATTAGATGTTCACATGTATATGGGCAGATGTGAGTAAAGGTTGACAGGATTGGACTCTGTTCTTTCTGTGATATCATAATGAAAAAGGACCTACTTCGACTTCAGGCAATCCTATTGACTTCCCTGTTTGTTTCAAATTACAATGAGCGACCTTGCACATTGGAAAATGTTATTCTTCCTCATTTACACTGAGCCCGCCAGCCCAGACAACGTGCTCCCACTTATGCTGGTATACAACTGGAATAAAACCACTGACTTTATCAGACCTACTGCAGCATAACTGAGAGCTGAATTTGGCCTGTTATCTATAAATTACAGTGAAGCATAAGTCAAGGAGGAGTACGTCTGCAAGCTGTGTTTTTAACTCCATTGGGTGGTTTGAATTTCCTTCAGCACTGGTTTAAGGTTTATATACACAGGGATATGTATCTAATGTCCTTGACATTGTATCAGGTCTTTTATATCTATCTGCTTTAGGTTCTCATGGACCTCATTACTATAGCATGTAGGCACCTCACAATCTTTTACATTAAGGAAGTGCTATTATCCCTCTTGTACAGGTAGGGAACTGAGGCACAGGGAGACTCAGTGGGTTGGCCAAGGTCACACAGGAAGTTTGTGGCAGAGCTGAGAACTGAATCTGAATCTCCAGAGTCCCAGGCTAGCACCCTAACGGCCATCCAGACTCGGACCAGTGTAACTTAGGAGCAGAAGTTAGCCTGGTGTCGCTCTCCTCTGTAAAATGGAGATCATAATATCTACCTAAAATTGAGTATTTTGAAGATAAATTGGTTAATATTAATAATAAGTGCACTGGAAATGTCAAGCATTATATAAATGCTACATTTTTATGGGCAGTAGTATTTATTAATGACACACAAGGTATATATTTCAGCTTATTCTTCCTTATCAGTATTGGATTTCTCAGGAAACTAAGATAATCTATCTGGAGAACACACAGGAAACATACATCATAGAAATGCAGGGCTGAAAGGGACCTGGAGAGGCCATTTAGTCCAGCCCCCTGGGCTGAAGCAGGACCAATGCATATATTAGAACAGGGGTTCTCAATCTTTTTCTTTCTGAGGCCCCTCCAACATGCTATAGAAACTCCACGGCCTAACTGTGCCACAACTGTTTTTTCTGCATATAAAAGCCAGGGCAGGCATTAGGGGATAACAAGCAAGGCAATTGCCCAGGGCCCCATTCCACAGGGTGCATCACGAAGCTAAGTTGCTCAAGCTTCGGCTTTAGCCCCAGCTTGGTGGGGCTTTGGGCCCCGGGCTGCGGTCCTGCACAGAAGGGCTTTGGCTTTCTGCCCTGGGCCCTAGCAAGTCTAACATCAAGCATGCTTCACGGGCCCCCTGAAACCTGCTCACGGCCCCTAGTTGAGAGCCTGTATTAGAAGATGCTATTTAAGGGGAAGAGCCAAGGCTCTGCCTATTACCGTCTCCCCAGTTCAGGATGGGGAGTAGTAACTCAGTGGCACAACGCTTCCTCCTTCCCCTGCAGGGACTGGTGATGTAGGTAGCCCATGCAGCAGGAGTTTCTGATGCCCTTTACTCCCTTGAGTGGGCTTTCAGCCAGGCTCAGGACTGAGGACTGAGCCCAGAGAGATTAGAAAGCGATGCAAGAAGTGTGTGTCAGTGTCAGTAATTGAATCCAGATCTTCTCTGGCCTAGCCCAGTGCCTTAACCACAAGCCCATCTTTCCTCTCTTCAATCAGATAACGATGTGCTTGCTTTGTCACCTCAGAGGTCGTTAGTAAGTTCATGTTTGTTAAAGCACTGTGAGATGCTTGGCTGAAAGGTGTTTGTTATAGAAGTGCAAAGTATGATTCGTAATTCTCTCTCTCAGATGCTATCCTTTAAAAGAAGGAATGTCCCCAATTCAGATCTATTCTTCTGATAATACTGAGACTGTTCTGAGGAGAAATAGTTGTTTCCTTCCCATGGCATGTGAATTGATGTATGTTATACAATGTTAACTGAGCCAGATTCTGTTTTCTGCAAGCATAATTCTGGAGTAACTCATTTAAAATTAGCAGAGCTAGGTATCGTTATCTAAGAACTAGATGATATTACACTAGTGTATAAGACGCCAGAATTTGTCCCAGTGAGCGAAAATCTCCTTTGCAACGAGAGTGTGCTCTAAATGGGAGGGGAAATTGGCCTAACGTTTTATTTGACTGCAAATATTGTCTGATAAGCTACATATTCCATTATAATTTAACAGCGATTGCAACTCTCATGGCTTTTCTAAATAGATTCTTGTACTGCACCTATTAGCATGGTAGCCAAGTGCCTTTATTAAAAAGATTCTGTATCAAGCTATCTTTATTCATGATTCTGAGCCTGAAATCATTATTAAAAATAAAAACATGTTGATGATCTATTCTGTCCATTTTGTACAGTGAGGTGAGTAAAATCAATTGGATGTCATGTATTGGTACAGTAAGAGTAATTATAGTTTGGAGACTGTTTCAATGTGCTTATGGCTAGTTACACAGGGAATATCCTCTAAATTAGAGTTGTTGAAGGCTGTTCTGTCATATCTCATGGATTTCTTTTAAAAAAAGGTATTCTAAGTTTTCAGAGAGGAAAATATATAAGTAGAGAGGAGAAATTTGATCCTCTGGGCAATTTATACTCCTTTTGACATGATCCTCATCTTCCTTATGAAAATCTTCCTGCTCTTTAAGTAAGAAATGAGTAGGGTTTCTGGAGACAAAAGACCCCTGGTTCCACGTAAATTAAAATGAGAGAATCACTCTCTCATTTTAAGTTGGCCCCATATGGTCTGTGAAACATGTTTATACAATACCCAACCACTTTATTTGTAGAGTGAGCTCCTTTCATGCAAACTGCTTTGCAAAATGCTTTCTGTAGTTTAAAACAATACATTTACAGAGTTAAATTATAAATAATTCAGCGGGAAAGAGAAAATAATAGGCCCAGGCGAGGGAGAATAGAGACCTATACACTTACAGGACCTTACATCTAATTGCCTATAAATAATTATCTTGTACATATTACCAGTAAGAGTGCATGGTCCCTGACAGAATTATAGAACTGGATATCAGCTGTAGGGCTCAGCTACTATTTGTAAATGGTTTTAACGGTGCTCTTGATTTTACTGTGCTTACCGTATATAGTTTTGTTTTATTGGCACTGTACTGTAAGCATATTCTGTGATACACGAATAAAAAGGTTTGCAAAAGCATGTGGGCCAAATCCTGTGATCCTTACCAAGGCAAAACTCCAGCTGACTTCAGTAGGAGCTTTGCCTAGGTAAGGATTAAGGGCCTGCTTCTATCTTCAGCTCCATCTCATGTGCATTGATTTCAGTGGCCATTATATTGGGCCTTATGGCATGACTGCAGAAATTGGCGCTTTGTAATCAAAGAAAGCAGCAGAGGGGATGGTGGTGTCGCTCAAGCTGTTGTGACGAATCTGCTATTTTGGGGCCAAATGCTGATGTCCTTGGTTAGTCCTGTCCTCCCCTTGTCATGGATCCAGTGGAGAACTGTGAATGTCAGGCCATGAGGGAAGTGCATCATTCCCCATCCTCTAGCATCTGGCAGGAAATCAGCTGATAAAATCCCAGACATAACAACCCCTCCCCTTCCACTAAGTAGAACCCTCATCACAAAGCCACCAGTGGAGGAACCCCTAGCAATTTGAGCAGAACTAGGGAAAGATGAGTGGAGCTAGAGAGAGATGCCAGGGGCCTTAGAATCAGGATGGAGGCACCAGAGAACAGAGCCGTTTGCTTCTTCACATAGCAATGCGGAAATCCCACACGCCTTAATGGAAGGCTTTGAGGGAGCTCTCCCCCATGATCCCCCTTTTTGTGAATCTGAACAGGAGTCAGGAGTGCAGGATTTGGCCATAAAATATCACTGTGTTCTGCATCCTAATGTAACGGGTCCTATTTATTGGGAGTCAGACACTGAGTGGGCTTTGAATCTTGATTACATCAGATCCGAAGACTTTGCTACCAATTCGGGTCCTGTTTTTCATTCACGTGGACGGAGGGGGCTGCCCATGCATGATATGTTGTGGGACTGGGGCCTCTGCCCTTCAAAGACACATGCGCATCCTTAATGTTTTGCTCAGTGAATAGTCCCATAGGGTCCTTGGAGCTTGATCCTATGTGCCTTATTCACGTGGGTGACGGTCACCCCATTAACTTTAACAGGATGACTCACCAAAGTAGGGACTTCAGGATGAAACCTTTTACTGTCCAGTCCTGCAAACCCTTATGTTGAATAGTGCCATTGACTTTAATTATTCTCAGAAGATTACTCTCATAATATTAAGTGTTTGCAAAATCTGTTTGGTTAGGAACATTGTTTGCTCCTGGGGTGGAAAGAGAGAAGAATGGTGTATTTCTACATTTGGATTGCACGACCACACAAGCTTTAAGGACTGAAAAAAGGGACTGTATAAATAAAACAATTAAGAATATGATTTTTCCTTTAAAAATATAAAGAAAAAATGCAGGGGGGGGGGGAATTTTAGTATAAACAATGGGTATGGACTTTTTATGTTCTATAAAAGGTGAGGGTTTGGGTAGGGTCTGTGCAGTGTTTCACTACCACTGATTTAAAATACATGCATCTATGCCTTTTGATTACCCTTCTGAACAATACATTCTTTAGCAATGGCTGTCAGCTGGTGTGGCACCTATTGGTAAGGGCATACCTAATCAGCTAAAGACACCTCTGCTGCTGAACTTCTCCAGCAAGACACCTTTGACCACAGCAGATGTTGCTATTTTTGCTTGATGAATGAGAACTTTATGATCTGTGTTTTCATTGTTTTCTGGGAGCAAATGTCAGCATGGAAACACAACCTGACATCAGGACCATTAAGTGGTAATCTGAACAGCAGCTCCAGGACTTGATCTCCTTGTCCCCTGGAGCAGAAGGTCTAATAGGCTAATGCATTAGTCTTTTTAATCACCTTCTTGTACCCCAGATGTAGCCTCTTTACAAATTCTGCAAAAACACTCTGTTTCCATACCCTGCATCTTGCATAGACCATTACAGTGCTGCATGTTTACTACAGTACAGAACATGTGCGTGATATGACCGTCTGTGCTGGTGAACACAGGCATTTTTAAATGAAGAGCCTCATAAAAACATTCTGGAAATCTGCATGCAGCACACTTCTTCAAACACAGTAATTTGTTCTGAATTGAAGCAGGGGGATTTTCCTAAGCAAAGTAGATTTCCCATTAAATTTACTATTGTTCAATTTTCCAAAAGCATCATTGTCTAGTTCAGTTAACAAGGAAAGGCCAATCATGTAAAGAATGCTGATCTGTTAAATTTGAATTTATCAGCCAGAGTCTAAACACTAAATGCGCTACCATGCACTCGGGTGCACTTGTTTCTATTAATATTTTTTTAAAATGTATTCAAAAATAAAATAGCAGCAGTAAACGTTTTGATGAAATGGAAGAACTTCAAAACTATGGGAAAGTATTACAAACCAGTAAGAGCACTAAAAGAACAAGGAAAAGGAAAAGTTATATGCAATTGCAAGTGAAGATGTTCCATTTCCTTTCTAAAATCAAATGCAAGTTGCTCATGTGACTGATTTAGTATTGAACAAGAAGGGGGAAATTGCCTCTTGGCATTTAAATGGAAATGTTTCTTGTTCAGAAATTTTGGAAGCTTGCATACTGTACGATTTTTTGAAAGGCTTATACAATTACCATTGAATTTGGATGAGGCATATTCTGGTAGATACATACATTTTCCTATTAAAATTTACCCTTCTAAAGACCCAAATTACCTTTCCCTTAATCTGGCTTCCTGGTTTGCATGTATTCCAGAATCGATAACGTCAATGAAAATATAGTTCATTTTTAATATATACAATTTTTAAAAGCATTAATAACAGCAGCTCTTGTGCATAATAGATCTTTGCTCCATGTAGCAGTGAGAGTCCTGCTGGTTTATGATGATACTGATTTGCAGTGTGCCCTTTTGCTTTGTTTTCCGGGTTTGGATTAACATACAGAACCGTTTTGCTCTTCCCGAGGGTTGGAAATGTTAGGATGAGAACTGGAGAGAAAGGAAAGCAGGATGCAGCAGTCTTGTCTTGACATAGTTTAAAGGTATCATGTGAAAAGCTAGTTCCAGTGTACACTGAATTGTTGCGTTATGTATTGCAGTCTTAGTAATAGTCTTCAGACAGTACGGTTTTAGGACTCAATCCTGCAATCATTCTGCATGTGGGACTTCCATGGAATCTATCCGTTATTTTGAACCACGTCTTTTGTGCAAACAGTACTGAGTGCTGTAAATGAGCTCAGCATGATGTGACGATACAGGAAGATGCAGTCCCTGCCCCGAGGATCTTCCATGTAATATGCACACAGATGAAACATTTTAGACTTATATAGCACAGAGCATGAGGCTTCTAGTCTGAGATGTTGCAGAAACCATTCATCAGTAATTACTGAAAGGTTTTGAATTTTGAGGAGAGACTTGACATGGGAGAGGACAGTTGTTTCATGAATGAGAAGATGACAAGTCCAAGTGTAGGAGGCAACATGGAATGATTAAACTTTTACAATTAAATTTCACAATTACATTTATATCCTCTTGTTGCATAGTAAACTACTATTAGTATATATTTTATTTGTGTTAAAGTAGCACCTAGATGCCCCAACCAAGATTGGAGCCTCATTGCATTAAGCCCTGTGCAAATATTTAGTATAGACAGCCCTTGTCTCAAGGCACTTGGATTCTAAATAGACAGATAAAGGGTTGGGGGAAAGAAAGTAGTATTGTACCCACTTTACAAGCAGTGATTCAAGGCTTAGAGAGATTATAAGTAAGGCCCTTCCATGGCCATGAAAAACGCCTCACGGACTGTGAAATCTGGTCTCCCCCCATGAAATCTGGTCTCTTGTGTGCTTTTACCCTATGCGATACAGATTTCATGGAGAGACCAGCGTTTCTCAGATTGGGGGTCCTGACCCCAAAGGATGCAGCAGTGCAGAAGTAAGCGTGGTAATACCCTACCATGGGACCTTTACTTCTGCACTGCTGCCTTGAGAGCTGGGCAGCTGGGCGGCTGGACGGTGGCGGCTGCTGACTGGGGGCCCAGCTCTGCAGGCAGCAGCACAGAAGTAAGGGTGGCAATACCATACCAGGCCATCCTCACTTCTGCGCTGCTGCTGGCGACGGCTCTGCCTTCAGAGCTGGGCTCTCGGCCAGCAGCCACCGCTCTCCAACTGCCGCCAGCAGCAGCACAGAGATAAGGGTACCAGTACTGCAACCTCCCCTACAATAACCTTGTGACACCCCTCCCCCCCCACACCATTCTGTTTTTGGGTCAGGATCCCTACAATTACACCACTGTGCAATTTCAGATTTAAATAACTGAAATCATGAAATTTATAATTTTTTTAATCCCATGACCGTGAAATTTACCAAAATGGACCTTGAATTTGGTAGAGCCCTAATTATAAGTGACTTGCCCAAGGTCACACAGGATGTCAGTGGCAGGGCTGAACATTAAACCCAGATCTGAGGCCTCATGCAGTACCTTAATCACATACCCCTCCTTCCTCTCTTAGGAGAATATGAAGTGGCAAAGTGTTCACTCTGATTTCCTGCCACTGAAGTGAAGTTAAAAAAAAATCCCGAATGTTTTTAAAAAACGCAACACCTGACCGTGTTATTTTTTCTCCTCCTTAAGAAATAATCTCTTTTGAGTTAGGCAACTAAATGTTTGTAGTCCACCCCCCCCCCCCGTCATATTTGTAAAAGAGAGAAAGCGCAATATAATTATAGATGCCCAAATTAAAAAAAAAAGATCGCTTGATGGTGTTTCTATTTGTGATCGCTGAGCAAATAACACAAAAGGCGAGACGGGAGACAAGCAGCCTACAGACACGAGCGGCTGGGAAGGAATCACGGTGTTCATTTGTTAATTACATGGCTCGACGCGGCAGGGAGACAGCCCCCTAAATATTGCCAGGGAGGAAGACACCCCAAATCGGAGTGGGAGTGGAAACGGGCTGCGGCGGTGCCACTCCGAGATGGCAATTGGCAGCATCACCTGAGCGGAGCCTGCCTCCTTCCTCCCCCGTTTTTCGCCTGAGTGGTGCAGACCAGCTTTGAATGCATGTGCGCTTGTCATTCCCAGGCATTGTAGGATTGGCTCCTGCCTCCCATTCATGTAACCTGTGCGTGGCTCTCTTCCTCTCTCGCTGTGTGTGTGTGGGGAAGGGAGCGAGCGAGGCAGGGGGAGGGGGCGCTTTGAATAAAAGCCTTTGGATGGCAGCTGCTTCTTTCGGGCAGCCCCTACCAGCGAGACCTGTGCCTCGGGAAGAAGCCGGAGCAGCCCGCTGGGCGGGGAGCGGTGTGGTCTATGGTGGATGGGGCGCCGGTGCCTTGCTGTAGTTGCCCCGTGTGGGATCGCGCGGAGGAGCCGTACCTAGACGCGGCATCGCAGCCTGCAGAAATGGTAAGCGTGCGTGTTGCTGCGAAAAGTGCCTGTGTCTCGCTTCCTCCTCCACCCGCCACACACGTACCCGGGGTTTGGGGAACACCGGGCATCCAGAGCTCTCTGAATCTGCTGCTGCCCCCCCCTTTCCGTGCAGCAAGACACTTTAAATCCCCCCCGCCCCCCGGTCACTTCCCATGCATTGGGAACAGAGCCCCTCTGGCTGGCTTCTCCCAGCCTTTGCACGGCTTGGTTTCCCTCTTGCCTTTCGCAGACACAGTCTCGCTGCTGCTCCAGCTCCCGGTTCCTTGTGCCCTGTTTGCAGCCTGAGTTCAGCCAGACAGAGCCCAGCGCCGGAGAGAGGTGCCGGGCTGGAGCCCGGCTGTGTAGCCGGGACCCTGAGCCTGTAAGACTTAGGTTGATTCTTGGGTGTGTTTGGGAGGGTTACCTCTTTCCCGCCCCCCCCCCCCCCACTCCACTCCAACGCGTCTGGGTCGGCGAGGCTGTCAGGTCCTCCCAGAAAGGCTGCCAGCCACTCGCCCAGATTGCAAGATCTATTATTTATTATGTCTGTTGTTCGTTTATTTATTAATCAGTAATCTCGGCAAAAAGAGGGTGCCATTATATATCGCCACCAACCCCTCTTTCTAACCCCCTATGCCCCTCTCCCCATCAGTGTGTGTGTGTGTGTTTACATTTGGATCTGTGTTAGAGTTGTGGTTGTGTTCCACATTTTCGAAAGGGTGGATTTCCCAGTTGTTGTTTTTTTAAATCTGCCAGACTGCAATTTGGGAGACAAATCCCTTTCTTGGCAATTATATTTAAACCCCTGCCACCCTCCCCACCCAACCCCCATGCCCCTCCAACGTCCCCGCAAATAGTTTGGCATTTTTGAAGAGATTTGGGGTGGGGATCTGATTTTTTTTTTAAGGTTTCTGTTTTAAATTCTAAGCAACTTGGGTATCAAAAAAATGAAATGTGATTACATAATATAGAACATACTGGCTCTTTAACCACATTTCTTAGTGCTGTTTATGTATTTTGTTAAAAATCTATTAATGGTAAAAATTGCTGCGATATTTAACTTTGAAAGTGGCAACTGTTAACATATGTGCAGTGCTTCTAAAAGAAATGTCGTAAAGGTTACATGCGGAGCTATTTATTTACAGGATAACACTGGACTATCTTGGGTTGAAAACCATTATGGTGTCAGTCACATAAGAAATGGTACATATTTTGAAAATGATTAGAAAATATGTATTTATGTTACTGCCTTTTCCAGTTTACTGGCTGGATTATGAGCACATTTTAAAATATTTTATTCATACGTTCAAAATAGATCTGCTGAAATATTTAATGCCAAAACTTTCCCGTCTTTGGGTTGCAGATTGCTCAGCTCCTGTGCTTTCAGGAAAGTTTTATTCACTACGGTTTAACACCTTCCCCACATTTGCCTCCCTCTCCTTTTCAAATGAGTTTTTAACAGTCAACTTTTAAAATCTAGTTAAGGTCATGACACAAAATGACAAAAGCAAAAGACAAGTTGAAGTTGAAATTGGCTGCGGTGTCATTTACACATTCACGTGTGCTTTGGTGTTGCAGCTCATCGCATGTTATGATGCTTTGGACCACAGGTTGAAGAAATTGGGGAGGACAAATTAACATGTTCTAGCCAACCCAAGTCTCATATTTTTCTGCGTATCTGGCCCCAATCACATAGTTTGATTTTGGGATAGCCCGTCCCCCCCATGGAAAGTGTTCGGTTTCCAACGTGTACACCATCTGTGTCTGCAGTACCCAGGATCTACCATAGACACCTGTAAAATACCACAGTCACGTGTGGCAGCTGCACCCAGGCACATTGTGCCCACGTTGGACCAAGGAACAACAAATCGAGGGCAGGATATCAGCCACAGGAAACACAGATTCTTCTCTTTGGGTGGGGGTGGAGGGGAATTTGTGGGAGGATGGTCCTAAGTCAGTCGTTTGTATTGAATTTATTTCATTGGCCCTTTCAGAGTCAGACACCTCCCCCTTCGTGTCAGCCTGTAACACTTTATAGGCTCTGATGAAGAAACCAGAGTAGCATATCTTTTTGTGTGTATGATAGAGGGGGAAAATCCCTCTGACCCATACAGTTTTGTTTGTCTCCCCCACCCCCCACCCCCCCACACACACAAAACAAGGACTGAGAAGAGTGGGGCTGGGCTCACTTCTGTGATGCTGCTTGTGATAAGGACGTCCTGGTGTTTGCTATTTTGTGTCAGTCGCAAGTGCACCAGTTAGATTCTTCGATCCCAGCCTCTTATGTGCTGCTGGATAAATCCTCCTAGCTCAGGCTGTTCAGGGCCATTAGGATTTCCTGCTCCCATGATCCTTAACAATGCGACTGAGAAGCAAATGCTTGTGCAAAGAAATGACTGGTGTTTGTTTCCAGCAGATTTGGGGTTTGTGTGAGAGGCTAGCGGGGAGGGCATGTGTGGAGGGGGCATTTGCTGTAAACGTTTAGTCATTACCTGTGCTTTTGCTCACCTCAGGGGTTGGGTCCACTGCTTTGCCATGGATCTTCCCGGAAAAGAGGCAGGAGGTCTGTGTAGAGCTGAGGTGAGGGGTGTTTGCAAGCAACCTGTTTCCTCTTTGTCCCTCAACCTGATTCCCTCCAAAAGCCACTGCAATGGGAAGCTCCAACTACAGCTCTAACATGTGCTCTGCTATACAGGGGATCCTGCTGAGATCGCTTTCTGTAGCTCACCCATACTTTCCGTGTGTGTTTGTTCTGGGGGGAAGGAGATCACTTTTTCGGGGGGAAGGGGTGTTTCTCAGATACGTTTTTTGGAGGGCTAGTGGTGGGAGGGGAGAGCTGTCTTTAATCATCCATGGCAGGAGAAAAGGGAGCAAGTTGTCTTCACGGATTTCTTTTTAATTTAAAGGGGGCGAAGAGCTGAGCGGGGAGAAATTAGCTTTCACTAATTTTAGAGGGTATGGCAGAAAGGAAGGCTACTGGGGGAAAAAAAAGGGTGGATGAGAGGAAAATTTCTTGTCTGATTTTGGGGGGTGGGAGGGAAGTGGGAAGGGTCGTGCCCTTCTCTGACGATTTTGCTGGTGGGAGAGGGCAAATGCCATCGCTCTTCTTGGCGGGTTTCAGGAAGAGGGAGCTTGGGAGAGATGAAGTTGCATTCTCTGTTTCCTGCAGTACCTCTAACTTAATTAATTTACTTGACTAGTTAAAATGCAGTCACTTTATTTTTGTGTGCAGGTAGCATGATGATAATTGAAATACTGATTCTCATTGTGTTTAAGGGGTGTACTTGTGATGTGAGGTTTTTTCTTTTTTTCTCCCTAGGGTGCGTTATAAAATGAAATGTCATTTCTCTCCTTCTCCAATGTGTGCAATACTTCAATTAAAATAGTCTGCCCATATTTTTTTAACCTGGCATTATACCATTTTTCTACCCAAGAAAACAAAACACTGACTGTGGTTCCACTTAAAAATAGCTGAGATACTTAAACAAAACTATCCTCCTCCTTCCCAGGAAAGTCATTTCCAGTTTTGTTAGAATTTCTGCTTCAGTGGTTCATTTTCTGACAGAATCACATCCTTGCAAGGGAGCAGAACCACAATCTTATGTAACTTGATGTTTCCAGATCAAAAGTTACAAATACTGCAGTAATAGAATGATGAGAGAGATTTGGCAAGATTAATGTTGTGTGACATGAATGATTTCTTATTAGGATTTAAAATCAATGCCATTTTTAACACTTACTGCAAAAATAAACAACAAACCTGTTCCTTTTCTTTCTTTATTATCACTACTTTCTCTGTTTATCTTTTGGCACTGGAAGCTTAAACACTCAAACAGACCCCTATTTGTGTGTTTCTATGTGTTTTTAAATATATAATATATTAAACTGAAACAACAGAATTTGAAATTGCCTCTCCCTGGTTTGATTCAGAGAGATGAAACTCTGTAAATCAGTCCATTCAGATTTAAAGACTGATAGTTACTTGCTCTGTTACAAGCTCTATACATTTAGCTTATTATAACTAAAAGCTAAAATATTCTGTTTCTGCTTTGATCCGACAGATTGGCATTTCTGGGCGCTTTGACAGAATAACATGTGCCACTTGCCAGTGAATTGGGTATTCATGGATCCTTCTTGACCAATATGTTTTCAGAGGAAAAGCTTCTAATAAAAATAGTTTTAAAAATGTATTTCCACTTTGATATAGATTAAAAAAAAATAAGAGTGAAATTTTTTTTCTTTACCTAATCTCCCTAGTTCAGAAGGAGTGGTGGCATTATAGACTGTTATGATGTAGTTCTACACAAGCAAGAAAAGTCGGATCTGCATTCCTCTGTGCCATTCCACTGTCACTATGCTGATAGTCAAATTATTTTCCTATAAATATTTTTCTTCACCAGCTCTCTTGAATAATTGTTTCCAATAAAAAAATTTAAGCCAGCAGTATAGTTGAAATATGAATATTAGGGCAAGTTTCTTTGGCTATATTGAGTGACAAATACTTGCAGAAAGTTTACATTCCTTGAGGAGTTTGATCCTCGTGCACATAAAACCTTATGCCTAGCATATAAACTTGCTGTGAATGAAGCTGCTTGTTCTGAAGGTGGATTCACGCTCTGTCTCATACCATTAACAGAAAACATTGGCAGAACTATTTTTTTTATTATAAGATCCTCTAAAAAAGAGTTCTGGTTATTGAAATGTTTGTTCTTAATGTGTGATTGCAGAGCTGAGTCATAGGGTGGATGAATATACTGGCAATCAGCAGAAGGAAAAAAATGAATAAAGTTGACAGTTCAGATTTCTGATTCCAAGATAAGATTTGCTTTCTAGGTTTTGACACATCCTACTTTTAAACAAGATTAGGAAAAAAAAAACAGCGGGAGAAGTTGCTGATGGCCTATTTAGGTGGACAGGCCTGCTGAGCCACACTTACCAATTCACATTTATCCATCTATTTAAATTGAGAGAATTCAATTAGATTTCATTATCACCTCAAGCTTTTGTACAGTGGTATTTTCTACAGTATAGGAAAACTGTCATGGTTCAAGATTCTGCTTCACTGCTACAATTAAGACTGTAGTATTGGCAGCATATGTACTACTAGTACAGCAATATAAAACATGAAGTTGGTGGATGTTTGACTGTCCATTGATTTTAGGTTTGGGTTTATTATTGAATACTACGATGTCTTTTTTTTTTTTCAGTGAGTCAATGCTAAACAAAACAATACATATAACTCTCTCTCTCTCAAAAAAGCACAACCTATGTTAAAAGGATATTATTGAACTTGCAAAGACAAGCACTCACACAATGAGAAATGCCAGTATTTAGGTTGCTTGCGCATATGCATTATGATAGTCTTTAATTACATGGTCATATATGTAATCTGGCTCTTTGTCTGATCTGCCTCCCCTCCCCATGCCATCATTCCCCACCACTGCCTCCTAGTCTCAATCTCCTTGCTCAACCAGTCCCAGTCTCCCTACCCCACCCAGCTCCTCAGCTGATCCAAGAGTATGTCTACACTACCCGCCGGATCGGCGGGCAGCGATTGATCCAGCGGGGGTGGGGAGGGTTTGATTTATCGCGTCTAGTCTCAACGCGATAAATCGTCCCCCGAGCGCTCTCCCGTCGACTCCGGTACTCCACCGCCGTGAGAGGCGCAGGCGGAGTCGACGGGGGAGCGGCAGCAGTCGACTTACCACAGTGAAGACACCGCGGTAAGTGGATCTGAGTATGTCGACTTCAGCTACGTTATTCATGTAGCTGAAGTTGCGTCACTTAGATCGATCCCCATCCCTCCCCCCCTCCGCTCCCCACCATGTACACCAGATGCAAGTCTCATGCTGTTTCCTTTCCTGTCCTTGCCCAGCCAGTCCAGGATTCTGCTCTCTGGCTCCCAGTCTCAGTTTCTCTCTCAACTCTCACCACCTTCAGCTCCTTGTCCCAATCTACTCCCCTTCCAGGTCTGGCTCTTCAACCCCCCATTCCTGCATTTGACTCAGACAGCTTCCTCCTCCATCCTCCTTGGGCACCAACAGAGCCAGGGCACAGAGAACACACAGGCGAGATGGTCCGTTTGCACTCAGTTCAGCGACCTGGCTTGAGCCTCAGCAGCCAGAGCTACAATTGCGGGGATAGACATGCTCAGCCCCCTGCTGGAGCACACCCAGCATGGGTGGGATCTTTGAGGATTTTAGCTGTGAAGCGCTAGCAAGTCTCTACTGAGCAATGTGTGAATGGTGATTTTCTTTTCCCCAAAGGCTTATATAATGTAACCAAATTTGTGTTGGTTTTTATGGGGATAGCAAAAAGCATGCCCCTGACACAAAGGCCTCTCCTATGGCAAATTTCAAGTCCCAACTCCAAAACATCAGGTGCTAGACCATTTCAAACAAAGAG
This sequence comes from Chelydra serpentina, assembly GCA_037349315.1. Classification (NCBI taxonomy): domain Eukaryota; kingdom Metazoa; phylum Chordata; order Testudines; family Chelydridae; genus Chelydra; species Chelydra serpentina. The sequence continues at coordinate 17,908,540 of JBAIAC010000004.1, read as the reverse complement.
GCCACCAGAATTTTTTAGCATGGCCAACACAGTATAGTTTTTCCCTAGCCTCGTTGTTGGAAACAGCTGAACTGTTCTGATGGATTTTTTTTTTAAACCGCACCAAACAATCAGACTCAGCAGACACCCAGCATGGAAAGTTTCAGCTTGAACAAGTAGTTTGGCCAAGTTATAAGCAACAGAAAATAGGGTTTTATAATGGGATGTGTTGGGCAACCTTAATAGGCAACGTTACCAGACTGACCCACCTATTAATAATATATATAAAATAAAATTTGACGTTTTGTCATCTGCCAATTTGTGTGTGTGTGTGTGTCTGTGTGCGTATTAGCAGGTAACAAAAACTCAGGCTTCCTGGTGAAAAAGGGAATACAATTAATGAGAATCAGACAAAGCTGCATCAAAGGGATCCAGCATTGCAGGATTTGTAGAATGGGATTAAAAGGAAAGAAATCCCAAGAGAACAGCATTGACAGAGCAATCACGCAAATTGCCCAGCCTCACACCTCTGTGTTCATACGCCTTCTGTCAGAAGAATCCTCATTTAGATGACAGTGCCCTACTAACTTTGATGATTAGAAATCACAGACAAATGACAAAAATGTGTGAAGGTATATCATTAGTTTTTTCTTTTAATCTTCAATTTCCTGTTAAGGGTGGATTACTAAATCTTGTGGTTGGGCTTGTAAATTTTCATGGCAGTTTTGCAAGCCTGATTCGTATTTACACAGAAGTTCCCTTCGCATTGCTCTGGCAATGTAAAGGTGCCTTAAAATGAGCCACAGTTATGTTTACACTTACTTGAAGGCCCCTATATGCTTCCAGAGTGGTGTAGTAGGACCCTGGGTAGCTTAGAAGCAAGGCCTCAGTGTCCCCTTTGTAGCTTCCCACCCCCTCTAAAAAGGTGGCTATCCTTGTGAAGTACTGAGGAAAACTTGCTTACATTTTCTTCTCCCCTATGCCATTCATAGTTCAGGTCGTTTTGTCACTCCCATAATGGCCATCCATTGCTTCTCCTTAACTAGCCAGCCGGCTCATTGTGGATCACTCGTCCTCAATAGGAGAATGGAGTGTCTTGACCGAGGGGTTGAACCTTGTGCGTAGAAGCTTGTGGCGAGGATCAGCTGGCTGGGCAAGGAAAAAGCAGACTCAATTAGGCTTTTATTCTTGCTTTTCTGCATGCTGTCTGAACAGAAACATTATCAACAAAGCAAAATGTGATGAAAGTGAAAAGAAAGTGCTTCCCCTTCTCCCACAGCCCCGGTACAACTCAGCTTGTAACCGCTGGATGTAGCGTTCTGCCATCTCAAACATTTTTCCCCCCTTTCCTCTACTGAGTAGCTGGGTTTTTCCTTGGGCTTTTTGTTGCTATTGTTAAGAGTTTCCAGTATTCCCTCTGAGCAGTGCATTGTGGCTCCACCCTTACCTCATTACTCGACCTTGAACACCTGTGTGAGACCTGAATGGGAAGATAACTTCTATAGTTACTGGTAATGAGATAAGGCCAGTTCAACCCATCACAATGACTATTTCCATCTCCATTTGCTATGATTTGCTCCCTCTTGTCCCAAGATTTCTGTGTGCTGTTATAGCATTACTACTGTGGACTACCTCTTAAATACATTCAGATGTTGGGATTTTTCCAAGACGTATGATTCCTCAGCTGTGTATTGCACGCTGGGTCCCAGGACAGGTACGTGACAATCACAAACCGAAATACTGAGAGATTCTCTTCTCCAAAACTAGGGGTCACGTTTTAAACACATGTGGAAAATATGTATAAACAGGTACAGGAAGGAAATTGCTAATGCATGGAACTGTGCCGAGACAACACTATTCCTTTGTAAACCCTGTTAATGTGATTCCACCATTTAAAGAATATTGTCATAATTATTTATATGCTTAGAAAAACAAAGCTGAATATCATCTCTGGGTGACAAAGAAGAGGGAAGATAGCCTTGGTATGAAGGCCTGGAAATGGGAATCGGGAGATCTGGCTTGTATTCACCTCTCTGCAATACACTAGCTGTATGACCTTGGACAAGTCACTTAGGCCTATGTTTCCAAAAAGGGTCCCTAATTTTGGATGCCTCTGTTTTTTACTGAAGTGTTTTACTGTGGGTGTTTGGCACCTGTAAGCAATAGGTCCATTGTGTCTCATCCTGGGGACCCAAAATTACTGGCCGCTTATGAAAAACATTGGGACATAAAACCCTGGAGTGCAGGAGATTCAGTAGTACATGCATATTCGACTACATTATCTAATGTAAAGGTGGTGCAAATTTTTTAAAGCCACTACAAAATTTGGGGTGCCTCCATTTTTGGGTCTACAAGTTGAGACACCCTACTTAGGTACCTAGCCTTGAAGATTTTGGCCTGAAAGTTTTTATAAGCAATGTGTTTTGAAAATTCCACCATGATTGATTTAAAAAAAATACCATTTGAACATATCGACCCATTACAATTAATTCTGCTAAACATATTAATCTGGCTACTAGATTCAAGGTCAGCAGGGTTTACTGATTCTGTGTAGGATCATATCCCCCAGTGAGTTGTGATCAGGCAGACACTTGCCCACTTGGGGAACCTCAGTGCCCTCAGTGGAGCTGAAGATGGGTGCAGGGGTCTGTCTCCATGGGGCTCATTGTAGGACTGGAGACTTAGGCCAGGTCTACACTAGGGGCGGGGGTCAATGTAAGGTACGCAACTTCAGCTACGTGAATAGTTGCCATACCTCGCTCGACTTACCGCGCCATGAGGACGCCGTAGGGTCGACTGCTGCCTCTCCCCTGTTGACTCCGCTTCCGCCTGTCGCTGAGGTGGATTACCGGAGTCGACAGCAGAGTGATCGGGGATCAATTTATCGCATCTACACTAGACGCAAAAAATCGATCCCCAAAAGATCGATCGCTAGCCGCTGATTTGGCGGGTAGTGTAGACCCGCCCTTAGTGGTTTACTGATGATGCTGGTGATAGTATCATTTGGGGTTGGAGAGAAGAAGAAATGGCTCATCTAGGAGTGGCCCCCATCTGTCTCTCTTTTCTAGTGCATACCCCACATAAGCCTTTAAATGTCAGCTGTTTGCAGACGTCTGCGCTAGAAGCTGCCGATCACAGGCTCCAGGGAATTGCGTTATTATGCACCTGCATCATTTGTTTTTGCATGATTTTATGTCTTCTGCATAATTAATGTTTTGTTGAGAAAATTTTGCTTTTTATGTCTTCTTCTGAGATAATCAGGCAGCAAGTGTCTAGCTGGAAGAAAGGAACAAAAAACAAATTAAGGGATATCAGAGGCTGACTTTGGGGGAGGGGAAGGGTGAAAGGAGCTTATCAACTTCTGTCAAATACTGGGATGCTAGTCCTGTTGAGATTGCCTGGTTTTCCATTTCCCCAAAAGAAGGTTGAGCTATAAAAACAATGTAACGTCTATGCTGTACATGGAACAAAAAGGCCTGGATTATTATTATTATTATTATTTTTTGCATATTACATTCTTCCTCCCCACAACTTCAGAAACGCACGCTGCTGATAAAAATGAGTGTGCACCCTCTTCATTTAACTGATGCTCAGATTTGTTTCTCTGTCCCTCCCCTCTATGCAAACAAAAATACCTTGAGTAACCTTTGCAGAAATGGTACAGTTTACATGGTCATATTCCCTGGAATATCTCACAAAGGCCCATCTTTCAGACTCTATATGGGAGTGGACAATGTGACATTGAGGATTTTTATTATTTATTTGGGGGGGGGGGCGGAACGGGGAGTTGGTTGTAGTAATCTCATCACTCTGCAATGCACAAGGTGCAGGGGTTTGGTATTAGGCACTTTGCCTAAATCAGGGCCAGATCAAAAGCCCATTTAATTCAAAGGCTTCCACAGACTCTAATGGACTTTGGATCAGGCCCTTACCTTGTGCAAAGGAGCAGGGCTCTTTTCCTCAATACAGCAACATCAAATCGTTATGAAAATCTGAAGGCTGGTGTGGAAATAGATGGGATCGTGAATGCCTGATTCATGAAGGCTGATAGAATGGACTAGTGGTAGGGTTAGGATGACGAGATAGCAAGTGTGAAAAATCAGGACGGGTGAGGGGGTAATAGGTGGTTATATAAGACAACACCCCGAATATCAGGACTGTCCCTATAAAATCAGGACATCTGGTCACCCTGGGTAGGGTGGGGGTTCTTATGTCTTCAAGTAAGCCAAAGTTCCTGTAATGAAAACATGTATAGTGTGGTGTTTTGTAACTATTTTTATACCTACATCAGACTTGATGTTAGTGGCTTTGAATTATTTAACGTTTTTCTTCCTCAGCTGTCCTCTCTGGTGAGTTTCCATTGCAGGCGGCAGGAGTTGTTGTTGTGTAAGAAACAATGCAGTCAGACTGGTATTGTTTACAATAATTTTTTTTTGTTTTGTTTTATTTCTTTAAAGCTATTTCATCTTTTTTTGTTGCTGGTGAGGGGATTACGGCCCAAAGTATTAAATCACGCTGACCACTGTGGGCTGAAAATGAAAAGCGTGCCAGTTAAAGACACAAATGGGGAGTTTTCTGCTTAGACCACTGAACGTTCATGTCTGTCATCGGAGAAGCCAAGTATTTAGCATTCAGTCCATTCAAAAAACATTATTAGGTCCCAAAGGTAATTTAAAACCACATCTGTTAGAACCATATGTGGGGTAAGTACACTTTTTTTTTTAAGTTCCAAGTTATCCTCTTTACAGGGTTATCTTCACTGTGGGCCTCTTTTAAAGTTAAACTGACAGCCATGAAGTGCCTGGAACAAAATAACAAAATGAATTGAACTCTTATCTTTTCCCATTCGTAATTAATGTTGTAGGCTTTTAATGGATATTTGGAGGTAGACATCCAGCCCTGACAGGGAGCCTTCTGTAAATCGAAATCCTGCCTCGTGCCCTGTAGTCTATAACCTGATACTTGTTTTTATTTCTGCTATATTGGAGATTTCACATTGTTCTTCTTGTCATTCTTTTGGCTTCCCTTTAACAATGTGTGAAATTTAAAATGGCTCTTTCAGTCAGTAAGAACTCCTAATTTTTACCTCACATAGAATCACAGTGGGAGTACTCTGTGAAAGCTCTTATGCACAGCTCTTAAAACAAGCTGGGACACCTTTCTTTTAAAAGCGCCCCATCATTATTATTTCACTAACATTAATGGAACAGTCTGGAGGTCCTTACTCAAGGCTACATTGTGCTAATAGCCCAGGGCCCATAGTCGGGGTGCCATGCTCTGCACAGGGCCCAGGGATCAAGAGTGTCTTCTGGAGCTCTGCATTTGCACTGGGGGGGAAATAGTTTGTGCCACTCCTTTATGAAATACAAGATACTTTCCCCTGCTGCGTGGCGGGCCAGCTGTGCTAACTGGTGTGTGAGGTGAGTGAAACTGTGTCTGCACATGTCCTTCCTGCCTTCTTTCTAGCAAATTGCTCCAAGGGGCAGTAACTTGGACTCACCGCCATGCTCACCGGAGCACAATGGCTGCAGTTCTGGACCCATTATGCATCCTGCAGAAGGGAGAGAGAAGCTCCTTCTTCTCTCACGTCTCCACCCTCTCTAACTGCACACCGATGTAAGGGGAGGCCAGTTTTGTCTTTAGTTTCTGCCCAGTCCTTACTAAGTCAAATTCCCAAATTGCTGGCAAATGCTGACTTTATCAAGGTGACTGCTGCACATCAACGTTAGGGGAAGTTCTACAATATATGGGCCCCATTCTCCAAAAATCCCCTCTTGGGCATTGATGTCAATGGGAGTTGTGTTTGAGATACAACTGTCAAAATGCAGCATTGAACGTTGGTGTTCTGGGTGGGAATCAATTGAATTCAACCTTTGCCCTTTGAAATTAATAGTATAACTGTTAGCTGATTAACTTAGCTAACAATTGAGCTAATCGCAGGACCCTCACTGCATCACTATAGTTACCTCTCTTAACCACGCTACCTGAGTTAACAATGGGTACCTTAAGTACCTTTTCCTGCCAACAGATCTGAATTTGTGAACCCTTACTCCTGTATGGAGTCCTGTTGGAGTCTGGGAATCGCCTCCGATTAATGGAACACTCCATAGGCATATGCAAATCTGTCTGCAGTTTCAGGCCTTTTACTATCTCTCATACCCGTCTTCCATACTTACTTTAACTACACCGTTTTGAGGTATATCTGAAAGCAAAATGATTGGAAGTAGATATAGGTGGAAGAAGTTTCATTTGGGAAACCACTTTGAGGAACATGTGTAAATCTCTGAAAATTAGCTTGTTTTTTGTTGTTTGAGTGGTTTTGCATAACTGTGCCATTGCATATGTAGTTTTGAGTAGCAATATACTAAAGATGGTTTTGCATGTCAATGGAGCAGCATTTTTTCAATCCATTTCAGGTTAAACAGTGTCCAAGTTTAATGTGAGTGCATTAATTTTTCTTAATTTAAACAGAAACGTCATTAAATCCTGGGTGACTCAGGCCATCCTGTTCCGCGTGTGATACTGGAATGGATTTATAAGGTGTGTGGTAGGTGTTGGAGGGACTGGAGAAATCTTCAAGAGAAGCAGAACACTTTTTGTGTTGTTTTGCTTTGTTCAAAAATACCATTCAGAATGTAATTCTTTGGGTTCCATCCTTGTGTGATCCTCTGACACTTGATGGATGAATAAGATAATTGTTGATCATCTCATGAATCTCTGCCAGTAGCACTTACCAAACGTAATTAACCCTCCAATTTTAAGTTTTTAAAAATAAATTTCTCACCAGATATCGTAGTCAGCCACTTTCCCATTCTAGTCAACTGGTAGTAGGAGGTGTATTTTCCAGGAGGTAGTAGGTTCCATTTTCTTCACTCACTGAGTGGTGCATGTGGTATATTTCCAAAGCAAATCCCCATTTCTTGTAGCTCTGCTCACCTTTGAGGTTTTGCTGGAGGCTTTCTGGAACTTCAGCAGATTTCCCCCAAATGATGCACTGATTGTTAGATTTCTGAGCACGATGGAATTGGACTAGCTCCAGATAATTCATGTCTCGCTAGGTAACTTATCTGAAGGCTTCTGCAGCTGCAACAGTGAGTAAGGGAAGTTTAGTGTAGTTCATCTCCAATATTAACCCTATACCTCTGCAATTGAGTTCAGACTAATTTCTTAGAAGACTTTTAGAATATTTGCTATAAAGCAGATGAATGCCATGCAGAGTTCTCATTGCTCTATTCATAATAAATAGAGCAACATCTCTGACCATAATCTGCTTTCACACTGGTATAATCCCATTGAAAGTAAGAGCAGTATTTGGCTGTACATCTGTTTCCTATCATAAGCAAGGAAGCTATCATTTTGGAATGAAGATAAGGGCACCCTGACTGGGAGAGACCCCCTCTAAACAAAGAAGACTGTTTAGAATGGATTGATATTGAAAAATAAATCCTGATGAGCATAGATTCTGTCTTTTACATCCTAAACTGTAGGGATCCTACTAGTCTGGGCAGGATTCCACAGGGACACATAGTAAAATGCACTGTGCTCCCTATGTGGATATGAGTACATGCTCCATTAGCTTGCACTTCCTCTGCTAGACAGTTTGAGTGAGGGCGCTGGAAACCCCCAACCAGCACACAGTCTCCCATTGGGGAAGTTAACTGGCCTGCTTTCTTAGCTCTCTTGAGTGTTATTATGGAGAGATCCCTGCGCTTCTGCTTGTGTGTGAGCAACAGGCTCCCTACATCCCTATCCCCCCACTTCCTTATGTGCTAGCACTGTGGTTCTTGAACCACATATGCAGACCTGCTGCTGACTGCTCTCTCTTAGCCCACCTCTAGTTTTAATTACACTAACAAGTCAATAGGGAGGCAGTGTGACCTTAGTTTAGGCTAAAGGACTGGGAAGTCAGGATTTCTTGTTTCCAGCTCTTAACTGGCTGTGTGATCTGGGGCAAGTCACTTTCTGTCTCTCAATTTACTCCTCGATACAGAGAATGTTAGAATAAATTTAAGCAGCACAACTGCTGTTTTCCAAATCTCATTGATATCCTGTCGTCTGTGTGTCTATCTTCGCCCCCAGGTATTTATACCATAGCAATATCTGACTGCCACTCATTCTCAGATTAAATATATTATCGAAATACAGAACATCATTCTTTGTCTGAAATTATTAAAATAAGGAGTCATATTTGCAACTCTGATGGTAAGTAAAAATCTAGTCAATCTGTCTTTGGGGGTATTTAGTTTTATTGTATTTCTACCCGTGATTGCGTGGATCTCTTCCATGCCATTCTAGAAAAGGGTTCCAGGTCTGATTGTAAAATGTGAATTTCCTTTAAACACCAGCAAGGAATCCTTTCTACTTTTTTCTTAGATTTAGTAAATTACAAACACATTGTTCTGCATTAGGCAGAGTGTTACTTCCATTTTGGAAAGATTAGCTATGTAGCTGTCATGGTGGCTCTGAAGATCCCGGATTGTTAGTTCATATAATACACTGTGTTCAGTAGAGCTGTATTCCCAAGTATGAATATTTTAGCAGCATTGTATGTCATATTTAAAAATGAATTGAATTCTCTCTTTGATCTGCCAGAATAGCTGAATCTTGGGCATTCCCACAGTTTATGCATTTGTATCCTTTCTTTGGACCAGGATTTATCGGAGATTAATAGCATGCGTTTTGAACCACTGCCCAGTACCTCACCCAACGGGGTGAAGAAAGAGCCCCATCTTTGTTGTCCCCATGAACCTTACGTTCCTTGGACCAAGTGAGGTGGAAGGCCCACAGTAAGGCAGAAGTAGGAGGAGTCAAATTCACCCCTACAGGAAGAAGGCCAGGTCTCTAGATCAGAGCCTGAGTTACAAGGTAAAGGGATCTCAAAATAAGCTGATAAGAATCCTTAATATTTTGAATAGGGCTGCCGATTAATCGCGATTAACTCAAAAAAATTAATCACAATTAAAAAAATTAATCACACTGTTAGACAATAGAATACCAATTGAAATGTATTAAATATTTGTGGATGTTTTTCTACATTTTCAAATATATTGATTTCAATTACAACACAGAACACAAAGAGTACAGTGCTCACTTTATATTATTTTTGATGACAAATATTTGCACTGTAAAAATTATAAACAGAAGAAATAGTATTTTTCAATTAACCTCATACAAGTACTGTAGTGCAATCTTTATCGTGAAAGTGCAACTTACAAATGTAGTTTTTGTTGTTACATAACTGCACTCAAAAACAAAACAATGTAAAACTTTAAAGCCTACAAGTCCACTGTGTCCTACTTCTTGTTGAGCCAGTCGCTAAGAGAAACAAGTTTGTTTACATTTATGGGAAATAATGCTGCCAATATCTTAATTACGTCACCTGAAAGTGAGAATAGGCGTTCACATGGCACTGTTGTAGCTGGCATAGCAAGGTATTTACGTGCCAGATGTGCTAAAGATTCATATGTCCCTTCATGTTTTGGCCGTTGTTCCAGACAACATGCTTCCATGCTGATGACGCTCGTTAAAAACAAATGTGTTAATTACATTTGTAACTGAACTCCTTAGGGAGAATTGTATGTCTGCTGCTCTGTTTTACCCGGATTCTGCCATATATTTCATGTTATATCAGTCTCAGATGATGACCCAGCACATGTTGTTCATTTTAAGAACACTTTCACTGCAAATTTTACAAAATGCAAAGCTACCAATGTGAGATTTCTAAAGATAGCTACAGCACTTGTCCCAAGATTTAAGAATCTGAAGTGCTTTCCAAAATCTGAGAGGAACCCAAACCACCAAAAAAGAAAATCAGTCTTCTGCTGGTGGCGTCTGATGCCAATGATGAAAGTGAACATGTGTTGGTCCACACTGCTTTGGATCGATATTGAGCAGAATCCATCATCAACATAAACGCATGTCCTCTGGAATGGTGGTTGAAGCATCAAGGGACATGTGAATCTTTAGTGCATCTGGCATGTAAATGTCTTGTGACACTGGCTATAACAGTGCCATGCAAACACCTGTTCTCACTTTCAGGTGACATTGTAAATAAGAAGCAGGCAACATTATCTTCTGCAAATGTAAACAAAATTGTTTGTCTGAGTGATTGAAGAAGTAGGGCTGATTGGACTTTTAGATGCTAAAGTTTTACATTGTTTTATTTTTGAATGCAGGGGTTTTTTTTGTACATAAGTCTACATTTGTAAGTTCAACTTTCATGATAAAGAGATTGCACTCCAGTACTTGTATTAGGTTAATTGAAAAATACTATTGCTTTTGCTTTTTACAGTGCAAATATTTATAATTAAAAGTAAATATAAAGTGATCATTGTACACTTTGTATTCTGGGTTGTAATTGAAATCAATATATTTGAAAATGTAGAAAACATCCAGAAATATGTAAATAAATGGTATTCTATTATTAACAGTGCAATTAATCACAATTAATTTTTTTAATAGCTTGAGAGCCCTAATTTTGAGATCTTGCTCTGGAGAGTCATTGTGGGCTTAGATCTCCCTGCTGATGATCCTCCGCAAAAGGAGAGAAGGAGAATAGGAAACTCCTAAAAATATTTTCTGTGAAGGTCAAAATTAGACCCCATGCATCCATCTCCTCACCTGTGCTGTACTGGAAGGTGTTGTAAGGACAGACTGGGAAAACTCTGCATAGGCCAAGTCCTTAGGCAGAGAAGTTCTGAAATTTTACAGAGTTCACCCAGGTAAAGCAGACTTCATGAGCCTACAGTACCGACTGAGGGGGATTTCTTCACCAAGGCCACCACAGAGCTCACCAAGGACACCCCAGGAGAAATCTAGAAACAACCTTTGTAGCCCTAAGGGCATCATCTCCATCCTCCCCTTTCCTTTTCTTGTTAGGAAGATTGTCCCTGTCAGAATTAATCAATATAAAAATTCTATAGGTTATGTTCATCTCTTCACGGGGGCTTTCTTGGAAGGGGTCTTTCCACTGGGTGCGTTCCTGGGAATTCTAGCTAATAAATATTTACATCCGAGGGAATGTTCACGCTTCCTGGTAGCCATACTAGTTAGGTTTTCTTCAGCAATTCAGGTCAGTCTGTGTTCTTGATATCAATGTAGGGCAGGCAGGTGGGACTGTATGATGTAGTTGTTTCTAATGTGTGGAATAAGCTGGATTCTTAGATTGTGGGCAAACACCACATCAAATTATTGAAAAGAGGCATGGAGTCAAAATTGAAATAATGATAGTTACCTCTAACTTTCCCACATTGGCTTTGTATCTTGGTGACACTAATTTTAAAAAAACTTCATGATTAATAAGAAGACTGATAACTAGGTTGGATGATATCAGAACAATCCAGGCCTCCTTGGCATATATTCTTCACATTTCACTTAGTTTTGGGGGAAAGTGCCATGGGATCATTAATAACTACAAGGCATGTTATTTCCCCCGGATAAACAGTGACTCAAAGATGGCTGTAAAGACAGAGGTACTGCTGGATAACCATTTGAAGAACAATTTTGTGCATTTCAATATTAACACGCCCCCCCCCCCAAAAAAAACCCCAAAACCCCCAACCCACCACAGAATTTTGTTATGATAATGAAAATAGGTTCCAGAAGTTTTGGCAGTATCTGACGTGCGCAACAATTTATGCTGACAGCACAATTGCTTTAGTAACCATACTGTAAATTCGAAGAAAAATGGGAGGTTTAAGACATCTTTGTGAGAGGAGCAAGTGTATACTAGTTTTCAGTTTCCCTTGTCATATCTTTAGTCCTCTGTAGATGTCAGTTGAATCCTAATAACCTCAGTGCATTAATTTGAAATGTATTTTCTTCTTTATAAAGGATATAGGACATAGTGGCATAAGTAGGTCAGAGTTAGATGTACTAATTCCCATACAAGGGGGGCATTTCTAAGGAAAGTTTTATTGCTTTAGATGGTTGTTTCCAGTGCAGTGTTTCAAATCTCTAACCCTTTTTTTTTTTTATTGCTGAGCACTGTCCCTTCTTAGAGATCTTTCTCTAACTTTTTCCAAGATTATGCGGGATCAGTTCTTGGCCTTGGGCTATTTAACATTTTGTGTCAGTGTCCTGCAAGGAAAAACAAAATCATTATTGATCAAGTTTGCAGGTGAGATAAAGCTTAGGGGAGTGGTAAATAGTGAGGAGGACAGGTCACTGATACCGAGCAATCTGGATCACTTGTGAAGCTGTATGCAAACAAACTGCATGTGTTTCAGTACAGCCAAATGCCGGCCATACATACAGGGTGGGGGCTCTGTCCTGGGAAGCGGTGACTCTGAAAAAGATTGGGGAGTCATGATGTGGATAATAAGCTGAACATGGGCTCCTTGTGGCTAATGCACTCCTTGGATGTGTAAATGGGAATATTGAGTAAGAGCAAGGAGAGGCTATATCGCCTCTGTATTTGACACCAGTGTGACTACTATGGATTAGGCCCTGAGAAAACTGTGATTTCACAGACTGCACAGAAATTATGAAATGAACCCAATCCTGTGATTTTTTTTTTCCCAAGTGGGGAGGCAGAAGCGGGCATCTGCACGAGCCGGTCTTGCGGTTGGTGTGGCTCACAGCACGTGGCTGTGTGATGCCGGAGCGGCAATTCAGGGAGGGCTCAATGGCTGGTGTTTTTATGCAAGGCACAAAATCCAGCACCACTGCCACTTGGAACATGAGCAGCTGCGGCCTCAGCAGGGCGGTGGAAGTGGATATTCACGCTTACAGGTCTTATCCAGCATGTGGCTTGTAGCACATGTTCCAAGTGGCTGCTGGGACCTTTCACTGACTATGTTCTGTGCACATTCGTTGAAATTTGCTAGTTTACCTGTGATATTACTGTGAATTTTCTTAACCGCTCCCCACTGCCCCCCCCCCAAAATCCCCACAATTTTCTCAGGGCCCTAATTATGGAACACTGTGTCCAGTTCTAGTGTCCACAATTCAAGAAAGATGTTGATAAACTGGAAAAGGTTCAGATAAGAGGCACGAGGAAGATTCAGGGGTTGGAAAACATGCTTTCTAGTGATACACTCAAGGAGCTCAGTCTGTTTAGCTTAACAAAGAGAAGGTTAAGGGTGACTTGATCATAGTCTATAAGTACCTACGTGGGAAATATAAACTTGATAATAGAATGCTCTTCAATCTAGCATACAAAGGTATAACACGATCCAATGGTTGGAAGTGGAGGCTAGACTAATTCAGATTAGAACTAAGGTGCAATTTTTTAACAATGGAACTAATTAGCCATTGGGACAATTTACCAAGGGTTATGGTAGCTTCTCTTTATTGGAAATTTTTGAACCAAGATTGGATGTTTTTCTAAAAGAAAAGCTCTAAGGAATTAATTCAGGAAAGTCCTATGACCTATGTTATACTGGAGATCAGACTAGATGATCATATTGGTCATATGATGGGCATAATGGTCCCTTCTGGCTTTATAAACTTTGAATCTATGAATACATAATGTATGGGCTTTGATTCTCAGAAGAATGAATGGTACCCCTTTACAACCTCTTGGGTGGTTAGCACTTAGGGTTTTTTCCCACCCTGTCAATATGATTCTGGATCAGTGATGAGTGATGTTTCAGAACTTGGGTTTGATTTGCAAAACCATCCAGAAGATTGCATGCTTATCAAGAGTTGACCTGAATTCCCGCACCTCCTGTATCTGGAAAAAAAAAAGCTGAAAATGTCTTGTGTAGTCATTTACATCTGTGCAAAGTGAATGTAAATCTCTTGTGATTTGATAACAATGTATCCCCACTCTGCCTTCATTTTGCACAGGTGTGGGTGTTGGCAACACAGAGAAGGGCAACAGAATCAGGTCTGAAACTTCTGGCCGCAGACCGAATTTTAATGTGTAAATAGATGCAAAAATGAAATTATTTCTAAACTTTGAAAAATGGTCAGTTTGGGTCTAAAAATGGGCAACATTTTATTAGGTTATTTTTGGTGGGGGGAGGGTTGTGATTTTTATTTTATCTGAAATTGGTTTGCTTATCCCTAATCCAGACAAATCAAGGTAGTAACAGAGGTTGCTCATTATGGGCCAGTTTCTGTTCTCAACTCTGTGGCTGGGTCCCATGTTAATTTGCTGTCCTCTGGCCCAATGTGCAATGCTACCTTGACTATTTTAGTACTGAGTTCTGCATGAGTCCAAAACCTGAGCGGGTTGGCATACCCATCTCTCTCACTGCCAAGTAAGGAAGGAGACTAGACAGGGGAAACACTGTGTTCTTTCCTTTCCTTCCAGTTCATTTTGTTGGAACAAAGACTTCATGCCTCATGTAACTCAGTTGTAACATCTCTGTAGCTCTTAGGACTTTTCTACACCTGGGGTTGTTTCTGATGGTCTGTATGTGTAAACAAGTCCTTCGGGTTACTCTTGATAGTGTCAATGGAGTTGAAACAAGGATCAGTCTGACCGAAGAGATTCTTATCTCACATTACCATGAGTTGTGTGGGTCTGCCTTTGGAGCAACCTTGGAAAGAGGGAAACATTTCTGATGATGGTGCTGTATTCAAATTTGATAAAGTCTGCAAAATTTCATGCACTGCTACATAACATGTGAAATAGAATTGAGTTGATATAGTAGAATTAATGGCTGGGCATGATGACAATAGAGTGTCAAGGAGCCTTCTGTGTTACCCAGGAGTTCCTCAGGGGTGGAGTGGAAGTGTGGGCGTCATAGTGTTGTCAACAGTAGACACAATGTGGACAAAAGAGGAATGGATGAAGCTTTTCTTATGAGTGTGAATGTAAGTTCTTTGAACACCTGTTTGGGCCATGGCCTAATCTACACACAGATTTGCACAGGTTTAACTATAGGTGTAATTTTAAACCAGTTCAGTTACATTGGTGTGGCCTTGTGTTTAAACTTGACTTATATTGGTTTAGCTTGAAACCATAAATTACAGTGCAAGCTAAGGCCCAGTCTACACTAGGAAATTAGGTCAGTATAACTGTCAGAGCATAGCAGTGTTTTTACGCTCCCTTGTACTCACTTTTCCCTGATTAAAATGATTACACAAGGTGCAAGGCAATGGAGAATCAGGCTGTTTGTGTGTATGTGGTTTAATGGTCTTATTCAGTGTATGCCCTGGTACAAGTGGATGACTTCAATGGAATTGCACTTGTTTGAATTTGTCTCCCTGACTTTAATGCTTTAAGGTAAAACACAGGGAAGGACAGGCTTTTAATAGGCTGCAACACATAAAGAATAAGGAAAAGAGAATTCAGCCTGGCTTTTATTTGTATCCCCACCTTATTCCAGCTCAATCTTCCCAATTAGGACAGTGATTATCAAAGATTTGCCTTGTCCGAGGGTTAGAGACAGAAGGACGGGGCCCCTGGATAGATGTGAACTACTTGGCTGCTTTTGGAACTGGAAAGGCAGAGGTGAAGTGGCTATTCAGTGCTATGGAACAACGGAACCACATTATTTCTCTTCAGGAAAACTCTCAGGCCTTGGGAGCCTTAGCAGATCTTTATTTCAAATAGTTACAGGCAATGGTGATTCATGAGTGCAAAGTTATATGGTCTTTTGTTGTTGTTTGTTCTCAAACTGTTTAGTTTGGCAAGCAGTAGTATTCATTGTCGGCCAGACCTCTGACTATTGAACCAATAGTTGGAATTGTAAAATCCCTACTCCTAGCACAAAAAGGTGGAAACAGGCAGCTTCTCACATCCCAGTCTAACCCACTTTGTTGACATCGGCCAACTGTATGTACTTTAAACTAATTTTTTTGTTAATTTTTCTTCTTCCCTTTCTTCCTCTCTCAGATTGCTCCCAAAACACTTAAGGAATTGAAAGGAAACTTTCCCCCCTAATTAATGAAGAATAATACCTATGTTTTCTTCCTTTTCTAAGGGGTTTTATTACCAACTGGGACCCAAAATATCTAATGAGGTTAATAATGCACAATCGTTTTAATGACTGAGGGCCGTTAGCAATTTAAAAAGCGGATGACTCCTAATGAAACTGTGAAGTAATTATTGTTTGTTTTCTGTGCTACTCTTAACCAGCTTTGTCATTGGCTTTATCTTTTTCCTCTTCCTCTTGTCTCAGGCGCAGTAGCCTCTCATCCTAAGGTAAAGGTGCCCATGCATAAAATAATGGTAAAGGCTATTTATTACCCAACGTGTTCTACAGGTCTGAGCTAGTTATCCCATCTAGAATCATAGAAGATTAGGGTTGGAAGAGACCTCAGGTCATCTAGTCCAACCCTCTGCTCAAAGCAGGACCAACCCCAACTAAATCATCCCAGCCAGGGCTTTTTCATGCCGGGCCTTAAAAACCTATTTTATTTAATGTTTTATCCTTTTTTTTAATCATTTTTAATCTATGGAATTATACTCTATGGAGGCCTATGGGACAGTTAAGTGGCGTAAGAGAGTGGAAAATCAGGCCCTATGCACCTGGGTACTTAATTTTGTTGCATGCTAACATCGTGTAACTCTGTCCCCCTGTAATGGCTAAACTGTGTATGGCAAGCTGTGAGTCTGTAACTGTCTCTGAGCTAATGGGCCTGATCCTTTCATTCAAGATATATAGGGTCTTACTTCAGATCCACGGGTCCCTTATTCAGTCCCCACAGGTGATCTGACGAGGCATTCATTACCTGTCTTGATGGAATTGCTTTGGACTCTCTTATCCTTCACTAGCCCTGGCCAGTCTTTGGGGGCAGTACTCCATTTCTGCCAACCTCAAGAGATGAAAAATCCGAGTCATACCTCAAAAAATCCTGAGGTTGGCCCAAAATATCAGAAGATTTTTTTTTTTAAAAAAAAGAGTATATTGTGTTTCCTGGTATGTCTCTTGATTTCTGAACTCTCCATCTCCAGGATGCGTGTGGGGTGTGTGTGTGTGTGTGTGTGACAATTTGTGTTGCCAATGTTCCCAAATGTATTGGGTAAGGTGATTTTTGGCCTGTGTTGAAGGAGCTTGCACTCTCATACCTGCCTGTTTTCTGCTCAGCAATTAGTGCTGCCCGACCCAGTCCAGCCGTCCTCAACCCCCCGCCTCCTCAGCTCATCCCCTCACCCCCATCTTCCAGGCCTGGGGGACTGCAATGTGGTCCCCTTTCTACTTTCTCCCTTAGAGGATGTGGGGAGCAGCTCCAGGGACTCTTTACTCCTCTCTCTCCCTTCCCAGACTGGTTGCTCGGGGGTGGGCAGAGGGAGTGGAGGTGCCCTGAGTAGCTGGAGTCCTTAGCTTCGTCCTCCCCTTTTGTGAGATTGGCTTCATATTGTATGGGGGCGGGCGAGAGCTCTGCCTGCAGCAGCTCAGCTCCAGGAGGCGGGCAAACAGAGCAGGCCGCCAGTCATAAGGCTCAGATTTGCTAGGGGGCTGGAGTTTATGCATCATTGCGAGACTGGCTTCAGTCCCAACCAAAATCCCATCACTTAAAAAAAAAATGTGCAAGAGCTGGCGACATCGAGACTGAACCGAACGGTGCCAGGGTGACCTCGGAGAGGAATTCTACCTCAGGTGGTGCCTCTGGCTGCTGGGTGGTGGTGGGGATTGGGGCATGAGCCTGCCACCTGTTAGGGTGTCATACGCCTTAAGGGAGCTCAGAGACTGCAATAACGAACAAGGTGAGGTGTGGTGGCTCTTTGTGACGTCTACTCCCTTACTGCTTGTGTAGCACCTGGGTGTACCCTGCTGCTCTGTACTTTCCTTTCTCTCTCACAACCTGCTGTACATGGTCTGGCCACTAGAAGGGGACAGAGAGCCACACTGCTAGCATGGAGTAAACATGCATGTCTTGAAACTGAGCACCCAGATATATAAGCCCTGGAGTTATCCTAGGGGATGGGTTGAAGGGAGCTTTTGGCTGGGATAGGTTAGTGGGTGCAGGCATCATGAAAGAAGAAGTGAGTCTGTAGGAGGAATATGAAGGAGGAAGTGTTGACCACCTGGCATGTTAACGTCCGAGAGGCTGGGCATGTTTGTCCAAGAAGCCACAAAGCAGCAATCATTACACCAGCATACATTCTCTGACAAATCTCCAGTGCCTTTCATCTGGAAGGTGCCTTAGGCCTAGTTCAGCAAGTTACTTAAGCACATGCTTACCTTGAACAACCCGGGTAATCCTGGGCCACGGCTCCCCTAGGGAGCTTGAAGCGGTGTAGCTGCACCAATGCTGTAAGCTCTCTAGGGTAGCCGCTCTAAGGCCACAGGAGAGAGCTCTCCTGTCGACGTCATTCATCCACCCCCAACGAGTGGCGGTAGCTATGTCGGAGGGAGAAGCTCTCCCACCAACATAGCGCTGTCCACACCGGCACTTAGGTTGGTGTAACTCATGTCGCTCAGGGGGTTGCCTATTCACACCTTTGAGCGACGTACGTTATACTGACCTAAGTGGTAGTGTAGAAAAAGCCCTATTGACTTCAGTGGGTTTGGAAATCTATGACGTAACCGTTTGCTGCAGGCGAGGTAGGAATGGGATGAATGCGTAGTTGGGGAGATCAGGATAGCACTGAGTGAGTCGGTTCTGAGGGGAGTCTGGGCTAATCAGATGGAAGGCTTTGAAGGCCGGGGCTGGATTCTTAGCTGATGTAAATCTGCGTAGCTCTGTAGACGTCAAAGGAGCTATTCCAGTTTATGTCATCTGAGGATATGGCCCAGGGATGGAAACGTTGACAGGGACCTGAAAAGACGCTGTAGCAGAGATTTGTTCAAATTCTGGTAGTGCGGCCCCAGTTCAGAAAGGCCCTGGAGAATGTGCTTAATTTCAAGCATGTGAGAAATCCCATTTACTTCAGTGGCACCACTCAAGTGCTGAGAGCTAGGTACCTGCTTTAGTACCTTGCCAAACTGAAGCCTTAGACAGCGTGAGCTGAATTCTGGTCTGATGCCATCTTAATAATCAGAATAACTCCACCGCAGACAACATGTTACCCCATGTTTATAGTGACGTGAGAGCAGAGTCTGGCCCAGTACATACGCTACAGATAGATCACTTCACCCAACGGCTGAAAACAAAACGTGGGTGCGGAGGAGGGTCAAAATGTTTGGTATCCTCACTACAAGCCATTCCACGTCACAGCCCTGAGGGCAGCAGCCATTGATCTGGCAGCTTGTGCATATGTGTACGTTCATGTCACATCAACAGTGGAAGGTCACTTTAATGTTTTCCCCGAAGAGCACCCTCTGAGCTGACGCACGGAGATAAAGATACTGCTCATTACCGCGGTTGTGGTTTTTCAACCCAAATGTGTTGTGTGGGAGGGTGGGGTTGGATCAGACTTAGTCCCAGCAGTGTAGTGCAGTCTATAAGCTAGCCCCTTGGCTCGCTGTGCCTGCAGTGCAGCTCTCGTGTTTTCTCTCATTTCAGGTAAGCATTGTAAATAATAATACAAAGAAATAAAAGTCTGATTATCTTACAAGACATTTTAAATGCTGGATATCATCACTGCATTAAAAACTCCAAACTGAATATCTAATTCCTTGGTTTTGATGCATCCAGTGCTAGAAATGGATGGCTTGTTGGGAGGACTTGGGCGAGAAGGAATTTGTATCTGGATTAAGGGTGTAACATACAAAGCAAGTAATTTTCAGGATGTCCCAAACTATGGTTTGGGGTTTTTTTAAAATGAAGATTCCATGCTAGGGACTGAGACTCAGCTGGCGTACATCGGAACAGTTCCTTTGAAGTTGATGGAGTTATGCATGTTTGCACCAATTGAAGATCTGGCACTTGGTCTTCAAAGCACCCCTTGTGATTAGCCCAAACTACTTGAGCCATTGGCCTCCTACCAAACTGTACTCTGGCCTCACCTGCATGCTTGGCAGCAAATGATGACCTAATAGAATTCCAAACCCAGCACCTCTTAGCAAAAGAAGAACCGCCAAAGGAGATGCTGTGTTTTTTGGAGATGGAGTGGGAGTGCAGGGGAACAGTAAGTTCAGCGCAACAGAAAAGGGTAGGCACAGAATGGAAAAGTAGAGGTGGGGTTGGGGCAGTACCCCAGGAAGGATGCATGTGAGAGACTTGTGTCCAGAGGCGAAGAGGAGATGTAGGAAATGGCTGAGATGAGAAGACTTGGTGGGGAAGGGCTGGTGTTGAGATGGTAGGCAAAGCATACTGAGAGAGGGAGGAGAAAAGATTAGCTCCTGGGACTGGAGAGAGAAATATAAATGCTCAGCTCTCAGCAATGGGACCATGAACAGGTAAGAGAAAGGAATAGGCCCTTGGAAACCCAAGAGACTGAGATATGCGGCTTTAACAGTAGTGAGTGGGAGCTAAATCTGAATAGAATGGCTGCAGATTCTAACTGGCCAGGCTAAGTCAGCTAAAAGTTCCTGTTCTTCAGTGCTTAAGCACTAGGACATGGCAGTGTGTTTCTGGGCTGCTACTGCATGCCTTATGTGGTGTGTAACAAGGCACGAGCACAGACAACGAAAGCCAAGTGACTAAACACTCAAAGTGCAATAATTGCATTGAAATAAGCTGCTCGGAAAGTGCGCATTGCCACTGTGAAATGGAATTTGAACACTTTAAAAAAAAACCAAAGAACTGTTAGAATTAGATGTATGAGGCATTATTACTTAGGTGCATGATGATCTAGAAACTATCCAGCAATCACAGAGCCTGTCTTGTGTCTAGAGTTCAAGAAAAATAAAATTTCTCAGCGTTCCTTTTGTTTTTCTTGAACAAGGGGGCAGGTGTGTGAGGGGGAGCCAAGCTAGAGTATTTAGAGTTCTTCCTTTCTTAGCATGTTCCCTGAGCTGGTTTGTACAATCTTTCAGATGCTTTTGAATTCTTGAGACTTGGCAACTCGATTCTAGTGGAGAATGGAGCAAGTTCTTGGGATGCAAAGGATCCTCTTAGAGATAACTTGTGAAAGCAGAAGGTCTTATACATGATTTTTTTCCCACCTAGAAATTAAAGCTGAGATTTTCAAAGGGAATTGTGGGGAATGTGCTGCATTCAGGAGGTGGCTGCAGAGAGTTTCATTTTGGAAGGCGAGGCTCCGGAATGCAGGGAGCTGCAGGATGTACTTGTTGTGTTAGATAAGTAGTGTTTAAATACCTCATAATTTAAGTATTTAGTATCAGCTCTCCATGTAATGATATTAGCCCAGAAACTGGGCCTCCCAATCCCTTTGGCTGCTTTGAAATCTCTACTGTTTTCTCTTGCTTCATTGGGAGGGATAGCTCAGTGGTTTGAGCATTGGCCTGCTAAACCCAGGGTTGTGAGTTCAATCCTTGAGGGGGCCATTTAGGGATCTGGGGCAAAAATTGGGGCTTGGTCCTGCTTTGAGCAGGGGGTTGGACTAGATGACCTCCTAAGGTCCCTTCCAACCCTGATATTCTATGATTCTATGACTGGCAAAGACTGTGGATTCCACTGTGTCTCATGCTACTTGAATCAAAGCAACAGAGACCTCAGATGTCTTAAAGGTTCATCATCATTTTTGTTGGTCATGTCAGCACCTGCCCACAGTGCTGTCACAGAATGTACTGGGCTCATGTAAAATGCAGACTGGATGGGATGGAGGGTAGTCTCTCCTGTAGTTTGTTCCAAAATCCCCATCAGTTAATCTACTGGAGACCTTCCCAGCTCATTACATTCCGCTTTAAAGAGTTGTTGCCAATTTATTAAAATCGAAGGGAAAAAATTCTATTTAGCGGCAATTAACCTTTACAGAAGCAGTGTAGTGCTCTAACCATTAGACATGTGATTGATAATCAGGAGTGTGGGTACTTCTCCTTTGTCTGCCCTGGACTGGTGTATGATTTAATCCCAGGTCTTCAATTTCATCTTCTGTAAAAGGCTTCTAGCACCTGGCTCTTTCAAGTTAAATAAGTAGAAAATATTATTTTTATCTCATATTCTCTTTTTCTTTTCTTGTTGATCTTATCAAGGGACATTTGAATTAGGATGGGTGAGTGGAGAGTAAATTCTGCTGGTATAAATTGGGAATACATAAAATTTAATGCAGTTATTTCAGATTCACAGTGTCAGAGCAACATTTAGCATAGCATCTTTTTTGCTTTATGTGTCATCTTCTCTCTTTCCCCTCATCTGCAGCAAAAATTAAAGAAATAAAGCCTCTGTGTGCAATTTGTGCATGCAAATAATAAAACGGAGTTATTTACTTCTCCGTTCTTCACATGCACAGTGGGTACAGATAGGTTTGTGAGTGTACATTTTCTCATGGACACATGGACGGGATTGTGTTTAATTCACACAAGGAAAAGCACCGAGAGAGAGGAAGGCCAAATGTAAGCATCTTCACGTTGGTTCTCTCTGATGTAAGCTTGTGAATAGCTTGGAGGAAAGAGATGCTTATCTGCAAGATAGTTCAGAGTATTGCTTAGCATGGAAAAAAGGTGACTGAGTAAAACCATCTAATCCTTCATGGGTGTGTTGGTACAGCTTTTATTTTTCCTAGTTGGAGCAAATATATTTTAATCCATCCTACAGAATAGCAATCAAAAGGTATTATTTTGGGTTTTATAAAATTCTGATAGTAATGCCTCTCTACTGAATATAAAAAGACCAAGTTCCGCAAGTCTAAATAGGAGGAATAATACACTTGTTCAATGTGATTAGCGTCCTGCTGTTACTTATATGTGGTCCATATTGCATGAATGGGCAAAGGTAGTCAACCTTGAAATCAGTATGCAAACTTAACCTTAATTAGAAGTTTCTAAGATCCAGTTTACTAGTCCAGACATTTTTTTTTCTGATTTGAAATTTTAAACAAAGTCGGTGGGGAATACTACAAGTTATCGTGTATTTGGATGCTTAGCAGTAGTATCCTATAAGATCTATGTGGTGTCGCAACAGAAAACAAATATGGAAACACAAAAGACAAGATGGATTTATCAATGTGCTTATTCATTAACAGCTATAGTGTCTCACGTCTGTGGAACAAAGGAATTAGGATAATTCTTTTGGTGCGTGTGGCCACAGAATATTTGAAATCCCTGTTTTGTTCTTCATTAGCCCTTCTCAAGGAATTCCCACAAGGAATAATGCTGAAATCCTAATAGGTGGGGAAGAGGACTGAACAGAGAAGTGGCACTAGTGTAGTTGAAAAGAAAATATATCAGATGTATATCCATTGTAAGGAACATTTGGGATTCCACTGTGATTCTTGTGTGTATATGTGTTTACCATAAATCCTATTGCTTTCATTTGGGGCTCGCTTTTTGGTACCAAAGGACTACTGGGCTTTATTTTAAATCCTTATCTATTTTTATGGGTATCACTGTAGTTCTCCCTCTCTCTCACACATACACAAGGACCTTTCTCTCTATCTCCCAGAAAATCAGCAGGTACAGAATGCTATTAACACATTCTCTGCTGTGAAAAAACAACAACCCCTGAACCCAAGACACAGCCCAAATCAAATCATACATATTTGCGCTTACATTCATTTATATATAACTGTTCTGTCTAGTATCTTCTGATCTCTCATCTATATGAATAGGCGACCCCAGCCTATAATAACTAGGATACTTTAAAAACCATTTGTATAGTGGGGAAAAAAATAGTCCTGTGTTCTCTCAGTTCACTAGCATACCTTCCTGTCCATTTTTTTCCTGTGACTAATTAAATTCAAACAAAAAAATCTATCTATTCAGTGACTGGTGATGGTTGTATAAGATTCTGTAGTTTTCAACGCTTTGTGTGTTTTTTTGTGTCACACACACATGCTTTCTTTGTGGAAAGTTACAAAGGCCTGTAACTGAGAAGGTACTGTTTAGTGATTTACATCGGAACCTCAGGGTCAGGTCCTTTGTGCCTCACTTAACCCATTTGTAAAATGGGGCTAATAATGCTTAACTTCAGGGTTGCCAACTTTCTAATTGCACAAAACCGAACACCCTTGTCGTGCCCCTGCTCCGAGGCCCCCGCCCACTCCATCTCCCCTCTCTCTGTTGCTTGCTCTCCCCCACCCTCACTCACTTTCACCAGGCTGGGGCAGGGGGCACTGTTCCCTCTAAACTGTGTGCGCGCGCACACAGATCCTAAACCCTGCGCACACGGCGAAACACCGCACGCACAAAAATTTGCACAGAAGCACAACAATTTGCACAGAAGAAATTTTTTGCGCACACGGCCTGCCAAAAATTTGCACATAAGAAATTTTTTTGTGCACGCAGCCTGTCAAAAGTTAGAGGGAACATTGGCAGGGGGTTGGGGTGTGGGAGGGGGAGAGGGCTCTGGGGTCAGGCCAGAAATGAGGGGTTCAGGGTGTGGGAGGGGACTCCGGGCTGGTGCAGGAGGGAGTGAGGGCTTGGACTGGGGGTAGAGGATTTGGGGTGGGACTGGGGATGAGGGGTTTGGAGTGCAGGAGGGGGTTCTGGGTTCGGGCCATAGGATTTGGAGTGCGGGAGGGGGCTCAGGGCTGGGGCAGAGGGTTGGGGTGCGGGGGGGGGGGTGTAGGCTCTGGGGTGGGGACAGAGATGAGAGGTTTGGGGTGTAGGAGAGGGTGCTGTGTGCAGGCTCCAGGTGGGAGTTTGTATTCAGGACGGGGTCAGGGCTGGGGCAGAGGGTTGGGATGCAGGCTCTGGGAGGCAGTTTGGATGCGGGAGGGCGTTCTGACCTGGGATAGGGGTTTGAGGTGTGGGCTCTGGCCGGGTGGCACTTACCTCAGGTGGCTCCCGGTCTGCGGCGCAGCAGGGTTAAGGCAAGCTCCCTGCCTGCCCTGGCTTTGCACAGCTCCCGGAAGCAGCTGGCATGTTCGGCTTCTAAGCAGAGGGGCCAGGTGGCTCTCCGCACTGCCTGTGCCCACAGGTGCCATTCCCGCAGCCCCCATTGGCCGCGGTTTCCAGCCAATGGGAGATGCAGAGCCGGTGCTTGGGGTGGGGGCAGCACGCGGAGCCCCCGTGTCTGCCCTTGTGCCTAGGAGCCAGACATGCCGCCCCTTCTCAGAGCAACGTGGAGCTAGGGCATGCGGGGAGCCTGCTTGAGCCCCGCTGTGCCACCAACCGGACTTTTAGAGGCCTGGTCAGCGGTGCTGACCGGAGCCGCCAGGGTCCCTTTTCGACCAGGCATTCCGGTCGAAAACTGGACTCCTGGCAACCCTACTTATCTTTGACCCAGTGTGAGGCTAAATTAATTAACGTTTTCCAAATGACTTTGCAGTCGTCAGATGAAAGGGGTTATGTAAATGCAAAGTATTATGAATAAAAGCACTAGGGGTAAAATGAAGGAGCAAAAAAAAAAAATCCTAATGATGATATATACCAAAATATGAATAGTTTCCCAGGGAAGCAGCAAAGGCTCATTCCTTAAAATATTTCAAATCTGTCATAACTGTAGGAAACGAACCTGGATTGGGAGACGGATGGGCTAGATAACTTTGAAGATCTTTGTCATCATTTATTTCCATGATTCTGAGATATTCAGTCAGCTAAGGACTTGTCTACACGGGGAAGTTAGTGTGGACCCAGGCACTGACTTTTGTTTTTGCTGGTGGGTGCTTTCTGCCTTCCGGTTTCACTGTGCGCCATGTACGTGCTCCTGCCACGTTCCAGTGGATTGTGGGGGCTGAGCACCCCCTATTTTTTTTCGGTGTGTGCTTGAGCCCTGGAGCATCCACAGGTTTGGCTCCTATGAGTGTAGAGTAAGCTAGGATGTTTGAATTACACTAGCTATTCTGCACTGATTTCCTATTGTGCACTAGAAGTGCCTTTGTGTGGTTTAGCTTTCTGCACAAAGGCACTTTTAGTGTGCAGTACAAGTGTCCATGCGGGGAGTTAGTGCAGAGTAGCTTATGCATTGTAAATTCACAACCTGCTTGCTGCACTCTAGCTTCCCCGTGTAGACAGCACCTTAGTTCATAAAGGCAGATGTTTAAAAATAAAGCACTCATTCACTCACATAGATCCCCTTTGTTCGAGATACGGCGATTTTTTATTTTTTTTTGGAGATGGAGTTGAAGATACAGACTACTGTGGTTGATTTGAGCCTGATGAGTTGTGTACTGTTGTAACAGATGCTGTTTTTAAAGAGGTCTGTGTTTGCCATACATCTGCCCATGCTTAACATAATGCCATTATAAAAGTTCCCAAGTATCTTTTATTTTTTTTAAATAGTCACTGAAAAATTGGCTCTGGTACTATTAATTTATTCCTAATCAAATGTACTTCAGGGAGAAGCTTGAGAGGGGATTGAAACATGATAGGAAAGTGCTAATTTGATAATGGTGAGTAAGCTGCATTGTATTTTATGTGCATTTTTCTTATGTAATTCCTTCTCATTCCCTAGCCTTCCTTATGCCAGACTGGGCAGCTGGGTAAATTCCAGTTGTCCACTTCCAACTGTAGTGAGATTTTTCTTTTGGACTCTTCCAAAAGTGTCACATCAATTTTTTTCTGTCCTGCTGCAACTGTCTCAAGATTTAACAAAGGCCTAGATTTTTAGAAGAGCTGGTGAGCAGTTGTGTGCCCAGTCATTGTAGTTGTGTGTACAGTCCTGCATGCAGTTATAAAACCTGGGCCACGGAGCTTTCAGGTTTTCTTGCTGCAATTCATATAGATACTACATATCCCAGCATACAATGCTCCCTCTTCATTCAAGAAGACAAGTTAAAGAAGAAGGTGACTGTAAGATGGGTGCTAATGTCTGTCAGCTCCATGGATCACACCCTCATATTGAAGAGGAAGAACTGCTGTATCCTGCTCCATTTTGTTTAAATTAGGCGCTACTAGGGTGACCAGACAGCAAGTGTGAAAAATCAGGACAAGGGGTGGGGGGGTAATAGGAGCCTATATAAGGAAAAGACACCAAAATCGGGACTGTCCCTATAAAATCGGGACATCTGGTCACCCTCAGCGCTACCCGCATGCTTCTGGCAAGTTGACAATGTGGCTCATCTTTGGGTGGAGTTTGGTTGCCCCGGCATAACTAAAAGATATAATTGGCTGTGGCAAAGAGCACACCCGGGCTAATCCTAACTAAATGTCATATCCTCCCTGTTTAAGCCCATGTGTTCCCCTTCCACTTGAAATCATACTGAAGTGCAGATATTACTGGCAAAACTCAGCATGTGGCTTGGCTCTCGCTGCTGCTGCAACTCTGCCATGAGTTTCCCTGGGCATGACAGGACTAGTGGTACTGTGGAAAAGGCAGCAGATGTGTCCTCCAAATTCTACATGGTGCAGTGAACCTGAGGAGAAAAGACACACTGGAAACTTCTATAACTGGCTGTGGTGAACTCCACTGAAGCCCTCCCTTCCCAAATAGTGACACCACAACTACACTGCTATCATTGGTTGCTGCTGTCGCAGCTGCAGTCTCTGATCCTTCTGATTGGGGAAAAGTATGAGTTAATGTGGCATTAAAGAGCGTTTGCTTTGGTTCTCCTTGGCAGTAGTTCTCAGATTTGAATGGGGAGCATACCACTGAGATTGGTTGTTCCAGAACTCCACCTCATCCTCTGACCATGCCAATTTTTCCTTTGTAGGATGCATGCTGTGCACAAGTTTTTGCAGGCAGTTATGCAGTGGAGGAAGACAGTTCAGCAGACGCGTCTGCATAAAAACTCGGGCAGCTGAACTTGTGGATGTTTACCCAGACCAGCCAATGGGGCTCCTGGAGCTTCATGCCCAGCAGTAAACACTCTTTCTAATTTATTCATTGCAGCAAATTGATGGCAAATGAAAGATGGGCTGAGATAAAGCAGTCTGCACTGTGTGGTCTACATTATGGAGATGTGGGAACAAAGAGTGGGAAGTGTTGTCTTTTGCTCCTGATTGCACATTTCAGCTGTAAAACAGAGTGAATAGTAGTGAAAGGCCTCACAAAACAGCCTTGTCACCCAATTAAAACATGAGGGCTCTGCTTCTGGTCTTGAGCACTGGGACAGCAGCACTGGACGATTAGCCAGCCATGTGTATACAATAATCACTATTAAAAATCGGCATGTTTTGTCAGCTGTTATTGCACAGTGATATCTGCGAGATCTCATATTTCCTCCCTTTGTGCCAGAATCTGATGCTTTATACTGGGTGAAATCCTGGCTTCATTGACGTCAATGCTAAAACTCCTTTTGATTTCAGTGGGGTCAGGATTTCACCCATTAAGAACCTAACACCACAAGCAGCCCCTCTGAAGCGAATGAGACGACTTGTGGAGTAAAGTGCTAACATGGGTAAGGCGATCATAATCTGGCCCTAGATTTAAAATAGGCAACAGTTGTTGTCTATCTGCAGGCAAATGTTGACAGTTTAATGGCAACCACTACAGCACTATCAATGCGCTCTTAAGTGCTACATGAGGAGGATCCTTTTGTCCAAGCTTTGAGTACAGTGATTCTGTTAATTACAATTTAATACGCTTGCTCAGCTTGCGGCGTCTCTTGTTTCATATTTCTGTACAAGTGGCCTGTTAGCTATGAATACACAACATACCACTGAGTATCGGTTTACTAGCCATCCTCTTGAATTTAAAAAGGCAAAAAAGTATTACACAACACAAGGATAATGCTGTGTAAATCAATCTGTCCCAGAGTGGATTGATTTAAATCAGGGCTATTTAAATCAGCGATTCAGATCATGATTTAAATGACCAAGTGAAAATCTTCAATTTAAATATTCAGGTTTAATCATCTTTTCCATTCAGTTATTTTCTAAAGAAAGGTGCATTCTGATTGGTAGATCTAAACATTAAAATATGTTGTGTTATAACTAAACAGAGCCTTTACACCAAATTTGGTACATCTTTTTGCTACCTAGGAGGGTACACTATAACTATATATATCAGGGGTCGGCAACCTTTCAGAAGTGGTGTGCCAAGTCTTCCATTTATTCACTCTAATTTAAGGTTTCGCGTGCCAGTAATACATTTTAACATTTTTAGAAGGTCTCTTTCTATAAGTCTTTAATATATAACTAAACTATTATTGTATGTAAAGTAAATAAGGTTTTAAAAATGTTTATTTTTAACTTCATTTAAAATTAAATTAAAATGCAGAGCCTCACAGACCGGTGGCCAGGACCTAGGCAGTGTGAGTACCAGTGAAAATGTGCTTGTGTGCCGCCTTTTACACCCATGCCATAGGTTGCCTACCCCTGATATATATTTAAGCAGTTATATAGCTAAATATTTTCAGATTCTTATTGTACATTTTAGTATGTTAGCAAGTGGTGAATGACATATTGCTTACTTACTACATAATTAACTTTTTGCTCATGATTTGCATCAGGCTGCATTAGAATGGTAACTGGAATTTGAACAGACACAAAAAACAGCATATACAATTTATTTTTATTAAACAAAACCACCTCCATTTTTTTGGATTCATAAACGTCTCTCATAAAAACATGTTTCACATTTACAACTAAATGATTTATTTAACAGATATTGTATTTATACAGTGACAGAAACTGTTATTTCAGGTCAGTTTGGGAAGTTTTTCAAATATGCCTAAGTGAAAGTGACTGGAGTTTAAGTTCCTACTTGTCTAAGTCTCTTGACAATGAGACTGTCTGTCTCCTAAGTTACTTAGGCTGACCTATTGTGTCATATTTATAAAGCTTGTTCTCAAAAGATAGATGTTGTCCCCCTGATTTATTCTTTATATAGAAAAACAGCCTTTGACTACAAGAGTTTGATTGCGGCTCATGGGTTCAGCATATTTATTTTTATTTAAATGTTTAAAGAGAATAAAGTTTAGGCCTTAACATATTTTGTATTAAATTCAGATTTAATGTTGAACACGTTTACTTTTAAAAAGAAAAACTTCTTATAATTTAAATAACAAAATCAAAAATATCTGTTTTTTTTAAAACATTGATTTTTATCCACCCTGATCTGTACCATATGCCAACCTTTTCTAACCCCTGTATTGGCCTGTGATGTTTTATTCATGTTGTGGGGAGTAGTGGATGAAGGAAGGAGAAAGTGCTATGCAGTGAATACTTAACATCCTGTTGCTGCTTGGATGGTTGAGGGTGGAAGGCGGTGGTGGTGAAATGTGAGTATGAAATCGTTGGCTTTTCAGTTAATGATGATGTTATATTGAGTATTCAATCCGCCATCCATCCCATTTACCCCACAGCCTTCCTAAATCAACCTTCATTGACTTAACCCAAAGGCAAGACTTCCGTGGTGTTTAAACCCAAGCTGGGCCATTAGTTCTGTTGCTGAAAGGGAAAAGTGCAACCTATGAAGTCATCACCCTTGCTTCCTCCAGAAACCACTTGCACCCACTATCACTTCTTGGAAGTTCCCCATTCAAATACTGCCTCAGTCTTGTACTGTTTAGCTTGTGAGATAATGTAAAGTCTATGACTGTAGACAATTCAGTGATAGCGTCTGGTATTAAATTGTGCCTAATCATAGGAGGTGTCATACTGGATCAGACCAGTGGTCCATCTAGTCCAGGGATCTCAAACTCAAATCACCACGAGGGCCACATGAGAACTAGTAAATTGGCCCGAGGGCCGCATCACTGAAACGTTTTCATACAGTGATACAAAAGTATAGTCAAAAATGAAAAAAATGAAGAGTAATATAGTATTCTATTAAAAATTAATGTATTAACTTTTTAAAAAATGTAATGCAAAGAAGGGTTTTAATAAAATATAAACACTCAGTAATGTTTGGAGCTTGGCTGCCAGTGGAGTTGGCGCCTATGGCGGGCCACAGGAAATAACTCCGTGGGCCACATGTGGCCCGCGGGCCGCGTGTTTGAGACCCCTGATCTAATCAAATAGTCTGTCTTTGACAGTGGCCATTAGTAGCTGGGTCAGTGGAAGAAACCCTACAGTAGGCAGTTATAGGATCACCTTCTTCCCATCCCACCTTCTTCCCAATAGTTCTAGGTTACTTGTATACTGAAGCAAGAAAGCTCCCACCCCGTCCAAAGCTCTTGTTTATTTTTTGAGAGTTTACCCATATAACTCCGGGTGCTTTCATTATCTATATAAATATTTAATCCTTCTGCCAATCCAGCTAAGGTCTTGATCTCTGTGGCCAAGTGGAGAACACACATTTGCTGATGAAAACAAGAGGCTGTCCATTTGGAAAGAGCTAGTTCCAATTTTCTACCAAGCAGAAGGTCTGGCGTTTATGGTTCTCAAGCTGACATGGGGCTTTGAAGTCCTTTGATTTCTCTCCCCCAAAGAACTGCAGAGGCATGTGGGAAAGTAATTAGGCCTAGCATGCTTTCATTACATTTTCCATGTTTAAATTTTTCTGAAATTCAGGGGCGCTGGCATTCAGCGTCATAAAAACAGTATATTCTGCGAGAGGTCTTTTTTCAGAGCTTCCTACATGATACGGAGATGAGAAGATAGCCACATACATAGTCTCATTCATCTTTATGCATTGCTAAATTAAAAATATATAATAATACATTTGCTCAGTAAGTCTGGAAGATACTTGTGTTATCATTATGCACTCTGCTTATATGCACATGGATGCACATGTATGTTCGGTTACAGTGACTTGCGCATACGGATTTGGCTAATAGACTCTTGTGCTATGCGTGTGGTCTGGACAGGGAAGAGAGCCGTGATTCTGCCCTGTCTTTCCAAGTGGTGCATTCAACCGTCAGAAGCACAGCACAGCAAGTACCCAATGGGAACTTGGTGTGCAGCAAGTTGGTGGATTCCATCTTAACTATGGCTGAATTTTATTTTAATTTTTTTTAATGATTGACATTGTCTCTTATTGACTCCCCACAGGTGAGGTGAAGTTGAAAACCCTTCCCACTGCTGTCTCCTGGCTTTCCAGTAGATACTTTTACATTGGCCAGGGATCAGCAACATGTCCGTACACGGACACAAGTGTCTGGTAAAAATATTTAGGTCTGTGGTCATTTTTCAAGAAAGGTTGAATGACTGAATCACATAACCCCCAATGTCTGTCACTAAGTACGGTCATTTTGTCAAGTGTCCGTCATGCAACCTGGTGGTGCCGACCGCTGACACTGGCCCTTGCCTAGGCTGACAGGAACTCAGGGTGAATCCATTGCTATTATTTGTCTTCATCGAGTGGAGGATAGACTCCCCAGTTCTGGCCCCATTCTTCCACTGTGACCCTGTGCAGCCTAAACTCTCAAACTCCCTATGCCTCGGCTTCCTCGCATGTGAAATGGGGACAAGTGTGCTTGCCCAACTATGCAAAGTCCTTTGAGATCTGCAGAGAAAAAGCACCATAAGTATTAAATAGTGGTTTGGTTTTCCTTGTCTTAATTTGTTGCCAAGAGTGTGCCCTGGTTAGATAGGCGATACAGTTATATACATTTTGATCATGCCTGTTCTTTAAAAGCCTCCCAATCACTTGTAGGTAAAGCCTCTGCCATTTTGTCGCACCAGCTTAGCTGCCACCATTTTGTCTCACTAGAGCACTAGTGTCAGGGGTGTGACAGAGGACATTAAAGGAGAAAGTGGCCTAAGAAAACAATGAGATTAAGTGAGAGTTTAGCAAAAGTACCTGGTTGTTTTTGTTTTCTCCTCCTCCTTCTCCAAGATAGGACATTTGTTGAACTGCTAAAGCCGGCAGGGAGCGAGTTAAAAAGAATGCATCCCTTCTTCAGTAGCCGTCCTTTTAGCATTCCACTTAAAGCTTGAGTGGCTGCTGTATTGAAGCACTCACCTCTGTTCCTCTCCATTTCTTTGTACCCTATTTGTCGGTTGTCAGGGAAGGAGGGAAAAAAAGCATGAAAGGCCTGAAAGCAAACGGTGATCTCGGTGAGATGAAACTTTCCCTCCTGAACTCCTGAGAGCAGATATTATACATGCAGATTTCATTCTCCTCTTCACTCGGGAGTAACAACCCGCACGAATCGAGATCCATTCAGTTTCAGTGCCTACAAATCCTTCAGTGAAGTTTTCCGCCTTTGCTAGCCTGCAGACTGTTTCATCTCTTTGGCTCCCTTTGTTCTGATGCTTTTGGTTGTCACAACCGCACCTCCCGCCAACATGGCGGCATCTTGGTTTTCAAAGAAGATGCATGGTCACACAGCATTTTACTTTGCCTTTGGGGAATTTGCTTGTCATGCAGTTAAAAGAAGAGCTTGGGGGAAATGTAAAAAAAAAAAAGGAAACCTGCTGAAGAGGTGAGATGTGCATATGCTGGTAACTCAGGGATCCTCCTCCCAAAGTTTGTTTTAAAAGCCTTGTAATGAACTTGGGGGCAATATATGCCTTGTGGCTTGACATGTTTGAGACCAGGGCCCACGTGTCCATTTCTTTCCAGGCCTCTCCACACCCATGCAGGAGTCCCCCCTGCTGCAGGAAGACAAAGAGACAGTTGAATTTCTACTGTCTGAGCTCTGCACTTGCCTTGCGCAGCTGCATGCAGAAAGCTTTAGTTGCTTCAGTCATATCCAGTTACAGAAAGTGACTCCATTATTGCGGCTGTTAATCCTGCTCAACAGAGGCTGGTAATTTGTGCAATCTAGAAAGGCAGGACCCCTCCCCCATAAAGACAGATAATAGCAGCCCAAATTATTGCTATTACCAGGCTTCAGGGAAGGACAGGAATTGTCATTGCCGGCAAACTGTGTGCACTTCACTCTCGTTTTGTTTTTCTATCATCTCCCAAGCATTTGGATCAAAAAGACTAGACAATAGCTGAGTTTTTTCCCCCAGAATGTCTCAGCAGGCTGTTGACACAAAGTATTAACGTAAGTGCATTGTTACTAAAAACCCCAATACACAAACCCAAAGAAAATGATGAACACATAAGCAATTACACCCTTTTTTGTTTGTTTGTTCCCCAATCTGTCATTGACCAAATGAAGGTAATTCCCACGTTGCATCTAATTGATAAACAGGTGTGTTTGGGGGAGGGTGTGACATGTAGTGTCTTAACCTCCAGCAGGGAGGAGAGAAAGTGTTTGTGGGGAGCAATTTCCTCTCTAATTTGAATACTTAGTTGTGCCTCGTGTGGGAAAAAATAGTCCAGCACCACACTGTGTAAATATCCTCCCTTTATCAGGCTCATGTTGGGATGCAGCTTCCGGGACAGGGATGCTGTCTGCTGAAGGCCCTGACTATCCTACTGCATATGCATCTTAATGACAGAGCTGTGGAAATATAGGGCCTGATTCTCCTCTTTACATCAGTGAAGTTTCTTTGGCTTTGGTGCAGCTCCTCCCGATTTGCACTCGTGTAACTGAGAGGAGAATGGGGTCCGTAATCTCTGACTAGATCATCTCCACAAGGCAGAAACTCAAATGATGTCTCAAATAGTAAAACTCTGCATCTAGAGAGGTCCGGTGGGGTAGAGAATTATAGGGAATCTATGGGCTATATCTTTATGCCTGGTTTTCAGCTATTCAGCGTCTAAATCGATCTATAAAATATGCAAAGAGCAACTTCCACCTGAGGCCAGTTTGGCTTAGTCAAAGAGTGCCTTTTGACTCCCCTGGTCAGTCCTCTTGTTGCCCCGAAGCTCTTGGTTTGAGAC
Source organism: Chelydra serpentina (assembly GCA_037349315.1). NCBI lineage: Eukaryota > Metazoa > Chordata > Testudines > Chelydridae > Chelydra > Chelydra serpentina. Next base: position 17,874,166 of record JBAIAC010000004.1, on the reverse strand, counting down.
TTGTCTGTGGTAACGTGCTTCCCCTACACACATGGGCCCCAGTCCAGCAGAGCACTTCAGCACATGTTTAACTGAACCTGAGTCGTCACACTGATGTTAATAGGATTATTCAGGTGCTTACATGCTGGACCGGGAACTTGGTAAATCCAGCCATCATATCATGGGGGAACTCTGTTAAAGCAGTCTTCAAAGAGTTGTGTGGGATTTTGTATAACTAGTCTAATGCGAGGATCTGAGGAATGAGAGGTTAGAGCAGCCTCCACCATGTAGCAGACCTCTTCTCACAGCGGTCTCCCCTTAATATAGCTCCATTGACTTCAGTGAAGTTAACTCTTGATTTACACCAGGTTGAATGAAAGCAGGATCAGTCCCATTGACTCTGGGCTCCATACATTTCCATAACCAAGCCTTCAACCAGGAACCCGTAGGTAGCAGCCAGGAAATCCATGAGGAGTGCTCCCAAAGGCTGAGTCAGCCGAGAAAGTCAGTTAATCTCGTCCTAGCTGATAGCTGCACGTGGCACAGTTAGTGCTTGTACTTGCATCCAAAGATAGCACAGCACTTTGCAAACATCACTCCAGGCTCAAAGCATCTTTGCAACATTAGTATTATTTCCATTTGACAAATGAGTAAACTGAGGCATATAAAATGAGTGATTTTTTTCCAACAGTCAGGGCAGAGACAGGAATAGAACCCAGGTGTTCTGCCTTGTAGTCCCTTGCTCTTACTACTCGGCTGCATGTTGTAGATAAAATAGACCATATATAAAATAAAAAGTCCTATAGTACTCTGCAGTGATGGTCCAAAATGCTACAGTAGCTCTATTGTAGGGGTTGCTTGTTCAAAAAACAATCTACACCAACTCTAAATTTAAATATTCAAAATAAATCATGAGTTTCTGTCATGTGGAAACAAAACTAATGATACAGTAAAAGACTACATTTCCATAACTTTGACTCTCGTCTGCATGTTCAGCATTTGAAAGTCAATGGGAGCCGTGTAGCTAAGTGAAAATAGACTGGCAGCCACAACACTATCCTGGAGCAGAGGAATCGCCGGTGTGATTTGCATTTGATTTCCTCACTAACTGATAAGCTGCCTGAATCCAAGCATAGGAGATGCATTAAAAAGAGCTGGATACCATAACGACATAGACACGAACAATATTCCCAACAAGTATAATGTGCACTGTCCCGCTGACAACCACCGGCTCTGTAAGTTGGGAGGGAAAAAGATGGTCTTGTGGTTAGAACATATACCTGAGGGCTAAGAGCAGGTCTTATTCCTCACTCTGCCAATGACTTCCTCTGGAACATTGGGCAAAGTTCTTAAAGGGACAATGTCAACTTAATTTATTTTAATTGACTCATTTAAAAAGTAAATCCATTTTCTGATGGCACACACTTTACATAGCATGCTCTGATTCTTCAGTAGCTTTCGGAAAGCATTTGTCAAGGCTTCTCAGCTCCCTATAGGTGGTTAGAAAGGTCTTTTCAGCAAGGGAGAAATAGCTTAGGGCCCTGATCCTGCAGCGAGGGCAATGTGGAGTCCTGTTGCTACCTGGAGGGCTCCCTGTGGGTATGAGGGGTACTGCAGAGGTCTCGTTGTTGGATTGGGGTCTAGCTGACTCTACTGAGGAAAGTAGCAAAATCAGGTATACCAAAAGGTTTGTCAAATGCGCAAAAATAGAGATAAATATATTTTTCTGCTAACTTAAACCTCACTTGCAGTTAGAGGCCCCATTCCTGCCCTAAGATGTGCCTGGGAGTGGGGTTCCCCCCCATGTGGATCCTGCAGTGGCAGGATTGAGGCCATACCAGGTGCAACCTTTTCAATGGGATAACAGTGGCCCAATGCTTTACATCTATGACATGCAAATGCTTATCTGCCTCACAAGGTGTTGAGTTGGGCTGCATTAATTTTTGTTTTTAAGTGCTTTGAGATCTCAGCAGCTATCCAAGTGCAAAGTCATATTGCTATAATTCTGTGTCCATGAGTTAGAAAACAATCCCTTCCTGTCTGCATCGTTAAAGCTTTGAAATCAGATGCATTTACCTGATGGACTGAATGACAATCAGAAATGTTGACTGTTAGGTTACCAGTTAGGAAATATTAGCAATGTGGATTGAGCCCGGTAAAGCTTTTTGTGGTTATTTGTGTCTCCCACCCACCAGCAGCACCACCGATCAGCACCTAACCCTCCATCCCTGCGCCTCCCGCCTGCCGCAATCAGCTGTTTTGTGGTGTGCAGGAGACTCGAGGGGGTGGAGTGGAGGAGCAAGGGCACGGCAGACTCAGGGGATGGGACGGGGGCCTTGGGGGAAGGAGTGGAGTGGGGCCGGAGCTTGGGGCAGAGCCAGGGGTTGAGCAGTGAGCACCCTGTAGCACATTGGAAAGTTGGCACCTGTAGCTCCAGCCCCATAGTTGGCACCTTCGCAAGAGTCGCATATTAACCTCTGAAGAGCCGCAAGTGGCTCCGGAGCCACAGGTTGGCCACCCCTAGTCTATGTGATAGACACCAAAACTAGGGACATCCAGGGTTATAGCTGAAAATCTACACTGTGGCTTCATCTGTTACTCACTTTGTCACACCTAGTCATCTGAGTGCTATAATGCTGTGTATAGGACAAGGCCATCTTCGTAGACCCTCACAACGCCCAATAGGGCTAAAAGAAAGTTGGGGAAGGGAACTTTACAGAATAAAACATACAGCTTCCAGTAGCTTGCACTCTCGGGTTTTCAACCATTATATAAGAATACTCTGGTATATATTTATTTTAAATGAAGGAGGACAGCATAGTAGCCTAGATTTCCACCCTGATATCTGTATTTCCTTGCTACTTTGGGCTCAAAGTATTATTATTTACTGTTTGTATTACCATAATGACTAGGAGGTCTAGTATCACTGGTGACTGGCCCCTTTAAGGGGAGCCTACCTGTGACAGGCTTCTTTAAGGAAAATGAACCCATCTTGGCCCACGTTTAAGTAATTAACTGCCTAGGTGTCTGGTTGGTCGCTATTTGACTAACAAGCACCTGGACCTGGGAGACGGCTACCAGTGCTCATTTGAAGGGGGTGCTCCTAGCGAGAGGTTCCTAAGGAGAGGCGCTTCCAGGGAGAGTGACTTGGGGAGGGAACTCAAGGTAGTTGCAGAGGGACCAGACTGAGTAGCTGTGTGCTGCTTGGATATGAGCTGCAGCTAGCAGGCAGCTCCTGGCTCCAGGGAAGGAACGAAGGTTGAGAGCACCTCCCGGGTAGAGGTCCTAGATATGGGAATGATAGATTCAGACAGAATCTGCCTTCCTTGCCAAAAAGCTTGGGTGAAGGTCCTTCTTGTGTTTCTGTTGCACTTTCCATTCATAAATCAGACCCTCAGAAGGGGGCATTGTTGGATACCTAGAAGACTTGTTGACCTTATTGATGACACAGTCGGAAGCCATGACATACCTGCTGTGCCACACCTGGCCACAAGGGCAAGTGGGGGAGGGAATGCGCCTTTTACATATCGTTGCCTGGTGCATGAGGCAGACAGAACCAAAAGACGGCCCATGCTCCAAAACGCGTGCCATCAAAGTGTAAAGGACCTTGACCATTACTCCAGTATGCTACTTGTGTTTATTTGTGGCCGATGAGAATTGCAGTTAATTCTTTCACATAGGATTTTCCTTGATGTGGAGGGCCTTCCGCTGGAAGTCGGCACCAGTCAGGTCCCGCACTGGGACTGCAGTCAGTAAGAGAGCTGCATTGGGGAAGAGGTGATCTGTGCACCTCCCTTCTAAGATGGGGAAGGAGTCTCCTTGCCAGTCCTGCAGAGAATGGTGTTAATTGCAGCCAGGGGATCTGCTCCCGTATTGATCCAGTAGCCTTCACAGCATGCGCATGGGAGCTATAGTCTCTATGTCAACCCACAGTCAGTCAGGAGTATTGTGTGTGGAGGCGCTACCCTGCATCCTGATCCTGGAGTGGGGTGGTGGATTGCCTGGCCTTAGTGGGGAGGCCTGAGAGCCCTGGCTCTCTCGTATGCAGTTGGTATTGTACAGATCTCGTCATTGCTGGATTTTGCCTCAATGTTCTTTTGCATGCTAGGAGTGAGATTTGGGGGTTTTTGCCTTGCGGCAATAAGGTCATTATTAGGATCTGATAACTTTCCTTTTCAGTGCAACCCACTGTACCAGATGATGTTGTAGGAGGAAAGTGACAAACACGAGGCTATTTAGCGCTATATGTCTACCTCCTATGACTGCTACAAGTGGTGTTGGCACATTTCACCTTTCACTGAACCGGCAATGCAAAGGTGGGAAGAGGCAGGCTGTGTAACCCACAGTATGGACGTCTTCCAGTAGTGTTCTGTTCAGATCTCACCCTCGCCTCATTGCTGATGAAGCTGGGCAGGAGGGAAAAGCATTTCACCACACGGCCCTGAGCACAGTTAATCAGTCCTTTTTAAGTATCTGTTTTAAGCTAACTTTATTGCGTAACAAAATTAAAATGTGAGGTTGAATTGAAACCTCAAACTTGAGAACAAAATAGTGACTTTTGAAGAGCTACAGTAATGCCACAATAGCTCTGTCATCCTGCGGTCCTTATGTACATATGGCTTCCCTTGAAAGGAAAGGGCATTTGGTGTGTGGAAGAATTGCAAGGTTGGACCCAATGTTTGTCCAGCTGAGAGCCACATTTGTAACTTATCAGAAGCTCACGGATCACATGTGACTACTGTGACATTAACCAGTGTGCAATCTGAACTGTTGAACAGCTGTGTCCCCTGAATTCGCTAGCCTGGGGTGCCTTTTACACTGAGTTTCTGTCAGAATATCCACTCCTGGTCTGCTCACTGCCTTCAGCATGCAAAGTCACTCCCTGCTGAATACATGAGCACTCTGACCAGTCGCTCATGAATTACATACAGGGCAACACCGGCAAATTCCTAGTCCTAGCCTTGTCCCCCAGAAATGTGTGTCTTGTACTGCTCAGTACCCCTGTGAACAATACAAGTTCATAGAAAGGAAAATGATAATGCATCAGCCTTGTTATCCCAAATGGTGTTTCCCACACACTTTAAGCCAAGCACACTGGTTAAGATAAATTTAACAACTTCAGAAAGATAGATTGTAAATGATGACAAGTGATGATGAATAAAAGTCAGGATTGGTTATAAAAAAAAGCTATTGGCTAACTTAACAAACTAATAGAATCCAAAGTGAAAGTTTTCCTCACCATATGCTGCAGTAAATTTCACAGGCTGCGTCCCATTTGAGCCTGGGACCCCTCCTCCTTAGTTCAGTGTCCTTCAGGTATTCACTGATGTCATGAGCAGAGAGGTGGGAGGAGAAAAGGTGTGTTGGAGGCCACTATCTCTCATTCTTATACCCCTCTCCCTTCTTTGAGAATTACCCAAAGCTTGGGGTGCAGGTGACAAGCAGTCTTTCTTGTGGACCTGAGGTCTGAACTGTCCTTGTGATGAAATGGAAATTTCTTGTTTACCTCTCCCCCCCTCCCCCCGGGTGGAGAATGGCCTCTTAAACAGGTGATAGCTCTTTAACACCTGGCTGGGGCCAGTGTGTCTTTGTCTCTGAAAAACTGGTTTTGTGGGTGTTACCCAGAATTACTACATAGTTCAGTGACATTCATATGGTAGAATCTTATAATCTCACATACAGTGTTGCTACACGTATTTCAACAGGATAATGATATTCAGCAGATTATGCCTTTTTTAAACGATACCTCAGACAGTGTACTTTGTACAAAATGTATCATAATCTTGTAAAAGTGGCGATCATAACAGTATAAACTGTCACAACTACCCTACAGTGCAACACGGGGATGACACTTTCATCTTTACCACAACCTATGGAGAAGACAGGTCCCAGCTATTAAAGTTCTATATTAGAAAAAGGTGGAAAATTGCATTCTGGGGCATGTAATTACTGAAGTCCTCCCCTGCATAGGAAAGACTAGATTGGACTGTAAGGCCCCAATTCACTAGGGCATAATAGTTCATAATTAACTTTAAACATGTGCTTGAATCCCATTGAAGTACTTAAGGCCTCAATTAACCCTAACTTTAAGTGAAACTTTTTTGAAATCAGTGGGACTACTCGAATGCAAAAATACCTCCCTGATTTGGGACCTAGGTGCTTTCCTGAATCTGAGCCTAAAATTCTAAGGTCGAGTTTGGCTATTGTTACTTAAATATTAGGTCTTTAAGAATATTTATTATCTGTCATGTTTAAAGGAAAACATTTACTAAGTGGACTAAATAAATATGAAATGTGCGGTAAATTAGTTCATGGATTTTTCCATGAGTTGGTTCCTTCGCTCGCTGGTCAGTTTCTATCAGAACCGAGGTGCACCTTAAAAAATTCACCTTAGGTATTTATACCATGCTCATCACCATGGTATCTGAGGTCCCAAGCAGAGGCATTATAATGATAGTGACTCTTCTTTTTCTTGTATATATGTACAACACAAGTCCTTAGAAAATATAATTAACATTTGAATGTGAAAACCTTTCCATTCCATTCCATCTTTAATTCACTCAATGTACGGTGATACTGCTGATTCGTTTAAATATTCAAGGAACTGTAAAGTCCTAACATATTCAGAATGCAGCATTTACCTGTAAATAAATGCCTTACTTGGATCCATTAGTTTACAGCCCATGAATGGAAGGGAACAGTATTCCACCAGATATTTTTTCCCACCCCAAAGAAAGAGAGAAACATTGATGCAAATGAACCATTCTTCCAGTTGCTTAAAGGATGCAGCCAATTAAAATATGCATGCTGTACACAGATATTTCTTTACCTCCTTTCTTTCCATTTTTAAAAATATAAGTGGTTATTAGTAATTCTAAAAAAAATTCTAGTTGACTTGTCACTGTTTATGATCTTTAGTTATTTTTTGTTTCATTCAGCTTGGCCAATGAAAATCAATAAAAACAATTTCACTTCTGTTTATAGTCATTTTAACTCTTCAGATTCTTAGTGCTGCAGAGTTTGGGTTTGCTGAACTACAAGGGACTATTTATTTAATAACTGTTTTGTTGGTTTCAGAGTAGCAGCTGTGTTCCTGTTCTTTTTGTTTTGTTGGTGTGCTTTTTACAATAGTAACCTTTCTCTTGGTGTTAAATTTCATAACTTCTTTTTATGAAAAATAAATTTGGGGCCAGATTGGGTTCCAGTTTAGCAAAATACCTTAAGCACATGCTTAAGAGTATTGTTGAATAGGGATGGACTTTACCTACATGCTCAAAATCGAGCAATACATTAAGTGCTTTGCTGTATCCGGGACTTAGTATAATTAAAGGAACACTTTATTTATTTATACTGCAGTGTCTCATTATACTGGCCACTGAAACACACAGTAAGAGACAGTCCCTGCTGCTAGGTGCTTACAATCAAATATAACTTAAACTAGGATGTAGAAAAGAAATGTCTATATAATAAAGATAACTGACTCCCCTCTGGTCTTCCTCCTTTTCTCTCTCAGCAAAAGATTGGAATGAAACTCTTCGTTATTTACAAACGTTCTCCAAGAGCAAATGTGTACATGATAGAGAGAGGGTAATTGAGTAATGGGTCTATGCATAATCTTCAGAGGGGCTGGAGAAGAAAGGCCGAAAACCTCCTAGCTCCTCTGTGGTTGGGGGGTGGGAGGAGCCCCACATAAAGTTAAAGTTAAATTCATTTTTAATCTGTAAAGACATCCTGAACAGCAGTGTAAAGTACAGACGGAAATGCTGCAGACCATAATAGCTACACTGGGCTCATCTTCATAAAACTCCAGCGTGAGTATAATTCCGTTGGAGGCGTGGGAGACACGGGAAAAGCCATTCAACAGCAGTGCCTACAGTTTAAGAAGTTTTTTACAGCCCTGGCTACTCTGACCTCTGCAGTTGTCTAGCTGTTACTCAGGATAGTACAGGTTTATTTTTCTCCTTTTGAACAGTTGCTAATGCAACATTCTCTCTTCCTTAATTCTGGATCAACACTAGCAATTCCTGTGCCCCACAGATACCAAGGAGCTGTAAAAGAAAAAAAAAGAACCTCACCAAAATCAAGGCTATCCGCTTTCTCAGGTATCTTGTGCATGCATGCTCGGATATATGCACAAACTCCTGCATGGGAGTGGAAGACTAAATGGTTATTGTTTATAATCGGTATTATGGTATTTCCGAGATGACTCAACCAAGACCAGGGCCGTATTGTATAGACACACAGCAGAAGACTGTCTCTGCCTCCCAAGAGCTTATACTTGATGTCAGTCAAGGTAGACAAAGAAGAGTGGGAGAGGAAAGAAAGGCAGAGAGGTCAGGTGACTGATCCAACATCACATAGCAGGTCAGTGGCAAAACCAGAATTAAAACTCAGGTCTTGAGTCCCTGTCCAGTGCCTTAGCTACTGGATTATACTCCCTCTTTGTAGTGCAGGTACTATGGTACCAGCATGCAGGAGTGGTGGGAGTTCAGGGCATAGATTCCAAGGCCAGAAGAGACCACTGTGATCCTATCAGATGACCTTTGTAGCACAGGCCAAAGAACTTCTCCAAAATAATTCCTAGAGCAGATCTTTTAGAAAGCAATCCCCCACGATCCTTGGTAAACTGTTCCAATAGTTAATTACTTCTCTTGAAAGCAGTGTGAGATGGGTCTGGCCCCTTACTGCTGTAAATCCTGTCCCTTGCCTAAATCCTCACCTGCCTTTCAAGGTGTAATCTCTAATATTAGATTTTGAGATCTCTGTGGCAGGGAAGTTGTTTTTCGGCTTGTGCTGTGGAGTGCCCCTTGCATGTTTTGGGGCACTGTGGCTGGGATTTTGAAAGGTGCCTGGAGGCAGTTAGGTGTCCAGATCTCACTGAAAATCAATGCCTAAATCCCTTAAATGCCGTTGAAAAATCCCAGCCTGCCCAAAATAAAAAATAATACCCGTGCCGAGCGCTCCTAAGCTCTTTCTCAGCCTCTTGCAGTGAGCAGAACAAAACAACATGTACAGCAAGGCTCTCCTATGCCTGCAGAGATGCAATAGAGTTATAAACCCAAAGGCCGGTGCCATCCCTACCTATTTAGCAGACTGCAGCTAACATTTTCAAGCATAGGTGAGTAAAGTTAGGTGCCTACATTCACATTGGGGCACCCAACTAGTGGCCTGTTTTCTCACAGCTCCCCTTAACTTGGATGACAACACAGAACATGGAATTTTTTATAAAAGGAGAAAATGTAAAGCCTGGATTGGCATCAGGAGGCAGGGCTGAATTTAATTGAAGAACAGAAGTGAAGCAAACCCTCCTTTGACAGACCTGCATGTCTGCTCAAGATGGAAAATTGAGCTCCCATTAACATTGTGGGGAGGGATAGCTCAGTGGTTTGAGCATTGGCCTGCTAAACCCAGCGTTGTAAGTTTAATCTTTGAGGGGGCCATTTAGGGATTTGGGGCAAAAATTGGGGATTGGTCCTGCTTTGAACAGGGGGTTGGACTAGATGACCTCCTAAGGTCCCTTCCAACCCTGATATTCTATGATTACCCATTATTTCATTCCTGAAAAAAATTAAGGCATGAAAAGTAACCAAAACAAACAAAGTATCGTATTCCCCCTTTGCAGTGTTCTCTTGAATGGTGTCATGCTGCTGTTTCCACCCCACTAACTTAGAGAAAGCTGTATAAACCCCAGGTGAGCTGGGCTGAAGAGAGACCAGCATAAATCGAAGATTTTTTTTTTCTTGGAGCTTATGTTCCACAGCAGTGGAGCAGTGCGTCAGTGCACCATAAACACCTTGCTTTTGTCTTGCACTGCTACTACCTCGGGTTGCATCATACTTGTGACAGCGACATTCTGCCAGAGTTGTGCTGTTCGTGTCCAAGGGAAGAAGTGAGCTTTAACCACACGTATCTGACAGTAATTTGTTAAACTAGGAGAGACATCAAAAGAAAGAGCGACCAAAAGAGGCTGCTTCTTCCGGAACAAGGGAAACGTCTCTTCTGCTAAGCAGAAGAAAAGTCGGGGGTTTGTGTGTTTTTTAACAAAAGCTTAAGTTTGCGCCTCCGCTAGCTAATGCAATCTCTGTAATTAAAATTTCCATCAAGCTCGTCGGCCCAAATATTTGCACATGCAAATTTGTTCAGCTGAGGCCCCTTGATCTGTCATATTCCTGCAAATCATGTTTTATGTTGGCTCACTCTTTGGGACAGATTGCCTACTTTTGGATTTGTTATTAAAAGATAATATTGACTTAGTTTCCTTTGCATTGAGCAGCAGCCCCATCTCCTCAGGGCTGGCTGGGATATATTTTTTTGTCGCAAGCTGTTTTGCGAGGAATTCTATCCTGCTGCTGTTGATGACAACAATAATTAATGACACTTTCCCAGAGCTGCAAAGTGTCACGCATCTCACAGCCCTGTCATGCCTGCCAGTGGCTCAGCCTGATCCTCAGCATTAAGCTGAACTCTGGGCCAGCAGCAGGCATTTGTCTCCTCCGCTTGCTTCTCCTGAGGGCCCCTCTGGAGCCAGCCTCTCTGCTCTCCCTGCTGGATCTCAGCACAAGGGACCCAATACTGATCCCAGGATCCTTTGTCCCTAACCCTTAGTGAGCTGCACCAGCTTCCCCCATCACAACCCCCCTAACACCTGCCCACCCCCATTAGCCCCAGCCATACCTGCCAGCACCTACCTCCAGCAGTCCTAGGTGCTCTAGTTCCTGCTGTATCCTTATCTGCCCATGTCCAGTAGCCTTAGGTCCCACAGCCCCATCTGGCACCACACCCAGCACCCCAGGACCCCTTCTGCTTAGCATCCCCAGCTACCCTGTGCCCATTACCCACCCAGCTATGAAAGTACCCCAAAGCACCCCACCTCCCGCTCACTTAGCTAGCCGCTCTGTTTGGTGGCCTCTCACCCTCGCTGCAGATAGGGCTCTGGGTGGGTGTTGGGGTTCCCGGAGTGCAACCTTTGGGTGGGAGGACAGTGGGGTGTCTGCACTGGGGGGCTCTGAGCAGCTGCATGCATCTAGGGAGCCAGTCTGCCTGTTCTTTGCCCATCTCAATGCTCCCTGCCCTGCCTTCCCCACTGGCTGATAGGCAGGAGAGACCAGCCTGCGGTGGTAAAGGAGGGGTGACTGCCGTGGTGTCTATCTCACTGCAGGAGAGGGAAGGTGGGGTGGACATTTCCCTGTGTGCTCACCCTTCTAGCAAAACTCACCCTGGGAGATTTATGTCTCAAGGAGCAGAGCAGATTTTGACAGATCCACTTTACCCTTCTGTAGCTTCTTCCAGACGTGGGTTGCTCTGCAGACAGCCATGCTTTAAACCCTGTGCGGCTTAAATAAGAAGGACTCTGTTTTCCAGACAGGAAAACTGAGGCTAATTGACTTTCCAGGGGCAAGCTAGAGCTGGGAACAGAACCCAAGCTTCCCGATTCCCTGAGGCACAAGATCATCCTTCCCCTTGAGGTTGGCCGGGTAAATGAAAGAAGCAAATGGCACATGACCCCGAGTAAGGGCAGAGCCACACTGCCCCGGGGGAGGCTCCAGCAGGGAAGCGTAATCCCTGCCCCCGCTCTGTACTACACACACGTGCCGTCCCTCTGAAGGAGCCAGTTCCACCCCACCTACCCTCTTCCCCGTTGTCCACCTTGTCTGGGGTCCTAGCTCTCCCTCTCCTGCTACTGGAGCCTGCTGGCTGCCTCACAGGGTGGAAGCAGCTGGGGCAAGTGGCGTGGAGGAAGCCTGCTAGGGTACCTGGCTATCATGGTGGAGAGAGATGGGGAATGGAGAGCATGAGTGCCTGCTGATCGTGAAGGGTCTCTCTTAACAGGAGGGGGTGGTGGAGAACTAATGCTACTGCTGGGGAAAGAGGGGGAGAGGCCAGGTTGTTGAATAAGGGATGGAGAGATGAATTAACTCCGCTCTTGTCCCTTAACACAGAGCCGTAAGGGTGAGTAGTAGCGAGTAAAGGCTAATGACTTTTTGCTCCATTTTAAGGGCACACTCATGCAGTCACCCCAGTTATAGCAGGCCCCACCCCTCCACCCCCTCCAAATTGCTCCGCAGAACATTGGAGGGGGCATGGAGGTTAACGCCTTCCCTTCTCAGGAGAATGATGATCACCCGTGTGTCAGCTAAACGGCCACCATGTTTAAAACACATGAGCGTGCCCACAACAGATGTCCCAAAGGCAAAGGGAATTAACGTTGTGGCACAAACTGCCCACAGAAACAGAAATGCCGAAACTCCATCCTTAATTCTCTGCTTTATCCTTTTCTGTCACTCTGCTGTGCCCAGCTATTGCGCAGATGGCATATGACATCCAGCACTGAGGTACCTTGGCTAACTCTAGCTGTAATAACGCGAGATTTGTAGAAGCAGGGCTCACGTTATTACAGCTAGAGTTAGCCTGACTCTTGCTCATATAGAGGCCTGCATCCAAATTCCCTCTACCGACTTCCACAGCCCCATGATGTGAGTGGAGGATGGAAAAGCAGAGAGTTAGAGGAACTGTAACAAGGTAACTGGCCCATGAAACGAAACTGGGCCCAGCGCTCCTGTTCCACTCCAGGTGCTGTCTAGTTTGGTGAAATGAGGAGGGTAGATCTGCCCCTGGGAGTTATAAATAAGAGCCCAGAATCCTGAGCAGCAGCATTTCGGACCCAGAGTTTAGAAAGGGAGGCAGATCAGAGTCCTGAGAGTAAAGAGAGCTGAGAGGAAGAGCAGAGCGGTGAGAGCTCCCTGGTTGAGCAGTGGAGCCACATCAGGCCACTGGACGCAGAAGGCAGAAAGGCAGTCAGGGGTCACATACAGGCTTCCCCAAGCCAGAGAGGGCTAAATAGCACTGGAATGGATTACCTAGGGAGGTGGTGGAATCTCCTTCCTTAGAGGTTTTTAAGGTCAGGCTTGACAAAGCCCTGGCTGGAATGGTCTAGTTGGGGTTGGTCCTGCTTTGAGCAGGGGGTTGGACTAGATGACCTCCCGAGGTCCCTTCCAACCCTGAGATTCTATGATTCTATGATAAAGGGTGACAGCAGAAGAGGGAGATGCCTGCTGGCTCTCTGAGCTAGAGAGCTGAAGCCGGAGGGCCAGAGAGGGCTGAAGGCTGGGGAAGGATGGCAGGGTGAGCCTGCTGATGTCTCTGGGCGAGAGCTGGAACCATTTCTGGGAAGGAAACGGTGGCAAAACAACTCAGCTAGAGGAGCAGGGTTGAGGTGTGATGAGAGACACCAGAGCCATACCTGAGAGCTGGGGCTTGGTGAGAGATGCTGGAGCCGTAGTTGGTGGTGGGACTTTCTGGTAATAATTTAACTCCACAGAAGGGATATTTATATACTCATATGACTGTTCTGACTGAGTTTATCTGAGGAATCAAGAAGAAAACTGAGATAAGGCGTCACTTGCAGGGCTGCCCTGGGGACATTGTTACAATAATTTTCAAACATCTTTAAAAAATATAATCCTTTCTTTCCTTGGTTAGCAGAGACTTTAGGCTATTTAAAATGGAACTGAATTTTGATTATCTACCTTTTGCTATCTCGCCTGTTTGTTTTGACTTTTATATATATATATATATATATATTGCATTTCATTCAGCTCGGACAGTGAAAATTAGCGTAGTCAATTTAACTTTGCTTTGTAATTAACTCCTAGTCAGTTTCAGAAATGGAATGAAATGCTGCTCAAGCTGAGAGCAGTGAGGTCTGGCCCAGAAACAGGATGGTCTGGCAGCTGAAAGGTAGCCCTGAGCAGGGCTGGCTCCAGGCACCAGCGTTTCAAGCTGCTGCTTGGGGTGGCAATGTTGAAGGGGCGGTAGTCCGTGTACAGTTTGGGCAGCACGCACTGACCGCTGCGGCGGCAATTCGGCGGCAGGTCCACCCCCCTACCGGCCGAGGCGGCAATTCGGTGGCAGGTCCACCCTTCTGCTGGCCGTGGCAGCAATTCGGTGGCTGGTCCGCCCTTCAGCCACCCGGGGCGGCAATTCGGCATACTGCTTGGGCGGCAGAAATGGTAGAGCCGGCTCTGGCCCTGGCCCTGTGAGTCAGGGGCTCTTCCTCCTATTCCAGGTTCTGCTACTGACTTGCTCTGTGACACTGTGCAAGTCACTTAGTATTGTTTGGAACAGTATTCACATCATTCAAATAAGTGATGTATAGTTAGCACAGGGGCCTGATCTGCAACCACCAAAATCAATAGGGAATCACCTGTTGACTTCAAGGCATAGGTGCTGGAACTAGGGTGGCTTGAAGTGGTTTCCATTATATACAGGGTTTACAGTTTGGTTCAGTGGCTCTCAGCACCCCCACTATTCAAATTGTTCCAGCACCCTTGCTTCAAGGAGATCAGGATTGGGATGAAGGAGTCCGAAGACAATTACACAACTTTTATCTGGAGATTTCTCTCCCTTCCCAGCTATAACAGAGGTTCCGAAATTGCTTTGCCCCGAGAGCTGGGGACATGGAGTACATTAAACAAGACAGAACAGAGAGTTCCGTAATAGCAATATAAACAATCAATTTTCTGTGCCTAAAAACTATCTAGTCATACGTACACACTCACTGAGCCAATTTTTGCCCCTAACTTTGCAGATTGCCTTAGTGATATATTTCTAGGTTTGTAGAAATGGCTCATGTTATTCCTTCCTTCCCCCTTCCACAACTGCAATGGAAAATTGAGCCAGGGAAGAGGAGTATGGCTTGCTTTGCTTCACTGAGTGCAGAAAATAAATAATTGTCATCTTCAGCATCCATTACTTATCCTTGCTGTGTGTTTTTAACCTACCTCCTCTGAAAGAAGAAGCTAATTTATAATCTTGTTGTATATTGAGAGTGTTTGGTCGCATCCGTCTGTCGGCAAGTTTTATAAATCAATTAGCCCCAGACAGACACACTGTGCAGCTTTCTGGGTTGCCAAAGATGTCACTTACTCATCAGCTAGAAGAAGCAGTAGCCTTAACTGTCTTTTAATTTGGGTGCATGTGAAAAACAATTAAGTATAGTGTCTCTTGTACATGTGTATCGACAGTGTTCTAGTTACCTGGCAACCTGTGGAAATCATGTTGGAGGGCCAAACACCTGTATATAATAGAATACCCTACATATTCATATATACGCCAAGAGATTTATGTTAAATTGTGAGGGTATTAAAGGAGTCGGGGAGTTGGTTTATATTCAGGCCAGGGTAGTTGATCAGTTGCAGTAACCGAGTTATCCTGCCAGGAGCTGAATATAAGATTGGAAGCAGTAGAACTGGGGAAGTGGTGTATGAGAGCATGTCTACACTTACCAGAGATCGACACTGCTGCAATCCATGCTCCGGGGGTAGATTTAGCGGATCTAGTGAAGACCCGCTAAATCGACTGCTGATCGCTCTCCGGTGGACTCCGCTTCTCTTTCCGGTGGAGTATTGTAAGGTAAGTCGACGGGAGAGTGTCTCCCGTCGACCCAGCGTGGTGTAGACACTGCAGTAAGTCGACCGAAGCCAGGTCGACTCCAACTATGTTATTCACGTAGCTGGAGTTGTGTAACTTAGGGTGACTTACCCCCATAGTGTAGACAAGGCCTGAGACTGGGAAAGTGGTCTATGAGACAGGGAGAGGCTTTGGAAGTCTGTAGTGATGTAAGTCAGTGTGGAGATCAGAGGGTTTATTGAAAAATATCAAGATAGCAGGGAAAGTTTACAAGCACAGTGCATACGACAACTGTTCTCGCATTCCGCAGGAAAACTGTTGCCAAATTTCTGTACTAACTTTACTATTTTGCTTAGGGCATCACGGTAATATATTATTGCATTGTTACTGTCAAAGACATGGTCACCCCCTGAGCTCTCTGTTATGGGGGCTATAACAGTCCAGGTGAGGCTCTGACTCCACACACTGATAGGGATAATCGAGTGCATAAATTAATGGTTTATGGATGAAGAATAAATGTGATCCACTCTATTTAGAGTCAGGAGACTGGGTGTCAGGGCTACCTCACTCTGTCATAACTTTTCTCTGAGACCTTTGTCTAGCCAGTTAAACTCTGTGCCTCAGTTAACACCCCTTGTCCAGTGGGGAAAATATTGGCATGCCAATTACTTTTTCAGAGCATTTGAATATAGGTACAGTATGTGAATGGGAAGAGTAGCATAGAGAAAATGAGGTGGGGGTGAGTGATGAAGAGGAAGTGATAATGAAGATGGGGTATGGAATGAACATAGAGGGAGTGAATTAAGGTGTAGGTGGACTGGGAGGGGAACAGAGTAAGAGAAGGAGTGAGTGAGAAGGGAAGAAGCTGGTCTCTCATGGGCTCTAAATGAGAGCTTGGGCAGCCATTTGTTCCACAGATGACTGTATATATATTATGTTGTTATAATAATGAGATCAGCCATTGGCAGGAAGTGGGTTGAGCCACAGGGGTATTTTTCAGGATCACTTTGACACCAGACAATGAACTTTGGGAATTATATCATGTTGTATGATGGAATTAAATAGATCCAACAGTCCTTTCTAGGTACTTTCCTCACCAGTTCTTTAAACCTTAAATGTTAATTTCTTCACATTCATGATTACTGTTTTATTTCCATAGACCAGTAAATGGGTTAATCTTCAATACCTTGCAGTAATAAAACTGTTTTAATTAGCGTTAGCTTGGAATGACAAGACTACAAGTAATTAAGTTACACTGGGATCTAGTTGGAATAAAATTGATACAAGGGGATAGCATAAACATAAATCAGCATTTAAATAAAGTGAGATCAGATTGCTGTAATTAAAAGGAAAATCCATTGGTATTAAGATGTAAAAACAACTGATGCAGATATAATAAACACAGTAAGATAAAGAGGCTAGAAAAATGCAAATCATCCCAAAAAAAGAAGGAAAAAAACCACAGTTTGGCGAGGGTTAAGAAAATACAATTACATAATGTGAGAGTGAAGAAGTTAGCAGAATGACTAAATGTTATGAGCGTCAGCTTGGAATGCCATTAAGGTTAACCTGATGCATTGCAAGTGAGTTCTAGTTATAAAAGTAATTACAAGAAACAAAATCCATTTGGAATCCACAAACAAATGAGAAAGAGAGAAGGATGAGTGTAGAAAAAAGTCATTACCTCTTGGAAGTACATGCAGTAGGAAGCTAGTAGGAAACTTCTAGCATGAGTTTAATTGGACTATGGAAGGAGCAGCCCAGAATGCATCTATCAACACATACCGTTCTTTAGATTGCTTACTGTCACAGGATTTGGCACTTTTAGATGATAAAAATGTAACTGGTTCATTAGCTTTTTGGATTAAAGGAACCATTGTATCTTCAAGTGTTTGTTACAGTAATTAAGGTATAATAGTTTGAGCGCCCCATTTTTTTTACAAGGCAATAATCTCCTTCTGCAGAAGAACGACCGAGACAATGAAGGGTTTGGAGAAATTGATGTAGCAGGGCAGATGAATAGAATTCCGAAAGAAGACATTCAGAATTAGCTGTAACCTCTAGGGAATGAGAATCCTGGCCCCAGTTGTGGCTAGCTCAGTGAAGATGTCCTCTCAGTACACGGCGGCAGTCAAAATAGACAGACTGTGTGAGGAAAGAAGAGAATACTACATAAAGTACTACCACACCATTCTAGCCATTAGTGATAGGTCCTGTCTTTGAATGTGGTATCATTTTGGTCACATCTGCTAAAACAGGATAAGAAAATAGAGCAGGTCCACAGACCACTAGAAATTCTTCGAGAAACAGGGTGGTGTGTGGTGGAGGCTTTCTCTATGTGGAGAAGTTAAAAAGCCTAAAACTGTTTAATCTGGAAAGGAAAAGAGAATGCCAAGATATAGTTGTGACGTTCCCCTGGTGTTATCTGGACCAATTATCTGCTAGATCTCTCCAATCCTCGAGTCGGGGAGCCAGCCTTACCCTGCTTCGCTGTGAGAACCCCCACTCCCGGGCTATTCACGCACAACCTCTGGCATGTAAGCTGCTCCCAGCTACACGAATGAGCACTTTTGGCCAGCCACTGCTTGGATTACGCAACCGAATGACACTAGCCCAGACACCACCCTAGGAACCTCCATCTTGCAGTGTCCAGTTATGCCCGCTGGACACTGAAAGCTTATATGAGTTGGTCAATTTAACAAAGAAATTGATATGTACCAGGCTTGTTATCCCAAGTCTATGACATGCTTCAAACCAAATGCACTGCTTCAGGTAGAATAAACAAACAAATTTATTAACTACAAAAGATAGCTTTTAAGTGAGTATAAGTCAAAGCACAACAAGTCAGATTTGGTCAAATGAAATAAAAGCAAAACGCATTCTAAGCTGATCTTAACACTTGCAATGCCCTTACAAACTTAGATGCTTTTCACCACAAGCTGCCTGGTTGCCTTTCAGCCAGGCTCTCCCCTTTGATCAGCACTTCAGTTGCTTTGTGATGATGTCTGTAGATGGAGGTGGAAGAGAGAGGAAAAGCATGGCAAGGCACATCTTTCCCTTTTATCATGTTGTTTCCTCTCTCTTGGCTTTGCCCTCCTTTTGGGGTCAGGTGAGCATAACCTCATCGTAGTCCCAAACTAACCCAGGGAAGGAGGGTGACTCACTCGAGAGTCCAACAGATCCTTTTGTTACTGCCTAGGCCAGTGGCCTTTGTTCCTGTGAGGCTGGGCTGGGTTTGTCCCAGTGTAAACTGCCCCTCTATTCCTGGAGAGTTTTTTCTGGGCTTGTTTTAAGCCATGAGGACACATTTTCAGCCTCATAACTATATACATGAAATTGCAACCTATAATATTACTATAACAACAATGCTCAGTGCATCATGAGCTGTCCGAAGACACCCAACATGACAAACTTTGCATTGGATACCACACAATCATATTATAAGGATGAACATGGGGGTGCAGGGTGTTCCCCTAGGATACAGATTGTCACAATAATACTGTGTATACCATGAATTATATAGAGAAGGCCTAAGGAGCACTTATATGGAGAGCTTGTCTATATATAAAGCTGCACTGGTTTAGCTTAAGATGTAGCAAACCAGTTTAGTTCAATGGGTGCTAAAGGCTGTGGAAATGCTCTTACAGGGTTTCAAACCTGGCTTAGCATCACAGTTTAGCATAAATCAATTCGGAACTGGTTTAAACTGAACCAGAAGGAAGCTACTATAAAAGTCAAATAAGTGTATGCACACAAGAATTTGCACCTTTTAAACTAAAGTGGTGGAAATGTGTGTTCTGACAAAGCCTTAGTTTCATTCTGCTTCACATGCTGCTAGTGTGGAGACCAGGGATGTGGGATAATGATGCGTCAGGTGGGCATAAAGGAGTAGTTATGTTTTGTGGACACTTATGACTAAAACTGGGATCAGACAAAAGGGAGACTCTAAGAGAGGAGGAATAAACAGTTGCAATGGTCAGCAATATGTGACAACACAGCCTAATCTTCCTCTTGCTTTATACCAGCGTAAATCAGACAGCAACGCTGCTGAACACAGTGGAGTGGGACACCAAGGTAAGTGAGAGGTGAAACAGGGCCTTGGAGTAAAATTCTGGCCCCACTGAAGTCAGTGGGCGTTTTGACACTGGCGTCAAAAGGTCTGAGATTTCACCCTGAGTCTTTAATCAGTGGAAATACCATTTGATTATGGAATAATAGGAGAGCAATTCTGCACTGCAGCTCAGAGCTTTCACTTAAATACATCAAAGATGCTCCTTCCGTGTTGATCATGTTCGTCAGCACAAGATAATTAGCTTTAATAATGGCATTGCCATTTGCAAGGAAAGAGGTTAGGGATCAAACAGGAAAATTGACAATATAACGTTCTGACATAAATGAAACAGGCATTATTCAGGCTGACTTGACCACACATTCAGCTCCTCAGACTGAGTGAGTGCTTGTAAGACAGTGTGGCTAATTAATATTGGAGGATCAAGTCTTAATTGCTCTCTGCAGATCACTGGATTTTTCTAGACATATTTGTGTGCCTGGAGGGAATGGAGCAGAAGAATAATTTGAGGTGAGCCCTCACTGTTTCTTTTTTAGAGGCCTCTGGCAACTTGTTGAGCCATCGGCTGGGAAACACCAAACTGCAAACTCAACTGAATGATTCTTGCCTGGTTATGATGGCTGTGACCTGGCATTTGCATAGTCCCTTTCATCCATCTGGAACCCAAAGTGCTTTACAGATTTTATCGACTGTGATTGTAAAATGTGCCTAGCTCTGTAGTGCAACTACCTCTGGGCTGAAACAGCAACAGATGGACAGCTCAGTGCAGCAGCATCTTACAGCCGATTTGGAGAGGACGTGAGAAATACGGTTACCAATAGACAATACAGGGGAAGTTACAATAAATCAAGGTGAAATTGGGCCAGGGCAATAAAGTTAACACCCCCTGTCATATGCAGAAAGAGGAATAATGAACCATCTCCTTAGAATCTCTCTCTCTTTTTCATTTCAATTGTAGCTTGTTTCACAGTATGAAATCCTTTCTGTCACAGGATCTTTAATGACGAGAGGGTACAACTTCAGTTCTGTGTTTCATTTGAAAGGTGGTGCGGCCAGCAGCACCATGTCCCCTTTCCTCTGCACCATGCACTCCATCCAAATCCTCGGGTAGTCTGACCATGCTTTTCTTAGCAGATATGTTACGAAATCACAGCTTGAAGTGATGTGGCTGCATAATGCATGGATTTGCCATTCTCAGTGTTTCCAAGCAGGCAAAGGCAGACGAATGTGCTGTGCAACACTATCCATCCCCCTCCCCACCCCTGCATAGGTGTGTCAGGCAATTCTTTAGTACAACGTTGGTGTCTGGTTTGGAGAGCGCTTCTATTTTTCCCTTTGCCTTTGGAGGTAGCAGCTTAAGTTATTGCTGTCAAGATGAAAGAGTTCAAGAAGATGAAGGAAGCAGAGGACAAATTTGATATCAGAAGGCATAAAGCCCCTAAAAATCTGTAGCTTTCTTTCCTTTCAAATGCAGTTTTTTAATAGTATCAAATCCTCTTGGCCAAATGTCTCATGTTTCATGTTTAAAAAAAAAAAAGGATATCATGTGCCTACACTAAAAAAAAACAAAGCCACCTGCCAAAAATAAAAAAAAATCAGGTACCTTGACAAAATGTCAACAATCCTAAAAGAACTTTTCATCCCCAACAACATGCTAAACAGGGAATGTCTGAATAAATAGCAAGATCCTGAAATATGCCCCAATGGTTAGCAAGGCTGTGTTGAGTGAACTAATGATTTCCAAAATCGAGGATCATTCCCCTGAGAAAACCCTGCCTTGTGACGTATAAATCAAGGTGTTACCAACAGAGCTTAAGTCAAGAGTAAGAGTACAAGGAAAGAAGCAGTCTTAGTGGTAACCAGAAGGATTGAACCCACCGGTCTAAACAAATACCTTGAATTGCACCCAGAATTGAATGAGAAACCTGTGCAGTATGTGGAATGGGGTGTATGGGGTTTCAGGACACCTGGTTTCTATCCCTGGCTCAGCTGCTAGGTGCCTTTGGGCAAGTCATTTCACTTCTCCATTTCTCACTTCCCCCTTTGTAAAGTGGGGATAAAGACAACCACCCTCCTTTGTTAAGCTCTTTGAGATCTGTGGTTGAAAAGTGCCCTATAAGAACTAGATTTAGTTGTATTATTATTATGCATATGAGGCTGTGTAGATCAAGAGGTAGCATAGCATGCAAGAACCCTTAATTCCCACTGGCTACTACTCCATGTTAAAACTATGAGCAGCTGTCATCTACTCTATTTTGTGCAACGTAGGGGCAGTGGTCTGAGCTCTAGCCAGTGATTGGGAAAAAGGTTGGACGCCCCCATTGTTGGTTGTAGTGTCTTTTTTTTTTTCATAGTGGTGACTGCAGCTTGTGGAAGTGTCTATGACAGTAAGGTATCCTGCTTTCTCCTGTCGGCTGCCTTGTCCAGTGCATCAGTTTATGACCAGGGCTCAGTGTTTGTTCCTGGCACAATATATAACTGATTTGTGTGGAGTCAGTGACTCACTGGAAAACAGCTGAGCAGGCATCAACAGCCTGCACTTAGTAAAATAGGTTCAGTGGCACTGCCGTGCGAAGAACGCATGCAAGAGAGAATCAATCCCTGTTGGGAAATCAAATTAAGGCTGCATTGAAATGTACAAGCTGCTCACTGAAACGAAGTCTAACTTGGGGGTGGGAGAAATGGTGGGGGGGGGGAAGAGGGCTAGTATGAGGAAGTAAAATGTCAGCAAAGCCTTTTAGTTAAACCACAAAGGTCCTTTGCGAGCATGGCACAATATAAAACCTGGCCTTGCTCTGCTCTTGTAAATCTCTGGAATAGAGGCCATGACAGCATGCATAGGAAGCATTCTACGAAGCAAGCTCAGAATGGAATCAGTGTCTTTGTATGGGCATTTATGTCCTTGTATGAGGAATTGAAATATTATTTCTGGCAGAATTCAGCCTCCTGGCTGCTTCTCTGAGTTATTTCAAAAAAACAAAACCCCCAAAGTCTCCCAATCGGATAGTGCTGGCTCTGCTGCTGACCCCTCGTTAGTAAATCTTCTCAGCCAGGCCTGCTGACTAGCTCTTGATTTCCTTTCTGCGTGTGGTTGTTTGCGTGTTGATCCATGCCTTAGTATCGAAGACAATTAAATGAAGAAAAATGAAAATGTGGCATGACGCCAGGCGATTTTGCTGCTGTTTCGTTGATCGTGAAGGATGAGTGTGAATCTGGGCAGACAGACAGAAATGTATAACACTGTGTCCTTGAAGCAACCCTGACTCAGAGCCCTGGTGAGGACACTGTCGTGTGCCTTATCGTCCTGCCTCTTCTGAAAATGGTGAGGGGATGTGCGCATTTCTTGCTGGGTATGAAACTGAGGTGCTGAAAGAGCCTATGGCCCTTTTCACAAGAAGATCCTGTAATACTTGACACAAGAGCTAGGATGTTAGCTCTAGTGTCCTGGCTAAATTCCATTTTGGATCACTGTTTTCAGTCTGCATAAATTTCTCCGGCCGTTTCAATTGCATTCATGTTTTCCTTTTGACTTTCTGACCTGATTTGCTGTGTGGCGTGTCTGTGCACTCTTAAGGAGTTGCTCTGTTTCATCAGATGGCTGCTTGTCAGTGGTGGGTGAAGTCATTTCTATGTTTGAAAGTAGGTTTTGCATAGTCTTGGAAATGCCTTATAGAGAATCACCTGTAATGATGATTATTTGTTTGTATTGCATGGGGGTAACATTTTCAATAGAGGCGAAATGACTTTCAGAAGTCACTTTTGAAAATGGGATTTAGGCTCTTCCCTCGCTTAGCTGCTTATGAAAATGATACCTGTGGTTACCAAGTTGGGGGTCTCATACATGCAGAAACAATCCGTGACCCAACCAGCTTACGATCTGAAGGTATGTCTAAGTTTCCAGGTGATTTTTCAAAGTTACTAAGGATCCATTAAAGTATCCATGTTTACAGTGTCTCCTGCCTCAACGTCTGCTTGGTACTCTCAAAAGAGGGACAGTATTGTCCAGTGTTAGAAAAAATGGCTGGGAGTTGGGGCTGCTCTTTTCCTTGCTCTGACACAGATTCTTGCATGATTTTGGGCAGGGCTGGCTTTAGCTTTTTGGCCGCCCCAAGCAGCCAAAGCAAAAAAAAAAAAGAGAAGAAAAAAGAAAAACGCCCTTAAAAATGTGCTGCACCAGGAATGGCCGGAATGCCACCCCTTCAGATGTGCCGCCCCAAGCATGAGCTTCCTTTGCTGGTGCCTTGAGCCAGCCCTGATTTTGGGTCAGTCACTCAAGATTTCCTATCTACAAAGTGGTGCTGATGAATAGTTCTTTAGGTCACAGAGATATAATAGTCGTGTTTGTAAAACACCTTTGGGGTCATTGGATGAAGGGAACAAAGTGTTTCCTGGCAACAGCCCTGCCAGAGTATCACAGTGATTGCTTATCTTGTGATCCTTTGCATTTCCCCATATCTCATGATTAAGGCTACGTTTTAGTCATGGGTATTTTTAGTAAAAGTCATGGACAGATTATGGGCAGTAAACAAAAATGTACAGCCCCTGACCTGTCCATGACATTTACTATATACCCCGACTAAAACTTGGGGGGAGGTGACTCTGGGGGCGCGTCAGGTGCTGGGGGGTGGGTGCGGCCCAAGGGGGCGCTGTGGGTACTGGGGGGGGTGGGAGTAACAGGACTGGGCAGGTTCCCTACCTGGCTCCTGGGAAGCGAGGACCTCCATCTCCTAGCTCCACATGCTGCCTCCACTCTGCCCCAAGTCCCGGTTCTGCAGCTCCCATTGGCTGGGAAGCATAGCCAATGGGAGCTGCAGGGAAGGTGCCTGCGGGCGGAGGCAGCATGTGGAGCTAGGAGCTGAGGGAGGGGAGTTCCTGTCTCCTTTCCGGAGAGCCTCCCCCAGGTAGGCACCACCCCACACCCCAATCCCCAGCCCTGATCTCTCCCACACCCACCCAAACTTCTGCTGCTGCAGGGCTCCCGGGTCCAGCCACACGGGCTGCTGCAGAAGTCAAGGAGGTCATGGACAGTCACAGAATCCATGACTTCTGTGACAAACACGGAGCCTTACTCATGATACTCCCACTTCTGGTACCAGCTGAAAACAGGAAGTGAGAGCCATACGTACATGGCAACTGAACATTAAAACACATCTCACTATTTTGCAGACCACTAAAAACGTTTAATTTCAGGCAGCGATTCAGGGTAATTCTTGCCCAGACTTATGGTCAGACTGATTTATTTCTCCATACTCAGACGTGTACCTGAATCCAGTCCCAGTGAAGTCAGTGATGGTTTCACGCCATATCACCTCGTGGATAGAGCAATGGACGGGGACTCAGGAAAGTGAGGTTCCCAGCTCTGTCACTGGTCTGCTGGGTGACCTTGGGCAAGTCACTTCCTCTCCCTGTGCCTCAGTTTCTCCTTCTATAAAATGGGGATAATGATACCTACTTCCTTTGTAAATGCTTTGAGATCTACTGATTAAAAAGACTTTATAAGAGGCATGTTGTATTATATGTTAGCATTGATTTTGATCAGGACAGGGCAATGGGTGAATGTCTAGAGATCATTCGGTTCATTCCAAACATATGCAGCATTTTGCAGCTGCACATACCACAATAAAGTTCATTTTGTTTGAACTTTTTGAAACAAACCTTTCTGTTATTTTTAATTTTTCTAAAAATAAATAAAATAAAAATAAAAGTCAGCCATAGCTGTG
Organism: Chelydra serpentina; assembly: GCA_037349315.1. Taxonomy (NCBI): domain Eukaryota; kingdom Metazoa; phylum Chordata; order Testudines; family Chelydridae; genus Chelydra; species Chelydra serpentina. The sequence continues at coordinate 17,848,990 of JBAIAC010000004.1, read as the reverse complement.
TTAGTAAGCTGAGGGTGGTGGGAGGGAAACAACTCAGCAACACAACATACAGCACCTGGGACATAATAAGTGTCGATGCCATAGAGGAGAAGGAGGAAGGAACAGGTGTATTTGTGCTGCTGTCAGAGGTATACCGTGGTATAGCATTATAGTGTGTAATTGTATTTTCATGCTGCCTAGGATGTCAAGTGCTTTGCAGAGACTTCTGAGTGTGTTTGCTTCACAGCCTTGATCGAGGCAGCAGTTGCTGTGTGCCGTGACCAAAATGAAAGGCACAGGATTTTTTTCCCTAGGAATTCTGGAGTGGTTGTGGTGGGGAATAACACTAAGGTGGGGAGGGGGACAAAACCTTTGTCGCTTCTGCAGTGAATCCTCTCTCCGAGATTTGAGTTTATCCAGACGCTTCTGGAATTTTGATCATGCGGGTGAAGGTGTTTTCTTTTGTTTTTGCCACAAAAACTTAACTTCCCCTCCCTCCACCCCCCACACCATTGATGATTAATCTTTTTTAAAATACAATGTGAAAACTCCAACTTGGCTTCTAAGCCTAATGTCAGTTGTAGTCACAGCCTGTGTTTAGCATAACCCACCACCCGCCTGTCAGCATTCAATAGTACTATTGGGTGCATTTTCTTCTGATGAAAGTTACTGGATTCACAGCCCCTGAGACTGAAATCCTTTGTATGCAGTACATGGACATACAGTGTAAACTCACTCATTCGCCCCCATCAGCGTACTTAAACCCTGACCTGGAGCGGGACCACCAGGGAAGAGGGATTAGGAGGGGAGAAGGGCTGGGACTAAAGAAGATCGGGTTCAGTGCCTGGCTGTGCCATACAAGTCTATAAGTATCTACATGGGAAACAAATATTTAATAACGGCTCTTCAGCCTAGCAGAGAAAAGGTGTATAAAACACCAGCCAGTGGCTGGAAGTTGAAGCTACACCAAATGAGGCATATATTTTTAACTGTGCAAGTAATTAACCACTGGAACAACTTACCAAGGGTGGTGCTGGATTCTTCATCACTGACTATTTTAAAGTCAACTTGGATGTCTGAAAGACCTGCTCTAGGAATTATTTTGGAGAAGTTCTATGGCCTGTGTAATACAGGAGGTCAGACCCATCACAGTGACCCTTTCTGGCCCTGGAATCTATGAAAAAGAGACTCCCTGTGAACATGGGTAAGTCATTTAATCTCTCTGTGCCTCAAATCTCCCAACTATAATAATACTCCCTTTCCCCCTGCCCTGTGTCTGTCTTGCCTGTTTAGACTGTGAGCTCTTTGTGGCAGGGGCAGTCTGTTACTGTGTGTATGTGCAGCGTCTAGCACAGTGCAGCCGTAATCTGGGTTGGACGTCTGCTTGCTTCATGCAAATCATAAAAACAGTCTGCTCCCAGCTACCCCATGTAATTTAAAATTACGTGTAATTTCAGCTTCGGTAAAGACAAGTGAACATTTCTGCTCTGCATATCATGATGACAGACTACACTCTTGACAGTTCTGCCTTGCTTTCCAGTTTATGCTCTTCTGTCGTGATGGGTGGTTGGAGGCACCATGATCTATATTCCACCAACACTTGGTTTGGTACTTCTTTGGTGGTGGTTTCTATTACTGCACCTAAGAATCCCAATTAAGGGGCACCGGTGTCCTAGGTGGGGTACAAACAAGTTACAAAGAAGACCGTTCCTGTCCCAGAGAGCTCATGGTCCACATGATGGACAGGTCACAACTGGTGGAAGAAACAGAGGACAAAATGAACAGCAATACAGCAAACAGATTTCTGCATAAAAACAAAAGCTCACTTCACCAGTTGCCTAACCAGAGCCATATTCCATTGGGATTTTCAGCCTGACCATAACCAGGCAACCTTTGAAGATTTCACAAGAATTCTTGTGGGATTTCCAGTCTACTTTTATTTAGTAGTATTTTTATTTATTGTATATATTACTCTCTTAACTAGTGTGTGTGTGTCTATCCGCACACATAATAAATACACACAGCATCTATCCAAAGTCCTAAATGGCTGGGCACAATTTACAAAACTGGAATTAGTCATCTTACAGACACACCCATTCTGTCTAATCACTTGAAGTGACAAAACTGTGCCCATCATGAGCCCATGAATGGTATCGAGGACCATGTAACAACTTTAATTTGTCCTGTGTTATATTGAAGATCAGCTTAGATCATAGAATCATAGAATATCAGGGTTGGAAGGGACCTTAGGAGGTCATCTAGTCCAACCCCCTGCTCAAAGCAGGACCAATCCCCAATTCTTGCCCCAGATCCCGATTGAATTCACAACCCTGGGTTGAGTAGGCCAATGCTCAAACCACTGAGCTATCCCTCCCCCCTAGATAGTCTGGTGGTCCCTTCTGGTCTTAGAATGTATGAATTTATGCGCCAAGCTAGTTCAGAAATATCCAACCCTGCTTCCCTCAGTTTTCACACCGTGTTGTTTATTTTAAAATAATATTTTGAAGTTGAGCCTTCCATACTAGGATCGACAAGTGTTTAAGAACACTGAATTAATTAAGCTTCACAGCATTCTTGTGAGATAGGGAAGTATTATTCCTGCTGTTTTTCAGGTTGGGAAACTGAGGCACCGAGCCATTCAAGCAGTTTGGTAGAGGTCATATAGGAAGCTGGAGGTAGAGCCAGCAATAGGACCTGGGACAGCCCTGTGCCTTAATCCAAAGACAGTCTTTCCTCTCCTTACAAGACATAAGGCCCTGATCCAGCAAAACATATTTGTAAGCGCCTGAGTTGTGATTTCAATGAGACTACTCTCATGTTTGAAGTAGCACACATTTTAAAGTATTTTGCTGGATAAGGGCCTGACTGGAGTAAAATGCCCTCTTCCTCCTCATCGACCCTTCACCCAAAACGCCAACTGAATCAAAATATTTACTGAGATTAAAAAAAAAAGTTTAGTTAACTTTGCCCTTTTTCCAGCTTTTAAAAAAAAACTTTGCTCATGTCTGAACTCCTGGGCTAGGAGCAGAAATGCTGATGGGGACTCGTTATATGGAAGGCCCATGTTCCAAAGCACAGGTGTTGTGAGGAAAAAACAAAGCAGCCCGGGGCTTGGATTCGCCAGTCTGCTGTGCGTGTCTGAGTGGGTTGAAGTGGATGGGAAATAGCCAGTAGAGAATTCTCACTACACAGGCAAACTCTGCTGGCATTAACCAAACACAGCTGCCTCCTGCACCAGTTGCCCTCCCCGCCTCTAGTGTGCTAGGTGTGTTGAGGGAGGGAGGGAAGGGGCATGCTAGGGCAGACTTGCCCTGTGCTGCTCCTCCACTGGCGTAATTTCGAGCAGCCCTTTAGCAGCATTCACTTGTGCCAGAGCCAAGTGTCACAGGATTAGGGATTTTCAGTCATCAGCCAGCGATCCTCCCACCTCGACTGCATGGGGTTCGGATACTATGGAGAATGAGCCCTTAGCGCGCTACCAATGTATTCTGTCAATCCTGACTGGAACAGAGCGCATGTTCAGCACCGTGCAGGCTTGGGGCTTTCTAGGAATGTAACTGCACAGTCCGTTTTCACATGAACGGAAAGAGCGCTCAGTGTCGCTAATGCTGAGGGAGAAAACACCAGCCTGGTTGACTCAATAAACCGAGCTAACAGGGGTCAAAACACCAAATTCAGTTTTCCAGTGATGGGTCTGTCTGTGTTGGAGTAAACAAATTCTCCATTGTGCGCCGGACAAACGGCCTTTTCTTCCCTAGCGAGCTGCAAGACCTCTTTGTTCCAACTATTTTTTTCCTCCGTAGAACAAACATTTATTGTCAACAGTGCAAGAGAACCCGGCTTCCCTTATGTCTGAGTTCCCATGTGTCTCTCTTACAGTATCCCAGGGCATTGATAGTGTACAGGCTCTTGTTCCAGACCCTTATCTGGCTTTTATTTCATTAGTGCCCTTGGAGCCTACTTCTATTCAACAACTTACTACTGTAGCTCTGTGACCTTCTGCACCAGTAGCTCACTCCATCCTTTAAGCACCAAAATAGAGTTCCCTCCTTTCATCCGCTTGGCATGTGAAGCTCCAGACGTTGCCCCTACTTCCATGGCCGTGGAGTTTATATTGACAGTGGCCTCAGTGGTGATATTATCAAGACCATTAGCCCGAGTAAGCTGTATCGCTGTAGTCCTGTATTATGACACTGGCAAGTCACTTTGCACTACACCAGGGGTCTCAAACACGTGGCACGCGGGGTTCTTTCGTGCGGCCCGTCAAGCTCCCCGCACCCCCTCCTCTGCCTACCTCCAGGCCAAAGGTGGGCAAACTACAGCCGGCACACGGGATTGCCCTCCATGGTGCCACGAGTCCCGCGCCGTTCCCTGAAGTGGCCGGCACCATGTCTCTGCGGCCCCTGGGGTGTGTCGGTGATGTGGCCCTTGGGCTGCTGCACTAGTCCTCATGTGGCCCTCATGGTCATTTGAGTTTGAGACCCCCTGCACTACACCTTGTAGAAGGCAGCTTCCTTGTAGTTGAGTAATAACTCCAGTCGTTGGTTCCAGACTTGCCTCCTGTGACATATAAAGGCCGTTATCGCCTTGTGGTACATATGTTGAGCCAGCTCCTCCGCTGGCATAAAAGCCGTCAGCGGAGCTATTCTGATTTATATCACCAGAGGAACTGGCCCAGTAACTTGATTGCATGGTGGTGAGCTGCAAACATTATCATAGCAACCTTACAATTGGAGGATTTCAGTATTTGAAGTGGATTGTTTCAAGGCAACCGAACTATCGTGGCCCAAGCCATGCATTTGTCCAGGTTCATTCCAGGTGTGACTCCACGGAAATCAGTGGAGTCACACCAGATCTGAATTTGGCCCGTTGTGCTCATTGCAGCTGAGATGAAGGAAGACCATCTCTGCGTGTGTTTATGACTGTGAACTAACAGGTAGAGGTAAATAGGGAAGATGGCCTTATGGCTTAAGGCACTGGCCTGAGACCGGTGGTTTGGGCTCAATTCCTGCCTCCGCCACAGGTTTCCCATGTGACCTTGAGGAAGTCACATAGGCCTAGATTTTCAAAAGTGACTAGTGATTTGGGGCACTCTGAGTTCGGGGCACCCATCCTGAGATGCCTTAAAAAGGGCTGTTTTTCAGAAAGTGCTGAGCATCAACATTCTAAAAATTAAGACTTTAAGATGTCCCAAAAGAGCCAAAAATTGGGACCCTCCCAGAGCCACTTTGAAAACGCAAGCCTGAGTCTCTCTCTGCTTCAGCTCCCCATGTGTAAAAAGTAGCTAATACTTCCTTTTCCCCATCCTTTGTCTGTCTTTATGGAGAGCGTAAGGTTTTTATTGTGCCTGTACAGCGCCTACGCCAATGGGGGTCACGATACAGAGCACAGCAAAGCATTTGTTGGATGATGTGAAGATGACTCTGTTGTCATTCAAGGCCACCGGCATGATCTGCAGTGAAAATATTTTTAAGATATCCCTTATCACCCCCAAGGACACAGGCCTTCATGTTATGCTATGAATGGCTTTGGGTAAATAAGGCCTGATCTGAAAAGTCATTCTGGCATTTGCTGTCTCCATATGTGCGGTGGAGCTGCGAAAAGAGGTTTTCTGTTTAAGCGAGTGGTACTCATCATTAGATGATTAAGAGCTGGAGAGCTGCTTTATCATCAAATGATGTTGTGGAGAGCTGCACAATTATTGCAGGGCGATGTAACATTTCAATCGGCCATTCTCCTGTTCTGATCTATGCCATGATGCAAAGATTACAGTTTGGTGTTAGGTTGTCACCTGTGATTATTTTGTGTCTCCATGCCTCTCCATTTGGTACAATCTCTCTCCTCTTTTCTCCTAGCTTCTGGGAGGGATAGGCCAGGACCCTGGGGTCTTCAGCCCGCTTTTTACTGTGCATCCTGGCAGGTGCCAGACAATTTATTCTTGTGGTCAGTATTCTTCTTGCCCTGCCTGAGGGCGCAAACCTTTTGTGGTCTTTGCAAGTATTTGCATGTAGTTCTAGTGCCAGTGGCTTTGTATCTGGAGGCAATTCAAAGGATCCTGACAAATGCCACAAAGCCTCTGGCAAATGATGGAGTTAATTGGCTTTTATCAAGTAGTTTAAGGGCCAGTGTATTAAATAAATTGAAACTCCCATAATTTGGGGAATATCATCTGACTTCTAGGTAGCTCTTTAAAAACAAAGGGCCATATTCCCGGCTGCAGCCAGTTTCTGGCTCTAATCCAGGCACAGGTCAGAGCAGGCAATGGGCTGGTTTAATATGTACTAGCTGGCAATGGTCCTCACAGGACCTCTGCCAACTGGGGATCGCCAGAGCGTAACATTCTCTAGCCACTCCCCCTCCCAGCCCCTAACATGTCCCCTGAGCTGGCATCTGGTAGGAAATGGGTGTAGGCACCAGCCCTATTGGTTCTGTGCCTCCAGGGGACTCTCAGGCTGGGTAATCCTCAGCTAAGGTTTTGTGGCCAACTCTGTTCCCTTTGTGCCACCTGAGCAGCACAAAGGGAGCAGAGAATACCAGAGAATCTGCCCCAAATACACCATTAAGGGGAAAACCCAGTTGCCATTGTTTATGTGACACCGATATGAAAACAATGTTTTGTGCACATTTTAGTTTAACAGAAGGTAATTAACATCAGGTATTCCCCAAAACGTAGCTGACAGTCATGATATGCAAGCAAGTAAACACGAGCACTCATTTTGACTTAAGTTGTCAGAAACACGGAAGGGGTGAAAATGAATTGCCTCTGGTAAGGGGCAATGGAAAGTAATATGGAAATGTGTCCACAAATAGAGCTGTTTTAATGTTGCTTTTAGATCTTTTGGTTATATTTTAAACACAGTGAAATCTTGCTCTAATGTTCAAACCTCTAAGAGACAATCTCTTCTCTAATATGACCATTTTAAACTATCCCCAAGGTTTCTGGTACGATTATGTTTGACCGTTAAAGATCAACGCTATGAGGCAGCTGATTTTTGCCAATCCCCCCGGGGGTTCCTTAAGACAGGTGTTACTGTGTACTGAATACAGCAGCAGTCCAGATGTTTTTGTCAGGCAGATGTTGCCTTACTTAGCACCAGGCAGCATATTTCTTGAGCTGCTATTTTGTGTGTACAAAGCAGCTGCAGCTGTGATTCAGAATGATTTTCCCCGTGTCATTGAAATTTCCTATGCAATTCGTGTACCCCCAAATGGTTTCATATTTAAGAAGCACATCTCTTAAGCAGTGACATTTGTTTACAAAAAATACTGTAGGATTGTTGCTTTAGACAATGAATGCACCATGTTTTTTTAACAATTTTTAAAGGAAATCATTTCTCATTGCACGGAGCTTTCAATCTCCTTTGTATAGACAATTGATTGGATTGGATCCAGGGTAGTCTTTCTGGAGCCAAAGCAGCAGTGTCAAAACAAGAGGGAACAAGGTCATGTGATGCGTCTCTATGAGCTGCTGGCTGAATCCTCCAATTTCCTTATTTCAAGTGTTAATTTTTGACTCAGCCAATTAAATCACAGAAATAAATGTCAAGGCCTCTATGGTATGTTCTCTGAGCACTATGAAAGACAGCCCTTTTAAATTTTATCATCAAAACTATAAGCTCTGAAAAGGTGGGAGTAGATTTGAAAGACAGTCAAGATGGTAGACCCATGCAGTCTGCAAGAACCCGTGATCTTGCCCATAAGATCCTCCAAACAGTGGACCACATTAATAAGTAATATGTTTTCAGAAATCCACATGATTCTGCAATCTTCTTTAGACCACCTCACCCAAAGGATAGACAAATTTCACAACTGACATGAGTGAAACAAACGGCAGTGTTTGAATACACCAATCTGCCATTCCATGATAACAAAATTAGTTACTCGGAGGATAAAACTAAAGAGACTGAAAATACTGGTAGAAGCCATCATTTCTACCTTGTCAACTCAGTACATGACTCTTGGGTCTCCCTGAAGGGGCAGAAAGTTCTGATTCAAGAAGCTTTTTATGTTGAATGGATCACAAAACTTCTAGACCTACAAATAGATGGAGCATGAATGGCACTGCATGAAATGGTCTTCACCCCTGACTTGTAGGTCTAAGACTGTATACTTTATGGATACCTACTCCTGTTCAAAGCTGCCATGAAGGACATAGATCTTACTAACTGCAATGGGGACTCAGGAATAGAAAAACTTAACTCAAAAAAAGTCTTGAAGGAAACTTTTGTATGTGTGTGTGTTAAATCAGTGCAGCTATATAATTAACATGGCAATATTGGTAAATGACAGAAATTTACAGAATTTATTTTTATTAGTCATATGCACATCTTTGGATTCAGTGATTATCAAATTAATAAGGAACCATTTCAGTTCTGATTTAATAACAACCTTACCTTCGAAGGTCTTGGTGGGGTGTGTAGCTCTCACTTTTCTGTTGGATTTATTCAGCAGTTCCTTACTTCTTATAAGTTCTGAATTCTTTCTTTGAGGAGATGAAACTCCCCCAATTTCCAGATAAACAAGAAAATGTAAATCCAATTTTGCCTCTGTGAACAAGACTTTGTTAATATCTGAGGGTGCAAAGCCCAGTTTGATAAAGATTTTAGTTTCCCTTTCCAAAGTTTGTGGTTCCTCATCAAGAATAGGTTTGATTTTTATATTGTTGAAGCAGCCTCGAAATATTTAGCTTTGAAGATAGGTGTGATACTTAGCTCAGATCAAGCACTCGCCTTGCTCGAAACACATCTTGGCAAAGACCAGAAACCCAGATGGAGAGTTAACTCTAATATAAAACGGAAAGAATGTATTTGGTTTACCTAAGAATATATATAACAACATTTTGAAATGAGTGACAGTCCTCACATTTTTATTTGGGAAGTATTTTAGGCAAATACTGGTGAAATGACCATTATATACAGACATGTGATTAAAATCCAAAGCAAAATAATTCATCTGGGGAAAAAAATTATAGTCTCTTCAACAACAACTCTGTTCACTGTTGCTTCTGAAGAAATACAAGTTTAAGCTGAAAAATTTGAGAACTGTATCATATCAATTTGTTTGTTGAATGTGAAATAAATCCTGCCGTGTCCAGAAATGTCATCCCACTAATGCCCTGACCATTATACCTGTAATTGTAACAAAAATATCCTAAATAATGGGGTTAAAATAAAAGTAGTTACTTTTTAAGTTTCACTAAAATCTTAGTTCATCTTTAGAAACCTCCTGCAGCAACACAAATGCACAGTTTTTTGGAGAACCTACAAATTCCACAGATTACTGAAGAACAAAAGTATGGTATGAAGCAGAGCTACCAACTGAGGAAATCCAAAAGTGATAATGGACTTTCCAAATAGCAAACCTGCAGGGCCTGACAGGTTTAGCAATGAGTTCTATAAATCTTTTCTGGAGTTTCTAGTGCCTCACATATTTCAAATATTCCTACGCTCCACTGAAAAGGGAACATTGCCCAATTCCTATTTTCAAACAGGGTATTACCATACTCTTGACCATTATCATTAATTAATCTAGACAATAAAACACTGGCAAAAGTCTTAGCAGACCAGCTGTCTGTAGACCTGTGACTATTAATTTATGGCTGACCAATCTGGCTTTAGTCCAAGGTTGAGCTACCAATCATTATGTTCAGTAAACACTAAACATCATTTATCATACTAAATGAATACAAGCAGCTTACTATCATTAGATGCAGAGATGGTGGGTTCTATGGGATAATCGTTTTCTAGCATTGGGGAAATTTAAAAATTTGGACATAATTGATTACCTCCATCAAACTCTTCTGCAATTCTCCATGTGCTTTCCTTTGATCAGGAGCTGTTCAAAGACTTTCTCCTGAAAGACTGGCACAAGGCAGATGTGGTTTTTGTCACCCCTTCCATTTGCTCTTTGCCTGCAGTGCTGGAGACTCAGGGCATCATAATCCATGACTAAGAACATAAAATTGCTCTCTACACGTGTGACATCCTGCTTTCTGACAGAGAAGCACTTGTCTCCATCCAGTGCCTTAAAGTCTTATAGCACGGCTCTCAAACTCAATTTACCTTAGGGCCAGTACCAGTGCTCAAATCCTCCCAGTGGGCCAATAATGTCACTGAAGATGGTGTTCAGAAAAAAAAAAGTTTATATTGTATTTTTTATTTTGAATTTCTTAGAAATAATAAAACTGTCATACAACTTTATACAATTCTTTGCCTGCCAGAGAGTTTTTAGTGTTTGCCAGACACCTGGCAACACTTCATTTCTGTCAGTTTGTTAATGGTTGGCCTCAGTGACTGAACAGTTGAAACCTTCAGGATTGCAGCAAGGTGAGCATCAGATAGTTGTGTTCAGTATTTTGATTTGTTTATATTAATTGTGGAAAAAAGTGATGGTGCCTCCCTGGCTGACTCTGCCCAGCAACTAACGATGCTGCCGCCATGGCTGACTCTGCCTGGCGACTAGTGATAATATCTCTGTCCCTCTCCCCCAACCAATGGGAGCTGCGGGGAGCGGCGCCTGCAGTAGACAGAGCCGGCAGCTTTGCTGTATGGGTCTCTCCTCTGCGAGCCGCAGTGGGGAGGTTCTCTGGTCGCAGATGGCCTGCAGGCTGGGGCTTTGAGACCCCTGTCTTAGAGACTTACAGCACCGTATCTGTGGTTGTCTTTTGGTTTCTGCTGTTGTTGTTGTTTTTGTCAGAGGTGATGTCATTAGGCATCAATAAAGAGACAGACTCTGTAACTGATTTTACATGCTGATAGTCCCCGAAGTCTTAAAATAAGTGGGGGTCCAAGTGTTGCCTAATATAACTAAACTAATAATGCTAATTTTGCATCTCTTTTGTATACCGAACATAGCCGCTTTCAAAAATGTAATAACTTATGATTACCTGTGCTTGGCCAAGTCAACCCGGTAAAAATGGATCTCCTGCCCTAAGTGTTGTGCTTCCTACTGTTCTCCTGTAGTTTGGTAGAAAAAAAGAACTTGCCAGTATTTAAAACGCCATGAAACTGAGTATCAGCTGATTCCAAAGCCAAAAAGCCAAAAGGAGATATTACTCCTTTATTGGGAGAGATCAGTACAGCTTCCCTTAAATGGTCAGGGTGTTTATTGGAGAGAAATGTTAATGGAAGATTCTGGCAAGCAGCAAATTGTAGTCAAACCTAGCTCAAGAAACACGTCTAGAAACCGATGTCTCTGTCAGCTATTGCCCAGTCTCTAACTTCCCCTTACTGAGAAGTAGGGTGACCAGATAGCAAGTGTGAAAAATCAGACACAGGGTGGGGGGGTAATAGGCACCTATGTAAGAAAAATTCCCAAATATCTGGACTGTCCCTATAAAATTGGGACATCTGGTCAGCCTACTGAGAAGAGTCTTTGAGAAGGCAGTGGCAGGCCAGCTCTCAATTCCCAATAGCATCTGATATACTCAAATTCCTTGGACGCCAATCAGCCATGCTTCAGTCCTAATCATGACACTGAAATTACTTTAGTCACAGCAGTTGCTCTTGAGTCTATTCTGTTTAAGTCCTATATTGTGCCCCAACCATGATATTTGAGCACCACACAGAGATTATGTACACACTTCAAGACAGAGACCAGAGACCTTCATTAATTATGGGGTGCCGTTGACACAACGGCATAACCCTGCAAGAGTGGACTAAACTGCCTAAGAGTAGATTTGCTCGTTCCTCTCAGAAAGATCTCTGAGGATGATGTTAGGAAACTTCTCCTCGCCTTGAGTCATCCCACAGAACTAATCCTGTTGTACTTTTTATTCAGTGTTTTTGTGAACTGGCTGGGGGAAGCTGAAAGACAGTAAAGGCGACAGTGTCGTCTGTAGGCTGGCGATACCCAGCTCCAACTGTCTCCGTGCTCTTCCAATGTTAGGCACAGATTGGGACCTGAATGAAAGTCGTTTGAGTTAAACTTATCTTATTCTGGATAAGATGATGATGATGATGACGACTGGCTACAGTAAACATTCTGAGAATATGGCAAAATCTCTAATCACTATATTAACAAGGGACTATGCCTACTTGCCTCTTATGAGAGTAGTTTTAATCACAGGGTACTGGTACCCTATGGAAAAGTACTATAGCAATTAATATAAGTGTTTAGTTAAGTCTCTTTAAAATTCCACAGGTTATTTTCCAAGTAGTTTCTATGAAACCTTCTTGGCTTCATCTCTATTAAATTTTATAGGACTTTTCCATAAAGGTGAGTGTGACGGTGTACCCCATAAAACTTTATGGGGAGATGCTTATAAATGTATACATGATGTAACTGGACTATGTTTTATGCTACATGTGCCATGTAACATATCTCTGTGAATGTTATGACCTACTGAATGTATTCCTCCCATTTATATGCATGTATCATTGTTGTAGTTGAAGTTATGAATATTGGTTGTATTTCTTGAGAAAGGAATGTGAAGTTAAGTGCCCAATCAAGAAGCACTTAACAGACAATAGACCTTGCAGACACCAATCCACATCTGAGCTTTGCCAGGAATGTGGCTGGTCTGAGAAGGAACTGAGTTGTGCAGGGACAGGTGACTTGTCCATGTGACCCCAACTCCATTTGGTAACTGGATGCTACACAGGGAGAGGGAGGGGTGTCCACCCAGAGGAGAAAATCTATTTAAACCCCTGGGAAACCCCTCCATTTTGTCTTCAGCTGGCTAAAGAGAGAGACTCTCCACTCCCCAAGGACACCTGAAAGAGACTGAACAAAGGACAAAGACATTAGGGGGGTGAGTGATTGCTGGACCCAGGCTAGAAGGAAGACAGCCTGTTTACTGAACCTAGTGAGGTTTTTATCTGTACACAGGGTGATTAGACCTAGAACTGCGTGTTCTATTTTATTTTATTTAGTAATTCACTTTGTTCTGTCTGTCACTACTTGGAATCACCTAAATCCTACTTTCTGTACTTATTAAAATCACTTTTTACTCATTAAGTTTCCTGGTGTACGAGTTGGTACCCCGGGGGGGGGGGGGGGGAGGGGGAGGGGAGAAACAGCTGTGCATATCTTTCTATCTTTGAAATAGAAGGCGAACTATTTATGAGTTTGCCCTGTATAAGCTTTATACAGGGTAAAACGGATTTATTAAGGGTTTGAACCTCCTTGGGAGTTGGACACCTGGGTGTCAAAGGCAAGAGCGCTTCCAGGAGCTTTACAGTTGTGAGTGGACTTGGTTCGGACCTGGGTCTGTGTTTGCAGCAGATCAGTGGAATCTGGCTCAAAACAGACAGGATTCGGGAGTCCCAAGCTGGAAAAGGCCTGGAAGCAGGGGCAGAAGTAGCCTTGGCACACCAGGTGGCAGCACCAAGCAGGTCTCTGTGACCCCAACCCGTCACAGTGAGGTCATCACAGTTTGTAGATTTCTTGTTTGTAACAGAGGCCAGAAAAGACGTCACTGGTCTTTGGATCAGATCTTGAATGTTCTCATCACACTGTAAGTTCAACTTGTGCATACCTACAAGGAACACCGTGCTGTACACATTCCCTCTCATAGGTGTCACACAATAGTGTCTGAAATGGTTCATCCTTGTACTACTGTTAGCACCAGAATCTTGATGCCATCTTCTATCACATCTAAAATACAAAATTTTTTTTACTGCTATGTATTCATTTAAGCAGTTTGGCAGCTTGCTGATTGTGTGTGGGGAAAATGAGCTCAGTATTTTGTGGCTGGCAATGTGAAAGTGGTATAAGGAATGTGTATTTAAAAATATACAAAAAATGAGCTACTGTATCGTGGAGAGAGATTAATAATGCTGATCTCCTTTACATAGCCATCAATAGCTCTCAAAGCACTTTAGGAAGATGAGTAGGTATCATGAGACACCCCCCCCCCCATTTATAATAAAGAAACTGAGGCACGGAGAAGTGACATGACCTACCCAAAGTCACACAGCAGCTCAGTGGTACAGCAGAGAATTGCATCCCTGACTTCCAGTCAAAGGTGCAGCATAAGATTTGTGGGCGTTGCATTGTTAAAAATGCCAACTTTTGCATGAAATGTAAAACTGCGCTCCTGTGATCATTAAAGATTCCGTGAACTCTTGTTAGGGATGTAAATGATGGTATCCTGGCCAAATCCCGACATGCTCTGGTTCCCTACATTTTCGTTTGATTTGAATATGTGATATTCTGTTCTTCACATCCCAACGTTAACTGAAGTGGGCAGCACCGCAGTAGTGCTACTTTGCGTACCTCACAGGCTTTACTGATAACCAAAGAACTATTCTTCATCTTGGACTCAGACTTACTTTTCTGTTTGTTGTATTTTATCATGTTAAGAGTGACAGCCACAGCTCAAAACCTTGGCTTGAGAGCAGCCTCTAATCTTTGGGATCTTTAATATGAACTTTTGAGACCTGGTAATTTTGGTTGGAAATCAGAGCAAACTTCCTCCCTGCTACAGGAACACAAACTACCACTTTATTAAATTGCTTGCGTGCGATGCAGATCTCTCATTCTGATCTCAGTTATGCAGCCCAATCATTGCTCAAGATCCAGGGCTGAAAGCTGATGTCAGCAAAGTTCAAACTGTAAATAAGCCTCAGATTTTTAACAGTGAGGTCAGTTCACCATAGCGGCAGGTCATCAAGGGATGTGGTTAAGTTCTCTGTCTCTTGGAACTGTTGAATCAAGTCTTTTTAAATGACATGCCATAGCTAAACCAAAAGTTAATGGGCATGGCATAGGGCTCACTGGGTGAGATTTTGTGGCCTTTATCAGCCAAGAGGCCAGACTGGATGATCTAATTGTCCCTGCTGGCTATAAAATCTATGAAGGTTTTTGACTGGTGTGGTTCTGTTGATGTTGATAGTTACTCTGGATTTACAGCAGTGTAGCTTGGCTCAGAATGATGTCCCGTTATTGTGTGTCTGTCAGTCAGTATATTGCCCATGTATATTTAAATCACACTTAGACTCTCAACTTGCCCACAACGCCAAGTAATCAACTTGCTGATTGCTCTGTTATAGCATCTAACAGTCAAACTTTTGGCCTTGTTTGTGAATCATTTGCCGAAATGTATTTCTGACTCTTGTAGGAATGTTGCATCACTTTGCAAACAGTTAGTTGTAGCACATTAAAACATTTATCATGAAAGGTCAGACCCGGGGCCCTGCTCTGTTGCCTTTGTGCTATTTTGGCTGCCTCTCCCCTTGTAGGCATTTCCCAGTGTGTGTCGGGAGTCCCAGGCAAGTGGAGACCTGGCTCCTGTACTACCCCCTTGAAGACACCAGCATAGTGGCTGTTGGGGTGAAGAAGGACCAAAATGAATGCAGGTCTGCCTATCCCCAGCATGAACAGCTTCTTGGGAGCCACTACCCAGCTATCTAAACCAACTGTCTGTCTTTCTTAAGCAGTTACATGACCCTTACCAGAGTATCTGAGCGCCTCACAACACCCCGGTGTTATAGGGAAGTCTGATTATCCCGTTTTTACAAGTGAGGAGCTGTGGCACAGAGAGATTCAATATCTTGCCCCAGGTCACAGGCAATCTGTGATGGACCAGGGATTTGAACTTGGGTTTCCTGCATCCTAAGATCACCGGACCCCTCCCTCCCTTAGTTGTGATTAAATTGTCAAGTCATGATTTATTAAGGACACCATTCCAGCCACGGGGCTGTTGACTCTCCTGAGATATACCTCGAGGTTTGGGGGATGAAGTCTAGACCTGGGTGAAGTCTTTCGCCCAAAATTTTATTCAGTGTGTTTCTGCCTTCGCTGTTGGTGGGTTGTTCACTGTCAGCCTTTTGAGTTTTATCGCCTTGTTTCTTATTCCTGATTGCTTGGTTAGGACCTGTTTCTGATTTGGAGGTGTGTGGATGGCAGGTATCTTGCACAGTTGAAGGCAGTGGTTGTCTTGCCATTAACTGCAATGAGAGCGGGATCTGACTCATAGACTCCTGGGTTAAGGGCCAGATACTTAGTTGGCATAGCCCCATCGATTTCAGTGGAAGTGTGCTGATATACACCTGCTGAAGATCTTGCCCAAACACTGACAATTAGAGCTTGGTTACACATCAGAGAAACGCAATGAAGTTTATAAGGGGTTGGTTTGGGGGTAACATCTGTATTTCTTCTAGCTCTGACTAATGCTTTTCCATGGAGTGATGGGGAAAGTAAAAGTTAGACATCACTGTTCTCTAATATGATGGTCTTTAACTTTATTCTCTCCTCCGTTTCCAATATTCAGTTTTTCCAGCATTTTGAGTCCATCACCTATCCTGACATTTCCTTTTATCACCCATAGAGGAGAATCTAAACATTTTTGAATAATCCTGAAGCAGGTCCTCTTCCTTTTGAGTTACATAGGTAAAGCATTGTGCCTGCAACCTGCTGTATAGGCTCTGTATTCTGCAGGTGACTAAAGGGTGTTAATGTCAAGCGTGTGCATTTCCTCTTTCTACCTGTCACAATTTGTGAATTTATCACTATTACCTGAGACTAAGGAGAGTCATCAAAGACAAACATATTACAAGTTGTTTTCAGCACTGAACAGATTTCAAGTTTCCTAGGGCTATGACTGTTTGTTTATTTCCCAGAAAGAATTAGGTAGTTAACTCCCTGGCATTTCTTGCTGGTCTTTTACATCAGCTTCTTTGATAAATCTTTTGGGACATCACATAATCAAGTGTTGCCATAAAACCTTTATACAGATCTATAAACTAGATTACATTGTGTGGGAAATCATTAAGCTGTTCTACTTGAAGTGGGCTGTTTATATTAAAATGAAAAGCAAGGGGGCTGCACAGATGTGCAGGGTTCAGGACAGGTACTCCAGTAGCAGCTTTCACATTTACCTCCCGGCTCAAGAGTTAAATCCATTACTCGGTGCCATGAGAGATAATGTTCCCTGATCCCTCTGGGGTTCCAAGTTCCCTGATTCCCCTGTTTTCTTTACCTCTAGGTTCTCCGCCGGGCTGCTATCATTAGTCCACGGCAATGGCAGTCATTGCCGAATAATTTTAAAATGTTGCATCATTTGGCGGCAATCATTTCAATGTAGTATTTCCATGCCATCCTGCCCTGGGATAATCACGAGGGATATTATGCCATAACTACGCATCATGCAGAGTGTGTGAAAGCGACTGCCATCTATGTGGACATCAATTATGTGGAAAAGCCTATGTGAACATGGTCTTGAATGCAAATTTTGTATCAGCTGTGATGTGAGCAATTGCATCTCTTCCCTCTTTTGGCGCAAGCAAGCGAAGGGTCGCCCATGGAGATGTCAGTCCAGCCTGTTATCACCACAATCCAACATGCTGCTGAGTATTTCAGTAGGATCTGATTCACCACTTTTACTCCTGTTTACACCATTAATGCCAATGGATTATATCGCTCTACTGCTCTATCTTGGGGTTTTATACTGTCGGCCATCGCTGTAGTATCTGGGTGCCTTCCACATACAATTAAAAAAAAATCAAAGTCTCTATTGGTTTCAAACTGGCAAACCCCAAGATCAAATAAATAAAATTAAAACTTGTGACACAAACAAATCAATCAACCAAAAAATCTCAAACAAACAGACCAGCACCCCAAGCAGACATTTGCCCCCAAAAGGGTGAAGTGCCAGAAACCCCATGACGTCCACTAAGGATTTTGCTATTGCTGTTGATGTTTTTATTTTATTTTTTGTAGGAAGCTATTCAGATATCACAGTGATGGGGCGGCAGTGCAAAGACCCTCAGAAAGACAGAATTGCTGTGGTGAATCAGGCCATTAATATTTATATTACTTGCAAATAATAATTTATTTTAAAATGTAGAGGCCTGTATAATCATTAATGCCCCTGTGAGGTAGGCAGATATGTTCCTCATTTTAAAGATGGGGAAAAGGAAGCAGAGAGCCTGTGACTTGCCCATAGTTAGAATTCAGCAGGGTCTGCCTCCCAGTCTGGTACTCAGGCCACTGGTGTTTTCACAGGCGCCGACTCCGTGGGTGCTCCGGGGCTGGAGCACCCACCGGGAAAAATTAGTGGGTGCTCTGCACCCACTGGCACCAGTCAAGTGTGTAAGGGGCTCCTGGGGGCCCGGGGCCCCCATCAGCTGTTCAGCGAGGCTGCGGGGGGTGAGCAATCAGGAGTTTGGTTCAGCGCCGGAGCGCCGCCGATCAGCTGCTCCCCCCTGCTGAGCAGCTGTTTCAGGCTCTGAGTCATAGACTTGCTGCATTCAAAACAGCTCTTTCCAGATTTGCTGTTGAGGTTTTTTTTTGGCCACCAGCCAATCAGTGGGAAGGCAACTCTGCTCCTGGGTGGGAGGGGCAGAGAGAGTGACCCTCCACCACCACCACTGGTGCCTCTCTGTCTGTCTCCTGCTCCTAGCAGCTTCTTGTGGCAGGCATGCTTTCTCTGGTTCTCCAGCTGCAAAACTTTCTCCAGCCTCTTCTCACACAACTAAAGGCATTAGTACCAGCAGCAGGTAAGAAGTGTATTTAAAAGGGGGTCTTGGGTTGAGGGTGGCTGGGGGCACTTCTGTTTTATATGGTTTATATGTTAAAGTCCATGTGCTCACTCTGGCAAACACAACCAGGCACTGTGGGAGGGGGAGGGGAGGGGAGGAGAGGGAAACTCAGGCTAACAGGGGAAACTTTCCTAGCAGTGCAATCTCTGCCTTGGGGTTTGGATGGAAGTCCAAACCCCATGTTGCAGGGACAGAGCATTGCTGAATCCCAGGGTTAAGTAATTCTCTGGTGATGGTCATTGAATTGCTAATTGTCATTCACTTGCTGCACAATGGCTGGTGATGGTTGTTTAACATTCACCCAGCCATTTGGTCAAGAGCCTTGTTGTTTCTGGGGAGTTGTCTTCTGGGCTGCTCCCAAATTTGCAGCATATTTCATTAACACCATACAGCACAATCGCCTAACTTTATACACTTTAATGATATACATATTTCGACAGAACAGTGGGTTTCAGCAAATCGTAATCTTTCCCATGATACCTTACATTGCATGCTTTATATGAAATATAAAGATATATACAAATGATGAATATGGGGCTTACGGAGCACAGCATGCTGCTCCCCTGAGGTATAGAGCAATGGCTCTCAAACTTTTGTACCGGTGACCCCTTTCACATAGCAAGCCTCTGAGTGCGACTCCCCCCTTATAAATTAAAAACACTTTTTATATATTTAACCTTATTATAAATGCTGGAGGCAAAGTGGGGTTTGGGGTGGAGGTTGACAGCTCATGACCCCCCATATAATAACCTTGTGACCCCCTGAGGGGTCCTGACACCCAGTTTGAGAACCCCTGGTAGAGAGTGTCACAGATAGAAACTCCAAGACTTACGACTTTTAAAAGGAGACTGGACAAAACATGCAGTAAGGATCAGCCCTGCATTGGCAGGGAGATGGACTGTGCCAGGGTGATCACAGGGCTTTCCCCCCTGTAACTTCTATAATTCTATCCTACTCTCCTAGGAGTACAAAGTCTGGTACTAAAGACCTGGTGCCTGGATCCCATATTGCCTTGCACTGGGATTGGGAATTAGTGCCCTGACATGCAACTCCTCCTATTGGGCCAGTGTAGATCCTGCTGTTAGTACAGCTATTTGCAGGTGCTCTTGTGTTTAGCTGAACCCTTGGACTCAGTCCCTGAGTGTATCCCCACTAAACTGAGAGCTAAACTGACACTACTATCCTGCTGTGTGGATCCCAGTGTGCTTGTACTGTGAATTTTTGGCATGCACACGTGGCTATATTCATCTCATTGTGCTGGTAGTGCTACTTCCTTGGTGTGATGATGACATTATGCTAAGATGAATCCTGAAAATAGTGCCCTGGTGTGATGGTGGTCACTCTGTGCTGTTCATGTGAATCCTGCATTTTTGTATGCTGTGGTGTTGTAGCCCTGTTGTTCCCAGGAAATTAGAGAAAAAAGGTGAATGAGGTAATAACTTTTATTGGAGCAACTTTTGTTGGTGAGAGAGAGAGGCAAGCTCTGTGAAAGTTCAAAAGCTTGTCTCTCTCTCTTTCTCTCACCAACAAAATTGCTCCAATAAAAGTTACCTCACTCACCTTTTTTCTCTAATGTGAATCCTGTCATTATGGCCATCTTGGGTGCATCCTAATATACAGAGAGCATGAATCTTGACCACTAGAGGTGGAGTGTAAATTTTGATGCTAGTAGCCTGCTGTTTAGATCTTACTCCACTTTGAGCCTGGGAGTTTTAATTTTGGCATGGGTACACATGCCAATCCATGAAGGCAGTGGAGTTTGGGAAAGCGATGAATGCAGGGCCGGCCTTATGGGTGGGTGCTTACAGGAGGGCGCTGTGGTCAAGAGGTAAGGAATGGGATGGGCCTGGGGTGCGAGACTGTGGAAGGAACGTGTTTTTCATTTGTTCGTACTATAATTATAGGGCCAGGTTGAAAGATGGATACATTTGTGGTGAAAATCAACAGTGGGAATTGTAATGATTTTAAATGTACTGTAATTTATGTAATTAGGTTGTTCTTTACTATTTTAATGATTAAATTGTTAACATACCAATGATAGTCGCATTCAATAACTAGAATATGAAAGAACTGTATAAATATGCAGAAAATAGCCTCCCAAAACTGGCAGACGTACTCAGAGGAGCGAGCGGTGGAAAGGCGGGGGAAGGGGCGGAGCGGGGGTGGGGCCTAGGGAGGGGACAGAGCGGGGGTGGGGCCTAGGGAGGGGGCGGAGCGGGGGTGGGGCCTAGGGAGGGCACCCACCAGCAAAACCAAAAGTCAGCACCTATGAGTGTTTTATGTTCTTAATAGGTAATACAATATCAGCATAGCGTGGCATCCTTTTCGGTGGCAGATCTGCATAGAGATATTGGTTCGTACAAAGTGAAACATTGTTTACATAATAATAAAATATTTCACAAGTATGGCATGCTAGTAAGCGCAGAGTTGGGCTGGACATTTATATCCGCATGTGGCATAAAAAACTAGGATTATACCGTCATGATGGCAAACAAGTGCCTCTTGAATTGTATTTCTGAGCAGATCGGTTGCTTATCCCACCCCAGTGTATGTTATAGGAAGGAACAAATATTTCTTAATCCTGTTGATTCTCCACCAATCCTCATGCAGAAAGCAGCATAACAAACTATCTGAAACTAACGATTGACATTTAATACAGTATTTTCCTTAATAAACAGAGAAAGTTTGCATTTTAAAATAAAAATGTCAGTTTCTTATTTTCTTACTATTTTTATTTATTTTTGAAATATTATAAATAATATATATAATATTTTGAAAAGGGAGCGTAAAAAATCAAGTTCTCTCCCTTCTCTAATTCTCAGCCTCATATTGATATATTTGCATTTAAGCAGTCTTCTTTCTAGTTCCGTGGATCCATACTGCTTTTGTTGTAATGGGGAATGATTAATCTGAATGCTCAGTTTATTTTTACAGTTTATTTCAGTTTTATTGCACTGTTGTCCTGCCTATTCTTAACTATCCCCAGCGATGGTGCTTTCACCACATCTCTTGATTTATAAAGTCATTGTCAGGAATTATTTTAATACTATGGAACTCTTTTAGCTTTACCATCTACTATGAAATAGATTGCACGGGTGATAAAGAGTACAGGGCCAAGTTTTACTAACTACTGGCATTAGTTGGTGATAGCATTTAAATCCTTCCTTATTAGATTCCCACAAAACTGTTGTTCTACTCAGGTTCTTATCCATCCCTCATCAGCGTAGTATCTGATCATCTTCCAGTAGTGCATTAAGTGGTGTGACTAGCACCTGTCGAAAAAAATTGGTTTTTTTCCTTTTCTGTTCCTCTCCGGGGGTCGGGGTATATTTTGAGGCAATTTTTAAATTTAAAATATATACCGTGTGTTGTATTAGCAAAGGCCAGGACAAAGAAGTGTGTCTTTGTGGTGGATCTTCGCTCCTGAGACAGATGGTTCCATAGTCTTGGACTGGCCTCCGTCACGGATGAACTTTAGCACATACCTCTGTTGTGGTGCAGTCATTGCCCGCTGTCCTGGTCCCAGACCTATAGATACAGCATTCTTTTTCACTCACAAGTCCTTGCCATTTTGTTTGTGCCTGGAAGAAATAAACAGAAAATGTCCCAGGCTTCATCCCATCCAGCCTTCCAGCACTATTGATGTTCTCCTGCACAGTGATGGACCCCTGTCGTTCCGAGTGATTGCTCTGGTTTTGCTCTGAATGGTAGACAGGCAACAGGCAGGCTGATACTCCCCTTCCGTCAAAGGGCTGTGGTGGTTTTACATGCGGCTTCGGTCAGGATCTAGCCACTGAGGTTGTAGTAAAACTTTCAACAGTGGCAGGATGAATCAGCTGCACAAATTAAAAAAAAAAAATCTGTGCAATTTGTGCTGGCTGGGATTTGCTTTCTGATTGTTTGCCCATTCTTAAATCCAAACAGGAAAGACCTATTATTTGATCAGATCTGACTCTCAAACAGAGATCTCGTTATAGCTGCTTTCAGCGGCACAGTCGCATTTTCAGATGCGCAACAGCTCCTCGTTATTACAAAAGTGAGGAAAGGATGTTTGTTTGTTTCCTTAATGGCCGCTGAGAGAGAGCGTCCCACAGCTCTCTGCAAGATCAATGGGGATTCAGGGCACTTAGCAGGGGGCTCATTCGTCCTAAAACTGAGTGCCTTCAACTCTCATCAGAGTCCCCATCAGAGGATCCCCAGCCCCTTGTGGAAATGAGGTCACTGACACTCAGCACCTCTATCATAGACTTGTAGACTTTCAGGTCAGAAGGGACCATCATGATCACCTAGTCTGATCTGCACATTGCAGGCCACAGAACCACACCCACCCACTCCTGTAATAGACCCCTAACCTCTGGCTGAGTTACTTAAGTCCTCAAATCATGGTTTTAAGACTTCAAGTTACAGAGAATTCACCATTTACACTACTTTAAACCTGCAAGTGACCTGTGCCCCATGCTGCAGAGGAAGACGAACACACACACCCCATCCCCCACCCCAAGGGTTTCAGCCAATGAAAAGTGTCACACGGCCCAATGACAATCTGATCTGGGGGGAAATTCCTTCCCGACCCCAAATATGTCGATCAATTAGACTCTGAGCATATGGGCAACACCCATCAGACAGATGCCTGGGAAAGAATTCTCTGTAGTAACTCAAAGCTCTCCCCATTTAGTGTCCCATCTCCAACAGTTGGAAATTTTTGCATAATTGGGTCCAAGGTGTTCCTGCTGGGTACCTTGGTTTAGCACTTGTCTACACTTGAAAGTTAATTGGGATTAAGGTAGAGTGTGAATTTAAAGTGCAATAGCTATTCCTGATTAACTTCATGGGTAGAGAAGCCCTTAGTGATCAACTATAAATTTGAAGAGCTAAAATCTCTCCCCCCTCCTCCCCCCACCTCAATTTCTTTCCTCCGCTCTCTTTCCTCAATTCATAATTCACCTTTGCAAATAAGATCTGGATCTTTGGGATTAGAAGCTCACTTGAATTCGGAAATCCATTTTAAGGTGTAACTCAATAAATCTAACAAGACAACATCTGATCCATCTGATCTTTAATCTATGTAAGAGGTGCAGGGAGTAGGTGGCTGGGATTTAGACTTCTCCTTATTTCCACAGAGGCCTTCTGGTTATTTTACAAAGCTGCTAAAGTTCACATTCTAGGATAAGGTAGAATGTCTTTGAGGCATTGACTAGCACACATTTAATGAAGATAGAAAGCCAATCACTTAACATCAGATGAGGAACAGCAATTTCCTTCAGTCTGGCACTTTGTGTATTGAACAAAATTGCATGAGAGCTTTGAGCGCTAGGAGAGCTGTCAAGTGGCCGTTTGTCTAGGGGCTGGAGCAGGCCCCTTGGAAACAGCTTAAACCTTTTAAATGAAAGCATTACAAAATGTACATCTGTGTGTAATATATTGCTAGTAGGCTCAACTGTCAAGGGCTAAGCTACAAAATGTTTAATTTTTTTTTCCCTGATAGTAATTTTCATGCTTTCACACATGAACAGAATCCTCCATAGGACTACTGGATTACTCAAGAATCAAGCGTTGTACATAATGTTTGCCCTTAAAAACTTTTCAATTTGCTTAGCTAACTAAATAACACTTGCCTTGGTCTTTGCAGTATTCCCTAGGTGTGTCTCATATAAAGAACACTGCAAATACTGAAGTTAAATAGGGCAAAATCAGACTGCTTTTAAGGTCACCCACTGTTTACTGAGGAGAGAATTGCTGATTTTAGGGATCTGTTAATGGATTTCCCTGATGGACAATATACCGATTTGTGTCTGCCATTATCTATGTCTATGGACCCAATCCAGGGGTTTTACTTATAGTTATAAGTGTTAGTAGATAATTAGGCCCGGTTTTCATAGCGCTGAGCACCCTCAACTCCAACGGAAGTCAGTGGGAGACAAGATGCAGATGCTCTGCGCCTTGGAAAATCAGATGCTTAGTGTGCATACTTTTGGTGCACCTGAGAAATACATTCATGGCATATGAATGCAAACTCTGCTTAGATTTCTTACTGTCAAAGTAGGGCTCCTTCATTTTCCATTTTGTTTTTTTAATTTTTTAAAGCTTTTAAAACAATATTTGTGTGGGACTTTATGCACCATATCCCTCCACTATGAAAATAGTTCCTAGGAAAAAGGCTAGAGAAAACAGGAGGGAAAAGAATACAAAAGGCTAGAAGGACCAAAATACTTTCCCCTACTATTTTGAATATATTTATTCGGCCTGATTCTCCTCTCGGGCCAGGGTAAATTGCGGGTTCCACTAGTAAAATCATTGAAGTTACACCAGTGTAAAGCAGCTGTAAGTGAGAGGAGTGTTGGACTTATTTTTTTCTAATTCTTTCTCTCCCCCCTCTCTTTTCTTGTTGCTTTCCCCCTCCTCTTGTTCCCTCAAAGCACGGCTGCCTTTTCACACGTTCTGTAATGAACATGTTCTTTAAAGAAAGGTAATGCTGGACTAGGGTGACCAGACAGCAAGTGTGAAAAATTGAGACAGGGGTTGGGGGGTAATAGGAGCCTATATAAGAGAGAGACACAAAAATTGGGACTGTCCCTATAACATGGGGACATCTGGCCACCCTATGCTGGACATTGAACAGTTCCTGCTTCAGCTTTGATACCAGAAGGTGGATTTAAAGCAGGGGTCTCAAACTCAAATTACCACGAGGGCCGCATGAGGACTAGTGCATTGGCCCGATGGCCGCATCACTGCCCCCGCCCCTGCCCCCACCCCACCCCTTCCACTAGGCCCCGCCCCTTCTCCACCTCCTCCCCTGAGCGCACAGCTTCCCGCTCCTCCCCCCTCCCTCCCAGAAACCACGAAGCTCTTCCCATGTGGCCCGTGGAGCTCTTCCCTGCGGCCCGCCGGGCTCCCCGTGCCACACCCCCGCCCCCCAATTTTTATTTTTATTTTACCCCCAGGCAGTTCCCACCGCCAGAACAGCTGTCTGGCAGCGGAAACTGCCTGGGGGGGTGTAAAAAAATTTTTTTTAAAGGGGGGGTGGGGAGGACCCCTGATTGAAAGTGTCTGGCTGGACCCCAAACTGCTGCCGATTGGCGGAGACAACCCATGCCTGCTGATGGTGGGGCGGGGCAGAGTGAGGGCAGTCGGCTTCAGCAATGTTACTGAGCATGCTCAGTCCATGTGATTATGCTCAGTACAAGTCAAGCAGCAAATCTGGGCGTGCACGTGACCCCTCATGACCCCCACCCATACACATTGCCTTTGCTCATTGGGCCGTGTGGCACTTTTAGAGGATGGGGCTGTTAAACACTGTCACTTTCCCCCCTTCCTTAACCTTTCATTTTTCCCCTTACACGTCCCCACATCTCCAGACTCCCATATTTGCCTTTTCTCTCCCTCCGCTGCTACCCTCCCTCCCAACAATAGACATAAGGCTATTCTGGCTATATGGAAGTGATAAGATCCTAGCTGTGCACTGTTAGGTGTTGGTGCACCACCGAAAAGGTCCGGCTGGGCAAAGACAATGTGGCTTTGTGGAATCAGTGACCCCTGACAGATACGGATTAGTTGTATTCAGCCCCTAGAAGTCCCTGAGATATCAGTAGGTTTTCTCCAGGGATTTTTTTTCTCCAGTTTTGGCCCACCAATAATAACTGATATAGCACTGTCACAGGATGCTCCCTCAGCTACCCGATGTGCCACGCTACCTGGCCTGTTGGTCAGTGGTGTAGCCAGGTTTAGAGCACAGGCGGGTCGGGAGCAAAAAGTGTTGGCAGCAAAAAAAGGCGCCGGGAGCAAAAAAAATGCTCCGCTTTGGCTGCAGCGCAGGAGCAAAAGGCATCGGAGCACAAAAAAGGCGCCGCTTCTGCTCAGTGGGGGAGCAGCCGCTCCCCCTGCTCCCCCCCGGCTACGCTACTGCTGTTGGTCTCTTATTCACACTGTGCACACAATCTATTTCTTTCCCCTACATGTACCATTAATCTTTAGATTTCAAGTGAACATTGCAGAATATAGCCCAGGCATGTGTCAAGAAACACCTTCCCCCCCCAGCACGCTCTCTGAGCTCTATCCTTTACTTTCCGTTCCTGCCAATTATGTATCTTCCCCTTATGGAGCTAATTACCTCATTAGCCCAACTGTTGCCCACATGTACCAACAATCCCCACCATAACAGGTTAATTGATTCCAATTAAGTCTGTAATCGTCTCGGTTACACCTTACATCAGCGACCCGGGTGCTACAGCGAGCACTTTCACAAACGAGCACTTTCACTTTTGTCTGAAGATCTCAAAGCATTAAACTAGGAATAAAATATTTAGTATAAACGAATTGAGGCAACCACCATCCCTTTGAAATACATAGGAATGGCCAGACTGTATTGACTTGAGATCCATCTAGTTCAGTATCCTATTTCTGATGGCGACGGGGGCCACATGCTTCAGAGGATGGTGTGCGAACCTCACTGTAGACAGATATGGGGATAATCTGCCGCTGCGTAAATCTCATCCTATCTCTAATAGTTAGCGATTGGCTTGAACCCTGAAGCACAAGGTTTAATAGCCCTTCTAATATTTTTATAATTACTTAGAACAACGCTGGATGTCTGTATAGAGGTCCAATCCTGTTTTGAATTGTGCTCTTTTTGGCCCTAATGTCTTCCCGTGGCAATGAGTTCCCCAGTCTAATGGAACGTTGTATGAAAAAGTATTTCCTTGGATCATTTTTAATTTAATTGGTTGTCCCCTTGTTCTTGTAAATGTATGTGTGAGGAAATAGAAGTTAAGAGACTTGTCCAAGAACACAAAGTGAGTCAGTGGCACAGCTGGAAATAGGCCCCAAATGTAACAGGTTGGTCAGCCCCTTTAGGGACCCATAAAGGACTGGGAGAACTCAGTTGAGAGGAGTGGCAGGAGGGAGAGGAATTCCTTTAGTAGGTCCTGAAACAAGGGGATTGGAGGGAAGAAGGTGTCCTTTCAACGCTGAGAGAGGAAATGGGGAAAAAATCTGGGAGCTGTAGCCCAGCATGGGCAGAGAAAGTACTTTTGTCTGGGAGGGGAAACTGAAGCAGTGGCTAGTAGCAGTGGCCAGTCAGGATGAGGTGGAGCATCAGTCCCCTATTATAACCACTAAGACACAATTCATCTCTTGCTAAACACAGAATTCACAGCAGTTAAAAGAATGGTAAGATTGTTTAAAAACATCCTAAAAAAATAATGCTCTAATGGACCATCCTGTTTCTGTGACCCTAACTGCGTCGCTTTGCATGTTTGCTGACTCTGTACTCCTCCTGTCTCCCTTTCCCCAGGCAGATTTTCTGTTGTTTTCCCAGAATCCTGGGGGAAAACAACACTGAAACGGGGTGAAAATGTAACGAGACTTGTCCAATAGTTCAGAGAAGAACAGAGGAGCTCCTCTGCTCTTTTCTGCAAGTTTTCTTGATGATAGATGGGAATGCATTTGTTGTTTTGAAGAGATTATTCATGTCAGGGCAGAGACCCATTGGGATCAAAATAAATCTACAGCGGTAAAATAAACAAGCAGAAGAGAAGTGATTATTTGAAACAAGCTGGGGAGAAACTAATGGTTATAAAATGATAGCAGGGCAGGTTTCAGAAGTTAGAAATTGGCAAAGATACCAACCCGTTGTTTATAAGAGGACCATGACTAGGGTGATCAGATGTCCTGATTTTATAGGGACAGTCCTGATATTCTGGGCTTTGTCTTATATAGGCGCCTGTTACCCCCCACCCCCTGTCCTGATTTTTCATACTTGTTATCTGGTCACCCTAAGCACAACATAGGGCAGGAGTTTATAGATAGTGAAGCTGCCTTGAGATCGATTGCAGGTATAGTATCATGAATAATTCAGCAGCATTCCCCTCTTGGGAAAGTGTTATGGGCTGAATTCTCACTGAGAGTTACTTAAGGCCAAGGGGAGATGTGCTGGAGTCTGGGTGGGAAGGGACAGAATACTTTCTCCAGACCCACAAGGCTACACGTTGTACTTACTCCAGCAGCCTTTGATCTGCCTTTGCCCTTGTGTCTGCTGTAGCACCCTAGGCAGAGAGGGGTTCTGGCCAATGGATCCAAATAGTCATGGATTTACCGCAGTGAATGGTCTCCCTGTGAGGCATCCCCACATGTTGCCCCACCCAATGAACTGTCTTCATTGTGTTCAGGCCCACAGTGCTCTCAGTTGCTGCATTCAGGGCCGCCTTCTCTCACAGACGGGAAGGACCACATTTTCTCCCAGAGGCGCGTTCGGGTGCGATCCCAGTGGAGGCCTCAGACAAACTGTAGAAGCAATATGGCATGTGTTGTGGTTGAGGATGGGTGGAAGCCTTCAGAAATGGTGGATTGCTGCCATAGACAGAGAGAATAGGCATTCCACCCTGAGGCTGAGGGCAGCTAGGGCAAGAGGCGTCAGTGAGGGGAAAGAGAGAACATTCACCCTTGTGACAGGCAGCCTTTGTTGTTTGTGTGTACTGCCCAGCAGAGTGGAGCCTATTTTTTCTCTGGTTTTCCCAGAATCACTGAAAGGGGGTGACAATGCAATGAGAATTGGTCCAGGAGTTCAGAGGAGCGACACTGGGGCCCCTAGGTGCCACTGCACTAAAAATAACAAATCATAATAAATAATAATCTTTCCTTTCCATGCTTAAAAGAAGTCGTCACTGGAAGTAGCAAGCAGGCGCCTCCATGTTATTGCCTTGTAAAAGTCATTGCATTACATTAGAACATATCGTTACAT
Organism: Chelydra serpentina; assembly: GCA_037349315.1. Lineage (NCBI taxonomy): Eukaryota > Metazoa > Chordata > Testudines > Chelydridae > Chelydra > Chelydra serpentina. The sequence continues at coordinate 17,819,794 of JBAIAC010000004.1, read as the reverse complement.
CATCGTTAGAACTTTTGTTCACTTAGATTTTTCTAGCTTCCCCTTCCTTTTTTTTTTCTTTAGAACTTTTTATAGTTTGGTAATAAGTGAAGATAAGAACCCTGCCGATATCAGTCAGACCTGTGAAAGAGAGGCAGTCGAAAAGAGAATAAACGTATATATGTAATCTTGTTCAGGTGCATGCCCAATAAATGGTATCCTATGTAATAATAGCTCTTACATAGTGCTTTTCATGAGTACATATCAAAAATGTTTTATAAAGGAGCTCAGCATAATTATCCCCATTTTACAGATGAGGAAACTGAGGCACAGGGTGGTGACTGTCACCCAGGAGGCCAGTGACCAAGTTGGAAACAGAACCCAGATCTCATGAGTCAGTTTAGTGCTCTATCCACTGGGCAACACTGCTTCTCACATGGGTACAAATTACTTCCACTGCTATTTAGGCTTGTGTTCTGCAGAGTGTGGGTAATTAAGCTTTATTATAAAGAGAAGTATTTTGTGGATCACAGAAGTTACTTGTGCATTGTGTCATAGTGTGGGTGGTTTTTACAGTGTAGATATGACATAACAAGGCCCTAAAGTAAAGAAGTTTGGGAGAGGGCAAAGGAGGGTTACACAAAGTAACATAGTGAGGTGGTTTATTTTCAACAAAGTGACATGGGTCACTGCTAGAGATTATACAGATTATAAATTATTTGTATTGCAGTAGCGCTTAAATGCCCCGACTAAAATTGAGGCCCATTGTGTTAGACGCTGTATGGACTCACAGGGAGAAATCTCTGCCCCAAATAGCTTACAGTCTATGTAGATGAAGGTGGGAGAGGAAACAGAGGAAAAAGTGACTTGTCCAAGGACACACAGCAGGTCTGTCGTGGAGCTGGGAATGGAAACCAGGTCTCCTGACTCCCAGAGTAGTGCTCTATACGCTAGACCAGGGGTGGCCAACCTGAGCCTGAGAAGGAACCAGAATTTACCAATGAACATTGCCAAAGAGCCACAGTAATATGTCAGCAGCCCCCCATCCACTACCCCTCTCCAGCCCCCCAGCGCCTCCCACTCACCAGCAGCCCCACCAATCAGTGCCTCCCCCTCTCTCCCCACGCCTGCCGCCCGCCGCAATCAGCTGTTTTGCAGTGTGCAGGAGGCTCCGGTGGGGAGGAGGGAGGGCATGGCAGGCTCAGCGGAAGGGGCAGGGACCTTGCGGGAAGGGGTGGAGTGGTGGCAGGACCTGGGGCAGAGCAGGGGGTTGAGCAGTGAGCACCCCACAGCACATTGGAAAGTTAGCATCTGTAGCTCCAGCCTCGGAGTCCGCGCCTATGCAAGGAGCCGCATATTAACCTCTGAAGAGCCCCATGCAGCTCCGGAGCCACAGGTTGGCCACCCCTGCGGGCTAGACAGTGCTGCCTTGCAGATATTAAGGATGTATAAAAGGCCATCCAGTTCATCTCCCTGCCAGTGAAGAACTGTTCCCTATTGTACAATTATTACTGTATCATCCAGTTTACTTCTGAAAGTCTTGCATGAGGTGGATTCTCTCTCTTCCCTTGGGAAGCTGTCCACATCCTGTAAGACGTTACTGTCGTGCATTGCAGCCTGTGTTTTCTCTTTCTTAATTTCCTCCCATTACATCTAGTTCTATACCCTTGAGCCACCTTAAATAATTCCTCCCTGAACCACTGTTCAGTGATATAGTAAGACAGCAAAGCATGTCTTGACATCCTAACCAGGATAGTAAATGTTTAATATAATGCAGACCATGCAGTACGAAGTAAAATTAAATGAAAAGTCAAATAAAGGATACTTAAATGTAATAAATACCAGTTATTTTTCAGCGCCTAGAAATAGTCTGTGTATTTTGTTCCCTCTTGTGTAGCTAGCAGTATCAGTAGCATGCATCTCTGTGGTTTTCAAATGGCAATAGACACCCATTTGTAAGTCTGCTTCACCATGCCAAGCTTGTTAAAATAATAACTTACATTATTAGCTTTATTGGCTAGCCTCCCAATTTTTTTCAATTAATAGACGTGCAAGATGTCCTTGTGCAAGATGTCCTTGTGCTGCTGGAGGTCCTCCCTTTCAGGTGAGATGTAAACCTGTGGTTCTGTCCACATTTGGTTGTTCAAAACCCGGTGGTACTTTTTTTTTTTTTTTTTTTTTGAAGAATAGGAGTTTTAATTAGAAATGACTGAGCAGTTTTTGGAAACATTTTTCCAACAAAAATTGGCTTTTCAATTAAACAGAAAATGTCATGAGAATGTCTGGTTTTGCCAAATGTTTTGGGTTTTTGTAAAGTAACCAAAACATTTTCAGTTTTTCGGTTTGAAAAGCACACATACAATTCTATGAATAACGTCAAAGAAACTGAAAAACTCATTTTCATCAAAAATTGACTTGGAAAATAAAATATATATTTCAATCAGCTTTAAGTTTTAATCTTTGTTTTGCTAATTTCAGGTAATGTAATTCTGGCTATTTAAATTCCCCTTGCCGTTTCAGATGAACATAGTATTCCTCACAGCAGTTTGGGGGTAGTAAGTGTACTGCTAGCCAGATGCTGTCTGCCATCCAGAGGAAGCTTTGTTTCAACAACCGCTGAATTGATCCCTATGTACACCTGGAGTTTTGTAATACAAGATGCTATAGAAGTGCAAACCAGTACTCTATCCGTTCTGTGATTAAAAGCAGTGAAATGGAGATGGAAGATGGAGGGCACAATATGAGTGAAAAGTATTATCACTGTTATAGTATAATTATTATATTCTAGTGATATACTTGATTGTGATAAAGAACCTCTTTCCATGTATGTGAGAAAACATGCTGTTATTAAACAAATTAAGAACATTATGGATGGCAAAATGTTGGCTTACAAACTTGTTTAGAAGAGGTTTTATAGGTAGCCCCGGTTTCCATTTGAAAATCCAAGATAAATAGTAGTTAGATTTTGTAATTGTGAGAGAAAAATATTGTCCACAACTTAATTGCATGTGCTGCTGTCTAGCTAAAAGAGCCCAAGAACCTTAGTCTGTTTAATTATTCTGATTTTAAAAAACATTGAAACAACCCTGCCTTCTATGCATACTTAACTTAGTGCTTTAGCAGTGAATACTACAGGCTTCTCATCTCAGCAGTTTTAATCAAAGCACACTTTTCCACAGGAAAATAGATCATCCCATGTTTCACCCTGATTGTATGGGATGGTAAATCACATCTTGACTGTAAGCTCTTTAGGACAGAGACTGTCTTTCTTTTACACAATGGGCCTGAGATTTCTAGATACTTCTGCAATATAAATAATGATAAGAGAAGTCCTGGCCCTGCCTCAGCCTTCCCTTATGACATGGGTCAACTCACTTTACCTCTCTCTGCTTGCTGATTGTACAATACTTGACTACTTCACCGGCTCAGTTCATTTACAATATTAATGGCAGACCCCGCGCGGGGCACAACAGGGGTGAAAAGTATTATTGTACTATTATAATACTGTAATCATATATAGAGTTATAATACTAGTCTGTTAGAATGTTTGTTTCTGCTGATTTTGGCTTGATCCAGCCAAACACAAAAGTTTGTGCTTAACTTTAAGCATGCGACTAACCCCACTGATATAACCACATATTTGAAAGACTCATAGACTTTCCTGGCTCAGGGCTATAAAGGGTGGAAATGTTGACATGCACACAGAATATTTGGATTTCAGTTGGAGTACTCACATGCTTCACTTTAAGCATCTGCTTAACTATTTTGTTGGGGTGGAGCCAATGTGCAGCAGTTCTGTCTGTTCATTCTGTCTATCAAGCCAATGGGGGAAGTGAATTCCCACTTACAAGAACAAACCTTATCAGATCTTCTCAACAAATTCACCTGTCTCTGCTCTGCCTTGTTGATTCATATTTACATTAAACCAAGCTCTCCATTTGTTTTGGTTGAAAGAAACCTGAGATGATAGAAAAAATAGGGGCTGATTTGACTCATGGAGTGTGATTGTACAGATGCCCTTAGCAGGGTCCGTTCACCCAGTCTTCAGAGTGAGATTCTTTTGCTCCAAAAGGAAGGCCGTTAAGGCTATGTATCCAACAGGTGTACAGTTTTAAATACAATCATCAGTAAAGATTTATATCACCATCTGTGGCTTCTGAATCTGGACTCTATTGTTCAGAGGCAACTGCTTGCCTAGACTCAGTTGTAGAGCTGGTTGGGAATTTTCTGACAGAACAGATTGTCAAAAAAAATGCCGATTCATCATTTTGATTAACCCTAACTCAATTTTTGTAGATTTTTGGTTCATGAACATTTTTGAGATTTCAACTTTTTGTCCCAGTTTGGGATAGGAAAATTTTTGGATCTCTTGAAAATGTTTGTGGGATGGAAAAGCATTTCCCATCAAGCTTTACTTAATCAGCATGTGAAAGAGGAAACTGGATGTAAAGATCTCCTCTCTCCTCTCCTCTTGCATGAGCTGAATTTAGCAATCCCTTCACTAGAAAGTGGCCCCCTGTATAAGTTACTTGATAGATTGCACTCCAGGTTATGGTGCTCCGGGAGGTCAACTTCAGTCCGCTCAATGCTTCTTTATTTATATCTTGTCGAGTCTTACAATTTGCTGATTTATTAGGCCCATCTGCATTCTTGACCCTTTGAATATAGACCTGTGCTAAACTGTCATTGGGGTGGCCTGGAAAGTAACAAGTCTCATGATTCCATCTCAAAAGGGGCTGAAAGACTAATTCCTAAAGGAAATGCTAATGGCTGGATGATTTGGATTTGTGAATTTCACTAAACCTAAGGCAAGTGTTATTCTTTGAAATAGTAGTTACAGGCGTAGGTGTGTCCTGAGAAGGAGGGGCTCTAAGAGTCCCTTGGCAATTAAGCAGAAGAATGCTGTGAAAACAGTGTGTCCAATGGCCCAGGGGCATGACGACTCTCCCACACCATACTGTGATGCTCATATAAAGCAACAGAGCATACTCTTGCCAAAACAATGCCAGGCTCAGGAAAACGTCTCATCCTTAAAATGAGGCCCTAGTCTGAAAAGACACTGTGAAAACGGTATAATGGGAATCCATGTTAATTCTGTCTCTGTGTTTTCTGGATCAAATGCTCTCAATTGTTTGCTCAATGATTGGTACAGACCTGGCTGAGTCTCCCTGTGGACAGTTAACAGTCAGTTGTAATTAGACCCACCCTTTGGATTCCTCATGGTTCCAAGCCAGCTGACTCTGTAAAGCGTCCCACTGTTACTAACTCCGCTTCTAAAGTACACTCCTGGGGGCAGCCTTCCTCTCTGGCAGCCTTCCTTGGATTGTGTGACTCCACAGTCCAACTGTCCTGGAGGCCCTGACACCAGTGCTCTCCTCTTCCAAACCTTCTCCCCTGGCTTACAGACATGCCAACTCTCTTGAATTAATCGTGAGAGATGCGATTTCAAAGTAAAATTATTAAGCCTGACTCGTGATCTCGCAATAGAACTGCCGCAGCTCACAAAAAATAAATCCTGATGCTTGAGAGTTCTATCCCAAGATCATTAGTCAGACTTAATAATTTTACTTAGAAATCGCTGTCAGCCCCAGGCTGCAGGGGCTCCCACTGTGAACCAGCCCTGGGGCTGACAACGGAAGCCACAGCCACCCCGGGATGGCAGTGGGAGCCCATGCTCACGGGGTCCCCATGAGGACAGGCTCCCCACAGTGCCAGCCCCAGTGTGGCCGGGCCTCCCCGCTGTCAGGCCCAGGGCAGCCAGGACTCCCAGCTGTCAGACCCAGGCGGCCGGGGTTCCCCTGTCAGCCTAGGAAGTGGGAGAGGGGACCCCACTGCATCCCCCACAGGCCTGGGAGGAGGGTGAAGAACCCTAGAGAGGAGCAGAGGTGAGGTTGGAAGGGCTGAACTATGGCCTGGGGGCTGAAGTGAGAAGGGTGGGGGCTGATGGGGTGGGAGGACTGTATTGATGGTGGATTCTGAGCACATGAGGTGATTTGGAGGGATCTGACTCTTGATTTCTGATCTCATGAAGTTGGCAATACTGGACTTACGCATACTTCCTTCCCCTCCCCCCAGAGTTCCAAATCTGGGGAGTCTCATGTGTATAGTTTAAGCCTTTGGGGCCAGGTACAGTAAGAAACGCATGCTTTGCACAGAAGATTCCAAAACCACAGTAACTTTCGCTTTCAAATCCTACGGGAGTTGCAGATCTTTAGGCAAAACAACAAAAGCGGACATCCTCTCTCCCCTGAGTATGCCCATCCGTTCTTGTGAGTCTGTAGGTCCAGTCCATGTCAGCTGGATAGACCCCTCCAGTCCTCTGACCAAGGGAGAAAGACACTTCTTCTGTTGTCTAGTGATGTTTACCCCCATGAGAAACCCCTTAAATGGGGTTTCTGTCCACTCTGTCAGTGAGTAACTGAGCATCTTCAGAGCTCCAGTCATGTGGTTCATGCCTCTCCTCCCCCCCCCCCCCCCCCCGCCGCCAACAGTTCAAACTGGGAAAGCCAGTTTCTGTCAACCTGGCTATTCCCTGTAGCAGAACCATTGTTAAGACAATCACCGTGTGTGTTAGTTGTGTAACCCTTCTGCCAGTCAGAGTCGGCAGCAACAAGGGCCGGGTTCCGTATCTAGGGGTTCCATTCCAATAACACAATGCAAAAAACCGGCTCGAGCCCCCACCCAGTGACCTGGGACAAATATATATCACCCCCCCCGGGCGCCTCTAAGAGGCAGTACTTCCCCTCTCGCAAGCACAGAGTCTGAGTGTAGAAAAACCTTTTAATGACAGAGAGAAACAATGCGGCCTTTTGCTGGGGAAACACCACATCTAGGATTTGTAAACCAAACTGTGAGCAATGACCCACCCCAGCAAATTGGCCATGTCCTTTCCCTTTGGTTCTTGAGTCCATCAACCCCCAAAATCACCCAAAGTCCCAAAAGTCCAACAACCCAAAAGTCCAAACCCAGAGTTCAAAAGTTCATCTGCAGAGTGTTACACCCCCTCCAGTCTGGGTAGAAATGGGGAGGGGAGAGGTAAGGGGCACCTTACGTGGCTCGAAGCTGACTGCCCCGTCCCTTCATGGTGCTTCGCTTGGCTCTGCTCTGCTCCGCCAGCCATCCCACGAGTCACTCCGTTCAGCCGTCCCGCAAGCCGCGCCGCCAGCAGCTCCACTCCGTCAGCCGTCCTGCAAGCCGCTCCAGCTGTCCCGCCAACTGCTCCGCCAGCAGCTCCGCTCCATCAGCCGTCCTGCAAGCCGCTCCGGCTGTCCCGCCAGCAGCTCCGCTCCGTCAGCCGTCCTGCAAGCCGCTCCGGCTGTCCTGCCAGCAGCTCCGCTCCGTCAGCCGGCCTGCAAGCCGCTCCGGCTGTCCCGCCAACTGCTCCGCCAGCAGCTCCGCTCTGTCAGCCGGCCTGCAAGCCGCTCCGGCTGTCCCACCAACTGTCCCGCTCCGCCAGCAGCTCCGCTCCACCAGTCGCTCAGCAATAGATCTTCTGGCTCCCCCACTACTTAACACAGTGCTCAGTGATTTCAGCTCATAACAATTTCAGCTTGTAGTTAGGGGAGCCTTCGTGCTCATTTGCACACTTAGTCCAGAGTAATTCCAACTCAGCAGCCTGTGAATAGACTCCTAAGGAACTCAAAATTAGCTCTGATATTCCACAGTGGAGAGAGAGAAGGAGGTGCAATTGACTTTTAGGACCCTCAGAAGAGGCCCATGCCACCAGATACAAATACCTGTCCCCAACCTCTCTCAATTCACTGGGTTTTGGAATCCATGTCCCTCGCCTAGCAAGTGCTGCTTAGCTAAGGGCGAGTCCCTTCCTCATAACAAAAGCCCACTGTCCTTGATTCACATAATCAGGGTAACAACACTTTAGTCTTCCTGCCCCAATAACAGAGAAACTGGGGCTCCCACAGCAGTCAAGGTGACCATTTGGGCAAGCGGTCCATCATGCTTTGCAGGGTGGGTGTGTCCATGCAAACAAGATTAGCCCCTGACATCCCTTTCCACAACTCACCACCAGATGTCAGGGTAGAGCTCATCCTGACTCTGCTTACATCCTCCCCCCAGCCGAGAATTTGTCGTCCCGACAAATCGCACTCCCTTTATACCAACTCATTGGTTTCCTCCAAAGGGCCTCAGAAAACCCACTTCAGCTGTCACAAATCTGTGCGCTAAATGTATTGGCTCCTCGCTAATCACCCCAGGTGCATCATAGGTTAACCGTTTTACTGGTCTTATTACCCTGTCCCTTCTGTGGAGAGTCTCTGTGGCAGGGGTAGGAGGGACATCTTCTTGAGTGACGGATGGAGAGGTTTCCTTTGAGGATCCCTCGGCTACTGGCATAGGCCCCTGCATCTCTGGTTCCGACAGCGGAAGGTCCAACGGGTCTAGGGCCCCCTCCACTTGGATGTCCTCACTGTCCAATAACCTGTGTGCATCATCAAAGGGGGGTCCCATCGGCGGCACAGGGGCGCCAGTAACGGGCCTAAATACCTCCGCCATGGGGCTTAGGGCTGAAGAGGGGGAGCTCTCTATTGGCTCAGCTGATCGAGACTGAAATCTTGTCTTCATTCCAGGATACACCAGGGTTGTGTCTTCCTCCTCGGCCTCACTCTCTGACATGCTGAATAGGGGTAGGTTAGCTTCAGAGGGCCCGTTGTCCGTGTTGGATGGCGGCTGTGGCCTGGCACTTCTGTTCTGCCCGGCTGCCCTGTCATGGCCCATCTCATAAGGGGTGCCAACCAACTCCCCCACAGGGAGCAAGAGATTTCTGTGCACCGTCTTTATTTGCCCTGGACCCTCTTCAGGTTTGATCTTGTAGACCGGCAGGTCTCCCAGCTTCTCCATCACCAGGTAAGGTATTGCTTTCCATCTGTCAGCTATCTTGTGTTTGCCAGCAATACCCAAATTTCGCAGCAGGACTCTGTCCCCTGGCTGGAGCTCCTGCAAACGTACCCTAGCATCATATCGATGTTTGTTGCGATCTGCGTTCTTCCGAGCCGCAGATGTAGCCAATTGATAAGCATCCCGCAGCTTTTCTCGTAGTCGGGCTACATATTGCTGATGAGTTTCGTAGCTATCTCCATCCTCTGATACACCAAAGCACAAGTCTATGGGTAATCTTGGTTCTCTCCCAAACATCAAGAGATATGGGGTGACTCCCGTAGCATCGTTCTTTGTGGCGTTGTAGGCATGCACCAGAAATGCGACATGCTGGCTCCAGGTTGCCTTCTGCTCTGGTCGCAAAGTCCCCAACATATCTAATAGTGTTCGGTTGAACCTCTCTGGCTGAGGATCACCTTGCGGGTGATAAGGCGTTGTCCTAGACTTTTTAATTCCCGCTATCCTCAGCACCTCCTTCAGAAGGTGACTCTCAAAGTCCCGCCCCTGATCCGAGTGTATCCGGGCTGGGAATCCATAAACTGAGAAATATTTCTCCCACAGTACTCGAGCGACAGTGATAGCCCTCTGATCACGTGTGGGATATGCCTGCGCATACCGCGTAAAATGGTCAGTCACTACTAGAATGTTTCCGACATTCCTCTTGTCTACTTCTAGAGACAAGAAATCAATGCATACTAGCTCCAAAGGTTTGGTGCTGGTGATATTCTTGAGATATGCAGCCCTTGTGGGCAGAGTTTTCCTTTGGACACATCGAGCGCATGTCTCACATTTCCTGCGAACATCTTCAGCCATCCGGGGCCAATAGAACCTACTACGAATAAGTTCCAGGGTTCTCTCCATCCCTAGATGTCCGAAATCATCATGCAGGGCCCTCATGGCCAGGGCTCTGTACTCTTTTGGCAGCACTAGCTGTGTTCGCTGCTTTTGTAAAGGGTCCATGGTCACTCGGTGTAGCACTCCCTGAATCAGTTTTAGTTTGGTCCATTCTCTCAATAGTAGTTTACCCTCTGGGCTAGGTGGAACAACCGCAGCTGGGCCTCGCCCCTCCCTTTTGGCAAGTAGTGTATCACGAATGTCAACATCTTGCAGCTGGGCTTCTTGCCAGTCAGCCTCACTGAGCATGGGCAATGGAGATTGGTCCAATGCTATGTAGTTCACCGAAGCAGAAGGCACGCTTTCAGGGGGCAGGCCCAGAGCTTCTGCAACACATCCCTGAAGGCTCCAATGGGCCTCTGGCTCTCGACGACTCACACTGCAAATAGCTCTCACTCCATCCATGGGTATCATAGAGACTTCTGGTGCCTTTGGACGTCTGGACAATGCATCTGCATCCACGTTGCTTCTCCCTGATCGGTATTGAATGCTGAAGTCATAGCTAGCCAAAGCGGCCACCCATCTCTGTCCGGTAGCATCCAGCTTGGCACTTGTTAACACGTAAGTCAGTGGGTTGTTGTCTGTCCACACCTGGAACTGAGCACCATACAAGTAGTCTCGGAATTTCTCAGTGATGGCCCATTTCAAGGCCAAGAACTCCAGCTTGTGAATGGGATAGCGAGTTTCACTGTCCGACAGTCCTCGGCTGGCAAAGGCTACAGGTTTACGTTTGCCTTCCACTTCCTGGTACAGTACTGCTCCCAGACCCTCCAAACTGGCATCAGTATGCAGGATAAACGGTTTGCTGGGGTCAGCAAAGACTAGGACCGGAGCATGAGTTAGGCAAGCAATGATTTCTTGAAATGCCCTCTCACACCTCTCATCCCACCGCGGCCCAAACGGTTCGAAGGGGCCATAGTGTCTCTGCACAGGAGGCTTTCGGGATCCTCCCTTGTTCTTGGTCTTAGATTTGGGTTTTCCAGACTGGTATCCCCTGGTAAGATCATTCAGAGGCTTTACAATCGTAGCATAGTTCTTCACAAATCTGCGGTAATAGCCACTAAATCCAAGAAAGGTCTTGAGTTCTCTGTAGTTACTGGGACGTGGCCAGGTAGTGAGTGCTTCTATTTTGCTGGGATCGGTACTCACACCCTCTTGGGACACGATGTGACCTACATACTTCACTGAGGTTTGGCAGAACTGGCATTTATCTATTGAGAGCTTCAAACCATAGTCCTCCAACCTATTGAGCACTTTAAGTAGTCTTTCTTCATGCTCCTCCAAGGTTCTTCCAAACACAATCAGGTCATCCAAATAAACTAACACTTGCAGTAAATTCATGTCTCCCACTACTTTCTCCATAAGACGTTGAAATGTGGCGGGTGCTCCTGAAATCCCCTGGGGCATGCGTTCGAACTGATAAAACCCTAATGGGCAGATGAAGGCTGTCTTCTCCTTATCTTCTTCTCCCAGGGGGATTTGGTAGTATCCACTCCGGAGATCCAACACAGAGAACCACTGGCTTCCCAGCAAGCAGTCTAAGGCATCTTGGACTCGAGGCATAGTGTACTGGTCAACCACAGAACGGTTGTTTAGGGTGCGGTAGTCAATACACATCCGGATTTTCCCATTCTTTTTACGGACCACCACAATGGGTGAGGCATATGGGCTGCGGGACTCTGTAATGATGCCATTTGCAGCCAGCTCTTGTAGATGACGTCGCACATCTTCCATCTCAGAGAGGGCAATCCTCCTAGATCTCTCCCTAAAAGGTCGAGAGTCATGTAGTCTGATGTTGTGCTCCACTCCTTTTGCACATCCGACATCCCACTCATGCAATGAGAACACTTTGGATCTTTCACAAAGTTTTTTCCTCAGGCGATCTTTCCACTCCTCGGACAATGGTGAGTCTCCAAAGTCAAACTTTGCTGGGTCTATAGCCGGAACTTGAGTTTCACCCCGGGGTTTTACAATTGACTCAGGCTCAAAGAGGTCTGCTATCTTCTGTCCTTGCTTCACAACAACATCACGACTTGTTTCATTAGCAATCAGTATAGTCACCTTTTCCTGAGCTTTAGCAGGTAAGGTTATGATTCCACTGGGGACCAGCACTCCTTCAGGGAGCTCTCCTTTCACCGACTGCTCTACCATCGCTAAGGCCCCATTACTGCCTTTCAGCCAGGTGCTCATGACAAGCACTTCTTGCTCTGTCCTGGCAGGCACTACTAAGGGGGTTGTGCCCGCGTACTTCAGTGATCCAATCGGTAGCTCAGATGTCTCTTTAGCGCTCTCAATTTTCCTATAGGCTTCAGCACAAAGCGTATGGATCATCAGGGTGTTCAGGTATTGGTCCCCAGCCCGTCGTCTGCAGTAATCCGCGAGTACCTTGAAGAGGCTGGAGTTGGTCCCTATCAGTGCAGACACATCAGAGGTCCCTTTAGGGTCAGGGCATATTAATGCAGCTGTGTCTATCGCTTCTCTTACACCCGCAACCTCCTCTGGGAATTCCAGGTGCACTATGACATATCCTTGGTAGGGGTATTCATCCATGCTGAGGCCACATAGGCCAAGGCCAGTCAGTGGCTGTATAGGAAGGTGCCTAAGCATGTGTTGGTAGAATGACTGAAATATAATAGTCACTTGAGATCCAGTGTCAAGCACTGCTTTACATTCCGCCCCTTCAATCCTCACCATGACCTCTGCTCGAGGCCCTATGAGTCCTGTGGGGATCCCAGATGGACAGTCTTTTCTGTGGGAATCTTCAAATCCTGCAGGCCTGGGTGGTCCACGTCCCTGGACCCTCTGGCAGCTACCGGATCTCTCCCAACTGATCCTCAGCTTTCCATACACTAAGGAGGGATTTTCTTCATTCCGGCACCTAGCAGCACTGTGCCCCTCCTGACCGCATCGGTAGCAGAAAATTTGCCCTTTCCCCCTTCGCCTGGATGGGACGGGGGCTTTAAATGCTGACCTCTCCATTGCCCCAGTGTGAGGCTCCCTACCCCTGGAAGCCTTAGCTCGGGCAATGGTGCTTTGCAGCTCAGCTATCCGTTCCGTCAGGACCTGCATTTGTTGAGCAAGTTCTTCTCTGGTGCTCACCATCAATACACTGGCAGTTTGCAGTGGTGTTGTGCTGGCCGGCTCCAGTGTTTGGGCTTCCCAAAGCTCACTGGCAGCCTGCCTTTCTTCCTCCTCTCTGACCTCTTTTATTAGCTGGGAGTAACTTGGGGGATGTTCCCGTCGTTCTCTTAGCCGCAGATGAAGTAGAATCGGGTTCAGATACTGAGTTCCTCTTACAATTTGAGCCAGTCTGGTCTGATCCATCTGCTCAGCAGTCACTGCTCCCCTCATGACAGCTTTCTGAAGCAGTCTCTCCAGCCTCTGTATATAGGCTGAAGCCTTCTCGCCCTTTTGCTGTCGGGAATTAAGGAACTTGCAGTAGCTATCTTCAGGGCCCTCTACGCTCCCAAATGTGTGATCAAGAGCCTCTAGACAGTCCCTCACACTGACCCCAGGGTCAATGAGCTTCAGAGTGCGAATCACATCTAATGCTGGGCCGGCAAGGCTCTCTATTAGACATCTTCGCTTTTCTGCATCGGGTACAGCCCACTCCTGCAGCATTTCAGTGGTATGCTCTAACCAGGGTTCAAACTCCTCCCCCCCAGCAAATGACCTTAACTTACGACAAGAGTTTGACATAGCATAGGACAGCACAACCTTTTCCAATGTTTGCCCCAGTGCTTTTGCCCAATCATCGGCCGAGGCTGCAGCCCCTGACCTAGAGGCTGCTGAGCCGGGGCCCAACAAACCCGACATAGTAGCCATTACGCAAACAGTAATTTCCTCAAAATATAAACACAATTATTTCCCAATGTAGCGGATCACTCAACAAGTGCTTGCGAGGGGTACTGACCCAGGGATCCCGGACGAGCCCCCCAAAATGTAACCCTTCTGCCAGTCAGAGTCGGCAGCAACAAGGGCCGGGTTCCGTATCTAGGGGTTCCATTCCAATAACACAATGCAAAAAACCGGCTCGAGCCCCCACCCAGTGACCTGGGACAAATATATATCACCCCCCCCGGGCGCCTCTAAGAGGCAGTACTTCCCCTCTCGCAAGCACAGAGTCTGAGTGTAGAAAAACCTTTTAATGACAGAGAGAAACAATGCGGCCTTTTGCTGGGGAAACACCACATCTAGGATTTGTAAACCAAACTGTGAGCAATGACCCACCCCAGCAAATTGGCCATGTCCTTTCCCTTTGGTTCTTGAGTCCATCAACCCCCAAAATCACCCAAAGTCCCAAAAGTCCAACAACCCAAAAGTCCAAACCCAGAGTTCAAAAGTTCATCTGCAGAGTGTTACACCCCCTCCAGTCTGGGTAGAAATGGGGAGGGGAGAGGTAAGGGGCACCTTACGTGGCTCGAAGCTGACTGCCCCGTCCCTTCATGGTGCTTCGCTTGGCTCTGCTCTGCTCCGCCAGCCATCCCACGAGTCACTCCGTTCAGCCGTCCCGCAAGCCGCGCCGCCAGCAGCTCCACTCCGTCAGCCGTCCTGCAAGCCGCTCCAGCTGTCCCGCCAACTGCTCCGCCAGCAGCTCCGCTCCATCAGCCGTCCTGCAAGCCGCTCCGGCTGTCCCGCCAGCAGCTCCGCTCCGTCAGCCGTCCTGCAAGCCGCTCCGGCTGTCCTGCCAGCAGCTCCGCTCCGTCAGCCGGCCTGCAAGCCGCTCCGGCTGTCCCGCCAACTGCTCCGCCAGCAGCTCCGCTCTGTCAGCCGGCCTGCAAGCCGCTCCGGCTGTCCCACCAACTGTCCCGCTCCGCCAGCAGCTCCGCTCCACCAGTCGCTCAGCAATAGATCTTCTGGCTCCCCCACTACTTAACACAGTGCTCAGTGATTTCAGCTCATAACAATTTCAGCTTGTAGTTAGGGGAGCCTTCGTGCTCATTTGCACACTTAGTCCAGAGTAATTCCAACTCAGCAGCCTGTGAATAGACTCCTAAGGAACTCAAAATTAGCTCTGATATTCCACAGTGGAGAGAGAGAAGGAGGTGCAATTGACTTTTAGGACCCTCAGAAGAGGCCCATGCCACCAGATACAAATACCTGTCCCCAACCTCTCTCAATTCACTGGGTTTTGGAATCCATGTCCCTCGCCTAGCAAGTGCTGCTTAGCTAAGGGCGAGTCCCTTCCTCATAACAAAAGCCCACTGTCCTTGATTCACATAATCAGGGTAACAACACTTTAGTCTTCCTGCCCCAATAACAGAGAAACTGGGGCTCCCACAGCAGTCAAGGTGACCATTTGGGCAAGCGGTCCATCATGCTTTGCAGGGTGGGTGTGTCCATGCAAACAAGATTAGCCCCTGACATCCCTTTCCACAACTCACCACCAGATGTCAGGGTAGAGCTCATCCTGACTCTGCTTACAGTTGCTTCAGGGAGGTCTTGGGCTTTATAAACTGCCTTTGTCCAGCGTTTCTCAAATGCGGCCATGGTGGCTGCATGTAGCAATTGGCAGATTTTTTTGCGGCCACAATAGCCTCCAAAGCATGGGCAGAGATGGGGCAGGGGGAAAAGCAGCAGGGATCGGTGCCCTGCACTGCTTAGCCTCCTTGGGGGTTCTGGGCAGTACCTTTAGACACGTGGGACTGGTGTGCACGGTGCCAAAGAGGCATCTGGGACTCTGCAGGCAGCCAGTGAGTTCGAGACTCGCCTTCCCCAGGGCCCTAAGGCTTGGGCACTGGGGTGCCGGGGCCCGGGCTTTGTATTTTAGGAAAAATTGTCAGATCAGCCACCAGCAAGAGTTGTTGTGAGAACCCTTGCCTTAGTCTGTCCTTGACATCTCTAAGTAGCTACAGACTACAAATATAAATCACAGTTTTCAAAATGATGGTGTGGTGGGGCGGGTGCATACTTCCCTCCCCTCCCCACAGCCCCTTGCATGAGTGGGCTGCAGCAGGCCAGTGAGCCTGCGCAAACGGGCAGCCAATGCGAGGAGGGCTTATGGGAGCTAATTGGGGCCCAGATTGGAGACAGCCAATCAGGGCCAGGCTCAGCCCTATTAAAAGGCTTCTCAGCAGAGGAGCAGGGAGTCTCTCCCAGGCCTTCGGAGGGGAAGGTCTGTCTCCTGCTTAGGAGACCAGCACCTGGGACAGCGCAGTGCTGGACAGACTCAGGGGAGCATAAGAGAGCTCCAGCCCGTAGCCTGCCAGGCTGCAGGCCCTGAATGGAGGGGCCTAGCTGGGTGCAAGAGGGGGCCGAAGGGGAAGTGGCCCAGGGAAGAGAGACAGACAGAGGGAGAGAAGGAGGGCAGGAAGGCTGCTGTCTGAGGGTCACTGGGTCGTGACCCAGAGTAGAGGGCGGGCCTGGGTCCCCCCCCCACTCCCTTGGTACAAGCGCCCAGCCATGGGACATGGCGCTAATAGACTGCACCAGACCCTTGACAGAAGGAGTTAGACTTTGGGGTGTGGTGAGCCGCTGGGGCACTGAGAGGAACTGCAGATAAACACCACCCCCGCTGGAAGGGGGTGAGCGTGGACTAGGGGACACTGAAGAGGACACTGCGAGCTGGGAGCAACACGGGTCCGGACGCCAGCAAGGGAGCGGCGGACGGGACACCACCGGCGGAGGGTACTCCAGGACTGCCAAGAGCTAATTCCCAGACAGACGGGCAGGTGGCACCACGGTGGTTACGGATGGTTACAAGGTCAAATGAAGGTCATAATTTGATAGAGGTGTATGGACATACCAGTCAGTCACCGTGATTTCATTTTCTAACTGGCTGCAAATACAATGTGGGCTCTGAGCATCAAGCTGAGTTCTTGCGGTCTCATAGAAGTAATAGATATTTAGGATTGGAAGGAATCTCAAGAGGTTGTCTAGTTCCGTCACCGCACTGAGGCAGGACTAAGTATTATCTAGATCACACCTGACAGGTGTTTGTCTAACTTGTTCTTAAAAACCTCCAGTGATGGAGATTCCACAACCTCCCTAGGTAATTTGTTCCAGTGCTTAACTACCCTTACAATTAGGATGTTTTTCCTAACATCTAACCTGTCTTGTCCTGTCCTCAGTGGTGTGGGAGAACAATTTATCACCCTCCTCTTTATAACAACCTCTTATGCACTTGAAGATGGTTCTTGTGTCCCTCCTCAGTCTTCTGTTCTCCAGACTAAACTAACCAATTTTTTTCAATCTTTCCTCTCAGGTCATGTTTTCTAGACCTTTACTCACTTTTGTTGCTCTCCTCTGGACTTTCTCTATTTGTCCACATCTTTCCTGAAGTGTGGTGCCCAGAACTAGAAACAATACTTCAGTTGAGGCCTTTTCAGTGCTCAGCAGCATGGAAGAATTACTTCTCATGTCTTGCTTACAACACACCACCTAGGTTTTGCAACAGTATCACATTATTGACCAATATTTAGTTTGAGATCCACTATAACCCCCAGATCCTTTTCTGCAGTACTTCTTCCTAGGAAGTCATTTCCCATTTTGTATCTGTGCAATTGATTAGGCCTTCCTTAGTGTAGTACTTTGCATTTGTCTTTCTTGAATTTCATCCTATTTAATTCAGACCATTTCTCGAGTTTCTCAATATATTTTGAATACTAATCCTGCCTCCAAAGCACTTGCAATCCCCTCCCCCCTTGGTATTGTCCATAAACTTTATAAGTGCATTCTCTATGCCACTATACAGCTCATTTATGATTATATTGAACAGAACCAGGACACATCTGTGTGGGACCTTACTTGATATACCCTTCCACCTTGATTGTGAACCATTGATAACTATTCTCCGAGTATGGGTTTCTAGCCAAGTGTGCACCCACAATTCTGCACCTTATATTTGTTCATCTAGGCTATATTTCTCTAGTTTGTTTGAGATAGTCTTGTAGACTCATGAACATGCAGGTCAGAAGGGACCATCATGATCATCTAGTCTGACCTGCACATTGCAGGCCACAGAACCTCACCCACCCACTCCTGTAATAGACCCCTAACCTCTGGCTGAGTTACTGTCATGTTAGACAGTATTAAAAGCTTTATTAAAGTTGAGATATATTACATCTACTGCTTCCCCCGCCTCCGCTAGGCTTGTTACCCTGTCAAAGAAGGATATTAGGTTGGTTTGACATGATTTATTCTTGACAAATCCTTGTTGACTCTTACTTTATTTCTTCTAGGTACTTACAAATTGATTGTTTATTTGCTCCATTATCTTTCTGGGTACCGAAGTTAAGCTGACAGGTCTGTAATTCCCTGGGTTGTCCTTATTCCCCTTGTTATAGGTAGGTACTATATTTGTCCTTTTCCAGGCATCTGGTATCTCACCCATCCTCCTGGAGTTCTCAAAGATAATCGCTAATGGCTCCGAGAGCTTTTCAGCCAGTTTCTTAAGTATTATGGGATGTATTTCATCAGACCCTGCTGATTTGAAGACATCTAACATGACTTTCAAGTTGAAAAATAAAAAGTCTAAAGGCCATATTATGCTCACTGTACCTGTGCAACCTCGTAGTCTTGAGAGTGTGTTCTCAGTAATACATGTGGTAGCCCCAGGTCCATCAGTGGGTGTGCACAGGTGTAACTGATTCTGTTGAGGATGTATGAATAGGAATAGAATCCAGCTCACTCTCTTAGCTGTGTTAGTTCTGCAGGGGTAACAAGAGAATCCACATGTAAGCGTTGTTCACTACAGTCAATAGATATTGCTCTGAATACATAGAGGAAGCAGATCTGCTGAATCAGGGAGCATTTTTGTATTGTCATTGTTGATATCGGAACCACACTTAGAATCATAGAGATGTAGGGATGGAAGGGACCTTGAGAGGTCATCTAGTCCTGTTCTCTGCACTGAGGCAGGACCAAGTAACCCTAGACCAGGGGTGCTCAAACTGGGGGTCGGGACCTCTCAGGGGGTCACGAGGTTGTTACGGGGTGGTGGGTCGCAAGCTGTCAGCCTTCACCCCAAACCCCGCTTTGCCTCCAGTATTTATAATGGTGTTTAAAAAAAAAGGGGGGGGTTTAATTTATAAGGGGGGTCGCACTCAGAGGCTTGCTATATGGAAGGGGTCACCCGTACAAAAGTTTGAAAACCACTGCCCTAGACTATCCCTTGCAGGCATTTGTCTAACCTGTTCTTAAAATCCTCCAGTGAAGGGGATTCCACAACCTGCCTTAGAAGCCTATTTCAGCACTTGAACATCTACAAAACCAGACTATGAGATAGCAAAAAATATGCATCTTATTTTGCAAACATCAACAATTGAAAGCAGGGTGAAGGATGGGATCCAGTGGGCGTTACAGAGCTGCACAACAGATTACGTTTGATGTGCTCCTAGCTGGGAGAGGAGGGGGGAAAGATCGTAACAGATAATAGAGAAGCATGCTGAGAGCAAAGAGAAGTGTTTTAAAAATATATATATTTCTACTGTATATCCGAGGGATTAGGAGCAACCGTATCTCTGATCTTTATAGAAGGTTCCATGTTGTTAAACAAACAGTAAAACTGATAGTTATCTCTGTAACGAATCATAAAGAGACTTCTTTCAATGAAATAAACTTAATGTACAGTGTCATATGGTAGGCAAGTACCTGCAAATGTGGCAGGTTTAATAAGGGTTCAGAGACTGACATATTGGTTTGCAGCAGGCTAGTTAGTTAATCTGAATTTCACCTTCAACCTCCTAAATAGGGGGTAGATTTATGAAGTTGAAAATTCCGGGAACTGCTGACTGTTGCAGTTACAATCGTGCTAATCTGCCTGACCTGCTCTTAATGCTATAATTGTAACAGTAGGAGACTTGAATTAAAGAACTGTTTCTCATAGTCTTTAGAATGGAAGGTGCACTTCTCTATGTAAACTTGTTAGGGCAGTAAATGTGACGGGCTGCATTTTTTGTATTGCTGCCATTTTTCTCATTACTTCTATTCACTGGAGTCGTCTAGTTTTTCTGAATAGCTCTAAGTATTTACAATGCCAGCGAGATACAATTTGATAATGAAGAGCATGGTGGTGCAATACTTTGAATTAAGTTACAAAGAATGTAAGAAAACAGTGGGCATATGCCGCAAGCCATGAAGTGGAAGAAAAAATAAATTCCTTGGACCGGTTATTGAGGAGTTGGATACGAGATACAGTATTCATGGGGTAGTTTAGCTACCTAGACAGCTGTTGAATAACAAACACAGTTAAACATGGATTGTCAAGGACATTCCTATATTACATGGAGGAAAAACTTTATGATGTGTAAAGTAGAGAATATAACCTAAAGGAGCCATTCTGGGTTTTCTTCTGAGCAATAGGAAGGAATTGAGAATGTGAAAGTAATAGGGAGGCTTCAAACTAGTGAGTGAAAACTATTTGAATTCCAAATGAATACGCTCACAAAATGCAACAGGACATGGTTATTGGATTTCAGGAAAAAAAATTCTGTCAGAATTCAGAAACCTAGTGAATATGGTGCAGTGAAAGGCAATATTTAATGAAGCGACAAAGGGTCCTGTGGCACCTTATAGACTAACTATAAGGTGCCACAGGACCCTTTGTCGCTTCTGCAGATCCAGACTAACAAGGCTACCCCTCTGATACTTGAGGCAATATTTAATGTTCAAATTTGCTTGGATGTGACCTTGTTATACAGACAGCACTCCAGCCAAGGGACTGTAACTGAATCAGGGCCGGCTTCAGGCATCAAGAATGGGGAGGCATCGAGGCGGGGGCGGCAGTCTAAGTCCCACGGTGGCAATTCGGCGACAGGTCTGCTCTTCCCGCCGCCAAATTGCCGCCGCGGGACTCGGACTGCCGCCCCATTCTCGCCTGCCGCGGTGGCAATGGAGCAGCAGGTCCGCCGGTCTCCCCCGGCCGCCGCGGACTGGGACTGCCTGCATCGGGGGCGGGGCCCAAAATTGTTAGAGCTGCCCCTGAACTGAATGATTAAAAAGCAATGTATGCTGTTGCAGGGAAGCGTCCATTGTAGTGCTAAAGGTATCTGCTTTGGGCACAGCCCCATTTAATGTCTTCGTTTATGATCTTAAAGAGCATATTAATTACATTTGCCGATAATATTAAGAGCAAGAGTCTGTCCTTGTCAAACTCAGGCTGCTGGGTGGGGGGGATGCATAAGGACCCAATTGCAGTTGAATCATCTAAAAATTCTTTTGGTAGATTGTAAGGTGCACATAATGGAGTGATACCACTGCTCTGCCACCCCTTGAAGGGGTACAGCCCACTCCCTGCTTTGTATCCGGGGACTGATATGTGGGGAAGAGAGAGGTCCTTGGCTTTGCTTCCTCCTCACCTCCTTTGGAGCGGTTGGCACCTATTCACTCATCCTGAGAACAAAGAGAAGGTGCTAGCCATGAGCTGGGACTACAGTCCTCAACAGGATTCAGGCCAGCCCCAGCAGAAGACACAAGAAGACTGAATTCCTTGTGCCATTTGCCACCCCACACCTGCAAAGGGGCCAGCCAAGATCCGACTCAAAATGAGGAGAGATGGCTAACCTCCAGGAAGGATATTAAAACAATGCAAAGGGAATGGATGGGCTACAAATATGGGCTACAAATAACAAAAGGAGATCTGACCGGGGAAAAACCAGGCTAATGTATCTGGGCGGATGAGGGGGAGAATAATCTGAAATACAGATATTCAGTGAGACAAAGCTATCTGGAAAGCAGAAACATCAAGAGACATTGGAGGTTTCAGCAGACAGCAAACAATATATAAGCCTGAATTGCCATAGCATGACAAAAAGGGGCAGTGTTATTTGGGGCTACATATGCAGAGGCATCATTTCTTTGTCCGTAGGGAGCTGTTATTTCTCTCTAGATGGCACTGATGAAATTGTACCTAGAATACTGTTGATACACACTGACAAATTGTTGGGAATTCTGAGAAGAGCAGCAAAAATCATTAAGGAGCTAGAAGATTTGACTTGGAGGAAAAAGAAAATCGTGTGCTAGAAATGGAAGGGTGGAAAGGAGAGGAACTGTTTGTTATGCCAAGGTGACAAAGACAGGAGAGAGAGGATTGTTTTAAGCCAGGGATCTCAAACTCAAATCACCACGAGGGCCACATGAGAACTAGTAAATTGGCTTGAGGGCCGCATCACTGAAACCTTTTCATACAATGATACAAAAGTATAGTAAAAAATGAAGAGTAATATAGTATTCTATTAAGTCAATGTATTAATTTTTAAAAAACTGTAATGCAAAGAGGGGTTTTAATAAAATATCAACACTCAGTAATGTTTGGAGCTTGGCTGCCAGTGGAGTCGGCACCTATTGGCCCGCGGGCCGCATGCTTGAGACCCCTGTGTTAAGCAGAGGTCCTGCATTCACTACTTACCCAGGTACTGCAAAAGGGTTTGTTTACACCTTCCAGATTGGTGGAGTCCCCCTTTCCCCCCAGCAGAAAATACAGCGTTGCCACATCACTGGTGACGTGTTGTAAGGATGAATTAGTTAATGGCTGTACAGCGCTTTGGACACCTAAAGCACCCACTAAGCCCTTACTTAACACACCAGCAGCAGTAGCAAAGTTGAAACTGAAGAGGCAGCAGTCAGGTGTGTGCACAGAAAGGAAAGGACATGTTTGGTGGCTGTGCTAAGCCACAAGATTTCTACTCATCAACAGGGAAGCAGAGAGGCTGTTACGTTTTTTAAGTGTGTGTGTGATATATATTTTCCATTCATACTATTTAAAGGACCTTTTCTCAGAGAATCTATTTATTAAATGATTCTGTCAATTAAAATTTTCTAATTCAGAGCCCCTTTTAACCCTTGACTGAATAGGACAATTCCTGAGAGACTCTAGCATAGAGAACAATGTGCACTCACAAGGGGATGTATTAACAGGTCTTTTCTAGCCCTAATTTCTATGATTCTGTAATGAGATGTATCCACTGTTTTATGGTGGGGTCTCTTCACAGCTGGAGTTGATGGGCCAATACTGTGGGAATCTCATTTCTCTGCTATTTTAGCTATGAAAAATTAATGACAATTAACTTACACTCAGTTGACAGGAAATGGAACCTTAACGCTGTTAGAACTTTAAACTATGGAAGATGCACTTGCTTTTTTTTTATCTAGTAATCTGTTAATTAGCTTTAATATTTATGGGTAGTGATGGTAATATTTTTTTCTTTCTCTCCCCTCTTCCTGTTATTAACCTGATCCGTTTTTTTTTAAAAAAAAGACTAAATAACTCTCTTTTTCTGTGGTCATTTCCAAAGCTTGACTTCAAAAGTTACAATTTGAAATAGTCACCACACAAATGTACACTCCAGTAAATTAAACAAACTGGGACACATTTGACTTACCATTAAGGCCCTTTTATACCACTCTGGCAGTGTAAAGTGGCCTTCAAGTGGGAGTGAATTACATCAGCGTACATTGGAATGGTTTTACGTGATTTGTCCACATTACTGAGAAACCTTGAATTTAAAAGAAGCGAAAAAGCGTCCTGTGGCACCTTATAGACTAACAGACACATTGGAGCATAAGCTTTCGTGGGTGAATGATGCATCTGAAGAAGTGGGTATTCACCCACGAAAGCTTATGCTCCAACATGTCTGTTAGTCTATAAGGTGCCGCAGGACTCTTTTCGCTTCTACAGATCCAGACTAACATGGCTACCCCTCTGATACTTGAATTTAAAAGGGTCTCTTGTGTCCATTGTTCTAAATTTTGAATTAATCATTGTTTTGCTTATTCAATTGAAGAAAGTGGGAATTTGAGCATAGATTGTGCCAATTAGTGAGCACTGACCACAGTCAGTCTGGCTCGGGTACGTTTAGTGGGCTCCTTTCATTAGTTACATTGGTCCGATCCCATAGACTTTAGCGGCATTACACCAGCGAAATTAAGAACACAGTTTGTTTCAGCAAATCTGAGTCTGATTCTCCATTGTCCTCCACCTTATGTAGCCATTTGTACCAGGGCAAAATTAGTGTAAAATGTTGCCATTCTCATCTGGTATCATTTTACATTCTCTTTCCTTTCCCTCTCCTTGGTATAAATGACTACATAAGAAGCAGTGAAACAGAGAATTAGACCCTCTAATGTAATCACTTAGAAATTTCTGTATTCCATAATATGGTTAATTTCTATAGGATCTTTCATCTGATGATCCCGTGCATTAAGTCACTTAGCAGCATAATATTCCACCTGTTTTACAGATGGATAAAATAGTGCCTGGATATTACCACCTAAATACAAAGGTGATGAGCTCTCTCTAGAAACAGTTTAGGCCCAGATCCTGCAAACACTTATACCTGTGCTTTAAGCATTTCAGCACTCCCTCTGGAATCAGTAGGACGGCTGCAATTTAAGCATGTGTTCACTTTAGGGTGCATCTACACCACACACCACTGGCACAACATGTAGGGTATGTGTAGCAACAAACTGCAGTGAAAAGCAAGCTGCTGGAGCCTTTCCGTGCTGCCTCTCATTTGCTGGAGCCTTTCCCTGCTTCCTGAGCCTTTCTCTGAGGTAGGAAAAGACTCCCGCATCGGGGAGGCAACGGGACACTATACTGCTAAAAATAGCAGTGTAGTCAGGGGACGCCCTGCTTGAGCGAGTAGAGAGCCGTGTATGGTACATACCCACAGGGTTCAGCTGTGTCTTTACTCACCTAAGCAGTGCCTCACTGTCTACGCTGCTATTTATACCCATGCTGGGGGGCAGTGTGGGGGCATGCACTGTATGTGTTCTACATGCTACCATCAGGCGTGTGCAGTGTAGACATACCTGGCATAGAGAAGTTAAGTGACTTACCTGAAATCGCTGCATGAGACCGGGGACTGCAACCCAGGACTCCTGACTCCCAGTCCTCTGCTCTAGCCACTAGACCGTGCATTTGCATTCTAGGTTTATTGCAGATTGCATTCTATGTATTTATTACAGTGTGTGTTCTCTTGTAATGTAAAGTCCACTGTCCAAAATTTCATTTTACCTGTGACAAGTGGGGGATAAATGTTAGGTTTTAAATGCAGCTATTGTAACTGAACAACTGCCACGTGGCTCTGTCTTGTTTAAGACTGAGGGCAGGGATGGGGTTTCTGTTTGGTTTTTATTTTTATTTTTATTTTTTTTGCGCTATATTGACCTTAAGGAGGTTTTGTTTTGCTGTTGGCCTGTTCCCTAGATGACTGTTTTGAAGGAGGGGAGAGGAAGGGAAATCTGAAAAGGAAGCAATAATTCACAGGCAAAATGGCAACTATAATGATGTGCTGCAGTGTTAGAAGGATTTGCCCCGTAGACACAGTAGGAGCAGTTTGTCCCTGGTAAACATCCACTGACTTCAGCGGAGCACTCCCAGGCATGATTTTGGCCCAGCATGCGTTGTTGACCTAACTCCAACGTACTATATCAGAGCACTGGTCGGTCAAGCTTTAGTAAAGTTGACCCTAACAATTGTTAAGTGAATCAAATCATACTAGCTTATTTCTCAAGCGCTGGTGCTTTAATATGCAGCCTGACCAATTTCGTTGCCCATGGCAAGAGGCAGTGGTTTTCATATATTAAACTTCCATGTGGGTTATTTGTTCCATGGGCCGATCTTTCAGTGCCACTTGGAGAAGGGGTGAAAATCAGAGAGCTGAGAACAACAGTTGCTTATCAGGGACCAGTGACCTTAAAAAAAAAAAAAAAAAACAACAACCCCAAAACAAAACCGTCAGTCCCTTTGAGGCCATTCATTCTCAGGAAAGAAAGTACTTAAGAGCATAATTCTTCCACAGTACCAAGTAACAACCTTTTAATAAGCATCATTAAGCCTTTAGATTGCAATAAGAGGCCATCCGCCTTTTTATCCCATATTAGATTGCCCAAATTCTTCTTTGCCCTCTTTGCTGTGGTTAGATGAAAGCCCTGTGTATTCATATTGATCTTTAAAAGCACTTTCTCTCCCCTTGTACCAGTTCACTGCATCACTTCTAATTGCAGTTTATCTGATCTCTCTTACTTTGGCTCCAGCCCATTCAAGACTTTCAAAACTCTCGTTTCGTGCAGGTCTTGGAACCGAATGATCATGTTTCTTACATCATTCCAGCAGATAACATTAGGATCTTTGTTTGGATAGAATTCAGAAGAAAAATAACATGCTATGCTTTCTCTCCCCCACACACCTCTCTTCCATAAAGGTTATTTAGAGCTATATGCAGCAGAGACCAGAATGACTTTTGTGTGTGTGTGTGTGTGTGGTTTCCCCCCTCCTCCCCTTTTCAGTTGGTATTAGGTTTTCCAAATGTTAGACATTATGGAGGTGTAGCTCTGCTGAAATATAACTCTTGATGCAAGCTAAGCCCTTCAAGGCTGTTGGAATAAATGGTTCTCAGAGTTATTCTTTTTCACTGGGAAAGACGACAAGTTGCTCTTTGACAGGGTAATGAAATGATATAGGCAACAAAGCTATCAGTCGTGGGGTTATCAAGAATGTGAATGTAAACAGGCCTTAGCTTCAGTGGCACTGTATCCCTCTGGCTGTGTCTATAGCTTTTCTTCCTGGTGTGCAGTTTGGGTTTGCACAGACTTGCCAGCTTGAGAATCAACGTAGCTATTTCAAGTCCTATTTTCCCCCCTTCTTTTTTCCTACAGTCCAGCATGGAACACCTGGATTCCTGTTGGTTCTAAGAATGGGTGATAGTAGCCAGGCCCACTGGGCCAGGTAGTTTAGAAACAGGCACTTAAAGTTTGAGTGGCTTACTAATGAATTGGAGTGAGGAAGCATGCATACATGCACATGGGCTAAGCAGGTTTGATGCTAGGAACAGGCCTTATTGGGCAATCGCAGACACTGAAAGCACTGCGGTCTGCAGAACAGAAAACCATGCAACACATTTGCCTTTCCTAAATGCTCTGAAACAATAAAATTTTCGTATGGGGGATTTATTACCAAATTTGGACATGGTGGTTCCCCATCTGGTGAACATGCAGCTCTCCATGCAGCTTCACTTTATAGTGACATTCTCAGCACCTTCTGTCCAGTATTTTGTGTGTGAGAGAGAGAAATGTCATTTTTGACTGTTTTCTTCCTCCTTCCCACAAGATTTAATTGACCAACTTGCTGTTTCATCATATACAGCTTAATCTTATGCAAGAATGTGAAATGGCACATGATTTTCATCCTGGAGAGATAATTGACCCCTCTGTGATTTTAACCAAATGGGATGAAGAATTTCTTTCTTTGGAGGGGGAGGGTGTTGCGGGGGGGAAGAGGAACAGAATTTCTTCTTCGAGTGATTGCTCGTATCGATGCCAATTAGGTGTGTGTGTGCCGTGTACACAGTCGTCGGAAAGTTTTTCCCCTAGCAGCACCTATCGGGTCGGCTGTGGAGCCCCTTGGAGTCGCGCCTCCATAGCGCTCTCTATATGACCCTGCCGAACCAGCGCCTCCTCAGTTCCTTCTTACCGCCAGTGACGGGCATTGGAACTGGCGTCTTGTTCAGCAAGTTCTCCACGTTTCCCTAGCTCTATTTACTTAGTGTTTGTTTTCCGTAGTTAGTTTAGTTAGTTATTAGTTAGTGTAGTGTTAATAGTTCGCTGTCGGGAGTGGGGGGTTCCCCTTCAACCAGACCGCGCTCTCTCTGGGGACTCAGGGCATGCCTGAGTCCCAGGGGTTCAAACCCTGCAAGTTCTGCCACAAGCCTATGCCAGTGGGCGACCCCCACGACGCTTGCTTGAAGTGTCTGGGGGAAACACATCAGGCGGATAAGTGCAGGATTTGCAAAGGGTTTTACCTGAGAACGAAGAAGGAGCGGGACTTTAGACTGAAACAGCTCCTCATGGAGGTGGCACTTAGACCACAACCAGCATCGGCGCATCAGGACCCGGCACCGAGTGCATCGGTGCATAGTGCCCCGGCAGCGGCGGAGACAGCACTGCGGAAGGACTCCAGACGAGATCCGTGGCACCGCTGCTCTCCGGAGATGACTCGGCACCAGTCCCATTCCCTGGGTTAGAAACAGCACCAGAAACAAGGAAAGAGTGAATCCCCGACTTCGGGACCGTACCCTTTGGAACCGGCCAATGGGGCGCGTCCGGTTGAGTCCAGTGCAATTGGGCTCACTCTGTCAGGTGTTGGAGGAGGTACAACTGCCTTCCACCCCAGACACATTTGAGGCTGCGAGAGACCTCCTAGACATGACGGCACCATGGTCCCCGGCCCTTTGTGCCAAGCCCCGATGCCGCAGCCCGCAGCACCGTCCTGTGGAAAGCCTGCAATGCTCCGCCCCTCAGCACTGTCAGGCACAAGACGACGCTTGGAGTCCTAACTCCGCTCGAAGTCCCGGCGCCGCTCGGAGTCTCGGTGCCAATCACACTCACAACACCGGTTGCACTCGTGACTCCGGTCTGACTCACGGCATCACTCCAGGTCCCACCAGTGCTCCCATTCGTGGCATTGATCGCTGTCGCACAGCAGGTCCTGGTCTTGGCGCAATCCATCTCTGCACTGTTCTGGGCCCTCGTGCGGATCCCGCTTGCGGTACCGCTCCAGATCATGGCATCGTTCTAAGTCATGGCACCACTCTCTAGCCTCATGGAGCCACCCTCCCGCCTCGCAGCATGGCCCCCCGGCTCAGCAGTGCTCAGCACCACCTTAGCCCTCACGGTCTAGGTCCACATCTTCGGGCTCAGAGACGGGGTGTAAAGTCTTGGAGTGAGCCCAATGCAAGCCGGCCTGGGGCAGACCAAACAAGGGTGTGGCACCATGGCCCGCACAGTGGCAGGGGCCAGCACAGTGGCCATTTTGGATCCCTTGGGCATACCACCAGGCCCAGGGCTCCCAGTCCAGGGGCTCCCGTTTGGTGGCATCTGAGGTGAGGTTCCCGGAGGCAGTGGCTAGCTGTCCCACCCCGGGGTGTGTGGAGGAGCTACCAGCCCTACCACCTCCCCTGGAACCCACCCCTGTCCCTGAGCCTGACCCTGGGGTGGCTGACCCTGGATTAGAGACAGGGCAGGAGATACTGGAGGACCAGGAAGGTCAGGAGGACCCAGTCCCCCCTCTGGCCTCCTGATCTTCCTCCCCAGATGAGGCTGTGATGGGCACCTCCATCTCCGGGCCTATACCTCCAGTCCAGGTGCCTATACCACTCATCCTAGAATACCTCCTACACCTAAAACAACAAGGCCTGGCAGCATTGTCCATCAAAGTACACCTCACTGCCATTTCGGCCTGCCACCCAGGAGTATCTGGACGCTTCGTATTTGCCAACCCCATGGTGGGATGTTTTCTCAAGGGCCTGGAACACCTCCATCCCCCGATTAGATGGCCAGTCCCTGCGTGGGACTTGAACTTGGTCTTCTCCAATGTAATGGGGCCCCATTTGAACTGCTAGTGACTTGCCCCCCCATCTGTCGATTGTACAAGGTAGCTTATCTGGTCACCATTGCCTCAGCACGCAGGGTGTCTGAGTTGGAGGCCCTCATCTCTGACCCACCTATATAGGGTCTTCCACAAGGATAAGGTGCAACTTAGGCCTCACCCAGCCTTTCTTCCTAAGGTTGTGTCCCATTTTCACACGAGTGAAGACATATTCCTGCCCGTTTTCTATCCTAAGCCTCATGCCAGTAACCGCGAGCAGAGGCTGCACTTTCTGGATGTTCAGCGGGCGGTAGCCTTCTACATCGAGCGCACTAAGCGGTTCCGGAAGTTGAACCAGCTGTTCGTAGCGGTAGCAGACCAGATGAAAGGACTCCCGGTGTCATCTCAAAGAATATCTTCCTGGATCATGTCCTTCATCTGCATGTGCTATGAGCTGGCCAAAATTCCAGCTCTGGCACTTACGGCACATTCCACGAGGGCACAGGCCTCATCCGTGGCATTCCTGGCCCAGGTCCCAATCCAAGAAATCTGCACGGCAGTGACTTGGTCCTTGGTACATACGTTCACCTCTCATTACGCCATCGTCCAGCACGCCGGAGATGATGCAGCTTTTGGCAGAGCGGTGCTCCAGTCAGCCTAGGTAAGGCGTGGGAGTCACCTAATTGGGATTGATATGAGCAATCACTCGAGGAAGAAAGAACGGTTACTCACCTTCTCGTAACTGTTGTTCTTCGAGAGATCCATTCCATTCCAAACCCACCTGCTTTCCCCTCTGTCGGAGTAGCTGGCAAGAAGGAACTGAGGAGGTGCCGTGTCGGCACGGTCATATATAGAGCGCTATGGAGGCGCCACTCTAGGGGGCTCCACAGCCAACCGAATGGGTGCTGCTAGGGGGAAAAACTTTCCGACGACTGTGCACGCGGCATGCGTACACCTAATTGGAATGGATATGAGCAACACATCTCGAAGAAGAACAGTTACGAGAAGGTGAGTAACCGTTCTTTTCACCTCTGAAGGATTCTTGGAACACAGAGTCCTAAAATTTCAGGTTTGCTCCATGCACTTTCCTGTGCATCTCCTCCAGTTTATTCTAGACTTTGGACCCTTTTGCTATGAAGTTGTTGCAAGACGATGGGGCATCGGCATGTGCCTTGCCACTCCTAACCCCATACTCACTGAGGATAATGCTGCCAGTGATTCCCTTCCCATTCTGGGCACCTACCCCACCAAATGCCATTGTGCCTTTAGCATGCAGTGTTTTAATGGAGTTGGTGGGGAATGATCACAGGGTCTGTAGCTAGTATTCCATCTGCTGTGCAGTTTGCTTTATGTGACCTTATATATGTGATGTACGGTGTACAAGGTTTGCGCATGGGAGCTGAGGAGCTGTAAAATTTGTACTGTACACCTACCCATAATTTTTGTCTGCCGTTGTAGTGAAAACATGTTTCGAGCCCTTATGCTTGCGAAGGTAACTTTTCCAGTATACACGGATGCAGTGCCCTCTTCCAGAGTCTGCAGCCTGCCAGCCCAGAGGCCTCTGCTACTGCTCATACTTTTGTGATATTAGAGTGAAGTTCATAATGTTTCTTTCAGTTTCACTGCTGCCATTCAGAACTCCTGCCTGTCAAGAATCATGTCAATATCTTGCAGCTGCTCTTTGGGGAAGCTTTGGCCAGAAACAGGCCCTGGAGCTATCCTTAGGGGAGGAGGACCCAAACCCTCCCAGAGATGGTGAGCGAGGTGCGCACACTTCTTTTCCTCTCTACCTTTTCACATAAGCTAGAAGGAAGAAAAGACACCGGAAATACCTTCTTCCTTCAAGAAGCTTGGGGAGTGGTTCTTTAAATGTATCATTTACCCACTACTAACACAAATGATGAAGCAACCAAGCCCGGGACACAGGGGCGGCTCTAACTTTTTTTTGCTGCCCCAAGCAAAACAAAAAACAAAAAAAAACCCAATTGCCGCCCCGCAACAACCCTCCCAACCCCCCCAACACAATCCCTCCCCGCAGCGCCGCCAAAACGCCCGAAACTCACTTGGAAGGAATGACGTATTTTCACTACTTGCAGTGCATGGTAAATTCCACAGCAAACACATTAGTATTTTGCCTCTTTTCCTATCCAATGTAGAGCCATCATATACAGTCACTGCAGAGTGAGTTAGGTTCTGTTCCACGGGATGTGGGATATGGGTGTGGCACATGGCCACTAATATACTTTGTGTTTATGTAAGTGCCTTTCAAAGTGCGATACGTGCATTCATTAACCCCTACAACACCCCTGTGATTTATTTCTCATATTATAGATAAGGTAACTTGAGTGCAAAGTGGCTTAAGGATGTTGTTATTTATGTGTATTATTAGGGTGACCAGATGAAAGAACCCAAAAATCGGGACTTGTCAGAGCAAAAAAAAGAAAAAAAATCCCGCCGGAGTTCTCCGAGCCCTGCCGGAGATCTCCGAGCAAAAAACAAAAACAAAACCCCACTGAAGATCTCTGAGGGGGCAAAAAAAAAACCCCGAAGCCCCAATATCGGGACAAATGCATTGGTCAGGATGCGGGACAAAGGAGGAAAAATCGGGACAGTCACGATTTTATCGGGACGTCTGGTCACCCTATGTATTATTGTAGCACATAGGAGCTCCAGCCCTTTGTACTAGGTTCTGTACAAGCACAGAACAAAAAGAGTCCCTGCCATGGAGCTTACAGTCTAAGGATAAAATGTGCAAAAGTGGACACCAATATAATCTGACACCATATTTCTGTACCTGGTTAAAATCCTGAAGCTCAGAAAATCAGGGCCCAGGTGTTTCCAGTTGAGCCTGCAAAAACGGCAGCAATCAGCATCCGTGGTCAATCTTGAACATTTAAGTGTCTGCCAGATAGAGTGAATAAGTGGCACATCATGGAATAGAACCCAGGAGTCCTAATTGCAACCCCTTGCTCTGGTAGGCCACGCTCTGAAAACTTTGCTGGGCTTAAACCTTTTCATTTCTCTGCTGTTGGCTCCCCGGTGATACAGAAGATGCACGTATCTGGGATAAAACACTTTATTCTGCAGACTAAAAAAATCTTTTGACCAAACTTGCCAACGTGTAGACATCTTAATGAGTGAGGTGTCCATAAATAACTGAGCTTTCTCAGCTGAAGCAGGGCGACCCTTGGCCTTACTATAGAATCATAGAATCATAGAATCATAGAATCTCAGGGTTGGAAGGGACCTCAGGAGGTCATCTAGTCCAACCCCCTGCTCAAAGCAGGACCAACCCCAACTAGATCATCCCAGCCAGGGCTTTGTCAAGCCTGACCTTAAAAACCTCTAAGGAAGGAGATTCCACCACCTCCCTAGGTAACCCATTCCAGTGCTTCACCACCCTACTAGTGAAAAAGTTTTTCCTAATATCCAACCTAAACCTCCCCCTCTGCAACTTGAGACCATTACTCCTTGTTCTGTCATCTTCTACCACTGAGAACAGTCTAGATCCATCCTCTTTGGAACCCCCTTTTAGGTAGTTGAAAGCAGCTATCAAATCCCCCCTCACTCTTCTCTTCTGCAGGCTAAACAATCTCAGTTCCCTCAGCCTCTCCTCATAAGTCATGTGCTCCAGCCCCCTAATCATTTTACTATCATTCATCTCATTCAGTAAAGGACGTTCTGGTGGTACATTCAGAATCAACAAGAGTTTTGTCAGGATGGCACTGATATTGTAGCCGATTTAATGTGCCTGTTCCAACTAATGATAAATGGGGCTGTTGTCAGTTCATCTGGCACAGTGCCTGCAGCATTACGTAATTGTCTGTGAATATACCCGAGGGTTTCAGTATCTAACATCTCAGCTATTATGGATCATCATAATTCTTCGAGGAAGATGGATTTGGTAAATAGCTGCTGGAAGATGGTTTTGGTTAAAAAATAGCAAAGGTCAATTATGCAGTTGTGATTGGCTTAGTGATGAGCACTGGCCAATGGGAGCTGCAGAGCCGGCACTTGGGGCGGGGCCAGAGCACGGAGCCTCCCTAGACCCTGAGCCTAGGAGCTGGACATGCCGGCCACTTCCGGGAGCGGCATGGAGCCAGGGCAGGCAGGGAGCCTGTCTTAGCCCCACTGCACCACTGACCGGGAGCCACCTGAGGTAAGCGCCGCCCAACCAGAGCCTGCACCCCAAACCCCTTCCCACACCCCAACCCCCCAGGATGCAGGGATAAGAGAGGTGGTTGTGACTGAGAGGTGAGGCTGTGTGATTAGTCCTGCACGGGACCCCTTCTGGCTGGTTCTCTCTCCATCTGGGGGGCAGCCACCTTTCTCTGCATGAGATAATCCTTCTGCTGGGGAGGCAGTGGAGGCCATGGGTGGGCCTTTCTCAGCAGAAGAAGCAAATGAAACGAGCCAGGAGCTTGGGAATGGGAGGCGGAAAGGGACAGCAGCATGTGAGATAAGGGAGGGAGAGGAAGAAGAGGGTAGAGACGGGGAGCCTGGCCTACTCAGCTGTTATCGCTCGCTTCAGAATTCTCAGTACTGTACACTCACCTATGGGCTCTGGATCAAATTCTTAGTGGGTGTAAAATGGTGTCACTGAAGTCAGTAGAGCCAAGCAGATGTACACCAGCTAAGGATCTGTCCCAGGGTTCATAAAACTACCACACCATCCAATCAATGTTACAAAATTACCATCTGTCTCATTTTGCGGGGATTGGAGGTGAGGTAGGTAGGAGAGGTGATAATCATTTTGCTTGTGCAAGTTAAAATATCCAAAGGCCTGCAGCTGTCAGTTAGTGATCTCCCTGTGGCTTTCTAGTCTCAACCCTCCTAGGATTTATTCAGAGCTGCTCTATTGTTATGAGTCTTTTAAACACCTAAGCTAAAGATAGTGGGTTTTTTTAATATAATATTGGCCACTTTTCTTTGGATTTATATAAAAGAAGGGTTCTAAATGGGGTAAGCCTGTTCGATTGTATAATTTTGATTATATAGTATTGCCAACTCCAAACATTTTAAAAATTGAGGCAGACCCAAAAAATTGGGCATTGGGTACTGACTTAAAATAATGAATGCTTGGTTTATTTTAATTTGCCTTCCAGTTGTTGGGCCTTTAGGGTCCACATGTTCTTGGTTTCTTCTGCAACCACAAGGGCTAGAAACTTATCTTTAATTTTTAATGAAACCTTAGGATCTTACATTATCACCTGACTCCAGTAGCTGGGTCTTTACAGAAAACACCAGCAATTGGGTGACTCGTGATATCTTAAGACTTGTGGTCCAAGCCTTACAGTTTTATATTTTGAGCCATCTAGGTGGAAATCATTAAGAACATAAGAACCGCCATACTGGGTCAGACCCAAAGGTCCATCTAGCCCAGTATCCTGTCTTCTGACAGTGGCCAGTGCCAGGTGCCCCAGAGGGAATATAACAGAACAGGTAATCATCAAGTAATCCATCCCTTGTTGCCCATTCCCAGCTTTTGGCAAACAGAGGCTAGGGACACCATCCCTGCCCATCCTGGCTAATAGCCATTGATTGACCCAACCTCCATGAATTTATCTAGTTCTTTTTTGAACCCTGTTATAGTCTGGGCTTTCACAACATCCTCTGGCAACAAGTTCCACAGGTTGACTGTGCATTGTGTGAAGAAATACTTCCTTTTGTCTGTTTTAAACCTGCTGCCTATTAATTTCATTTGGTGGCCCCTAGTTCTCGTGTTATGAGAAGGAGTAAATAACACTTCCTTATTTACTTTTTCCACATCAGTCATGATTTTATAAGATATAGATATACTCTAGCATATCCCCCCTTAGTCATCTCTTTTCCAAGCTGAAAAGTCCCAGTCTTATTAATCTCTCCTCATACGGCATCCGTTCCATACCCCTAATCATTTTTGTTGCCCTTTTCTGAACCTTTTCCAAGTCCAATATATCTTTTTTGTTGAGATGGGGCAACCACATCTCCACGCAGTATTTAAGATGTGGGCGTATCATGATTTTATATAGAGGCAATATGATATTTTCTGTCTTATTATCTATCCCTTTCTTAATGATTCCCAACATTCTGTTTGCTTTTTTTGACTGCCACTGCACATTGAGTAGATGTTTTCAGGGAACTATCCACAATGACTCCAAGATCTCTTTCTTGAGTGGTAACAGCTAATTTAGATCCCATCATTTTATATGTATAGTTGGAATTATGTTTTCCAATGTGCTTTATTTTGCATTTATCAACACTGAATTTCATCTGCCATTTTGTTGCCCAGTCACCCAGTTTTGAGAGATCCTTTTGTAG
Source organism: Chelydra serpentina (assembly GCA_037349315.1). NCBI lineage: Eukaryota > Metazoa > Chordata > Testudines > Chelydridae > Chelydra > Chelydra serpentina. The sequence continues at coordinate 17,784,429 of JBAIAC010000004.1, read as the reverse complement.
CTCTTCGCAGTCTGCCTGGGACTTTACTATCTTGAGTAGTTTTGTATCATCTGCAGATTTTGCCACCTTACTGTTTACTCCTTTTTCCAGATGTTGAATAGGACTGGTCCCAGTACAGACCCCTGGGGGGACCCCACTATTTACCTCTCTCCATTCTGAAAACTGACCATTGATTCCTACCCTTTGTTTCCTATCTTTTAACCAGTTACCAATGCATGAGAGAACCTGCCCTCCTATCCCACAACTGCTTACTTTGCTTAAGAGCCTATGGTGAGGGACCTTGTCAAAGACTTTCTGAGAATCTAAGTACATTATATCCACTGGATCACCCTTGTCCACATTCTTGTTGACCCCCTCAAAGAATTCTAGTAGATTGGTGAGGCATGATTTTCCTTTACAAAAACCATATTGACTATTCCTCAACAAATTATATTCATCTATGTGTCTGACAATTTTTTGTTCTTTACTATAGTTTCAACCAGTTTGCCCGGTACTGAAGTCAGGCTTACCAGCCTGTAATTGCCAGGGTCACCTCTGGAGCCCTTTTTAAAAATTGGCGTCACATTAGCTATCCTCCAGTCATTTGGTAGAGAAGCTGATTTAAATGATAGGTTACAGACGACAGTTAGTAGTCCTTCAATTTCACAGTTGAGTTCCTTCAGAACTCTTGGGTGAATACCATCTGGTCCTAGTGACTTATTACTGTTTAGTTTATCAGTTTGTTCCAAAACCTCCTTTAATGACAGCTCAATCTGTAACAGTTCCTCAGATTTGTCACCTAAAAAGAATGGCTCATGTTTGGAAATCTCCCTCACATCCTCAACTGTGAAGACCAATGCAAATAATTCATTTAGTTTCTCTGCAATGGCCTTATCGTCCTTGAGTGCTCGTTTAGCATCTCGATCATCCAGTGGCACCACCGGTTATTTAGCAGGCTTCCTGCTTTTGATCTACTTAACAAAAAATTTGCTATTACTTTTTGAGTCTTTGGCTAGCTGTTCTTCAAATTCTTTTTTGGCCTTCCTAATTATATTTTTACAGTTAATTTGCCAGAGTTTATGCTCCTTTCTATTTTCTTCAAGATTTAACTTCCACTTTTTAAAGGATGCCTTTTTGCCTCTCTGCTTCTTTTACTTTGTTTAGCCACGGTGACTCTTTTTTGGTTCTCTTACTATGTTTTTTAATTTGGGGTATACATTTAAGTTGAGCCTCTATTATGGTGTCTTTAAAAAGTTTCCATGCAGCTTGCAGGAATTTTACTTTTGGTGCTGTACCTTTTAATTTCTGTTTAACTAACCTCCTCATTTTTGTGTAGTTCCCCTTTCTGAAATTAAATGCTACAGTGTTGGGCTGCTGTGGTGTTTTCCCCGCCACAGGGATGTTAAATTTAATTATATTATGGTCCCTATTATCAAGCGGTCCAGCTATATTCACCTCTTGGACCTGATCCTGTGCTCCACTTAGGACTAAATCAAGAATTGCCTTTTTTGTTGATTTTTGTGTTATGCCTAGAATATATGTGTTCACTGGTAAACAGATGCCTCCTTATTAACATATATGTGTGGTATTCAAAGTAGTCTATTAACTCCATTAATATAAATGAAAGATGTCTGTATCCACTAGGCTGCTTTGAAAATCTCCATCTTTGTATTATTTCCGTATATTTCCTTCCTTGGTTAACTTCTATTATACACAAAACAAAGCAGTTGCTGGGAAGGTGGAAAAGGGAGGTTTAGATGTATCAGGCTAGATCCTTAGCTGCTGAAATCAGCATTGCTCCATTTAAGTCAATGAAGCTACACTGATTTATCCCAGCTGAGAACCTTGCCCTTAAATTCTAAGAGTAACCAGTTAAAAACTGGTTCTTTATATTTAAATTGTCCCTTCCTGAAGAGATTATAGGTGATCAACATTTACTGTTTTCTCTACTGGACTCCATTCACGTCAGCTCTCGCCAATCAAAGCAGAACCATTTTTAGAAGTGCAGTTACTTTAATTTTCATGCAAAATGAAGACATTGTTTTTCTGATTTGAAAAGGAGCATAGGCCCAGATCCTACAAACAGTTGCGCATATGTTTAACTTTACACCTGCTAGTAATGCCATTACACAGGTCAGTAGTCCTATTGAACTCAATGTTACTCACATGCATAAGTGTATACAGGGACGGGGTCATGGGCCAGACTCACCCCGGGTGTAAGTACATTAATACAATTGGTGTTACACCAGCATAAAACTCTAGGAACACAATGATTGAATCAGCCTGTTTTGAAACCATGCCAATCCAGCCTTTATAGACTGTGGTGCTACATGAAATCATAAAGTCTGTATTTCCCACATTACACATGAAACCTAATGAGAGGGGGAGAAAAATCAAACATTTCTATTATTAGATTTCTTTTTAAAGATGAAAATGGAAGAGGAAATTGGTGCTTATGAAAGTGTGGGAGTCAGAGGCAGGAATGTGCTGGCATCCTTTACGTGGCCAGAGAGTCTTCAGAATTCTGACTCACAACACTTGAATCCCTCTCTACTGAGGATTGCCAGGCCAGCCGTACTGTGCCTTGATTTTTGTGGATGGTGAACTCAAAGGAGGGTTGAGAAGAGACTGCCAGACTCAATTTCATATGTGATTTAAACAGGATGTGTGCTCTACGTACATTCTGTTGCTGAAAAATTAGGATCTAAAATGTGTGAAGACATTAATTGTTTTTAAGGGTGTTTTGCCTACAACAAGGTAAGGACAAGTATAAAATCCTTAATCTATTACCAGCATGAAATGCATACATTTATCATTTGCTGCGATGTTATTCAAAATACCTCTGCACCTAAGTGGTGTTGATAAAATCCATGTAGCCTCTGAATTCTTGTAAGATTATAAAGTATCATCATTTGTTTCCTAATTCCATCCTTTCTTCTGTTTTAGCATAGGAAACTTTTATGAAGATATATAATTGTTTCAGGAGTAAACAGTATATTTTTTCTGTTGGCAAGATGTTGAGCTAACTGATCTGCTTGACTGAAGAGGGAGAAAATTGCACACTGGGATATGTAGTTTTTAATAGGCCACTCATCCATGTTAATGTTTGAAATTCTGCAAAATCAGAGTATAAGCTCCACAAACAAATCTTGGTCTGCTTCCCATATTTTTAAACAACCTGTATCTATATCCCAGCAACCCCCACACCACAAATGCTCAGACATGTACAACATGACTATATTATAGCAGCTGATATTCTGTCTAATATATGCTTTATGCACTCAACTACAAGTCCTCCCATTGACAATTTTTCACCTTTAACTCAGTAAATAGAGATCAAAGACCAGTCCTTTCCCCGCTGCACATTCACACCCTAGTCAACAGACAACACATAAAGTAATATTTTTCTAGTTTATAATATTGATGTTAAAAGGGAACTGTCCCAGGTCCTAGGTGCTCTTGACGGTTCTTTTAAAAAACAGACATCGTAAGAGAGACAAATAGTTCTTGATATGTCTTTATAAACATAACTGCATCTTAGATTTTTACGATCTGGCAACACAGAATTTCTTTTTTTTAGCCTTTGCTGTAGTTGCTGCCATAACTGCACAATGCGAGGCACTTCTATTTTTATTTTGGGAAACCCTGGAGCTATTTCACTAAAGAATTTACAGCAAAGTGGGTGTGGGCCTATCCAATGTGTTAGAGGGGAAAATACTTTCAGGACCAGTTAAAAGTGTTGTAAGGTAATAGTGGAATGCCCTCATTTCCTGTCAGGAAAGAAATGCAATGCCTGTGGTATGGACCTGCCAAATTATAAAATGGAGCAGCTAGCCAGCCTCATAGACATTAAAATACACAATGGAGTTGGTTGATACCATGAGGCTTGCAGCACCCCTGTTTTTCAAAGCCTCTGCATCATAATTCATTTAGCGGCTCTTAAAATGTCTCATTTCTGGGAAGAATAAGCCCCCTTAAGTATCAATATCAACAATGAAAGATATAAAACTGAATTACCACAAAATGCAGTTTTCTCTGTTAAGAAATGTATCACGCTAATTCAGACTTTCTGACAGCTATGGAAATAAGCCAAGGTTCTATTAAAAATGGGCATTGTGCTGTAGTAACCATTCACTGCCAGATGTATTACACACATACCCTGCCATGTGTGAATGTATTTATATGTGCAGGTATGTATATAATGGGGAGGATTCGCAAGCAAAGGACAAGAGATGTCTCTGGAAAGTGTACAGACAAGGAGCTGGGTGCATGGGGGCTAAAACACAGTGAAGTGCATTGAGATTGTTAGTGCGTTGTATCAGCAAAACAAAGGGAAGGGTGTAAACTGTAATTCAGTCTTTCAAGAATATGATCATAGATATTGTATGGGTATCCACTAGGAAAGAGTGAAAGGGGGAATTAATTCTTCCTAGGTCTCCATGATTACACTGCCGGCTAGTAAGAGTTCATCCTTTTGAGAAATAAAGAACCCGAGGAACTGATCAAAATATTGATCATATTGTGTTGGAGCTGCTCACACAATCCTAGTGGATCCTGGGAACCACTGTTGTCAGCTGTCTGCTGAAAGAATGTTAACAATGGTTGGGCGTCCGGGTCGGCAGAAGCACACACTTTCATATTTCTTGTCAGCACTGAGTTTTGTATTTCCAGGGAAGAAAGCCCTGTGGAAATGTAGGGTAGTTATAAATGGGTTAGTTTAGAAAGAGTCTGGCCAATTTTGAGCTCCAGCAGAAATGTTACCATATGTGGATCTCATCTGAGGTACTCAGATATTGTTGTGATGAGTGTGGAATAAACATCTAGATTAGGCCTGCACAACTCGTAAAGTGGTGAGGGCCATATTACTCCAAAGAAAACAGCTGAGGGCCGAAACCCCCTGGCCCCGCGGAAACTCCCTCCTCACCCCCCCCACCCCCAGCGCCGCCTGCCCCGCGGAAACAACCTCTCCTTCCCCAGCGCTGGGATGTGGAAGCCTGTAGAGGGGGGGAAAGAAACAGCGCACATAGGGTGACCAGATCACAGCAGTAAAATAGAACACACCCCCTCCCCGCTCGGCCCCACCATCGCACCCCTCTTCAACCCCCCAGGGATCACTATATTACTGCACACAACAGTCGATCAATGCAGTTGTAGATAAATCTCTGCATTATGCATTTTTGTATAACTTTTATATGACTTTGTATTGAACCTTTGTATTGAACCCAAAGATTCCTTTGGGAACACCCTCTTTGCAGCATTGGGACAGCCCCCCAGCCCAGAGACAAGCAGCAAAAAGGACCAACGGACACAGTCCCAGATTTTGGGCCGCACAGTGAGCCCACGTGGGCCACATGCAGCCCCCGGGCCGCATGTTGTACAGGGCTGATGTAGATGGACCTCTGCATTGCAGAACCCAACTCCGGAATAATAGAAGGCATAAATGTCTAATGTTAACAAAATACTCCTGGGTGCATTCTGTGTCAAAAAAATAAAAATTCTGTGCACAATATTTTAAAATTCTGCAAATTTTATTTGTCAAAATAAGACTACATAATCACAGCACTTTCAATTATTTTGGGAATTGATTTCAAAATACCTGTCGGCAAATATGTCTGTAACAATACAGACACTCACAAAAATTCCCCCAGAAGTAGAGAGTTAAAGAACCCCCTAGGACAACCCAGTTCCAATTTCTCTGCCTCCTTCTTCCCCCCCCCCTCTCCCCCCCCCCCCCCCCCGAGCCCTGCTGGGGTGCCAGGTACTCACACCTCCTCCCTCTCCCAGAACCCAGCCACAACCATCCCCAGCTCAGACATTCACACCCCCTGCCCCCCACAGCCCAGACACTCTCATTCATTACCCCCCAGAGTCCAGGGATCCAGCGTGAGAAACAGCTTGTTGTTGGGTCCTGGGCTTGCACGGAATTTCGTGCGCATTGCTGCCTCCTTCCTTCAGGGTGTGCTGGGAACTGCAGCTCCCTCCCGCTCCCCATGTCTTCTTTTTGCAAGCTGGGCTCAGCCAGGTCCAGTGCCCCCTAGTGGCGGCCAACATCTCTGCAACCCATTTCTGTGATGGGGAGGGGAGGAAATTCTGCGCGCACAGTAATTTCTGCAAAATTCTGCATTGCGCAGTGGCACAGAATTCGCCCAAGAGTAACAGAAATATCTTAATTATTGTTTTACAAATGGTGTGTGCAAAGCACTTTGAAATCCTCAGATGAAAAATGTGGTATAGTTGTAAAGTAGTATCTTGCATTTATCTAATGCCTTTAAATCTGAAGAATCGCAAACAAGGCTGGAAGTTGGCAGGGGAAATCCTCTTTACTAGTATATTGAGCAAATTCAAACTGGAATCACTGAGATTCCATAATAAACATACACGGGAAACCCCACACAGTGCCACTGTAGAACAAGCCTATTGTTTTGCTAGTACAGTGTTCTCAGAAACCTGGAGTGTGAAAGGCACTCTCTAAAAGCAAATTCTTTTCCAGTTACTACAAGTAATAAGTTGAATCATCAGTAATCAGGGTGGCTCGCATTTGTAATACCTGGGCTCCACAAATCAGCAGGGCTCTGGACACCATCAGATTTCAATTCAGGAAGCTGAGCACATCTAGGTAGGAATATTGTCAAAGAGCCTTACAATGGAGAAATGTGAGCTTTGTCCGTAGGAAATTTCTCAGCTTCCTCATTCTAGGTCAGTGGTTCTCAGTCTGTGGTTCGCGGACCCCTGGGGGTACGCAGACTATGTCTAAGGGGTCTGCGAAAAGTTGTCATTACCACAGAACAGTGGTTTTCGACCTGTGGTCTGCAGACCCCTGGGAGTCTGCAGACTATGTCTAAGATTTCCAAAGGGGTCCACACCTCCATTTCAAATTTGTTACAGGTCCGCAAACTGGAAAAGGTTGAAAACCACTGTTTTAAGCAATTAGTAGATGTAATACAGTTTCAGGGAGACAGTACATAACTCATGGCCATTTCTGCTGCTTAATTAAGGGAGGTAGCATGGCCTAGAGGATGGAGCACTCAACTGGCCTTTAGCAGATCTGGGTTCTATTCCTGCCGCTGGTCCACTGGGTGACCTTGAGTAAATCCTTCCCTCTCTGTGCCTCATTTTCCCCATCTGTAAAATGGAGGCCCCTGACCTCCTTTGTGATGTGCTTTGAGATAAAAAGTGCTTAAGAGCTAGATTATTATTTACTATTACTTTGTTATGTTGTTTCCAGAAAACGTGCCTGGTCTGAGGGTGTGCAATACACGCAGACCTTTGCCACCACTTCTATATAAGTTGACTTCCACTGCCCTGTCCTTTGGCTGAAAATATTAAAGTGCAGTACCTGTTTCATTAGACGTTTATCATTTCTACAGCACACAGCTGACATTGCTGAGTGATAGCTGATCAGAAGGATTTGGGGAAGACGCGAAGCTGGCAAATAAAACTGATGCAGTTTTTACGTGTGGGAGAAGAGAAAAAAAGCATATTTGTTGAGATGGGCAATAATTCTTTTCCTTGAATATAAACCCGTCAGAGCTGCTAGATTCCCCAGACTGAGGTGCAGGGTTCTCCTGAAAAATGAAATATCTTTAGAAATATAATATCAATAATTGATTTGAAAGGGTTCCAATGACATCAGATTGGGGACAGCTTTGCGCTTCATCCCCCTGCCCTCGGCAAACTATTCACAACAATTTGGGGGTATAAGTTCCATCATAATACTTAGCAGTTATGTAGGGCCTCGTAGGTTGTCCAGCTTCAGTAGCCATTTTTTACCAGTGTCGTGTGGGTAGAAAGTGCTGCCAAGTCAAATTCTTAGCAGATGCAGAAGACAGAGAAAATGATGACTGAGCATGGGTGGAGAGGGGCAAAGAAGAGAGTGGGAGATGGGGACTCAGCCATCCACAGACAGTCCTAGGGTTCAAGCCTCAAGCCTCCTTGTAGAAACAGCACAGCTGCTGTGGATGCTGCTTACCTAACTTAATTTCAGTGGGGAATAGAGGTTCCAGGCCCTTTATCAGCCCTGGAGGCGACAATAGGGGCAGGCAGCTAAGTCTCTGCCACCCACACTGAAATTGGAGCTAATCTGGGGTTTTCTATTCTCTCAGTCACCTCCAGCTCTGTGGTCAGGAGTTACAGTTGCAGGCTGTGGAATAAAGCCACTCCCAGTGCAAAGACCCAGGCCTGGTACTAGGTTGGGATCTCAAGTGCCTCTGGCCGGGAGGTCCACACTCATCTAAGCAGACTCTTTTCCTCAGGCACTCCTCCCACCATATTTCACTCTGTGTTGGCTGGCTTTCTTTCAGCAGTAGTGACTGAAATGGCTCCAGCCACCTCTGAATACACCAGCTACGGTAGGCGTCTGTCTCTTGGCCCCTGAAAATTTAGGGTCAGGTATCTCAGTGCCATAGGCAGTGGCTTCTAGCTCACCAGTAGTGGCAAAACCAAGAGCTTTGTGGGACTAATCTGGCACCGCTTGTCATCTTAACTTTCTGCACCCTTCTTTCACTCCCACTTCCTTCTCCTGCCTTCAACAGGGATGAGGGGAACAGATGGTTCTAGCTGCCTCCTTGCTTCTCTATCAGCTAGGGAGCCAGGGTTTGACTCACTTGGCATGTAGCCCTTCAGGAGACAACTGTCTGAAGTTTGGTTGGAAAGCTCCTTAAGGGTGTTTTATGGGTCCATGTTCCCTTTCCTGCACTCACAGGTAGCTCTACACCATCACCTGTTTCAAAAGTCCCGGGATCACTTTGTTCAAAGCAGAGGGTCTTCTAAATTCTACTTTATCTTAACCTCACTGAGATGCAGGAGGCTCTTGGGAGCCAGATGGGTAGAGTGGGCACATCTGGACCACGGCAAACAAGCCTGGCATTTTAACTATGGCATTGTGAAGTGGTTCTCCATCTGGACCAGGTCAATTTCTGGTGGCCCTAGCAGCAGTGACTGTTTGTGATCCTACTTGGATGGATTATTTTTCACCCACCAAACCCTTGCTGGTTGCTCTGAATTCCATGGTGTACTCAGAGTAGTTTGGGTATAAAATTGAGATAATTATTATTCTATAGGCTTGGTGTGCTCGATGTTTGTGTGAGGGATGTGTTTGAGCCACCATCTTTGCTGTGTTAGTGATGGTTGTAATTTGGTGACGCCAGCTGCAAGCCCTGATTTGAAGTCCCATGTCGTTAGAAATAATTAAAGAAGATCCATCTGTGAGAACATCCGTTACAGAACTTCCCAAAAAAGGGGAATGTGGCATCTCTTTCTTGATGGTTTTTCTCCTGCATAGCCTAGATAGTGAGATTCATATTGTATCAGCAGATAAAGCAATTATGTATTTTAAGCTGGATTTCAAAATTAATACACTGGCCTTGTACAAACTCCTTTATTACATACATGTAATAAAAGGCAAGCAGCAGGCTCACAAATCCTTATCTTCCCATTGCAGATAGGGTGAGAGAAAGCTGCTGCCTGCCATGGAAAGATGAACTCTGCATTTGGTTTGTGATCTACAGGACAGAAATGGTTAAATTTCTTTGGATGGATTATCTTTAGTGGAGATGGCTTTATAAACTGAAATTTAATGAAATACCAGTGGCCTTTTCATAAAATATGCAACAAAGCACTCTTGTTTGATAGCATTTGTCAATCAGTGCCTGGCTATTGTTCCTTTTTTCTTTTTTTTTTCCATTGGCATCTAACTGGGAGGACACAAACAAACCTGGCATTTTAACTATGGCATTGTGAAGTGGTTCTCCTTCAACATTTGAACTTCTCAGATGGAAAATTTTGTTTTTTGCCGTACCTATAATCATGGACATTGTGAAGGAGGAGCAAGTCAGAAAGGGTGAGGAAAAGGGGCAGAAAGATGGCTGCTTTGTTTTACCTGGATGCTTCCAGGAGCCTTTCCCATTTTTTTGAGATATACGCAAGATTCTGCGAAATCCGAGAACCATTAAACCATGTACATGCGTACAATGAGCCCAAGTGACCAGTCATTTAACCTCTCTGCACCTCATGTTCCCACTCTGTGTGACAGATTTTAATAATATCCACCATTCTTCACTTTGTGGAAAGCTGTTATACAGATGCAGAATATGCTTACCAGTAATCTGGTTAACTATACCTAACAATTTCACTTCTTATTTCAAGGCTATAGCATAGATATCTCAGGCCAGCTTCACTCTGACTTTGGTCTTCATTTTCATGTTGATTATATTCTGGAGGATGAAAGCAATACCATTTTATTTTAGTTGTGTAGGTGGTTCCCATAAACAGCAAAACTGTTTACTGTTTAGTCATCAGCTCTTTCTTATTCTCCATCAGAGCCAACAAAGCCCTACATCCTTCCTTACTTGCCCGGAGCTGGTGCCTAAACTCTTTGATATGCAATTTGAGCAGGAGCTTGTATGCATTGTTAAAGTAAATCAAATACTCTGAGGCAACAGTAGGTGAAAGTGTGAACATGTCCATCAGCAATCAGCACAGTCCCAAAGGACTGCCAAATACCGCCTCTGGCATAATCATTTTGTACATGCCTGTGCTAGGGAACTTTTTATTATGGTATTTTTGGTCAATATTGTTGTGAGTTAGAAAGATTGGCATTATATTCACTCCTTACAGCCTGCCAGATTAATATACAACATTTGTAAAATAACAACACGCCCCTGAATACATTTTTACCCCCACAAGATTGAACCTTGCACTGATATGAAACAGGCGTCTGTCTCTGGGGTAGGGGTGATGTTCTGTTACTGGCCATATGTGCTGCAGTATTGGAATACATGAGTTTATGTGGACTGTCCTGAGGTTTTAGCTTCAAAATAGCAAGATTTCCATGCAGAATCATCAATAGTCTCCGGTCTGCGCAGAAGATTCAGGAAGCTAAGAGAACCCCCTGTGACAAACTTGGTACAAGTCAGCGTTTTTAACAAAACTTGAAACCTTGTGAGTTTAGCATGGGTTTGGGCTTCAGTGTGAACATTTGCACCTTTTGTCATGACTCAGTTACTCAGATGTTGTAATTTTGCTTGACAATAGGCGAGTGGGGGATGGAATTGAGGCAGTACACAGTGATGCCTCACACCAGGACTTTCTTGGGGGGCCTTACCAGTTTTTCTGTTGAATTGAAGATTTCTTTTACATGAAACAATTCTAGCCCCCTTATGGTTGGGAAGGAAACCTTCCAAATGTGACTCAGAGCAGGGCTGTCTGATTGAAGGCTTGGCTACATATCAACGTTATACTGCTGAAGCTAGACCAGTATAGTTAAAATGGTACCACCCTTCCCTAATGTGGGCGTAGTTATGTCGGTATAAAGGTGCTTTGTACCGGTATCTCTATTGGCGTGCGATAAGGGGAATAAGCTCTACCGGTGTAATAGCATCCATATGGGGGGTGTACAGGTATAACTGTCCGGGTAAAAGTCACTCTCACACCCCTAACTGACACAGTCATTCTGGTAAAAAGGCTGTATCGATTAGGTCTGAGTCTGCACACAGGCTGAAATTGTGGCTCGGTGTGGTGTTCATAGCAACAAGAAGCGCGAACCTCCTCATTCATCTTAGTAGGGGTTTAAGTCTGGTCTAATAATGCCAATTTAAATGACAGTGTTAACTATGCTAGCAGAAACATTCCAGCTCTTCTGGGATTGTGGGTGGGTATGTCAATTGTAGACGGAGCTTGAGAACAGCACCATCCCCTCTGACAGCTTTCCAGAGTGGTGAGAATGGGACTCAGAAAGCGTAGCTATCAGAATACACTAGCTGTGGTGCATGGAAACCGTCAGTCGCCATAGTACCAAAAAGCTTTTTGTTTTTAAAAACAAAACACCACATAAATATGTCTAAAGGACAAAGTGGCCTTGGGATTTGATTGGCCGTGAAAGCATCACAAATCTGAATTAGTACTTAATTGTATCAAGCAACTGCATTGTATGGCATAACGGCAGGGCGATTGGGTTGTTTGTTTTATTTCATCAGGCTGCATACGTTAATACCACTGGCAGGTGGGGGAGCAAAATGATAAATACCAGAATTCCTATCTTTCCAGCACTGCCAGCCACATGAGAAAGAGAGAAAGCTGAGAAAACACGAGGGGGGGAAATGGAAAGATGAAAACACAGAACTGGAGAAGAGGCAAAGGGCAGAGATCAGGAGAGAAAGCATGGAACAGAAGAGTATTGGTGGTAAAAGTTGGGAAACTGAATCACAAATCCACTCAATTTAGGTGTAGTCATTTTTCACCTTTATACACTTTCAGGCAGAATTATTGTCACTTATAGTTAGGGTGACCAGATAGCAACTATGGGAAAAAAAATAGGACAGGGGTTGGGGGTTAATAGGTGCCTATAAAAGAAAAAGTCCCAAAAAACAGGACTGTCCCTATAAAAACGGGACATCTGGTCACCCTACTTGTAGTGTCTGAACATACAAATAATAACAGACAATACAGAATTGGCACGTGGGCCCAAGTTACCACATTCTGGGGCACCGAGAAGTTTTTCCACCTTCCATGATAGTTGTCATTTTCACTAATCCCTGGCTCTGGTCCTTCAGTACCATTCTTTTAATGATATCCCAACAAAGGTAAGAGAGGAGAAGAGTCTGAACAGCCAGATGAGAGGGAGGGAAACAGAATGGGGCGGGAGAAAGGAGAGAAACACCGGATGGCGTGATGGTGGGAGGAGAACATGGAGAGGCTCCTAGTTACGGCAATGATAATCTATATTAAACAAGCCTTAGACAAACTCATCGGTATGGAGAGGAGGAAGAAAGAGGGCAGTTAACCTGCTCCTCACATACCGCAGCCATTTTAAAATTCATCGTTCCATAAATTCAAGCCAAAAGGGGGCATTAGATTATCTAGTCTGACCTGCTGCATGGCACTGGCTGCAGAATTTCATTTAGTCGCTCCTCTATTGAGCCCAGTAACTTATGTTATCAATCCCGTTTCTCACAGCAATTCACCAACCACCAGTACTCTTAACTCCCACTCCTATTGGCCAGCATCATGCTGGCTTTGCCATCTACTGCACCTCCTTTAGGAACATGCATAACCAATACAATAACGGAATTGGGTGTGATCAATGGGGAATTACTAATGTGGGGGAGGTAATTAAAACGTAATGGCCTGTTTGTCAGGCCTTGCAGATGCTCAGTCCCTGCATGAGGGCACAATTTCCGACTACCAATTTTCCCCTTCCTATTTTAGGTGCGTAATGACCACTGTTGAGATATGCAACTTGCCAACATTAGCCTTGTGAGAATATTAACAAGTCAGGCTCTGCTTGGCCAGTGAGCAGAACCAAGCAGGCTGTTTACTTGGCCTCATTATTAATATCATGCCTTCATTTTGTGCTGACAAATCAATTAGCACACAGTTAAGCAGACAGGTTTTTAAAGATATACTCTCAGTCCTAGCTAAGTGTAGTCAATTACTCACCTACTCTTGCACTTCCTTTCTTTACTTTTCCGAATCTTCTTCCTCTGCCCAAGTCATCTTTTCAGAAGAGAAAGAGAACAAGGATGGAGGTCTCTGAGTAGGTGATCTTTAGAAGTTTGCCAAATTGAGGTTTCACTTCTCAGGGATTCCTCAGTTTCAGTTCACTTGGGGGTCAAATCCCTTGATTTGCATGGATTTTCAGGTTCAGCACAAGTGTCATCTGTTTTTACATTGAAACCATATGAGGCTGCAATTTTTGCATGACTTCAGTCCAAGGTGGGCTGCCCTGGAAAATCCTGAAACTTGAGGAAGTTTGAATCATTGTCCGGGTCTGAACTTAATAGATGATTGATAGGATGAACTAAAACTCTGGATCTAAACACCCATAAATTCTGGGAGAGTTCAGCTTTTGGTCTGAACTTAATGGATTTGAGTCCATCACTAATTTCAGTGAAAAACCATATGTAGGATCAGGTTTGCTTGAACGTTTTAAGAAGCTTTCACTGAACACAATCTTATGGCAAGTCTGTAGAAATACCTATAGAGTTTCATGGGGTTTCTTGAGTTTTGTTGCAGACCTTTTATTGTGAAAACTTATCTCCTAGAATTTTATACCTCTAAATTATCCTTGTTGATCTACATGACATATCTCTGCAATGCCATTCTTCTCTTCCTACGTGTGACAAAACTGGCAACAAGAGATTTGCTGGGTGGATCGCAGACGCAGAGGATGGAGTTAGCCTTAAAAATGTAGAGTGGAATTAGACTCTCAACTCTGGGAAGAGTGCCAATCTTTAGTATTAATAATAATTCAATTGTTTTAAATTCATTTATAATTGCATAAATGTTACTTTGTTCTTTATTAAAGTTAATTAACGCAATTTAATTTATTGAATATAATACAGTAATGCTGCTGATTACAAAAAAAACAAGAGATGCATTGTAGAGATGGCAATAAGGGAAACATGGAAATAATGCAGATTTCCAAGGTTTTTACCACACTGAGGGCTGAAAGTAACTGTGTGCCAAACAGTGCTGCCGGTTTTTTTTTTTTTACATTGGCGTTACCATTTTAAATGGAACATGCCAAGAAAAAAAATGCACACCACTCAGAAGAGCTCATTGACTTTGCCTAGTACTTGCAATCTAGGCTGCATCATTCTATTTAAAGGGACCCTATTACATTTAAAATGATATTTCTGCCTGAAACTTTTGCTTCCTGTTGTTACAAGTTATATCTAGAGTTACTATCATGGAAAGATATTTTTCTGTTTCTCGAATGTTTCTTGTGTATTTTAACAGCACTGTGGTCCTGATGGAATGCTGATCATAGTCAATCAGACTCTTTCCATTTACTTTAATGAGCTTTGGAACAGTTTGGTCCCCTGCCCCGCCCCCCGTGTAATCACCCATATGGAGAATGTTAGGGGTGTGTGTTGTGTGTATGTTATTTTAGGGATGAAGTATGTGACAGATAAAATATGTAGGTGGAAGTGAGAAAGTTTTGAAACCTAAGGTCTCTGTGAGGGCCCATTGGGTGGCTAGGAGTCACACCTGAATGTTTGAATGTTAGCATTGAGAGAAGAACGGGTGTGTAGAGATTGGCCAGCTGGAGGTGGTTTGGCCCATGCTTGCTGAAGTTGCCAAAGAAGGTCTCTAGAGATTGGTCTATCAGGGATCATAGATCCAGGCTGCCAAGAGAGTGACAGTGAAACCAGACTGGGGGAACATCAGACTGTGGTTTATTAAAAACAAAGCATGGACTGGGGGTATGAAATAAGACTTTCTGGGCCTTAAGAAGAACAGTGGGCACTGCCCGATGATCAGTACTGGAGTTCATTCATCGGTTTTAATTATAAATAACAAAATGCAAGTTCATTAATTCAGGCTGGAGTGGAGTTGTGGTGAATGAGCATGTCTTCAGGAGTCTTTGAAGAACACCTACCCTGCCTATCAGTGGACCTCTGCCTAGAATAAGGTCCTTATGCTAGAGAACCAGGGTGCCCTGAGGTAAAATTTCCAAGTGAGAACCTTGGTGATGTATCCAGGACTGGGTCCTAGAAACTCAGGGTCATGACATACATGTTTTCTGAGTCTTACACACAGGTACGGGTCAGAGAACAGCATTTAAAAATAGTACTGTAAAGAGACAGATATTCATGTGTGAAACTATTTTAAACTTCTTAATTTATTAGATTTCAAGTTGACAGTGACCATTTAAAGTGTGTGTGTATAACTGAACAGCCTGTGTTAGTAATAATCACAAAAAGGCTAAAATTGGAACAGTGTTAGCAAACTCACTTAATAGTTTCATACATTTTAAGGCCATAGAATTTCATCCAGTTACTCCTGTATTGAGCCCGATAACTTTTGGTTAACTTATTTCTTGTTTCTTATTTGTAATTTGAATTTTTCTAGCTTTAACTTCCAGCCATTGGTTATTATAGATTAATGAGCCCTTTAGGATCCAGTATTTTCTCCCTGTAAAGCTGCTTTACTCACTCAGGTCAAGTCACATCTCAGTCGTCTTTTTGAATGTTGTTAGTTTGCGTTTTTGCATTTGCTCATCTGGGATAGTGAAAGTACACCACTCTGTTTATACTTTTATGTAGCCTGGTTTGCACATGCTAGTACAGCAGTGTCCAGACTCCAGGGATGTGGTGGTGTTGTTTTTAATTTAAACTTCACAAATTCATTTCAATCCCTCCTCGTTCCTCCCTTTTTTAGTTAGTCTATATTCCAGTTAAAACTATGCCTTCAGCAAGACATGGCCACAAACAAAAGCCTGTCATTTTTCTCATTAGTTACCTGCCTCTTTCCAATAGTTTGTTGATAACAAGCAGTCAAGAAGTTTGAATTAACCAGGTTTACGTTCTTGTCAACTGTTTTGTATTATTGTCTTTGCATGTATTTAAGTGCTAGAATACAAGAGCCATGATTTCATGTACGTGCTTATTATGTGTTTTATGTTACAGATTTCTTTTCAAAGGTTTCAAAGCTGCATCTTAGCGGTCTTATTTTTGAAGATACATTCTTAATAATGGTCCCTTGGTGAACTTGAGATATGAGGGAGGAAAGCATAGCTTCAAAGTGTTGGAAAAATAAAATGAATTATCCATATATACACAGTAAGCTGTTTTCACTTCCAATAATAGTAATTCAATAATGAAGCCTGATATTTTCCTCACAACACGTTCAAAGACAGCTCCAAACATTTCTAATTTAAATCAGTAGGTTTTAGTGATGTACCACAATGTGTCACCATATAAAAGCAACACATCCATTTATTGAGCCATAATTCCAGATGAGCTATAACATAATAATTGCATCACATCTGATTGTTCCGTTACACCGATATGAATGATCATTTATACCAATGGACTTAAACAGGGTTACATTGGTATGAATCGGAGGAGAAGCAGGGCCAATGTGCTCTTCCAGGTTTAATGCATAGGGTAGTTCTTTTACGATCCATGTGACATGGAAAAATAAGAAAAAGTAATAATGTATTAATATTTAATTAGTAAATAATGCAGTATTAATAACATAAATGGCATTAATAAGGACCTTTCCATACATCCCCTAGCCCCGTCTGTTTGTGTCTGTCCATGTGAATCATATGATAACCTTAATTATCAAACACTTTTGACCACGTCACTTGCATTCTGCAGACTAATCCCCTTCCTCTAGGGCTGAGTTTAACGTTGTCCTGATCCTTCAAAGACTTAATCATTTGCTTAATTTTATGCACTGAGTCAATGGATCTATCACAGTGCATAAAGTTAAGAATCTGAGTGATTATTTGCAGGATTGGGGCCTAAAAGTGTAAGATTTGTATAGATGGAAAAAATATTTTAGGTAGTCTTTCTAGACATGTTTCAGAGTTTTAGTTGACTTTTCCCTCTCAGCCATGTGCAGCTGAATTTACAATAGATAACATTTTCTGGACTTCCAGGTGAAGGGATACCAAAAATATTCCATTAGTAAAAGGTTGTAAACGTTCTAAAATAGCATTTTTTTTGTTATCACTGTGAAGTATATCTCATGCACAACAAATGCTGAGCTGTTTACTGGCACTTATTTGGGAAGACGCCTTTTGGCTGGTAAAGCTTTTTGTGTTAGAGCCAATTTCCAGCCTTCTCCAGTAGTAACACTTGATCCTGTGCTTAGTTGTCCAATGACATGGACATGTCTACAGGTTTTGTGATGCCCTGACGGGGAATGACAGCAGATTCTTTCCAGGTTCTTTATCATGAAGTGATATTTACCTCTCCTATGTCCTATCCATCTGTCTTCCCACCCCGTCCCTCACAAGGAAGTTCAGTGGAGTGACTTTGACTAAAGCAGAGCAGGAACCTGCAAAGGGATCTCTCAGGGGTCATATGACAGAAGCAGGTGTTGCATTGTACAGAGGGAGCGTGGCCCTCGGTGATATTATCCTAGAAATTATTTCGGAGTGATTGACCTACAAATAATAATCAAGTCCTAAGGGTTATTCTAACAGTAATTATCTGCTACTTTTTCTCTAGCTTTATCCTGTCATGTCAAAAGGCAAACAGGAAGACTGACATTAGTGCTGCATGGCAAATTATCCTTCAGTTGCAGTGACTTTAGAACCCTGGTGCATACAAATTGAGTTGTCCTTCCCGTACTGTTTTTTTTTAATAATCACAAAGAATTAAAAATGCAAACTAGAAATAATTTGGTTGGCAATGTTCTGCAGCATCTGAGTCTGCAAGGAAGTGCATGGTGGAATTCCCATTTGGGCAGTTTAGACCAGCTAGGCCTTCACTGTAGACTTAACTCAAGTTATCTACCCTCAGGTTAACACCTCTTGAGTCTAGCTCGATGAGAACAGCTACAGTATGAAATAACACTGGAGCAGCACAGAGTGATTGTACTGGTAGCTGATGAGTTGTGTGTGTTCACTCAAGGTGTAGCCTGTACCCCTCCAAAGACAGCCAGCTCAAGCGGAAAGCACTAGCACAGTTGAGTCAACGTTTTTTTTGTGTGTGGACAAGACAACACCAGGTTTATAACTCAAGTGACCTCTGCAGTGAAGAGAGAGCCCATAGTCTGAATGGAAGGAGCAATGTGGTATCCGCCTTTCATGCCTTTCTCTGAGACAGAACATTTTATTTTACTGTTAAGTACTAGCAACTCTAAGAGCCTGTGCAATATCTAGTTACATCTGATTTATAGCTATAGGGGTCAAATAAGTCTCTCTTTTCCCCTCTGAAAATATATTAAAATGCTGGCTTTAAAGGGACATACCACTTAAAATCATAGGTTGTAAACAAGTTTATTAACCTGGGTTACTCTCATAGCACCTGAGAACAAAGGAAAGGAAATCATTTTTAAAAAGCACTTTACTTGTCACTAGGTATTGATGCTCTTGGCTTGCTTTTTGCATGTGCCTCAGCTTGGATGGTGAAAAATCAATCAAGCCAGTTTCCCTTTTGTTTATAATCATTTCACTCTTGAGTTCTCCAGGCTGTGATGGTTGGGTTTCAGACACTGAAGGGAGAATGTTTGTTTAAGCACAGGTGTTTTCCATTGGAATTACTTTCATTTTGATTTGAGGTTTTAGAAAAGCTTGTGTGTATGTTTTTGTTTTAAACAAAACCTAAGTTTTACCCCAAAGTGAAGGAACAGTCTGTGTTTAGTAAGTTTGTTTGCAGCCAGTTGAACTTTTTTTTGTTGGAATAAAACTGTATTAAATTGTCAGTAAATTAGCACAGGGACACATTAGCAAGTAGGGTGTAGTTGTTAGGACATTAGCTTGGAGCCTCCGAGATGGGAGTTCAGTTTTTACTCTGCCAGTTGCCTGCTCTGTGGCCTTGGTGTCTCCCCTGTACAATAGGGATAATAGCACTGTCCTACCACACAGAGCTGGTGGGAGGAAAAATACATTAGAGATTCTGAGGTGCAGATACTGTGGTAATAGGGGTTCTGTAAGTAACTTAGATTATTATAAAGTACAATACAAAGGTAAATTCAAATGATAACATTAGAGTTCCATGAGTAAGGAAGGTATTTGAATTAGTTTTTAAGGCCCCTGTTCAGCAAAGCACCTAAGTACATTGTGATACAGGAGGGCCAGGGAGCAGCAGTAGTAGAGTGTGAGAGGGTATAAGCCCTAGGCTAATTAAGGCATGGTTCCCTGGAGACTAGGGAGGGTGGTTACAGGTTAATTGGAGCACCTGCAGTCAATTAAGGCCCTCCAGGAACTTAATAAACCCCCCTGCTCCAGGCAGACAGAGGAGGAGGAAGGAGTTGGAGCAGAGTGGTTTGGAATAGGAGCAGAGAACAGTTTGGAGGAGTTGAAGCAGAGTGATTTGGTGGTGGAGCAGAGAGCAGTTTGAAGGAGTTGGAGCAGAGTGGATTAGTGTTGGAACAAAGAGCAGTTTGGAGGAAAGCAGAGGAGAGTTTGGAGATGTGCTGCGACGAGCTAAGAAGACCAAGACCCTAGGTAAAGGGACACCTGGCTTGTACAGAGGGAAGGCAGGAAGCCCCACAAGCTGAAGGGCAGGACAGGGAAGTAGCCCAGGGGAAAGAATTGTTGTCAGTAGCTACCGGTGTGGTGCTCCGCTCTTGTTCGATGATGATAACAGTTGGCTGCGTGTGTGTTCCCTCTGTGTGCTGCCCCAGCTCTGCGCAGATAGCTAACACAGCAGACCCCGAGAGAACCCCCCAAAGACCACAGACTCTAGTAAGATACGAAGGAACCAGAGCCAGGTTTATTGTCAAACGAAGCACAGTAATAGTTCCCTATAGACTCTACAGGGCATACTACGAATTTGTGCTCCCTGGCGATGGACACAGCTCAGTCAGTGGCGGGACTTTCCACTGCCCCCTAGGCTGGACAAAGATGTGTGCTCCGGGACCTACTTTTATACCATTCAGGACACATTACTTCATCATAGTTCAAACGAATCTATCTATCATGCTGTCCTTTTGACCCTGTCTTTAAGATGCACCTGCCCGTTCCTTGTTGTGTCTGCGGAGTGTTCTGATGCCGCCTTGGCACACGTTCCTCTCGTTAGCCCTTATGCATGTATATGCACGTGCTTCTAGCAACCTTTTCTTGCCAACTTCTGTGAGCGGGACCTGCCTCTGGCTCACAGCCCAGCTTTTGCGTAACAATGCCTAGAAGTACTTTGGTTCAGTCTTCAGGCCTCAGACTAGGCCTCTGATACAAGAGTTTATGTTTCAGGGCCTCCTCTTACTACATGAATCACTAGTACAAGTGGTTTACCCACAATCCTAGGGCCCCTGGGCTGGGACTCGGAGTAGAGGGCGGGCCCGGGTCCCTCCCTCTCCACTCCCCTTCTCTGGGATACTAGTGGGACAGCTGATACCCCAGTTCAGGGGCAAGACACAGCGCCCTGAACCCCCCCCCCCCCCAAGAAGAGAAAGCGCGGGACCCATCATAGTAGTGCCGGCAATTTGCCACAACATGCTTAATTTCAAGCATGTGCTTAAATCCATCCTTATGCAGCAAAGCACATGCTCAAGATCTGTTGAGGTGCCTTGCTGAATCAGGACCTATGTATTGGAATGTTGCTGGAAAACCGAAAGCAAGTGAAAAGAGAGAATGCAGACAAAGAGAAAAGAACGGACAGAGTGATGCAGGGATCGAACGATGCAAGATTCAGATGTGGAGCAGATTGAGATATTGCTGTTGATTTTAAAACTGAGCTCTTTGGGCTAGGGACTGCATCTGAATGTGTGTGTGCGGGAAATGCCTAGTGCTTAATAATCAAAGTAGGAATAGGAGTATTATCCTAAAAATAATCCCAACTGGGGCCTCAGGGTGCTACCAGAATATAAATAAATAAATCCACCTGATGCACATCCTGGTCAGGGAAGTGACGTAATCATTGTAAGATTGGACTGATAATTGATAGGACTTGTGAGTCAGCACTTACCATTACGATCTAATGGAATGTCAAAAATACTTTCCTTTTCACAGGGAAAGACGGGGAGAATAGGTTAGCCCCCAGTTAATCTGACTGTTTCCCTTAGTGTCAAGTATCTTCATTAGTAAGTGAAATCAATCCTGAGTATTCTGAGAGAGAAAAGTAAGCGAAGGGTTAAATTGTACAAAGCAAGACAAGAAAACTAAGAAAAGATGCAGTAGGTCAGAGGTTAAGGAAAAGGCCTTTTGTAAGCTTCACTGGTTGAAAAAAAAATGAATTTTTATAATTTCTTGGCTGTGTTACGAGACAAGGTTTATGGTAATCCTCCTGGAAGGTAGTTGATCTATGGGTATTTAATGTCTTCATGAAGGCTAAAGATTCAGCTGTTCAGTGTTCTGGCAGAATTCAGAGTCTGGAGTAGGGAATACCCCAAATGAATATCCCTGAGCCAGAGTCACTGTTGGCTTGCATAGATTTTCCCAAACTGAATTTCTGAGTCAAGTCTGTGTCTTCACTAAGCAACTGAGCTGTGTTTATCAACAGGTGTCAGGATGGGTCTCTTAACAGTAGCTACCTTAAACTATGTTCAACGTGGCTGACTTTCTCGCCTGGATAAGAGTAAACCGCTCTAATGCCCAGCGTTGCTGAGCACACCAGACCCCTCATTCTACCAGATGCCTGGTAGTCATATAAAGGGAATTGGACTCCACCACAGCAGAGACCGCCCTTTTCAACAGCCTGTGGAAGGAGAGATGATTTTTTAAAAATATATGGAGATGTGCCTATCTCATAGAACTGGAAGGACCTTAAAAGTCATCAAGTCCAGTCCCCTGCCTTCACTAGCAGGACCAAGTACTGTCCCCTGACAGATCTTTGCCCCAGATCCTTAAATGGCCCCCTCAAGGATTGAACTCACAACCCTAGGTTTAGCAGGCCAATGCTCAAACCACTGAGCTATCCCTCCCCCAGTCATTATGAAAGAGGGTGACCAGACAGCAAACGTGAAAAATTGGGACAGGGGGTGGAGGGTAATAGGAACCTATATAAGAAAAAGACCCAAAAATCGGGACTGTCCCTATAAAATCGGGACATCTGGTCACCCTATTCAAAACCAGCTCATTTGCCTAGTGTAGACAGGGCTTAAGACGTGTGTGGAATATAGGTGTGATGTCCATTCCTTCGTCACCATTTGCAGATCTGTTGCCTGGTGGACTCTGTTGTTCATCAGAGTGCTGGGACTTTCCTGTATGTATCCCATCCCCTCAAATTCACTCCACTAGACCTGCCCCTCTTACCTTCTTCTCCCCTACCCTGTCAGCGCTCTTCCCCTCCCTTTTCTCTTGCCCCTCCTACTGAAACCCACCCAAAAACCCAGCAAAACAAAAAAATGATCCAACTAGCACACTTTCTGCCATCTCTCTGCTTGTATGTGATGTTCCTTCTCCAACCCTGTCTCTCTTGTCTCTTGAGATTTCAAGCAGGGGCTGTCCACTCCTGTCTGTACAGTGCCTTGCCCAATGGGGCCCCACTCTTGGTTGGCCCTTAGGCACTGCCATAATAAATAGGTTCAATAATAAAAATACGAAATAGCGTAATCCAGTGGACAGGGTACTAGACTGGGAGTCCGAAGACTTAGGAATTGCTGAATGGATCAGACCCGAGGTCCATCTGGTCCAATGTCTTCTCTGACAGTGACCAGGACCAGATGCTTCACTCAGATGAAAGTTTAAGAACCCCACAGTAGGCGGACATGGAATAATCTGCCCCCCATCCCTCCCCCACCACACACACACACTAAGTCATCCTGATCTCTAATAGCTAGAAATTGGCTAACATCTGAAGCACCAGGGTTAAATTTTAAATTGAGACTTAGTAGCTAATTACAATGAGAAGCTGAGGGATGTATTGGCCAGAAAAAGTTTATCTAAATAGTTGTCGATTGAGGACCAGATCCTCAGCTGAGGTAAATGGGGGTGGCTCCACAGACTTCACTGGAACAATGCTGATTTAAACCAGCTGAGGACCTGGCCTCAGAGGTTATTTAACCGTAAACTATCAAGTTGAAAATATTGATTGGTGCTGTCTCGGCTTCTGCGCTCTGTCGTTGGCCTGTGGCTACCTCTTGTGTAAACACGCAGTCTTCGGTTAGCGAGAGATGTCATGATGATCTGATTCCATGAGCTGAAATCGGGTTTATTTTAAAAACCTTGATAAGGCCATTTCACCCGCTGCAAGGGTGTAGAGGGGGCAAAAGACCTATCTGGCTTCAAGATTAAGCTACATACGTTTATGGAGGGGATGGTTTGATGGGATAACATGATCTTGGCAATTAATTGACCTTTGACTATCAGTGGTAAATAGGCCCAATGGCCGGTGATGGGATGTTAGAAGTTACTACAGAGAACTTTTTCCTGGGTGTCTGGCTGGTGAGTCTTGCCCACATGCTCAGGGTTCAGCTGATCACCATATTTGGGGTCGGGAAGGAATTTTCCTCCAGGGTAGATTGGCAGAGGCCCTGGAGGTTTTTCACCTTCCTCTGCGGCATGGGGCACGGGTCACTTGCTGGAGGATTCTCTGCACCTTGAAGTCTTTAAACCATGATTTGAGGACTTCAATAGCTGAGACATAGGGGAGAGGATTATTGCAGGAGTGGGTGAGATTCTGTGGCCTGCATTGTGCAGGAGGTCAGACTAGATGATCATAATGGTCCCTTCTGCCCTTAAAGTCTATGAGTCTAAGTCAATGATGATGATCTTTCGCAACCAAAATGATGTTGTGACATGACCAGCCACATGGCAGAACTGACCAAAAAGCAGTAAAACCGCCAACGCTGTTTAACATAAAGTTAAAGGCTTTGCATTTAGTCTGCAAAGAGATTTCAAAGTGGTGCTTGCAATGAATTTTAAGTCCCTTCATGTACCTTGTACCTACACTACCAGGAGAGTGCTTAGAGGAGGCGGGGGGGTGTTCAGTTGTTAAGATTCAGGACCGGGAGTCAGGTGAGATGGACCCCACCTGGCCCTGGTGATCATGGGCAAGTCGCTTCTCCTCACTGTGTGTAATTCGTCATCTGTAATATGAGGGTGATTGGGCCTTGAAAAACCCACTGACCTCCTCAGCCAGCAGCTTTGGCTCTGTATGGCCTGGGGAGTTACTAACTCCCTCTCTCTAAAGGGGGTGAGGAAGGAAGCAGATAGCTCCAGGCACTGCTAATTGTTTTTAAGGCTGGAGGGGAGCAGAATGTCTGGAGCGGCTACATTTTGCACAAGCCTCGGAGATAGGGTTGGGGCAGGGGAGCAGAGCAGCCACTGTGCTCTCAGTTTTGTTCTTCACAGGCTGGGGGAGGAAAGGGAGTAAGTAAGGAGTAGAGCAGCCACTAAGCTGCTGCTCCTTTAAGGGTAGGGAAGGAGGAGAGAGGAGCAGAGGGGATTTCGTTGGAAGTTAGGGGCCTTAGGTGCTTTTGAAAATCCCAGTAGGCATGTAAGTACCTTTGAAAATCTGCCCCAAAGTGCCTCAGTGGAAGAGGAAAGTCTGGGCCTTCAGTGCCCCAGTGAATGGTACAGCAACTCTGCAAAGAGGTAGGGTGCAGCATTCATGGGTTTATTGGATGGGGGAAGCAACAGGTGACTGATCGGGGAACAGTGCTAATTCATGTACTGGGGGAGGGCAGCATTCATTGATTTGGGGGCTACGGAACTGATTTTTACTTTGAGCAGAGCAGAACTGATTGAGGGGCAGAATTGGGGTCCCATGGGTGGACGAAGAGGAGAGTGAGACATTTTCTTCATCAGAGGCAGAATCCCAGCTGACCTGGCACCTGGGATTTCATCTGTGCTCAGCTTGGCCTTTTGCAAATAACTCCTGCAAAACACTGAGCACGATGGATTCCAGTTGACTTCAGTGGAAGTAGCAGGTACTCAGCTGTGCTCTGGATCAAGCCTCGGTTGATGTAATCAAAGCAACGAGCCCAGGCCCTGCTTCCAAAATAAGGCAAGGGGTGTGTACGTCTCATTACAGCCATGCAACAACCACATGATCTGATTATTGTACTGTGGGTAAGTCTCATGGTGCAACCCCATTTTGCACCAACACAGTGTACTTACATTAGGGCTTTGACCTCTGATGCAGCAAATGCTTACTGCTGGGTGTAGTGCTGTATACAATGAGTAGTAGCATTTGACCCCCATTTTTCCCAGGTGCAAGTGGCTGCAGATGGAGTGAAGAATCCGGCCCCATGTCTTTTTATTAACAAAGTGTCTAGCACACATTACCTAATAACAAAACATATAATATTGGTGGAGGTGTTTTAAAGATACCCTTGCTGGGGTTTAACTGTAGAACCCTTACCCATTCCTCAAATGGACACCTTGGCTAAAACATATGTGAGAGCGACACTAGAAACCCCTGAAAATAGGAGGCATTTAATGGAAATAGTAACTGAGTTGAATTCTGGTATTTTCAGGGTGCAGCCAGACAAACATTGAAATTCTGTGACTTTAAATGGAAATGCAGGTGGTTGTGAGAAGTGAATTAGAAGGAGAGGAGTGAAAAGCAGAGTTAACATCCTCGGAGTGTGCTACAAAGATACCGATATCCTTGTCACTTATTAAAGTTTTATTTTGTTCCCCCACGAACAAGACAATTAATTATTTAGAATACCAATCAATCAGGGATTAGATGTACTAATCAAACACATTCCAGCTGCTAAGTATTGCTCACTTAAGACATTGATCAGCTGTGGGATGCTCTGTAGACCATTGAGATGAGTATTTTACAGACAGTGTGCTTTAAACCCCCCTGAGGTCAAATCCTTGACACCATCTGCTGGCCCATGTAGAAGGTTGAATGCCAGCCCGTCTGACAGACTGTAATTATTTTCCATTCTGATGCCCTTTACGCAGTCATTAGGGGATCATATTTCTGAGTGAGTCAGGAAAGTTCCTTGAACAGCAAGCGGCTAATGGGTTGAAAATGAGCCTCTTTTTGTTATGTTGATTATTTTTCTACTTGATGTTGTTGGAACCCCAGAATCGATTATTTAAGTCTGGCTTTAAGATCTGACCACTGGTAATGTCTCTCTTGGTTCTTTTTGGACAATCCGTACTTGGTGCTATGATGGGCAGAGTTAAAGCATGAAATAACTAGAGACTTTCCCCGTTGGGTTTTTAACTTTAAGGGGCACTATATCTATATTCCTTGCAGTTCTATACAGGTCCTTTCTGAGGAATAGTGAGAACAACGTAAGAATAGATTCCTGATAAATAATTGAATAGGAAGGCACATTGTTTGCAGTCGCAATGTGATTGCAGATTTAGGCTACTGCATAGGGTGACCAGACAGCAAATGAAAAATTCGTGACAGGGGGTGGGGGGTAATAGGAGCCTATATAAGAAAAAGTCCCCAAAATCAGGACTGTCCCTATAAAATCGAGACATCTGGTCACCCTACTACTGCTTAGCAAGTTGCTATATGATTTCCCCCTATGTTGACCCCTGTGGTAATTGGAATTTCAATTATTCATTTTCAATTACAAGCATGACATGATGATCACAAATGTCATTAAGTATTAAATTATATCTAATGATGGATGGATACTTTTTTTGGATCATTTCTTTATTTAATGCTATGCTTTTAGGGCAGAGCTTTTAAAATATTAAGAATTTGGTAACATGCAATTTATGTCCAGTAGCTGAGACCTCCTGTCATGGACACCACCCAAGAGCAGCCTACGTTTTCATCTTTGGTGGTATTAATAAAAATGGTGCCAAACATGCGTGTCAGATTCCGATTCAGATACTTTCAAGTGTAATTTAACAAGACAAGTGAATAGCATAAGACATTTGCTTTCTTCCTCACTTTAGATGATGATGATACCCCTCTGCCCATAAATGGGGCCTGTCCACACACCATTTTCAGAAAATCAGCATGTAGTGTTGTGTGGAATGTTATAGGAACATAAGAAGATAGGAATTCCCATACTGGGTTAGACTACTGGTCCTTTTATGTCAGTCCCTGTTGACCATATGGGAATAGCATCGAGATTTAGGGACCAATCTACAAGTAGCTTCACTCCCGTGGAAATTGGTGGGAGTTGAAGGCACTAAGGAACTTGCCATATCGGACTCTCATCGACTACGTCAGATCTATAGTGTTCGCTATACTTGACTTTTTACTCTCTTTGCATTCTGTATATCCTAGGCACCCCTCATCAGAGTGTCTAAGCACTGATATAAGTAAATCTACTCCCTCTCAGCCGCTTTCCCTCAGTAATTAATATCTGAATAACCAAGTTTCATGTCTAAGCAAGGTTTGGCTAGTCTGTTGAGCATGATTTTGGGAGATGGGAATTCCTATGTCTAATCCCACCAGCCACTAATTCACTGTGGGCAAATCATTATTGCTGTTCTGTGCCTCAGTTTCCCCATCAGCAACACTGGAATAATAAGATTTACCAGATTCACAGTGGTATGTGAGGATTAATTAGTCAGTGCCTATAAAACACTTTCAAGCTGATGCCGTACAGATATTAATAAATAAAGTCTCAAATCATCACTGTGAAGCAGGTAACATGTCCCTGTTTTGTACAACAGAGAGCCGAAGTACAGAGAAATGAAGTGACTTGCCCAAGGTTGCACAGAGAGTCAGTGGCAGAGCCTGGATCTTACACCTCTCAGGCAGGCCAGTCCTTTCCCACCTTCCCTTCATTCCATGTTTGTCTGGTGGGAAAGAAAGGTTCACTCTCCACTACTCTGTTACATCAGGAGCTCCAGAATTTGGGTCTGATTGTTTTATTATACAGGATTTTTATCCCCTATGTTTTGATTCCCTTAGCAGCAAACATCTCTTTCACATACACCATGCATTCCATAGCACTGGTCTTTGATTTCTGCCTTCACTTCTCTTTTTTCTTTCATTCCCTTCTCTACCTGCATCTTCCGCCCCTCCCGCCCTCCCACTTTATCTCAGGCTCTCTCCATGTCGCAACTTGAGCTCCTCACCACTCTTGTTGCGATCCCTTTGGTATCTCTACCTCCTCCCTCCCCCAGCTGGTTTGTTTATTAATTGGCTCCTTTCCTGGACCTTGGTTCCTGTCTGTCTTAAAACCTGTTTCTCAGTGCCTGTAGCAGCAGCGGGGAATCATCCATCACACTGATCGCACCTTTGCTCCTGTATGGCATTGCTTTTCACAGCATTGCCAGCAGCATGATGAAACTGATTAGAATTGTACAATCCTAGTTAGTTTCGTGTTGCTGCCAGCACTTCCAGGAAATTGCTACTGTGCAGATTGCACAGATACAATCTCACCTTTCTGATGTATGATTCTGCAGGATTTTTTTCTCATTCAGGTGAGTGGCAAAAACCCAGGATGTCAGGGGGATTCCCTTAATGCCCAGGATCTTAAACAACCCCCTCCCCACCTCATCCCACTCCGGTGTGCATCTCAGTGATGCAGCTTCTCCCCAGCCTGCTGCCCCAGGGACCTGTGATTTTAGCTGTAGCAAAGTTAAATCTCAGAAATCTTAGCGATCGGGTCATAAAAACCAATGTAATATATGCCAGCAATGCCCCTCTGCCATGTACATTGGCCAAACCGGACAGTCTCTACGCAAAAGAATAAATGGACACAAATCTGACATCAGGAATCATAACATTCAAAAACCAGTAGGGGAACACTTCAGTCTTTCTGGTCACTCAGTAAAAGACCTAAAAGTGGCAATTCTTCAACAAAAATACTCCAAAAACAGACTCCAATGAGAAACTGCTGAACTGGAATTAATTTGCAAACTGGATACCATTAAATTAGGCTTGAATAAAGACTGGGAGTGGCTGAGTCATTACACAAACTGAAATATGTTTTCCCCTACTGTTACTCACACCTTCTTGTCAACTGTTTGTAATGGGCCATCCTGATTATCACTACAAAAGTTTTTTTTCTCCTGCTGATAATAGCCCACCTTAATTGATTAGTCTCTTAGAGTTGGTATGGCAACCCCCCATCTTTTCATGTTCTCTATCTCTGTGTGTGTGTGTGTGTGTGTGTGTGTGTATATGTATATGTGTGTGTGTATCTCTCTTCCTACTATATGTTCCACTCCATGCATCTGATAAATAAATAAATTAATGGAGATATGCCAATCTCCTAGAACTGGAAAGACCTTGAAAGGTCATGGAGTCCAGTCCCCTGCCTTCACTAGCAGGACCAAGTACTGTCCCCTGACAGATTTTGTTTTTGCCCCAGATCCCTAAGTGGCCCCGTCAAGGATTGAACTTACAACCCTAGGTTTAGCAGGCCAATGTTCAAACCACTGAGCTATCCCTCCCCCAATGATGAAGTGGGCTTTAGCCCATGAAAGCTTATGCCCAAATAAATTTGTTAGTCTCTAAGGTACACCTCGTTCTCTTTGCGGATACTAACTAACATGGCTACCACTCTGAAGTCTGTCCTTGGTGTGAGGCTCAAACTTTTGTAGGCTCTGCAGGTGGTCCTGTATTATTAACTAAATCTGATTGCTGGTTCTAAATTACCTGCAATCAGTTAGTAAAAAGACTTGGCGTAATTGCAGATAGCTCAGTGAAAACTTTTACCCAGTGTTCAGCAGTGGCAGTCAGAAAAGCAATCCAAATATTAGAATGTATAACTGACGGGGTGGAAAATAATACAGAAAATGTTTTAGTGCTCCTATAGAAATGATTGGTACTGCATTTTTTGTCTCAACAGACATGGCAAAAATAGAAGAGATACAGAGAGAGATTGTGAAAATGGCTAGACTTGAGGAAAAGAGATGGGCACTGTTTTATTTAGAGAAAATTGAATAAGAGGAGAATTTGCTAGAGGTGTACAAAATAATGAATGGTATAGAGAAGGTAAATCTGGCTCTCCTTTGTAAATTTGCTCTTAACATGAGAACAAGATGGTATCCAATGAAACTGAATGGCAACAAATGTCAAACTGATAAACTGACTGACTTTCTCACAGAGTCTGTAATTTAATCCATGGAACTCATTGCCACAAGATATTGACCCATTCTACAGTAGAATTAGAGCCCAGCTGTAGAGACAGGCTTCAGATCTGAATGTATCCCTAATTTGGGGGTATTTGGAAAATAGGTTCAGGTCTTTTCATCCAGGTACTACTGTAGTCTCCTTCACCATGGCATCTGAGCAACTCACAAACATTAATAAACATTCCTGTGAGATAGGAAAATATTATTATCCCCATTTTACAGATGAGCGGAGACACTGAAGGGGGAATTCACCCCTGTGTAGTGGGATGGTACAAGACTTATGTACTACTTAAATCACCAAAACAGAATGTAGGTGGGACTTAAATAGTGTATAGACTTTTTGTGTTGGCTTTTTCCCCAGGAGTGAATTTCACTCAGAGAGATTAGCCTGGAGTCTCCCAGGAAGCCTGTGACAGAATTGCATATTGAATACAGATTTAATGAGAGTTATCCCAACACCTTAACTGCGAAGCTCTCCTCCCACTATGTTCTCCTTTTGGAATAATGAGAAGTGAAAAGGCACAATATGCTGGAGAGAGCAAGAGTGTCTTGATTTTAATGTAAGTGCAGTGCATTCATCCCTCTATCTGTCTGGTTTATGTGGTTGTGATCCCTGTAGTGTCTGAGTACCTCTGGGAATTCAGGCTGCATCTAGAAATTCAGCCACTAGTGTGAGTTTATTTGACTTTTTTAATGTAGTAAATATAGGGTAATACTCCACTGTGAAATATATTAATTATTGTCCTCCTGCCATGCTGTGTGCCTACAATTCCTGCTAGAAACCAGTGGTGCTTGGTGCTTAGATACTTGAGATTCTTTGGAAGATCCCCAGTTTGGCGTTTGAGAAGTCTCTTTGAAGTTTGACTGTGCCAAAACCAGGCCTTGGGTTTTACCTTCTCAGTATTTTGCGATGTCCTGTGGCACATTCAGTTATTTCCAGGGCTTTAAAGGGAAGCTGTCGTTGATGGTTGCCAATTAAATGTCTTTACCATAAAACCTGGAAACTGTGCTCCTGACAACTTGATGTTGTTAATAACATGCAAGGGCGTGCCGGTAGTTCAGGAGTCACTGTGCAGCATGACAGTTCAATCTGGTGCTTTGGTGAGATTTGTCTGCAAAGTTGTACAGAATAAAAAGACTCTGCTGGTATGACACGGATTGCAGCGTGTTAAGGGGTCCCTGGAGTTCTTTAACTATTTGAAAGTACACACATTTAGAAATAACCCAAAATGCATCTTTTGTAGATTATAAAGCCATTGTGATCATCTTAATAATAACCGTATACTCAGTTCTTACATAGCACTTTAAATCTTCAAAGTACTTTGCAAACTTTAACTAATTAGTTATAACAGCTCCAGTGAGATAGGCAAGTATAATTATTATTGTGGTTGACCATTATACATACACACAGTATTGATGGAGCTAATCTTGTAGATTCATAGACCTTAAGGCCAGAAAGGGACCTATATGGTCATGTAGTCTGACCTCCTGTATAATGCAGGCCATAGATTTTCACCCAGTAATCCCTGCGTTGAACCAGTATCTTGTGGTTCAGCTAGAACATCTCCGTTATTGTAGTGTAAATCCAGAGTAATTCCACGGCATTCAATGCATCTGGGTCAGAATCTGGTCTGTATTCACTGTAGTTCTGTTTGGGTTTTTTTTTATTATTTGTATTGAGGTGGCACCAAGGGGTCCCAGTCCCATTGTGTTAGGTGCTGTACAAACATATAGTAAAAAGAAAATCCCTGCCCCAAAGATCTTACTTGGCAACATCCAAGTGACCATGGCCACCTATGACTAGCATTTGGATAGCAATGTGCCATTTCCAGCATGTTAGTGGAAAGCTGACAGTGAGTCTGATTGGATCGTTTGTAGGAGCCTGGCAAACTTACACCTTTCCTGTTGGTTACCTTTATGTGCTTCAGAATCTAAGATGTCATTTAAACAAAAAGCTCTAGCCATTTTAATTACAAAGATAACATCCAAAATGTGAATTGGGTCTGTGCTGTGACATTGGTCTCTGCCTGAGTCTGCAGACAGCCTGAAACTATAGCTCTGAAAGAAACATGAATTATGTCTATTTCTTCTCAGTGGATGCTAATTCTGAAATCCAATTTAGCTGAGATTTCCAAGAAGCTGAAGTGAGTAAGGTGCCCAACTCCCATTAACTTTGAATAGGAGTTGTGTACCTAGCACCCTTTGGACATCCCAGCCTTAAACGTCAGCATTCTTAACTATTTCACTACTGGTCACAGCATACAAGAAAGAAGGAAGATCATGCTATGAAGATCTGTACAACCTTCTGCAACACTTGAAATGGGTTGTATAATGTTACAAGATGCCGGACACTCTTAGGTGCTACCACAAAACAGTCACGTGGGCAGTGTTGGATTGCGGGCAGAGCTTGGAAAAGCAACAACTCTATTCTGTTGACCCCGAGCTGAGAAGTTGTAGAGAAAGAAAATGTCCTTGAAATACAGTGAGTTGTGCAATTTAATTGGAGATATTCCAGAGAAGTGAAGAGCAATTTGGACACCCTTGTCTGAAGGAATTTTATGCTAGACGGGAGCATTTTCACGCCTTGCATTAGATACGGTGTTTTTGAAAGTTTGCAGTGTGTCAAAATAAAGGCACAAGGGAGCAAATGAATAAACGAGTGGATGAGCCTCTCCTTTATCGTCTGTTTTCTGAATAAATGCAGCTACTGTACTTATATTCCAGCTGGGAAGCAAAATTAAATTGTCTGGGTACTTGATGGCCCACTGTTTTTAGAAAGCTATTAAGATGCACTGCTATCTAGTAGACAGCCTCCTTGACCCTCTTTAGCTGGCTCATCTAGTGGCCCCCCGCTGGCTTCGTCCCTGTGCACAAGGCAGCACACCAGAGGTGACCATGTTTAGCGTTGTCTTCCACTAAGTGGCTATTTAGTGAGCAGCTGAGAGGAAACATGTTAGGATGATTCCTCCATTGCCCCCCTGCCTCTCCCCCCCACCAGGAATATTTTGTGGTGGTTGCCTTGTCTCTCGGGAGTGCAGTGGTATAAGGTGAAGTCCTACACATGCAAGATCATCACTCCCTTGACAGCCTCAAAGTGGGGGGGGGGGGGGAGGAAGCAGTAGCTGCCATTTGAACATAAAACCAGGTCAAACTTTCTGAGCCAGGTTGATCCCAGGGTAAATTACACCTCTCTGCACCTGCTCTTCCCACGGATTCATCCCAGCAGAGGGGTGGGAGCATTGGAAGTGCTGCTCTTCTTCAGGGTAATCCCTCAGCAGGGAAGGGGAGCTTTTTGCAATGGGTGAGCCACCAAAAGAGCCCTGCTGATGGAGGCTGCTGAATCAGATCATGCTGCCTTCTTGGCCATGTCCCCTTCCCAGCCAGTACCTATGACTTTTTGCACCCTGCTAGATCTGGGCAGCTCTTGGGAGAAGGAGAATCTGTGGCTGCAACCTGCCCTGCATCTCTGGGTTGACCTTCCTCCACCAGTCTCTATAGAAGCAGACAGAGCATCTGGACAGACCCTGGCCCTCTGTGTTCTTGTCTGTAACTCAGGCATATTTCTAATCTGAATTAATTTTAACTGTAACGGACAGAGTTCACCATTATTTGTTGAACATATCACCCCCTTCCATCACCATCATGTTATCAATCCTAACTGAGATGTTGGTGATACAGCACAAACGTGCATTAGCATCCAGGCTGTAGCACAAACCAACAGAAGCACCAAATTTTAAGTGCAGAAATGGAAACCTGAGTGCCATTGTGGGCTTCCATGCGCATCCCCTCAATTACTCCAGATTGAACATAGACAAGTGAGACAAAAATGTCAGCACTAATAAATCCATCTAAAAATCAAGCTGCTTGCTCCGACGTCATCATCACGTATACAGGTTCTGCAATGGAAACTGAGTTAAAAATATTGTTGATGGTGCATGAGACAAAAAACCCAGATCATTGTTCTTAGCTGTACTGACTTTGGAGTGCTGACAGCAATCGAAATTTGTATTTGCTACTGAAGTTAGTGGATTAGGTACATAGGGCCAAATCCGGAGGGCCTTTCTCATTTCTTGCTTAGCACACATTCAGGAAAAAATTCTATTGAAGTTGGTGTTTTGCCCAAGGCCGGCTCTAACTTTTTTGCCACCCCAAGCAAAAAAAAAAAAAATACGAAACAAAAAACCGAGCGCCACCACCCCCGCAAAAAAAAAATCCAGTGCCGCCACGCCGAAACAAATAAACAAAAAAATCCAGTGCCGCTCCACCGAAACAACCCTTCCCGAGCGCGGCCCCGCCGAAACAACGCCCCTCCCCTGAGCGCCGCCCCGCTGAAACAAACAAACAAAAAAAACCCGAGCGCCGCCCCACCGAAACAACCCCCCCCCCCCAGTGCCACCCCGCCAAAACAAAAACAAAAAAACAAACCCCCGAGTGCCGCCCCGCCGCAGTAAAAAAATAACCCCCAAGCACCGCAATGCCGCCCCAAGATTGGCCACCCCTTAGACGGTGCCGCCCCAAGATTAGCCACCCCTTAGACGGTGGCGCCCCAAGCACGTGCTTGGTCGGCTGGTGCCTGGAGCCGGCCCTGGTTTTGCCTAAGTAAGGACTACAGGTTGTGAGCTGAGGAGCAGATACACTGAGTAAGAATGTGCCATTTCTAATCCACGGACATTGTTCTGTGGAACTGTGGATGGGCAAACAGAAGTCATATCACTTTGAGGAGTCAGTAACTAGAGTTCTCATGCACTGGAGTACATTTGCTTAGTCAATGAGCTGAAGTGTGGAGACATCTCTTCTCAGAACATGAATGAATCCCTACGCCAGTGCTACAATTAACATGGCATTTCGTGTGCTGGACTAGAATAGGTTAAAAGTAACGCATCAGGAATATTTTAGTGCACAGTCATGTGATCCCCCAGATGACTGATTGCTGAATCAGACTCAGGTAGGGTGACCAGAGGGCAAGAGTGAAAAATCGGGACATAGTGTGTGTGGGGTGGGTAATAGGAGCCTATATAAGAAAAAGCCCCCCAAATCAGGACTGTCCCTATAAAATCGGGACATCTGGTCACCCTAGACTCAGATTTTGTTGTCTTGAAGAGCCCAATACTTCCTGCCAAGGGTGGTTTCCTCTTGTTTCTCTTTTTTTTCCCCTTCAGTCAATGCCGCTGAAAGGGCATAAAGGTTCACCTTAAAGGGAATGGGGACAGATACCAGTCAGCCATTAAAAAGCATCCTTTCTGGGGAGGAGAGAAGAAAAGACAAATGGCAACAAGTCCCTCTAGGCAAATTGCTGCTTAAATTCTTCCAGGGGGCCAAGTTCAGACACTTGTGCTTGGAGCAAGCAGCCCTTTTCAAACGCTGTTTTTTCAATGTAGTTGTTTGCACTGAACCCACACAACAGCCCAGATCTTGTGATCTCCCAAGAGGATGAATGAATGGCTTCTTCATCTGGCTCTGAACCCTGGGCACAGAATTTCTGAACCATTATTTGCAAAGAGCAAAGCTGCCCCTTAGCACAATGTCATCTAATGAACCAAAAGGAAAACTGGCTTCACTCTGGAGTGAGCCCATTGTTGTGGCATATTGGAATGCTGCAACATGTGCTTAAGATGCTCCTTTATTTTATTCCTCCGCAGATTGTTCTTTTTAAGAAACTAACCTTGATTCAAATCTCTTTAAAAATTTGTCTAATGATCCAGGAAGAGGCTATGAAAGTTGCTTGTCTATTATGTTTATATAAGTTCTCTTATGTTGCCTAGCTAGTCATCCATGCAAATACACAGGAGTTTCATATCATCCTCTGAGCCGGATCCTCAGCTTGGTTAAATCAATGGAGCTCCATTGAAGTTCATTGAATTACACCATTGACTCAATTGGCTTCAATCGAGCTACACTGATTTACACCTGCTGAGGATCAGGCCCTTGGGCTTAATGGCATATTACTAATATACCAACTTGTAGGAAATAAAAGCATATAGATAATGAAAGGGTTTTACTCCAAGTTAGTATATATGTTGTATATTTTATTAGAGCGTCAGCTGGTACTGATGCACAGCACAATCTCACCCTTCTTCCCCTCTTTCTCTAAAAGGCAGTAGGGATTCAATTTCACAGAGATAATAAAAACAAAACGAAGAAGAAGAAGAAAATGGTCCCCCCTATAATTTTATAAAAATGTTGCTTTTAGAGTAGAAGTGTTCTCTGAAAACCCATGTCACCAGCTTGCACTGACATAAGTTGCTTGAGTTATTGAAATGTTTTCTAAAGCTATGCATAAAATAAAATAAATGGCAGCTTGTTGAAATAGTATATCCTTGTT
Source organism: Chelydra serpentina (assembly GCA_037349315.1). NCBI lineage: Eukaryota > Metazoa > Chordata > Testudines > Chelydridae > Chelydra > Chelydra serpentina. The sequence goes on along the minus strand of JBAIAC010000004.1, from coordinate 17,747,767 downwards.
GTTGCACATATGACAAAAACCTAACCCTTTCCTTTGCATTAAACAGAAATAAACTGAAGTTATTGTAATATCCCAGTTCTGGACATAATTTCCTTTTGGCTCCAATGGGATGTCTATGCAAGGAATGGCCTTATGGTCAGGCTTCGAGAGGGCAGGAATTGAAGCTAGCTGCAGAGAGGTATGCAAGCTAAGTAGGTAACTACATAGGGATAGCCCTGTCAAGAGGAGAGGAAGAAACAAAAGGAAGGAACTCATAAAATACGAACCCAGTCCTGTGCACCGTTTGTACTCAGACCTCTCATGGACCTTCTCTGGTGTGTGCACAGATGGGCAGGGAGGATGGGGCACTACATCCTGTGGGCTGTGGTCAAAGGACTGATGTGGCTTTACAGCAGCTGAAAATCTAGTGGAGAATTTCGTGCTGGAGGTCAGTCAAGGCAGGGGTCCCTCTTCTGCCTGACTTGGCCCTTTTATCAATTGCCCTTTGTGCTAGCCAGGTGCCTGTTTCAGGGATCAGGATTACGCACCGAGAGCCCTGCTCTTAGAGGAATTGTCTTACTGGCTGACCGGTGGAACAGGACGACCCGCCTCGGGATCCTACATTGGCCTTTTTACTCTTCTGCCTTGTCTTGGGATTCTCACTAGGAAAAGTCCAAAGGAAATAAAACATTCAAGGCCACGAGGAAGGAAGTTAAGGAAAGCAGATCTTTCTAGTCCGTACAAGAAACACACACACTCATAAGTGCCCAACTCCGTGGGTGCTCCGGGGCTGGAGCACCCATAGGGAAAAATTGGTAGGTGCTGAGCACCCACCGGCAGCTCCCCACCAGCCCTGCCCGCACGCCCAGCTCACCTCCTCGGCTTCCCCAGGGCCAGGCGCCGCAGCAGCCAGAGCGGCTTTTTCTCCGCTCACACAGGCTCCTCTGTCTCCAGCAGCTGATTGGCGGCGGCACGCAAGGGGAAACGGGGGAAAACGCAGGGGCGGCGCCTCGGGGGAGGGGAGGAGGTGCCGTCCCAGCTCCGCCTCCTCCCCATACCCCTCCCCCGAGGCTCCGTCCCAGCGCTTTCCCCCGCCCCCCACGTGCAGCTGCCGATCAGCTGCTGGAGCCGGAGACGGCGGGGGTGGGGGGGGTTGGCAGGGAGCTGCCAGGCCTGGTGGGTGCTCTGCTGCTTCCCCCCCACCGCCCGGCTTGCAAACTGGGGGTGGGGGATGGAATGCACCCAGGGGAGGAGGCGGGGCCGGGGGTGGAGGCGCGAGCACCCACAGGCGCCAACGAAAGTCGGCGCCTATGCACACACTTACACAAATATGCAGGTGAATTGACCATATTCAGCTGAAGACTCACTAATTTCCATGGCAGTCAGTGATGTAAAGTGCTGTTCATAATTCAGAAAGTCTCAAGTTCAACAAAAGAAGCAGCAGGAAAGTAAGGAAGGTGTTATTACAGCGCTTGCTGAGAAGTTCTCGGAAAAAGTCCTTCTGCATCTCCTTTCATGGGCACTTGTAATGAAAATGGAAACTCCATTCTGCTAAATGGCCTGTAGGGATAAAATGTATAGCCATCTGTCTGTCTGTCCAATCTATCTAGTGTATCTATCTGCTGTAGTGTGCCCTTGTGTAGCATCTTTTGTCTGAAGGTTTCCAAACACTTTACACACTTTTAATTAATCAAGCCTCACAAAACCACTCCTGGGTAACAGATTAATGTGTTAATTAATTAATCATCTGCATCTATCTTAATCTTTACTACTTGAATAGCTTTTCATCTTAAAAGATCTTCAAGGCGGTGGGCCCAACTTTGAAAACAGGCACTTTAATCAGGTGCCCAAATCCTGCATTTGGCTGTTCCAATTAACACCGTATCACTCCAGCAACCTTTCATTAATAATAAAATGTTAATCATCATGCTGCACTTACCATACCTGGAGCACCTTTCACGGATGGATCTCAGAGCTTTTCAGAAGTAGGGAAGTAGTATTAGACTCAGCTTCAGAGAAACGAGTCTGATTGCTATCCCCAAGAATTATTATTATTCCCCATTAGATAGGGAACATGTGACTCCAAAAGCTTAAGTGAAGTGCCCAAAGTCACACACAGTTGTCATCACCACGATAGAGAATATAATCTATGGATGAACTCCTGGTTCCACTGAAGCCAATGAGCGATTTGCCATTGACTTCAATAAAACTAGGATTTCACCCTAGGTCTTCTGACTCTCAGTCCTCTGCTCTAACCACTAGACCAAGTGTTCTCAACCTTTTTCTTTCAGAGGCCCCTCCAAACATGCTATAAAAATTCCATGGCCCACCTGTGCCACAATAACTGGTTTGTTTTCTGCATATAAAAGCCAGGGCCGTGTTAAGGGGTAGCAAGCAGGGCAGTTGCCCAGGGCCCCATGCCACAGGGGACACCATGAAGCTAAGTGGCTCAGGCTTCTGCTTCAGCCCCATGCAGTAGGACTTCGGCTTTCTGTCCTGGGCCCCAGCAAGTCTGACACTGGTCCTGCTTGGCAGACCCCCTGAAACCTGCTCGTGGTCCCACAGGGGGCCCCAGATCCCTGGTTGAGAACCACTACACTAGACCTTGCTGGTTGCCAAAGTGCTACATTCAGGGCCGATCCAAGATCCACTGGCGCCAGAGTGATTATTAGATGTTCCCAGAAGGCACCATCCTCCTCCCCCCACACACATCCCTCCTGTTTTATCAGTTCACTTCTTGAGATTATCTTGCTGGGGAGGCCTAACTGCCTGTAAAGACCCAGCCTGTCCCTTTTGTTTAAAAAAATGGGTGACTGATGGCAAGTCTGTTCCCAATCACTCTGACAGCATTAAGTCCCCTCCTCCACTTTCTGTCTTTTTCCCCCTCAACTTCCCCTCACAAGTCCTTGTGCCAGAATTCTCTCTCTCTCCCCAACTTTGAGATCCCTAGACATTTGTTTTGGGCAGTAATTTTCTATGTGACTAACACTTCCTGCTTGCAGCTGGCACTGGAAGTGCCAATCTTCCTCAAAACCAACTATTCCTGTGGTATATTGAGGCAGGAAATAAAAGGAACTTCATGGGAAGAGTGGCCTTTTTCAACAGGAGTCCTGCCTAATGCTGTGGACTCAAAAGGCTTGGCTGATTGGGATAAGCTTCTGAACGTGTACTGGCTCTTAAACAAGTCAGCATTTAGGAGATTTGGGGGACAGGATAGCTCAGTGGTTTGAGCATTGGCCTGTTAAACCCAGGGTTGTGAGTTCAATCCTTGAGGGGGCCATTTAGGGATCAGGGGCAAAAAAATTGGGGATTGGGCCTGCTTTGAGCAGAGGGTTAGACTAGATGACCTTCCAACCCTGATATTCTATGATGTCACCAGGATGGGGGAAGATGTTGTTTGTAGCCTGTTTTATTTTGATCCTCACCTCAGTTTTATCCTGGTGAAGCTCTATTGACTTCAGTAGAGTCAATCTCCAACTTTATACTGGTATGAGAGGAGAAGCAGGCCTGTCATTTATAACCGTCCCATTTAGGATCCTCTGTTCTTTGACCGTCAGCCCCAAGAGCAGGGAATCAAGGTCATTCTCGGGTTTGTGCTTCTAACAGAAGTCCTTTTGCTGTGCAGTGGAAGTCAGGAAGAAGGAACACAGGAAGGAAGTATAGTCCAGTGTGCAGGGTGTGATGGTTGCCAGGGTACCCAGGACGGTGAGTCACCTTCTTTCTCCCTGCCACTAGCAAGAAGTAATCTTGCCTGCAGTGACTGGGAGTTAGCACCATCACCCTCTTAGCCACTCAAGCACTCTCCTCTGGGGTCTGCCAGCCCTGTCTTCACTTTGCAGGTTAACATTAGCTACCCGACCCCAGTCCCTGAGTCCCTTTGAAGTATTCCCCTGTGATGTCCAGTCCCTGAGACTGGCTGCTCACAGAAATCTCAGATCCTCTGCCCCCAAAGGAAAATTTACCCCAGTGTACCAGTTTCACCTTAAAACACCACTCCTGTAATGCACACAGCACGTGTGAGTACTTATAATGAAACAAAAGTAGCTTATTTAAGAATGAACAGAGATTCAGCTGGAAACGAGAGAATGTGAAATAGGGCCTACGCTCATTAATAGTTACGTTCCCTGTGTAATAAAGTAGATTCTCCCCTATCCCCTGCAAAATTCAGTCTGGTGCAGAGCTGGCTGGCTTCCCAAGAACCAGGATCCAAAGAAACTTCCATAAAAACACCCCATCTGCACAAGATGTCTCCTCAGTGAATGGATCCAGAGCTCCTCTCCCTGCTCTGTATTATTCTGAAACAGTCTTTTGTCTTTATTCATAGACAGGGCGATCCCCTGTCTGCTGTAATGTTCCTCTTTTTTTTTTTATTCTCCAAGTGGTTTTGATGGTTTGCAGCTGTTTCTGATTGTTTTTCACTGATAGTCTTGGGATGGAGTAAGGCTAGACAATTGAGTCTTGCATTACATCACCAACTAACAGGTAGAATGGGCCATCTCTGAGAAATATTATCCCCTGGTGACTAACTTTTACTTCAAGACCATAAAGAATACTTCCATTCTAGTTACATTATTCCTTAAATAGTACCTGTGCATTAATCTCACAATGATTATGAGTCTTGGTAAATTACAAGCTTTCTGTAGATTCTAGCCCTTATGGATAAATACTGTGCGAGATGTGTTTGGTGTAGTGAGTTTGTCAGGCCTGAGATGAGAGTTGTTTGCAAAGAACCCTTTGCAGAGGGGCCTCTGTGTCACATAGGGCACTTGCTTGGGATTTGGAGAACCTGGATTCAATTCCTTGCTCTGCCACACACTTTCTTTGCGACGTTGGACAAGTCACTATCTTTCAGTGCATCAGTTTCCTATGTGCAGATTGGCAGTAATAACACTTTCCTACCTCACAGGGGTGTTATTATATTATGAAGCATGCAGATGATATAGTAATGGGGGCCATATAAATAGCTAAGATGAATAGAAACAAATCACAATTCCCCGACAATATTTCCTTAGAGAATTTCATTTTTGTTTTTTGCCCAGTAATTGAATCCAATTTGGTTTAGATCTTTCTCCCCTCCCACACAGCGAACCCTTGAAATAAGAACACCCTTTTTTAAAATGCCTCTGAGAGGGACAAAGGAAACAAATGCTAGTTTGCTAGTCATTGGCTTTGTATTTCAGATTCCTCAAACCTTTTTTGAAGGCTTCTGTGCTGTGTCTTTCAGCAGATATTTCTGCTGTGCGGTTCTTAATAACTTTACGAGCTGTTTCTACTTACACACACTCCATTCTACCAAGCGAGCGGTAAGACTGAAACCAAGAGCCAGGCTTCTCAACCTCAGAACAATGGGACTGCAACTTCCCTGCAGTACCACAATTTGACCTGGGAGTCCTCTGGAGCAGAGGCTACAAAAGATTAACATTTCAGTCTGCTGAGCCCACCAGAGCGCTCTTGCCTTATCTTATAAGCTCTGCCGGAGGAATGAATTACCCTAGTTCATTAAGACTGGTTTTGAACTGTGGCGAGAGGTCACCCCCATAAGTCACCTCCAGTCTATTTTGCAAAGAGTGGGGACTGCAATAAAAGCCTGCTGGGAGGTTGAAGCTCAAGGATTTTGTTTTCTTTATTCTTCAAGGTGGGCAGAATAGAGGGTGGGGAAACCCTGATCGGGACATTTCCTAACACTGAATAGTAGACTATAGAAAATTCCTTTTTGTTCTTTTTTTAGCCCATGAATGAGTGACCTCTTGATCTTCCTGACCCCTTTATTTTTGCCATGAAAGGAGTAAAACTCGCTGTGCCCGTACAAAATCTTCTTTCTTTTCAGTTTTCTCATGATTAAATTCCCCGCTGTGTTTTTTGTTGAAATGCTCTGAATCTGCCTCTTGAAATTGGGCAGATGTTTGACTCTTTGACGCAGCATTTTTTTTTTTTTTAGTATTATTATTATTTAGCACTGGGCTGCAATCAAGACCTGTTCATCCACATCAAGAAGAGATAAGTAAAAGTGTTTCTATAGCACCATTCGCGTCTAACCACCTAAAAGTGCTTTGCAAGTGGTACATTTGGATACAGTAATTAGGAATGTACATCAAAACATAGTCCGATGCACATAATGCTGCGCCTAATAAAACAAAGGCGGTATCAGTGTTGAGTAGATTATGGAAATGCGCTAATTACAGCTTTAAAGCTCTCCATACATAACCAAGTCAAAATAAGGCAATGGAGGATGAGGCTGAAGGCAGATGGCATATGGTGATCGGTTTTAGTGGCTTATTTAAAAGTGAGTGGAAACCAGGCACAAAGAGGAATACGTGGAAATAAAATTGAAGAAAATAGATGTACTTTAAAGATTAAGGGTCACATGCTCGGCTGGTGTAAATTGCCATAGTTCCATTCACTTCATGGGAGCTGTCTGAGTTTATACCAGCTGAAGACCTGGTCCTTAAAGAATGGAACAAAAACTTGGATGATGCTTGGTACATGGTCTGGAGCTATATGGCTAATATGAATGAGCCAAATCCTTACTCAGAATTTACACGCAGAGCATTTAGATATGTGCCATGCAAATATTGAGAGTTTTTTGTTTTGGAGGAATAGACAGACTTCAGAATTTCACCACATGTCAGTAAAATAAACACAAATGTACTGTAGTTTGTACGCACAGTTGTTTCCGCATGTTTTCAATCCCTCAGACAGTCAGAGGATTGGCTGAATGATCTACACTCCTGGTTTGAAATACTGTAGCTAGTTTCTCTCTAACCATATGTTTAAATCCCATCAGGGTTACGCTAGCATTTCCATTTTTCTCAGATATGTAAACTGAGTCCCATGTGGTATCTCCTGTGTACTCCACCCAAGATGTGGGTGCATTTCAGGGGAGCTGTATATAAACAGTAGTGGAGATAAGGCATTATGTTTGCTGTGGTGTTGTAGCCATGCTGGTCCCAGGATATTAGAGAGGCAAGGTGGGTGAGGTTGTATCTTTTATTGGCTATCCAGAGGCTGGTCCAGTAAAAGATATTACCTCACCCACCTTGTCTCTTATAAGTTGTTACATAAAAACACAAATGTATGCTAAATAAATTAGGAGGAAATAGTATACAGCATATTGTATACACATGCACTGACATATTAACCTTGCACTAAAGACCACCACCGCCTTCAGTGCGAGACCTTCTGTTTTAATCAACCACTTCAAAATGTCTCCAAGGTTTCCAGCACAATTTTGTTCGACCTTTAGTTAAAAACCAACTTCCACCAAGTCACATTCCAACAAGTCACAACTGCTTTCATACAGTGTGTGTAGTCCAAATATTTTAAACAGGAGAAAGAAGTAGATCTAATGTTTATATACTCTGGCCCCAATCCTCCAATGACTTGGGCTTAACTTTACGTATTGTGGGGTCTTGCTGGAGAACAGAAGGTCAACTCCTGCTCACCTTAGACATGCAAATAGTGCCATTAAATCCAGTAAGACTATTGTATGGGTGAGTGGTGCAGGATTTGCCCTGCAGCCTTGCTCCTCTCTGTGCTTTTGAATAAGGATGCTCTCATTTTCCTTTATCATACTTTGATCTGGAGGGAGAGAGGGAGATGGTTAGAATGCACCAGCCTTTTCTGGGAGTGACTGCATTGAAGTAAATTATTGCACTAACAGTGAATTATCATTTTCGCGAGATCTTAAAAACCAACAGCTGTGAAATTGACTTCTAACCGATTTTAATTGAGATGAGCCAAAACTTAATATCAGAAATAAAAATTTTAGATACCCATGCCTCTCAGTTGATATATGAATTTCCTTGTGGCATTTACTGTATGTCTGTTTCTTTCAGATACTATATACACAGAGCATGCATTTTGTTATGAAGTGTTGCTTCATACAGAATCCCGGGATTTATGCTGAAGTTTAGAAACCAATTGACCAACTTTGAAAGAAATAATGTCAGCATGTCTTTTCCAGCTCCCCTATAATTCTGTATGTTTATCAGTAACCTGGAAGAAAACATAAAACCATCGCCGATAAAGTTTGCAAAAAAGACACCAAAATTGGGGAGTGGTAAATAATGAAGATGACAGGTTGTTGATTCAGAGCAATCGGGATCACTTGTGCAAACAAACAATATATGTATTAATAAGTCTAAATGTAAATATATACATTTAGGAACAAGGAATGTAGGCCATTGGAGCGAAGTGAGACTCACCGGCGCAGCACCTCCTGCTGGTCGTCTTGGGAATTAGCTGTTTTCCAGCCTTGGAGCGCCTTCTGCTGGCCGATATCTTGCTTGCCTCAGAGCCGCCTTGTTCCCAGGGGAACCCCCAACCCTCTATCCCCACCTTGCCTCAGTGGCTACTGCCAGTCAGCATCTAGCCCCCGTTCACTGTGGCAGATTACAGTCTGTAAATCACTCATCACTGGCAAGCGGGGTTTGGACCAGCTGCCTCTACCTAACCCCAGGCTGCATCTTTGCAACCCCAGTACCTGTTTTAGGCCCTGCTCAAGGCATGTAGCCTGGGGAGTTGCCAGGCTGAAGCTCCCCAGCTCCTCTTGCCCTGTTCCCCAGCACTGCTTTGTTCCCTGTACCCTGAGTTCCCAGGCAGCCAGGTCTTTCTCCTTCTAAAGCTGGAGAGAGACTCCCTTAGCTCCTGGCTCACAGCCCTTTTATCAGGGCCAGCTGTGGTGTGATTGTGGTGTGGCCCAGCTGTGGCTGCTTCCCCAATCAGCCTACCCTCTTGGCTCCCCAGGGCTGTTTTAACCCCTTCAGGGCCGGAGCGGGGTGACTGCCCCGCTACAGCCATGTTTATTGGATGGGGGACTCTAACCTGGGAAGCAGTGACTCTCTGAAAAAGTTTTGGGAGTTGTGGTGAATAATCAGCTGATTATGAGCTCCCAATGTGGTGGTGTGGCCAAAAGAGTGAATTCCATCCTGGGATGCATAAACAGAGAAATCTCAGGAGTAGAGAGGTTATTTTACTTCTGCATTTGGCACTGGTGCTACTGCTGCTGGAATATGGTGCCCTGTTCTGCCCACAATTCAAGAAGGATGTTGGTAAATTGGAGAGGGTTGAGTGAAATGCCACGAGAATAATTAAAGGATTAGTAAACAGACTCAGAGAGCTCAATGTATTTAGCATAATGAACAGAAGGTTAAGGGGTGACTTGATTACAGGCTATAAGTATCTACGTGAGAAACAAATATTTAATAATGGGCTCTTCAGTCTAGCAGAGGAAGGTATAATATGATTCAGTGGCTGGAAATTGAAGCTAGGCAAATTCAGACTGGGAATAGGCTTAAATTTTTTACAGTGAGTTTAATAACCATTGGAACAATTTACCAAGGGTTGTGGTGGATTCTCCATCACTGACCATTTTTAAATTAAGATTGGATTTTTTTCCTACAAGATATGCTTTAGGAATTATTTTGGAAAAGCTCTCTGACCTGTTATACAGGCGGTCAGACTAGATAATCACAGTGGTCCCTTCTAGCTTTGGTTTCGATTAATTTGTCTATTTGGATTTGACATAAGCATAAAAAAGCAACACACTCAAACTGTAGGCACCTTTTCTATAAGATAAGATCAGCATCTTCTTCTGATCCCCAAATGGGAAAGTAACCAACCAGAAGCAAAATTAGTCCCTGCAAAATATATGCCAGTCCTGATCATACATACCCCTTCCTTCCCAACAGACTGGTTAATACTTGGGACTTGCAGACTTGGGACCCTGAAAATCTACAAATTTGGGATATTTCACACTCAGATGGCAAGTAAATTCTAAAACAGAGGGTCACCCTGCTGGCAGCTTTTACCTAATCCTGGTTGCTCCATTGAGAGCATGTCTGCAGCTTTGGGGAGAAACCAAGACCTTAAACTCCACTAGGAAACCAACAGGCAACCAATGCAGATCATAGGGCATTAGAGTCACGTGCGTCCAGCAGAATATCTTGCTGACTAAACGATTTGTCCCATTCTGAACCAGCTTCCATTTTTAGGTTATTTTAAGGTATAGCCTCTTATTGCCTCAGGTCTTTCCAGTCAGACATCCTGTCTCTAATAAAAGCCAGTACCAGATTCTTCATAGGAACATGTAGAATGTCTACCATGGACAATTATGGCATTAGCTGCATATAGGTGAAGTTCTTTTCAATCCCTGGCCAATTAGTGGCTGGCTTATGTTCAAGGTGCTTGAGAGCGAATATCTCATAAATGTTTATTCTGGTTAACAATTCTGAATAGAAATGTCTAATCCTCTTTTTGAATCCTGCTAATCTTGTTACATTGTAAGTTTTTTGGGGAGGGTAGGTACCACATCTTAGCATAGGTCCTGGAACAGGGATGCTGGGGGTGCGTCTGCACCGCCTGGCTTGAAGTAGTAATAACAACCCAAATACCTGGTTTCTGCCTTCAGCACCCCCACTATAAAAATTGTTCCATCACCATTGCATCTTAGTACAGTGCCTTCCCCAATTTGGGCCTCTGGGTGCTACCGTATTATAAATATTAAATAGTGATTATAACTAAGTTTTTGGCCCGAATAATATCTTGTGACAGTGAGTTGTTCAGGTTAATTATATGCGGTATAATTTTTTTTAATGGATTTCCTTATATTAGTTGTCTCTGCAAATTAGGCTGGAAATTCCTTGATGAGGCTCTCTTAAAAAAATTCAAATTTTTGTTTGTTTGTTTTTTTGTTGTTTTGAAAATACAAAAATACCTTTTTATCGTGGCATTTCAGCACTTCCACCAGAAATTGCAGAGAGATGGCTTTGGATAATGGAGTAGAGCATATGCTTATAAAATCTGCAGATGACACTAAGCTGGGAGGGATTGCAAGCACTTTGGAGGCCAGGATTAGAATTAAAAATGACCTTGACAAATTGGAGAAATGATCTGAAATCAACAAGAGGAAATTCAATAACCATCAGTGCAAAGTGCTTCACTTAGGAAGCAAATAATCAAATACATAACTGCAAAATGGGGAATAACTGGCTAGGTGGTATTACCGCTGTACAGGATCTGAGTGTCCTAGTGGACACACATTGGATACGAGTCAACAATGTGATGTAATATCTTTCTGGTGTGTATTAACAGGAGTGTTGTATGTAAGACACGGGAGTTAATTGTCACTCTCCTCAGCACTGCTGAGGCCTCAAGTGGAGTACTGCGTCCAATTACGGGTGCTACACTTGAGGAAAGCTGTGGACAAATTGGAGAGAGTCCAGTGGAGAGCAACAAAAAAGGATAAAAAGCTTAGGAAACCTAACCTATGAGGAAAGGTTAAAAAATCTGGACATGTTTAGTCTTGAGAAAAGAAGACTAAGGGGAGAAGGGACCTGATAAGTCTTCACATATGTTAAGGGCTGTTAGAAAGAGGATGGTGTTAATTGTTCTCCAAGTCCACTGAAGGTAGGGCAAGAAGTAATGAGCTTGCAGCAAGGGAGATTTAGGTTAGATATTAAGAAAAAAACATTCTAACTATAAGAGTGGTTAAGCATTGGAATAAATTGCCTAGGGAGGTTACGGAATCTCCATCATTGGAGATTTTTAAGAGCAGGTTAGACAAACACCTGTCGGGGATGGTCTAGATAATACTTAGTCCTGCCATAAGTGCAGGGGGCTGGACTTGATGACCTCTCAAGGCCCCCTCCAGCCCTACATTTCTATGAATCTATGCCTAGATTAAATGGGTCAGGAAATAAACAGACGGAACTGAACTTTTGGGGACTGCTCCACAGAGATGTCAGTTTTAGGGTAAATGTCCGGGTCTGTCCTTCTCTTATCTAAATCCATTGGCTCATCCTGGGGATTAAAGCAACCCCCACAGGGCATCCAGCTAGCTACAGCTACTATCTATGAGACATTCTCTGTTTTGGTTTCATTACCAGGGGACTGAGTGGACTGTAATAGGACACAGATGGCAATTCACAAATTACTGGCAATGTATTAATCTGTGGGGGCTAATATCATAACATAATTACTACAACTCTGTTCCTGGCTTAATTGAAAACTCTCTCTGTATAAAAGGCAATTAATGAGAAATGCATGTTTTGGTAATTCTAAAGAGACAAAATTGTGGAACCTCTTGTGGATTGTAGAGAGGTAGGTGTTGGATTTGACTGTCTTCTGAAATGTGGAAAATTACCTAGACTTTCACTCAAAGGGCCCGTTCCCATTCAGCGTAGAGGTTGGATTTTTTTACTGTTCCCATTGAAGTCCCTGGCAAAGTTCCCACGCTCCTCAAGCCAATATAACTAGTTGCTTGAGGAAAGTTATGTGTATATGTTAATCTTTACAAGATCAGGACCTAAGTGTTAGTTTTATTTTAATTGATGATATTAGACTAAATTCTACCCCTCTCACATGCATGTAACCTTGCTGATGATGTTGCATGAATGTGTGAAATGAATGTACTCCAGAGGGCCAAATTCAACCCTGGTCTAAAATCATTGTATTGTTATTAAATATTTAAGTGTCTGGGAAGAAGTAAACCTCTTACATTACATTAGTGCAGTTAAGGAGGCTTGAGGAAGGAGAACATGGAGCTGGAACTGAGGTCCCATAGTTGGGACCCTCCTTCCAAGTGATCTCATGGTATCCTCTCGCACTGAGAATGGCCCTCCTGGGGTGGGAACCCCAATTACTAGGAAGAGTCAGGTAATAGTAATGGGGGATTTGAGTATTACAAATGTAGATAGTTGGGTTTGTGATGACTGGGGGAACTGTATGGTAAATTCTCTGCCGGGTTCGAAGGTATTGGATCTCACAAGACATCTAGACAGACGTTTGTGCAGGGCTGGGAAGGAGCTAGTGGTTGTGGTACATGTAGCTACCAATTATTGGGTTTTCGCCAAGACATAATAGAGATGAATAGATAATTTCTATGTTTAATATTTGTGGTTGTACCTTTTAAAGTTATTCTATTACTGAAAAAGATTTTTTTTATTTTGGTTTTTGGTAGGGTTTTTGGTTTTATTTTTATTAATTTATATTTAAGATTTAATTTAGAAAAAATGCCAAACTTTGTAAAAGCATTGAGACACCTGAAGGGTTAACTAACAAAGTTAAGACGGCCAGGAAACACTGGCTGTTGATCAAGGAGTGTCTGTGCTAACTTTGCAACTTTGGATGAAAAATGTGGAGGGAATTTTAGTGGAATTTTTAAAAAGCTAATTTGACCATACATACGTGTTACATTTTTTAAAAAAATAGGTGCTTTTATAAATTTTGAAGTTTTTTTTTGTTATGTTGTAAACAGTTTATTATTATAAGTTCATGGAGGATAGGATAAATGGCTGTTAGTCAAGATGGCCAGGAACGCAAGCCTAAAGCTCTTACTACCAGAAGCTGGGACTGGATGACGGGATGAATCACTTGACATTTTCCCATTCTGGTCATTCCCGCTGAAGCGTTTGGCACTGACCCTTGTCAGAGACAGGATACCGAGTGATTGATCTGAGCTAGGATGGCAATTCTTATGTCTAAAAACCAAATTCTGTTGTGGAAGGCAGTTTAGTCAAGTGATTGGAATTCTTGAGGAATTCTTGAGTTATTTCCTAGCTCAATCACTGACTTGCTATGCACCAACCTTTATCTCTCAACCTATCAGTCTATAAGATGGACCTACCTACCTCAGTTGGGGGGACGTTTTGAGGATTCTTTACTTAGTCTTTTCAAAAGAGTGAAAGGGATTTAGGAGCTCAGATCCCATTGAAATACAAGGAGAGTCAGGACTCTAACTCCCATATTCGGTTTGCATAGTCCATTGGTTTGATGATGACATTTTCATGCTATCTCTTCTTGTGGATTCTAGAATGACTCTGCAGTCCAAAGTGTGACACGCATGCTCATAAACAGATCGGGCAAACAAAGTAATTAGTGAGTGTCTTGGCAGCTATAGCAGGGGTATGATACTTTTCCCTTGCCGCTAACAGTCGATTATTTCTGTCCTCTTCAAAGGCTTGGAAGCTCTGAGTGTTGTGTGTCACCATGTGGACCTATTTAAGGCAGCCTTCTCGAGATCATCCAGTTTTATTGCACCGAAGCGAATCTTGATGCTGTCCTTGATGCACTTTCTGGGGCAGCTTTGATTCCAATGTCCTTGTGCCCATTCTCCATAGAAAATCTTTCTGGGAAGTTGATGTTCAGGCATTCTACTGACGTGTCCAGCCCAGCGTAGTTGGGCTTTTATCAGCATGGCCTCAATGCTTGTGGCATTTGACTTTTGGAGAACCTCAAGGTTGGTAATTTTGTCTTGCCAGTGGATCCCCATAATGGCGCGCAGAGACCACATATGGAAGGCCTCTAGCTGTGTGATATGCCATTTGTATCCCATATATCCCTTTGAAAATGCTAGACTTGGTGTTTATAAAGCACAACTGACACGTTGGGATCACCATGTGATTTCAGATGGCTGTTGTTGGTCCTGTCTGTTATTGTTCTTACAGTCCCATGGGTATAATCTCTGTCTTTGAATCCTTGTAATTACTGATAAAAGGACACTGGCCTTGAGATTTTACACAAGTAAAGAATTTCACTGAGCACAATACTTGATAGCTAACAATATTCAAGGACAGCACATGCTTTTATGAAGGCTAAAAAAATTTCCCACACATTTCCTTTTGTTATACTGTTTTAGTGTAGATCATGCTATCAGTTATGGACATCACATCGTTTTACCTGAGTCTTTGTCTAATTTGAGGTGGAGAAAGATCAAGAGCTAGGAGTGGGTTTGTTTGGTGGTGGTGTTTTGTTTCTTTGTTTTTATTGGAGCTCTCTCTGGAAAAAAACAGCACAGAATACCGTTGATATAAGAAAAGGGGCATTTAGACTGCTTCAGCATGAATTTTATTGGTTGTTCTGGGTATTTGATGCAGATTTCTGAGAGGCCTTTGTATTTCCACTCTCCTTTAATTTCATTGGGCTTGGTTACCGATTAACGTCTATCTATCTAATCTATTTTAATGCATGACTTATATATGCATATAAAAGAATAAGTGGGAAGAATTTCTCACGTAAGAGAAGTATGGTAAGTTGGAAGGTGAGCGTGAAGGAGAAAAGGCTTCATAGGTGGACAGAGGATATAGAAGTGGGAAAATCATTTGTATATTTCAATATAGAAAAATGACCTGTATTTTAATTGTAGCACATCTGGCCAATAGATGTTGTTGTGAACTTACCTGTAGTATCATTCTTGGCATCTGCATACCTCTGTGAATGGTGAATTAGATATAATTATATTCTGTTAATGTACTATGTCTCACTCACTCACTCACTCCACCACCACCACCACCACCACCAATCTGGGGACTAGCATATCAGAGAAGACAAATAAACATCTCACCTACTTTCCTGTCTCTGATAGTGACCAAGCCTAGATACTTCAGAGGACAATATTGTGTGAATACTATGTACCATGGCGCAAAATTTCATCCTGACCACATCTGGTGATCACCTTATGATCCGTGACCCTTATCCTTCATATTATTACTTGGTTTAGCTACAGGTGCTGTTCATAAATGTCTGCCCCTTTAATTTTTCAAATTCTAAGCTGCTTTCCACAATATCTCCTGTGGCATTTATTATTAAATGCAGAATAGAAGGCTTTACTCTAAAAATAACTGCATTCCCAGAGGATTTTATTTCCTGCCTATCTTCCTTTTGGGCTGTGCGCTTTTGCATGTTCTGCAATAACTACCATGGACAGCTGCTTGTTGTAGGTGCCAACATTTGAATATTTTTTGAAGGGACAGATTATCAATCCAGCTAGGGGGAACTGGGGGCTGCTAGGTTCTCATATCCCTAACTAGGTTCTCATATCCTTATCTGAAAACTGCCCTTTGGTTCTTTCATCCCTTCCTTTCTTGCCCCCAGCTCTCCCATCTTAACAAGCTGCAAAATGACCTCTTTTACTTCGTGCTCCAATTTAGAACACCTGAGATGCAGCTGGCGGGGAAAGGTGTTTAAGTGGCAGGTCAGAGGTTGCCAACAGGCTGCAGGAGGAGTAGCTGATCATGGCTTCCCAAGCACCCCTAATGGTGCCACTCTGCCTGGCACTTTCCCTACAGCCCTGCCCATTTTATTTGATTTCACTGGGTTCTTGGGGGTGTGTGTGTGTGTTTTTTAAATCCTCTATGATTTTTAATATGGTCGCAATATCAGGGAGGGACAGATTCTAAACCACACTTAACAGTTATGTCTTGCATCAGCTGTTTTCCTTGTCTGCTTTGACGCACTGCCAGCAGCCAGCACCTTGCTGTCTGTAGTTCCCAGAATCATAGATATGGGTTTCCGTTGGATCCTGCACCCTGGCGGGTGCAAGGGGGGCTTGGGTCCTGCCCGGCACTCACCCCACAGTGGTGGCTCATGCAGCTCTAGTGCTGTGGAGCTGGCTCTTAGCTCTGGGCGTTGCAACTTGCGCCCCAGAGTTTGAAAACCGCCACGTCCTGCCAGGAGCTGATGGATTGGAAGCTAGTGGGAGCCGTCCGGCCCTCTCCAGCCCCTGGCCCTCCATGCTGTGGGAGCTGGGGCACTGGCTAGCTGCCTGGCAGCCCTCCCTGCCCTGCTTCCCAAGCTGGGCCACCTCTGCACAGCCGGGCGCTCCCCAGGCAGGACTGGAGGTTCAGCTCTGAGCTTGTGCTACTGACGTGCTCTTGCCTCTCCCCCGAAGTTGCCCAGCGCCATCTGGCAACGCCCCATGCCAGTGCCCTGGCTACCATAGCATGGAGAGCCAGGGGCCTCAGCGGGCTGGGCAGCTTTGCCCCACTCCCCCTGCCCTGGTTACAGCCCTGCATCATCATGATGGCGGGGCCAAACTCGAATGGCGCGGGGCCCCCAGACGTGGCACTGCCAGGAGCAGGGAGTTGAGCTCAGCCAGCCCCAGGGGAGAGGAGCTGCCACGCAACCCTTTCACACATTCTGGCAACCCAATTTTGGGTCGTGACCCATGGTTGAGAAACCCTGATCTAGACCATCCTTGACAGGTGTTTGTCTAACTTCTTCTAAAATGCATCTGTTCACTGCACCGTTAACCCTAGATTTGCACAGAGATACAGTTAACCTTTTATTCATGATAGGATAAAGTTATTAAATACTTTAAAACCAGTCTGAAGTTGCTATATATATGACTTGGACGACAGCTGCAATCAGTAACATGCTAAATGAGAGCTGCTAACACAGTTCAGTGTTGCCAAAGTTCTTATGTTTTGCATACCAAAAAAATCGAATATGTACCAAAAAGCAATAATAATCCCACCACAGCTCTGTAAACATGAGGGGTTATTTCCAGTAAAATGGTTATTAGTATTTTATTATTTATTTGGCATATGCAATCCGGTCAAGCCAAGCCACAGTGTTCTCATCAACAATGTTCAAAGCACGAAGACCTCCAGGAAGTTGAGTTATTTTGCAGTCCTCAACAAGGTGTGTCATGGTTTGTGGACGCCCACATCGACATCTGTCTCTAAAGCACCACCGAAATTCTGCAGCAGCACAAATTCCATGTCCGGTACAAAACCAGTTGAGAAGTAAGATGGTGCCAGTGATATACTGAATATTACAAAAAGTATGTTGCAGTTTAGAGGGACAATGACCCACTCCCAGAACTTCTTCCCCAGACGTAATAACTGATGGCCTCTTTTGGATTGCAGCACATTTTGGATAACTGTATGTGTGTGATGCTGCTATTCTTTTGAGGTGAAAATCTGGCCTTTTACTTCACTAGAGTCCTTGGTGTTTGCAGATCCTTGGCTTAGCAAAGGCACATTTTGTAGACTATACTGAGGCATATGTCTGTTGCATCACAGCATTGCAACACATAAGGTTACAGACTGGCTAAAAATGTATGCATTGACAGGTGATCAATATAGCAAGTCCAAGAACAGTGAAACCTTGGAGGTTTTCACAAGAGCCTCTCCGCACTCTAACCCATCCCATTACAATACAACGTGATGACACCACAATACATCATCTCGAGGCGGCGACTTTGTGTCACCCAAAAACTATCATTAGGTTAGTTCAGTGTCCCTGCCAGTGAAATAGAAATGATCCAGCAACATTAATGATTTTTGCCAGCCCTACTATGGCTATTCTAGCTCAGGTGAACCACTAGTGAATTAAGGATAACAGACTTAAGAAAATAATGTGAAAAGTTTTGTTGACACCTATGAGTCAACAGTGTAACACTCATGCAAAAAAAGCAAACATCATTCTGGGGTGTATTAGCGGGAGTGTTGTAAGCAAGACACAAGAAGTAATTCTTCCACTCTGCTCCGTTTTGATTAGGTCTCAACTGGAGTATTGTGTCCAGTTCTGGGTGCCACATTTCAGGAAAGATGTGGACAAATTAGAGTAAGTCCAGAGAAGAGAGAAAAATGATTAAAGGTTTAGAAAACATGACCTATAAGGGAAGATTGAAAAATTGGGTTGTTTAGTCTGGAAAAGAGAAGACTGAGAGGGGACATAACAGTTTCCAAGTACATAAAAGGTTGTTAGAAGGAGGAGGGAGAAAAATTGTTGTTGTTTTTAACCTCTGAGGATAGGACAAGAAGCAATGGGCTTAAATTGCAGCAAGGGAGGTTTAGGTTGGACATTAGGAAAAACTTCCTAACGGTCAGAGTGGTTAAGCCCTGGAATAAATTGCCTAGGGAGGTTGTGGAATCTCCATCATTGAAGATTTTTAGGAGCAGGTTAGACAAACACCTGTCAGGGATGGTCTAGATCAGTGGTTCCCAAACTAGGTCCACGGCTTGCTCACGGTAAGCCCCTGGCGTGCCGGGCCGGTTTGCCAGTGGGAGCCGCGAGCGGCCGTACCTGCGAAGGCAGCAGGTAAACAAACCGGCCCAGCGTGCCAGGGGCTTACCCTGAGCAAGCCGCAGACCGCATTTGGGAACCACTGGTCTAGATAATACTTAGACCTGCTATAAGTGTAGGGGACTGGACTCGATGACCTCTCGAGGTCCCTTCCAGTCCTGTGATTCTATGAAGTGAATGAAAGGTGCTGTGGTGTTTCTATTCTCACTAATTTATGCCCTCACTGCCCTAAGAAAAAAAAAAATGGTTAGCTCATCTCATCTCCGATTTGGGGAGTGTGTTTTGTTTTGTTTTCATTTTTGTTTTAAACTTAAAATTTTAAATCCAGTGAGAGGAAATAACAGGACTAGTGCAAAAATGGGGTGATGCAGCCAAGCAAACACAAAACTGTTTATTTCTACCTTATTGTCACCTAACCAAGCAGTAAGGTGGCTATAGGAAAAGTGTGAGATCAGTTTTGGGAAGCTGCTAGGGGGTGTGTATTTTATCAATAGTAGTCTCACAGTAGGAAGAGGTTTGAGGATCTCTTGTACTGTATGTTGGGATCTCTCCAAGTAGGCATATATTTATGGGCATATTCCCTGCACTACACTCTAAGCTCCAGTAAACAATATGCAATAGCAGGGATCATCAGTATATTTATCTTGTTCACTTTAAAAAGACAAGGAAATGCACATAATAAGAGTGAGGTGCTGTGGATTATAGTCCATTGTGTCAGGTGCCATCAGGGTGTTGTGTAGTTTGCATCAGAATCTGGGTTATTTGCATGCACTACTTAATGTGGTTGGGCCTGTTAGCACCAAATGAGCTCTCATTACCTCAAATGGATTCTTAGTCATCAAGAACCTTCCCCTTTTAAGGAACCATAACATATAGGAGTTAACCAAATGCTCACAGCTGATGCACTCTTGGCT
Organism: Chelydra serpentina; assembly: GCA_037349315.1. Classification (NCBI taxonomy): domain Eukaryota; kingdom Metazoa; phylum Chordata; order Testudines; family Chelydridae; genus Chelydra; species Chelydra serpentina. Next base: position 17,728,067 of record JBAIAC010000004.1, on the reverse strand, counting down.
GTGAACACTGGTGTATAAAGCTTTTAGCTGTAACCTGATTCGAGTCTGCTCTGAGCACTTACAGTGATGAAAAGTGACAGGGTTGAGTACTGTCACTGACCCAGATTCTGTTTTTGTTGGGTTTTTTTTTTGTTTGTTAAGTAAATGGCACCAAATCATCCTAATTATTGATAACAACCTATAATTTTCAGACTCTTTACATCATTACCCAGGCCATTTTCTCTGTCTCTTTACATAAAATATTGTCTAGCAAGGCTGTGCACCAGTGAGTCTGACCTGTATTTAGCAGCACTAAGAGTTATTAGGAGTGTGTGAAGCAGCTGAGAGAAAATCACACTTGTTCCTCCCCCGACTCCCTACAAAAGGAAACCTTTGCTCCAAACTTGAATTGAACTTGTATAGAATTTTTTTTTTTTTGAGGTTCAGCTAACTTTAAAATACTTATATTGAAAATCTGGTCATAATGTGGTCCTGTGAGAAGATGCTTTCTCTGCACGCACCTCTCTCATGGACTTCATCTGGGTGCTGATCGCTACTGAAAAACAGGTCCTGTGCCTTGTAGGCTCTTTCCTGCGTGTGGGGACTGGGCACAGCTGCGCCACCCTAGAGGGACTATAGGGTGATGCTGTATGCCCGGCAGGCACAGTGCCTCCTGTGGCTCTGTGAGGGGGTTTGCAAACCCCACACTTGGGCCATGTCTACACTAGCACTTACGTTGGCAAAACGTTTGTTGCTACAGGTGTGAAAAAACCACCCCCCTGAGCAATGGAAGTTAGCGCTCATGTGCACAGCGCTGTGTCGGCGGGAGACGATCTCCCGCTGACATAGCTACCCCCACTCGTTGAGCCGGTTTGATTGTGTCGGCGGGAGAGCTCGGCATAACGTAGCTTCACGAGGGCTCTTACAGTGGCACAGCTGTATTGGTACAAGTGTACCTCGGCAAGCTTGTAAGTGGAGGCATGGCCTAAGGCTAAGGCAAGAGGAAGGCTGGAGCAGTACTGTGACCAGAAGGCCCCACTCCTCAGGCACTGCCAACCATGCTCCTGGGGAGAAGACCAGCAGCCCCGGGCAAGGTGGGGAAGAGAGCTGCCGTGTCTTGGAGGAGCAGTGCTCTGCAGGAGAAGAAGTGTCTACTGAGGGGACGTGACTGTGAGTCTTCCCCTCTGTCCCCAGACACTCTTCAGGAGGGAGGGAGCATCCTGGGCAAGGGGCACAAGAGGGCTGCAGGCATCAGCCCTACATGTGGCAGTTTTGAAGTAAAATCTTTACTTCAACTACGACTACGCCCCAAGCCTATATGCAGAGTGTGGCAGGAAGTCATGCAGGGGAAGGTGAGCAAGGGGCCGTGTGACAGGTCGCTCTACTCACCGCTGGACGGCACTGCCTCCTGGTGGTTCTGGGGATTAGCTCGGCCAGGCCGACACCCCTTCCAGCAGTTCCACCCCGTCAGTTTCTCCTCTGCGTGCCCTATCTCACTCTCAGTAGTCGCAGCTGTTCTCTTCGTGACGCAGCCCTACGGCCAGGTCGCTATTGTGGGAGCGGGTCGCTTCTGGGAGCGGGGTGGGGAAAGAGGGAAGCGTATCAAGGTTCCTGCTCTGCAGCAGTCGCAGGCAGTGTTCCACTTCACTGCCTCACGGTGCCACTCCTGCCGTGGCTGGCAGGAGAACTGGGCCCACCCTCTTCTGAGGGTTCTGGCTCAGGGACCCTCTACACAGCAGCCAAGGTCCCTGCCCTGCACCTCTCTGCCTTTTCCTGAGCTGCTTCCATACCTCCCCGCCCTCTCCACTTCTCTGGGTTTGCCAGTCTCCACTCCTTCCTCCCAGGGAGCAACTTTAGTCAACTCATCTCTACAGCCCTCCCACAGAAGTGATGGCAGATTTTCCCAGCAGCCCCTGTTTGCTGCCAATTTCCCACCTTTTGTAGAAGCCCCACCTGCTCCTCACAGGTGAGCTCTCTAGTTCCCTGCCTCCAGCCTAAAGTGCCTCTGATTGCTGCCTAATTAGCTGAGTGGACCCATCTGGACTAATTCCGCTCCCGCAGGGCCAGTGTGGGGAGCACACAGCAACAATGCCAGTCCAGCTGGAATCTCATCCAGAGCGCTGGGATGCCCTGAACTGATGGAAATACAAGTGTCAGAGGCCCAGACCACTAGGCCCACTGACCAAGCAAACCACCCCACTGCAGGCTCCTTTTTGCATAGGAAGGATGTGTCCATGTTGCCGCCTCTTAGGAGGGTGTAGGATGTCTTCCTTGCCGTGGCCCCACCTCCTTCCCTCCCCCTTTGGAATGGCTAGTGTTCCAGGAGGTGCTAGCAGGGAGGAGACCCTGTATTCAGGACAGCAGAGGACTTCATTTGTGGCAAGCAATACCTGAATGGGGAGCACAATGGTTCTACCTCAACCCAATACTGCAGCGAAGACGATCACTGTGGTCTTCAGGAGCATATGCTGTGGATCAGAGCAGAGTCTAAAGAGAGACAATGAAACTTTGTCAAATGTAACATTATATTCTTTGGAAAAGTTGCATGCTTATCAGAGAAAATCTTTGGAGTATTTCTGTTCTACTCATTTGGATGTCAAGGATGAATGAGCCCCAGCCATAACTTGAACCAATTACCCACTGATCCAGAAGATAAAGTTGTGCAATCAGTAAACCATAATACACTTACCCTGTAAAATGATTACACTTTAATCTTCACTGGGGCTATTTCTGGCATAATCGCAACATGATGATAGTTGTTATAAAAATGTGACCTTGATCCTAATATTAGGCCTTTGCAAATAATCCAAGTTTTGTGTTTTATTTTTTTAAATGGCTTTAGTTAGAATCTGTGGGCAAAGTTTTCCTTCCTGATCTGCACAGCACACTCCTTATCTGTACACCGAGATTCTCAGATCTCTATAGCACACTCTGCACTTCTCCCCGCCTCTCATGGCCCTCAATGGAAAATCCACGTGTGGAGCAAAAACATTTACAGTAGAAATACACAGTGCGGATGAGAGGAGAATCTGAGGAGGAAGGATTTTAGTGCAAGGGTCGGTTATAATGAAAATATATTTGTATTAAATTATATGACATCACAACTCTCTATCCCTGTACATTTAATCATTAGTGTGGCTCAGTTGTAATACAGTCGAACCTCAAAAATACGAACACCAGAGTTACAGACCTGTGGTCACCCTGTGGAACCAGAAGTCCTCAATCAGGCGGCAGCAGCGCGGACAGCAACAAAAAAGCAAATACTGTACTGCCTTGGAGCTTCAGCCACTGACCTTCCGGGAGCACCGGGGCTTAGGGCTGTAGACCGGGGAGGAGCGCTGGGGCTCAGGGCTTCAGCCCCATGGCTCTGTTCCCAGCTTCAGCCCCACGGGGGCAGGAGGGGAGAGAGTGCTGGGAGGCGGGGCTTTAGCTACGACGGGAGAGCCCTGGTGCCCCCCCTCTAAAGCCAGGAGCAGAGCCGTGGGAAGCCCCGAGCCCTGGTGCCCCCTGTGAGGCTGAAACCGGAAGTGGAGCCAAAGCCCCAAGCCCCATCATACCCCCCCCACCCCTGCCAGGCCTAAAGCGCTGAGCCCTGGTGCTCCCGTGCGGCAGAAACCCTGAGCCCCCTGGCCAGAGCCCTGGCACCCTGAGGGTCAGATGCCCCGACTCCCCCCCCCGCCCCACCCCACCCTGCGGCTGAAGTCCATAACCTCTTCTTCAGAGCTACGGAATATTTCAAAATTATGAACAACTTCCATTCCCGAGATGTCTGTAACACTGAGGTTCTACTGTACATATTTTGCATTGACAGCACCTTTTGAATAGGGTGTATAGAAAAGTGCTTTGGATGTGATAGGTAATATCCCCATTTTACAGGTGGGGAGACTGAGGAACAAAGTGAGTAGCATAGCAGGTCAGTGGTAGAGATAACACAGCAGAGCTGGAAATAGAAACACAACCTCTTGTCTCCCAATATAGGGAAAACCATTTGAAATCATATACATCATCTATGGGCTAGAAAACAAAAGAAAATTTTACAACTCTTCGCACTGCACGGAGAAAATTTGTGTTATCTCAGATACCACTCTGCAGTAACTGTTGGCAAAGGACAGACTGTGAAAGTGGTGCATACTGCATCATGTCTATGTTTGGTTTCAGATTGTCTTTTCTTTTAGAGAGAGTACCAAGAAGGGATGAAAAGTCTTCCTTTGCCCCATAAAGGCAGTACAGAATCTTTCAGCCTTATTTATTTATTTACATGTTTCATTTAAAAAAAAAAAGCCATAAAAATCTGAATTTAATTTTGGTTTATCCATAAGACCTTAAAGTGATTGATAGGAAATACAAAAATGTTACCAACTGTGCAAGTAAGGCGGGGGAAAGAAAATATTTGTGTTTGTGTCTGCATTGGCTTTGGATCAAATATACTGGAGCAATATGGATTTCGCTGATTGCACATCACTGTTGAATGCTTCCAAGCCCTCCAGGATTTCAGCATGTCTCTTAATTGCTTCCCTCTGTTGCATGTCATCGTCTAAAATTGTGACACCCACTTGTTGATTTAAGTCTACAATCAGTGGGAAAATGTGGGACTAAATTCAATTTTGCTGTAAATGAAAAGTAACTTCAGAGTGGCTTGAGTTCAGTGGAGTTGTCCAGATTTACACAAGTATAACAGTTGGATTTGGTTCTTGGACACCAAACTGACCTAATCTTCAATGTCATTTATTGGTGGGGGTTAGAGGCAGTTTTGGTCTTTGTAGGATGCTCTCCAGCCCCCATTCAAGTCAATGGGAGATGTTCTTGACTGCAGGTGGAGTTAAGATCAGGTCTTATGTCCATATGCACTGGCAATTTATATCGGTCTGTTTTTGTGTTTTGGTTTGGTTTTTGCTTCTGGAGATGAGGTAACCCTTAGAAAATCTTGAACTTTGATTCTGATTCAACATGATACTAAAAGCAAATCGGAGCACACGAAGAATTGTGCAGGATATCCTAGGTGAGCATAATAGTTCTGGGGCAGCGCCAGGAGGCTCCTGCATATGGAATTATGGAATGTTGAGATGTCATCATAGGACCATACCCCTGACACCTGCCTTCAGATGGAAAACTAAAATGGATGGCTTCAGCACTGCACTCTTCTCACAGACATTCACAATCTAGGACACCAACCAAAAATTGATAGATCAGAATTAAGGCACCATGAAACAACGCACATTGGGAGGAGGGAGACAATAGTAGCACTTCTGTGTGTGTGTTAGTAGTACCAGCAGCCTGTGTGGAAGTCGTATGTGCTGAGGAGGGATTTCAGTGTTGTGAACTCATGAGACATCACAAGTCTCAGGATATTTGGTGTTTCTCTTAAGGCTTCAGCTCCCGGAGAGCGACTGTCAACTTTCAGTGGGGCGGGGGAGGAAGGGAGTTCGTTTTAGCCTTTCTGGTTGGGGAGAAAAGCTTGAAAATGTGTGTGAAAACATGGAACCCAAAATGTGTCATTTAAAAAAAAATATTTTTAAACCAATATCATGATTTTCTGGGGGGGGAAGGGAGTGATTCATAATGCGTGAACGCTGGGGGTTGGCATGTGAAAGAGGAGACCGAAAGTGTTCATTTTGTTATTCTTCAGTAACTGCAAACTCTGGTTGACCGTTCCCATTAGAAATCCACATCCATTTGACTACAACAAGAAAAGTGGCCTGTGCAGCTCCTCATCCTCCTCTCTTTCCACATCTCTACTCTCAACCACGGGTACTCCTGCTGCGTGGGGTAAATAAGATTACACAGAATCCATAAGTTAGTAGTGAAACTGAAAAGCAGTGTGGCCTAGTGGCTAGAGCATTGGACTGGGATTCGGGGGACCTGGTTTCTAGTCTTGACTCTGTGGTTGGCTGACCTTGGGCAAGTCACTTTACTTCTTCGTGCCTCAGTTTCCCCATATGTGAAATGATGCTCCTAATCTCCTTTGTAAAGTGCTTTGAGATCTGCTAATGAAAAGTGTTATGTTGGGGAAGATTCAGCCTGGCCTTTGTACAGGGAAATCATGTATAGGTCTAAATTAGCTGTTATCAATCAAGAATGATTAAGGGTCTAGAGAACATGACCTATGAAGGAAGGCTGAAGGAATTGGGTTTGTTTAGTTTGGAAAAGAGAAGACTGAGAGGGGACATGATAGCGGTCTTCAGGTATCTAAAAGGGTGTCATAAGGAGGAGGGAGAAAACTTGTTCATCTTGGCCTCTAAGGACAGAACAAGAAGCAATGGGCTTAAACTGCAGCAAGGGAGGTTTAGGTTGGACATTAGGAAAAAGTTCCTGTCAGGGTGGTTAAACACTGGAATAAACTGCCCAGGGAGGTTGTGGAATCTCCATCTCTGGAGATATTTAAGAATAGGTTAGATACATGTCTATCAGGGATGGTCTAGACAGTATTTGGTCCTGCCATGAGGGCAGGGGGCTGGACTCGATGACCTCTCGAGGTCCCTTCCAGCCCTAGAATCTATGAATCTATGTCTAACCAATCTGTTATCATCCAAGTATTTTTACTGGGACCAGTGCTATTCAACATATTCATAAATGATCTGGAAGAAGGGGTGAACAGTGAGGTGGCAAAGATTCCAGATGATACAAAATTACTTAGTAAGTCCAGAGCTGATTGCCAAGAGTTACAAAGGGATCTCACAAAACTGGATGACTGGGCAAGAAAAATGGCAGGTGAAATTCAATGGTGATAAATGCAGTGTAATGCACATTGGAAAACATAATTCCAACTCTAAATCCAAAATGATGTGGTCTAAATTAGCTGTTATCACTCAAGAAAGAGGTATCGGAGAGTTCTCTGAAAACATGTGCCCAATGTGCTGACGTAGTAAAAAAAGCGAAGAATGTTAGGAACCATTACAAAAGTAATAGCTAATAAAGAAAATACCATAATGCCACTATATAAATCCATAGTACTCCCACACCTTGAGTACTGCATGCAGTTCTAGTTCTCCTATCTGTGAAAAGGTTTATTAGTATTGGAAAAAGTACAGAGAAGAGCAACAAAATGGTTAGGGGTACGTAACAGCTTCTATATGAGGAGATTAAAGACTAATCTTTGAAAAAAGACGACTAAGGGGAAATATGATAGAGCTCTATAAAATCATGACTGGTGTAGAGAAAGTGAGTAAGGAAGTGTTATTTACCCCCTTCACAAAACACGAGTACCAGGGGTCCCCCGATGAAATTAATAGGCAGCAGGTTTAAAACAAACATAAGGAAATACTTTTTCACAGAATGTGCAGTCAGCGTTGGGGACTAATTGCCAGGGGTTGTTGTGAACGGCAAAATTATAACTACATTAAAAAAAGAACTAGATAAATTCATGGAGGATAGGTCCATCAATGGCTGTTAGCCAAGATGGTCAGGAATGCAACCCCATGCTCTGGTGTCCCTAAGCTTCTGACTGCCAGACAGGGGACTGGATGACACGGGACGTCACTCGATAAATTGCTCTGTTCTGTTCATTCCCTCTGAAGCATCTGCCCCCAGCACTGTTGGAAGACATGATACAGGTCGAGATGGACTATTGGTCTGACCCAGTAGGCCCATTTTTATGTTCTGATGTAAGAGAGAGGTTTTAATATTTATTTTAAGAGCTCATTTCCCAGATTTTCAATGAAAGCAGCACTGTTGTGGCAGAGAAGGGTGGAAAACCACTCCAACTGCACCACATGGTACCTTCTAAAGAACTTTGGTTAAGGAGGATGCTAATTTTTGGAGAAGAAAGGTGAGGAAGGCTGGGAGCTCTTAAAATAAATAGTGTTCAAAAAAATTAATTACCTGTTGAGTGAATGGAGAGGGAAGGGGAATATGGATGTCTGATCCTTCCTAATCTGCAGTGTAGGCTGAGAGATGTGTGGGTGACTGAGAGGGAAGGAAATAGACGAAAAGAAGAGAATAACTTATGTCTACACTACCGCACCTACGCTATGCCACTCCAGCTACGTGAATAACGTAGCTGGAGTCAACGTACCTTAGGTCGAGTTACCGCGGGGGTCTACACCACTGGGTGTTGATGGGAGAAACTCTCCTGTCGACTTACCTTACTCTTCTTGTTGGGAGTACAGTACAGGGGTTGACTGGAGATCGATCTGCAGTCGATTTGGCGGGTCTTTACTAGACCCGCTAAATCGACCGCCAGTGGATCGATCTCAGAGCATCGATCCCCTCTGTAGTGTAGACCTGCCCTTAGTAAAATACCACTTTGAGGGTGATAACTCTGTAAAAATTGTATTCTGTGCTGATCAACTCAGAGGCCACAGTGTATATCAGCCCAGAATATGGATTTTGGGAACTGCCCTTCATTTATCACCTAATTAGCGCCCTGCAAGGGGAGAAGAGAGGGAAGCAGCCCATGGGAGTCTCCCATCGTTAGCGAAGCACATCCTGGGTTGACTGCACAGCAGCACAGTGAATATGCATGTCCAGAGGAGATCACTTCATCCACCATGGCACCTCTCTTTCCGCCACCGGATCATGATATTTTCAATGTGTTAAACACAAAACAAGCCCCATTTGCAGAAGCCTTTTACTGCAGAGCAATCTCACCTGCAATCACTGCGGCACTAAAGTACTGCGCACTTCATGCTAGCGGGCTCTAACCACAGAGGACCAGTAAAAAAGCTCTTTCTGTCCGACATGAATTAGGACGCTCAGTTAAAAATTCATAGGAAGATTACATAAAACCATATGCTGCCTTTATTTTTCCCCTTTTGCATTAAAAATGTACAGCTGCTCTGCATTAGACATTCCATTAGCCTGTGAGTCTCACAATCTAGAGTTTATAGTTAACGACGGGGAGAAAAAAAAAGTAAAGTGTTTTAAGCACAATATTTGGGGCTTCCTTAAAAAGACAGCGTCGTTAGGTGGACGGAGAATTTTACTATGAGAGGAGGAGGTCTGCTGATGAGAAGCTGTATGTATCAGAGGAGACCTGGGTTCGTCATTATCCGCTTGCCCTCTGTGCCCCAAGCAGCATCAGCAATAATTAAAATGATATAACCTGTTTCCTGTGGTCATTTGGGAAGAAAATAAAAAATCTATATTCCAAATGGACTCAGGAAATGTTTAGACTCCTCTAACAGCGTTAAGTTGCACACAGTTTTCTGGCCACTCCATTTCTTCTGCAGAAGACCCTTTAGTTGAGTCGGAACACTTGAAGAGTCCAGCTTTAGTATTAGATTAATTGACTGTGTTGGGCAGGTAATTGCCTTGGATTGAATATATGGGCACTTAATGTACTGACAAAGTGAATTATTTCACCATAATCTTTCTATACATGGTAATGAGAAGCCTTCCAAAGGGTCCTCTTGATGCTGGTGTGTCAATAAGTTGCTTAAAGAGTTCTATACATACACTCTGTTGTGTATAGGAGCTGTAGGCTGTGATGATGTGGAAAATGGCCCAAACACAACTCTGAGGTAAGTAGATGCAATTGCAAAAAAGTCAACTGAGTTGCATCATTTTTTAACAAAGCTGTATTTGGTGCTATGTTTGTCCCCAAGGTAAAAGCAGATACTTAGCCCAGGGCTACACTGGGGGGGGGGGGGGGGGGGGGCGTGTCGATCTACGATACGCAGCTTCAGCTACGTGAAGAACGTAGCTGAAGTCGGCGTATCGTAATCGACTTACCTGGCCGTGAGAACGGCGGCAAGTCGATCACTGCCACTCCCACATCGACTCCGCTTCCGCCTTTCGATGAGGTGGATTTCTGGAGCCGACGGGGAGCGCTTTCGGGGATCGATTAATCGCGTCTAAACGAGATGCGAAAAATCGATCCCCGATAGATTGATTGCTACCCGCCAATCCGGCGGGTAGTGAAGACAAGCCCTCAGAGACATAGTGTGTGACCACTTTCTAGTGGACCAACCAAGGGGGTACAGGTCTTCTCACCATTCTCCGCAGTATATTCTCCATTTGTGCCATGTGATACATAGAACAAGGAGTAGAGAATTCACCCCACTGATCAGAGATCCCCAGTGGCAAATGGGAAGGAACAATTTGCTCATTATTTGTTCAAAGGAAAAGGATGGTTTTGATTCTATGCTCGGTGTTTTTGAAGATTAAAAAAAAATCACATTAAATACACAAACAAGACATTGCAGTAAATCCTCCTTTCTAGTCCATACACAGGTTCTCAAGGTAGATATTCTGCTTTGTTTACATGTGTTGATTTCCTTTCAGTGCCATTATAGGTTCAGTGCCTGTAGGGATAGTAGAGTAGCCTTGAATGAATCATCTGTGTAGACAGAGAGGAGAATCTGCTGTTCAAAAATGCAGATGATGCAGCCTGACAGATTGGCTATAATTCTGTACAATCATGAGAGATGAGGGGAAAGAATAGAGATTTTCTTAGTCACATAAATAAAAGTTTAACGTGAGACATCTCAGAATGTGTGGTGATAGTCACCATTGTTTGGCTATGTATTTAATTAACTGCTGTCTTCAGTACATTTCTAATCAAATGTAAATTGCTATCTAAAACAATGAAGCTGGAAGTACTAGGCAACAGGAACATGGGCGCATATTAAAATGTCTTATTTAAATTAGAGGCAGCATGGCCCGATTCCATTGTGTACGGGAGATACTGTCTTAGCTCTGTATGCCCATATCTCTGATACCTTCTTCCAGCTGATGATGATCTAAACGTGTTTTTGATACATGATTTATTCACTAGGAAACACATTGCATTACACATCATGTGTTGGTCTAGTCAAATAGAACACAACGTCAATTTTGTCCACATGAGCTGCGTGATAAGCAGACCAAAGGAAAGAAATTCACAGCTAATCATGCAACTGCATCCTCACTTCACAGATCCTAAGGCCAGAAGGGCCCACTGTGATGATCTACTTTGACCTCAGACATAATGCAGCTATTCTCTTTTGAAATATGTGGCACTTCATGCACCAAATTGAGATCTCTGCACTGTGACCCAAATCCAGCAAAAGACTGTAACTTTAAGCATGTCAGAATCCCAGTGACTTTAATGGGACTTCTCAAATGCTTAACCTTGTGCATGTATGTAAGTGCTTTCCAGATCATGGTTTATATGTGTATTTTGGTGGATGCATAGTAAAGCCTGCTATACATTGGCCACAGTTCAACAATTTTCTGGTAGCGTTCTAAAGTAAGATGTTAGCAAGTGTTTGGGCAAATATCATGTGGCAGTTTCAAACTGATTATAGAAGGAAATTGACATTAATAAAACTGATTTTTAAAAAAGAAATTGGCTGCACGGCCAATGTCTGTGTTGCAGCCTGGAGCAAGTGTTATGGCCAAGCGATAAGCCCTTGTTTCCTAGGGAATACAGGTGAAGTGCTGGAAATACTTAAACAACAGAGACAAGCTGTAAGCCCCGTTGTGTAGATTTTAAACAAGTGTCTTGAACTTCCTGTCTCAAGAATACGTTTCATTGTGATTGTGGTTTGGTCTTTATGGAGTACTCCCACTGATATCAGTAGGAGCGCTGCATCTAAACAGCAAGTTCAGCATGGTCCCCTTGCATTTCTGTTTATTCTAAGAACTTTGACGGTGGCTAATGGAGATGTACCTGCTTTACATCAGGTATGAACTTGGTACAGGATACAGTTTTCACCATAGCGCCATGCCTGTAGCTGCACTTCTGTGGGGATGATTGGGCAGGGGGTGGGGAACAAACGTTGGTACTGCCATCCTTCACCAGGGGAAGATAGCTTTCAACTCTGCTAAGGGTTTCATAGGAGCCCTGCCAGTAGAACGTGTCTGGGGGAAAGGCTGAATCACCACATACTCTGGGTACCTTAGCCTTGGTTTCCCTTCTGCCAGCCTCCCCCATTCTGTAGCCTATGCTGTCCAGCCCTGATCTCCTCCTGGCATAGTGGAGGTTGCCAGTTGCATACCCCACTGAACTGCTGCTCCAGGCAGACTTTTTAGGCTCTGGGCAGTAAATTTGGCCTATTATTTCTAACAAGCTTAGGGATGCAAATTGCTAAGTGTTATAATGGGGACTGCCCTGAGGGAGACAGCAGCTTCGTTCACTGAAAGGAGGTGCCAAAACGGACACAGAGTTTATAAAAACTCTATTGAAAATTCCTTCCTTAATAAATCTTACAGAAAAGCTAATGTGGTGCCAAAATTTAAAAATGGTAAATGGAACTACACAAGTAATTATAGGCCTGTCAGTCTGCCATTGATTCTGGGCAAAATAATGGAATGGCTGATACAGGACTTGATTAATCAAGAATTAAAGGAAGGTAATATAGTTAATGCTAGTCAAGGTGGGTTTATGGGAAATAGATCTTGTCAAAGTAACATGATATCTTTTATTGATGAGGTTGCAAGTTTGGTTGATAAAGTTATTGATGTTGATTTAATGTACTTCAACTTCTATAAGGCATTTGACTTGGTGCCACATGACATTTTGATTAAGAAACTAGTACAATACAAAATCAGCATGGCAAACATTAAGTGGATTAAAAACTGGCTAACTGATAGGTCTCAGAATGTCATGGTAAATGGAATCCTCACTGAGAAGGGTGTGTTTCTAATGCAGTCCTGTGCGGATTAGTTCTTGGCCCTGTGATATTTGCTGTTTTTATCAATGACCTGGAAGAAAACAGAAGTAATCACTGATAAAGTCTGCAGGTAACACAAAGATTGAGGGAATGGTAAACAATGACGAGGACATTGATGCAGAATGATCTGGATATCTTGGTACACTGGGCGCAAGCAAGCAATATGTGTTTAATACAGCCAGAAGTAAAGTCATGCATCTAGGAATAAAGTACGTAGGCTATACTCAGGGCTTCCAATCTTCAGTTTTAAGTTATAAAACACCCTTGATGCAATGAATAAATAAAAATAAAATAATGAATTTGGTGTTTATCCAGTCAATATTGGAAAAACACCGGAAGTGGTTACTTGTATCTAAGAACTTGTCTACATGGAGCAGCAATGCTGACTATGAGGTGTGATATCTAAAGCACGCTAATGTGTTAAATATTAATTGGTCCTTATAAACCCTGCTCGTGTGCCTTAAAGGTTCCCTAATGTGCTTTAACATAGTGCTGTTTGAAACAATACTCTATTGAAGCGCACTAGGGAACATTACAAAGAGATTGCGCATTATAGTATATACTGTTGGAATGTGTATAATATATACTTTACATTATTCATTCCAGTATATACAAAGAGCCCCGAACGCCTCGATTTTATGTCATCTGTGTAAAACTCAAAAATTGCTAAAAATACCCCTCCCCAATGAAATTAATAATCCCCAAACCGTAGAAACCCCAGCCATACTTACAGGTTGGGAGACTATCCTGGGAAGCAGTATCTCTGAAAAAGACTTGGGGGGTCATGGTGGTTAATCAGCTGAATGTGAGCTCCCGATGCAACACTGTGACCAAAATGGCTAATATAATCTTTGGGTGTATAAATGGGAGTATTGAGTGGGAGTAGGGAAGTTATATAAACTTAGTATTTGGCACTGCTGCGACTGCTACTGGAATAATTTGTCCAGTTCTGATGTCCACAATTCAAGAAGTGTTGATAAATTGCAGGAGGTTTGGAGAAAATCCACAAGAATGATTCAAAGATTGAAAAACATGCCTGATAGTGAGAGACTCAAGGAGCTCAGTATGTTTAGCTTAACAGAGAAGATTAAGGGGTGACTTGATCACAGTCTGTAAGGATCTAGATGGGGAACAGAAATTTGATGATAGAGGGCTCTTCATTCCAGCAGACAAACGTATAACAAGACCCAATGGCTGGAAGTTGAAGTTAGACACATTCAGACTAGAAATAAGGTGCAAATTTTAAAGTGAGGTTTAATTAGCCATTGGAACAGCTTATCTAGGTTGTGATGGATGCTCCATCACTGGAAATTTTTAAATCAAGATTGAATTTTTTTTCTAAAACACACGCTCTAGTTCAAACAGGAACTAATTCCGGGAAGTCCTATGGCCTGTGTTGTATAGAAGTTCAGACTATATTATCATAATACTCCCTTCTGGCCATATAATCTCTGAATTTCTGAATATCTGAATTTAGAGTCTGCTTCTACTGTCACGGAGTTAATGTCAAAACTCTCTTTGACTTCACTGAGAGAAGGATAAGGCCCTCCTATCTACGTCACTACAGTCGCCTGTCTTTATGGTATCTGACAGCTAGAGCGGGGGTGGTCAACCTGTGGCTCCGGAGCCGCATGTGGTTCTGTAGAAGTTAATATGCGGCTCTTTTCATAGGTGCTGACTCCGGGACTGGAGCTATAGCTGCCAACTTTCCACTGCTCAACCCCAGGCCCCGCCCCCACTCCACCCCTTACCCCAAGGACCCCGCCCCTTCCCGCCTCCTCCCCTGAGCCTGCTGGGCGTTGCTGATGTATTACTGTGGCTCTTTGGCAATGTACGTTGGTAAATTCTGGCTCCTTCTCAGGCTCAGGGTGGCCACCCCTGAGCTAGAGAATAAGAAATACAAGATCTGACCAGAATGCCCTATTACAGATCTCTGTCGTCTGGAATTAACAATGCGTTTCCTCTCAGCTCTGTGCTGAAAACATCACTATGGAGAGTGGACAGAGACCCTCGTTTTCCCAAAATGGTTTCTGCATCTAATTAATTAGTTAATTATGTATGTGTTTCAGCTGATTAGGGAAGGTTGATTGGGGAAGATTGCTGCCTTTCCCATAACTCTAAAGCCATACACATTTCTGTGCTTTGCCAGAAAGGCTTGCAGCCCTGCCTAGAGAGCAAAAAGGTCAGAGGACATTGAGGAGAGATCTTCAGAGCTTAAGGACATTGCTCATTCTTCGGAGTCTGCTCCCATGGAGTCAAATTTCTAGAAAATCACCATCATTCATTTCCCATCCTGGTTGCATGGAAATCCCTTTGCTTCTCTAACTGGGAATCTGTGCTCTCGGGGTGTGAATTCGTGTTCAGTCATAACATTTAGCACTTACCGTACCGAGTGTAGCACTTTCCATCTCCAAAGCACTTTGCGAGTGTTAATGAATTAATCCTCAGCTCATCGCGGCGTGGCAGGTATTTTCAATATTATTCTCCTCACTTCACAAAAGCAGAGAGGTCATGGTTTGCAAGGCTGCAGCAGGAGTCTGTTTCAGAGCTAGGATTAAAATGCAGTAATTCCTTGCTCCCTGTGCTGTGCTCAGCCCAATATGTCCCTTGGGAGACAGGCTTTTGAAGAGAGAGTAAAGGAACTAAGTATTCATTCCTCAGTTAGATGATGTAGAGGCAGGAGAGGGGAACACAGTAAGTCTCTGCAAGTATTAGGAAGGCTTCATCCGATGCCCACAGAAGTCAATGGAAGGACTCTCACTGACTTCCATTGGTGTTGAGTACTCCAATAAGCTGAAAGTGTGTTTTTTGTATATAATTACTTGAAGGGTAAATATACTGTAAGTGAGCACTGTATAACGTCTTCTTGCTTGTGATTAGAGTACTAAGTGGGTGACCTCAAGGTGAAAAGTTCTGCATTCCGTATGCCAATTTCTTGCGCTTACAAAATTTAAAAGGCAACAGGATTTCAGTGCAGTGGTAGGATTCCTGGGTGAGTTCTACAACTGTGTTCTTCGGTCCTTTGAATTCTAGCAGTCAGTCACCTTCAGCTCAGCTCTTCTAGCATAATGCAATGCAGTGCTTCCTACTTTATTTATTTATTTATTTATTTATTTATTTATTTATTTATTTATTTATTTATTTATTTATTTAATTGTCGGAGCCTTCTTGTAGTGCAATGGCAAATGGGCACCATTCCTTGTGTCTCCTCCCTGTCATGGCTGCTGCAGTCTGTCTGTCTGTCTTGGTGCGTGGGTGCGCCGTGGTTTTGTGATGTCACAGCATGTGTGTTCTCATGGCTGAGCTGAGCAGCATAGGAACACCTAGCGTGTTTCTGTGATATCCTTGCTTGAACTTGTACACATAAGCTAATTCCGTGGACATCAGTATTAAGGGCCTTATACAAAAGCCCACTGAAATCAATGGAAAGACTCCCATTGGCTTCACTTGGATTTGGGCTGGCACTATGGGACAGCTGACACATGAGCAGTGATAAAAAGAAGCAGTTTTCAAGCAGCCATCTACCTAAGCAATGACTGCTCTCCATGGCTAACATTTAAATCCATATACATTGCAGGGCCTTACAGCCATAGTGAGCAACACCCTTACTGTCTATACTCTATACACCTACACTGAATACACTATACTCTATACTGTCACCCAATGTTTCAGCCTGACCTATGGTGACCTGCTGTATTACAGCATCAAAAGCAAAAGGCAGAATGAATACAGAATGAAGAACAAGAAGCCTCCCCACTGGATTAGCCAGACTGCCCTGAACTGGCTTACCAAAGTGGTCTACTCTGTTTCCACACCGCAGTTGGATAGTGTCCCTTAGTAACTGATGCAGTATGGCCCATGTTCCATGGTGCATCAGAGAAGAGTATGTCTGAGTGAAAATGAGGGCCTCCAGATGTTGAAATCTGGGTTTTATATGGTCTAGAAACTGTTGTCATAAATAGCATTACTTCTATTGTTGTTGTTAGTAAACCACTCTAATGTAATCATTATTTACCTGTCCTTTGTCCTTCCAGCAGCATCTTTGTGTAGACATATATGTGCAATTAGAGTTAACATAAAACCACTTACAATCTGAATGCCTAGTTTATTTCCAAATGGGAAGGTCAGCATCATTATCCTTGGTGGATTCAATTACCAAATCCTGCATAATCATAGCACTTGCTTCCTGTCTGTTAATCATGTCTAGCTGTGCATATATTATGTGCAAATATAAGCAAAACAAGAGATGGAATTTCCATGTGTGGTATGCCTGACATAAGTTCTTACAGGTTGAAATTTGACTTTCCTAATATGATATAGATTTTTATTGTTTATTTTTTTTTAATAAAAGGAAAACCCCGTGGCAAAGAAAAGTGGGCAGGCATCTGTTTGCAGTTAATCCTTCAGCTTCATTTAGACCCCACAGATCCTGTGGATGGAAGTCATAACAGTAGAACTAAGTTGTTAAATGGAAAAGCCTCTCAAAAAGAACAGCAGTTATCATTAATGGCCCCCCAAAAGTGGTGGTGGTGTTTTGTTTTCTTTTTAGGGAGAGAGCTCTATTAAAGTGATATCAAACAGTCTTATTTCTTTATGTATTGTTGTGCTATCTGCAACCATAAACAATAACCCTAAAATGGAGAACAGTCAATAAAGGATAAAGTCTCCTATTTAAATGTAAACAAATACTGTCAAGAAAGAAACCATATTTCTGGTAGTTAGGGCCTGATCCAAAGTCTGTTGGAAACAACAGGTGTCTTTCCACTGACTTCAGCTCATGCCCTTAAATCTGTGATTCTCACCTGTGGTCCACCGGTTCTTCAGGGAAAGCCCGTGGCGCGCTGGTCTGGTTTGCTTACCTGCCGCGGCAGCAGGTTTGGCCGGTCGCGGCTCCCACTGGCTGGGGTTCGCTGCTCCAGGCCAATCGGGGCTGCGGGACGTGGCGGACAGCACATCCCTCAGCCTGCGCCGCGTCCCTCAGCCTGCGCCGCGTCCCGCAGCCCCGATTGGCCTGGAGCGGCGAACCGCGGCCAGTGGGAGCCGCGACCGGCCGAACCTGCCGCCGCAGCAGGTAAACAAACTGGCCCGGCGTGCCAGGGACTTTCCCTGAAGAACCGGTGGACCACAGTTGAGAACCACCGCCTTAAGTATTTTCCTTACCTATGTTACTGCTCTAGATTATTACAAATAATGGCAGTAATACCTATTTCTTACATAGAGTTTTTCATTAGTAGATTTCAAAGTGCTTCATAATGTTTATTTATTATCATAACTCCCCTGTGAGGCAGGGAAGTACTACTATCCCCATTTTACTGATGGGGAACTGAAGCATAGAGAGGCTAAGTGACTGGACCAAGGTCACATGGGAAATCTGTGGCAAAGCACAGAATAGAAGCTGGGTTTCCCAGGTCCTAAACTAGTGCCCTAGCCACTGGACCATCCTCCTTTTGAAAGTCTAATTCTCTTTATACCATTTATGCTCGGGTGGAGGGCTTTTTCACTTTGCCGAGCTTAAACAGTGAACTAGAATGGTCAGTTTCATTTTCTGTCCTTGTGAGGTTCTTACCCCACATTCATCACTGTGGCATGTGAACACCTTGTGTTCTCTCGTACGGTGATAATACTGCTCCTTGGATGGACAGTGCTATAGGGGAACACTAAAGGGACTTGAAATGTTATTGGTTTAAAAATAATGAGTTACAAGCAGCTCCAAAGCCTACATCTGCCCCTTCGTGCTACTGTGATGTTTGTGGTGCTACAGTTGCGTTATTCTATCTCATTATTTTCTTTTCATCTCTTTGTTGCTATGTAAAAAGACCCATGCAAACAGCAGGGGAAACTGACTCAGACCACAATCCTGTGTTGTGACCTACCGTGCTGGACTGTGGCCAACACGGAGACCCATTCGAATGAATGGGAATCCATGCAAACACTGCACTGCACTGCACTGCAATCTGTAGCCATAGCTACAGATTGCAGTGCAGGCCAAAAGACCTGGAAAAAGTCTCATTAATGTTAATGGTGGACGCTCAAGCCCTGACTAACTACACTGACTATAATATTTCTTTAATCCTTTTCACTAAAAATAAATGTAGATATCTGTAAAGATAGTGGGTAAAATATATTCAGATAAAAGCATGATTTTGTTTTATAGTGGCCAATATTTTTGAAACCCTTCCACCACAAAAAAAAAAATGTTTTCATTAAGTTAATTTGTTTTTAAATGTAAAAACTTTGTACTCACATTAGGTTTTGTTAAGATGCCTCTCCCCTTATTTATTTAATTAATATTGTTTATTTGTTTTATGTCGCTTAATTGTGAGCCTAAGCTAATGACGATGATCAGATCTTACAACTGAATCATTTTAGCAAGAGAATTTCATCAGAGGGGAATTAAATGTGTTTTAACTGTGCAAATGAAAAGCATAGTGTAGCAAGTCACCATTATTTTGGATGTTTTTCTACATTTTCAAATATACTGATTTCAATTACAACACAGAATACAAAGTGTACAGTGCTCATTTTATATTTATTTTTGATTACAAATATTTGCACTGTAAAAAACAAAAGAAATAGTATTTTTCAATTCACCTAATACAAGTACTGTAGTTGAACTTACAAATGTAGAATTACGTACAAAAAACACTTCTTTCAAGAATAAAACAATGTAAAACTGTAGAGCCTACAAATCCACTCAGTCCTATTTCTTGTTCAGCCAATCGCTCAGACAAATAAGTTTGTTTATATTTGCAAGATGCTGCTCGCTTCCTGTTTACAATGTTACCTGAAAGTGAGAACAGACATTTGCATGACACTTTTGTAGCCAGCGTTGCAAGATATTTACATGCCAGATGTCCTAAAGATTCGTATGTCCCTTTCTGCTTCAGCTGCCATTCCAGAGGATTAATTTTTGTATTAATTGTGATTAATATTTTAAGTTAATCATGTTAATTAACTGCGATTAATCGACAGCCCTAGTATTTTTCACTTTCACTTCATAACAAAAATTTGGTGACGTGTACTGGAGTCACAAAGTAGGTCCTCTAGGATTTCAGGACACCTCACAAATCTCCAGGCAATATAATAGAACTGAAACATTTTGAGCTTCTGTTTTCCCATATCTGTTGGATAAAACTGGAACACGAGGAACACACTTTGTCTCTCTCAGTTTTGTAGCGTAAAAGACCTGGGAGTTAGGAAAACCAGATTCCATTCCTGACCCTGCCACAGACTTACAGTGTGAACTTGGGCAGGTTGCTTAACTTCTCTGTGCCTCAATTTCCTCACCTGTAAAATGATAATAATAACACTGGTTTAGCTCACAGAGCTATTGTAAGGTTTAATTTAATAATATTTGTAAAGTGATTTAAGTTGCTCAGATGAAAAATGAGAAAGGTGTAAAGTATCATTTTATTAAGCCAGTATGCCAGAAAATTTAACAAATTCAATCTGAACTGAATCAGCTGGGTTTCACACAGCATTAGTTTCTTTATACCTTATTTGTTTTCTTCATTAGCTTAAACTGTTACCTAAGAGGGTCTCTACTCATCTCCATAGGAGTCACCATTAAGAACATAAAAACATAAGAACGACCATGCTGGGTCAGACCAAAGGTCCATCTAGCCCAGTATCCAGTCTTCCAACAGTGGCCAGTGCCAGGTGCCCCAGAGGGAATGAACAGAACAGGTTATCATCAACTGATCCATCCCCTGTCGCCCGTTCTCAGCTTCTGGCAAACAGAGGCTAGAGACCCCATCTCTGCCCATCTTGGCTAATAGCCATTGATGGACCTGTCCTCCATGAATTTATCTAGTTATTTTTTGAACCCTGTTATAGTCTTGGCCTTCACAGCATCCTCTGGCAAGGAGTTCCACAGGTTGACTGTGCGTCGTCTGAAAAAATACTTCCTTTTGTTTGTTTTAAACCTGCTGCTTATTAATTTCATTTGGTGGCCCCTAGTTCCTGTTATGAGAAGGAGTAAATAACACTTCCTTATTTACCTTCTCCATACCAGTCAGATTTTATAGACCTCGATCATATCCCCCCTTAGTTGTCTCTTTTCCAAGCTGAAAAGTCCCAGTCTTATTAATCTCTCTTCATATGGCAGCCGTTACATACCAATAATCTTTTTTGTTTTCCTTTTCTGAACCTTTTCCAATTCCAATATACCTTTTTTGAGATGGAGTGACCACATCTGCATGCAGTATTCAAGATGTCGGTGTAGTATGGATTTATATAGAGGCCCAGTGCTTTTCTGGCTGCATTAGTTCTGGATGGAGTCCACAGTTATATGCAGATCTGCATGTGACGTTACCAGTTTTTGCTTAATGATTTTTCATACATATCAGAACTTCACAGTTGGGCTGTAGCAAAATGTCACTATTTCCATCAATGAACATAGTCTTTGGAGAGGAAAACAGTGAAAATATAGAAGTAGTATTACAATAACCCCTAAAGGCCCCAACAGACATTGGGTTCCCATTGTGTCAGACACTGTCCAGACACATACTAAGGTCTTGTCTGGATCTATTGGGGATCGATTTATCGCGTCTCATTTAGACGTGATTAATCGATCCCCGAACGCGCTCCCCATCGACTCCGGAAATCCACCTCTGTGAAAGGCAGAAGCGGAGTCGACAGGGGAGCGGCAGCGATCAACTCGCCTCCGTCCTCACGGCCAGGTAAGTCGATCTACGATACGCCGACTTCAGCCACGCTATTCACGTAGCTGAAATTGCGTATCGTAGATCGACCCCCCCCCCCCAGTGTAGCTCAGGGCTAAGACAGTTTACAATTGAAATAGAGAAGACAAAGGGTAGCAGAAACAAGTATTATCTCCATTTTATAGATGGGAGGAACTTAGGCACAGAGAAATGAGAGCAAGATTTTAAAACATGGGTGAGTAACATTAGGCCCCTGAGTTTATATCTATCTGGTCACTATATAATTGACTCCCATGGGAGGTCCTGGGTGCTCAGCCCCTTCAAAAATTAAGCCATAAGTAATCATCCCAAGGTCACACATGTAGTCTGTGGCAGAGGAGGGAATTAAACCCAGGTCTCTGGAGTCCCCAGCTACAGCCTTAACCATAACCCATCTATTCTGGTGTTCACCATGGCTGAAATTGGGTTTTGTATAAATTATCCCCCATGGAATTGTTGCCATTTTCATAAATAAAGATGAACATTTTTGCAGCAATAACAGCATTTCACGTCTTCCAACCCGAGCTACCTTTCTGGAAAAGAGGCAAAGATCTGAGTCAGAACAACTTATTCTGCTTTTCATTAGTACGGTCTAGTGTTTGAAGCACAGTACTAGGTAGGAGTCAACGCAACCCCTGGGTTCTCTGCCAAACTCTGATGCTGATTTGTGTGTGGCTGTAAGTCTCTTAAAATCTGTGCTGTGGAATGGGTATGAAACCTACCTCCTGGGAGGTGGTGTGAGATTTCCCTGATGAATGAATGCAGATTTGAGATCCTCTGATGAATAGTGCTGTAGAGAAATGTAATGTATGATTACTATATAAACCAGCAAAACTGTGGCATTTTGCAAATGTAAGCTATTATTTCTTCTAGGAAATTCCTAGTCAGTCTCTGTCAAGGCTGAAGGTAGGCAGCTCTTTTTGGGGGGGTCTTTGTCCTAAGCCATCCCCTGCTTTGTCAGAGCTGAGCTGCTTTGTTGAGGAACAGTTCTCATGCCCCCCGGGCCTCCCGCCATCTTGCAGTGGCAGCTACTGCTCCAGAGCTTGACTCCTGCCTGGTTCCGTCTCTTTTTCGTGACCGGTGAGCTGCTATATTAATATCAGTGACAAACAGATGTCAGTGCAGCAGCCTGAGATCCAAAAAGCCCTGGAGTTACTTTGTGGGATAGTCAACGCTGCCATCTTTTCTGTGGTGTCCTCCTTTTTTTTTTTTTGGCCCTGCTGTCCTCTTCCTTCCAGCTTCAGGGTCTCAGAGTTTCACGTGTCTATTGTGCTACCTATTCATCCAGCCGGATTCTGATCTCACTTACACTAGTGTAATTCCAAGTCTACTCCTTTTTTACTGTGATGTAAAAGAGGTCAGGATCAGGCCTGTTATCTCTTCTCATGTTATCTGAGCCTGTTGCTCTCGATTTGCCAGTAAACAAAAATATAGAAAGGAAGGGGGCATTGTAGTAATGCAGGTCACACAGGGTCTCTTTCTGGCAAAATTCCAGCTACTCGCTGAGCAGCAAACATTAGAACTTCAGTAAACCTGTGGATTTTAATTACCTTTGCATTTAGTACTTTATCCTGCATAACGCATTGATCAATGTGTGCTGCACCCTCTGCTGTGCTTTTATGCCCAGTGTATGTGAATCTGCTGCAGCGGGCAGCTGGAGGGCTCATTCCTGTAGCTCAAGGTGGCCAGGCTAATATTTTCAGCTTTGGAGATTTTTCTCCCAGTTCTATACCTATTTGTGATCAAGATGATGACAGTTAAAGCGGTGCAACTAGAATCAATGGGACACCTTTAATTGGGATGTTAGTGGAGAATCTTGCATCTATGTCGCACCTTTCATAAAGAAGGATCTCAATGTATTACAGACAAAGAGTCTGATTCTGAAAAGTGAGGAGCATCTGCAACTTGCATGGTAATCAGCATTTGGCTGGATCTGGACTGAAGCTCCTGGGGAAAAGGATTTGGGGCTTAAGCCTGCACTCGCTTCTGCCAGTTTCCCACCTGTGTGACTCCACAGGCTTCAGTGTATGCGGACTGAGGGGGGGGGGTGGGATAGCTCAGTGGTTTGAGCATTGGCCTGCTAAACCCGGGGTTGTGAGTTCAATCCTTGAGGGGGCCATTTAGGGATCTGGGGCAAAAATTGGGGATTGGTCCTGCTTTGAGCAGGGGATTGGACTAGATGATCTCCTAAGGTCCCTTCCAACTCTGATATTCTATGATTCTATGACTTAACTCCAGATTTACGCTGGTGTAATAGGAGAATTAGGCCTCCCGATCATGTAGAGGATTGAGCCTTCAGACACTTCCTGCCTTGTATAGTGCTTGCTATTGTGAGTAGTTCCATTGTCGTCTTGTTTTAGCAGGCTAGGGCCCTATATTTGTAAAGCACTGTGTCCATTTCCGGTGCTATTTAAATAATCATCCTTATAAAACTATGCACGATACAGAGGAGACTCCATGCACTACTGAAATGCATCTACTTTTGAGGCACGAAAAGCAAGTTATGCCAATAGCGCACACCAACACTCTCCTGCAGTTAAGGACAGAAAGTGAAGGCAAATACCATCTTCATCTGAAACGGCAGGAGAAATATTTAGGTATACAGAGTAAGAAGATCCACAGTGGAATTTAGCCATGAGAGAGGTCAAAATTCTCTACTTACACAAGAAGCAAGACAGGATCATTAAGGGCAAAACTGTCTCTTGCATTACACACTTGCACATGATGGAGCGAGGTGGCATCAGGACTACCCTTGTGGTTGCATCGGCTTCCACTAGTCCAGCGGTTCGCAAACTGTGGGTCAGGACCACAAAGTGGGTCACAACCCCATTTTACTGGGATCACCAGGGCTGGCTTAGACTTGCTGGGGCTCTGGGCCCAAGCCAAAGCCCGAGGGATTCAGCCCTGGGCAGCAGGGCTCAGGTTACAAAGCCCTTGGGTGTCAGTTTTGACCCCTTCCCCACCCAAGGCAGTGGGACTTAGGTTTTGGCCTTGGTCCCTCTACCCAGGGTGGTGGGACTTGAATGGGCTCAGGCTTCAGTCCCCCCCCCCCCCCCCCCCCCGCTCCTGGGGTCATGTAGTAATTTTTGTTGTCAGAAGGGGGTCGCGGTGCAATGAAGGCTAAGAACTCCTGCCCTAGTTTAAACGTGATGGTGAAGCAGTCAGGGAGGCTAAGGTATCTGCAGGTGGGCTGGGGAGTGAGCGGAGCCTTGTCTCTGACTTTCCCAAACAGTGCACCAGCCAACACAAAAGTGAAGTGATCTGTTAGTGGTAAGAGTAGTTCTTCCTGGAGCAAGGCGGTAACTAGGGAAGGAATGGGAGTTGTGACTTTCCTTCCCTGTTCCTAAGGTGGTGAAGCCACAATGCTACCTCTTACTTCTGGTGTTGGGCAAAGTCACAGTGTTGCTCTACATGATCACATGGATCCAGGAGTTGTTTTGATATCTCTTCTGAGAGACACCACCTCCAGTCTGCACAGTGCCCATAACCCCCATGCTGAGGCTCTTGTTCTTTAATAACTCCAGGGGAAGAGTGCTTCCGAATGAATAAACCCCCTGCAAACCACAGCAGTTTTCATTCCAAATCTTTGGCTCCTTCTGGTCTCACCCATGAACAACTTTTGGAGTGTTTTCTATTTCCTTCCCATGATGAGAGAGCATGGAGTGAAAGTTCATTCTCTGATGTGCTTTTCTTGGATGGCGGGGGGACACAGAGGGGTGCATGGTTTAGCTTTGCATTGTAATGTCTTTGGTTGATATAAAATGATCAAAATGTTTCCCCTGTTTTTACTGCTCTCACAACACTGCAGTGAAGCTTTTAAATTCCCTTAATGTTAGTTTGCTCATGCAAAAAAGATTTCCTGTGCCGCCTGCAAACTGCTTTGCCTTTCTGGGGTACACCAATCGAAGGCATTTGCAAAATGCTTCTGTCTCCGTCTCTGAAAAGTGCCTCCTGATACGTTTCCCTGATTAAGAAATTCAGTCCACCAAATGACAGTTTGCTCAGCTGGAGTTGGCTGTTTGGTTGGGATTAATAAACTGTGTTCCTTTTTCTCATACATCTTCCTGTTTAGCATAAAAGAAAACAAATTACTTTCGGGCTTTCCTGTTCATTTGTTCTTACACAAAGTATATTCTGGGTACTCGTACGGTACATCTAACTCCTAGAAATAGAACATTGACAACATGACTAAGACTTTCGGCCTGTCTCAGCCGGCCGTCATCACTTAACAAGGGCTGAGCCTGGGCAGTGTGAAATATGCCTCGTTAAGCACTGAATGCTGCGTGAGACAGAAATAACTGACTGATCTGGGTTACACAAACTCGTGTTGGGATTTATTGGTAGATTTTCGGTTTTAAAGAAGGGAAGGGGGGTGGTGGATTTAGTGCTTGGATTGATAGCCCTGGAAGCTGATAATACTTTATGCACAGGACAGGTTCTATAACAGAGCAAGTGTTCTCCCTGCTGCTCCTTCAGTGTGCCTCACTCTTTTTGGGGGTGGGAATATTTCTGGGGGTTCAAAGGGATAGTAATTCGGGCTCCAGGGCCCTTTCAAGCTTTGGCCTTGCTGCTGAGATTGCCAGGGAGGGTGGCAAGTGTAATAGTAGCTCTTGTGCTATAGACACACGTCCATCTGAAATGGAGAGACCACCAACTTCTCAGGCCTCTGAACGGGCATCCAGTGGCAATGGCTTTTGGCCATTAATAACTTGGACTGGGGTTTTCAAAGGGACCTAAGGCCGTTAGGAGCCCAAAACTCATTGACACTCAATAGGATGTGGGTGCCTAACTCCCTTAGGCTCCTTTGACAATCCCAGCATCAGGCTGGATTTGAACCCGTGAAAGATGCTGCGATCTGTAATTGCAGAGCTACCCAGTCCCATTGACTCTGATGCCTTGAAGGGCCCTCCCACTTTGTTTCCTTAATGCCGAGTGGTGATTGTAGGTGTGCCCCTGAGCAGAAGAGTTCAACCACCCTAGAAGTAGCTTGGGAAGACAATGAGCTTCAAAAATACAGTTTAGAGGCACAATTCCTAGCTGCACACTCTGGGGCAATAGTACTTTTCCCACTGGCCTATACAGTCAGCAAATTATTAATCTCCTCTGCACTGGCACAGGTACTCTGGCCAGTGAGCAGGGGACCTGGACCCAAGCTCCTCCCATTCTCCACCGACCTGGTCTAGCAAGGGAGTCAGCGAGTGAGGGAGCCCTGGCTATTCCCCTCCAGATGTCCAAGTAGCTCATGTGCAGATGAAAAGGAGGCCTCTGGTACCTAGTCCAAGTCACAATCTTGGGTTTTTTAAAACGATTCCATGGCAACTTGACATTGAAATCTCTTTTTTCTTTTTGATTTTGTCATTAATTTATTTTAGATTTATTCCCGTGGCTAGCCTCGGTCACTGATCTTCGTGTTTTTTCAATAGCATTGACACATTATATGTATTTTGCATTGGTCTGGGGGGGCCCACTGTTATAATTGGATTTACAAATCAATTTTTATAGTAGTTCCCAGTTTTCTCCTGCTGATAACTTTCCGAAAAACCCACTACATGGGCTGAAATAGTTGTGGAAGAGCAAGGAAAGGAATGCAGTGTTCCCATTGTCTAAATAATGTAGCTCTGCGTTGTTTAAACAGACTACAGGAATGTAGTTAATTGCTTGGCTCAGGCGGGGCAGCGGATGAAAACTGAGTACCGAGCATGCACAGTAGAAAGTTTAGGTCAGTTGTAAGTAGAGATGGGCCTGAATGAAAACGCCATATCAAAATATCTCTGAACTTTGGGAGGAATTCAGATTGGGATCCATATTTTTCATTAGAGTCCCGTCACTAGTTGCAAGGTCCACACTTGGAGTGAGATTCTTCCTAGTGCAAAGGGCCCGAAGGCATAGCCTTATTCTGGCCCTCAGCAGAGGGGTGAATTTCACACCTGTGAATGTGTCTTGGGATGTGCACAGCTTTCAAAACCAATTTAAGAGGCATCAGTTAGGGAAACAGTTTGTCAGACGAATGATTTAAGAATGTGCCAATTAACGGCAGTGTTGGGAAGTATTTACTGCACTCTCTGAACCTGTATCTGACACATAGATATACAAGAGGATGCCAGTATAGAGAAATCTCTGTGCCACATTATACACTAACTAGAAGAAACAGGAAGGAATCCCTGTTATTAAAAGTTAGAGGAAAGTTCCTAGACATCTCAATTTCCAATTCACGTTGTAAATTCCCGAGTTTAACCTGCCATTTTGGTGCATTCATATTCTTTACTGAACAGCCCTTCCAGAGATGCCACATTTCATTCTTTTTGACCTGAGAATCATTTGTTTTGTTGTGCCTCGTTATTGAAGGTAGTGTTACATGGGTGTTTTCTAATATCAGCTGTGTTCAGGAATCTCTGTTGTACAAACCAAAGGATAATTTTCCCTTAAGAATTATACTGCTCTTTTGAAAGGCTATAATAATTCCTATTTCATCTGTCTGTCGCCTGTGGCGTTCTAGGGGAAGCAGAAAACAGACGGCTAGGTAAGCTCCGATTTATGAGCAGGTTTGCTGACAGCGTGAGGTAGGACGTTTCATGCCACAGTCCGTATGCGGAGCTGGACGGCACAGCCCTGTAAATGCAGTTGTGAATGTGCAGTAACTTTCTTTTAAAAAAATATTTCAAAGTGGGTCAGAAATGAATAATATGAACTTTTCAAATAAATGCCACGATGGGCCCTAAAGTTGTCCGTTGATTTTGATAAGTATGTGCACTTAAGCCTAGCATTTAGTGTTCGAGATATTTCCTATAGCAAGATTAGAGAAGTATAAGGGAATGGCACAGATACCGAAGTAACCTTTTCTAGTTATCTTGGGTCAACTTGGCATGGATTTAAGGATCCCCACTGCACATTGTTATTCCAGGGCAAAGATTAAGTTGCATGGGTCAAACTAAGAACGCTTTTGAAGTTTGCATAGTTTTTGTTTTTTGTTTTTTTTTAATTGATTTTTGGATGATTGAGTGTTTGGGTGGCTAACTTGAGAAATGGTTAAAAGGCCTGATTATCAGAGGGCGGTGCTCAGCACTTTCTGAAAGTCAGGCCTCTTCTAAGAAGCCTCAGGTTGGGCATCAAAGTCATTTGAAACTCTTGGCCTTTGGTAATATATATCACCGTGTGTCCCTATCCCCGTCAGCCTTCTTGCCCCTCATTGTTTTCTCCTTATTTAAACTGCTTTTTGAGATAGGGACTGTCATTTATTTTATATTTGTATGGCAGCTGGCAAATAGAGGAAGACACCCAGATCTAACTGGCTCTAACTTTTTTGCCGCCACAAGCAAAAAAAAAAAAAAGAGCGCCCCCCCCTCCAGCAAAAAACCCAAACCTGAGTGCCTCCCCCCCAGCAAAAAAACCCAACAAAGCAGCGCTGCCCTGCAGAAATCCCCCCCGAGTGCCGCCCCGCCGAAACAAACAAACAAAAAACGCCCGAGTGCTGCCCCGCCGAAGTAAAAAAAATTTTAAAAAATCCCGAGCGTTGCCCCGCCACCCCAAGATTGGCTGCCCCTTAGAAGGTGCCGCCCCAAGCTACTGCTTGGTCAGCTGGTGCCTGGAGCCGACCCTGAAGACACCATATACAGCGCTCTTCTTAGTTTTGAATCGGCAGGGTGCATTGATTCCACTTGCAATGGAAAATGATGCAGTTGTGTTACCAGTTTCACAACGATAAATTGTCTATATTTCATTAAAAGCAAATGTATAAATGAACTCCAGCTCTGAAATCCATTCTCCTCAATGGCATGTTTGGCTCTGAAGTTATCAGCGTAGTTGGAGCTGGCAGCACTTCCAGTTTTAGAGAAACATCCTTAAAAAGGAGAGCTTAATGAGGCAGTGGAAGAATTGACAATTTCCCCCCTCTTTCATTCTCAGTCAGCTATACATTGTGTCTCCTTTTTCGTTCTTGGAGTGGGTTACTTCTCTCTAGCTTAGGGACCAGCATTTGAGACTTCCCTGGAGCCAGAAGCAGCTGCATGAATTGGCTGTTGTGTGGCAAATTGTAAATATCATAATTCTAGACATTGTCTTTGAGCAGATTGACAGTATAATGCAGGGATCTCAAACTCAAATCACCACGAGGGCCACATGAGAACTAGTAAATTGGCCCTTTTCATACAATGATACAAAAGTATAGTCAAAAATGAAAAAAATGAAGAGTAATATAGTATTCTATTAAAAGTCAATGTATTAACTTTTTAAAAACTGTAATGCAAAGACGGGTTTTAATAAAATATAAACACTCAGTAATGTTTGGAGTTTGGCTGCCAGTGGAGTCAGCACTATGGCGGGCCGCAGGAAATAACTCCGTGGGCCGCATGTGGCCCGCGGGCCGCGTGTTTGAGACCCCTGGTGTAATGTGTGTGCTTCACCCTGGAATGTGGCATTGGTAGCTTATATATCTTGAGCTTGACAACTGGTCATGTGGCACTGCGTTGGCAGCTGGGCGATATGGGGACATTGGCGAGTACAGGTGACATTTGAGCTAAGGACATGCCTTTTCCCTTCGGTGGTTCATCAAGCGACGGCCTGAGTTCGACACCCAGCTTGTAAACTGAAGTTCTATAAAAGAAAGAGGCGGCAAATCTACAAGATAAGAAAAAAAGTTTTCAGCAATCTTGGCTATCAAGATTTACATGGTTGGAGTACAATGGCGAATTAGACAGAGCTTTTTGCTCGGTCTGCAAAAACTGTTCTGAAAAGAAGATCTTAATATTTTCTACGTAGGCCGAACCAACATTTATTTTGTCTGTATTTCAAGATTGGAGACGCCTTTACATCACGCGAAAAATCCTCCTGTCACAAGGAAGCAGTAATGAAGTATGCTGCTCTGCAATCGCAGGTAAATGTTTCTGCACTGATGTCGGCCAGTTACAGAAAAGAATCACAATCAGCTAGGAACGCACTACACAACATTTTTACCAGTGTTCAGTACCTAGCTCAACGAGGAATAGCATTAGGTGGACATAATGAGAGTGATTCAAGTTTGATGCAGCTCTTGTTGCTACGCAGTACAGATTCAGCGGAACTGAGACAGTAGCTTAGTCGCACAAAATACAAGTAACTATCACATGAGCGACAAAGGGTCCTGTGGCACCTTATAGACTAACAGAGGTATTGAAGCATAAGCTTTCGTGGGTCAATACCCACTTCTTCAGATGCAGTGGGTATTGACCCACGAAAGCTTATGCTTCAATACCTCTGTTAGTCTATAAGGTGCCACAGGACCCTTTGTTGCTTCTGCAGATCCAGACTAACACGGCTACCCCTCTGATACTTATCACATGAGGTTATTAACGAAATAATCGAAATGATGGCAATGATGGTGCTAAGACAAATTGTGCAAAAGATGAAGGCTTCTAAGTTTTATGCCATTGAAATGGATGAGACTACCGATTTGTCAAGAAAAGAACAAGTAAGCTTTTATTTAAGGTTCTTTTCTAGTGAAGACTGGGAGATATATGAGGAATTTATTGGGTTTTACCAAACTGATGCAATGGATGCTGCTTCTCTTTTCAAAATTGTGGAAGATACGCTTCTCAGGGGTGATTTGCCCTTTTCAGACTACGAAGCCATGATGAACTGCCTGGTGAATATAGTCACTCTTCAGATGAATTTGGCTCAAAATATATTCTCGAAGCAAAGTCAATTGTTTTCAATGTACTTTACATTGACAGGTCTTGTGAAATCCATGGGTCCTGTAGAAGAAGCTAATGCAAAAATTCAAAGCCCAAACGTGTCATTGGCAAGTGTTATGAAGAAAGTTGGTCTGTTGCAAGAGGTGTTGAGTGGGATGTGCACCAACTGATCATACAATAACTTCTGGGAAACAACAGTAGATAAGGCAAGAAATCTTTATTTAGATGATCCTACACACCCGAGAAAATGCAAGTCATCGAGATGGCTTGACCATGGAAGCCTTCCTTACACCTTCAGTGACCCTAGAGAGTATTTGCATCAAATATATGTCGGGCTCATTGATGCCTGCAAAGTTGCCATTGAACAGAGGTTTTCAACGGAAAGCCATTTGCAGTAAAATTGGAGAAGCAAATTATGCAGCAAATGGCTCGAAACAGGACATTGTCCCAATCAGTGAAGCTGTCCATGGCGACATTAACACGGAGAGGCTATCTCTTTTTTAGAAATGTTGAGTGATATTTGAAGATTGAGAAATTGCCAGCTTAATTTGGTGAGTGAAGTGAAGCATTTTCTGAAACAAAACGAAGGTTTGAGTGACATGTCAGAAGTTACAATTCACCTGAAATTATTCTACACAAATCCGACTACAACCTGCATAGGCTGAGCGATCATTCAGTTGCCTACAGAGACTGAAAAATTATTTGCAAACGACAATGGGCCAGTTATTTGTGAACATCTAAATTACTTGGCATTTCTGCACATTCATAAGAACTCTGCCTCTGAATTGGACAATGCAAGTCTCCTGGATGACTTCATTTCAAGAACCGAACAACAACAAAAAGTGTTTGCTGCCTCCTGAAGAACATCGCAAAAGAAGGGGCTACATTTTGTTTTAATTTTAGAAAGTATTTGCTTTTGAGGGTTATTGATCCAAGAGTGCTTGATTGTTTCCGTATTCAAAAGGGTATTAATAAAGTTGATATTCTTAGTTAAATACATTTTTCTTATGATAGTGATATTGTGCAATATAGGGAAACTGGTAAACGCTTACTATTTCCAGTCCATTTTTACATTATTTAAAAATATATATATCAGCTTACAAGGCAGGTGGGGGGGGGGAGAAGGAGGACACTTGGACCTGTTCTGGGCACCACCAAAAATTATACAAGTCTGCTGCCCCTGGGAAGGGGGCAGTAAACTATATGAAAAACGTTTCAGTAAATTGCTCAGTCCCTAAGGCAAATGGGAGCAGGAGAGGAGTTATAACTGAGTCACAATTCATTGTCTGGTCTATTCCTGGGGAGGTGAAGCTATTCACTTTTCTTTAATCAGGGCAGAGTGTACAGTTCTGGTCTGGTCCCAAGTAACTTTGCCTGTGTCTAGTTCAATTCAACTGATCGAGAGAGCTAATGCAAATTCAATGCCTTTGGTTAATAGCCCAGTTTAATTTTGTCCAGCGAGGCTATACCACTTGGCACACAGAATCATAGAATCTCAGGGTTGGAAGGGACCCCAGGAGGTCATCTAGTCCAACCCCCTGCTCAAAGCAGGACCAACCCCAAATCCATACAATCAGGACCAACATCATATCCATACAATTCCTTCTCAGTGTCACAGTGCTTCTCCAACATTTGCATCTCCCAGCCCATTCCCTCCTAAACTTTCCCTCTCTGCTCCCCACTTTGCGCAGATGTCTTCTTTCTAGCTTGCTTGTCTTTATTTTTTGATGCAACATATCTTAGAAGTATTACGCCTCTCGTTAGGCAAGCATAAGAACTGGAGCAATATTTCAATTTTTTTTTATTGTTGCAGCTTTTATCAAATCTTCAGAAAACTGGAGTGTGTCTTACCCTTGCTGTGTAGGCAGCTGTCTCTGACTTTTTGACATGACATGTCTTTCACTGAAGATGATTAGTATTAAAATTAGAGCAGAGTGTGTGTGTGTGTGTGTGTGTGTGTGTGTGTCTGCCAAGATGGAGTGCAGTGCAGTATATGGGAAAAGGTTACACTAATTTGTATCTGTGTGTTGGCAAAAAATGGTCATTTGTGATCTAGGTCAGAGGTCATTAAACTATGGTCCATGAACACGTGTGGTCTGGGGGAGCTGGCCGGTAACCTGCTCCCTGTTCTCCTTATTTCCAGCTGCTAAGTAGCATTAAAAGACATCTAATAATACATTAAATATCTCTCTTCCAATAAAAGAATTGCTGGAGTTGGCCCGGGATGAGTTGGCCATGGCCAATGTGATCGTGAATGAGAGAAGAGGTAATCCAGGAGACAGTCTCTCTATTCAGATGTAGCCTGCTCTATGAAAAAGTATGAGAACCCATGGTCTCTGTCAAATGAGTTTGGTGGTCAGTTCCTAGTAGACAAGAGTCTACATCACAAAAAATACACACACGCTTGACACATGCCTTTGCCGTTAGTCTCAGCAGAGAGGCCGAGAACTACTCTTCCCTTGGGTTTGAGCCAATGCCCATTGACAACAGTACGAGCCTTTCTATTGACTTCAGCGGGCTTTGGATTGTGCCCTTAGGATTTGATTTTCAAGTGTTCAGCATGTGGATCCAGATTTTCAAAATAAATAGCTCAGCTCCCATTTAGATACTTAAATGAGGGCCATATGGTCCATAATGCTCAGTACTCAGCAACTCTTGCTGTGATGCTGACACCCAGATTTTCCAAAGAGCTGAACAGCCAGTGTGACCCCACAGTGCGGACGCCTGTTTGGGGGCCAAGGTGTGAGCTGTGCTTGTTTGAAAACCTGGCCCCAGTTGTGCATGCTGAACACTTTTGAAAATTCAGGGCGGAGGGTAAAGTTTTAATCTCAAAGGGATTTAGGTTCCTAAGTCATTGAGGCATTTTTTAAAATGTTACCTTTAGTCTCTCGAGTGGGGCAGCCAGGGGAAGCTTGCACGGCCATTGCCTATGCACTATAACTGTTCCGTAGATAAACAGAGGCCTTCCTTCCACAAGCCTTTCACAAGACTCTCCATTCATTTTTACACGGTAAGCTGCTTGGGGCTAAGGCTGTCATTCCCTATCAGGGCAGGCAGCACCCAGCACAGTGGGGCCAAGATGTGGTCTCTGCACACTGCCACAACCTAAATGATAAATGAAAAATTGATATTACAAAAGGGATGCGAGAGTGGGGCGCGGGGGGCTATTGAGAGGAAAGTGTGAGGAGCGGATCTCTGCTAGTTATGAGAGATACATTAATTTAATGTGGCAGTCAAGACAGATCTGTGAGCCCTGATCATTTCTTTTTAAATTAATGCCAGACTATGTATGTATGTATTTATTTTACATCAAGAGACTGAGGCATTGCCTTTCCAGAGGTCGGAAACAAAACAAATCCTGACCTTAACTGACAGGATCCACTCCTGTTTTCATTGTATTGATGAACAGGACAACAGCAGGGTGGTGGTGTGTAGAGCTCCCCAAAGGAATATTTAGAAGGCATATTAGTATGGGAACATACACTAAAACAGCTATTGACAAGCATGAAGTTCAGGAGCTGCAGTTTTGCCTGAAACCCTGGCTTCCCTGCCCGCCTCTTGAAAACCTCTTGTCAAGACTGATCATTACCAGATAAGGGGGCAGGAACAAGGTGCCATTTCCATGAAATTAATCCACGGATAAAGGAAAGGATGGAAAAGGGGGACAGACCTGTTTTGGGAGTCTCAATACTAATTGATCAAGAATTTTGATGACGGGGAGAAATTGGCTTTCATGTACATTGCCCTTCTTTATAGGCGAGCTTAAGAATCAGTCTTTGGGGTTTGTTGGGAATTCATCACTTATGGGAAAATCTGTAGGATTTAGGAGAAAATGATGTTTTCCACAGTTGTTTTTTTTATAAAGCCTCTTGTAGAATATAATACAGAGACTTACATCCCTGATGTAGAATTTGCTATGATGGTTCATAAACCCTATAATGAGGATTTCTTTTTTTACTGAAAAATATATAGGGTTTTAGCATATTTTCTATAGACTCCTAATTCAATTTCTGTAAACTTTTTCAGTAAGGGAATGGTAGAATTTTAATCACAGCAAAGGCAATACTGTTCCCTGTTTTGTTGGAATCCTCTATCAGATATCCTGTAAAGAGTTATGTGCCATACATAAGCCTGGTCTAGCGGTTAAAGCACAGAAAGGAGAGTCAGGTGATTTTAGTTCTGCTAGTGAGGGTCCTTCCTTCCTTGCTGTGTGACCTTGAGACAAGTCACTTAACCTTTCTGTGCCTCAGTTTCCCCATATGTAAAATGGAGATAGTCAACACCATGTCACAGGTGAGCTATGAACCTTATTGAATTACTTCTTGGATTGAAGGTGCATGAGCAACATGAAACATCATTTAGCCAAACCCCTGCTTTACTTACTGTTTAAGCGAATTCCTGCAGGTATGGAAAACTATTTCTACACTGTTCTGCACATTACAGTAGAATCTCACTAATTTTTTGCTCTAATGAGCAGGGGACCAATTCTGCAAGTTAGCAAATGATAAAACATTATGAAAAAAATCAATGCTACTGCACTGCAAGATGTAATATTTGGATTTATTTTGGCAAGCATAGGTTAGTTTTAATTATTTATGTTAATACCACATAGACTGACTGTAAATATTCTACATGGCCTTTTTTTTATTTTTTTATTTTTTTTAGGAAGGCTGGATTAGCTTGTGGTTTAAGGCAGAGGAGTGGGAGCTGGCTGATTTGAGTTCTATTCCTGTCTTTACCACAGAAAGTGGCAAAATAGCACGCACACAGAATTCCCCTGTAACCTTGGAGAAAATCACGTAATCATTGCCTGCCTCAGTTTCTTCCTTTGTGCAGTGAATATAATAATACTTAACTATATCTTGAGGGGTGTGATGGACTTTA
The DNA here is from genome assembly GCA_037349315.1 of Chelydra serpentina. Classification (NCBI taxonomy): domain Eukaryota; kingdom Metazoa; phylum Chordata; order Testudines; family Chelydridae; genus Chelydra; species Chelydra serpentina. The sequence goes on along the minus strand of JBAIAC010000004.1, from coordinate 17,692,244 downwards.
AAGGTTTGGAAAGCTCTTTGAGATCCTCTCATGGAAGGCACTGTAAAAGTACAAACACATAGCAATATCAGAGTCTGCACAGTAAAGTGGAGTGAGGCCACTGGGGCTCTGTGAATATTGTTAGGTGTGTAGATTAGCAAATGAGAATTAGCTAAAGAACGTCATATGAGACCATCATTTACTATATATTTATGCAGCACCCAGCATAATGGCGCCCAATTTGGTTGTGGCCTTAAGGCATTGCTGCAATAGACATGAAAAGAAGCCCGTGACTTCCCACATAAAATTGAACACAATGTTCTGACCTCTAAAACTTCAGATGCCAAATGGTCTCGTCAGCAAATATTTACATAACAAGTATCCTAATGCAAAAAGAAATGAGTCTAATAATAAATTCAACATTTTCACATTAATAGCTTGAAAAGTAACCTAATAGAAAACTTCCATGTAGCTGATAAACTCATATCATTTTTTTTACCTCATCCTGCCATCCTGTGTTTTTATCCACCTGTCACATCCTGTCTGACCCTTCGAGTATAAAGTCTTTGCAGCAGGGAATGTTTTCTTTCCTATTCATCTGTACAGTGCCTAGCACAATGTGGCCCTGATCCTTGATTGGGCTTCCTAGGTGCAATCATAATACAAGGTGTGACCATAATTACAATATAATAATAGTTTATGTCTTATATATTACAATAATCTACAAGTATGTGAATCTGTTTTCAAATCTCAGACTTCAGGACCATATTTGCTAGCAGGATCTGAGAGAAATGAAAAGGTTAGACTTACCGCTCCAAAAGAGCTTAGACTCATCTCCCACCCAGGGGGAGAAAAAAGGTCAAAACGGGACATTTTGAAAGGGCCATAACACATAAACTACTTGACAGATTTTCTTGTGAATTCTCCAAAAATTCGTTTTGTACTCTGAGGAGAGATCTTACCATTTGTATAACAGAGAGATTTAATCCTTTGCTTTAAGTGCAGATATCAGGGGTGCCTTAGCAAAGTATTGCAGGAATCACTCCATGCTCCACTGAAATGCAGTATTGAATAAGGCGGGCATTTGAGTAGCGAGTACATGGAGGTTGTACAATAGCCTATCCTCCAGAGGATGACTAGAACTATCTCCAATCCACCTACTCTGTGTATTGCTCTTAAATGCCCTCTAACTAGTCATCAGGTCTGGTTTTGTTTCATATTTCTGGGCAGCCTGCGGATTAAGGACCTGATCCAGCACCCACTGGAGTCCATGGAAAGATTCCCATGGACTTCAGTGGACACTGGATCAGGCACAAGTGAGGTAGGATTAAAAGGATTTGTCAGAGACTAGTAATAGGTTGGAGCCTAATTCAAGACACATTGGTAGCGAATTTGAATTTAGATAAGCATGAATTTGGGAAGATGCTATTGAAAACATGGGTACCTTGCTGTGCTGACTGCAAACACCAGTCATGTTTGATCCTATTTCCTCCTGCCATTTCAGCTGAGCTCAGCCGAGTTAATCTTTTACTCTTCATAAAGTCAGTTCTTTTTTTCTAACTTGCCTCTGGAGTCTTAGATATAAATATGCCAAACAGAGTTAGTTCCGTCTCCCCTCGTCCCATTTGATTGTGGTTCTGTATATGGTGAAGGCTGGTGGAGTTTGCCCAAACAGGGAAATAAGTAGAAAGATTTAGTTCCCTTGGACACCTAGAAGACGTTGCCTTTCCTAGTGGTGATTTTAATTTGCATTTATTTGTCTCCTCAGAGCTATGGAATATGCTTCACAGACTATGGAGACAATGCCTAAATACTGTGTTTCGTTCTCTTAATCTTGTCCACTCTGGGAGACTATGAATTCCTCACTAGAGGGTATGTGTTTAAGTTTTTGTGTTTTGTCACTATAATGCAAGATGACAAGTACTTGGGGAGATGATAAATCAGGATTTAAGATCTTTTTTCATGGTTGGTGAAGAATGGAGTAAAAATGTTCATTGATGGATTAAACCCAGGGGGATATTCTCAATGCTTTAGGCAGAGTTTAGTCATGTGACTCATCAAAACCAGTGTGAGACACATGGCTGACACTGAGACACATCCCTATGTAGCAGGTCTTTGAAAATGTACCTCTGTCTTTGTGCTTTTGAGGTCAGGGTTTGAGTTAACGAGTGGGATTTAGGGCCATGTCTGTAACTGGATTGGGGTTTCTGTCGGAGGAGCATGCATGCTATAAAACTGTTCACCAGCAGCTTCCCACCCCTGGGGTTATGGATATCCCAGAGTGGCCTCTCTACAGTCCCAGCAAATGGAAGTTGCCAAAGTTTTGTTCCAGTAAGGCTCTTGTGCATATTGATATTGTTAAGGAGATTGCTGTCTTGATTACAGGAACCTCATCTCTAGCGTAGCCAACTCCCACCTTGCTCTCTCCAGCCCACTCAAAAAACATGGTGCCTGTCGGATAGTGGCCAGGCAGAGGGCATGTGGGGATTGCTGGTATTTCAAAAAGTGCCAATGGTGTGAGAACTGTCAAGCTGTGCAGAGAGCCAGCCTAGTTCAAGGGAATGCTTCATCACTGTTACTCTGGTACCCCACTCCAAGTCCTTCTCTCATATTGTTTGTTATTACGATCACTTGTTGCATGTTGCTGGATAGCGTCTTCCAGCAAGCAGCACAAGACCCAGATCCTGATTATACATATGAAGAATTCATCGGTTTGCATGGGATCTTTAATGCCCATGCATAGCACGTAGGACCATGAGGGATGATATTCAGAGATACCGAACACCCACAGGTCCGATTGGGATGCCATGCACTTCAGGAAATCATGTTACTGGTTTCTAAGATACCTACATTGGGCGTCCCAAAATCCATCTCATAAACTGAGCTCCCTGGTACTCAATTTATCTACCTCAGAAGTATCCTACCAGGATTTGGACCCGTGGTTCTCAGGACTCCATGTGTTTCAAAACCTGAGCCTTAGACTTTATAAGCCATTCCTTCCAGCCACGGTACCACATGGGCCTCAGCTTCATTTATATGTTTTATTAGTCTCAAAAGCCAATGATTTTTCTTAATACAATTTGTCACCATAGACATTGTCCCTCAGACAATTGTGCCTTCATAGCCACGCTTGCTGCAAGCCTCTATTGATGATCGCGCCTTCATTCCCTATGTAGAGCTTTCATTGATCTTGTGGGAGTTGTGTGTGAGGTTCGAGTGCAGGATATGCAGGTGGTGAGATAAGAATGCTTTTGAGAAGAGTTTGCACTTAAGATAAGAGTTCTATAGTGCGATGGGAGAGCTGAATTTTCACTTTAATTATCAGTCACCTTCCTCTGTGTTTCAGTGGAGGATGCCCCATTTAAAAGAAAGAAATAAAAAACCAACAATCCAGGCACCAAGGAACTGCCTGGAATCCCATCGAAACTGCCATCGATAAAATCTTTAAAAATGCATCGTGCTGCTGCTGTGAATCTTAAACAAGGCACTGTGCATCTTGAGCAGCGCTCAGGAAGGTGTGTTGAAAAACCCAATCATCAAGCCCAGTCGCCAGTGATAATCTGCAGCAAGACAATTCATTCCCACCAAAATAAGGAGGGTTTTTGGGAAAGGTTTTTCTCTTTGAGAATGTGCCTTTAAAATGCAGTCCAGTACTTCAGTTTGTACGACAGAAATGCCATGCTTTATAAAGGCAGAGATGATAACAATAGACTTATTAATACTAAAAACCTAGCTCTATAATTATAATAAAACTATTGAGTCTCATCTCTTTTACATAGATGGCAGAATGCAAATAGGGAGGCATCTGCCTTGATAACTGCAGAGGCTATGAAAATCTTTATTTGAAGAATTTAAATCAGGTTTTCCTGCTGCATTCAGTACTCAAAGTTAGAAAAGGAGCTCTCTCCCCGCCCCAGCCAGTTCTTTCTGAACATAACAATGCATTTTAAACTGCTCTGAAATTGCAAAGCTATTTCACAGTTTCATAGAGAAGAAATGGCTTGAGGGAACCATTTGCCTTTTATGCCTGGAACATCAAAATAAAATACCAAATGGGAAAATGAATTCTGCTGTGCGTAGGGTGGGAGCGATGCAGAACAGGTTTTTGTTCCAGAGGGTTCATCGTCTGAGGGGTCAGAGCAGAGTTGCATGAAAGTGTAAAGTCATCCTCATTCGTGATACTATGATGCTGCCTACGCGTGGTGACAGGATGAGTAAACCTGCTTTAACAGTGTGGGGGAGGAGGGCAGTCACCCCTATTTCATTAGAACCACAGATGTAAGATGTTGATCACAGAAGGAGTGCAGGCAGCATGATCTAGTAGAGAGGACAGATTCCAGTGTAAATCTCACCTGAGTTGTCCGGTCCCTTTTCTAAAGCAGAGGCCATCCCTCTGTGAACCTTCGGGCAACACGTAGTAATTAACATACGTAATCAGAAAGATCAGGAAGGACACGGCACATGTGATACTTCTAGACCTGGATTTGGCTCAGTGCTTTTTGGTACTTGCACCTTTCCAGCACTGCACATAGAGTAACGTTCATACCATGATGCAGCAGCATTACTTTTGGTTAGCATCTCTGCAATATTTAATTAGCACTCTTCAAGCCCCTCTTCCTTGGGGAATATGCTGCTAGTTAATCTCCCACAAGCAGTTGTCTGATGGGACTGTTCTTGAAGGAGACCAAAAAAACCCACCCCAAACCAAAACCCATCACCTCGACACCCACATCCAATTCCTCTGCACACTTAAAAGCACAACCTTATTTATGACCTAAAGGAGATGAAGATATTTTGCAGACAGACATATTTCACAGAAGTACAGCATGTGTTACTACGAATTTAAAAAATCAAAGATTCTGGTCTAGGCATTTCATTGTAAATTTCCAGATGCGTAAGTGGCTGAAAACACTTGTCACGTGCATCAGCTTTCTTTGGCTAAACTCAATTCAGTTATGGAAAATTATTGCAATAACTTTAAAGCTTTAGTATTTTGAGCTCCTCCACATAGCCTGTATCTGAGATTGTAAAGATGAGTTACTGGGTGAAATTTGATTCTTATATAACATTTATGTTTAAAGTTAGAGAAAACCAAAGAAGCATGAGGAAAAATAGATCTAGATTTCCAAGAGGGAGCATCTTAAAATGTTTTCTGTATAGAAGTTACTAAAACTCCCTCCTCCTGCCCCCCCAAAATTACATAGATTGAATTTGTCTCATAAAGGATAGCTGTACCAAATTTGCAAAGTACATTCAGAGCCAAATTCGCTGTTGGTATAAATTGGAGCAGCTCCACTGAAGTCCAAATGTCCACACAACTTTAACTGTGGAGTCATTACTGATGTTTCCACAATATACATATTCAACCATATAGGAATTATATATTCTTATTCATGTGAAAAGACTAAGGAACACCAACCCCATGTGGGATACATATTGTTCATCAGCCTAAGAAAAGAGCAGGCTTGTTGGGCCTCTTTATCTTTTCTTGCAGTTCCTAAAATAGATCATGTAACAGATCTACATGGATCTGTTACTATGTCTTCCTATAAAGCTAAATTCTGGCTAGTGCAGGGAGGAAAGTGGCATTAATACGCACCTGTCGTTTTCCAGATCAACCCACTTCTGCCTGTATTGCTTCTAGATTAAATTCATCCGTGTGCAGAAGTACAGCCTAAAATCTATGCACCATGTAAGTCTCTCCTAAGGACTCTTTTAAAGGCATAGGTTTTATGCTGTCCTGCTGCCTAAAGGTGAATTTCAAAACCTAAGAATAAGACATAATTAGACTGTGCGTGCATGTATGTGTGTGTGTATAGACTATTGTTTGGTTCTGGCAGCTGTATACGGACTTGCTCATTGTATTTGTAAATCATGCCCATTTGCACACAGTTATACCCCTCTGCAATGTCAGTCCTGCAGAACATGCAAACAAGCTCGCTGCCATGGAAGCAGCATGGCCAAGGTCTGTGCTGTGCTCCGGCTGCAACCTACAGATGTTTGGGGAAAACTGAACGCAAGGTTCATTAGTCTGTTTGTGAAGCGCATTGAAGATGTGAGAGCGGCATCTGCTGGAGAGGAGAGGCAGTGCAGTCCAGTAGTTAGAGCCCTGGACTTTGGGCTCAGAAGACCTGGATTCTGTTTCAAGCTCTGCCGCTGTTGAGTAGGGTGGCCAACTTTCTATTGTCTGAGAACCCAACCCCCACTTCCTCCCAAGGCTTTACCCTCTGCCCCGCCTCTTCCCTCCAAGGCCCACCCATGTTCCGCCTCTTTCCACCAGGCCCAACCCCAATCCACCTCTTCCCTTGAGGTCCCACCCTCCGCTTGCCCCTCTCTGCTGCTCTCCCCCCTCAACTACAGTGTGAGCAGCCCCAAGGGACTTGCAAAGCCCAGCTCCAGCAGGCCGCCTGGGAGTGCAGGTCAGAAGAGCGCTGTGGCTGCACTGGCAAGCTAGGACGCGGCCCTCTTGCACGGCAGCCTTCCTCCTCCCTCTGCGCTGCCTGCCCAGCAGCCCCCTGCATCCCTCTGCGCTGCCTGTCCAGCCTGCACGCCCCCTTCCCTGCCCACTCGAGCCCTCCCCGCCCCGGAGCTGCCTGAGAGCATGGCTGGGGGAAGCGCCGGGCTGGCAGGGCAGCTCGCATTCCTTCTCTCCCAGGGAACGTTCCGTGCTCGCTGGGAACCCTTTCCCCTACTCTCCATGGGCCCCTGCACTCTCTTCTCAGCCACAGCCCTGCAAACTATGCTCCTCAAAGGCGCCACCCGCCGCTTGAGCCGGTGCATGCATGCTGCCGCGGGTGCAGCCGCTTCGGGGCCAGGCGACAAGCTGCCATCCCGCACCCCTGCCTGCAATAACTGGACTTGTAGTGTCCGGTGAATACATCTGACTGGACACTGCCAGGTTCTCTTTTCGACCCAACTTTCCATTCAAAAACCAGACACCTGGCAACTCTACTGTTGAACTGTATGTCCTGGGGAAAATGTGTCTGTGTTCCCTCCCACCCTTTGTCTGTCTAGCTTGTAAACTCTTCAGGGCAGAGACTGTATCTTACGAAGCATATGCAAAGTGCCCAGCGTAGTGGGGCCCTATCTTCAATTGAGGCCTCTGGGTGCCAACTCTAATATAAATTAATGACAATCGATAAAGTGTTTGTTTTCCTGACACCGACAGACAGAATTTGGTCCACAGTTTTATCTTTTCTGCTGTTTCAAAACAAGATAGTGGCTGCTATTTCCATCATATGGGGAGCTCAGTTCTCTCTTATCCATCTCACTGGGCCTAGCACAGTTCTGGCAACCCACTGGGGGGGGTTGAAAGTGTTTCAAATGATCAGTATATAACAAGAAGGTCAATTATCAGCAAAACAGATCCCAGCATTACCTTCCAGGCCACAGAATTACAGTTGGCCACTTGCCTTTTGCAGGTCACATTTTACAGTGTTGCAGACCCACATTAAAATGCTTTGTGACTAATGACAGAGCAGGTTTTAGTGTCTTTTGTATCACTGCAACAAGGGAAGGTCTCTTCTTTAATATTGCAGAAGAAATTTTACAATTGAGAGCTGGCTGGCTGGGATTTGTACGGTGAAAAGAAAAAAAATCACATGGTTTATGTTTTTACATTATTCATCTCCCTAGTTTGTATTATTCATGTATGTGAAGAAGTCTATTTTTATTTTATGTTTTATTTTAGCTTTTGGTCCATTTCCTGCTTATGCAAACCCTTGCAATGTACATTTTGTAATGCACCATTTAAGGAATCAGAGGAACATATGATGCATTTTAAGAAGTAGGTCAATGATGCTGCTTTTTAGAATGTGTGTTAAAAGAAAGAAATAAAAAAATCATATACTTGGGATGAAGAAACACATCAAGGAGATGAAATTCTGTAGGACTTTTCCCTACTCAGGCAAATCTCCCCTCGAAGAAAATGGCTTGTATCACGAGGGCTTGACAGTGTCCAGTGAAAAACTTGCATTGTTTTTGGAAAGGTTAGGGCTAGATTATGTTGCATTCTTTTTGGAAAGGTTAGGGCTAGATTATTGGCCAGTTTCTGAGCTGGTGTGAATTGGCAAAGTTCCATTGACTTCATACACTTCATAATACAGTTTGATTGACTCAGTGGAGCTCTGTGGGTTTCCACCAGCTGAGAATCTGCCCTTCTGACTTTATGCACAAGCCGGAACAAGAGATGGTGCATAAGCTGTACCACGCCAGGAGTAGCCCAGGAGTCGTCATGATTCCCATGAGAGATCTCTGAGTCACAGAGCTGGTCTATACTATAAACTTAGGTTGACCTAGCTACATCACTTGACTTTGGGGTGTTGAAAACTCACCCCTCTTAGAGATAAGGTGACCTAAACCCTGGTGTAGACACCGCTAGGTCACCAGAAGAACTCTTTTGTCAACCTAGCTACTGCCTCTCGAGGAGGTGGATTTACTATAGTGACAGAAGAATTTACTGTAGGGAGTGCCTACTCTACAGTGCTACTGTGGTGTCGCTGTAGCATTTCTGGTGTAGACATACGCATAGTTCTTCCCACTGCCTGATTTTGAAGGGCTGGAAGGACGAGTAGCTTACTGCCAGCCTAAAGCAGCAAATTATAACACCCCCTGTGCCAGCTCACCTGCACTGTCCGGCAAATGTTGGAGGGTGGGGGTCAGGTCAAGGGTCCGTGCATCCCCTCCCCCTCCCACGAGCTCCAGGAAGGCAGTAAACAGGCATGTAGCCTCACCTACTCCTGCACTGTCCAAGATTCGAGTTGCATATGCAGAGGAGTAAAGGGTTCCCTAGTGCCTTTATTGCTGTATGCATGTTGTCCAAGTAACACTCTGGCCATAGCACTAACGCACCGTCAATCTGTGGAACTCATTGCCATAGGATGTTGTAAAGGCCAAAACTATAACAGGGTTCCAAAAAGAACTAGATAAGTTCCTGGAGGGTAGGTCCATCAATGGCTATTAGCCAGGATGGTCAGGGATGCAACACCATGCTGAGTGTTCCTAAACCTCTGACTGCCAGAAGGTGGGAGGGGACGACATGGGATGGATCACTTGATGATTGCTTGTTCTGCTCATTCTCTCTGAAGCACCTGGCATTGGCCACTGTTGGAGGACAGGATACTCGGCTAGCTGGACCATTGATCTGACCCAGCATGGTCATTCTTATGTTCTTATGTTATGTTCTTATGTCCTAACAGAGCATTCTAAGAGATGTTATCAAGATTATAGTGAGACTTGATTAGGACCATTATTATCAGGACCATCCCAATATTAGGGGCTTTGTTTTATATATGCAACTATACCTAGAGTGGATATCTGCTCTGTGGATGCGGTTGTATTGTTTATCATCTTTGTGGATCGCGGATGGGATGCGGATCCGAATTTTTGTATCCATGCAGGGCTCTAATAGTGAGATAGGGTGCTGGTGCAGGTGTGGATGCAGAAGCGGGTACATATAAAAGGGGGAGTGCAGATCGCAGGTCGGATACAAGTTAATTATCGTGGATGTGGATCCAAATTTTTGTATCTGCGCAGGGCTCTAACTAGATCCCCTCCCCCCCCAAAAAAGTTTACCGATTGTTCACATTTGCTATCTGGCGACCCTAGACGTGATCAAATAATCAGTGTTCGGTTCTTTTTTATATGCTTTCTCTTTTATGGTTCACAATTTCAAGATTTTCTGTACAATCGTGACAGCTAAAGACTTTTGCTTTATTTTTTTAAATGAAAGCTGAGGGTCTCATGTAATCCCAGGCCTGAGTAGTTAAGAAAAATCCCTTGCCTTGGTTATTAATAACACTGGGTAGAATTTTTTTAAACATGTACTGTTTGTTTGCTCTTTGCATTTCACTCCCCTTGGACAGTGAAACAAAATATGTTGGTTTCACTTTCTATTGCTAGTCAGTTTCACTTCCTGCTTCTCATCTGGTGCTGGGATGTTTTAATTCAAAAGAAGAAAAATCTTTAAAAATCCTGACTGTTTCTGGTCATCTTATGTTTCTCACACATGCCACCAAAAGTTTCATTTGTTATAGAATTCTTCACTTAATTTACTGTGTAGTGTTGCTGTGTGCTTGTACACAGTTGCCATGTTTCACCGCAAAGGTGCGTTGTAGCTGTGGATGGAGTGATTCTTGTGTGCAATTTCTGTGCCCGTTTAAATCTGTAAAGTTCTTCAGGATACTCTGAAATGAAAGGCACTATAAAAGTGTAAGCTGCGATTAGCATTATTTTTACAAATTTGAAATTGTAATCCTAACACTGTTTGCCAGTGTCCTTGTAATACCTGAGAGATATGTGTTCTATTTGGATTTAAACCTGTGGGTTTCATAGATTCAAGTAGTGGAATTAGAATGATTTCCTCATCTCTAAATCTCTGAAGTGCAGTTATTGTTTTATATCATTTGGAGAGAATGGAAAATACTCCAACATAATGCCAATCAATTTCATAGTATTGCATTTAGAGCTTGGTCTTAATTCAAATCACTATTGGCAATAGGTTATTTAGGAAGCACTTTCTGGACTAGCTTGCCTGGGGAATTAAATATTAAAACCTTATCAATGGATAAGGTCACGAAGAAAGTGTAACCATAGTAGAATTGAATGCATGCCTTTCCCTGCCTGCAACCTGTGCTGTATTTATTTATCTGACTTTTCTTTAATGGTTGGCTTTTGGGTCCCTAGTGAAAGAGATTACTGTAAATACCATGCCCTATATGTGCTTTATAGTGCAATCTTTGGGATACCTACCCTGTTGTTTAGAGTTGCTGACACACTTACAGAGTTGTCACTCTCCACCCCACTGGCGGCTGGACTTTGTTGGTGGGAGAAGATCTCCCCACATATCCCTCAATTCAGTACTGTTAGATTCGGTTAGCTAATGGTTTTTAAGTGCTTTGAGATCCTCAGATGAAAGGTGCTTCTAAAGCTTGAAGTAAAAAAAAAAAAGGTTCATCATCATCCTCAGTTAAAGGTATCACAGTTACAGAATGGGCTCTTAAAGAGTGAAATCACAATGAAAGAGTTGTTTTTTCATTAATGCCGTTACCTAGATTCACCATTGAGTTTGTGTAAATAATAGCATGCAGGGGACCTAGTAGGCATACACTGACCAGTAGAAGGTGACTTGCTGTCTTTTAGAGCTAGGTGAAGCATTCCCATCCAGCCAGCTGAATCAACCACGCCTGGGTGGTTCAGAATATCTTATGACCTGAATGGCGAGGCTTTGTGCACATCGTGAATTAGAAAACCCTGCTGGAATGTTCTCCCACAGCCAATGGACCATCTGCTCTCCTTCCCCATCCAACCTATTACCAACATAGCTAAAGCCTTCCTGATTACAGCTGATGTCTTCTAGGAAGTCTTCCTTCCCAATTATCTCGGCCTCATGGGCCTGAGGGCCATCTCCCTGGACCTTTTAGGGAGGCACGTGGCTGCTTTCCTATCGTTCTTAGAGTGGCACCAGGTAAGTCACTCACTCATCAGTCCCAAGGGGAGCAGTGGTGGATTGAACCTGGACTTCCCTCAGTAGGGCAACAGGAAAAATAAATATTCTATCTCCGACTGTGGCAGTTATGGAGAGAACATGGGGAAGACCGGAAGCAGAGACAATAGATACTGTATTTAACTTCCTTCTGTGCAGGCAGATGAGATTGTGTTCAGTTAGTCCTGAGGAAAGAAGATCTAGATCAGGTTTTGGTTGATTCCTTGGCTTGTCTCCTATCTGCATTCTGAAGGTGCCGATTCCCATGTCTGGAGCAGCGCACTTGTCTCTGGTGATATATCATCTGTTCTGTTGCACCGGGTGAGTTCACTATTAAAGGAAAACGAGGTAGAACATGGCTGCAGAATAGCCCACCAGGGTAAGACATTGAAGGCTGAAAACCACTTGTTGGATAATAGCCATCATCCTCTGTGTCATAGCTGCAAGATAACCGAAGAAAGCCTAGGGTTATTGTTTTGCTGCCTTTTCTCTGGGCAGACAGTAGTCTTTGCTGTGCACCGAAAGCCGACCACTATCGGTTCCACACACACACACACACCCCAGCAGTGGAATGTTTCAAATGTATTGAGATTTGAGTTATGAAATGGCAAAGGGGTGAAATGACTTGCAATCATTTAAGCACTTAATGAACTCCTTGGCTGCGTTTAAGTGGGTCAGCTAACATTGCCAGTGAGGATTTTGACACTGAGTCAGGTTGGTGCTGTCACCCTATACATACCCACAAGCTATTGGGAACCAGAAGAACATCACCTAAAAACCCCAAATAAAATAAACTGATGGAAATGTTTGGCTCTCAGTGGAATCAGACGCTGGTGGAGCTTTTCCAGAAATCAAGTGTGTTTTGCTTGGGGGAATCTGACCCTGATTTCATAATCTGCTTGGAGCAAACAACAGCATAGGCTTTGCATCTGTTGGAAAAGAGAATGATTCAGGCTCATAGTCAAAAAGGGCATGAAATCTGCTGGGTTCCTGTAATTCCCATGGAGTGAAAAATCAGCAGGTTCAAGGCTGGAAGTGAGACGGCAACCATTCCAGAGACGTTTAAAGCCAGATTTAGATTTCAGTTACTCTGGTGTAAATCTGAAGTAACCCCATTGACTTTGTTGGAGTTACTCTGGATTTATACGATTGGAATAGAGATCAGAATCTGCCTCCTAAGTCTGCAGCATGACCATGGTGCACAGAATGCCAGTGTCTGATCAGCTAAAATGAAATCATGGTATTAAAATATAAATCAACGTCTGTTGACGTCGAACATGCTGTTTACTATGCCTCTCAAAATGCCTTAGCAAGGGAAGCACATTCCCTTATAAGTACTGGTGTTTATGTGTGATCAATTTTTAGATAAAGTATGTGGTGTCCACCAGAAGAAGAGGCAGTAAAGAGCTTTTTACCTTTTGAACTGCAGATGGAAAGATAGAGCTCAGTTGACATTCCTTGATGAAACAAAAGGACCATACATTCAATTAAAAGAGGAGAGCAAGGTAATAAATCAGCTATTTCTTAATAATGGGCTTTGCAAGCAAGAGATATCTGAGTGCATTCTGGGACGAGGCATCATGGATGGGACAGGGTTACAGGCACAGCTGTCCCACTTTTGCAGCGCTCCTCTATGACTCAGCATGGAAAACGGAAAGGGGAATTATCTGGCTATAGTTTGCAAAGTCCTTTGTAGATGAAAAGAGCTATGAAAGTGCACTTTCATAGCTCTTTTCATCTACAAAGGACTTTGCAAACTATAGCCAGATAATTCCCCTGTCCACCATGAGAGGCAAGTATGTAAGTAGTATCCCCATTTTATGGAGAGGAAACTGAGACAGAGAGGTTAAGTGACTTGCCCAAGGCCAAAGAAGTAGGAGTCAGAGTCAGTATCAGAGCCAGGATTAAAACTCAGGACTCTCTGTCTCTCGGTATTCTGCTCAGATCACTAGAGAAAACATCCCCCATCTTATATTTACTATGAGTTCTTTTTATTGTGATTTCTGTGAGCTAGATTTTCTTTCTTTCTTTAAATGACCTGATTTTATCGCTGCTTAACATGAAAGGACAAGCCCAGCAGCACATCTTTGCCATGTGCATGCAGAGTCATAGAGGAGCGCTGCAAAAGTGGGACAGCTCTGCCTGTAAACCTGTCCCATCCATGATGCCTTGTGCCAGAATGCTCTCAGATATCTCTTGCTTGCAAATCCCATTCAGGGCATCTATAGAATCACTGACCACATGACAAGAGAAAAGGAAAATAAATACAAAGAAGCTCAAAGTGATCATACGTAATATGCATGCTACGGGAAGGGTTTTAAAAAAAGGAATCTGCTGTTTTATGGAAACTTTAGTGTGTTGTAAAGAGTCAGAGGCTGTTGCTTGATTAACCCCAAAGCTCCTGGAAGAAATTGTTTTTAATCTATATATCATCTGTTTGCAGACGTGTATATGTTGCATCTTTACTTTCTTATCTATAGCTTCTTCCTTTTCGTTTCCCTCCGTATCTCCCTTCACTAGATTATTTGATTCCCGGGGAAGGCTTTCATTATCAGAATTCTTTCTTTGTTGGAAAGTTTTCAGATGGCCTTTTAGGCTACTCCAACTTGCACTAGGGGGTCTAGCCTGAAAAACACCGCCCAAGTTCGGGGGAGCAAAAAGGAGGCTTTCACTCCCTCTGTGTGGTGTCCTTCTTAGCCCAGGGCTACACTAGGGGAGGGGGGTCGATCTACGATACGCAGATTCAGCTACGTGAATAACGTAGCTGAAATCGGCGTATCGTAATCGGCTTACCTGACCATGAAGACGGCGGCACGTCGATCACTGCAGCTCACCCGTCGACTCCGCTTGCGCCGGTCGATGACGTGGTTTTACGGCGCCGACGGGGAGCGCAATCGGGGATCGATTAAGCGCGTCTTAATGAGACGCGAAAAATCGATCCCCGATAGATCGATTGCTACCCGCCGATCCGGCGGGTAGTGAAGACAAGCCCTTAGTGACAGACAAGAATCTGGGCCTAGCTCTTCTATAGTGAGAAAGTAAGATCTTCTCTCCTTACTACTTCATACAGCCTCTTAGGTCTGCGCAAATGAGGATTCTGCCATTTAATAGAGAGACACAAAGTGGGTGAGGCAATATCTTTTATTGGGCCAGCTTCTGTTGGTGAAAGAGACAAGCGTTTGAGCTTACACAGAGCTCGTCTTCGGGTCTTTTAATTTGTCATGGGAGGTTCCATAGAGGAACCATGTTCTGTTCAGTAATGTGGTGTTCTACATTCTGTTCCTCCTCGACACACGCAGTCTCTCCCACTCCTTCTCCTTGTAGGTGGAAATGCAGTCTTCTCCACTCATTGAAATGGAGCAGATTTCCTCCCCCCCCCCCCCCCCCCAGTGCACCTGCCTCACTCAGAGACCCAGTGCAGGCGTGGGGGCCTAGAACTAGCCCTATCTCTTCCTTGCTATCTTTTCAGCATCCCGCTGGAGAGAAAGCAGAAGGGCTGACTGCTATTGTGAGCAGTGCAAAGCGAGCATGCTTCATGCACCCACTTCTGCCCCTCTCTGGTCACAGTATTGCCCTAGGGAGAAATCCTGTCTTATTGAAGTAAAGGGGAGTTTTACCGCTGACCTCAGTGGGGCCAGGATTTCACCCCAGATATAAACCTGATTTCCAGGAGGCTCCAGAACCAGGATGAGTCTTTTTTTTTTTTTTTTTCCTGACAGACATGTAAGTTAGGATTCATGTCTTCATTGTCATCAATCACCACGATAAAGGGCAGGGGTGGATGTGTGGGGCTGTCCCTGCACTGATAATAGTTTTGCAAGGCTGACTTAAACCCTGTTTAGCTAAAGTTTAGTTAGTGTCTGTGGGGCTTGTCAAAGCTGACTGGCTGGCTGGCTTATCTGAAAGCTCCTGGGAGCTTTGGTAAGCAAAGTATCCTGTACTGCTCCTCTGAGTCTCTGGGGGATTACTGAAATGTGGATTGTTAAAGGTATGCCCTCCCCCTCCCTTAACAGGATGGATGTTTCTGCTGGGTAGGGATCTGGACTCCTGTTTCACTAGACAAGAAGGAACATGGTTTTCATGTGACTTGTTTAAGCCACGACGCACCGGTGTTTTGCTGTTGGACATGACTTTGTTGGTGGTGGGGATTTTTTCCCCCTGTTGCTAACTAGGCCTGTTTCTCAGTGGCTTGTGGTTAATTATGGGTCTCATTTGCTTTCCGGTGTGTCTTATCTTGCTTTGTTATTAGATCCAGAGAGGAAATGTGATTGAGGAAACTAAGCACATGACCAAGGAGCAAAAGATTTACTCCCCCCACCCTCTAGGGAAGCTTGAATTACTAACTAGGGTATTTGCAAGGCTAACAGAGAGATGGACAAGTTAACAAAGAGATTGTCAAATGCAGGGAGCAGGAAATGACAGTCTGGGTAATTTTTGTTGTCCAAGCTATTACACTGTACAAAATTCAAGTCTTGTTGTTTTTGTTACTTATTATTTGCATTATGATAACACCCATGGGACTAGCTGAGATTGTGGCCCTGTTGTGTTGGGCCCTATACAAACACAGAGGCCTGGTCTACACCTGCAAGTGTTACTGGTATAACTGTCAGTTAAGGGTGTGACTTTTTACTGTTCTAGGTATACGTGTACAAGCCTAGTGTGGACGCAGTTATACTGGAATAGCTGATTCCTCTTCCTATACAGGTCTAAGTGCTTTTATACTAATACAGCTGTGTCCACACTGAGGGGTGGGTGGATGGATGGGTTGTACCACGTTAACTATAACTGTAGTTAAAGCGGTGGAAATTGTATGTGTAGATAAACCCATAGTCAGAGACTGGCCCTGGCCCAGAGTTTACAAGCTAAACACATAAGACAGCATCACACATCATGTGAGTGACAGTGGCAGGTCTGCTGGGTCCCAGTGCAGGCCCTAGAACCATTTTGGAGAGGTGGCATTTTGTTTGAAAGGCAAGTGGATACACGGGGCCTAATTCTGATTTCCATCAGTGTAAATTGGGAGGGAACTCCCATGCAGTCAGTGCAAAACTGCTGTAAGAGAGATCTTAATCACAGAGTTCCTCCTGATTTAAACTGATGTGAAATGAGAAGTAGACTCAGACAGTGTCTGTTCTGCAACCTGCCAATACATGTTTCGCCCGAGCCATTGCAAAGCATCTAAGCACAGGGCCGGTGCAAGGAAGTTTCGGCGAAACTTCCTTGCACCAGCCCTGCGCCTCCCCCCCCCCCCCCCCACGGGGCGGCAGCCTCCCCCTGCCCGCAGCGCCCCTCCAGCTCCCAGCTCAGCTGCGGAGTAGGGAGGCCGGGCGGCAGCCGCGAACAGCACCTCCCCTGTTCCTGGCTCAGCCGCCCGCCCTCTCGGCTCCGCGGCTGAGCCGGGAGCCAGGGGGGCGGCTGCCGCCCACCCTCCCGGTTCAGCCGCGAAACCGGGAACTGGGGGCAGCTGGCCACGGCTGCTGCCCGCCCTCCCGGCTTCGCGGTTGAGCCGCGGGCTGCCGCCCGCCCTCCTGCCTCCGTGGCTGGAGCCCGGGAGGGCCGGCAGCAACCATGGCCAGGCACCCCCCGGGGTGTGTGGGAGGCAGCCACAGCCAGAGGCCCCCTGGCTCCCGGCGCCCTAGGTGACCCTAGCGCACCGGCCCTGTCTAAGCGTATGTCTACACTTCAATAAAACACCCATGGCTGGCCTGTGTCAGAGAATTCAGACTCATGGGGCTCAGGTTGTGGGGTTATAAAATTGCAGTGGGGTCCTCATGGGTCCCAGAACCCGGGCTCCAGCCCAACCCCGAATGTCTACACCGCAATTTTATAGCTCCACAGCCCAAGCCCCAAAGCCCGAGTCAGCTGACACAGACCAGGCGTGAGTGTTTTATTACACTGTAAACATACCCTCAGGGATCTAGTCCACACAGGATAAATACAATGCAAATAAGAGGTATCTTAATTATTGTTAGTGTTTGAATTAGTCTCTGTCATGTTCTGGTCACAGGCAGAAGGACTCCAGACATAGGCAGGAAGTGGCTGTGAAAGCTTTGTGATAAGAGGTGGGACCATATGGGTGGATGAATTCCCTCATCTTGATGCTTGGATTCTTAACTTTGAAACTCAGGTTAAAAAGTACATGCACGAGTCCCTATTAATGTTTATCATTTTAAAATGCTTTCGTTGAAGGCAGGATTTGTGAAAGTGCATGGCTGACAGCCCTGGAGACTGATGTCCTCAACTTCTCCACATACTGGATACGGTACAGCATGGGGAGTGGCAACAAAATCTTGCCTATATTGACTTTTGTGCCTCAATCTTGAGTTGTTTGAGGCAGGGGTAGTTCAGCTTCCATGGTCGATTCAGTCCCTAATAATTTTATAGCACTTTCCATCCATAAATCTCAAAGCACTTTAAAAAGGAGGTCAATTATCACGATGTCCATTTTACAGATGAACAAACTGAGACACAGGGAGGTGAAAAGACTTGCCCTGGGTCATCTAGCCACGCAGTAGCAGAGCTGAGAATGGTGCCCACATCTTCTGGGTCCCCGTCCAGTGGTCTATCCACTAGGCCCCACTGCCTCCCTCCTTGTCGTCTATACTGAGTCTGTCAACAAAGCTGACAGTTTACAATGTCAGGGCAGGGTGGATTGATTTAAATCATTTAAATCACCAACTTTAATCACAATTTAAATAAGCAAGCAGGAAACCTTGATTCAAATCACTGGTTTTAATCGTTTTGCATTTGTACTTTATAGTTATTTTCCTAAAGAAAGGTTGGTTCTCACTGGTTGGTAACCATTTAAAATATGTTGATTTGCAAATAAATATAGCCTTTAGACTAAATTTAGTGCTTCTTTTTGCTAACTAGAAAGATAGTCTATATCTATATACATTTATTTAAGCAATTATGTAGCTTAATTTACATTTATTTGGATTCTTAATTCATCCATTTTTGATTGTTAGAAAATGGTGTATGATGCATTTCTTATTTACCAAGATGATTACTTTTTTATTTGTGACTTGTGTCAAGGTTGGTTTGAATTTCCATACAGTTAAAAATGCCCCAAACCAGCATTTTAAAAAATGAAATAAAGCTATTTTAAAGGTGATGGATACATTTTTTCTTATCAAAACATGTTTTGTATTTAAAACTAAATGATTTATTAAACAAAGGAAATATTATCTTTAATTAGTGAATTGAGCTGAACTATTGCTGGTCACCATGTGCTTCAAGATTTTAGAAGTAAGAGAACCCATTCTCTCAAAACTAGTTTTTATTCATAGATGGAAGAGGAAAACAAGATTTCCTGCTTTTCCAACTCCCAATTGGTTTCTTAAGTTTGAATGAACGAGTCATTAAACAAACTAGTTGAATACATTGAAATGAAGAAAATATTCTTTTTACACCTGCAGAGGATGCCACTGCTGTCAAAAGCTGGTTTAGCACTTCAGCAAACCCTGGTTTCAGGTGCTTAGCCAGTGACTTCTACCACCAGTTCAGTGATCTGACTTTCTTTAAAATGGGCATCAAATATGTACTGTGTAATATTTTTGTATTTAATTTAAATTAATAGATTATAATAAATTTAGAGCTTAATTTAATTTATTTTCAAATTTAATTTTAAATAGGTTTATTTTTTAAAATAACAATATCTGATTTAATTGATAAAAATCTTTTTTTTTAAATTCTTTTATATAACCCTGTCCGATGGTGTCTACTGAATGTGGTCATCTGCCTAGTAGGAACTGACCTGAGACCACTATTCACTTTACATAAAACTGCTCTGTTCTGACTTGAGAACTTATGGGCTCGGTGTAGGAATCACTGGATGAAGTTCTATGGCCTGTGCTGTGTGGAGGTCAGACTACAGGATCATAATGGTCCCTTCTGGCCTTAAAGTCTGTCAGTCTGCACATTTATATGAACCACTGCTGGAAACATTATAGGAGTAGATTTTCCAGTTACAGTAGATGCTCATTAGTAGCAACATATCGGTGCCCTTTTGCTATGTTGCTCCTAAGCGGCTGTTGCTGTTATGGGGAATGTCGACAATTCACTCCCCCAGAATTGGTAGGGGAAGTAGAAGTGGGTGGCAACCTGGGCAGCAGTGACTATGAGAAGGTCTCAAGTATCATAGAATCATAGAATCATAGAATCTCAGGGTTGGAAGGGACCTCAGGAGGTCATCTAGTCCAACCCCCTGCTCAAAGCAGGACCAACCCCAACTAGATCATCCCAGCCAGGGCTTTGTCAAGCCTGACCTTAAAAACCTCTAAGGAAGGAGATTCCACCACCTCCCTAGGTAACCCATTCCAGTGCTTCACCACCCTACTAGTGAAAAAGTTTTTCCTAATATCCAACCTAAACCTCCCCCTCTGCAACTTGAGACCATTACTCCTTGTTCTGTCATCTTCTACCACTGAGAACAGTCTAGATCCATCCTCTTTGGAACCCCCTTTTAGGTAGTTGAAAGCAGCTATCAAATCCCCCCTCACTCTTCTCTTCTGCAGGCTAAACAATCTCAGTTCCCTCAGCCTCTCCTCATAAGTCATATGCTCCAGCCCCCTAATCATTTTTGTTGCCCTCCGTTGGACTCTTTCCAATTTATCCACATCCTTCTTGTAGTGTGGGGCCCAAAACTGGACACAGTACTCCAAATGAGGCCTCACCAGTGCCGAATAGAGGGGAATAATCACGTCCCTCGATCTGCTGGAAATGCCCCTACTTATACAGCCCAAAATGCCGTTAGCCTTCTTGGCAACAAGGGCACACTGTTGACTCATATTCAGCTTTTCGTCCACTGTAACCCCTAGGTCCTTTTCTGCAGAACTGCTGCCCAGCCATTCGGTCCCTAGTCTGTAGCAGTGCATGGGATTCTTCCGTCCTAAGTGCAGGACTCTGCACTTGTCCTTGTTGAACCTCATCAGATTTCTTTTGGCCCAATCCTCTAATTTGTCTAGGTCCCTCTGTATCCTATCCCTACCCTCCAGCGTAGAGTAGCCGTGTTAGTCTGGATCTGTAGAAGCGACAAAGGGTCCTGTGGCACCTTATAGACTAACAGAGGTATTGAAGCATAAGCTTTCGTGGGTGAATACCCACTTCTTCGGATGCAAACTATGAGAAGGTCGAGTTCGGGATCCTGACATAAGGAAGAAAGGAGAGCAGCAGAATATGGACCATGGACTTCAGAAAAGCAGACTTTGACTCCCTCAGGGAACTGATGGGCAGGATCCCCTGGGAGGCTAATATGAGGAGGGAAAGGAGTCCAGGAAAGCTGGCTGTATTTTAAAGAAGCCTTATTGAGGGTGCAGGACCAAACCATCCCGATGTGCAGAAAGAATAGCAAATATGGTAGGTGACCAGCTTGGCTTAACAGAGAAATCTTCGGTGAGCTTAAACACAAAAAGGAAGCTTACAAGAAGTGGAAACTTGGACAGATGACTAGGGAGGAGTATACAAATATTGCTCGAGCATGCAGGGGTGTAATTAGGAAGGCCAAAGCACAATTGGAGTTGCAGCCAGCAAGGGATGTGAAGGGTAACAAAAAGGGTTTCTACAGGTATGTTAGCAACAAGAAGAAGGTCAGGGAAAGTGTGGGACCCTTACTGAATCGGGGAGGCAACCTAGTGACAGATGATGTGGAAAAAGCTGAAGTACTCAATGTTTTTTTTGCATCCATCTTCACAGACAAGGTCAGCTCCCAGACTGCTGCACTAGGCAACACAGTATGGGGAGGAGGTGAGCAGCCCTCAGTGGTGAAAGAACAGGTTAAGGACTATTTAGAAAAGCTGGATATGCACAAGTCCATGGCGCCGGATGCATTGCATCCGAGGGTGCTGAGGGACTTGGCTGATGTGATTGCAGAGCCATTGGCCATTGTCTGAGAAAACTTGTGGCAATGGGGGGAGGTCCCCGACAATTGGAAAAAGGCAAATATAGTGCCCATTTTAAAAAAATGGATGAAGGAGAATCCGGGGAACTACAGACGTCAGTCCCCGTAAAAATCATGGAGCAGGTCCTCAAGGAATCCATTTTGAAGCACTTGGAGGAGAGGAAGGTGATCAGAAACAGTCAACATGGATTCACCAAGGGCAAGTCATGCCTGACCAACCTGATTGCCTTCTATGATGAGATAACTGGCTCTGTGGATATGGGGAAAGCGGTGGACGTGATATACCTTGACTTTAGCAAAACTTTTGATATGATTTCCTACAGTATTCTTGTCAGCAAGTTAAAAAAGTATGGATTGGATGAATGGACTATAAGGTGGATAGAAAGCTGGCTAGATCATTGAGCTCAATAGGTAGTGATCAACAGCGTGATGTCTAGTTGTCAGCTGGTTATCAAGCGGAGTGCCCCAGGGGTTGGTCCGGGGGCCAGTCTTGTTCAAAATCTTCATTAATGATCTGGATGATGGGATGGATTTCACCCTCAGCAAGTTCGCAGATGACACTAAGCGGGGGGGAGAGGTAGATATGTTGGAGGGTAGGGATAGGGTCTAGAGTGACCTAGACAAATTGGAGGATTGGGCCATAAGAAATCTGATGAGGTTCAACAAGGACAAGTGCACAGTCCTGCACTTAGGACGGAAGAATCCCATGCACTGCTACAGGCTGCTATTGGCTAAGCGGCAGATCTGCAGAAAAGGACCTGGGGATTACAGTGGACGAGAAGCTGGATATGAGTCAGCAGTGTGCCCTTGTTGCCAAGAAGGCTAACGGTATATTGGGCTGCATTAGTAGGAGCATTGCCAGAAGATCGAGGGAAGTGATTATTCACCTCTTTTTGGCACTGGTGAGGCCACATCTGGAGGATTGTGCCCAATTTTGGGGCCCCCACTACAGACAGGATGTGGACAAATTGGAGAGAGTCCAGTGGAGGGCAATGAAAATGATTAGGGGGCTGGGGCACATGACTTTTGAGGAGAGGCTGAGGGAACTGGGCTGGTTTAGTCTGCAGAAGAGAAGCGTGAGGGGAGGATTTTATATCAGCCTTCAGCTACCTGAAGGGGGGTTCCAAAGGATGGGGCTAGGCTGTTCTCAGTGGTAGAAGATGACAGAACAAGGAGCACTAGTCTCAAGTTTCCGTGTGGGAGGTCAAGGTTGGATATTAGGAAAAACTCTTTCACTAGGATGGTGGTGAAGCACTGGACTCGGTTACCTAGGGAGGTGGTGGAATCTCCATCATTAGAGGCTTGACACAGCCCTGGCTGGGATGATTTAGTTGAGGTTGGTCCTGCTTTGAGCAGGGGGTTGGACTAGATCAGGGGTCTCAAACACGCGGCCCCGCGGGCCACATGCGGCCCGTGGGGTTGTTTTCTGCGGCCCGCGAGCTCCCCGCGCCCCCCCCCGCGTTTACATACAGTGGCTCTGATCCAGCGCGCACTGGGGGCAGGGCAGGCTCCTGCCTGGCCGCCCTGCGCCGCTCCGGCAAGTTCCTGGAACCTGGGGGAGGAGGGGCACAGGGGTCTGTGTCACTGTTGCGTCCAGGCACCGCCTCCAGCAGCTCCCATTGGCCGGGAACGGGGAACCGCGGCCAATGGAAGCTGCTGGGGGCGGTGCCTGGACGCAACAGTGACACAGACCCCTGTGCCCCCCCTCCCCGCAGGTTCCAGGAGCTTGTAGTGCGGGGGTGGGGCAGGGCAGGGCAGGCAGGGAACCTGCCTCCAGTGCATGCCAGGCCAGAGCCCGCACCCCTCCTGCACCTTGAGCCCCTCCTCTGAGCCCCCTGCCGCACCCCGCACCCCTCCTGCACCCTGACCCCCTCCCCTGAGCCTCCTGCCGCACCCCGCACCCCTCCTGCGTCCTGCCCTGAGCCCCCTGCCGCACCCCTCCTGCACCCTGACCCCCTCCCCTGAGCCCCCTGCCGCACCCCGCACCCCTCCTGCGTCCTGCCCTGAGCCCCCGCCGCACCCCTCCTGCACCCTGAGCCCCTCCCCTGAGCCCCCTGCCGCACCCCGCACCCCTCCTGCACCCTGAGCCCCTCCCCTGAGCCCCCAGCCGCACCCCACACCCCTCCTGCACCCTGACCCCCTCCCCTGAGCCTCCTGCCGCACCCCGCACCCCTCCTGCATCCTGACCCCCTGCCCTGAGACTCTGCTGCACCCCGCACTCCTGCACCCCGACCCCCTGCCCTGAGCCCCCTGCCGCACCCCACACCCCTCCTGCACCCTGACCCCCTCCCCTGAGCCTCCTGCCGCACCCCGCACCCCTCCTGCACCCTGAGCCCCTCCCCTGAGCCCCCTGCCGCACCCCGCACCCCTCCTGCACCCCGACCCCCCTGCCCTGAGCCCCCTGCCGCACCCCACACCCCTCCTGCATCCTGACCCCCTGCCCTGAGATTCTGCTGCACCCCACACCCCTCCTGCACCCCGACCGCCCTGCCCTGAGCCCCCTGCCACACCCCACACCCCTCCTGCACCCTGACCCCCCCTGCCCTGAGCCCCCTGCCACACCCTGCACCCCGACCCCCCTGCCCTGAGCCCCCTGCCACACCCTGCACCCCGACCCCCTGCCCTGAGCCCCCTGCCGCACCCCACACTCCTCCTGCACCCTGACTCCCTGCCCTGAGACCCTGCTGTACCCCGCACTCCTCCTGCACCCTGACCCCCTGCCCTGAGCCCCCTGCCGCACCCTGCACCCTAACCCCCTGCCATGCCCTGCACCCCTCCTGCACCCCACAGCCCAACTCCCTGCCCTGAGCCCCCACCACACCCCACACCCCTCCTGCACCCCCTGGGGGCAGAGTTGGGGTGGGGATTTTGGGGAAGGGGCAGGGCTTCATGGAAGGGGTGGAGTGGGGGCGGGGCCGAGGGTGGCAAGAGGGGGGGGGAAGGTGTCAGTAATGCAGCCCTCGGGCCAATGTACTAATCCTCATGTGGCCCTCGTGGTCATTTGAGTTTGAGACCCCTGAACTAGATGACTTCCTGAGGCCCCTTCCAAACCTGATATTCTATGATTCACAGTAAGGAAAGTTTTCCCAGGGGAAATATTGCTAGTAAGCGGTAATTGCTCTTACAAGGTGTTGCTGCAAACAAGCGTTTACTGTATTTTATGGCATACCGAATGTGGCGCATGTTTTCCATTGAGCTGGATGTAGTGAAGGTCTTTTAATGCTGTCAATTTTTTGTTATAGATTATGTTATTTTATTCTAGCCTGTATGTTGACTACCCATTGCTGTGTTTGCTATAAGAACTAGGAGGTGGTTATTCATGTCCAGACAGAATTCCACCCCAACATGAGTCTCTTAAGTGTCTGCAGGTCAGCACCAGGTTTGTTACTCACATGCAAGGTTTTGATGGTAGGATTCCCTGACAACAGAAATGTCATGGCAATCTGAAGGAAAGAAAAAAAATGCTGCAGACAAACTGTTCCCCTTATTGTTAATAGGGTGATAGGAAATGTTTGACTTTGGGAAGTGTTCGAACTTGTTTATTCCCCTACAGAACTCCCTGTATGTTTGAAATCTTCTGTAGAACATAGAATCATATAAATATCAGTCTGGAAAAGATCTCCAGAAGGCATCTAGTCCAGCCTCTTGCGCTGAGGCAGGACCAAGTAAACCTAGACCATCTTACAGGTGTTTTTCCAACCTGTTCTTAAAAACCTCCAATGATGGGGATTCCACAACATCCCAGGGAAACTTATTCTAGAGCTTAGCTACCCTTAAAGTAAAAAGGTTTTTCCTAACATCTCATCTAAATCTCTCTTGTTGCAAATTAAGGCCATTATGTCTTGTCCTAACTTTAACTGATCCTTATCATCTTTATAACAGCTCTTAACATAATTGAAGATTGTTATGAAATTCCCCCCTCAGTCTTCTTTCCTCAGAATTAAACTTGCCCAGTATTTTTAATCTTTCCTCATAGGTCTTTTTGTTGCTCTTTTCTGGGCTCTCTCCAATTTTGTCTTTCCTAAAGTGCAGTTTGTACAAAGGGCTGTCGAAGTGATGTTCTTGATATAAAAAGTGATTGTCGTGTCCTTTTCCCCAGTGATTCTGTGATTAATTGGATATGGGACCTGATTTTCCTGTCACATTGGTGTAAATCAGGAGTAAATGCATTGATGGAAGTGGTGGTAAATTGATGGGAGAGTAGAATCTGGTCCCTGGCATCTCATGGGGTAGATTGCTACTTAGAAAAGACATTTACTGATTTTAAACTAATTTGGGGGCCATACAGTTTCCTAAATAGAATTTTTGGCAGCTTGGAGTCTTAGTACATCACAAATATACTCTACAAGCAGGAGGGAGATGGCTATTCATTCTAAAGTCTGAGATGCCCCAGACTAGCTGCTGATATCCATTAGAGGTACTCTAGGGTTGGTTATAGAGAACATTGTACTGCTGATCTTGTCAATGAATGTTGGTACTAAATAGCTAGGGCCGGATTCTGTTCTCATTTACATTGGTGTAAATCAAGAGTTATTAAATTATTCCAGATTTGTACAAGAGTGACTGCCAGGAAATCCTGTCTCAGTGAAGACAAGGTGGGTGAGGTAGTATCTTTTACTGAACCAACATCTGTTGGTGTGAGAGACAAGCTTTCGAGTTTACACAGAGCTCTTCTTCAGCTCTCATATCCTGGGGAAAACACAGCATACAGGATACAGCTGACTCGATCTACTGATACAGTAGGCTTGATATAAGCCTGACTCACCACTGGCGTTACTCTGGTTTTATGCTGATGGAATCCCTTGACTTTGGTGCTGAATCCAGCCCAGGGAGTGTACAAACCGTAAGTTACAGAGCAAAGAAATACAGTTATTATCATACTACTGATTTCAGTGTGACCTCCGTGAAAAAGAGTGGCAGTATTTTGCCCTAAAACATATTATTTCTAACCAGGCATGTACTTGCTTGCTGGCACTATTCAAACCCTTACTTGTGGAAATTAGTAGCATTTATGCAGCATCATCAAGTCATTACAAACCACTGTGGGGAAAAACAGCCCAGTACTCCCCAGGTTAAGGTTAATCTGAGAGATAAAAGGCACACTTAAAAAGAACATTTTGATAGATGATTTAAAAACAGAAACTTCTTCACATGACCCTCTAAGTATTTAAGCCACACTCCCACCTCCAAGCCTGTTCCTGGACTCAGGAATGCCACTACTGGTAATATTGTTAGAAAACATTCCTGTCTGGAAATGATCTCTTCCTAATAGATAGATGATTCTGTATGGTTTTGTGTGTTCTAGATGGGGAGAGAGAGAGAGAGAGCATACTGGATGACTGACCACAGCTGGCAATTGCAGTTAGTGCATTTCTCGAAACAGGTGCTGTCCCACCGGTGATGCATTTTTATGGTCCAACTTGCAGCATGCACTGCTGTGTTCAATTTTGTCCCCCCCCCCTTTGTTTTTGCAGTTTAAACAAGACATTTATAGATTATTTGCTTCTGCTCTAAATTACACTAGTGTAACCTGAGAATAACTCCACTGATATCCACGAAATCATGCCAGGATGAACTCAGTGTAAATGAGATCAGAATCAGGTCTGCTGAATTTGGTGATGCTAGGATTTTGAATCCCCTAATTCAGGATTGTTTGGAGCTGCAGATTAATTTGGGTACCAGTTCTAAATGTCTCATTTGTCCAAATGGTAGGGACTCTGTTTCCATCAATTATAGTGCCTTGTTTATAGGAGGTTAAAATGAACCCATTTGTGAAGCTTAAGAAAATGCAGTATCAAATCTTTTTCCTACTCAAGCCACTGTGCTCCTATCTTGCGGCCAACCTAAATTATTGTGCTTCTTTTTCACTCCATGTAGCAATCGCTTCTTTGGATAAATATGTTTCATTTTTCAGTTCCTCAAGCTAGTGGTCCTAATAGCTGTGGGTTAAGTTACCTGTTGACTGATTTATGCAGTCTGTGTGGATCCTTAGGAAATGGAGCAGACCATATCCCATCCACATGTGTAATAAAACTGGTCAGTCTGTGATGGAAACAATCCTCGACTAGATTTTGACTAAGTAACCTTCAGTGATTCCAAAAGTGCCCTGATGAGCTGTCATGTCAATAGCATGCCTTGGAATCAATTTCATATTAAAAATAGTTCCTAATTATGCTGTTTACACTGCCC
Organism: Chelydra serpentina; assembly: GCA_037349315.1. NCBI lineage: Eukaryota > Metazoa > Chordata > Testudines > Chelydridae > Chelydra > Chelydra serpentina. The sequence continues at coordinate 17,664,696 of JBAIAC010000004.1, read as the reverse complement.
TTGTGGCTGTAAGCTACTATAGCCTTTAGGGGTAATCATCAAGCTAAAAGAAAACTCCCTCGCTGCTGTATCTACTCTGCATTTCTGTGAAGGGACTAAGGGTATGTCTATACTTACCCGTCGTGTCGGAGGCGCGGGATCGATGTTCTGGGTTCGATTTATCGCGTCTTGTCAAGACGCGATAAATCGAACCAGGAAGTGCTCCCTCGTCGACGCTGGTAATCCAGCTCGACGAGTGGAGTAGGCGGAGTCGACGGGGGAGCCTGCGCGCCGCGTCTGGACCACAGGTAAGTTCGAACTAAGGTACTTCGACTTCAGCTACGTTATTAACGTAGCTGAAGTTGCGTATCTTAGTTCGACAGGGGGGGTTAGTGTAGACCTAGCCTAAGTCTCTATTTTTGACAGCATCCAACATTTAGTTTCAAAATAGCATTCAGGCTTTGGCAGAAACCAGCAAACAAGCCAATTGGGCCTGATTGTGTTTCTCCTACTGGTTGTAGCACTGGTGTAACTCCATTAATGTCAATGTAGTTAGTCCTGATTTACACCAGTGTAAATGAGATCAGAATTAGGCCAAAAGATTCCGCAGTTAGAATTTTGCTGATCATTTCTTTGTTGAGCTGAAACAGAATCCAAATCATTCTAGAGCTGTATCAACCTTTCACTGCCTCACAGCTTGTTTTGGAGAGTGAAGTCAGAAGCTATGACTAAGTTGAAGTAAGAAGCTGTAGTATTTACACAGGACCAAATTGCTCATGTGGAATAGCCCCAACAAGAAACAGGACTACTTAAGGAGCTATGTACTAGCCAGTATGAACAAGGATGGCAGAACCTGACCCATACCTGTAGTCAGTTGCCTAACGGGAGTCACATCTGAAATGTTTCAGAGTGGTAGCCATGTTAGTCTGTATCCGCAAAAAGAACGAGGAGTACTTGTGGCACCTTAGAGACTAACAAATTTTAACTAACACATTTAAACACAACCTGAAAACTATTTCCCCATGCTAAGTTTCCCTCTACTGTTACTCACACCTTCTTGTCAACTGTTTGAAATGGGCCATCTTGATTATCACTGCAAAAGTTTTTTTTTGTTTTTTTAGCCCACCTTAATTGATTAGTCTCTTACAGTTGGTATGGCAACCCCCATCTTTTCATGTTCTCTGTACATATATATATAATCTCTTCCTACTGTGTGTTCCGCTCTATGCATCTGATGAAGTGGGTTTTAACCCATGAAAGCTTATGCCCAAATAAATTTGTTAGTCTGTACTGGACATTCTCTTGCTTTAGTTTCTGCACAACACTACATTTGTAACATTAGTCAAGCATTCATAGCATGTTGATGATAAGGTAGTTTGGAAAACAAGTTCTCCCTTGTGTCTGTGCACTCACTGGGCTGGGAGAGATTAAAAAGAAAATGGGAAAGTACATGACGGAGATTGACGATTCTGCATTACCGTAAATAAGAATGAGTGCCCTTTGTGCTTCTAATCTGCCGTTTGAAGTACCATTACGTAAGCCCCCGCATTTTATTTATTTATTTATTTATTTATTTATGTGAGAGGATGTGAAAAGCCGTTTCAAACAAAGATGATGCCTCTGCAATATAAAAACACAAAAGTTTCAGGTCAGTGCTGAGATGGTGGATGAGAAGGAGTTGCACCCAATGAAAGCTTGTTCAGCTGGTAGGCTTTTCAATTCCTTCTGCTGAGATAAAGAAGATCAAAGTGTTTTAAACACGTTGATCCACTACTGAGGGAAATTTTAGTGCTAGCAACACAGAGCAGCTGCACGGTTGCTGGCATGTCTAAACTCACAGCAGGGAGCTAATTGGTCCTTTGGATGGATTGACTATGCAAAAACAGGTCTGAAGCAGGAGTGCTGCTTCCATGCGCACCGTGAGGGGGATCTGTGCACAACCAGAGAAGTGCAGCTCTACGGTATGCAGGATTATCAGGAGGGGAATAACAGGAGATGAGGGTAGTGTGGTGTGGGGGGGGCGGCTGGGAGAGTAACTCTACTTGTATTCAATTTGTATTGCACGGAAAGAGATCCTATCAATTGACTCAAGATTAGAGCATTAGCTTTGAGCTCTCCTTGAGACACATTAAATAATGAAATGAGGGAAAATAGCTCAAAGTCAAACCATGATGTTATTTGTACAGCATATTGTGTGCGGATAGAATGGAGAGGGGGGCTGTGTTAACCAGAGAACTCCTACTTTTTAATTAAAATTGAAATGTTATTTCTCTATACATTATTAATGCTTTTTTGCTGGGGAAAAAGTCACGAGGCTTGTTATGCTCTTTAAAAAATCCAATGTAATATTCCTATTAAAACGATAGCTTTAGCAGAGAGAGGATACTTGTGTAAAGGCAGTCTATCTATTTAGAGTCTTATATAGTCTCATCACCAGAGCATCAGACTACTTCACAAGCATTAACAAACTGATCCATCCAATAGCACGGTGAGGCAGTGTGATTACCCCATTTTACAGGTGTGAAACTGAGGCAGAGACAGATTCAGTGACTTCTCCTGTGTGTCACGACACATCTGTTGAATGCACCCACTCCAGTATCTCCAAAATGTATTCAAGCCAATAAACGTAATTGTGACAGAAGAGAAATAAAATGTGCGCGGTTGATCTATAATTCTGAAGTTTATTCCGTACATCGGGAAGTGAAACACAGTGGTTAGAACAGGTAGCTTGGAGTCAAGAAACCTAGCATGAAATCCTGACCCCAGTGAAGTAAATGGCAAAACTCCCATTGACTTCACTGTGGTCAGGAATTCATTCCTAGGCTCTATTCCTGACTCTGCCACTCATTTGCTGTCCTCCTGTAAGCTCCTCTGTGTTTGTTTCCCTAACTGCAGAAAACTGGGGATGGCGATTATCCTCCTTTGGAAAGCATTTTAAGACCATTGAATAAAATATCAGCATTGGATAAATGCAAATTATTATTACCTCCCTTCAATGCCCTTAGCTAAAGAAAACGCCTTTAGCTAAAGAAAACTTATGCTTTATTGTTGGGGGAGCTTGTGTAAAAGACCTGACACATTACAGAAAAAAAATCAAAATAACAATTATAGCAACATCTGTTCCACAGTAGAGCGCATGTTCCCTCCATATCGTGGAGGATTTCTAGGCACCGCAGCAAGTTAGATTTTCTTAACAAGATATTTTTGGTGTAAAGTATTAATGAGACAGAAGAAAATGTTTTTCAGTTAGGAGATGAACCTCATAGGTGTGTGTGTGTGTGGGGGTGGGGGTTCACACACAAAGTAATAGCTGGTTATTGATCCAGGAGCCAAAAAGAGAGAATTTTTTTTCAAAATAGGCCAGGAAAATATTTATTTTGGAGACACCGTTGCACAAAAGACATATTTGAATGCTTGAACTTGGTGATATGGATTATGAGAGCTTCAAAGCAAATTTTGCCGTAAGCCCTAAAGAAAGGTTTTATATGTGCTGCAAAGCAGGCTTTCTAAACTGCTTAGCAAGCCTTCATCAGATGGGCATGTTAATTTTAAAGTATGCAAGAATATGACCAACTACAATTAAAGGGAGAAACCATTGAAAAGGATACATTTTTGGTTGAATCACTTCTGGAACCTGATTTCAAGATCTTGACTCAGTGGGCTGCATTCACCCAGCCGTAGCAACTCCATTAATTTGATTGCACTTGGGCCCACTTAGAGAGACTAGAACCAAGTTGCCTACGTTTAGTTGGCAGGGTCTGGTCATGCTATAGAAGGTGCACTCCGAATTAATTATGGGATGGTAAAACAAGCTTTCTCATCTCTCTGAACAGCACCACTTACTAGCCAGTCCTGAATGGTTTCATCAATGCAGCACCGTTTAGCGTGAGAATAGACAGTAGGAACCTAGGTAGCAGGAGAAAGTGTGGCTATGTTTTAGAATATAGGGCCTGAATGAGGCCCCTTTGTACTGCTCTAGCTGTGTATGCAAATATAATTTAGCCTACCAAAATGGTGTCAAGGGGACCTTATATAAATGAGAATCTGACCCATTATGTATAAATATGGATCTTTGCATCCAAACTTTTTGCATAATGTATCCATTTGTCTTGCAGTTATTTGTGATGTGTGGGGAGGATGGTGTGTACATGCCCCTTGGAACTCATGGGGCAGAAGGGGAACAATGCTCTGAAGGACATCAAACTGTGATGCAGTAACCACTAGCAGAAACATGTTACACAGCTGGTGCCTCTCGGGGGGCGGGGGATGGTCAGCAGAATTCCCTACATCTAGTTTCCAGAAGTTCAATTTTTCATATGAGATTATTGTGTGGTGAGAAAAATGGCTAAATTCTTAATGGGTATATTCAGGTAAGCAGGTGTCTTTCCCTACCTGCTCTACAAACACACTGTTTAAAATCCAAACTCAACTCCTACCCCTTTCATGTGATAAAAACAAACAGTCCAAAAATACAACTAAGATAAGATACCATAAAGAAAAGTTCTCCAGGGTTGGCTGCTTCTAGGGTTCCTCCCTCAGAACTGCTCAGCTCACAGACTAGATCCCCTCTCTCTTTCATGAACCATTCTCATCTTCCTTCTGTCCAGCTGGGATAAGGAGCCCTCAGATGGGGGAGCAAGTCCACAGAGCTCCTCCCTGCACAACCTTTCCCAGCACAATCAGCATCTATCAGTGGGGTTTTCAGGCAATCCCTGTCAGCCTGTTACAGCTGGGTTGCAAAGGACCTCCTGGTAGTTATCAAAGCACTATTTGATTCTCCCTAGCTATTTCCAGAAGCATTGATTGTGTGGATCATGATGATGATGATGATGATAATTATAATGCATTTGTTTTGCTGATGGCAAAGTGACTGTCTGTGGCAGTAAAAAGCTAGGCTAAAGCCAGTAAGTATTTCTCTACAGTGTGCTGGATGGATTTAAAAGGCAGAATGTGCATAGCTGAAGTGTGCTGTGACAGTGAACAGAACTCATTCATTGCCAAGGAATATGCTGACTTAAGGAAAGAGATTCTTTGACTTTACTGTACCTTGAGTGAGAGAATCTCCTCAGCTCTAATTTGCTCCTACTTGGAGCATAGCTGTGATCTCTGAATTTATCAGCCATGTCTTTCCCTTCTTCCACAGGGGGACAATATAATGAGTGTTTTTACTGGGAGAAGCCCTAAATCTGGGGAATGCTTTACAGCCTGGTCACTACTCCTTGCAGTGCTCAGTTTAGCAATCACAGCTAATCCATGGGAATCACTTACAGCACAGAAATCACTTACAGAAATCACTTACAGCACAGAAATAACCTAAAATAACAGCAGTTACTTATTATTCTAAAAAAACAGTTCAGCGATGTGAATGAGCCCCCCCCCAGTTCATCAGTCCATATCTGTTCAGCAAAGCACTTAATTTAAGGCATATGCTTTTGGGTCGTTGACTTCAATAGGACTTTAGCGCATGCTTAAAGATAAGTAGGTGCCTAATGATTTTGCTGGGGCGAGATGGAGTTAAGCATGTGCTGAAATGCTTTGCTGAACAAAGTGAACTTTAGTGCTGGCTCAACAGATCTAAGGACTGAGGCCAAAATATTCATACTTGGGGGCCTAAAGTTAGTCTCCTAAATCCATATTTAGGCCCTGTGTAGAAGTGGCCTAATTCTCAAAAGTGCTGAGGACCAGCAGCTTTCACGGAAGTCAGCAAGATCGGTTGGCTGCTCAGCAGTTCTGAAAATCAGGCCACATCTACTTTAGGCGCCTACGCCTGAAACATTTGTCCTGAAATCCCATTCTTATCCACGAGATGGGTGTGATCTGGTGAGCAGCAGGAGTGTAGCCCCCTATCCCCAGTGGGTCTCAGCCTTTGCTTGTGGAGAGGAGACCTCTTGTAGGCATTTGAAAATGGATCGGTCTCCAAATCCTTGGCCGCCTTACCATGGCTGCTGAGGAACGCTAATTCCTGCCAATTGTGGTGGTGCTTTTTGTGAAGTGGAGACCTTTCCATTAGGAACTAGACCAGGGGTAGGCAAACTATGGCCCATGGGCCGGATCTGGCCCATCAGGGCTTTGGATCCGGCCCACGGGATTGCCACCCCCGTGGTGCCGCGTGCCCCGCACTGCTCCCAGAAGCAGCCGGCACCACGTCCCTGTGGCCCCTGTGGGAGGGGAGGGTAGAGGTCTCCATGCGCTGCCCTCACCTGTGGGTACCTCCCGCTGCAGCTCCCATTGGCCGGAAACGGGGAACTGCGGCCAATGGGAGCTTCAGGGGAGGTAGCCACAGGTGTGGAGCCCTCTACCCTCCCTCCCCAAGGGGCCATAGGGACGTGGTGCCGGCTGCTTCCAGGAGCAGCGCGGGGCCAGGGCAGGCAGGGAGCCTATCTTAGCCCCGCTGTTTGCCACTGCCACCCCGGAGCTGCTCCAGGTAAGTGGCGCCGGGCTGGAGCCCGTACCCTGAATCCTTCCTGCACCCCGCACCAACTCCCTGCCCTGAGCCCCCTGCCACACCCTTCCTGCACCCCAACCCCCTCCACACCCCACACCTCTCCTGAACCCCAATCCCTTGCCCTGAGCCACTTGCCACACTCCGCACCCCCTCCCACACCCCAACCCCCTGCCCCGGCCCTGCATGCAATTTCCCCACCCAGATGTGGCCCTCGAGCCAAAAAGTTTGCCCACCCCTGAACTAGACATTCCTGTTAATTTAGGGCATCCAACTGGATGATATCCACTTTGTGTTAATAGAGACATGGAAGTTTAGCAGAGACTAGCTCTGTAAGCCATTTCCAATACTCTCTACTATCTAGCCTCCCTCAGTCACAGCTTGAATAGATGATGCTTTTGGAAATATTTCGTTAAACCCAGCCTGGATTAAAGAGCAGAGCTGGCAAGGAATTATCCTCCCTTTGGTGTGATCCCTGACGCAGGACACACTGTTTTCAAAACACTGATAATGAAACCATTTATATTTTTGGATGCTCTGCGGGGTACAATGCAGTAAGTCAAAATAAATCATGGCATAATACATCTGTTACAAATGAAAGCCAATGCACCAAATGTCAAGGTTGCTTGTTTTGATTAATCAATGACAATTACCAGCCTTGGTAAAAATATTTGTGGAACAAATGGTAATGATTAGAGAAATGCCGATTGATTGATTTGTAGTCATTTCACGCAACCTGTCAGAGGCTGGGAGATGGGCAGGGGTCATACCTAGTGGCTGGAGAAAGCGTCGGTTGACAGAGCCAAGAGTCAGAACCAGGTTACCTGGAGTGAGGCAAGGCTGGGGCCAAGCAGGAGCTCTCGCAGGCATGGGCAAATGCTTAGAGAAGCCACCAGATGTTACAGGGTTTAAGAGCTGGTCTCTGCTGATTCTTCCCACCAGTCAGGCAGCCTACTGCAGGCCAGGTGTGCTCCTTGGGTTGCCCAGAGACTGGCTCTGCTGCAGGCCCTGATTCCTGGCACAACCAGTGCGTATGTGCAATGGATTAGATGTTTTGTAGTTGGGGAACAGTAAGGGCTATTTAGGGCGAGCTCAATCTCGCTCAGTAAGGTACTACTTAGTGTGTGTGTAAAGGTGGGAGGATCTGTCCCTTTAGTGGAGAACTAGTAAATCAAGTTTCCCCCTATTTTTAAATTTCCAATTTGTTTGGTACCCCTGATAGATTGGAAATACATGTGTTTGAAGTCCCATGGCAGCAGAACAGCTACAGCATGTAGGACTCCATAGTGCAGACGTTCACTCTGCAAACACCCCTTTCCAATATGCTTCACTTCGGACCTGATGGAAATCACCTCTGGGATGAGATGGCCCACTGAGGCATAAAGAGGTTAAGTGACATGCCCAGAGTCACGGAGGAAGTCTGTGGCAGAGCATTGAATTGAAACCAGATTGCCTGAGTCCCAATCCACTTCCTTAACCACAGGCCATTCTTCCGGCTCTACAATAGGACATAACTGGGTACCTGTTGGAAAATAAGTCTTCAGTGCAGGATCACTCTATTAAATTCATACATCCTTGTAAAAGCTTCCTTCACTGCATAGAATGTGCTAATCAGGTTCAAAGTATTATTACTGTCTTGTCAACAGCCACTAATTAGAAAGCCTCATGAAAATGAGGTAGAAATTCATAGGGGAACAACTTCAAAAGTCATGCAAAATTAGTTTTCGATAAGGTTTTGGGGAGCTTATCGTATGCTGTATAATGATTTATGACAATTTGAATCTCACCGTTTCTGTAATTAATATTGCTGGATGCTTCCTATTCAGAGGGATGTTAATCATAATAATGCAAATGGACGTATTATTGCAGCTATGCATCACCCTTCATATTTCAAATTGAGCCAAAAGTTCAATATTCAACAGCCTTCTCTATGGAGCATTCACATTGTATGGGTAGATGAATGTGCACCAAAGGTAAAATAACTGAATGAATATGAGCCAGAAGAATGTGTCTGGCTCATAGCTTCCCATTTTCCTGTAAGGTCCTGATTGTTCAGGCCTTTTAAACCCCAAATAAATTATTGCAATACATTTGCTAATTATGTTATACTGAAGTTCTATGTAGTATTAAATTGCAGCAGTGATGGATTTAGATGAAGTTTCTTATGCTTATTTTTAGTGATTCAAAGAGAGTTCAGCTCTAGCTAGGCCTCATTTGCAAGTCTAGAGGAAAAAGACATGCATAATCATTTCCCCATTTCGGTGGTGATATTGTTCGTAAACCTGGTGTCCTATATGTCTTTCAGTGCTTAGTGTGTTTGAAGAGGGCAGAAGCTACTACAATTCAGATTAATTGTGGTGTGTGTTTAAAAAAATTCATTTGTGAAATTGGGTTCTGCAAACACCCTCTAATAGTATTCAGGCACTGCTCTTTTTAATTCTCTCCATGCTCTGTTATTCTCTCTCTTAACCCATGATTTCTTTTTCTGTCATAGTTGATGTTTCTTGAAATGGCTGGTTCTTTTTTTGGCTTGCGTGGTTTTTTTTTTCCCCTGCTGATTCTTATTAAGCTGCATGTGATCTTGGAGTTTCCAAGAATATTTCAGAGCTGATTAAGAAGCTTCAGTTAACATTTCTGGAAGAAAACAACCCAAACGTAAAAAGATTGCTCTAGAAATTTAATTCTCAGCACTTTGCCCTTTACCTGAAAGGTCTTTTTTCTGTAGTCACTGTTAGGGGCCACACCCACCCTGTGATTTCTAGGGTTATCCTGCATATGGACAGGGTGATCCGTACCTTTGGGGGCTCTCAAATGCTTCTTTTCTTGTAGTATCAGCACAACATGATGCTGTCACCATGGACAGTAAGTGTTCCTGATACGTGTAAGTGTGAACATTTACACACTGCTGGCTGGTGGAGAGAGGTAGCATGGCCCAGTGGTTCGAACACTGTATCTTGGGACTTACAAGATCCAGATTCAAGTCTATGCACTAGCACAATTGTCTTGTGTGATGTTGGGCAAGTTCCTCAAGACTAGATTCACAAAAGCATTTAAGCACTACTTACACTCTCCAAAGAACCAGTCACTTGCTGCATGCATCTAAATCCCCATAGGTGCCCACTCACCTGGGATTTGGGAGACCTGAATCCCCATTATGCTTGATTTGGAACAGGGTTTGGGAAACCAGCTCTCCCAAGTGAGTGCCCCAGAGAGTCAATCTTTCACTTTTTCTCTCTGTACCCCAGTGAATATTTAATTATTTATACAAAGTAGAACAGCTCCAACAGGAGAGGCTGCGAGAGACCCACTCCAGAATAGCCAATAGCCCTGTGGTTACAGCATATTCCTGTAAAGTGGGAGTCCTGGGTTCAAGGCCCTGCTCCAAATCAGGCAGCCAGAGGATTTAAAAACAGGTCTCCTACCTCCCAGCCGAGCATCCTGACCACTGAGCTATTTGCTATAATGGGTTGGGGGGGGTGTCACTCTGGTTTTCCATGAGGAAGGGCTGACCAGGCATAGGTGCCTAACTCCAGGAGACGGATCATGACTCAGAATTGCAAGCAGAGATAGGTGCCTCCCTAGCCCAGATCAATGGGAGTTAGGACCCAGATCCATGGGTGTCCAAATCTTGCCTCTTTCCTCAGCATTTCCTACTGGCTAGTTTAGGTAGCTCCCCTCTCTACTTGCTGGCTTCTGAAAATCTCTCTTAGGCCTTGGCTACACTTGCAGATGTACAGCGCTGTTAGTTAAACCCGTGTTCGTACAGCTGAGTAGGGAAAACGCTGCAGCCTGTCCACACTGGCAGCCGCCAGCGCAGTAACTAGCACTGACGTGGCTACATTTGCGGCACTTGCAGCGGTTTTGGGAGAGGTGCATTATGGGCAGGTATCCCACAGAACACCTCTTCCAATTCTGGCGCCGTGGGTTGTGGGAAGGGGGCATGGGGTATGGTGCATTCTGGGTCCTGTCCCAACGCCCCATGATGCATCGCTTCGCATCCCAGCAATCCCTGTGTTTCCGGCCACAATTTGCGCCATCTTTCAACGGTTTCTTTGTAGCGCGATCTGTGTTCCGTTTCGGCCAGCGGAAAAATGGATCCCGACCTGGTGAGCAAAATACTGACGAGTCTCGCCAGCACGTCACGTTTGGCAGTCGAGCTGTTCCTTAAGATCCACAGTGACAGCGAGGAGTCTGACGATGACGATGAAATTGTCACGCAAAACGCGTACGACACTAACTTGCTTGTGGCATTCACGGACATGCTATGCACCGTGGAACGCCGCTTTTGGGCTCGGGAAACCAGCACAGAGTGGTGGGATCACATTGTCATGCAAGTCTGGGATGACGAGCAGTGGGTGCAGAACTTTCGAATGAGAAAAGTTACTTTCATGGGACTGTGTGAGGAGCTCGCCCCCGCCCTGCGGCGCAAGGACACGAGATTGAGAGCTGCCCTGACGGTAGAGAAGCGGGTGGCTATTGCAATCTGGAAGCTCGCAACTCCGGACTGCTATCGATCAGTTTGGAGTGGGAAAGTCAACCGTTGGGATCGTGCTGATGCAAGTTTGCAAGGCCATTAATCGCATCCTGCTCAGAAGAACCGTGACTCCGGGTAACGTGCAGGACATTGTGGCTGGCTTTGAGCAAATGGGTTTCCCTAACTGGGAGGGGCTATAGATGGGACGCATATTCCTATTCTGGCACCACCCCACCTAGCATCCGAGTACATTAATCGGAAGGGGTATTTCTCCATGGTTCTCCAGGCGCTTGTGGATCACCGTGGGCGTTTCATTGACATCAACGCAGGCTGGCCCGGAAAGGTGCATGATGCACGCATCTTTCGGAACACTGCCCTGTTCCGGAAGATGCAGTCCGGGACTTTTTTCCCAGACCGGAAGATCACGGTAGGGGAAATTGAAATGCCCACTGTGATCCTTGGAGACCCCGCGTACCCTTTAATGCCATGGCTCATGAAACCCTACACAGGGAGCCTTGACACCAGCAAGGAATGGTTCAACTACAGGCTGAGCCGGTGCAGAATGACTGTGGAGTGTGCTTTTGGCCGTTTGAAGGGCCGCTGGCGATCTCTATATGGGAAGCTGGACTTGGCTGAACACAGCATCCCCGCGGTTATATCCGCGTGCTGTACCCTCCATAATATTTGTGAAGGGAAGGGTGAAATGTTCACTCAGGCGTGGACCTCAGAGGTTCAACACCTGGAAGCTGAATTTGCACAGCCAGAGAGCAGGGCTATTAGAGGGGCCCAGCGTGGGGCTGCAAGGATTAGGGATGCCTTGAGGGAGAAATTTGAGGCTGACAACCACCAGTAATGTGTGCTGCCCTGCACGACCCTGAAGTGAAGTGGTTCCAATGTTATCAGTTATCTGTCTTTGCTAAGCTGATTTGTGTTTGCTCAGCTCACTTGCGTTGCCTGTTTCTTTCCTGGGCTAAGGTATCTTTTTTCCTTATGCAATAATAAAGACTGTTTGCACATCTAAAGAATCAGTTTATTACAGAGAAAATACATGTATTAAAAAGAAACACAACTGCTTGTGAGACAGAAAGGGCAAGGGGGTGGTGGGTGGTGTGGGGAAGGGTTCAATCACAGGGTATGGTATGTCCTGCTTTCATACTCGGGCTTCCTGTCTGGAGTGCTGTGCAGTGAGTGCTGGACCTCAGGATGTCTATAATTCGGGATGGGAGTTGAGTTGGGTAAGGGTCATAGTTTCCAGGGCTGTCTGGTGAAGCTACAGGTGTTGGGGGCATCTGGTGTGGGCGATAAGAACCTGTATGTTGGGTGAAGTGGGCAGGTGGTGACATGTGGGCACAAGTGTTTTGGGACACTGGCTGCAGGGGGGGGCGGGTGCATTACTGCTCCGCCTGCATGGCGACGAGCGCCTGGATAGAGTCCGCTTGGCGCGCCATGATGCTAATCAGCTCCTTTGTGCTTTCATGCCGGAGCTGCATGCTTTGCTGCCGCTGCGCTGCATTTTCCTGGCGGAGCCTGCTTTCACTCTCCCTCCACTCCCGAGCCTTTTGATTCTCTTTAAGAGACTGTTTCATAACTTCCTGCAGCATGTCTTCTTTCGTTCTTCTGGGCCTCTTCCTGAGCCTTTGGAGTCTCTCAGCCGGTGATAATTAGGATGGCGGAGATCTCAAGGTTGCATCTGGAAGGCAAAATGCAACATTTAACAGAGGCATCATTGTTTTATTCCAGACAGAGCAATGATTCCCCCACACTTAAGGAGGGCACACACAGTCTCCAAAACAGCACAATTTTCCCGTCCCAAACAGAGCGCACAGAACCCACGGGAGCCCCAAAATGGTGAGTAAACACAGGGTAAAGGGGGACTGATTGTTTCACGGATGTACTGTCCGACGGGTTTCTGTGCCTTGGGGAGAGCCAACAGCTGCAGGGGGAACCTACACTGAACACTATCCCCACATTTTCCACAGGAGTTCGTCCTGGAAGATATCTCGCTGCTGAGGGTGTCCAGGGAAGCAAGGGAGGGTCTTCTACTGCAATGCGGCTTCCGCCCTGGCCCATATGCAGCTTGCCTGTGTGCAGCAATGGTCCCCCCGCCCCTCGCGGCACAGTGGCGCGGACACGTTACCCTGACTGGGACAAGGACCACAGCGGCTCTCCCAATGAACCTGCGCAAGCACATTTCCCACGTCCTGGCTGAGACTTTCGAAGAGATTACAGTGGCCGATTTCTCCGATGTGATAGACCACATCAATGCGCTCTTCTGCATCTAGGCATGCATGCAGCCCAAACCCTCCTCGCCCAAGGACCCCACACTGAAAAAACTCCTTCCCGAAAATAAAAGCTGCTTACTGCGAACCTGTTCTTTCTCTCCCAGCGCGTACCGGCTGCTGCGACTGGCTCCCTTCCTCCTGGCTCGAGAAGAGCTCCTGGCTGCATGCACCCAGGGAGTCAGGGGTGTCTCCCCCAGCCACAGCACCCTCGCTTCTGTTTTCTTCAACCCCCTCCTCCTCCTCCTCTCCCTCCTCCTCCCGCTCTCCCGTGTCCACGGTGGTGCTCGGAAGAGTAGTGGGGTCAACCCCAAGTATTGCATCCAGCTCTTTGTAGAATCGGCAGGTTTGGGGGGGAACACCCGAGCGCTTGTTTGCCTCGCGGGCTTTGCGGTACGCACTCCGCAGCTCCTTTACTTTTATCCTGCACTGCATTGCGTCCCGGTCATGGCCCCTTTCAATCATGGCCCTTGATATCTGGCCGAAAGTATCGAAATTCCTCCAGCTGGATCGCAGCTGGGACTGGACAGCTTCCTCCCCTCAAACAGCGATGAGGTCCAGCAGCTCGCCATTGCTCCATACTGGGGCTCGTCTCGCACGTGGAGGCATGGTTACCTGGAAAGATGCGCTGAGAGCACTCCACGCCTGGCTGAGCAAACAGGAAGGGGATATTTAAAATTCCAAAGGAATTTAAAGGGTCGGAGTGGCGGTTGGTCACCTGAGGCCAGGGCAGTAGAGTGCTAATTGATGACCAGAGTGGCTAGAACAGGCGTTGTGGGATACTTCCGAATACTTCTGGAGGCCAATAACAGCGCATTGGGTGACCACACTGTAGCCGCAGCGCACCAGCAGCAGCGCAACAAACGTTATTCCTCTCAGGGAGGTGGAGTACATGCAGCGCTGTACCTGAGGAGATGCAGCGCTGCACGTGCCTTGCGAGTGTAGCCAGTTAGTGAGTTACAGCGCTGCAGGCAGTTTTATTGTGCTGTAACTCGTGAGTGTAGCCAAGGCCTTAGGTACAAAACTCTCTCCATACAATGCATGGGAAGCCTGGGTGTCAGACCTGGGGCTCTGTATTTCACTCGGTTGTGAGGTGCCTAAGAATTGGGCATTGCTTGATGTATAGATTATGAATAAGAATGTCCAGTTATCACTTTAAGGGTAGACAGGTTCCTGTCCCCAAATTAGTATTTAGCAAAGTCACACACATTCTAACCCAGCAAGGTAGATAGAGATAATACAGAAAGTACATTTGAACATCCATACTCACACCATCCCTTGTAGAACAACCTGAAATGTTAGCCATTATCTTCCTCATCAACATCACCTTCCTCATTTTCACCAGCGGTCATCATTCTGGCCCCTCCCAAGGGCTACATCTCTCTCTCTCCTCCTGCCCGCAGGCTGGGATGCCACTTTTATAATATGTTACGCTGACGTTACCTATGTCTAATGCATATTCAGTAGGGGTTTCTCGACTCTTCCTTACTTGTATTTCCTCTCCTTACCAATGTTGAGGTGTCCTTCGACAGGTTAGTATAGTTATGATTTCACCCCATTATCATATACGTCAATGCGCTGCCATGGCACTCTTGTGGTCAGATATTTCGTCCAAAACCTTCTAGAAGCTGGTGTTAGTTTATATTTCTGTGGTTGGCTGATGCCATTATGGACAAAATTCCCACCTACACTCTACTTCCAGTCCCCCAAAACGTATGGGTTATCTAAGTTTATCTATGCCAAAGTTCCTAGGCCTCAAGCCTCATGCTAACTGATTAAGCCAGTGTCTTACAGGATGCAGGCCTGTAGCTTCCTTGTATTACTGCTAACTATATAATACAAAGCAGTGAATATATTAGAGGCAAGCTGGCTCACCCGGCTACAAGCACCTCACTTCCACATCTGTACGATGGGGATAATAGCATTTTCTTTCCGCAAATGGATATTGTGAGGATCAAGACATTAAAAATATAGAGGCTTTCAGATACTATGGTGATGGAGCTCATATAAATACATTAGATACTCTGCTCCTGACAGAGGAGAGCGCTCAGTTTGATCGCAGATCCTTTTATCATCAAGCTCGCTCAGTGGGGCATTCTTGTGACTAATGGCCTCTTCTACTTTTGTTTTTGCTCGTTCTGAAATGAGCACCAAAGAGAGAGGAGATCTCAAGATTAATTCAGATTGCCTTAGATAGGAACCCTGCAATGATGTTGATTAAAAACAGTCTGAAGAGACACAAACAAAGGATAAAAAAAATAAGAAAGGAATACTTGTGGCACCTTAGAGACTAACACAGTTATTTCAGCATAAGCTTTCGTGGACTATGTCTGCTTCATCGGATGCATAGAATGGAACATACAGTGGGACGATATTTATACATTCAGAGAAACATGAAAAGGTGGAAGTAACCATACCAACTGTAAAAGGCTAATTAATTGAAAGGAACTGTTGTTATCAGTAGGAAAGAAACTTTTGAAGTGATAATCAACATGGCCTTCTTGTTGCTCACATACCTGAAGAAACCCTTCTTGTTACTCCTAACATCTCCGGCTAGCTGCAACTCCAAGTGTGATTTGGCCTTCCTAATTTCACTCCTGAAATGTCGAAAGAGAACTCAGGATACGTACGGTGGAGGAGAGTGCAGAGGGAGTAGGGGAACCATTCTGGTGTGTCCTCTGCACCTAGGGTGCTTAGAGAGTCATGGATGCTAAGTTTGCAATGTGATATGGCAACATAAAAAGGCCAGTGCAGTTTTGATCTGTATCTGCAGGGGCGTTTTGTCACAGAGAAGGGATATGAAAGCTTGTCTGTATATTGATTTGGTGCCACATACTTGGAATATTACACTTGGTTTGGGGCACCTTGTTACGAGCAAAGAGAGCTCCAGGGGAGACAAAATTTACAAAGATGAAATGAGTGTAACCAGTAAGGAGGGAGTGGAATTACTTAGTGGGTAAATACGGATCTAACTCAGTGAATTGAATTGGATTAAAGAGGTTTGATTAGGCTGAATATAAGAAAAAAAATTCTTCCAAAGAGGGAGACCTGTTAACCTCTGAAATTGTCTTCCAAGGGAATGAATGGTTACCACATTGCTTAGGACACAGACTGGAGCCAACACTCGGTACTTTACAGAACTGTCCTCCATTGGCCATGGAATGGGATGGACTGGATGGTCTAACTGGTTTTTTCCATCTTTAATGTGTGTGATCGTTTAAGAAAAGGTTTGCTCTTAACCCTTGGTTTGTCACATAACATATTAACTGCCAGGGAACAATGGACTTCATGTTGTGTACCTGATAATCACATTATTTACTTTTGAACAAACACATTCAATCTAGTGTAATCCCAGCAGCAATGTTCATACCAAGCAGATGTGTTAGCAAAGGAGACTGGTATTATGTGACCCAGTTGGCTCATAAGTAGCTATTTCTAATTCTTGGTTTGTATAGAATTAAGATTATTTTTTTAAATGACCAATTTCTTTTTCTGTGTACATCTTTCAACAGGTAGACTGAGTTTAACACATGTCCACGTTAAAATTGCATTCTTCACGGAGTATTTGATGGATTATTCCTAGATACTTCAAAAAGGTAAATTAAAAAGTGAGTGTTAATTCCTTTATTTCAGGGGAGGGGGGCTATTACAGTGTGTTACTGTTTAAAATCAAATAATGCTATTTAACTGTAATGTTTCTCATTTTCTGGTGATAGAGTTAGGGTTAACAAATGCCTCTGATCAGAAAAGGGGGAAACATGAGCAGTTTTGCTACTTTCTCTTGGATCCGTCTATAAATTGACGAAAAGAGGAACAATATTTTATAAGCTTTGTAGTGAATGGGTTAAATCCAGAAGCCTTTCTTCAGTGTCAGTTCTAACTCGGGCAAAAATGCCACTGACTTGAATGGAATTTTAGCTGAGTAAATAGGAAGTAAAAATTAAGTAGAGTCTTTAGGTTTCGGCCCAATCCTGTTTCTAAGCTCTGTCAAGTCCTCCATATCGCCTGGTGTTCAGCATCTCACAGGAAATGCTCAGTAGGTTGCAGGATTGGGCCGTTAGGTCATCTTGTTCCTCCTCATGCTCTGTCAGTGTGTGTCCAACCATACAAATGCCAAGCTGTACAAATGGAGTACTTCGCTCTCCACACCTCTGCAATCCTGGGATTCTATGGGGAAAATCCTGGCCCATTGAATCAGGGAAAACCCCAATTGACTTCCAAGGGGCCAGGCACACACGCTCGTTCTCTCCCCATTATTTACAGTTTGGAAACACTGTGAATTGGGATGGTGGCCCTATCTTGCTAGGCGCTGTACACGACCATAATGCAAAGACAGTCCCTAACCCAAATACCTTAAAATCTAAATAATCATGAAAGGCCTCTCCCCTGAGACTGTCAGCAAAGGTGCTAGTTCTGGTCATGGCGTATGACACAATTCCAGTCAGAATTATGCTGAAGGCACCCACCCATTTAACCAACAATGGTAACAACTTGAGGGGACTGCTGGCCTTATCCAGATAAGATCACATAACTGAGGGGTGTAAGGCTCTGTATCATGTTAATGCCTTGTGCCATCAAGGCCCCTAGACCGCTATTAAAGTCAGATTTGTCAGTGCTAGCTAAATATAAGTGGATGAGATGGCCACACTAGAGTGTTTCATATCTCGTTTCTTTGGAAACCACACTTTCAGCAATAGTAGTTCTTTGACCTTCACAGCGTGCCAGACAATATTGGGGAGGAGGAGCTCTGAAGTACATAACATACTTTTTATGAGTCCATCTGCTGAGAGAAGGATCCTTTGAGAAGAAGGATGGTCTTGGAGTTGAGACCCTAAAGTGGGACTCAGGAGAGCTAGGTTCAGTTCTCGACCCTGTTACGAAGTTCCGACCTGGGCAAGTCACTCAGTGTCTCTGTGCCTTAAGTGGGAATCATAATACTTCCTTTCACTGTTTCTCAGTTTTGTCTATTTAGGTGGTAAGACCTTTGCAGCAGGGACTGTATATGTACAGCATCTAACACAATAGGATTCTGATCTTGGTTAAGGCCTCTAGGTGCTTCTATAATACAAATGATAAATCCCCCTGCAGAGTCTTTGTTGGACTGATAATAGGAAGATCAAAATACCTATACATTAAAAAATACATGTATGGGGTGTGTGGGTGGTAGTTGTAAAAGTTGTCCTGCTGAATATAAAGAGACATCGAACACCAGTGTTTTAATCACCAGCGCAGTACAGCTATTGAACATAAATAACAGGCGGCTGTCTTGCAGAACTGATCGCTTACTCTGGCAGATTATGGCCAGGATTGTTCATTATTTATTCATTCGTTGGGGAGGCACCACTTTCTGGTATAAGGAATTCATTTGTTTCCCTCTGTAATAACACTGATCACAATGAATTAATTCGGCACTCAGAGGCTGTCTTGTATATATATATTTGCGTGTCTAGCCCACTGAAATGAATTATAAAACATGACGGGTCATAGATTACTGGGAAGCCCATTGGCTAGGAAGGGTTGAAGCCAGGTATCTCCTGCCTCCTAGACGTGCAGTTAACTTCCAGAAAACCAATGTCCCTGAGGATCTAAATGGAGAGGTAACAATTATCAGAAAAACCAGGAGTTTTATTTTCTATCCGTGATGCATAAAATGTAACAGCCTAACCAGGCAGCAGACTATAGCAAACTGAATGGGGGGAAAAAATCTTGAAAAACCATGCAAGTTTTAAGTTAACATTTCCTAAGTTCTTTTGGGCAGGGAACATTACATAAGCTGTGTTTGCAAGCTCTGTGTAAATTCAGGGCACTTCCACAGAGAGGGTTTGTACTGGTGACAAATTCTTATTTTTAAATATAATCTGAATGTTCCAAGCAGAACAGAGAGAGGGATGCTAGCCCCCCTCTATATCTAACCACATATTTATTTACTGACTCCCTTAATGCTGGTAGCCAATTTGATTAGTAAATCTTTGGTTAAATGACCAGTGCTAGGCCCTAATTTTGCATGTGCTGTGGTTAGTGATAAAACTGCGGCTGTCTTCGCTGGAAGCAGGATTGGGTCCTTCACATTGTGCTGTTGTCCTCTAAAAGGGGTTCACTCACCGCAGGAGCACCTCTTTGTGCCCAGACATGGTGTAGCAACTGTCTGCTCTTATGGTGCCCCCTGCCAATGTTGCTCCATTGCTGCAGTGGTCTCTCTTCCCCCAGCTTGGCCCTCTGGCCGGGTCACACTTGAGCCCACCTCTTCCAGGGTAACAGAGAGTCCAACACAGCTATAGTCCAATGATCTTACGGCAGGTCTTCTGTCTGTCTCTGGGCTCTGTGGTCCTTACACCTGTAACTTTAGTGCCCTGGTGGCCACAATGGAGTCTGCTCTGCAGGCAGCTCTGGCCAAGAGAAGGTGCATGCAGGAAGGCAGCAGGGAAAGTCCCTTCCACCCCAGGGGCACCTGTTCCAAACCCCCCTCCCCCCCCCCCCCCCCGGAGTGTGCGCGCACACACAACACACACACACAAGAGCACAATAAATATAGGAAAGGGAAATATTTATTCACAGAGGGATGAGAGGGGAAAAACAGGTGGAAATATGGGGGGAGTGGTAAAACAGGGTTGCATTGAACACAAGGCCCCACAGGCCCGGTGGTACCACAGTCTGAAAGGGCAGACACCGAGCAGTGAGTTCAGGAGTCCTGGGCAGAGTTCCAGTCCAGGGGTGAGTCTTGGGTGCTCCTGGTCATCTTCAGCACCAGTGAACTTTCCCCAACAAACCCCTCCGGTGCCCTCTTCTGCCGCTCTCTGCAAAGCCACACAGAGCAACCGCCTCCCCACTTAACTAGCTACAAGCTCCCTCCTTATTCCCCATGCAGAGTCACAAGCCCCAGTAATCACAGCCCCATGCAGCTCTGGGCAGCAGTGATACTAGGTCCAGCTCCGGTCTGTTCTTCTCGGGTGATTCCTCCCGGCACAGTGCTCCTCCTGGCTCCTGCCCTGGGGTATCCCCGATCCACTGCTCTATCCTTCCCAGGCAGGTTCTTGGCTGCTTTACTCTGTGAGGGTCGGCTTGCTGCAGCCCTTTTCTCTGGACTAGACACACCCCCTCTTGCTCTCCCCTCTCTCTCTGCTCCCCCTCCCTCCCCAACATCACTTCCTTCTGGAACAGTCAGCAACCCTGCCCTTCCCCCAGGAAAAAGATTTAAAGGGCCATGCTCTCTGAACCCCAAGGGGATTACACACCCCTTCCCTCAGGTGGTTTTGCCGCCCCACACACACACCTTCCTTGGTGGCTGAACCCTGGCCCACCCTCTACTCTGGGTTCCATCCCAGGGACCCTGTTGCTGGCAGCCAAGGTCTACTCCCAGATATGTTTTGCTGCCTCCCTGGACCGCTTCCTAGCTTTTCTGTCCCCCAGAGAGAGATTGTAGACTCTCCCTGCAGCCCTCTCTACTCTCAACTTCTTAACTTTATGCTCCTGCCCTGCTGGGCCACATGATCATTTAAGCCTGGATCTCTCTCCAGGTATAGCCAGACAACATTAATTGGGCTCACAGGCCCACATTAACCCCTTTGAGGGCTGTGTGGGGTGCACATCCCATCACACCCTGTAGCGCACACTGATGAGTAGCAGGCAAAGTCTGATCAGTGATCTCCCGTGGGGCTGGCTGGCTCCCTGAAGTCTTTCACAAGGGAAACTACAGACATCTCCCCACATTATCTCTTGTTGGGGAGTGGAGCCAACTGCCCCTCCAGTCCTTCTGACTGGGGAGACATGCTGCCTGGCTCTCTGCGTGCTTCTTCCCAATATCACCATCCCAAGAGGATGCCTCTCTCAACACCACCCAAAGGCAAGAGGTACTGACGAGTCCATTCTGCTAGCCAAACAAAGAGCTGGTGAGAGGACATCTTTATTCACTGGGTCCATATAGTTGTCAAGACTTTAGCACATAAAAACGTGTAAGGATAGTGTGACAAAGTCAGTCCTGACAGAGATATAAGTGTGGTGGAGGGAAAATATATCTAGAATGGTGAAGGCCTTATTCCCTTTGAGCTGTAAAAGGGTTACCTCAGGTTAACTAGAGATGCCTGAGGACAGTTAAGGGCTGCCTGTGACCTTTTAAAAGCCCTCTTCTGGTGAGACAGTGGAGGGGAAAGATGAGATACAAGCAGCAGACAGGAATGGCTTCCCCTAGGTGGAAGGCTGTGTGCCCTCCCTATAGGGAAAGAAACTAAGGGCTGGTCTACACTAACCCCATAATTCGAACTAAGATACACAACTTCAGCTACGTGAATAACGTAGCTGAAGTCGAACTAACTTAGTTCGAATGAAAAAGCACTTACCTGGGGTCCACACGTGGCGCGCAGGCTCCCCCGTCGACTCCGCCTACTCCGTTCATCGAGCTGGATTACCAGCGTCGACGGCGGAGCACTTCCTGGTTCGATTTATCGCGTCTAGACAAGAGGTGATAAATCGAACCCAGAAGATCGATCCCGCGCCTCCGACAGGACGCGTAAGTATAGACGTACCCTAAGTTAACAGCTGCTTGGGGAAGGACTAGCAACTAGGAGCCAGTGTATTAGGGTAACACCCTGCAGAGGGGGCAGGGGGAAAGTATTTCTGTTTGCATTGTGAGTTTGGGGTTGGTTTGTTTTGCTTAAGAGAACTTCTTGTGCCTACCCTGAGGCCCACCATGTAAATAAGGAAAAATAAAACCAGAGTGAAAAACCCTCTGGAGTCAGACCGATTTACTCCAGGCCCTCACCGCCCAAGGGAGAAATGCTGGGCCCAACGAGGCAAAGGAGGTACCCTACCACAACAGTAAAACAAATAGAAGTTGTCTCCAGGGGCAACCGTAGTAAAAATAAAAATGTCTTTGGGTAAATAGGGTTCCCTCCATTGTGGACTTTGGCCAAAATGTTCACACTTGTGTGGGTGTTGAAGGTTAAGGAACTAAATGGAAGTAGCCTGCTTTTTTGAGGTGCTCCTATGGATGTCAGCGGGAGTTGTGGTACACCTCTAAAAATCAGGCCACTTTTAGTAAGGTTCCAAAATATGGATTTAGCTGCGTAAAGTTAGGCACTTACGTTTGAAAGTATTGGGCATTGCTCCTAGCCTTTCCACCACATATATCTGCCACAATCTTTGGAATGGATTTCCTTCTCGAGTAATATTTGACTGTCATTGGAAGCTACCAGTATTTATTCTGTTTATAGCTACCTGTTTTAAGAGAATTTTGCTCTTATCTGGTGGCAACTAGATTTATGTGGTTTTGTGGTACTGGTGTTAGATTTAAGTAAGTTCTTTTAGCTTCATTCACCTTTGTCTGGCTAAAAGAAATTAGAAACTGCTACTGGCTGGCTAGGAATTTTTTACACCTTGTCACTTTTGTTCTCCATCTTCCCACAAACACACCCCACATGGTTCCCACCTTTGTTTGTCTCATCCACTTGTCATTGTCTTTTGACATTGTAAGCTCTTTGGGACAGGATATGTTTGTACAGCCACTAGCACATTCAGGTCCCGATCTCTTTCAGCCGTTACAGCAATATAATCAATAATAGAAAACTGTGTTCTCTTCCCAGGCACCTTGCCTTGAGCCAACATTTAAAGAGATATTGATAAAAAAATGTTGTTTGTTTATAGTCAGTATGTCAGCCAGTGTTAGTTAAGCATTAATTAATAGTTCTTCTTTCTGCAAAGCTCTTGGCCCTCATTTCTCCACAATGACGCCTGCCGTTTGGCTCAAGATATTTAGAGAAGACTGAAATAAGCTTGTCTCCTTGACTACTAAGGTCTCTCTCTCTCTCTCTCTCTCTCTCTCTCTCTCTCTTTTATTTTATTTTATTTATTTATTTATTTTGCTGTCAAGTAGCTCAGTCTCCATATTCCTTTCCATCCCCTTAGAAGAAATTGACAAAATGATGGGAATGATGTAACTGATCATTTGATAAAACAGTATAAAAACCAGAAGGAAAAAAATCCATTTGTACATTGTCGGTCAATCACTTCCTTGCTGTTCAGGTTTCTAAGGTCTGGTCCACACTAACCCCCCGTGTCGAACTAAGATACGCAACTTCAGCTATGTTAATAATGTAGCTAAAGTCGAAGTATCTTAGTTCGATCTTCAAAGCACTTACCGCGGGTCCACACGTGGCAAGCAGGCTCCCCTGTCGACAGCGCTTACTCCTCGCGGCGAGCAGGAGTACCGGTGTCGACGGCGCGCACTTCCGGGATCGATTTATCGCATCTAGACAAGACGTGATAAATTGATCTCAGAAGATCGATTGCTTACTGCCGAACCCGGAGGTAAGTGTAGACGTACCCTAAGTGAATTTTAGTGCTATCTCATGGACACATCAGATTTTGTTTTTCTTTTACCACTTTGTGGCAAGCCTCTTTTAATATAAGTTTTCATCTCTCCTGTTATGACCGGGAAAGGATGTGATTTCACACCCTGCAATAACTGACAAGACAGTGAGGCTGGGGCAAAGATCCAGTGGTTACACTGTTTGGAAAAAGAGAGAACTTCATCTTAGAGTGTAGGTAATAGACTTTCCGCATTAAACCGCATATGTTACTCTGTGTTAATAAATGCACTGGCAGTATCCAAGTGGAGCCTTCACTTCAGAGTAACATTTACCTTGCCTCCCGTTAGGCTTAATAATACACTGCACTTGCATATCACTTTCCCTCTGAGGATCTCAGAGTGTTTGGTGAACGTTCATGAGTTAAGCCTCACAAACACCTTGGTGAAATAGGGAAACATTGCTATCCCAATTTCACAAATGGCGATACTGTGGCACAGGTGCCCAAGGTCACACGTGAAGCCTGTAACAGACCTGATAATATAACTCCATTTTCCACACTCCCATCCTTTGCTTTAGCCAAAAAATCTTTACTGGTGGGCTGTACCTTTAAGAGACCCGATAGTGGCCCACACTAGAAAGTGAAGCGGGCAGATTCAGGGCATTGTAGTGATGACTAGTGGTCAACAGATACCACGGTGATGAGCACACTGTAAATAGATAGAGACACAGCTGTTGTACCCTATTCCCTTTCTTGCTCTCATATTCGGTACTGTGTAGCTGTTTTCCACTGGATACTCATGTGAAACTCCTGTTAGCATTGTAGCATGCTCACAGGGCAGAGTCAAGTCTGAACTCCATTGTAACGCAGCCAAAGACAATGTTTGTTTGTTTCCAGATGCACACTTAGAACCGGTAGTTCTTTCTCGCGCTCTACCTCTGATTGACTAATGCAGCCCCTGGTGCCTTGTGCCACCCCCAAAGGGTTTCTGCAAGTCCTGGCTTGTAACAGGCAGTCTTCGAGTGGATCGCTGACTTCATTATGGGTCTCAGCAGGAGCTATGTGTATGCATCCAGGAAAAAATTTGATCCCTTTTTGCTTTTGCCTGTCTGTGTCAAGGCAAATACATCGTGGTCATGATGGAGCATTTCAATGCTCTATCTGTCACAGGCTAGACTTGATTTAATTTAGAGCTCTAATTAGATGTTGACTGTTGGGGGAGGAGAGTGATATGCTTTGGGGCAGGTGGGCTCGGTTATCAATGAGAGCCTAAAATGTCCCAGTACACAGGAGACTGGGCTTTTTGATTTAATATTAATGATAGTTTTTAATGTGTATGCGACTCTGTTCTAGACTAGGCTGTTGCGAATGTGTACTTTCTGTGAATACTTTCTGTGCGTTTTCTTACCGGTGTTAAGGAGCATGTCCTCACTCAATATCATTTGGTAAAATAGTTGGAAATGCAAGGCAATTTCAGGGCGATAATACAGGTGTTCATCTTAAATGCAGAGGGTTAATATTCAGACTTAATGAAGGTAAGATGTAGGATCTGTCACTAACTGGTTTAGGATGGGCCTTCTTGGCCACAGTCTAATAAAAAACTTAAGCACGTGTTTAAATTTAAGCATGTGAGTACGTCTCATGATTTAATTGGGATTACTCACATAGTTAGAGGTAAGCATAGGATTAAATGACACCACAACCTATTTTGCTGACCAATATTGTCTCATTGTTTCCTTATACTCCTGCATCTCTTTGTCTGTATCCATCTGTTGGATCTTGTCCTGTACTTAGATTGTGACCTTTTTGAGTCAGGGACTGTCTGTTACTGTGTTTGCACAGCGCCCAGCGCAATAGGGTCGTGGTAAATGACTGAGACTCCTAGGTGGTACGACAATACAAATAAATAATAACTCAAATGATGATTTTTTTTAAAAAAAAGCTTTGCTAGGTTGGAACCAGGAGGCTAACCCTAAACCAGTTGAGGTCAATTGCACATTGAGGTTGATGGAACCACTCACCTGCTTAAATTCTTTGCTGGGTTGGGGCCCAGAGGGGTGTTAATGGATAACAGACATAGTGAGAATTGCGCTTGCGCCGGGATAAATGGAGAATAACGCCACTGAATGCAGTGGAGTTACCTTGTTTTAAATCTGGTCTATAAAAATCATGACTGGTGTGGAGAAAGGAAATAAGGAAGTGTTATTTACTCCTTCTCATAACACAAGAACTAGGGGTCACCAAATGAAATTCATAGGCAGCAGGTTTAAAAAAAAGGAAGTATTTCTTCACACAATGCACAGTCAACCTGTGGAACTCTTTGCCAGAGGATGTTGTGAAGGCCAAGACTATAACAAGGTTCAAAAAAGAACTAGATAAGTTCATGGAGGATAGGTCCATCAATGGCTATTAGCCAGGATGGGCAGGGTTGGTGTCCTTAGCCTCTGTTTGTCAGAAGCTGGGAATGGGCAACAGGGGATGAATCACTTGATGATTATCTGTTCTGTTCATTCCCTCTGGGGCACCTGGCATTGGCCTCTGTCAGAAGGCAGGATGCTGGGCTAGATGAACCTTTGGTCTGACCCAGTATGGCCATTTTTATGGACAGCTGTGGGGAGCTGCAGACCTTCCACCTGGCCTGGTCAGGAGCCCTGGGGGCAGGGACACAGGCCGGTGGCTACTCTCGGTGCCTCCCACCCCGCTGTGGTTTCCTGCTTGGCTGGGGGCAGGGCCTCAGGGAGAGGAGGAGGGATAGGGGTGAGGCCATAATGGGGCCAGAGGCTGCTGGCCCCCCACTTTTGCAAAGGCTCTGCCACCCCGGTGTCAGAGAAGAACCAGATCCATTGTTTTAATATTTCTGTCCAGTTGGTAGGGATGATTCAGCTACAGAAAGAACCACGCTGAACTCAAATTTCATCCAAACTTAAAAAAAAAAAAAAAAAAGTTGGCTAGGTTTTAAAGAAATTAATAATAATCTCACATTGCAGCGCTTCCTAGTTCTAGTAGACCCCAAAGAGGCAAGGAACATGAGGGAGCCTAACCAGAAGCAGGATATGCCAGACATCACCTTGAGATCTGCAGCCCCATTCCGCAGATTCTCAAGGCTTGATAAGTACTGATCTGAACGGAAGTGAGGTTTGCCCACCACCATAAAGCAATTCTCAAACTGTGGGTCGTGACCCTGTTTTAATGGGGTTGTCAGGGCTGGTGGTAATCTTGCTGGGGCGTGGGGCCAAAGCCAAAGTGGAGCCCCCCCGCCCGGGGCTGCAGCTGAAGCCCAAGCCCCACCACCCAGGGCAGTGGGGCTCGGGTTTTGGCCCCCCTGCTTTGATGACGGGGCTTCGGTGGGCTCAGGCTTCAGTCCTCCCTCTCTCAGGGTTGTGCGGTAATTTTTGTTGTCAGAAGGGGGCACGGTGCAATGAAGTTTGAGAACCCCTGAGTTAGAACAATTTGTTTTCCAGAAGAAACACTGGCAATGTATTGAGTGAGTGAGGACTACAATTTCCATTGGCAGAACTCAGATTCTTTTGGAGTAAGTCTAGACTTTTACATCTTCATTTGCAGTTGTCCGCCAGTGCAAGGTGAAAATGCAATAAGCCTCTGTTACTCCAGTTTTTGAATCGCAAGCAAAAAACTCACCACATTCTCATCGCACCAGTGAAAGGTGAAGCTAGACTTTTAGGAGATTTTTCTACTTGCTAGAAAGTTTGTTTTTCTTTCAGTCTTGCTGAGGATAGTAGAACGCTGGCAGTCTTGGAAGTAGCTTTATACTCAGAGGTGATAAATTCTGCCTATTGCCACAGCTACTTAGTACATAAGGCTCAGACTATGCACAGATTACGCACAGGCCTGGAAATGCAGAGTTGCAGTACACCAACAGGAGTTCCAGCTGGGGCTTCGCCTCATTGGGTTTCTGGGTATACAGGTGGGATGTGCTTGCTCTTAAAGTATAGGTACAGCAGTTATACTTAGGATGGGACTATAATGAGGGGAAAGACTCTTTGGATCTTCCCTTACATACCAGGCCATGGGGTTAGTCAGAGACTGTCCATAAACATTTGAAAATAAAGTATCAAGACTTATTTTACCTTTTTTACCTTTATTTTTATCTTTTAACAACTTGACATTTTCTAATGTCAAAGGCATATAGCAACTAAAGCAAAGCCTCAACAAATATCCATTCCCTATGCTTGACTTTAGCATTTCATAGCGTGTACGGCCAGAGAGGACCATTAGATCCTCAAGTCTGACCTTCTGTTTGTCTACCTCACCATGTATGCCGAAGTCTGTCTTCCTGTGGGTTTCAGCAGTGCAACGAGGAATGGGAAATCGGCTCATTTTCCCTGGTTACTTGGCAAGCAGCTCTTGTAATTTTAACCTATTGGCAAACGCTGTAACTGTATACAGATGAAATTGTGTGTTTTCACATTTAAGTACATTTACATAATTTCCACACTCCTCCTCCCTGTTTGAACCTCTTTGATTAACCAATTTTCTGGTGTGTCATCACATTTAACCCACAGTCGGGAGCTCCCAGCATTTGGGAATAAACCAATTGGTGGGGGTGGGGGTGTTTTCCCCATTGACAGTTATCCTGCTTATTCCCATCATCACACAGGGGCTTTTATTGTTCCAGCAGCAGCCAGCATCTGTGATGGATTCCAGCTGGCAACTGTAGAGATGACAGTCTCTTGTGCCTCTCGTTCAGTGTGACCCACTGTTGTGCTGTGTCAGAAGCAGAGATTTAAGCCCCAACAGTAACTTTGAGAATTTTAACATTCAGAACTACTGTTCAGGGCTACAGATGTGCACCTTCAATTTTCCGTGGATATGGAATTTATAAGGAGACTATTTTGCAGTCTGGCTGGATGTGCTGGGTTTTCCTTCACCAGAATACAGCTCCATTGTGCCCATAAAACATAGGGATGAAGCAGTGAAATATCCCAAGAACAGAGGAAAGGGTTTGTTTTCTCACCCATTTTTCAATGCCTGCGATTACCTCCTGGGAGGAGACAATAGAGGAGTTAGGTGGGACAGATATTGCTTTGTGATTACTGGACTTGTAGAAGTGATAAGATTCAGAAGTGCTTCCTGCCACATGCACAGCCTTGGGGGCTGCTGATGAGCAATGATGAGTGGGAGAGCAAATGTTTGCTAACTTTGGGCCATCTGATGCGGAAGGTATGTAGATCTCTCCTTGAAGTCTGCATTAGCTCTCTGCGTGCATAACTGGAGACAGAGTCTGTAAGACACACAGTAAAGTTCTCTTTTTAAAAAAAAACAACTAAAATACTGTGACCTCTGACCTAATTGGAAGGTCCACTTAGACTTGGACATAATGGGGAGCCAGTGCTAGGTGGTCAAGTACTAGCCCGGCAGAAACATGCTACGACAGTGTAGTAGTTGAGAAAGGGAGGAGGTACTAGAAATATCTGAGAAACTGTAGCTGTGAGAGCTCGTCGGAGATACAGTCACATAAAAGAGCGAGAGTGAGGATGAGTCTGGTGTTCATCAGGCACTTGTATGATTTTTGTGATAGATTCTGGTAAGAAGATGGGAGTTTAAAGATCCTGCTCTCTCTGTGACTATGGGGCAAATCCTGAAGCCCTTAGGTAGCTCTCAGTCCTTACTGCAACAAAACTCCCTAAGGGGCAAGTGGCAGAGTAGGAAATGGATTGTGACCCTCAGAGTCCTGGGTGGGTTCCTGATTCCCTATGGCTCCGGGGGGGAGGGAGATGTAATCTACCCAAGCCTATTTGCTGGTATAGCTGGTTTCCTGCCCTGGTGCAGCTCTGGTGTGTAGGCCAGCAGATTTGGGGAGAGGCTGAGCAAAGGTTCCATTCACCTGCATGGGAGGGGGGACAGCTAACCTGGTGGCAGCTACTCGGGCACTTAGCAAGACTCACAACTGCGCCCTAAATGGCCTCATTGGGAATTTTCCCCGAGTAAGGACAGTTCAAAGATTTGCGCCATGTTTAGACACCTTTAACACACAGGCTGATTTTCAGAAGAGCCAAACCCCCACAAATCCCAGTTCTATCGGTGGCAGCTGTGGCTGCTCCACCCCTTTGAAAACCAGGACATGTAGATTTCGCTGCCAAAGTTTGGATTTAAGAGGCAAACTCTGAGCACCAGGTCTTCAAAATCTTGGCCTGGACCCGTAGGAAGTTTTCATGCCCCGTCACTGTAATGTCTAGGCACCGTGGGAACCTTAGGAGAATTGTCTCATCTGATCTGCGGTTTCTTGAGGTAGACTGAACTTTTTCTGGTTACAGACACGTTAGTCTTTTCCCCTCTTCATCCCTGCCCGCCTCAGGTCCCCGCATTATTTTCTTCACCCTGGGTTTGAGTCTCAGGTCAGTTACTCCCTAGTGAGAGGAGATATTTGGAGTGGCGTCTGGAGAGCCAGGTCACACATTTAAAAAACAATCCACTTTAGCTCACCAAAGGCTGGGCCACTTGTGTTGCCTTCATTTTCTTTATGTGCTTTACACGAATTTTCATAAGAAAAAGTAGCGGGGCCCTCTAGACTAATAACACTTCTCCTTTCTGTGCCTTTCTGTCAGACAAGGCTACTAACGGCAAAAGGGAGATAATTGTGCTTTAATTGGGCTCTGCTTGTTCAACGGGGGGAGCCTGCCTTTTAGTTCCCATGGCCTTCCAGATAAGTTTCCAGCATAATGGCAATTAAGAGAGAAATAAAGAATATGCAAAGCAGATGACAACTGCTGCTTACCAGGAATCACTCTTTTGTGACTAAAACAATGGGGGCCTTCAGTTGAGGGGGGCTTTTGCTGCTGCTGCCTCCCTGGTTCTCTGTCGGCATTTTGCATGGGATTTGCCGCTGAATGGGCTAAGCCTGGAAAATGTAAGGATGAAGCAAAAGCAGGAGACTTCCACATGTGTGCACTCACCGCAGAGCAGAAAGGAAAGCCAGATTAACTTCTCTCTTTCCCCCTGGGTTTCTTCTCTCTATTTATTTTATTTTATTTATTTTAAAGGGATCAAGCTTTTTTTCTTTCTTTTTATTCTTTGCATTTTTTTTTCTTTTTCCCTGTTTGTTGGTTTTGAGGGTAATTATTCACCGGGACTTTTTCAGCTGTCACTTGTAACAAAAGGTAATCCAGCCTCTTGCCTCTCCCCCACCACCTCCTTTCTCTTCAACAAATGTGGCCTTTGTTGTAGGGAGGTCATCACACAAGGAGCCCTCTTCTATCCCCTGAGATACAAACACTGCTCTGGTTGGAATCAAGGCTACCTTGAGCAAATCTGGCAATTGGCTGCTCCGCCCTGTGAAACATTTCCAATGGACAGTTGCCAATTTGACAAATTAGGCTGTAATAGATAATCCAAATGTTTTCTTTTCTCGAGATGGGATTCCTAGCCTTACTACATGAGCTGGTTATCAATTTATCGACAATAGATATGCTGGTGTGAATCAATCTCCATCTAACAGGTGGTCTTTTGCCACTGACTTGGGTTCACGGCTCCGATTGATTTGGTGTGAACCCTGCAATATATTCCAAGTCAGATGTTCTTTCTCTTCATGGCTTGTGGTTTGGTGCTGTTGAAAGAGAGACACAGTAGAAACGGTACTGTTCAGCACCAACATATTTTACAGACTGGAATGTACTGATCAGCTTAAAAGGAGTGCAACCCCATTCTCTTCCCTCATGTAAACATTTGCTTGGATGCTTGATGGGTCTTGCCCTGAATCCTAGAGCGGTAATGGAGACTCCTTGATAAGAAAAAGAACCCATCAGTAATAATACTTACTCATTCACATCCCTATAGTCAAGGCTGTGTCAGCATTTCACTGATAAACTCCTGTTTTCAATTAAACATACAGTGTGGGAACCAGTGTTGTCATGTCTGGCTATGGGCCATGTCAATTTTGAAGTTACATAGGTGCGGAGAGAGGAGAGATTTTTGAGGCAGTTTTGTAAGGTATGGAAACTGGTTGAAGAAAATAACCCTCCGAAACTTTGGTTGAAAACTCGAACTAAATCTTGGTAGAGATAGGAAAATGTTTGGTTAGCTTCCCCTCCCCCTGCTTCTTTGCTTCCAGGGACCAGAAGCAGAATCACCATAGTGTTTGTCTTGTAGGTATTTCAGGTCACTGCAGTAAAAGCGGTGTTATCCACATGGGGGAATAGGGGATGCCAGTAAGTCAAACATTCCGGTTAACTAAGAGGGAGGGAGTTTGGGTGTGGGAGGGGGTGCAGGGCACGGGCTCTGGGAGGGACCTTGGTTGTGGGAGGGGGCTCGGGGCAGGGGGTTGGAAGGGTGGGAGGGGTTTTGGAGTTCCAGATCCGGGGGACTCTCACCTCAGGCGGGACAGCTCCCTGCAAGCAGCGACATGTCCCTGCTGCTCCTAGGCCGAGGCATGGCCAGGCGGCTCTGTGCGCTGCCTCCGCCCACAGGTGCTGCCCCCGCAGCTCCCATTGGCAGGGAACCACGGGAGCTACAGAGCCAGGGCTTGGGGCGGGGGCAGTGCACAGACCCACCTAGGTGTGCCGCTGCCTAGGAGCAGCAGGGACATGTCGCCACTCGCGGGGAGCCGCCTGAGGTGAGTGCCACCCAGATCCAGCACCCCAAAACCCCTCCCGCCCCCTAACCCCCTGCCCTGAGCCCCCTCCCGCACCCAAACTCGCTCCCAGAGCCCGTGCCCCGCACCCCACTCCCGCACTCCCAACCCCTCATGGCCATTCCTCCGCCTAGGAGCAACAGAGACATGTCGCTGCTTCCAGGGAGCCATGCAGAGCCAGGTAGGGAGCCTGCTGACCCCACACCAATCAGACTAGAAACCAGACTTTCAATGAAGATCAGAAATGCCGGTTTATAGAGCTTTCTGGTTGGTAAAGTGCTGGATAAGACAGCTTTGACTGTATAACTATTTAGTATTTTTATTACAGTGGCACCAGTTCAGATCAGGGCCCTATTATGCTCGGCGCTGTACATGCACATTGTGAAAGACCCTCCCTGTCCCAGGATTTTTTAGACTAAATAGACAAGCCATACAGAGAATTAATTATCTCTAATTTAGAGATGGGGAATATAGGCACACAAAAATTAAGGCCTGGATCCTCAACAGAGCAATAGGAGCTAGGTGCCGAAATACCTTTGAGGTTCTGGGCCAAAATGATTTGTCCAGTATCACACAGGGATGGTAAAGCCAGGAAATAAATTCAGATCTCACAAGCCTCCTGTCTAATGCCTTAGCTGCAAGACCAACCTTGCTCTCAGCTGACTGATGTCTGATCAGACTCAGTACCATAACTATATGACAAGGACTTGTTCCCATGAAATTTTCAAATCAGTTTTTCCAGACTGGGTTAGCTTGGACAAGGTTTGGGTGTGCTTCCAGACTTCGGGGCGCTTGTCTGAACTGAGGACCTTTGCATCTTTCAAAGTTAGCCCCACCATCAGTTTTTTATGTTGTTCTGGGCTAAAATTGGCTTTGTAGAGCATTTACTTTAGAAACCAAAAACATCCATCCAGATCTATATTCTTTCATCAGACCCCAGGTGCTATACAGATTGGATGTGTATGTGCTCATATGTATCTGTCCACACATCACTGCATCCAGCACTGAAAATGTAACCACACCTGGGGTGGAATACGGCGTTTTATTACTTTGGCCACCCACACTAAATGAAGAATAACATATCCAGTTGAAAGTTTAGATAGGGCAGAATGTACATTAATCTAATGAACTGCATTATAAGTAAGCCCAGGGGTTAGCCAAATATACTTATTCTTGTTAAATGTTCCTTGGGAATTTAATAACCACATGGTCAAGACCTAGGTTTTATGACTCATTCAAAATGCCTTCTGGCTTCACCATCCCCTTAAATTTTTCCAAACCTTTCATCGCTGACAATTTTTAAAATCAATACTGGATGGTTTTCTAGAAGATATGCTGTAGGAATTATTCTGGGGCAAGTTCTCTGGCCTGTGTTATGTAGGAGGTCAGAGTAGATGATCACAATTGTCCCTTCGGGCCTTGGAATCTACGAATGTATGAAATTCCTTCCTATTCCACAAACAAATGGAAGTGTCTCAGGCTCATTGATATTTTCTGCATCACATTCCTTTCCTAGCATCCTAATCCAGACGTTTACTGCCTATTGCCTTTAATAGTTCTGCCCAAGTTCCTACAGTGTTACTTTGGTATGTCTCGGAATCCCAAAGCACGTTAAAATAACTAATGAATTGATCTTAACAGTGCCCCTGGAAGGATGGAAAGCAGAATTAGGCCCACTTTACAGACAGGGAAACAGAGATAAAGAAGTTTGGCTAATTTTCAGTTTGGGTGCCTAGAGTTAGGCAACTACATCGCTGTTGAGAAGCCTACGACAGTGTAACCCATTGGCCAGTGTATATTACATGTCCCCAGCACGCAGAGGTTGTGAGTCTGTTATCGCCTCTCTGCAGAGCTTGGCTCTTTATCTGAAGCTATAGAGACACTCATTCTCTACGCTCTGCAGGTCCCCTGTTCAATCCCCTAACAGCACTTAGCTGTAGGCACCCAAGATTGAAAGTTGTGCCATGAGTAAATAAATGAGTAAGTAGCAGAGTAAGGCCTAGCGTTCAAGAGCGCCTGGCTCCTACCCCGCTCCATTGACCACAAGAACACAGAGACTTGATTTTTCAGGAGATCTCAGCCCCCACAGTTCTAACAGACGTCAGCAGAGGCTGTGGGAGTGCCACAGATCTCAGGTCCCTTTAAGGTGCTACTTGATGCTGAAGCTGAAAGTGGCAGTTTGGAGGCTTGTATGCAGTGAAGCTGTATGTGTGTCAGTCCTAGGATATGAGAGAGACCAGGTGAGTAAGGTAGTATCTTTTATTGGACCAACTTCTGTTGGTGAAAGAGACAAGGTTTTGAGCTCTGTGTGGCTTGAAAGTTTGTCTCTCTCACCAACCGAAGTTGGTCCAGTAAAAGACATTACCTCACCCACCTTGTCTCTGTAACTTTGCAGGCTTATCAGCAGTCTGTGGTGCAAACAAATGAATTTGGGAGGGAAATTGCAGCCTATGGAAGCACTCTCTTACAGACAGGCTACAAAGTGTGTGCAAGTTGTTTTGTTGATGCCGAGAACAAATGGCCATTTAGAACTTTGACTTGAAAATCAAAAAACACACACACACACACACCCATCCCCAATAAGTGACTCATTAACAGAGGCTCTGGAATCTGAGGGGCAGGATCTTATTCCATTTCCTTTATCAGCAACATAGATATCTGGGCCCAGTCTCCGCTCATTGGAGTCATCCATCAGGATTACTTTCCACCTCTCTCTTGCTGCTCATAAAAGCTGGATTTGTAGTTTTCATTAAAAATAAAACAAAATCTCTATTCCAGTTGCCCTACTAAGGTGCTGAGGTCAACCCGAAGACCCTGCCAAATATTAAGAGGCAACACAGAGAAGCCTCCATAGTGACTCACAATAATCATAATAAGGGAATAACTCTAGTTATGATAGGACTGGGTTGACAACTCATAGCACTGGCGTTAGTTATACCATACATATATGCCTTACCCCGCTGTGCGTCATTGAAGGATCTGTTCTCGGTGCCTCTGTAGCACCAGAGATTAGCAACTCTGCTGCACATTAGCAGGTGAGAAGCTTGATCCTCTACAGGCATTAAAACTGAATATTTGAAAAATGATTGTTTTGGTCTTAAACTAGATTCTTTCCACTTGTCAGCAACTGCCTGTGTGTGTGAGAGAGAAAGAGAGAGAGGGAGGATGGGGGGCAGTCTCCCCTCTCACGTATGAGGTCATACGCCTTTCCTAGGACAGCTGCCACTGTCAGCAAGAACAGACCAAGAAATAAGGCACATGCACCATCGGGACATGCACCCCTAACATGACAACACCCTCATAATAATGCATTGCATGCTCTGTGTATAGTATGTTTCTTTCATCCTATGATTTGTCAGCATTTTACTAATTAGCACCACAAGGAAGATAAATACAACTCCACCCATTTTATAGATGGCTAACATGAGGCATGGAGAAGTTAAGTGATTTGCCCAAGGTTACAAAATAATGAAGTGCAATTTGTTAAGAATGTAACCCTAGAATTCGATTTCCAGTCCACAGTACTAAACATACCCCTACACTAGTACAACAGAGACTGTGGAGTAGCATAGTTAGTGCCTCAGGAATGTAACCCTCTGATTAATGTGATGGAAAATCATTTAAAATGAACGTGGAAGTTTCTTAATGAGTGTTGCATGCTGACTGATTCAAAAGCTATATGTAAACTGTGGATAACATGGGCATTAATCATAGCAAGTTACACAATTTAAGGCATTAGAACGATAAAGGCCCCTTTCCCCCAAACACTGAAGTGATAAGGTCATCTCTGAGATAAGATTCTTAAAGAGAACCATATTGATACATACTGAAAGAGACAGTTCAAACCCAGCGAGAACTTTGCCAACCCTTCTTGGAAGATAATTAAAATGACTAAACAAAAGAAAGAAAAAAGGCAGACCCATCTGCAAACTTGGGGTGTTGTTCTAACCTTGGATGCTCCCAGGAAAGTCAATGGGAAATCAAACCTGGGTTTGTAGTCATTGGGAGCTGTGTGCGTGTCCCAAGGTAAAGTGTGGTCAGGATACATGGGCTTTCTGAATATATTGCAGTGTTTCAGTTTTATCGCCTCACTCAAATAGTGCCTGATGTTTCAAGATTTTGAGCAACTCTTGAGAATTTGTTGAGTGCTCTCAAGTCTCATCAAAGTCATTGGGAGCTAGAGGAATTCAGCAGATCCCAGGAGATGCTCAGTATTTTACAACATATCTGTTGTTAGATTTAAGGTTCGTTAGTATCGTTGTGTCAGATTCATAGGTTCTCCATTTCACATTTTCTTGAGTTACATATCTTCTAAATAAATAAATAGTTTTTAAGTCAAATGCAGTTGGGGAGCTAGGTTTACAGCTTTGCCATGCAGATTCTGCTCTTTCCTCAGTGGCCTGATGCTGTAAATTGCTAATCTGCCTCACCTATTTAAGTCATTGGGTGTTGAGAACATTCATTGTTTTGCATTCTCAGGCTCCATGAGAGCAAGGGCCAGGAATTTTGTGGCGGCAGCACGCTCATCCCTTGATGATCAATAGTTGCCACTTATCCACCGCTTCTTGATCAAAGTTTTCACAGAGCTTTACAGAGAAACTCTTTTAAACCACACATCACCCTTGTTTCACAGATGGAGAACTAAGTGGTTTGCCTAAAGTGGTCCATTGAGTCAGTGACAGACCTGGAAATAGAACCACAAAATTCTAATTTCTAGTAATTAGATCCCATCCCTTTCTGATGACCATCTTACTGCAGCCAGTCCAGGGAAAGAATACAGACTCAGATGTTCAAACCTGTATGCAAGCACATTTGTACTAACCCAATTTGTGCACTTCTTGGTCCTAGTATGCATTTCCAAGGTGAGATTTGCATGCAGAAACACTGCTGCTTATTGCACATCTACAGAAAGGACAGTTGTGGAAATGAGTTTGAAAATCTGGACTGTATTATCCTATCTGGTATTGTCTAAAACACTACATTAAATTCAAGTTATCACTTCGTTAAAAATGATCATATACAAAGAAGAGTTTGGGTAAAATCTCTTTAAAATGCATATACTGAAAAACCCTATTGGCACTTAGACAGCTAAAGGCCATTTTTACTGGCATATATTTTGCTTGGCGCTAATTCCAGTGGCGTAGCCAGGTTCTAACACCAGGGGGAGCGAACACGTATCAAAAGGAGCCACCCGACCCGACCTGGGTGAAAGAACCCAGGCCAGCAGCGGGACCCCTGTTGGCAGAAGCCTGCGGGGGGAATCCTAGAGCGGCGGCTGGCTGAGCCGCTCAGCCCGCCCCGCTTTGGGATTCCCCCCCCGCGGGCTCCTGCCAGCAGGGGTCCTGCCACTGGTCCCACCAAGAGCCCGCTGCTGGCTCCCGCCAGCCGGGGTCTCTCAGCCCGCTGCTGGCCTGGGTTCTTTCACTCAGGCCAGCAGCGGGCTCTTGGTGGGGCCAGCAGCGGGACCCCTGCTGGCAGGAGCCCGCGGCGGGGGAATCCCAGAGCGGGGTGGGCTGAGTGGCTCAGCCAGCCGCCGCTCTAGGATTCCCCCCATGGGCTCCTGCCAGCAGGAGTCTCTCAGCCCACTGCCAGTCTGGGTTCTTTCACCCAGGCCAGCAACGGGCTCTTGGTGGGGCCAGCGGCGGGACCCCTGCGTTATTTTGTCGCTCCACCTCCGTGCACTCCGTCTCCACCCTTTCAAAAATTAAAAAGGCGCCACTTTTGGAAAATGTGCTCAGGGGGAGCGGCCGCTCCCCCTGCTCCCCCCCAGCTATGCTACTGGCTAATTCAGTCTGTACTAATAGCTTAATAATTCTGGCAGACACACCTGTGAAAAATGCTACCGAACCAGCCCGAATTATGTGTTCAAAATGTAAACGGTTGTTGTCTCGTGGGAACAGCTACTGTATAGCCCCGGCTGTAAATTGCGTATGGTCGATTGCTCCAAATTCATTTGTGACAAATGACCATCTGACGAGGTTGTTTCTGGGCCTTGCTGCTGATGTGATGGCATTGCCAGTGGAGTGTGATACCACCATGCTTTTTGTTACAACTCTTAGACCAGCTTTACAAAGCGTGGCAGCTCTGACCTAAGCTTGGGCTGGTTTTCTGTTGATGGCTTTTGGTAGAAAACGCCACAGCTTCCCTAGACCCAAGTCATAACCTGATTCCAGAGCAGTATATCTCCTTTTCCTCATTAGTCACAAATGGAGTGGTTGCTTGGACTGTTTCTTAACCTGAAAAAAATGATATGGAACTGGCTGTGCTTGCCGTTTTGCAGCAAAGCTTTTGGAGCACAGCAAAGCCTTCATGATGTTGCCTTCATGATGTTGACCATTCTTGCCTTCATGATGTTGACCATTTTGCAGAGTTGTATGATCTTTTGTATATGATGCGGGGGGCACCCATTCAGCTGCCCTAACTGAAAGCAAGTCTGAAATTGGCTAAAAAGCCTTCGGAAGAAGTTTGAGCTAAGCCCGGTCTGCAATTAAAGGACTGCAGTGGTGAAAAGGGGGAGGGGACAAGCATTGGAAAGTGGGGGAACACAAAGATTTGGAGTTTTCTTTCAGCACTTCTCAGAACTCTGAAATGAGAAGACCCTTCCAGCCAGCACCTGGCAATACCATTGAGTATGCCTTCCCGCAGTTTAAATTAGAGTAACGCTGAAACACAGCAGGCTCCTCCTAAAAGCGGGGAGTGGGTGGGGGGTGGAAGGGAAGAGTCTTTTAAAAAGCCTTTTCTGATGCATTCAGGTAGAAGAGTGTAAAGTAAATAATGAAGTCTGAAGCCGAAGGGCAGCACACAAGAGCATGACTTTGCATTCCATTCAAGTCTGCTGCCAAGTTGCTGAAGGAGAGCTTAGAAAATGAACTGTTAAGCGAGGGACAGCTCTGTGCTCTAACTGAGCTTGCAAATGCAAACCAGAGTTCCCTGGGAAAGCAAGTTAGAAGGCAAGCCACTTGGAACCCAGGCCACTACCAATCATTGTCCTTATCAGACTTTTCCAGGGAGCCAGTAAACATGCATGCTTCAGGAAATGGCATGTTATAAATGTAGGTGACTAAAAGCATTGCAGTGAAAAAGAAGGCAGACTATTATTTATCATCGCAGTTGCATAGCTACCATTCCCTTGTTTTGCTAGACTGGTTGTAGGGAGGGTGATTCACCAAACCATTGTGAAGCTTCATACGAGGTAAGCCTAATTTTTAAACTTTATTGTTTTATTTATTCCTACTACCACCTAGTTTCCAGTGAAAAGTCATCTCCTCAAGAGGTCACTTCACCCCCTAGCTCAGCAGAGCACACTGCAATGTCAGTTTTCCCAGGCTTCCCCAATGTGGATAGGATGAAGGGGCATTTTATTTGTGGTAGATTGGAAGATGTGTACTGAATATTGACTTTTTGTCTCTGTTTAATGATGAAGATGGTAAGGCAAGATAAATTCACGATAAAATGAAGAATTAAAATAGATATTGTGATATGGAATCTGGCTCCTTTTCTATGCCACATGTTCAATATTTTTGATCAAAAATGGGAATAGAAAAATAATCAAAGCTGTAGATTTCTGCATTGTGGATTTACATGTGATTCTAGCTCTTAAGAGTATTTCCAGTGTGGAGTGTTAAACTCAGGATGATCATAGTAGGATCTGATTAACTTGAAGCCAAGTTTTGAGAGAG
The DNA here is from genome assembly GCA_037349315.1 of Chelydra serpentina. Lineage (NCBI taxonomy): Eukaryota > Metazoa > Chordata > Testudines > Chelydridae > Chelydra > Chelydra serpentina. Next base: position 17,624,957 of record JBAIAC010000004.1, on the reverse strand, counting down.
AGAGAGAGAGAGAGAGAGAGAGAGAGCACACTGAAATAGAAATCAATGGACCATAAGAAGTAATTTTTTCTGTGTGCAGTTGAACTTGGTGACAGATCTGCTTCCCCTTCAGTGAAGTGATATACCCCAGCTTCTAATAGTCCCTGCCCAAAGGACTACTGTTGTCCCCTGAATCAGGCTAATAAAACAAACCCAATTTAAAAAGCAATATAAAAATGTATAACCGTAAACTGGTCTTTATTTTTGGTCACGCCCTCCTGTTTCCTAGCATCGAGGGTGGGCCATTTATTTAGCTGAAGCACTGAAGATGCAGAAAATATAAATGAGTAGGTCAGAATTCCTAATTCTGCTTCCTTCAGCTCACCAGCTTGGAACTGATGGGATCTGAATAGCTGTCTTCAGTGCTCAGCCAGAGCTTGGAACAAGGGAGGGGCAGGGAAATGGAGCAGTTACTGAAGCTAGACTACAGCTTTTAGGAGCCTTCATCCAAAGACTGCACCGTATTGCCTTGAATATTGCAGGGGCAATATGCAGATTTGGCATTCAAGACAGGAATTTGGGGAGTGGGATGAGCAGACTCTCAATAGGATTTTAGATGAGCCGAGAGAGTGTTGCCTCTTGTGGTGTGACCAGCACTGAAATTTACATCCTCGTGGTTTGTTTGATATTTTATATTTTTTAAGAGGAGGAATTTCTTCAGGTTACACAGTGACTTCTGGTACAGCTATTGTCATTGTCAGTTGTTTTCAGCACAGGTCTGGAAAGGCAGTTGCAGCTGCAGAGGTGCAAAACCATATGATTCCAGTTTTTGTGTCATGGAGAATGGCTGGAAAATTACACAAGAGGACAGAGAATTCAAGAATGCATGTAGAGAGAATTCTCACTGACTTCAGTGGGAACTGCATCTGCTACACCAGTGCCAAATTAGGGGGCTAGGGCATTGTGAGGGGGTGGCACTCTACTATAGTGCATGTCAGTTGCCACTTTGGTTATCAGAGATTTTTAGATTTTATTTGGGTAACTATCAGAGTTTTCACAAGCTTGAGTAAACCAGATTTTGTCAGGCCTGTTATTCCATCTGATCCTCCCCATTTGTCTCCCCTGCCCCATCCCATCGCTTTGTAGGAGTTGGTTTCACACAAGTAGTGTCTGATTTAAAAAAAAAAATTGAATTACTTCTTATCCATCGGTAGAACAATTGGTCCACATCCTGATCAGATTTAGCCTTTTTATCTTCACCTTCAAAGCTCTGCCCAGCTAAGTCCCTGCAGGCTTCTCTGTGCTTCAAATTCCTCCTTAAAACCCACTCCTTCTGCTTTGCCTCCCTTGCTGTCTGGTGCTATTTGCTCCTGTTGCCCAAAGGAAATTGTCTGTACTGAGTTTGTCAAAATGTAGAGCAGACCCTCCAAGGGTCAGGGACCTTTTCTTTATCTGTCCTTAAAAAGTGAAACGAGGGTAGTATGTAAATATCAATAATAGATGAAAGCAAACAAACAAAAAACAAGAAAAGTTTAGATATTTATAAACTGGAAGATTTGCCCTATCATATTGTACATTTCCAGGTAGCCCACAGTCTTGGAGCTTAAAAAGTCTCGAGAGAGTCACTTTAAGGCCAACAGATAAATTAGAGTTACCAATATATTTAAATGAGATGCATACCATTGAGTTTGTCTTCTGTTTTTTGAAGTGCTGGGTTCTACTCGCTGAGTTGTACTGGTTCGTTATCTTAATATTAAAATAATGAATGCAGGTGTGGGTGAAATGCTCTAGTAGATTCTGCACAGTGTTGGCAGTCGGGAAGAAGTGGGTTCTGTCACTGACTCTGTGTGGCCTAGGATAAGTCATTAACTTCTCTGTGCCTCACTTTCCCCATATGTTACAGTGGGATAATGACACAGAGTATGTATCCAGCCTTCCTGGTTTAGGATTAAAAAATGCTATGCAAAAAGATATTTTGTGGCTTAATCCTGACATCTTTCCTCAGTTTTTGTCCATTTACTCAAGCAAATTCCCAATGACTTTAGTAGAGGTCTGAGTGGAAACTGAGGGGGAGAGCCTTGGGATCCAGCCCCATATTTTGATTATTATTGCTGATTATTAGAAAATGTCCCAGTTTAATAAAATCCACGTCCCCTTTAGCTGACAAATTGTTCTGCTGCACCACGCCTTTCCTGCTGTGGTAAATTCTAACATTTATAACCAGCTAGATGAGCCTATTCAATGAGAGGCTGTAATGAGCTCTCACAGGAATTCACAGAGGCTGGAGAAGAGACTAATTTCTCCACACTGAGGTGATAACATTGAGTAAATGCCATTAGGTCGGCCACATCCTGTGGTAAATAACATAACACCCATCTTAAGGATTTATATGTAGTCAAAGGCAGGGCCGGTGCAAGGAAGTTTCGCGCCCTAGGCGAAACTTCTTTGCACCAGCCCTGCGCCCCCCCCCCCCCAGCTAACGCCGGCCCCCAGTGCGGCATCCAGCTCCCCACCTCCCTGCGGGCTGCGGCAGCTCGGCCCCCCGCCCGCGGCGCCCCCCAGCTCCTGGCTCAGCCGCGGAGGTGGGAGGCAGCCGCGGCCAGCAACCCTCCCGGATCCCGGCTCAGCAGCGGCCAGCTGCCCCCGCCCCCCCACCCCCCGGCTCAGCCGCAGAGCTGGAAGGCGGGCGGCAGCCGCGGCCAGCCGCCCCAGCTCCCGGCTCAGCCGTGGAGGCGGCCGCGGCCAGCTGCGCCCCTGGCTCTCGGCTCAGCCGGAAGGCAGGCGGCAGCCGCGGCCAGCCACCCCTCCCAGCTCCTGGCTCAGCAGCGGAGCCAGAAGGCGGGCGGCAGCCGTGGCCAGCCGCCTTCCTGGCTCCATGCGGAGACGGGAGGCAGGAGGCAGCTGCTCACCGCCCCCGAAATGCTGGCGCCCTAGGCGACCGCCCCAGCCCTGGTCAAAGGGAATCATGACCATAGAGCCGAATCTTGTGTATTCAGTGGGAGTATTGTCATTTACTTCATTGAGAGCCCGCCTGGAGCCACAATAACTAGTATACTGTATTTATTAGGCTGTCTTTTATTTTAGAGGACACCCAAGTATGTGATACAGAAACCAGATCACTGCTGAAATGCAACTCCCAAAAAATAGTTGCCGCTCAGGGCACATGGGACCATAATTTGTAAGTCCGCAGTTGAAACAACCGCAGTCAGTAACCTGCATGCAACTGAGCTCAATCACCTCAGAAGGGTGAAGGACACTTTAAAAGTCAATATTTGTCACTTCCGCTGTAGGATCTGAGATACCCCATTATCCCCCTTGCTTTAATACAAATTGGCTGAGCACATCATGCCCTCACATCCTTTATTTTAGGCCAAATTTCCCATTGAAGCCAATGGAAAGTTTTGCTTAGACATAAATAGCACAATTATTATCATTGTTTGTATTTCAGTAGTGCCTACAGGCCCCATCATGCTAAGTGCCGTAAAAACCCAAAGTAAGATGAGACAGTCCAGTCCTGAAGAACCTACCAACTATATAGAGAAGGGATGGGATGGGGAAGAGAGGCACAGAGAGATGCCCAAGATCACACACAACGTGAGTGGCACTGTCAGGAACAGAGCTCAGGTCTTTTAAGATATGGCTCCACTGCAGCTGGGTAGCTCACACTAGCGAGGCTCCAGCTGGCACGCTAAAAATAGCTGTGTGGCTCTTGCTGCTCCGTCAGAGACTCTGGCTAGTCACCTGAATTCAAGCCTAGGGGGTCAGGCGAGCTGGAGCTCAGATGGCTAGCCTGCTGGAGCCGCAATGTCCATACTGCTTGGTGTTTTTAGTGTGCTGTCTCGAGCCCAGCTAGTGCAAGTCTGTCTAGTGCAGTGGTTCCCAAACTGGGGTCCAGGGGTTCACGAAATGTTACAGGGGGTTCTCAGGAAAAAATTCCCTAATGGCGGACAGAGCTGTCCCTAGGGACCCCGGTCAGCATGGAGCCAGCAGCCCCGAGCCCCTGGACTTCCAAGAGCTAAGCAGATCAAAGCAAGCATATCTATCACACTGAGGAGATTTAAACTTCAAGACTCATAAGAAATGGAAAGTGAGGTGGATATTTTTTGTTGTTTTTAAAATTAAATAGGCAGCTAGTACTGTTTTTAAAATTATTATGAAGAACAAGTTTAAGATTTGTTGTAACGAGCAGTCTAGGCAAACAACGCACAAGACCTGAATGCTTATGTAGGAGGAACTCTTTGAGTAGGCTTCTTAAATATCTTCATGCTGTTTCACATCTGATACTCCTTGATGAAACATAGGAGCCTTGTCTTATAACAGGCTTATTCAAAGTGATACAAGCTACAAAAGTGAGATCTTGGAAGAGTGTTGCCGTTTTCATAATGCAATAAAAATACTGTAGTGATTAATAATAGTGTGTAATAAGCATGTCATAAAAACAAATTTTATATTTCCAAGATCAGTGCTTTTATAATTTACACTCAGGTAAAGGAGAAAATCCCTGGAAATATTCATTTTTAGGAGGGGGTTCGCGAGACTTGACATTTTATTGAAAGGGGTTCACGGGTTGTTAAAGTTTGGGAACCACTAGACTCTAGTGGAACTGGAAGGCTCGCGCTCAGTTGCAGTGTAGACATGCTTATTGATCCAAGCGCAATCCCCATCCACCAGACCGCAGTGCCTCTCTGTATGCCCCTGTTGTATTGATTGGTAAACGATGACGTTCATAATGGTGATCACTGTCTGCTGTCTTAACTTTTCTACCCATCCCATTCCGCATTTTCTAAAGAGTAAGACAATACAGCATGGAGTTTCATCTCTCTAGTGTTTTAAACAATTACGGTTTTCCTCCAAGCTATATAAATTGCATGCATTTAATATTTAGTTATCTCTAGTCTGTTTACACTAATTTTCATTTATGCAATACATCTAGTAACAGAGGTAGAGTGGATTTCTTTTCTATTTTTGTTTCATATTAAAGCCTTGAGGGAAGCCCACTGTTTTTGATCATTCTCTTCTGTGATGTAAGCCAGTGTTTAAGTTCTGCTCCAGTGGAATGTCTGAGACTTTTATTCATGAATGATGTAGGTTATTTCCTCTTTTCCTGGCTGCTCTATTTATAGTTAACATTGTTTGTATCTCCCATGCAGTCATGAGAGAGTGTGTAAAAAAGAAACAATCACAACTCTTCATTTGACTTGTTTTATTATAACTACATTCTGTTTTTAGTTTTCTTCAGTGCTACCTAGCAGGATCGTTGTTTCTTTTTGTAGGTAAGAGTGTATGGCTTTATCCTCCTCTAAGGCTATGGGGACGCTTTTTTTTTATTTTATTTTTTTGCTGCCTTACATGTGATATTGTCATTTACACCTGTGCAAAATGCTCCCCAATCAGAATAACAGCATTTCACACCCACAGGTGTGCACAAGTGTAAATTATTACCCTTGGATTTTCCATACTCAGGATCCTTTGGGCCTGATAATGAGTTCACTTACATCAGTTTTAATGGCACATTAAACTAGGGTAGCTCTGTTGACTTTATTTGTGCCACTGAGAGATTTGAATAAGCCCGTCTTTGTAGAGAGAGGAGTCCAAGCCACGGAGTTAGAGTTTATAAGTTCTCAGGACATTCTGGGGTTTAATATCTAGGGCTTTGATTTGGTTTGTTATAGAAGGAAGTCACAAAGATCAGGTCTGGATCACAATTGCCTTAAAGCTGTACAGAATTCAGAGCCAGGGTTTCGTTGTGCCTTAGCACAGTGTCCTGGCAATGGAAAGCCAATATACAGAGGAGGCTGGTTAGCACAAAGCAGCTGCAGCCTGCCCTCCACTGGAGTGTTATAGAGGGCCGGTGCTGCATTCAGTGCATCACCTCAGCAGTATCTGATGGTAGGGCTTTTGCTTATCACCCAAATTAAAATTGCCTTTCCTAGGCAGAAAAGCCAAAGTAGGGTAGGGAAGTAGATCCAATGAATCTGACCCTCTATCCAGCAAATCTCCCCCTTTTTACAGATATTTCTAAGATTGAAGAGTGTTACAAATGCTTGCACTGTCAATAGGTAGGAGATTAAAAAGCTGGGCTGGGCTATGCCATGTTGGGTTATTGAATGAGATGCATCATACAGACTTTTGGAAAGAGGGATGTGAAATGACAAAGCAAACAAAATGAGCAGCATTCTCTGTCAATGGGAGCACTGGCTGTCCTTAACAAATGCTGAAAAGGACATAGTTAGGCATATCCACAACATGGCTTTTGCTCCAGGATAGGAACAATGGGAAACAGACATTGGATATAAAATCCAGATGGTTCTTGCATGGCTACATTGTCATGATCCAAGAAAATACGGCAAGCAGAGCTCTGACTAGCGCTCGGCAAATCTCCAAAGATTGTGAGATTGAAGTCAGATAAAACTGAACAAGGGCGTTGGTCACCCCGCAGGGTTCAGTTTGCAGTGGTTGTCACAAATAGAGTAAGGCTCTGAGTGGGCCTGGTGGCCTCATGCGAATCTAAGAGTGGACAGTTCTGTGCCTACCCGAAGGCGGCCTTTTCTGAGCACACCTGAGGCTTGTGTGTGAATTTTTGTATCAAAATAATGTAAGATTGGTAGATTCCACTGAGTTTTGCTTTGGGATACTGGCCACCCCAGCTTTTTGGCCACCCCAAGCAAAAAAAGAAAAGGGGGCGGCCAGGCTGCCAAAGCAAAAAAACCAAACCAAAACAACAGCAGCTCGCAGGGAGCACGTGGAGGGCGGTCAAGGCGGCTCGCAAGGGGGTGAAGGGCGGCGCCCGCCCGCTCCCTCCGCCCGTGGGCAGGCGCTGCCGCCCGCTCGCAGCTGGGCGAGAGGGGCTCTCCCTTCCGGCCTCGGGGTGCCTCTCCCGGCCGGATAGGCGGAGCCCCCGGGGGCTGCAGGAGGTGCCGTCTCAGCCGCTCCTTTAAAGGCGGCTCGGCCGGGCAGGGCTCAGAGCGGCGCGGGAGGCGGAGGCCAGTGCAAGCGGCGGGGAGTGGCGCATCTCAGGGAGCCCGGTGGTACAGTGAGCGGTGGGGATCATTAGTTCCTGCCCCACCCCCCGCACCCGGGCCCCTGCAGGGCTGGGACTGGTGGAACATGGGGAGCGGAGCTGCAGACCAGGCTACCGAAGCTTAAAAAAAAAAAAAAAGAATCACGGCAGGGCGGCCGGAATGTGCCACCCCAAGAATCCCCGGAATGCCGCCCCTTGCAAGGTGCTGCCCCAGGAACGTGCTTTCTCATCTGGTGCCTGGAGCCGGCCCTGGATTCTGGGTTCCCTTGATCTCAGTGTTCCAATTGAATTCTGTGACTGGACAAGGTGGCAACCCACGTGGGTTAGAACAGAAGAAAGCCACCGAGTCTCTCACAGCTTTGATTGTATTGGGCCAGTTGCCAAGAGTCCCACTGGAGTTCCAGCTTTTCAGAAGAGGCTTGGCAGCAGCAACTAGCAGGAGTTAAACATTTTTAAAGAAAAAGGACCAATAAATGGCTTATTGAGACTAAGAACCTCCCGAGCACCTTCCATTCTAGAATCTCAATGGGCTAGTCGAAATGTAGGTATCTTTACTCCTAAATGTGGACTTGTGATTTCAAAACTGAAAATGTTGGCTGAATTTAGTGTTTCCAAAAATTTAGAACAGGGGTCGGCAACCTTTCAGAAGTGGCGTGCCGAGTCTTCATTTATTCACTCTAATTTAAGGTTTCGTGAGCCAGTAATACATTTTAACTTTTAGAAGGTCTCATTCTATAAGTCTATAATATATAACTAAACTATTGTTGTATATAAAGTAAATAAGGTTTTAAAAATGTTTAAGAAGCTTCATTTAAAATTAAATTAAAGTGCAGAGCCCCTTGGACCAGTGGCCAAGACCCGGGCAGTGTGAGTGCCACTGAAAATCAGCTTGTGTGCCGCCTTTGGCATGCGTGCCATAGGTTGCCTACCCCTGCTTTAGAAGGTTAATCCCCGACTCCTTTAGGAAATAAAGCCGATCACACTGCTGTCTCAGGTGTGCTGTGTGTTGTTTAAGGCCTACCCTATCACAGACCAGGATGTGGGCAGTCATGTCTAGTGGTTGGAGCCGTGGCAGTCCGGTCTAGTGGACAGAGTAGGGGTCAGAGCCCGAAACCAGAATCAGGAGTCAGAGCCAAGGGTCAGGAATCAGGAGTCGGAAACCGAGCAGAGGAGCAAGGCTGGCAAAGGAGCAGTCACAGGTGCGGGAATAAGTGTGGAGCAGCCAGCGACCTTTTTCTTCCGCTTGATGGTGAAACAGTCTCACCAGCTGAGTCTGTACCACCTGCTACATCCATCATACGTTCATGCCACGACGCTTACTTATCCTGCTCTATATCCTTCAACAAACATGGTAGAGCTTTTTTAATGTTATCCTGCTGTGCTGATACGCCCCCTAAACCTTTCATAGTACAGTCTGTCACCCTGATGCATCTAAATTCTTCCTGAAGAGCTTGTCTTTCCTGGGAACATTCCCTGCATTCCCATAGCAGGTGATCAACTGTTTCTTTACCCTCACATGTGTTACACAACCCATCTTTGTTTCTGTTCAATAAATATAATGTATTGCTCAAATCACAGTGACCAGTTAACATTCTAAATATTGGTACGTCACTGTTCCTCTCATAACTTTGCGGTAATGCATTATCCTCTATTTTGGGGCATACTTGATAGAATCTCCTTCCTCTTTTCTCCTTGGTCCATAATACTTGCCATGCCTTTTTAATTCTTTTGTAACTAAGCTTTTCAATTCCTGCTTACTCAAAGGAATCTTTGTACCAATGTATCCTTTTTGGAAGTATTTTTTGGTTGCTTATTTGCCATTTCATTGCCAGGTATCCCAGCGTGTGCTGGAATCCATGCTAGTGCTATGTTCATACCCAAGCCTACTAACTGTTGTCAAAACCAATATTTTATTTATTAGATCACTCCTGCTGTCTGAGATGCCCCCTTTAAAGCCAGCAACCTGCTGTTGCTGCTAAGCTTAAATGCAGACCTGTGGGCACCTTGCGGCCAATCACATAGGCCGGCCAATCAGGTGATTCTGCTGTAGCCCAGCTGGGCTCATTTACCGGCCTGTGGACTGAGCCAGCTAGCCCAGCCTCCACTGATGGAACTCAGGCCCATAGTTCCTGACATCCCCATCTTAATTCATAATTCCTCCTTCCTCCCACTTTGGGAAATGCTGGCCTCCTTCATTTTAACTTCTGTGAGGTGGCTGAGTATTATTAGCCTCATTCTCCAGATAGGCAAATAACAGGCACAGGGATAAATACAGCGCTGGCTGGGGCAAGTGAAACAGGAGTCTTTGGGAGTTACGGTCACTTACATCAGGGTTAAATTTATGCTGCGGGGAGGTCACAGTTCTTGCCATTTCCTAATAGCTGTAACTGCTGATTCCTGTTGTAATTATGGGGACATTCAGGGAGCCCGGTGCGGTAGCTATTGGCAAATCTAGGGTGTCTTAAAGGCAACCCCTGTACATGACTTGTCGAGGGTCACATAGCAAGTCAGTGGCAGAATGTAACAGGTCACTGATCTAGGAGAGCATGCAGGCAACCCATCATCCTGTTTCAAAGCTCTGTCCCATGACTGATCAGAGGCAGCGCCTCTTCAGGGGTAGAGAGTCAGGGGAAGGACCTGCATTTTGCTTTCTGCACGAGCTTGGCAGAAGGAGATATCTGCAGGGAGCGTAGAAAGAAGCTGTAATCCAGAGAGGCTCTAGGAAAGGCTAGGGAGCAGGTCCTGGCTTTCAGGAAGCAGCTATAGAGCCTACACACGATTTGTGTTGAGCTGAGTTGACACTAAACCGTCTTGTTAAATAAAGAAAACTCAGAAGAAAGGGACTGAAATTCTGCTGCTGTTGGGAGATTTTTTCAAGACCGGTAGTTGGCCCACAGACATGAAGCTAGGGCTCCCGGCACCCACCCCGCTTTTTTACAATGATGGCAAATACTGACGAGAAAATAATGGCGCACAAGAAAACAGAAAAGGAGTGTTTCATAGCCATGAGGTGCGGTGGCTCCCACTGCAGTTCTACCACGTGCAGGCAACCTCTAGAATTTGTCTTGCAATCCCGTTGCATCGTAAGAGTAAAACAAAACTGCCATGTTTTGCCATCACTGGGAGAATGGGACGTCGTTTTCCCTCCCTTTCTCTTCTTGGCAAAATAAAATAAAATCAAAAAGTGAAAAGAAAACGAAGTATGAAAAAGAAAATGTGGGGAGGGAGGGGCCCTGGGAACAGCTACACTGTGTAGTTTTATGAAGCAGTTCTCTTCTCATCCGCCAGATTGTAACTGCTGCAGTATGAGTGGACTCAACAGGGTTCTCCTTGAGTTTCAGTTAATATGATTTTAGACGCATTTTCAAGGATATAAAAAAGAATTTGAAATAAGTCAAAGATTTTAAGTGGGCTGATTTTACTTCTGCCCACTTCCGCTTAAAAAACCAGAACACGCATGACAAAGGGCCAGATTCTATTTTCAGTTATACCAGTGGCATAAATCCAGAGTAACTTCACTGAAGAGAACCAGATTACACCGGAATTTACAATGGTGCAAATGAGAGCAGAATGATATCCAACGTGATGTTTACTCTTCTAATTTATATTGTTTTGAATATTTTAACATATTATTTGATTAGGCTTGAAAATTGCACTAAATTGCAGGTCGGTAACTATCTGAAGTAGAGATTAGAACCAAATAAAGAGCTTGTTTTCATGGTCTCCATTAATCAATAGAATTGCATTAAAACAAAGCTTGGGATTCAGGCCCTTTGGTGTTACATTGACTTCTAACTATATTCATAAGTGGAAGTTAGCTGTTTCTCTAAACCACCCATTCCTCTCTGCGTTTAAAAACCTTCCCTGCAGTGTTCGGTAGGAATTGCTGCTGTTGGTAGTTCTCTGAATAGTTTTGTGGATGCGTGGTAATATTTTGTTAATGTTTTGGAGAAGGCCCACAGAGTTGGAGCTTATTATATCAAATTTCATAAGAGTCAACGAACATGCTTGCTTATCTTTCATTTACTTCCCATTAGTTGAACAAATTACCACTCTGTGCAATTGCATAAACTGCTGCGGATTCCACCATCAAGACAAAAATAAATGAGGGTGGATTCGTGAAATAGTCAAGGAATATGTCCAAACACTCAGTTGGTGATTTATTTTTTGGCAGTGTTTTTTTTTAATGCTGTTTCTATTAAACTTCCACTCTAAAAGTGAAAGCCACGGATGGTAAAGCTACATGATGGAAAAATACAAAGGCATGTGTATATCCTGGAGTTACATTGAGCCTGATTCTCCACTGCCTTGCATCTTCTGTGATCATTTACACCTGTGCAAAGTGGATGTAAAACTCTACCAAATCAGTGTGGTAGCTCTTTACTACCACTTTACACGTACACCATCATGATTATTGTTATCAGTGTTGCAGTAGCACCTAGCAGCCCCAGTCATGAGCCACGACCCAACTAGGTACTGTACATACGGAGAAAAAAAAGACAGTCCCTGCCCCAAGAGCTTCCAAATCTAAGGCCAGGTCTACACTACAAACTTATATCTACTCAAGTTACATTGACATGCTGCAGTTAGCATATTTCTTGTGTCAGCGGTGCGTGTACTCACCGGGAGTGCTTGTATTGATGCTGAGTGCCATGCACCATGGGTACATATCCCAGTGTGCGATTCACAATTCGTCTTTTGGGAAGTTTTGGCAATGCATGATGGGGCTGAACTGAGTTGCGCGGGGGTGACGCGGAGCACTGGGTCAACGTCCCAGTTTGCATCTGTCTCCATCCCATAATGTTATATATATCCCATAATTTTTGCGCCTTCTTTTCAAAATCCCACAATCCCACATGGCCCACCTCCCGGTCCACCATCTCTAACAAAAGCATGGAGCCTGCACAGTTCTGCGCTATTGTCATGAGTGGTTCAAGCAGAGGACGTTCGATCTTGCAGTATTTGCAGAGTCGCAAGAAGAACCAAATGAGTGGGGAACAGTTTCTTGGAGGATCAATTGCTGTGGGACAGAGCAAGAATCAATTTAAGGTTGTTGGTGGCTTTCACAGAGCAGCTGCAGATGATGGAACACCACTTCTGGGAGTGAGAAACAAGCACTGACTAGTGGGATTGCATCGTAGTGCAAGTTTGGGATGACAAGCAGTGGCTGCCGAACTTTCAGGTGGTGATTGCATTGTGGAAACTTGCAATGCCTGATTGCTACCAGTCAGTCAAGAATCAATCTGGAGTTGGGAAATCCACTGCAGGGGCCATTGTGATGCAAGTATGCAGGGCCATTAATCACCTCCTGCTACGCAGGACTGTGACACTTGGCAATGTGCAGGACATAGTGGATGGATTTGCAGCAATGGGGTTCCCGAACTATGGTGGAGCGATAGATGGCACACACATCCCTATTTTGGCACCAGATTATCTTGCCACTGAGTACATCAATGGAAAGGGCTCCTTTTCTATGGTTATGCAAGCATTGGTGGATCACCAGGAACATTTCACCAACATCAATGTGGGCTGGTCAGGAAAGGGGCATGACTCTCACATCTTTCGGAACACTGGACTATTCAGAAAACTGCAAGCAGCGACTTTCTTACCTGAATGGTAGATTATCATTGGGAATGTTGAAATGCCAGCAGTGACCCTGGTGACCCAGCCTACCTCTTCCTCCCCGTCTCATGAAGTGGTACACTGGGCACTTTAACAGCACCAAGGAATGAATCAACTACTGGCTCAGCAGGTGCAGCATGTCAGGTGAATGTGCTTTTGGTCATTTGAAGGGACACTGGCGTTGTTTACTCACAAGACTGGACCTCCGTGGGAAAAATATCCCAATAGTTATAGCTGCCTGCTGTGTCCTGCATTATATCCATGAAGCAAAGGGGGGAAAGTTTCCACCAGGGTGGAGACCTAGGATTTTAAATAGCCAGATACAAGAGCTATTAGAAGAGCTCAGTGCATAGCTATACGCTCAGGGAGGCTTTGAAAGACCATTTTAACAGTGAGTCAGAGTAGCGTGTGTTGTTTAGTGTGGTCTACCTGGCCTGGCTCTTTTGTGGCCTGGTAGAGATCGTGTGATGGTTGCTGTACATGTAGGATTATAAGATTGTCAATGCACCTATTAATTTTGTTTGTGAATGGTCCTATGAATTGTGTTACATTGTGCAGTAACAAGTGATTGTTCGCTTTGAGAACTGCTACGCATTCGGCAGCACACGTTGTGAACGAACAAAGATTGTGTTCCAAATAATAGAATTTTATTCTGTAACAGAGGCAGTGTCCCCCGCCCCCCCCCCGAAAAAAAACCAAACCTGTGCAATTTTACAACAGTTGCTTTCTAAACATATTCAAGCTCTCTTAATACATTAAGAGAATAGAATTTATGAAGGGGAAAAATATTGATGTCTATTTCAGCTACAGATACATCAACCGTGGCTTTCACAGGTCTGATTGTTGGCCTCCCTGGCTTTCTGGTATGCCTGCCGCAGCTCCTTGGCTTTCACACAGCACTGCTGCTGGTCCCTGTCAGATTGCTTCTCCTGCATCCCCTGAGCAATCTGCTTGTAGGTGTCCACATTTCTACGGCTGGTTTGGAGCTGTGCCTGCACAGCCTCTTCTCCCCACAGGCCCAGGAGAGCCAATACCTCCTGTCTGCTCCAGGCAGGAGTGCGGCTGGAGTGTGTAGCTGGCATGGTCAGCTGGGCAGTTGCACTCAACAATGGAGAGCTGCTAGGTGTGCTCACCAGGCCGAGCAGTCAGGAAAAGGGATTTCAAAAATGTACAGGGCTTTAAAGGGGAGATGATGCTTCCAGTCTCCCTGACTGCTGGGCAGTGACACACTGGTCACCAGAGCAGTCAGTGTGGGGCATTGTGGGACAGCTGCTGGAGGACAGTTAGGGTTCACATAAGTAACTCTGTCTCTATACTTGCACTGTGTTGACCTAAGTACATCAACCATGGCTCTGTTCCACTTGGGGAAGTGGTGTTACTGTGTCAGTGTAATGGGGAGCTTACATCACTGGGAGATAAATTCAAGTGTAGACACATGCACAATTACGTCAATGTCAGCTGCCTTGCATAGACCTAACTTTGACCAAGGCCTAAGCTATAAATGACCACAGAGGGTGTCAGGCACTGAAGAGTCATGTTTCTTATCTTGCCTTTGTCCTCCCACTATGCTGAAAGTAAGGCCATTGATTGATTCCCTCTTACCAATGGCAAAGGGGCTCGCCCTCTTGTTACCTCTGCTGTGGTGGACACGCTCATTCAGTCTCCTATATCTTGCAGACAACTCCTTCACTGTCCCCTGTGTGGACTGAGGAATTTCAAACACTTAATGAAAACAATTTGAGCATCAAGCACCCTTGAAGGAGGTCCATCCACTTTTCCTTTCATTCTCTTTTACCACCTGACAAGGATTCTCCCTTGTATCATTCTTTTCTTCAGGTGCTCTCCAAATCTTTTTAATAGAGTGTTAGTGTTAAGTTCAAGTGGCTTCCTTAATTCCTCCCACAACGTGCAAAATCCTCATCCTGTGCTTGTATTGTGTTCACACAAGTGGGTTTTGTTGGTGCAAAATGGAGCCACTATCACATTAAGGACATAGTTATAACAAAACATCTCTCTCTGCAGTCGCTGGCTCACACGGAGAACAAGAGCTCAGTATTGCTAAGTGCTTTGAGATCTACAGATGAAAATTGCTATATAAGCGTTAGGTACTATTATTATTATTATTTTATTATTATTATTGCCACCACTTCAGGGATTACTTCTTCAGCTCAAGTGGCAAGTAGTTGTTATACAGTTAGGTAATCTACTTGAAAATGTGATTCTGTATTCTCCTGCAAGATATGTAGTGTGTAATATTAGTGATTTGAAAAAGGAGTTAATAGTAAATGGTATCTATTTAATTTATAAACAATCAACTGCTTAATTGCAGCCAGTCCTACCTGGCATATGCAGTGAAACTGACATCCCTTACTGCCCCACGTGCCAGTTGCCCTTTGAACAAATTTTCCTGCAGATTTTCATGATGTGATGCTGAAAACACCTGAGCCCCATCTACGCCATGACTTACACCACTATTTTTATTGCATCCCAGGATTACATAGAGATACAGTACCTGCACATACAGGGTAGGTAATAGACAAGAGAAGCTTTCGTTTTCTTGTAAGTATCAATACCTCAGTGCTGTAGCAGTACTATATTGTGTAGTTAGCTGGGTGACTTGAATTTGGAATAGTTTCATGACTGGGAACAGATTGTGTCATATAGGTAGCATATTTAATCTGGGAGGCTGGAGAAAGATTGACTGCACAGGGCACAGGGTTAGAGGAAAGCCTCTTCTTGTTCTTCTGACAAGAGATAAGGAGCAAATATACAGTTATGTGTCAAGTTCTGCTCTCTTGGAAATTGAGTTACTGCAGATTTGCACCTATTTTAAAGAGAGTAGAATTTGGCCCGTGATAATTAATGTGGGACATAGTGAATCTTTAAGTCCCTTTCTCCGGAAAACCTGAACTAACTTCAAAGAGTGAATTTTAATTAACTGTTGTACTCATTGCCGGAGGAGGGTGTAACATGAAAAGGGGATTAAACACCCTGCTGTGTTCTTGCCAAAACTTCAGGCACAAGCATACTGCAGATTGGATAATGTCTGCATCAACATTTACAAATGTAAAACTTCATTGTCGCTACTAGTTCCTTGGAATGCACCTCCAAATTAGAAGCCTCTCCGTTCTAGTATCTTTGCTGTGCCTTGACTCACCAGTCACTAGTTAATTTGTGTCATTGTGACCATACATCTTCATAGCCTTCAGGAATATTTGCTTCCTCCTTGTGGTGCTGCACAGGTGACATGAAGCTGGCTAGTTCCAGATCCATGGTGAAGATGCTTCATAAAAGAGCATGACCAAGGAACATTTTCAGGTGTGGGGAAGCGTAATGGGTCGGATTCTCCACTGTCTTGTACCTCGTGTGGTCATTTACACTTATAGAAAGTGTGTCTAACACTCAGCAAGAGCTTCTCTCCTGGGGCCACTCTGTTCCTGGCCAGATCTTTAGATAGATTAGAGTACCCTAAACCTGGAGGCCATTTGGGCAGTTGGGGATTAGCAGTGTTTAGGGACCTGTGGCCATGCTGCCTATATAAGCAACTGGATGTTCGAGGGATTATAGCCTTCAAGGCAGTTCTGTATCCCCTGAGGTTCTTCCCTAAACCAGGGGTCTCAAAGTCCCGGCCCGTGGGCCACCTGTGGCCCGAGAACCTCCCCATTGCGGCCCGTGGAAGAGAGATGCAGGCAGACACACTGCCGGCAATATCTGCTGCAAGGCACCGCCCCCCAAAGCTCCCATTGGCTGGGGGAGAGGAACAGAGATACCATCACTAGTTGCTGGGCAGAGTCAGCCATGGAGGCAGCATCACTTTTTTCCACAATGAATATAAACAAGTCAAAATACCGAACACAACTATCTGATGCTCACCTTGCTGCAATCCTGAAGGTTTCAACTGCTCAGTCACTGAGGCCAAACATCAACAGACAGAACTGAAGCGTTGCCAGGTGTCTGGCAAACACTAAAAACTCTCTGGCAGGCAAGGAATTGTATAAAGTTATACGACAATTTTATTATTTCTAAGAAATTCGAAATAAAAAATACAATGTAAACGTTTTCTTTTCTGAACACCATCTTCAGTGACATTATTGGCCTGCTGGGAGGATTTGAGGACTGGTGCTGGCCCTAAGGTATATTGAATTTGAGACCACTGTCCTAAACAAAGGTGATCCTTGAAGGACCGGGTGGGGAAGGGGTCAAAACTGAAGTCCAAGGGCTTCGGCCCCAGCCAGGGGGCCTGTAACCTGAGTCCCACCGCCCAGGGCTGAATCCCTCGGGCTTTGGCTTGGGCCCTGAGCCCCAGCAAGTCTAAGCCAGCCCTGGTGACCCCACTTTGGGGTCCCAACCCACAGTTTGAGAACCGCTGATCTATCAATAAGATTCCCAAGAAGTGGTGATGCTCCCTGACCATGAGTTGAATGGGTAAGCACACTCAGCCTTCCCCCCTGAATAGAAGCAGATCAAGCAGTAACGTCACTCCATGCTCAGCCATGTCGTATTGGTTAATTGTATTATTGTCACAGATAGTTTGGTCATAGAATCATAGAATCCTCGAATCTCAGGGTTGGAAGGGACCTCAGGAGGTCATCTAGTCCAACCCCCTGCTCAAAGCAGGACCAACCGCAACTAGATCATCCCAGCCAGGGCTTTGTCAAGCCTGACCTTAAAAACCTCTAAGGAAGGAGATTCCACCACCTCCCTAGGTAACCCATTCCAGTGCTTCACCACCCTACTAGTGAAAAAGTTTTTCCTAATATCCAACCTAAACCTCCCCCTCTGCAACTTGAGACCATTACTCCTTGTTCTGTCATCTTCTACCACTGAGAACAGTCTAGATCCATCCTCTTTGGAACCCCCTTTCAGGTAGTTGAAAGCAGCTGTCAAATCCCCCCTCATTCTTCTCTTCTGCAGGCTAAACAATCCCAGTTCCCTCAGCCTCTCCTCATAAGTCATGTGCTCCAGCCCCCTAATCATTTTTGTTGCCCTCCGCTGGACTCTTTCCAATTTTTCCGCATCCGTCTTGTAGTGTGGGGCCCAAAACTGGACACAGTACTCCAAATGAGGCCTCACCAGTGCCGAATAGAGGGGAATAATCACGTCCCTCGATCTGCTGGAAATGCCCCTACTTATGCAGCCCAAGATGCCATTAGCCTTCTTGGCAACAAGGGCACACTGTTGACTCATATTCAGCTTTTCGTCCACTGTAACCCCAAGGTCCTTTTCTGCAGAACCGCTGCCCAGCCATTCTGTCCCTAGTCTATAGCAGTGCATGGGATTCTTCCGTCCTAAGTGCAGGGCTCTGCACTTGTCCTTGTTGAACCTCATCATATTTCTTTTGGCCCAATCCTCTAATTTGTCTAGGTCCCTCTGTATCCTATCCCTACCCTCCAGCGTATCAACCACTCCTCCCAGTTTAGTGTCATCTGCAAACTTGCTAAGGGTGCAGTCCACACCATCCTCCAGATCGTTGATGAAGATATTGAACAAAACCGGCCCCAGCACCGACCCTTGGGGCACTCCACTTGATACCGGCTGCCAACTAGACATGGAGCCATTGATCACTACCCGTTGAGCATGACCATCCAGCCAGTTTTCTATCCACCTTACCGTCCATTCATCCAGCCCATACTTCTTTAACTTGCTGGCAAGAACACTGTGGGAGACTGTATCAAAAGCTTTGCTAAAGTCAAGAAATAGCACATCCACTGCTTTCTCCTCATCCACAGAGCCAGTTATCTCGTCATAGAAGGCAATTAGGTTAGTCAGGCATGACTTGCCCTTGGTGAATCCATGCTGACTGTTCCTGATCACTTTCCCCTCCTTTAAATGGTTCAGAATTGATTCCTTGAGGACCTGTTCCATGATTTTTCCAGGGACTGAGGTGAGACTGACTGGCCTGTAGTTCCCCGGATCTTCCTTCTTCCCTTTTTTAAAGATGGGCACTACATTAGCTTTTTTCCAGTCATCCGGGACCTCCCCCGATTGCCATGATTTGTCAAAGATAATGGCCAATGGCTCTGCAATCACATCAGCCAACTCCTTTAGCACCCTCGGATGCAGTGCATCCGGCCCCATGGACTTTTGCTCGTCCAGCTTTTCTAAATAGTCCCGAACTACTTCTTTCTCCACAGAGGGCTGGTCACCTCCTCCCCATACCGTGCTGCGGAGTGCAGCCGCCTGGGAGCTGACCTTGTCTGTGAAGACAGAGGCAAAAAAAGCATTGAGTACACTAGCTTTCTCCACATCCTCTGTCACTAGGTT
This sequence comes from Chelydra serpentina, assembly GCA_037349315.1. Classification (NCBI taxonomy): domain Eukaryota; kingdom Metazoa; phylum Chordata; order Testudines; family Chelydridae; genus Chelydra; species Chelydra serpentina. The sequence goes on along the minus strand of JBAIAC010000004.1, from coordinate 17,606,071 downwards.
CCCTCCCTCATTCAGCAAGGGGCCCACACTTTCCTTGACTTTCTTCTTGTTGCTCACATACCTGAAGAAACCCTTCTTGTTACTCCTAACATCTCCGGCTAGCTGCAACTCCAAGTGTGATTTGGCCTTCCTAATTTCACTCCTGCATGCCTGAACAATATTTTTATACTCCTCCCTAGTCATTTGTCCAATCTTCCTCTTCTTGTAAGCTGCTTTTTTGTGTTTAAGACGAGCAAGGATTTCACTGTTAAGCCAAGCTGGTCGCCTGCCATATTTACTTTTCTTTCTACACATCGGGATGGTTTGTTCCTGCAACCTCAATAAGGATTCTTTAAAATACAGCCAGCTTTCCTCGACTCCGTTCCCCCTCATGTTATTCTCCCAGGGGACCTTGTCCATCAGTTCCCTGAGGGAGTCAAAGTCTGCTTTTCTGAAGTCCAGGGTCTCTGTTCTACTGCTCTCCTTTCTTCCTTGTGTCAGGATCCTGAACTCTACCATCTTATGGTCACGGTCATGGTCTGATTACCCTGTAAGTATCTCACTGAGATTAAGTTCTCATGCAAATATACCTATATTTAAACTAGTCCAACGAGAGGTTCCCATTCAGTTCCCTCATCTCCTTTTTCAGTGTTCTCCATCTCAGTAGGACAGTTCTGTATGCCCAGAATATTGTACAAGGCTATGGCATTTTTGTTATTGTGTTTATTGATGTTACATTATTGACAATACACTGACTAAGAAAAATTCACTGTGATAGCATACATATAAACAATAATTATTATTATCTAATCTTACCTTTCAGCAGTGTTCTTAAAAAAAATCTATAGCCCAAATTTTGTTCTCAGTTATTTATCCATTTAAATCCATTTAAAAGTGATTCACCTGCAGCTGATACCTCAGAGCCCCTAACTCCTCATGAGAAGCCCAGGCAGGGACCTATTCCCACGCAATCTGGGCACAGACCCTCCACCTCCGCCCTTCCCCAACTGTAACTGAATGCAGCCCTTAATTTTTCACATTGGAGAGATGAAATGTGTGTGTGTCGTTTTCACACTGAGCTGTACATAAAATCACTGAGAAACTAAAAAATCAAAACAAATTTAAAAAAAGCCCCACAGTCCAACTCTGTTTTATTTAACAAGCAGTTAAAGTGAGGAAAAAATTGTTTAAAAGCCCAACTTAAAGGGAGCATTTCAGAGTCTCCATTGAAACATCTGCCATCCTACTCACTGAATTCCTCTGCTTATTTAAATCCATTTAACTAAGGCGGGGAAAGTCAAATCTTGTGGCACGAGGAGGGGAATTTTAGCAGTTGGGTCAATAAGCATGATGAGAAAATGTGTTTTCTGACAGAAAAAAAACCAGCCAAATAGGGAGGTTGGGTTTTTTTTTGTTTTGGGTTTTTTTTTAAAATCTGTTCAAATGTAAGCTTTGTCTTTCTTTCATTAAACAAAGCACAGAACTCTTTCCATACTGTACTGTGCTCTGACAGGAAGGCATAAATTATCCAGAAGTCTCTCTGAAATGGAAAGTTGATTATTCACCTAGATGAAATATGAGTGGCAATACCAAGCAGAAAGGCCAGGGAGTCCCCAGCTTCGCTTAGTCTAGCTGTGGGACTGGGGGGAAGTCACTGAATGTTTCTGTTCCTCGGTCCATCATCATTAAAACACTTTTATTCTCCCACCCTTTATCAGTTTTGTCTATTTAGATTGTCAGTTCTTTGGGGTAGAGAATCTCTCTCACTCTGTTTGTACACTGCCTTGTGCCATGGGATCCCACAGGGATCGGTTTGGCCCTACATTATTTAACATCTTTATCAGTGACCTGGAAGAAAACATAAAACTATCACTGATAAAAGTTTGCAGAGGACACAAAAATTGGGGGAGTGGAAAATAATGAAGAGGACAGGTCACTGATGCAGAGAAATCTAGATCACTTGGTAAACTGGGCACAAGCAAGCAATAAGCCTTTTAATATGGTTAAATGTAAATGTGTATATCTGGAAGCAAAGACTGTGGGCCAGACTTACAGGATGAGGGACTCTATCATGGGAAGCAGAGATGCTGAAAAAAATTTGCAGGTTGTGGTGGATAATCAGCTGAACATGAGCTCCCAGTGTGATGCTATGGCTAACGAGCCAATGTGATCCTGGGATGCATGAACGGTGGAATCTCGAGTAGGAGCAGAGAGGTTATTTTACCTCTGCGTTTGGCACTGCTGTGACTGCTGCTGGAATACAGTGTCCAGTTCTGGTTCCCACAAGTCAAGAAGGATGTTGATAAATTGGAGAGAGTTCAGAGAAGAGCCACAAGAATGATAAAGGACTGAAAAATAGGCCATTTAACGATAGACTCAAGGAGCTCAATTTATTTAGCTTCACAAAGAGAAGACTAATGGGTTACTTAAATACACTCTAAGTATCTACATGGGGAACAAATATTTAATAATGGCCTGTTCAATCTAGAAGAGAAAGATATAACACAATCCAATGGTTTGAAGTTGAAGATAGACAAATACAAACTGGCAATAGGGTCAACATTTTTAACAGTGGAAGTACCTAACCATTGAACAGTTTATCAAAGGTTGTGGTGGAGTCTGCATCATCGACAATTTTAAAATAAAGATTGGGTGTTTATCTAAAAGATCTGCTCTGAGTTATTTTGGGGAAGTTCTCTGGCCTGTGTGATATGGGAGGTCAGACTAGATGATCACAATGGTCCTTTCTGGCCTTAGAATCTATGAATGAGACTCTAACCTCAAGAAGGTCTCTAGCGGCCGTTGCCATGTTAATAATTGGAAGGCAGTCTTGTCAAGTAGTTAGCACGAGACTGGAAATTGAAAGACCTGGGTTCAAATCTCAACTCATGACGTTGTTTATATTTTTTGTTTACATTGCAGTGGTGCCCATAGGGTCCGGTTGGGATCAGTCTACCAATGAACAAACATTGATCCCAGCCCTGAAGAGCTCAAAGTCCAGAGTACAGAGTTTTAAAGATATTTAGGTTTCTAAACATGCTAGGCACCTAGCCAGAGCCGGTGCTATAACTAGGCGTCCCTAGGCAGTCGCCTAGGGTGCCAGGATTTGGGGGAGGGTGGGCGGCTACCTCCCGGCTCCACTGTGCGTGGAGCCGGGAGGCAGCCGCGGCGAGCCACCCTCCTGGCTCCGCGCTCAGCTGCGGTGAGCCACCCCCCTGCCTCCCGGCTCCACGCTCAGCTGCCGCGGCCCGCGAGCAGGAGGGCTGAGCTCCTGGGGCGGGGCAGCTGGCTGTGGGGGGGGGGGGGCAGCGTTGGGGAGGGGGCAGCGCAGGGCTGGTGCAAGGAAGTTTTGCCTAGGGCACAAAACTTCCTTCCACCGGCCCTGTACCTAGCTCCCATTGATTTTCAATGGCAGTTAGGCACCTACGTCCTTTTAAAAATTCCACTAGGTGCCTATCTGCATCTTTAGGCTCCTAAATAGCTTTAAAACCTGGCCCTTAGAGTCCCAGTCTTGTAATCTGCTCTGCTGGGGTGAAACCTACACCCTTGAAGAACCCCACTGACTTCAGTGGGGCTATGTAAAGGCAGAGGGCTGTGCTCCCAAGGAGGTGTTTGCACGATATGGGCCTGACATGAGACAACAAAGTCCAGATCCAACAGTAGAAGGATTCACAATGACTTCAGTGGATGCTGGATCAAATCCCAAGTGACTGTGACAAACAATAAGAGAGAAGCAGGAGGGAGGACAAAGAAGAATAGCAATAAATTAATGCAGAGCATAGGCTAATAATACGCACATCTCTGTCACAGGCTCCCATTGTCTTTGGGTTTAGCCCGGCATCCTGAGTAACTTTAAAAACTTGTATAGTCAGACCACACTGGGTCTCCCGTTTTGCACTATCTAACAAGAAAACATCCATAATTAATGAATGCAAAGTCCTTTAATTATGTTACCTCTCCATTTAACTTGAGTTAGCTATCTATTGATATTAGATCTCTATGCAATCTTTAAAAAATAGGAAACATAGTCGGACTTAACCAGCTGTTGTTTACTGGGATGATTAAGTGAAAGTTTTACACAGCAACTTTACAGAGGATTTTTTGTCCTGAGCACAGAACATGGTGCCAAGAATACATCTGTATAACTGACTACTCTATGGCCAAGACAAGTCATTTACCCACTCTATCTTCTCCAGTTTCCTCATCTGTAAAATCGTGATTACTCTTTAGTGCCAACTGCATGCCTGGTGCTCTACAGACATATGGGAACTCATGGTCACAGCCCTCACAGGGAACCTTCCTCCCAAGGGTGTTATGAGTATTATTTAATGTAGGTCCTCCACTTTGAAGTTAAATGCGAAGGATGACTGTTGTCATTGCTGTTTAGGTCTGACTATTTACTCTTTCTCCAATTGCTGGATCCCACTGGTACCCCTTTGTCCAGATTTCATCCACTAGAGAAATATCTGGATAATTGTGACCTCAATGAGAGTTTTGCTGGGGAGAGAGCTCCCAGGATCAAGCCCCCAATTACTGAGAACAATCCGGCCCATGCATTTCACTCCTCAGACTCTATGCCAGCCTGAGTGAGTTGCTACTTTTTGTTTTCACTGAGAGGTTTTTCACACTGATGTCTTGCCAGCGCTGGCAACAAGTTAAGAGGCAGGAATGAGCATGGCAGGGCTTAATTCCCCTGACTCCTGCAGAACTCAACATCTTCCTTGGCTTGTAAATGTGGACCTCAAAATCAATTGCTCATTTTTTGCTGTACCAAGGGTCCTGGGCTCCAAACCAAGAAACTTCTTGATTTGCAAAGGCACACATTTGAAAAGAGAGCGCTAGAGAGAGGGAGAGAGAGAAGACATCTGTTCTAGTGTGTAATGAAATCCTAATGCTGGGCAGACATGTGGGAGATCAAGAGATGCTTTTAAAATATTAACAAAATTGCAAAACAATCCCCAGGGGAGCTTTGGGAATATTTGATTTGACGACACTGAGATTCCAATTTGTTCTTTCCCAAGAGCCAGGAGAGACGACATGTGAGTCAACTAATCCCTCGGAATGGCTTCTTTCTTAAATACTCCTTAGTTATTGCTCACATCGTTTACTCTGATTTGGAGGGCTCCATGTATTAGCTTGAAATCAGAGATTAGAGCTGGAATATAAATCTGGTCGTATTTTCCTCTGCCTAGTGCACAGTTATCCCTGAGCAGTGTGCCCTAAATTGTGGCTATTCCACGTACAGAAGCCTACTGAAAAATCAGTTCCAGCTAATTTATTATTTTTACTCCTTTTAATGAAGATTTTAATGTTGAGAGCCATGCTGACCATCCTTAAAAATTAATGGCAACAGGGGAAAAGCTATCCTTAGGAAATTCCTTGGGAATACCCCTCCTGCTGACCTACCATTGTAGTCACCGGTGATCCACTGGTATAGATTCCACTTTTGCTAAAAGGATATGATCTGTTTGTTCCAATGTACTCATAAGTAGTGGAAAAAAAATAAGAAAAGAATACTTGCGGCACCTTAGAGACTAACAGATTTATTTCAGCATAAGCTTTCGTGGGTTAGAACCCACTTCATCAGATGCATGGAATGGAACACACAGTGAGCAGATATACCTTTTCATGTGTCTCTGAATGTATAAATATCTGCTCACTGTGTGTTCCATTCCATGCACCTGATGAAGTGGGTTCTAACCCACGAAAGCTTATGCTGAAATAAATCTGTTAGTCTCTAAAGTGCCGCAAGTATTCTTTTCTTATTTTTTTTTTTGCTGACACAGACTAACACGGTTACTACACTGAAACCTGTCATAAGTAGTGATAGAGCAGTGGTAGTATGCACGAAACTAGTACAATTCCCATGATTGTTTCTCTCTTCACAATATTGATAGGATAGCTCAGTAACAAAATCCTATAGCACTTCTAGGACGCACCCCGTTTACCCAACCGCCTCTGGGTTAACACAATGTTAGCCTTACCTCTGTTTTTCATTCAAACCTGATTTATTACATCACAGATGTACTAGCATCACATTTTCACCATCAAACAGAATAGAAGATGACAGGCCAAATCCAGCCCTGGTGTAAGCATGTACAGCTCTTTTGAAGTGGGTGGAGTTACCATAGGTCTGAAATTGGCCTTGTATCATGTTGAGATCACAGATTGCATGATAAAAAATAAATCACCTCTTTGAAGTTACAGGCGCAGCAGAAATGAACTGGTAAATGGCTGTCATTTCCCTTCTCACTTAGGCCAGCTGCACTCCTTTGTAACTCCTTGATTTCCGTGGAGCTGCTCCTGAGTTACACCGGTGTGAGACCAGAATCAGGTCCAGTAGATTCAGTTTTTTTTACCTAAAATGTAACTTAAAAGATAAAGCAAATCCACCTTGCTAAAAAGCTTAAATACATTTCTTCCCAAGATGACAAATTATTAAACCCCGTTCTTAATCCTTAACATAGATTCAACCTGGATTTACATAAAACCATGCTGGTGGAAAGTCCACCAGCAGGAAGATGCAAATGGTAGAAAATATTCACAAGCCCCATTCCAGCATGAGGGTGCCAGCACAGGCCCAAAAAGCAGGGGGACACTGGCTAGGAAATGCGTGTGGCTAAGACAATGTGCTAATTTAGCATTTCTCCTTGGGAGCTCCTCTGGCTGGGCCTGTGGCAGAATGCTGTCAAGCCTCTTCTCTCCCCCAGCATATCACTGTAGCCAGCAGCTGTGAAGGAAATGCCTATAAGAAGAATCTTCGATCAGAGATTTCTGTTAAGTGGGAAACTACAAATTGTGATGGGAGGGGGGAAATTGCCACCACCAGGAAAGAGGTATTAAAGGGAAATCTTATTCACATGTGTGTTACCTCCTACCCAGGCATTGTTTAGCATCTGTGCATCCACTTGGACTGAGGCCAATGAATCAAACAAAATTCTCCTTGTAATTAGATGCTTAATGAAAAACAAACAGAGGTCTCATGGCCCAGCTTTGGAGAGGATTGTTTCTTAAATAGTTGCCCCTCAGGAGCATGTAAAAGCTGAAGTTGGGCAGTATGGATGAACTGAAGTTGGACAGGCATTAGTCACAGCGAAAAGCAGGTCCACTGTCTGAGCTTTGCTGTTCTCTCCAGCCTGTATCCACAGCAGTCCCTGGGACCGCTAATAAGCCTTCTCAGGGTAGGTCTACACTCGCGGCGGTGTGCGGGGTGCAGACACTGCAGGCAGAGCCAGCACGGGTATAAATAGCAGTGTAGACAGACCGGCACGGCTTACGCAAGTAGAATAGAGCAGAGTGCCCGGCGCACCTGAATCCTCAGGTTTATACCTTATGTGGCTCTCTCCACACCCAAGCAGTGCCTCCCAAGTCTGCTCTTTTTAGTCCTGCTGTCGGAGCTTTTCTCCACTGCCGTGAAAGGCTCTAGCAGTGGGGAAAGGCTCAGCTGATGACATAAGTGCTGATCCTGCAGACATACGCAGATGGGTAACTCTGCGCACTGGAGTAGCCCCAGCAGAGCCCAGAGGGCTACTCACAAGCAGAATGTGAGTCTTTGCAGGAAATGGCAGGGCTGTAGCTGAGATCTTTTCTTAAGGGCAGCAGGCCCATAATCATGCCGCTTCACACTCTGACCTTCTGAGCTCTCACTAGCTGGTCAGCGTATGCCCGCATCAGCGCTAGGATGGGCCACTGATGAGAGGGGTGCAAGGATATTGCTGGAGGAGAGGAAGTGTAGTCAATGGAAGTAAGCATCTGGATCCCGGATTTAGGAAGCAAAGGGTAGCCAGAGAGCTGATGAAAGGAAGGGGATGAGACAATGGTTAGAGCACCAGCCTTGGACTCAGTAGATAATTCAGGTTCAATTTCCTGCTCTGCCACAGACTCCCTGTGTGACAATGGGAACATCACTTAAGATAAAACTTTCAAAAGCACCTTAAGTCCCATTTCCAGAAGCCAGTCTTGTTCTTAGGCCTAAATCCCATTGGCTTTCAATGAAACTTTGGTTTCTAAGTGCCCACGTCACTTTTGAAAATGGGACTTAGACTCCTAAGTCATTTAGGTGCTTTTGTACATTTTACCCTCAATCTCTCTGTGCCTCAGTTCCCCATTTATAAAACAGGGATAACAGCACTTCCATACTTCACAGGGATGTTATGAGGACAAATATGTTAGTGATTGTGAGAGGCTCAGATACTGTAGTGATGGGTGCCGTACAAATAGATAGCTGATGGCGAGGCAAGTGGAAACGAGTGGTTTTTACATAATATGGGGAATAAGAGACATGGATTTGACAGATAGAGGATTATAACAGTTTGAAATAGAAAAGATCTCTTAGAGCATCAAATTCATCCCCCAAACCAGGGCCTGATCTATCGACCTATCTGCCATGCTTTTTATAAGGTCACCCATCGCTATGACATCTGAGCACCTTGATATTGTCCCTGATTCAGTACTCCTGGGGGAATTCTGCACCACTGTGCATGCACAGAATTTATGTCCCCCACAGATTTCTTTGCTTCCCCGCAGAAAAATGACTTTCTGACATGGAAGCAAAGGGAAGCCATAAGACTACTCATGTGAACCTCCCTAGCAGTATTTTTCGGGTGCCCAGGGCAGCTGGCAGAGAGGTAAATCACTGTGGGGTTTGGCGTGGGACTGGGGAAGACCCGCCTGGTGGCTTCTTCCCTGTGCTGGGCTCAGTTGGTAGTCCCGGCAGGGCTCGGGAGGACGGGACTTCCTCTTCCCCTGCATGGCATCTGGGACCGGGTCAGACCCACCTCCAGATTTCTCCCCCAGCTGCAGGAAGCTCTGTAAACTCCCCCCCCCCCCCCCCACCACACACACACTTCCTGCACCCATCGGTCCTCAGCTTCAGGGGGAGGGATCCCTGTACAGAGAGCTGCTCTCCCATCCACCCAACCCCCATGCATCCAGATGCCCCGATACTCAGACCCTCCTGCCGAGCCTCACCTCCCGCACTCGGAACCCCCTCCCCCCCATAAGCCCCACTCCTCCTGCACCACCCTGACGGGCCACCCACACCCAGATCCCCACCCCACCAAGCCCCAACCAGCTGCACCTGGATCCCCACCCCACTGAGCCCCACTCCCCCATCATCTGGACCCTCACTGAGCCCCCCACACCCAGATCCCCCCGCCGAGCTCTATCCCCCCACACCCAGACCCCACCCTGCTGAGTCCCAACCACCTTCACCTGGACTCCCCTGCAGAGTCCCATTACTGTTGCACCCAGAACCCCCCAACAAGCCCCTGTGCATCCAGATACCCCCCCCCCCGCACCCGGATCCGCCACTGAGCCCCCCGCATCCAGATTGCCTCACACAGAACCCTCTCAAACCCATACCTGGATTTCGCCCACATTAAGCCTCTCCAGACTTGGATCCTGCCTTGCTGAGCCTGCCTGCCCACACCTGGTGCACCTTGCACAGAGGGTCAGGGCCATGGGGGTTGTTTCTGGGTCAGTCCTTGGGCTGTGTCAGGGTTGGGTGCAGCCTGATCACTGAACCTGTCCCCCGGGGGGAGCTGCATAGTGATCTCCCACCTTTGTGCAGCCAGTGGCCTGTGCTCCCCACTGCCCTGCTGGAGCCTCCACATTTATTTGACGAATGAAATTTGCAGAATTTTACAGCATTTTAAAATATTGTGCACAGAGTTTTTATTTTGGGGGCGCAGAATTTTTAATATTTTGGCGCAGAATGCCCTCGGGTGTATGGAGGTGATATTCAAACACCCTTCGGTTTGTTTCACAGTACAGCATTCCCATTGCATGTGACAGTGGGCCACTAAAGACAATGAGCCAGCTCCTGAGTGAATGGTGAAGCCAAGGAGTGCTCTACATCCTGTATGCATCCCTTACCTAGTAAGGCAGGTTTTCAATCAATCCCATGCACTTTTTTGTGGGGTGAGTTTGTGGGGTGCGTTTGCTATCACATGTTTCTAAGGAAACAGCAGCACTCTGTGTGTCTGTGTGTGTCTGTCTGTCTGTGTATGCACATGCGCACACATGCACTTCAAGAGACCTACAGAGACGTTTACGTAGTCAGTGCCAGAGGGGTTGAAATAATTTAGGCCGTCTTGGGGATTCAGTAATTGACATTGCCCAAGTGAGCACGGTGAGCTACAAAGCGGTTTGTTTATTTTCCTCACTTTGAGCAGCCAGCATCGTTTAGGTGTTGGGTGAATTCTTTGCCGCTAGCCTGCTCAGCATACCTTCAGTGTCGGGGTTGTCTTTTACATTTCTATTACTGCTGCTGTTTTGTTTTGCGAGGTGTTTGTTTACATTATTCTTCTCAGTTCATTTCTCTCAGGGGAGCCACTTGTCTGCACTAGCTCCCGTCAACAGTAGTTGACAGGGGGAGTTATGGGTTAACTGCTCTGTTTAGAGCAACGGGCAGGTGCTGGTGTCGCTCAAATTAAATGAAAATATAAATATCCGTCTTCCTACCCAAGAAATCAGATCAAATTTGGGGGAACAGGCCTAAGAGTTTGGGGCCAATCTACTTATAAACCTAACAATTCAACACACTGTGACTGTATTTACTGACAGCGTGCGTGCTTGACTGCCCAGGACCCCAGTATGATAAAATCATGGAGCAAGATTTTCAGAAGTGAGTTAGTGGCGTTGGATACCCAACTTGTGACAACTCAAAGAGGCCTAATTTTCAGAAAGTGCTGAGCACCTACCCTCTGAAAATCGGGCCCCATTAAGGTGTTTCTGATTAAAGCCTCAAAAATCAAGGCACCCAAACGCTTGTCTTTATTTATTTTTATCCACTGTACTGGGTGCTGATCGATGGAATGGCATAGTTCATACCATATTGTTAACTCTGGATGTAAAGGAATTTGAGTTTTAAAACAATTTGTAGGAGATTAATCTTATAGGACCTACTCCAGTGCCAGGTAAGGTCCAGGGAAAGACTTCCATGGATTTCAGTGGGTTTTGGATCTGGGCCATTGTGCACTTAAAATATTGCGGGAGTAAATAGAGTGTGTATTCCAAATGTAAACACAATGGGAACTCTCATTACCGCTAACTGGGAGATTATACATCTAAATTCCCAGCTCATCAGTGGACGTATGCAAAAGTAAAACTTTCTTTTGTAGAATATCTTATATAGGGACTGTGTCCCCAAATGATTTGCTGACTAAATAAATAAAAAAGGAAGACAGTGGGCAGCATAGAGAAATTTCATTTCTCCTACATCATATACAAATAATTCCTATTGAAGTAATAAATAAATAAATGAGCTGGTTGCTTGACTGATTACTTTGTTTTAGAATAAATGACTGAAAACAGTGGTGTAAAGACATTGCAAAGTGAATAAAGTGAAGCGTTAACCAATAATTCCAATCATAGAAGAAAGAGAGAAATTAAGAGTTGTAATTAAGGAAGAAAAGATGTGTTTTGAAAGATGAAAGATGAAAATGAGGTGCAGACATTGCAGCAAGACTGTTCCTAGACACAAGAGCTGCAGAGAAAGTTCTCCTGTTGACAGACCTTAATATCAAACCTTTAAAGCTGCAAAATACAGTACCTTCTGATCCTGGATTGATAGGAGCTAGAGATGGAAAAGACCTATTGGAATATTGAGTAGAGGCAGCATGGTCTAATGACTGAACTGCAGGCTGGGTACCAGGAATGCCTGAATTTGAATCCTGGCTCTGTCAGTGACATATTGTGTGGCAAGTCACTAGAGATGACATTTTTCAAATGTGGTTGCATGAAATTAGGCAGCTACATCCATACTCAGGCACCTAAATAACAAACTTCCGCCTGACAACAGAAGTTGGTTGAATAAAAGATTACCTCACTCACCTTTTCTGTCCAATATCCTGGGAGCAACACAGCTACAACACTGCAAACAAACCGTGGCCTAATTTTCAGGCTACTGTGGAGCTGAATTTCCTGATAGGACCAGTTGGGCCAGTTTTTATTTAAATGCCTAAATACAGAATTAGATGCTTCTCTACGGGAACCCATGTTTGAAAATGTTGGTCTCTGTCACAAGGTGACTGGCCCCTTTAAGAAGGAGTGCACCTATGACTCATCAGCTACCTCCTAATTGAGTTTTGAGAGAGGGCACTTGGGCCATATAAACGGGAGAGCCTGACGACAGAGTGGGCCAGTCAGGAGATTGCAGGTGAGATTCAGCGATCAGGAGAAGATCTCCGAGGAAAGCTGCAGAGAGCAGAGGGCTGTCTGCAGGCCCACCCTGGAAAGAGGGAGGAATTATCAGGAAGCCACTACAGGGGCTAGCCTGCAGACCTTCCTGAGCCAGAGAGCCATGCCCACAGAAGGCTGGAGAGGGCTGAAGACTGAGAGATGCTTGTGTGCGCTCTGAGCTGGAGAGCTGAAGCAGGAGGGCCAGGGGCTGAAGGGTGAGGTTTGATGAGAGACGGGAGCCTGAGCATGGCGAGAGATGCCGGAGCTGAACCGGAGGGCCTGAGCATGGCGAGAGATGCCGGAGCTGAACCGGAGGGCCTGAGCATGGCGAGAGATGCCCGAGCTGTACCGGAGGGCCTGAGCATGGCGAGAGATGCCGGAGCTGTACCGGAGGGCCTGAGCATGGCGAGAGATGCCGGAGCTGAACCGGAGGGCCTGAGCATGGCGAGAGATGCCGGAGCTGTACCGGAGGGCCTGAGCATGGCGAGAGATGCCCGAGCTGTACCGGAGGGCCTGAGCATGGCGAGAGATGCCCGAGCTGTACCGGAGGGCCTGAGCATGGCGAGAGATGCCGGAGCTGTACCGGAGGACCTGAGCATGGCGAGAGATGCCGGAGCTGTACCGGAGGGCCTGAGCATGGCGAGAGATGCCGGAGCTGAACCGGAGGGCCTGAGCATGGCGAAAGATGCCGGAGCTGAACCGGAGGGCCTGAGCATGGCGAAAGATGCCGGAGCTGAACCGGAGGGCCTGAGCATGGCGAGAGATGCCGGAGCTGTACCGGAGGGCCTGAGCATGGCGAGAGATGCCGGAGCTGTACCGGAGGGCCTGAGCATGGCGAGAGATGCCGGAGCTGTACCGGAGGGCCTGAGCATGGCGAGAGATGCCGGAGCTGTACCGGAGGGCCTGAGCATGGCGAGAGATGCCGGAGCTGTACCGGAGGGCCGGAGCATGGCGAGAGATGCCGGAGCTGTACCGGAGGGCCGGAGCATGGCGAAAGATGCCGGAGCTGTACCGGAGGGCCTGAGCATGGCGAGAGATGCCGGAGCTGTACCGGAGGGCCTGAGCATGGCGAGAGATGCTGCTGGGGATGTGGTGACCTTCTGTCGGGACTTGAAGCCTGAGAGTACCATTTGGACTATGCTAGGGAATTCTGGATTAAGGTTGTGTTATTTATTTTAATCTATCAACCTCATAAGGGCTTAATGGATATTTGGAAAGACCCCTGTGGACTATTTCTGGGAACCATTGGAGGGCGCCTGAGACAGGGGCTGCCTTATAACAGACAGTCTCTACTTCACCTTCCGCATCTGGACCAGAAGAAGAAGACTTGCTTACTTTAGAGGGATAATGGCCAGTTAACTAAATACGTTTGTGCACATCTTTGAAAATACAAAATGCTAAACATGTGAGAGGATTATTCCAGGAGTGGGTGGGTGAGATTCTGTGGCCTGCATTGTGCAGGAGGTCAGACTAGATGATCATAATGATCCCTTCTGACCTTAAAGTCTATGAGTCTATGAGTCTATAACTATCTCGTATCCTTCGAAGGTAGGGTTATTCCTATATTTTCTACATTTTCTACTGCCTTATCCAGTTCTTCTCTATGTGGGTTTGCCTTGGTAGACAAGGAACAGTGTTCCGATACTTGTTGCAGAGTGCACTGTATTTTAGGTGCACTACTCATATGTCCAGGGCCTGTGAGTGACTGGAGCCTAAACATCATTGCAACCGATCTGCATTTTATGGTCTTGCATCTTTCCTGAAACTAGGTGATGTCACCTGATAAGCATCTTGTTAGACCCTCAGTCAAGGTCTTAAGCAATCGCACAGAACAGTACGAGTCTTATAGATTATGACTAATGTACTTTCATGGGATCTTTAAAAATATTAATCCCCATACTACCACTGTGAAGTAGGTAAGAATGATTAGTCCTGTTTTACGTATGGAGGAGAAAGGAAGTTAAATACCTTGTCCAGAATTGCACAATAAAGTAGTGATACAGCCAAGAACAGAACCAACCAGTCCTGTTTCCCAGTCTCTTGCTCCTAAGCACTAGACATAATTCCCTATCCACCTAAGGCTGTAATCAAGATGTTTTACTTGATACTTAAATCCACTGTCTTCTTAACTTAAATCCACTGCCTTTCGGTCTTGTGCAAGGTCAGGAATGTACACAATACACTGCAGAGATAGTGGAGTCAGGATAGCTATCTTGACTTAGCTCTCCTCTCCTTTTCTACCCATGGTAGAGAGAGAAATTCATGTTTTATCTTTCTAATCCTACAACTGAAGCTAGACTATTTCATGATTTAAAGGTGTCCACTGAACAACTATATTCTTCTTCAAGTGCTGTTCCCTATGTGTATTCCACACGGGTACGCATGCGCGCCATGGGCCTGGGTCCGGAAATTCTACCAAGCAGTGCCCATTGGCCTGCATGTGCGCAGTAGATCTCATGCTCCCGACCAAAGGCATAAGAGGCAGTGTGGGCTGGCGCCTCTCCAGTTCTTTCTAATCACCATGTGGCCTGAGTTGGAATCCTGTCTCCTCAGATTTCTCCAGCGTTTTTGATAGAACTTGCAAATAGATTTGTAAATAGTTTTTGTACTTCTTAGCCTATTAGTCTAGTTGGAGTTTTATACTATAGTTAGCATAGTTTGTTTTCCCTGGCTGGGGACTCCCTCCTCATCGTCTGGGATATGTCCAGAGTCCCGGGGTTCAAGAACTGAATCTCTTGCCCTCACTCCGTCTCCGTCAGCAACGGTCACCAGTGCTGCCTCTACTGCATGAGATGTGTATCTCTGCAAAGTGCTGTATTAGTTGCTCACTTCCACCAAGAATTCACAAAGCTCATGAGTTTTGCCTAAGGAAACACCTGATTGGAGAAGGCTATGAGGCCCATCTCTGATCTGGACCAGTAAGATCCCCTAGTACATCAGCCCCAAAAAATGAGTGGAGCCCTTCCAAGCACATGCTTAGGAGCTGAGTCTGCAGCACCTAAGCCCAAGGACTCTTCCTTCAGGGCTTCCCATGAGAGTAGACTGCACTTTCCTGGGCGAAAAGACAGATTCCCATTGAGGACTGTCCACAAGAGATGCAGTCCTTCCCCGAGCCCGTCGGGTAAGTCTTCGTGCTCAAACAATAAAGGACCGGCACCTCTGAAAACCCCCAGACTGGAGGGTGAAGTGGGCAGAACGAAAGATCTGTTGATGAGTCTGTCATCCGCTGGTTCTATCTACAAGTGCCAGTCCGGACTCGTCGTCAATACGCACTTGTTTGTCCAAGGATCGCACTACCTCCAGGGATGCACCAGTACCCTCAGTCCTGACTGCTGGAACTCCCTGGACACTGGGATATATGGAGACTTGCACAACACCGGAGGATATATTTCTTCCTTATCTTCATGCTCCCTTCCTCACCAGTCTGGCCCCCCGAGGGACACTACTACCCAGGAGGACAATACTACTTCAGTGTCTCAGGAGCCATCTCATCTCCAATCATCAGGTAGGAGTGCCCCGGTACCAACAGCCCCGCCATTACAAGGGGAGCAGTTTTCAGATTCGGATGAATAAAATGTGCTGGCCACTCCTGCATCTTCCCCGAAGGAGCCAAGCTCTGAGAGGCAGTTGAGGAGTTGCAGTCACTATCCCTCCAGATACAACTTCCCCAGGGACCACTTGTACCCAGTGCCATGGGGTCCCCCACTAATGGTTGACCCCTTTTTCTGGCCTTATTGGGGTCTGTGGGATCCCTATGGCAGATGCCCAGGACCTGCCCAGGAATCTTACCACACTTCTCCTTCTCAACACCAACTGGATCCATTGTTGTATGAGGAAGAAGATATTGACTCAGATCCTCAGGTACTGATGGGAGTCTCATCCTGGTATCTGGATGATGCACTCACTCCTTCCTCTCCATCTCCACCATACGAACATAGGCGATTCCAGGATCTACGGCAAAGAATTGCCAACAACTTCCAGATACCACTGGAGGAGATCCAAGACCCACATCACTGGCTTCTGGATATTTTGCAACTTACAGAAGCAAGTAAGGCGGTCCTTCCTGTTAATGGGGCCATCATGGAACCAGCTAGGTTGGTCTAGCATATTCTAGCATCCTGCGCCCCCACACCTGAAAAAGCTGAGAGGCCTTGAGACTGCAATTTCTTATCGCTAGCTATCAGGCCCTGTTAGTGAAATACAGCTTTAACATCTATTCCAGGCTGGTGGATTTTAAGGACAAGCTCCCCCCTGAGGACAGAGCCCAATTTCAGTCCTTCATAGAGGAGGGCAAGTGAATGGCGAAAATATCTCTTAAGGCTGCAGTGGATGCAGCAGATACAGCATGCGGAGGCCTGGCCACTGGTATAGTCATGAGGATAGATTCTTGGTTACAATTGTTGGCTTTCTGTAGGGAGGTCCAGAACACCATTCAGGACCTTCCCTTCGATGAGTCGAATCTCTCTAATGAGAAAATAGATGAGTCCCTACACTCATGAAAGTGTAATGAGAGATTGACCATATGTTCCCTGGGGATCTACACTCCAACCCCAAGAAGGAAACACCAGAGACAAACATATAAACCAAGGCCACCTTCTCATGCATTTTAGTACCAGTGTTCAGCCTAGCCTCCTCAGAAACCTCAGAGGGTTCAGAGGCCTTGCTTCTTGGCCTCCACTCTACCACCATGACCTCTGCCAATTCCCAGCCACCTGCAAAGGGCTACTTTTGGCATCTTGGATGAGACCTGCCTACCACCACCGATGCCACCTTCCTTTTTCCCCATAATTTTTGTGGGCCATCTTACACTCTTCACCTTCAATTGGAAGCTGATCACGACAGACAGTTGGATCTTGAAAACTGTACATCAAGGATACTTCACAGAGTTCCTCTCCCTTCCCCCTCACAAACTGCCTTTCTAGTCAACCTTCAGACACCATTTGCGTGAGGTGATTCTTCAACAAGAGGTGGACTCTCAGGGGGCAGTAGAGCACAGTATCAAAGGAGAGGGTTCTATTCCCAATATTTCCTAGTCCCCAAAAACGATGGAGGGTGGAGACCCATTCTGGACCTTCAGCAGCTCAACATCTTGATTTGAAAGTGGAAATTCAGGATGGTTACGTTAGCATCGATAATCGCTTCCCTGCAGGAGGACAGGTGGTTGGTTCGTGGCTATCAGCATGAAGGACGCATACTTTCACATAGACATTCTTCCCTCCCACAGGAAGTTCCTGCAGTTTATGGTGGGCCAAGAACATTTCCAGTTCGAAGTCCTTCCCTTTGGGTTGGCAACAGCACCCAGAATGTTCACAAGTTTTCTCCATGGTGACAGCCCAAATGAGATGTCAGAGCTTCATAGTTTTCCCACATCCGGACAACTGGCTCTTGGTTGGTTGCTCCTGCCAGGAGATCAAGTTGACAAGGGAGTTTCTGATCCATCTTCTAGCAGACATGGGAATTTGCATAAACAAAGAAAAGTCTGTTTTATCATCCACAAAGTGGCAGCCAGAGCCTCGGGCCGTTTAAATCGCTGCCCGAGCCCCGGGGCTCCCGGCCACCTCCACATCTGGTAGCTCTGGCAGAGATTTAAAGGCCACAGGGCTCCCAGCTACCGCAGCCGGAGCCCCGGGCCCTTTAAATCTCGATTTAAAGGGCCCAGGGATTTAACGGTCCCGCCTCTTCTGGTTGAGGCCCTGTCCCCTTGGATGGATTGCACCCTCAGCAAGTTCACGGATGACACTAAGCTGGGGGGAGAGGTAGATATGTTGGAGGTTAGGGATAGGGTCCAGAGTGACCTAGACAAATTGGACCTAGACAAGATTGACCTAGACAAGATTGTGCTAAAAGAAATATGATGAGGTTCAACAAGGACAAGTGCAGAGTCCTGCACTTAGGACGGAAGAATCCCATGCACTGCTACAGGCTGGGGACCGACTGTCTAAGCAGCAGTTCTGCAGAAAAGGACCTGCGGATTACAGTGGACGAGAAGCTGGATATGGGTCAACAGTGTGCCCTTGTTGCCAAGAAGGCTAATGTCATATTGAGCTGCATTAGTAGGAGCATTGCCAGCAGATCGAGGGAAGTGATTATTCCCCTCTATTCGGCACTGGTGAGGCCACATCTGGAATGTTGCGTCCAGTTTTGGGCCCCCCATTACAGAAAGGATGTGAACAAATTGGAGAGAGTCCAGTGGAGGGCAATGAAAATGATTAGGGGGCTGGGATACATGACTTATGAGGAGAGGCTGAGGGCTTGTTTAGTCTGCAGAAGAGAAGAGTGAGGGGGGATTTGATAGCAGCCTGAATGGAGGTTTCTGAAGGGGGGTTCCAAAGAGGATGGAGCTAGGCTGTTCTCCGTGGTGGCAGATGACAGAACAAGGAGTAATGGTCTCAAGTTGCAGTGGGGGAGGTCTAGGTTGGATATTAGGAACAACTATTTCACTAGGAGAGTGGTGAAGCACTGGAATGGGTTACCTAGGGAGGTGGTGGAAACTCCATCCTTAGCAATTTTTAGTGCCAGGCTTGAGAAAGCCCTGGCTGGGATGATTTAGTTGTTGTTGGTCCTGCTTTGAGCAGGGGGTTAGACTAGATGACCTCCTGAGGTCTCTTCCAACCCTAATCTTCTATGATTCTATGATTCTACTGCATGTGCGCAGGCCAACAGACACGGCTTGTTAGAATTTCTGGACTCAGGCGCATGGCGTGCATGTGTACCATGTGTGCAATACACAGAGGGACTACACGTCTCAAAGAACGTCAGGTAAGTAATCTCCTTTTTTTCCCCCAGGAGATGCATGTTCCGCCTGTGTACTATACCCGCTGTATTTGTCTCAGTCTCAGATGACATATAGAGAAGTCACATATCTCTGTTATCATTGTTTTTTTCGTCTCTTTCACCTAGTAATACGTTTGAACTAGATTATTTTTGTAAGATGTATTTAACACTAATTAATAATAATTAACACATAGCGGTTGACACTTCCGAAGCACTACACAAATGTTAACCAATTACCCTTTTAGTTAGTGTAAATTAATATAATTGTGTGTTGCTTTATATTCTGTTTGCATCTTTTGTTGACCAAGAACTAGTTTAGTTATTTTCTAATCTTTAGTCAATTTAGTCATTAAGAAGCTAACTGGAAAAAAAGGTATTTTTACCCACTATTCCTTATCCCACCTCCAGTCTCTTTTTGCTTTTCCTCCAGCAATTTCTCTTTTCAGTATTCCTCCAGACTAGTGTCTTTTCTGGCGCTAGATTCTGGAAGCAGGATTCCTGATTATGGTAGTGCAGCTGTCGTTTGGACCTAGTTTTTCTCCCCTAGATATATGGTGCCAAGACTTTCTTGTTAATTATAGGTGTGTTAATAAATCTTTCCTTTTTGCCATGGAAGGAAACATTGTCTAGCGGTTAGATCAGGGATCTGTAAACCAAGACTCCAGATTCTGTTCCTAGCTCTGAGACTTGGACTTGGATAAATCACTTGAAGTTCTGTGTATCATATTATCTAGCAGTAAAATATGGATAATAATACTTGCCTGTCTTCATTAGTGTCAAGGAGTCACTACACTCCAACAGATAAGCCACTGGGCTGTGAATATGGGACCTTTGTTGTTGTCCTGGCTTTGCTGAATTGCTGAGTGACCTTGTTCAAGTCACTTCAGTGGTGTGTGCCTCAGTTTCCCCATGTGTAAAGTGGAGATAAGGCACATCCACCTTTCTAAAAGTGCACTAGGCTCTATGGATGGAATAATACAATTGCTAACGATTATCTGGTGCATGTTCACTATACCTTGCACATGACTAACGAAGAAGTAATTCGCCGAATTTACAGCATAACCAGTGTGAACCTGATTGATATGTCAAGGGGATGAGACAAAATAAACTTGAGTTTGCAGGACATGTGGGTTGGATGAGCAGAGGAAGGATTGCCAGAGTGCATTTTGCAAGGACAGGAGCCAGGTATTGGGGGTGCCTGTGGCGAGTGTGGTTTGATGATGTGGCTGACAGCACAGAATGCCGTACGACATGCTTCTCAAAGCTATAAAGCGTGGAGGGAGATTGCTGGCCAATGACTCCCATGTGTTGTGTTTCCTGTTCATTGTGATGTGACTTCATGGTGCTTTGCTCTATGAGAAAATAATAATAACTATTATCATTAATGTGTTTATGAAGTCTTTTGAGATCCTTGCATGAAAGGTGTGCAGCAGCCTTTCAAAGCTTGCAGGAAAATTAACCAGCCAGGCACAAAATCTACTTTCCAACCCTTTACCGTGATGGTAATGGGAAGGGGGGAAAAGAACGAGTGATATTTTGCTGTCCCTTTGTCAAGCAGGAAGGTAGAATTTTGTAAGGCTGACATAAGTGCAAAGAATTATGTTTTCAAATGAGACACAGTATCACCCTCCACCAGTTTGTTAGATCCTCTCTAACCGCATTTTCCAGTCCTGCAGCAATGGTAAATATGATAGAGCATGTCAGAACTGTACTCTGCTGAGTTGCCCTGCAGAGATTTCAACACCATGCTGCGGCCCAACCATCAGGCATATTGGTAAATCCACCTGTCAGAAGTTGATACATGTAGAATAACATTGATTAGAAGGAAATTTGGATGGAGAACCAGTCCTGTGAAAAGGATTCCATCTGCTTAAATTCCTTCATTGGAGGTGATGGCTTCCAAATTGGAATAACAAGGAGAGTCTTTTTTTTAATAAGGATTATTCTCTTTCTATTTAACTATTTTTATCTCTGCATTTTCCCCCCGTAGGCATTTTACCTAAGGAAAATATACTGCCTGCTGCATAAGCTTGAACTGTAATTGAAAGTTAAGCTTTGGACACAGTAGGAGTTGTGCTGATTAATCAGTCCCTAGCATCTTTCAGTGCTTTCTGATTATCACAGAGAGAAGTCCTAAAATAAGTCCACAGAAAATCAGAAATCAATTCATGGGCCTTTGCAGTCTTTTTACAGATAATTCATATTTTAATAAACTCGGTTTGAAGTTTGATTCTTTGGGGGATTTTATCAGGAGGAAAAAAATGTGCTTATTTCTTGCGCCACTGAAGAAAGCTGGGGGCAGATTATCCATCCAGCAACTTCAAGATCAGCTATATGAGCTAGGCCACTTTTAACACGATAGAGGGCAAACTAGGGAAATGTGGTCTAAATGAAATGACTATAAAGTGAGTGCACAGCTGGTTGAAAGACCGTACTCAAAGAGTAGTTATCAATGGTTCGCTGTCAAACTGCAAGAACATATCTAGTGGGCTCCCCCAAGGATAGGTCTGGTGTACTGTTAAATATTTTCATTAATTACTTGGATAATGGAGAGCAGAGTATGGGGCTTAATCTGCAGCTAGGGAGATTTAGGTTAGCTATTAGGAAAACCTGTTAACTAGAAGGATAGCTAAGAATTGGAATAGGCTTCCAAGGAAAGTTGTGGAATCCCCATCATTGGAGTTTTTTTAAACATTGCCTGTCAAGGATGGTCTAGGTCAGCGTTTTTCAAATGCGACCACCATGGCCGTATGCAGCCACCAGGTGCTTTTCTTGCAGCCACAGCCTCCTGGGTGGTGATTGGGGGAGGGGCAAAGCGGCTCCTCCCTCAGGGCCGCCAGCAAATGCTGGTCCATGCCTCCTTCTGGAGCCACAAACCCTGTAGGAGCATAGGACCAGTGTGAGCCCGCCCCCTTCCCAGGGGTGGTGGTGCTCGGGCATCAGCCCTGGGGTGGTGGGTGGCAGACTCTGGCCGTGCGGCAGCAGGCTCTATCCCCCATCCACAGGGCTTTAGGCTCTGGCCCTGAAGATCCAGTACCTGGTTTCCCCCCTCCCCCCCACATATCACCACTGATCCCCGCGGGCCCCTCCAGCCCCCCCATCAACCCTGCCCCCCCCCCCACCTCCCTAGTCACCTCTCCATCCAGGGCTTAATTTGTCACTCAGCTTTCTGGGGTTGAGTAAGTCTGCTGTGAGAATTGATATGAACATATATCATTTTTCACAGTAGCAAACTTACTAACTAGCAAGTCTAAAAATAAATAAATAAACCAAAAAGCAAAACACGTGAAGCACCTTATTTGTGTTTCTATTCTGTTTAGGTCCAGTAAAGAATAGAGACAACTGTACATTATTTTTATTATTGAGTCTGCAATGAATAAATTACAATGATTTGGACACACATATGTGCATATTTATTTGTTTTTCCTACAGTTAATCAAATATTTTAGGAAAAATTGTCAGTGGCCACCAGCAAGAGTTGGTGGCCACTCTAGGAGGCCACCAAAAATTTTGTTGTGAGAACCCCTCTAGGTATACTTCATTGTGCCTCAGTGAAGAGGGATGGACTAAATGACCTCTCGAGGTTCCCGTCTAGCCCTACATTTCTATGATTTAGAAAGGAAAGGATGGTTTTGTGGCTATGGCACCAAACTAGCCCTCAGGAGGTAGGGGTTCAGTTCCTGGACTCTGCTACAGACTGCCCTGTGTCCTTGGGCAAGTCACTTAATCTCTCTGTGCCACAGTTCCCCATCTGTAAAATGTGGGTGACAATGCATTCTTTCTCCTTCGCAGACCTGTCTTGTCTGTTCAAGTCTCTGCTCCATATGAGAGAGCTGGGATGTCGGAGACCAGGTTCAGGTCTTTCATGTGAGGTAGACCAACAAATTCAACTTGAGTCTCACATAGCGCTAACCAGCTGGCCAGTTTGGGATGGCCAGCTGGTTAGCGCTATGTGAGACATACATATCTCCTGTATATTTTAGCAAAAAAATTTAAACCTCAAAATTTTTCACCAAATGGAATTGATCTTTTCCGGCCACCCCAGGAGGCAGGAGGCCCTGAGCCAATGCCCACTGACGCCAAGGGCAAAACTCGTTTGACTTTAGTGAGCTCTGGATCAGGCTCTTACTACTGTAATGTGACTGCTGATGATTGGATGGGATTCTTGTCATAAAATGGTGGCTCCCAATGAGTATGGCAAAAACCCAAGGCCAATCTCATGCCCTCAGTGCCTGCCTTGTGGATGAGAAAGCTCCTGGCACCCAAACCCATAGTTTGGCTGAGGGGGAAGGGAAAAAAAAAATCTATGCTTAGATGCTTCCTCCCGTATCTCCTTACAAGGAAAATAAATAAATAAAAGCACATGGAAGTAGGAAATAGTTTGAATGCCTTCAGAGCAGTTTTCCTCCGCAGCCACTGCCCAGGACCGCGGTGGTGGTGGTTTCTGTGAAGCCCTTGATACATTCAGAAGAAACTGAGATTCATTTTGTCCTCCAATTAGGTATGTAAAGTAGCACCACAGAGTTAACTTACTATAAAGAACAAGGGGCCTACTGATCTCTCTTTATGCAGGCAAAACTACTCTTCAGTTGTGCAGGATTGGGTAGCATTTCATAGATTCACAGCTTTCAAGGCCAGCAGGGACCATTGTGATCATCTAATCTGACCTCCTGCATAACATATGCCGTAGAAGTTCCCCAAAATGATTCCTAGAGCAGATCTGTTAGAAGAACATCCAGTTTGGAATACTGAATTTACGCTCAACCAGTCAAATGGCTGGATATAATCAACAGCCCAGACTGAAATTCCGAAGGGAGGACATCCCATACAGTTCAGGAGTGCCTGCAACAACAGGCCAGTCTCTTCAGAGACCTTAATATCATAAACACACAGACAGGTCTTGTCCATTCTCTGTGGACATGAAAGACCTCATGGCACTTTTTGTAAGAGCAGGGCTTTGTGCCTGTGTTAACTTCCAAATTTACTCTCTCCATCTTTGTTGTGTGACAGCTGATTTCTGCTCCCCCACCTTAGAGCTCGCTTGCATATCAATAATATTGCATGCATTTGTTTGTAATGGACTTTGGGATCTTTCAGGGTGAGAGGTGCTTATATGCATGCCCACCTATCTTACAGTCATCTATTAGTACCCATGAGTATAGTATCATCTCTATATAAAATAGTAATAATAGTAGTAGAGACTGCTACTAGAAAAACAAGGAAGAGAAAACGGATGGGTACCAACATTTTCAAGTGTACACATGTGGATCTATCTAGTGATGTATCTTTATCTGCTATATTAAGAGTCACTCCAGTGTTCACCTTAGATTTGAATTAGAGTTCAGTCATCATATCTGCTTTGTTCTGTAGCCTTGCATACAGCCAGTAGCTGAACTGCTCTTAAGGAGACTCCTTCAAATTTAAAGAGAGGTAACCTCAAGTAGCAAGTAAAATTCACAGTTTCTGAATAGCTTTTTTTTCTTTCTTTTTTGCACTTGGCTCTGCCAATAGTGAATAATAGTTTATGCCTGTATTGTTCTTCACTTCTGCAGCTGAACGGCAGGAGACTTCCCAGCTGACTTCCCTACTCACCAGGCATTTGGGTATTTCTGGATTGGAGCGTGTGTCTCTCTCTGTCTCTTGAAATTTTTACTGTCTGTAGTCATCTCTGAGACTATCATGCTGTTCATTCAATGGACACCAAGGGAAGGGTGGCGGGAGGGGGATGCATTTTATTATGAATACTGCAAGTGCCACATCTGCAATATGCTGTGTTTCCACCAGCCCAAGAGAGACGTTTCTAAACCTGAGCCACGTGCACTACATGCCAGTGTGATGTGACACTGCGCTGTCAAGCTGACCCAGTCAACGTTTATTCATTAGAGCACTTGCAGTCATAGGCGCCGACTCCGTGGGTGCTCTGGGGCTGGAGTACCCACAGGGAAAAATTGGTGGGTGCTCAGCACCCACCGGCAGCTCCCCGCCAGCCCTGGGGCCCGCGCCCAGCTCACCTCACCACCGGGAGACGTTCCGGGGCCCCGCCCCCGACACCGGGCGACGTTGCATCGGCGTCAGGGGCGGGGCCCCGCTACGTCACCCGGCGTTGGGGGCGGGGCCCAGCGTCGGGGGTGGGGCCCGGTGTCAGCCCCCACCGGCGCTGCCGGAAGTTGGCGCCTGTGCTTGCAGTATATCTAGTAACTTGAGGTTCAATTTTAAAGACCGATTCTGGGATGGATGTAGTTCACTGTTGTCTCATAAAGGCCAGTTACATAAAGGATTGTGTGAGACTGCCTCGGCTGAGTGACTAAATAGTATTTACATATTAAGGTAAAACAGTTTCTAGAAGTGCTAGATTCTTTGGGAAACCTCTGGGTTTAACAAACAGTGTAGGGTTCCAAGTAATGCAATATTTAAATGCTTACTCTAGTAAAAAACTATTTAAAACCTCTTTATTTGTGAACCTATACATCTTCCAGCAGTGCAGGCTGAGGGCTGCAGACCATGGGAGACTGAAGAAGACCTAGGGTAATCAGATATTTATACATTCAGAGAAACATGAAAAGGTGGGAGTGTCTTAACATTGATATAGACACTCCCACCTTTTCATGTTTCTCTGAATGTATACATATCTGATTACTGTATGTTCCATTCCATGCATCCGGTGAAGTGGGTTCTTAACCCACGAAAGCTTATGCTGAAATAAATTTGTTAGTCTCTAAGGTGCCACAAGTATTTTTCTTGTTTTCTTTTTGCTGACACAGACTAACATGGCTACTACCCTGCAGACCTAGGGGATTCCCAAACCAGATATAACTGGGATAATTGCATTTTAGTCTCCTGCACACCATTTTCCCACCATGCTTTAAACTTTATCTGGTGTTTTAGGCTTCTCTGGATTTCACGTTCATTGCGCTTTTAGATTTATTTTTAGGAAGACCATAAACCGTGTCAGCTGAGTCAGAAATTTCTAGTTATTTGGCCAAGTCTGTTACCAGTGAAGGAGTGGCTTTAGTAGTCACAACTTTTGGTTTGAAACCTGTAACTTCCCTAGAGCAACAGGTTCAGCTCCCAGCAGCATTAACTTGGCTCTTCATCCTTCTGATAGAGATACATGCAGTGTTTAATTGGAGCTGCAGTGACCAGAGTGCTGGCTCAGCTGTTGTTGCCCAGCATTGTTTCACAGGGGGTTAATCCTGCAGCCCTTATTCACAGGTGCGGCCTCGAATGGACTCTGAGTGAGTAAGGTGCTGTAGGATGAGGCTGTTGTTTTCTATACAAACTGTATTCCAGACTGCCGTGCAGAGTTACATTACCCTCAGAAAAATAAAGAGTAGGAGTTTCTATTAATTGGCATGGGAGAAGGGAGATGTTTTCAGATGAGATTTGAAAAGGGATTGTGTGGAGATGAAGAACCTAACTGGAATAGAACCACAAGGCCATCTTGCTGTGGCAGGGGTCCGTGCTGGTGGATGTTGTTCACCCTGACCAGACCTACGCTGTCCTAGGCTGTACCATCTTTGATCATCTCAATGTGGTCTGGAACCTCCTCAAGCTCAGGTGTAGGAATGGTCTATCATTCGCCCTCCTGTCCCCGCATCAGGAGAAGGCATTCGATAGGGTGGACCAAGATAACTCCTGGGCACTCTGCGGGCATTTGGTTTCAGGCCCCTGTTTGTGAGTTTTCTCCAGGTGCTGTACACTTCCGCAGAATGCTTGGTCGAGCTCAATTGGACTCTGACCCAACCCGTCAGCTTCAGGTGAGGGGTGCGTCAAGGCTGTTTGCTATCATGCCAGCAGTATAGTCTGGCCATCGAGACCTCCCTCCCTCCCCTCTGCAGAAGGTTGATGGCGTTGGTGGTCTGTGAGCCAGAGTTAGGCATGGTCCTGTCAGCGTATGCCGACAACGTGCTCCTTGTCGTCCAGGACCCGAGTGACCTGGTGCAAGTGGAGGCCTGCCAAGCTGTCTACTCGGCGGCCTCCTCCGCCTGGGTCAGCTGGGTCAGGAGATCTGGCCTGATGGTTGGGGACGGGCGGCAGGCGAGCTCCCTCCCACCCGCGCTCCAAGGCATCCGGTGTAGCGCAAATCCGCAGCTCTATAAGGGTGTGTACTTTTCCGCCACCCATCCTGCTCTGTCGGAGAACTGGCATGATCTGGGGGGCAGGGTGGCTGAGCGGCTGTGTAGGTGAACAGGACTACTCTGGTGCCTTTCCCTGTGGGGAAGGGCGGTGGTGCTCAACCAGCTGGTCCTGTCCATGCTCTGGCACCGGCTCAACATCCTGAGTCTGGCCCCGGGTACCCTAGCCCAGCTCAGAGGCTAATTCTGGAGTTTTTCTAGCCAGGGCTACACTGGGTCTTTGCATCTCGCCCTGGAAGAGGGAGGACAGGGCCAGCTCTGCCTCCGCAGTCAGGTCCATGTCTTCTGCCTCCAGGCCCTGCAGAGACTCTTTTATGGTGCAGGTAGTCCGGCGTGGAGCACGCTGGCCCACACTTTCCTCTGCCGCCTCCAAGGGCTTTGATATGATTGGCAGCTCTTTTATCTCTGTCCGAGGGATCTTCTGTGAGACCTCTCCAAGCAGCCGGTCTTCTACCAGGACCTCCTGACCTGAAGACGGGTTTTGGTGACCAGGTCCGTGGTGGTTGCCAAGGGGGCAGATCTCCTCACAGAGCCCCTGCTACACAACCCCCAGCTTGGTGTGCAGGAGGCGGAGTCCCCCTTGGTGTGTCGGAGGTTGGTCCTGTCAGGCACCCCCAGAATCAAGAGATCTGGACTACGACTGGGGGGACTGGGTGGATCCCCTGGTTCTCAGTCAGCGCATGGGGCTTTCCACCCCTGATATCCCCGGTGCGTATTCCAGGAGGTAAGGGCAGCGTTACTGCCCATCTCTCGGACTTTCCTTGTGCTGATCCCGTGGGAGGGTGTTCACCACCTGTCCCTCACCCCTGGCCCTTCGGACCTTGTCATTGGACCCCTGCCCATGAGCCCCTCCACCCCCCATAATCTGAATTGGCTGTGCGACGTGCAGACGGTTCATTTTTCAGCTGTGTCTTGGAAACAGCTGCACATGCTCATGCTCCACACCTTTAATTTCCTCACTCTCGTGTCCTGCCCTGACACCAAGAGGTGGGACCTCTTACAACCTGTGGAGGGTGAGGAACCCCAGTGGGCCAGCCTATTTTCCAGTCTGGTCTCATGGCCTGCCAGGGATATTAGCTGGTGGCTTCTTCATGGGACTGTGAGCATGGGCATGCACTTGGCACAGTTCACCCATCTCCCTGACTTCTGCCCCTTCTGGTGCGTGATGGAGACCCTGGCACACATCTACCTTGAGTGCACCAGGTGGCAGCCTCTTTTCTGGCTCCTCCAGAACCTTCTCCTCTGGTTCTGATTGCACTTCTCCCCACACTTCCTGCACTATGCACACCGCATCCGTGGCCCACAAAGTTGTGAGACCTCCTCGTCAACCTCCTCTTGGCACTGGCCAAGGTGGCCATCCACCATCCCAGGAGGAGGATGCTGGATGAGGAGATTCTCTGCAACTGTGGATCCTACTTCTGTTCCTCTCTTCGATCTGCGTCCGGGCAGAGTTTCTGTGGGCCACGTCCGCTGGCTCCCTAGACGCCTTTGAGGAGCAATGGGCACTGTCCGGGGTTCTCTTCTCAGTGTTCTCCTCAGGCTCCCTGCTTATGACCTTGTGACCCTGTTTGTCATCAGTTGTCCCCTGAACTCACTCGAGCCCCGGGTTCAGGAGCTCCTCCCTTTAGGCTCGGGTGGAGGGGGGACCTTCAGCTATGGGTGGGCGCAACCCAATAGGTGTTGTTGCCCCACGTTCTGTCACAGGGGGTTAATCCTGCAGTCTTTTTATGCACATGAGGAGCCCTGAATGGACTCTGAGTAAGATTTGAAAGCACCAGCTTATAGAAGCAAAGGGAAAGAGTGAGTCGAGGAAAGTTAAATCTATAAAGGCCTGAATGCACTGGGAATCCAAGCACTGTGTGACTGAGGAATTCATGTGTGAAGTTTGCAAATTTATGGGGTTATTTTGACATACTGTATGAGAAACGTAAGTTTTTCAACACTTTTCTGTTAGAAAAAGCATATAAAACTCATCTGGTGGGAATTCACTCCATTTCCTGGTGGATTTTTTTTTCCTGTTTCCTATTTCATGGTTAGTGATGGTAATTACAGACCCGGTTTGTACCTTGTGGATTCTGACTGTGCTGAAGAGCTTTGTTGGCATGTTAGAGTCTCCTTGTAGAAGGTTTTTAAATAACTAGCCCTCGGTAGGCATTGTTGCAGCACTCTTGATTAGACAGAAGCAGCCTCCCCTCCTGTCCCATTTTTGTACAATATAGTAACTGCTTTTCTTGCACATTTGTCCCCACAAGGGACCGTAAACCATGATTTAGACGTTCATTATATCTCCCAGTAGCACTGCTATAGTGAAGGGGCCTGTTTTTAAGGTGTTTTAATAAAAGTCATAACAAGCTTGCTCCGCTCTAGGACTTGCAGCCAAGTGCTTACCCTTAGAGTCATATAAAGAAAAGATATAAATAAAATAATAGTCAAAACAAAGGGTAACTATTTTTAAGCAAAAAGAGTGTTTTGTTTTTAAATAGGAAAACAATGAAATACAATTGAAGTGAGCAACGGTGAAGTCTCTGTTAAGTCATCTGCCCCATCCCCTGATCAGTGGAGGATTTTCCTTACAGTGCAACCGCCACTGCTTTTGGCTGGTACAGTTTTAAATGATTCAAATGATAGGGGAGTTCACCAAGTCCTTAGCAGGGCTATTCCACACAATTAGGAAATTCTTCTTGATAATCAGCCTAAATGTTCCTTAGTGTAATTTAATCCCCCTTAGTACAGCTACGGTATGACATCTTGCTCTTAGACAATTTCTCATCCTCATTGGTGTTTACACCGCTCAGGTCTTGATTCAACACAGTGCTGAAGCACGTGCTTAATTTTAAGCAGGTGAGTAATCCCATCCTTGTTGAGCAAAGCACTTAATTATGTGCTAAACTTAAATCACTGAGTTCAATGGAATTTAAACACCTGCTTAAAGTTATGCTTGTGCTTAAGGGCTTTGCTGAATCGAGGCCACATAAGAACGGCCCTACTGGGTCAGACCAAAGGTCCATCTAGCCCAGTATCCTGTCTTCTGACACTGACCAATGCCAGGTGCTTCCAAGGGAATGAACAGAACAGGTAATCATCAAGTGATCTAACACCAGGGATGTTAGAAGTTACTACAGAGAACTTTTTCCTGGGTGTCTGGCTGGTGAGTCTTGCCCACATGCTCGGGGTTCAGCTGATCGCCATATTTGGGGCCGGGAAGGAATTTTCCTCCAGGGTAGATTGGCAGAGGCCCTGGGTTTTTTTTTGCCTTCCTCTGCAGCATGGGGCACGGGTCACTTACCGGAGGATTCTCTGCATCTTGAAGTCTTTAAACCATGATTTGAGGACTTCAATAGCTGAGACATAGGTGAGAGGATTATTCCAGGAGTGGGTGGGTGAGATTCTGTGGCCTGCATTGTGCAGGAGGTCAGACTAGATGATCATAATGGTCCCTTCTGACCTTAAAGTCTATGAGTCTATGATCCATCCCGTCGCCCATTCCCAGCTTCTGGCAAACAGAGGCTAGGGACACCGTCTCTGCCCAGCGTGGCTAATAGCCATTGATGGACCTATCCTCCATGAACTTATCTAGTTCTTTTTTGAACCCTGTTATAGTCCTGGGCTTCACAACATCCTCTGGCATCTGTGTGAAAAAATGTTTGAAATGCTTTGTTTGTTTGAAACCTGCTGCCTGTTAATTTCATTTGGAGACCCCTAGTTCTTGTCTTATGAGAAGGAGTAAATAACACTTCCTTATTTACTTTCTCCACACCAGTCATGACTTTATAGACCTTTTTATCATATCTCCCCTTAGTCGTCTCTTTTCCAAACCTCAGGTATTTGATGACCCATATATAAGTAAGGATAAAATATGTGATGGAAACAAAGTATTCCTTTGAAATGCTGTGTATTCTGCATGCTTGGCTCCTCTGAAGTCAGTGGATATTTTGCCATTGATTTCATTGGGTCCAGGATTTCACCCATGGAGTCGATGGGCCTGATACCATTTTTAGAGTAAATCAGGATGAGTGCCAATGTGAAAAGGGGAGTAGCTCTATTTAAGTCAAATATGTTATACTAGTTTACAAGAGATCAGAATTGGGCCCAGAGTTCCTGCCACTACCAACAATATGATAGAATCTCGGATCTAAATGCCAGGAAAACCCAGAATGTGGTTCCAACAGAGCCAGAGTGGCAGACCATAGAATCTCAGGGTTGGAAGGGACCTTAGGAGGTCATCTAGTCCAACCCCCTGCTCAAAGCAGGACCAATCCCCAGTTTTTGCCCCAGATCCCTAAATGGCCCCCTCAAGGATTGAACTCACAACCCTGGGTTTAGCAGGGCAATGCTCAAGCCACAGAGCTATCCCTCCCCCCTTGTGCTTATATATTCTAGCTGGCATAGTGACAGGAACAAAATCCACACTAACATAGCTATGAAGCAGTGGTGCCATCTCCTATTTGCAACTTCTCAACTTCACTCAGTACCATAACAACATTTCAAATAAGGAAGTGAAGCGGAGCATCTGCCTCCGTGGTCTCCTTCTAAAACTCCTTTTCTGGTCTCCTTCTAAAACTCACACTTCATTCTTCCACTCCCCAGCACTCGAGCGGCTTGCTTTCTTGCTCTTTTTCTCTCCTAGTTGTTATACCAATAAAATAAAAACCAGCAGGATCTTTTTAAAAGGGGTAAGACAGAATGTCACATTTATTGTGAATACAAAAAGAATCATAGTAAGCAGTCAGTTATAGCTATAACATTTCATTCAGTTTCACATTCATTCATACACACACACAGGTTCCGCATAGATGTCATAGTTACCAGCCTAGAAGTTGCTCATGCCAAGTTACTGGCCAGGTAACCTGGGCATGAGAGTGGAGCCGAGTCCTTGTCAGGTTCATCTGATGCTCCTGGAGGTTGGCAGCAGAACCAGAGACTCAAAGTCCTCAGTTTTTAGAGGCCATTCTTATAGGGATTTATTCCTATGTCAGTCTATGGGAATTGCTTCATCATGCTGTTGCTGAATCAATCAGCAGATGGCACATTCCTGATGGCATTCCTGGTGGCTCCACGCTGTCCAAAGTTTGTTTTTCTCATCCTTCCAAGTGGTGGGGTGGATCCCAGTTTTACCCTCCAGGGGTTGTATCGGTCCACTCGAAACCTTCCTTCGGCCGATGGATACTCCCTTTCTAGGCTGGCACCTCCCTAGCCATTCATGTATATCATGCATTCATCAACATACATTCTTTATCACAACTGTTAAAGTATTGCTTTGAGAACAGGCTCTTTGTCTTAGGATGTACTAACACAATCAACAGCTTGCAAGTTTCACATAATATCTTTCTGAGAACAGATACAATCAATGATTTACAAGCTTTACATAGGCACAGACAGTAGCTTGTAAATTAACAAAAGAGACCCAAGAGATCTTTTTACTTGGTGAAGCTGTTGGATTTTAGACAAGTTATGGGGGGTCACTTTCACTTGGGGGAATCACTGTCCGTACCTTCTTTAATATCCCTACATAGTCAGTCTCTCTAACCTAAAATACTCCATAAAGACCCTCTTAAAATATAGATCCATATTTTCAAATAGACTAATAGTATGGGTGCCTCCATTTTTTGTAGGTGCCCAAAACTAACAGGGGGAGTAATGATTACTTTAAAAGGAAACCATCATGAGGATGTTCAGAAGTAAAGTTTCAATTTGCAGTGCAGCTGTATTACTTACGCTGAGGTCTGGATTTATAGAACAGACCTGACGGAGGACTAGGGGGAGGACTATTACCTAGATGCCAACAAAATATACATTGTTTCATTTTATTTATGTATCAGTAAGCTGAGAGCTGGTGACATGGGCCAAACTGACAGCCTGCACGCTGAACTAAATGTCCACAGAGCAGGTACATCAGGAAGCTTCTACTAGTAGGGCAATGTGCCGGAAGCTTATTTTCAGAGCTTAAGTGCTCAATGCTTTCTGAAAATTAGGGCTCCTGTAAGGTGTTTAGAAGTGGGTTGCACTAAAAATGAGGCACCCAGAATTGCTAGTCACATTGGAAAATCTCAGCCACATTCACATTTGAAACATGCTAATTCTGGGAACAAATGGTTGGTTTTTTAAAGTATTAATGATTTATTTTTTTGCTGTGCCTACCAGCAGTTTTTAGTAGTTGCAGTTATAAATGAGAGGTATACGGCATGGCTGGGACACAGATAATTGATAAAAAGAACAGGAGTACTTGTGGCACCTTAGAGACTAACAAATTTATTTCAGCATAAGCTTTCGTGTGCTACAGCCCACTTCATCGGATGCTTAGAATGGAACATACAGTAAGAAGATATTTATACATACAGAGAAACACGAAAAGGTGGAAGTACCCATACCAACTCTAAGAGGCTAATTAATTAAGAGGAACTATTATCAGCAGGGGGAAAAAACTTTTGAAGTGATAATCAAGATGGCCCATTTCAAACAGTTGACACAAAGGTGTGAGGCTACTTAACTAGGGGAAATAGATTCAATTAACGTAATGATACTTTCGTTTTATCAGTAGTTGTTATAAGTGGGTTCCCGGTAGTCCATTAGATACTTTCTTTTTTATATTGTAAGACTGAATAAAAAGCTTAAACTAAAAACCCCAACCCGTGGCTGTCTAATAGGATGAACTCAGGTCACCTCTTTTTTATACTCTCTTTCAGATTATTCCAATCTGATCACCACACAAACACTGTTATTTTAATGTTGAAGACTCAGACAAAAGTGCCATGGATGTGAAAGAGAGAAAACCATACCGATCTCTGACCAGGCGCCGTGACACTGAGCGACGCTACACCAGCTCCTCGGCAGAGAGTGAAGACAGCAAAGTACCCCAAAAGTCCTACAGCTCCAGTGAGACGCTGAAGGCTTACGATCAAGACTCCAGGCTGACCTACAGCAATCGGGTCAAAGACATGGTGCACCAGGAGGCTGATGAATTCTGCCGAACGGGTAAGTACATTTCATTAGGTGCTGCTGTAAGTAGTGTGAGTTCATCAACTCTATGCTGAGGTCCAGAGGTAGGTGAGGGAATAACTCAAAGCTATAAAGGATTCTGGGAACCGCTGCCAATGTGTGCTGTGGGGGCAGTGCTTGTGGGCAGAGGCAGTATGTGGAGCTAGGAGATAAGGGAGGGGAGTTCCTGTCGCCCTTTTGGGGAGCCCCCCCTCCCCAGACAAGCACCGCCCCAACCTCCAGCCCTGAGCCCCCCCCCCGCCCCACTCAAACTCCTGCTGCTGTGGGGCGAGGGAGCCCGAGACTTCCCCAGCAGCGGTTGGTGCGCCTGGCCCAGAGGCTGCCTGGACCAGAGACTGCCTGGACCAGGCTGCCTGGCTCAGGCAGCTCCCAGCCCAGGTGCACTGGCCGCTGCAGAAGTCCTGGAGGTCACGGAAAGTCATGGAATCCGTGACTTCCATGACCTCCCTGACAAACATGAAGCCTTACTTATAGGGCCAGATTCTCAAAGGTAGATGCACACAACGGCACACATCTAATTTGTGTGTGAAACTATCACAATATTCCATGCAAATCTGGTATTTTATGCATGTGCCCATAGTCATGCTCTTTGTTCTTCAGAGAAATTGTAAGGGGCCTTCAGAAGGTTACAGAGCCAGGAACAGATCCCTGAAGTCCAGACTCCTAATTGCCTTCTCTCTAACCATTAGAGCACACTCCACCTACAGATTTTGTCATTCTTCTTCGAGTGCTTGCTCATGTTCATTCCATGTTAGGTGTGCATGCACCGTTGCTGGAGATTTTTCCCTCAGTAGTGTCCATCAGGCTAGCTCCAGCACCCTTTGGTGCCGCATCGGTATAAGGCGTGCTGCCGACCCTGTACCTTCTCAGTTCCTTCTTACTGCTCGTGATGGCTGCTGGAACAGCAACTCTTGCTTCGGCGAGGTGTTTTTCAGTGGTTCCTTCTCTGTATCCCAGTTTATTAGTCTTAGTTTAATTGTAGTGTAAATATTGTAAATAATACCAGTATAAATAGTTAGAACCCCTCCTTTATCATTGAGGGACTCTCTTTGCCCTTGGGCCCAGGAATGCTCCTCCCGGTCTTCAAACCTTGTGCCTCTTGTGGCAAACCCATGGCAGTGAGTAACCCACGCTGAAGTGTGTCTGGGAGCGCTGTCAGCTTTGTCAGGACTTTAAGCCTCATACAAACAAAGACAGAGAAGCTAGACTGAGGGTTATCCTAATGGAGGACGCTCTTAGACCAGATTCAAAGCCAAGCCACTCAGATTCGGCACTGAGCACTTTGACCTCAGCGCAAAGCGCTCTTCTGACACCGCGCGTATCCTGGCACCATTCTCCATCTCCGGTACGGAGAAGAAACATAAAAAGAGGGCGCTCACTGGTGCCGAAGAAAGGCAACCAAGGGGAAAGGCAACCAAGGGGAAAGCAGTAGAGTGCAACCCGTATCGGGCCACTCCTCCAACCCCGGTCCCATGGTGGCACCATCAACTTTGCCCAGAATGTTGAGTCCAGTGCAGAACCCCCTGCCGATGCCAGCAGAATCGTGGTGCCTTCAATCCTGGAAGCCTTTGCAGTAGCCAGGGACTTATTATTGCTCCCAGTACTGCTGACTCCAATGGGACAACCGTCGGCTTGCACGAGAGAGCATGGTGCTCCGAGTTCCTTCCCCTCAACAAGACCTTCAGTACCTTCCAGGGGCAAGCCAGCCCTGTTTTCTTCTATGAGATCGTCCCCAGTCCAGCACCGCTCCCCGGACCCTTGACAATAATCGGTGGAAGTGAGCGGTACCACTCCCCTGTGGTCATATCAGGAGGATTCTTCATCTGAGTCCAAGGTGGAGCCCTACACCCATCCAAAGAAGCACAACCGGTACCCGTCTTACATGCCACTGGACCCTGGTGTGGGTCCCCCGCACTGGTACCTGGTGGACAATGACTTATGCAATAACCATTCTGGAACTGGGCTCATCTACTTACCGATCATACTTGGTCGCTTCTGAGAGGAGGGCCCCTGCATCACTCCGCTCGGCACTGGACTTTGACTCCGGTACCAAGCTTAGTACCAATATGCAGGACGTGGACCCCATGGAGGTAGTTGAGGAGGAAGAAGAGGAAGAATCCCCTTCTCCAGTAGAGGCCACTTCCTCTCCTGGCCTCCATCATCCCTTCCCTGCACCCAGGGGACTGGTACGCTGCCCTCCACTTGAAGGGCGCTTACTTTCACATTTCCATCTTCCTTGGCCACGGAGGATTCCTCAGGTTCATAGTAAACCAGACTCATTACCAATTCACCATTCTCCCTTTTGGCCTATCATACCCCCCCAGGTTTTTATGAAATGCATGGCAGTGGTAGTGACCTTTATCAGAAGGAGAGTCTACCTGTACCTCAACAACTGGCTGATCAAGAGTCACTCAGAGGCCCAAGTAAAGAACAGCATCAGGTCCATGCCACCTTCCAAGCCCTGAGCTTATTGATAAACAAACAAAAGTCAGCTCTCATTCGGTACAGAGAATAGAGTTTATCGGGGCAGTGCTTGACTTGACTCAGGTCAGAGTCTTCCTTTCAGAGGCTTGATTCCAGACAATGTTGGACCTGATATCCAAGGTCATGACCCACCCAATCACAACAGCCTGGGTTTACCTCAAGTTCCTGGGACACATGGCTGCGTGCACTTACATGGTCCGGCATGCAAGGCTGCACCTCAGGCCTACGGATGTAGTTAGCTTTTACTCCACCCAAACCTCAGCTCCTTTCACCTGACTGCATGGAAGCTCCATGGCTGAACCCAGAGGAGCAAGCCTGTTTAGAGCATGTTCAACAGGTCTTGCTGAGCAGTAAGAAACCGTCCACTAGGGCTATCTACCTCGCCAAGTGGAAGCTTTCTCAATATGGTCGTCCCAACAAGGCCGTTCTCTGACTCAGTCGTCCCTTCAGTCTATTCTGGATTACTTGTTCCACCTAAAACAACAAGGTCTGGCCCTCACATCTATCAAGGTGCATCTAGCAGCAATTTCGGCCTTCCACCCACCATGAGATGACAATCCATTTTCTTAAGGGGTTAGAGAGACTTTACCCTCAGGTTTGCAAACTGATTCCCCCCACGGGATTTGAACTTGGTCCTATCAAAACTCACAGGCTCTTCCTTTGAGCTGCTGGCATTCTGTCTTCTGCTCTTTTTCTCCTGCAAAGTTGCCTTCCTGATAGCAATTACCTCCGTCAGAAGGGTACCTGAAATCAGGGCACTTATGTCAGAACCATTGTACATGGTGTTCTTCAAGGACAAGATTAAACTATGCCCCCCTCTGCCCTTCCCGCCAAAGGTGGTCTTGCACTTCCACGGCAACCAAGCCACTTTCCTGCCAGTCTTCTTCACGAAGCCACACCAGAATTCAGAAGAGCGGCAACTTCACTCATCAGATGTTAGGCTTGCCCTCGCCTTCTACATTGAGAGGACTAAACCGTTTCGCAGATCCACACAACTCTTTGTGGCAATAGCAGAGGATGAAAGGCCTACTGGATAACCTCCTATATTCATGCATGCTGTGATCAGGCAAATTTTCCACCACCCGCCATCTTGACCACTCATTCCACAAGAGCTCAAGCCTCTTCAGCAGCATTTCTGGCCTAGGTCATCAGTGCATATCTTCTCATCCCACTTCACCATTACCCAGCAGACTCGAGATGACACCAGGTTCGGGCGAGCAGTGTTGCAGTATGCATGTCCATGAACTCTGAGTCCACCTCCTTGGGTAGTGCTTGTGAATCAGCTAACGTGGATTGGACATGACCAAGCACTCAAAGAAGAAAAAGCAGTTACTGACTTTCTGTAACTGTTGTTCTTCGAAATGTCCATTCCACAACCCACCACTCCTGTCAGAGTTAGCCTGCAAGAAGGAACTGAGAGGGTGCAGGGCCGGTAGTGCCCCTTATACTGGCACATAAGCACGTGGCACCAGAGGGCGCTAGAGTTAACCCGATGGATACCACCAAGGGAAAAATCTCTGGCAATGGTACACACAGCACATACACACCTAAAGTGGCATAGATATGAACAACATATCTTGAAGAAGAGCAGTTACGGAAGGTCAGTAACCGGTTTTTTTTTAAACAGTTTTATTTCTTTTCTTCTGTGCTTGAAATTTCCTATCTCCTTAGCTCTGTGATTGGCCTAGCTAATTATAAAAATAAGCCCATAGATTTTATGGCTGGATTTTCAGTTGGTTAAAGCAGTGTAACTCTATTGACTTTGGTGGAGCTTCACTGATTTACACTAGCTGAAGACCTGCCTCTATTAGCTT
This sequence comes from Chelydra serpentina, assembly GCA_037349315.1. Lineage (NCBI taxonomy): Eukaryota > Metazoa > Chordata > Testudines > Chelydridae > Chelydra > Chelydra serpentina. The sequence continues at coordinate 17,567,706 of JBAIAC010000004.1, read as the reverse complement.
GTGATATTTTTGCTTGATACAAATAAGGCAAAGTGAATTTTTGCTAGACCTGGACGAGGAAGCAGAGAGGAGGGAAACATTTCAAATTGACCAAATAAATTCAGTAAATAAACAAGTCAGCATTTAAATGGTTTTACTCAGAGTGAGTGTGCCAAGAAAGCAAACAACGCAAGTCAGCATAGCAAAAAACAGACCAGACCCGAATAAAAAAGTTTTAGATATTTATTATCTTCCTTTTATTGACTTGAGTTCTCCCAGCTTAAAAGTCTACCCTGAGCATAGAATATGAAAATCGATGTGTCTCATGCTGTTTGTTGGAAATAAATTTGATTTTCGGTTAATTGTAGCAGTCATTTTTCATAATTTATGAGTTGCTCTTGCTGGAGAGCATCAATCAAGCTGCTCATTGATGCGTTTGAGGTTGTTGAGTGTGGATTGTTACAGGAGGGAGGGAGACTTGTGATGATTGATCGGTGGACTAAAATCTGCAATGTGGGGGCAAAAACAAAAGGCTCAACTATCTGGTGAACCGTAGAGTGTAGGCCAAATCCTTAATCTGGGGTCTGGACCAAAGGCAGAATTGGTGGGGTGGAGAGGGGAGATGCAGTTGCATCTGTCTTATCAGTTCAAGTTCACTCGCTGCTGAGGCTGTGGAACGGGAAGGGCATGTTCTCCGGTATGATAGCCCAGCAGTTGTATCTGGATTAATTTATCACAGGCTTGCTCTGTGCTCTCTGAGCTGGCTCCCAAGGCTTGGTGGAGCATATGAGCCACGCGTATCCCTGCCTGTCAGCTCTGTCAGAAAGCTTAATCTGTTTTAGCTAATTACATAGGTGTGAAGTTCACAAACAGTTTATGTACTCTGAGCATTCCAGAGCATAGTGCCTCACTCCGCTGAACCCCAGTTATTTTCTTCTCACGCTGAAAAGTTTTTTCTTTGCTTTTATTTGGAGCTGGTGACAAGTTTGTTGGTCTATCACTCTAGCTCCTTCTGTGCACTGTCCTTCCTTCCCGCTTTCCACTGGGAGCTCCATAGCTAACTGAATTAAGCAAATGTTTCCCTAGTCGGAGAAAAAACAAAATGACGGCTGCCGGTGGTTAGTGGATCATTCACTGTGCAGAGGTTATTGCATGAGCGAGTACCTGCTAGAAGGGGTCTTTTGCTGGGCCAGTCAGCTGTAACCCACAAAACCCAGAATACAGCTTAGAACAGCGCTGTTAGTTGTGTCGGCCAGTTCTGTATAACATCAACAGATGGAAACTTGAGGGAAATCACCAGCTTTAACATGGCTTTAGAGTAGGGATGGGAGCAAAACTCAGCCCTGGATCGAAAGTCAAGGTCCAGAGTGGAACTTGGTATCTCTCTAATGAGCAGAACCAAACGCACCTGAACATAATGTTTCACAGTCCAGCCCAAGACACAGCTGTCTCTGGATTAATGTGTTCAAATCCAAATCATTGTAGAAACAAGTAGGAGCTGAGAACTCCCATCTGAACAGGGATCTGCAACCTGAGTTTAGATACGGGGTTTTGGTCTTAGCCCCTTTTGATAATAAAAAATGAGAGGTTTTTCTGCCCCAATACATTTTGGTGGCTGTAATAATTAGAACCATCTTAGATTTATTACAGAACTTCTAATGGTGCTTTTCTAGTTTAGTGTACAAACTATGTCCAGTGAGAGTTTGAAGTCACCAAAGGTACGTTACGCTGCAAAAAACCCAAACACACCTGGCAACGAGTCCCAAAGCCTGGGTCAACTGACTTGGGCTTGCGGGACTTGTACTACAGGGCTAAAAAGAGCAGTGTACATGTTTCCGTTTGGGCTGAAGTTTGGGCTCTGAAACCTGGCAAAGGGGGAGTGTCTCAAAGCCTGGGCTTCAGCCTGAGCAGGGATGTCTACACTATTTTTAGCTCTGTAGCGTGAGCCCCACGAGCCCAACTCAGCCAATCTGGGCTCTGAGACTCACCGCTGCAGGGTTGTTGGGGCTTTTTTTGCAGTGTAGACATTGTGATGCTGGCAAATCAGGTGCCAGCTCACGCCAGAGCTGCAGGCCAATTCTCTTCTGTATTAGTATAGATCAAAGTGATTGTCAAATGTGTGCGAATGTGTTTGATGTTTAAGCTTCATGGAAACGAGTGGGATGGTACTTGCATTGTTTTCAGTTGTCTGTATCCCGTTATAAGGTAGTAGCAAACATTTCTGTTGTGTGTACCCCGTAACTAAATAAACCATCCGACGAGAAAGAAGCCTGGTGGAATGCAAATGAAGAATTTTAACAGAAAAGTGCTAATTTCAAAGCAAGCGATCATTGTGTGTGATGATCAGAGGTCAAAGACTTAAAATGCGTTCCTCACTCCATCATCAAAAGAAAAGCCCATGTGGGTAGTGACACTGTCAGCTTGTTTTCTGTGAGAAGAAGTGATAAGTGTGGATTCAAGGTGAGATCCTGCATCTCTGGACCATTTGGACTCTTACAGAGAAGTGTACCAGAAGCCAAGCAGTGATCCCCAGAGACAATCTGGATCCCGTGAAAAGATGTTTTGAGAAACTGGCTGTTTATTGCATCGCTGCCACCATTTGGAATTACAAACAGTGACTCACCTGTGCATGTTTGTTACCTGCTTTAACCTCTCAATAACTCTCATTCTTTTTTCATAGCTAATAAACCTTTAGTTAGTGTATTATAGAATTGGTTGCCAGTTTTGTCTTTGGTGTAAGCTACAGAGTACCAATTGATCTGGGGTAAGTGGCTGGGCTCTTGGGACTGGGAGCAACCTGATGTGTTGTGATTTTTTGTTTAAGTGACCATTATCACAACATTCAGTTTATCTGGGTGGGAAGATAGGCTGGAGTGTCTAAGGGGACTGTCCGTGACTCCATGGTAAGACTGAGATAATGATCCAAGAATTCACATTTGTCACTGGCTTGGTGAAATCTAATTATAGAACACACCACGAGCTTGAGGTATTTGCCCTGTTTTCTGACAGTCTGCCATGAGGTAGAAACTCACAGTCATGAGCCGCTCCAGAGAGCATGATACATGTATCCCAAGAGTTCAGCTAAGCAGAGAGATCAGGATTGGCCTGTACAAGAATCGCTTTGGCTACAACTGAAGTTCAACCACTTCTGAGGTGAAACATGGTAGCTGTTTAACAGTGCATAACAATGGGATGTGAGGACTGCCATATCCAACTGAAAGTACAAGGGAGGTTAGTTAGGCAGAATATAATTACCCAAGTTGGAGTTTGGCCAAGACACTGGGGCTAATGCCCCCTACTGGTCCAAAACATTCCTTGAATCCATCAGATTGTGGCATACTGTAGAGCAAAGGCAGGGTGCATTATGTCAGGTAAATGCACAGTGTAGATAAAGCCATTCACAGGATGCCAAAGTCTTTTAAAGTCTTTGAATGCTGAAAAAAGAGAATGTAAATTAATACAAAAATGTGGATTAGAATGGAGCCAGTAATTGCTCCACTAATTGCTCTCCCCAGCTTTTCAGCACAACTTTCTGAACAGAGTGCTAATAACTGAATCCTCATTCACACTGCCTGGGACTGATTATGAAGCTCTGCAGGTAACTAGACATGAACTCAGGAGTCATTTTCAGGTTATATTTTTAGCCAGCAAAACAATTGCATCTATTTGCAGCCCAATAACCTCTGCTGTGATTATGTCAGAGTGAATAAGCTCAGCGGGGCTGAGAGTGGTTAGCATTTGGAGGTGAGACCTCCGAAGGAAACCTAGGTTCCACAAGGTGTGGTTTCAGTGATTCAAGAGGTGGCACACTCACCTCTGAGTCAGCGCTGAATCAGTGCTCCGGGAATATTTGACAGTGCTGGATATCAGTGGATATGGAAAATAAAATCCTAACCATTGCTGATCAGTAAATGTCCCATGTTACTTCCCCTGAGAGCAGGTCTGTTCTGGTCAAAATCTGTTTGGAGTGATTATATTCTGTCTGTTTTAACTACCCCCTTTTCCTCCCTTTACTTTTAAACTGGATAAATTCAGTTGAGGCACTATTGTCTGCTACTCAAAGGAGGGGACAAAGAGGCAGGAATTTTATCACTTTGTCACCTTGGGAAAGTCATCTAACCTGTCTGTTGTTATCCATATCTGTAAAATGGGATAATAATACTCTGCTACCTCTTAAGAGTTAATTTAACTGATATTTGTAAAGTACATTGTAAGGCACTGTATAAATGCTGGGTAGGATTTTTGTGTAGTTTTGCTGTGTGCTGCTAAGCAGCTGTTGTTCTTTGTGTTTGGTTACTTCGCTCACTCACTGAGGATGAGGTTTCCTGATGCATGAGGATGTGAACACTACTTATTTATACCTCACAATACTTTGCACTACTGCAGTGAACACTGTTCCCATTTTGCAGATGTGAAAACTGAGGCATAGAGTGGTTAAGTAACTTGTCTGATGTCACACTGGAAGGCTGTAATACAGCTAGGAAGCAAACCACATCTTCCAATTCCCAGTCCTGTGCTTTAACCACAAGACCATTAACATTATCCAGCTCTTCTTGGGGAAAGGTGGATTAGTTGCCATTTATTTTTAAAAGTAAATGACAAAACCAGCTATTTACGAGTGCATTAGTAAAGATTCCAAGAAACCAAAGATGAAAGAAATCAGTTACAAGAAATGCCAGAACCATGATAATCCTCACAAGAAAGAGTATGAAAAATAGCTGGTGTGTTTATCATAACTATTCATAGTAAATTACAGGCGAGATTGTGTAGATGTGTGTTTTGTTCACTAGCACTGAAAATCCACACTGTTCATTATACTACGGTGTACAGAGTCATATGTTAGGGCTAATAAGAGGTGTCTCAGCACTTGGATAGTTAATATCTTCACAGTGTTTTTCATACGCATAGTTCAAAAGCCTCAGTGAATCCTCACAATATCTGAAGTGGGAGGCAAGGTAAATGGTAAAGCTGGGGCAGAAGAGTTAAGGCCCTCATTTTCAAAAGTGGCCACTTTGGGTGCCTTAATTGCTGGCTGGCTGACTTGAGACACCTAGGGCCTGGTCTGGTTTTCAATGGGAGTTGCAGGTGCTCACCAACTCTGACAATCAAGACCAAAGTGCCTCAGCTCGGGCATCCAACATTAGAAGCAAGTTTTGAACATTTGGGCCTAAGTTGCTTCCTGAAGGCCACGCAGTAAGTCGCTGCCAGGTAAGGGATTAGAACTCAGGACTTGCTGTCTCCTGCTCTTGTGCTGAGAGCACTCGACTATGGAATCATAGAAAAGTAGGGCTGGAAGACACATCAGTAGCTCATCTAGTCTAGACCCCTGCTCTGAGGCAGGACTAAGTATTATCTAGACAATCCCTGATGGGTTTGTCTAGCCTGTTTTTACGAACCTATACCACCTGCTTATCCACTAATCATTCAAATGCTGGACAGAAGAAATATTCCAGTTTGATTAAAAACCACAATTCCGTGTTCTCTCCTAGGAGCCAACTTCTCTTTGCGAGAGCTGGGCCTAGACGACGCCATGCCCACACACGGGACTTTATACAGGACTGATATAGGGCTGCCTCACTGCGGCTACTCCCTCAGCGCTGGCTCAGACGCTGACACCGAGGCAGATGCCGTCATGTCGCCGGAGCACCCCGTGAGGCTCTGGGGGCGCAATACCAAGTCAGGCCGCAGCTCCTGTCTCTCCAGCCGAGCCAACTCCAACCTCACGCTCACCGATACGGAACACGAAAACACGGAAACTGGTAAGTGACAACTCCAGATAGGCCTCTCTTCATAGTCCAATTTTAATCTGCCTTGATTTTTGATCCGACTAGGAGAAGGGAGGAAAATGCTCTTAATTGTCCCATGGTGTGGCCTTTTGTACTACCGTGCAAAATATTCATTAATGAACTGCTAGAGGGGCTCCTACTTATTCATCACAGAAATGGAGATCAGCAAGTGGCTGTGTAATACCCTATCTGCTCTTCATAGGCAGACAAAAGCATTGAAATCTCCCCTCCCTCCATGCTTATCTCTTGTGCAGATTTCTGGGCTGATAGTTTTCCTCCCTTCCTGTCTGGCTCCTTGGCAGTAGCTGCGTGGTTTATGTAAATAGGCTGGCTGCTCTCTGATGGAAGCAACTGTGAAATATTTCTAGAGACCTTTCCTTTGTGGGAACTCAAAGCTGAAGGTCGTGAATTTTTTTTATCTTTGTAGCCTTCTCTCCCCAGCCGCAGAGACTCCTGCAGGCTTGGGTGGTGTGGGCGCTTTTTGGTCAGCAGTTCTGCTAGTCCATGTGGGAAGGAGAGAGAATTTTTATACAATTGTGGTTTGACCCTAGTGTCCCCACAGCCCTGTGCCTTTGCACCTTTAATTTAATTGCTGTGTCTTAATATAGCTGCTTTCTGCCGGCCTCTCTGGAGCTAGGGCTCAGCAAAGAAGGCTGACATGAAGTGACTGTATCGTTTGTTCTCTTTATGCTTCTTGATATGAGTATTGTAGTGACAAATTATGATGATTTTTACTTGGGAAGCCATGACATGGTAAGGCGTACGCCACCCACATGATTTTCTATTTAATTTCAACAAAATTACAGCTGAGGCCTATTAAGGTTTTGTTAAGTGATAATGATGTATGTTAGACAAGGCTCAAAGCTAACAACCCTTTGTTAATGGGATATAGGAACGATTTGATACTTTTTTTTTATTATCCTTACAGTACTTCTTTACTCCTTACATGCTGCATTCTCAGGAGGGTCACGCCCATTAGGGCAGGCGAGCTTTTTCAATGGAGTGGCAAAATCAGCCGTTTTAGTTCCAACCTTGGGCTGTGTTGTCTAGTGTTTTGCTAAGTGACCTGTGGAACTGTTGGGTGACTTGGGATCTCAACTTTGAACACCCTTTTAGGTCTTTTTTAATAAACAAAACCCTTGCATCCCTAGTCCATTCTCTTGTAGTCCAGCCTTTATACTGCATCCCTCACCATGGTATCCGAGCAGTTGTGATTGTGTCCTTCAGCTTTCTCTTTTACTCATGCCCACTAAGGGTAGGTCTATACTTACGCGTCCCGTCGGAGGCGCGCGATCGATGTTCTGGGTTCGATTTATCGCGTCTTGTCAAGACGCGATAAATCGAACCAGGAAGTGCTCCGTCGTCGACGCTGGTACTCCAGCTCGACGAACGGAGTAGGCGGAGTCGACGGGGGAGCCTGCGCGCCGCGTCTGGACCCCGGGTAAGTGCTTTTTCATTCGAACTAAGGTACTTCGACTTCAGCTACGTTATTCACGTAGCTGAAGTTGCGTACCTTAGTTCGATGGGGGGGGGTAGTGTAGACCTAGCCTAAGAAAAGCAAACCACTGAGGTTTAGTCTTTTTCACAGAAAGGGTGGGGGAGGAACTACATTAGCCTCCTAGAGCGTTTTTCAGCAAAACATCTTGAAAAAATTGATCCAGGCTTCCATAATGTGCTCTCTATTGGTGCAAATGCAACTTTGCACATCCAAATCACTTGCATGTGAAATTGTCACACGTTAGCACTGGTGCCTAAAATTGATAGGATTTACAGTCACATATGTCTCTATACATATCTACCAGACCACTCTCATTACCATGCTATCTGCAGGCCTAAAATGAACACAACTGAGTTATGTGCATATACATTCTGTTGCTTGTTTGTTCAAATAAAGGTGTATAACATTTTCAGAAGCAAATGACTTGTATCTCTAATGCTGCAGTTACAGAGATGGAAGCCTGCTTGAGGCCACTTTAAAAGTTTGGTCTAGAAAAAATGAAGGTTCTTGGTTTTTCTTCTTTGGCAAATGGGCTTCTGCAAGCAAGCTATTCTGAGAAACCCCAGATTATTGGGAGAAATGTTTCAGAGGACATGAGATATGTACAGCAACATAATGCAATGACTCAGTTTACAGGATACCTTTATTAATCAATATTAATTGTTGACAGTATTGATAAAAGCTATAGCCTTTAGCTGAACTCAATGTGGAGCTTTATGAAGCTGCCATGAATAGCAGGTTTTATGGGGTTCATTAAAACCAGTTTTTCCATTGTAGGTTAATGTCAGCAATTTTTATGTTCATTAATTATCCAAAATAAATAAGCAATATTGACGTCTAATGTTTGTAAATCCCAAGCCTTCTGGGCAGGTTTATAGTTAGAGCATAATTGTGTTTTTGAAAAATGAAATATTTGATTCTTCACATTCAGAAGCAGGTTTTAACAAGCGCCAATGGCCTTGAGGCTTACTTTGGTTAGTAACTACCGCCAGAATCCATCCTCTTGGCCTTGGGAAGACAGCTGCAATGGTGTTGGTTATGTGACATGTGTATAATAGTCTGCATACACAAAAACCACCTGCGCAGGCAACAGGCATGAAAAACCATGAGATGCTGTGACTCAGCTGGTCCCAGTCTTCTCAGGCAGGCGAGTGCATTTGCTAGACTAAGTACTTATCTTCACTGCAAAGTTAACTCAAGTTATAACTCGGCTGTTGCCTCGAACTCGAGACCCATCCACACACAAAACCCTTAGCTCAAGTGGTAGTTCTTTTAACTCAGATTGGCTGGCCCATCAGGATTATAGGCTACGGCTTGAGTTAGAGCCACTTGGTGGCTGTTACCACGGTCAGTTAGTGCAGCTCCAGCGTTATTTGATAGTGTGGCTGCTCTCACTGGAGAGGAATTAACTAGAATGTAAAGAACTTGAGTTAACTCTGCTGTGAAGACCTAGCCTAAGGCTTTGGCTTTACAAGACAGTAACTTCCCTATCCCTGTCTCCTGCAGCATTTCCCTAGCTTAGCGATGTACCAGCCTTTCCACTGCTGTATGCCTCAGTTCCATAGGATGTCCTATAACTCCGTTGGTTTGAATCCAGGAGTTTGGCATCCTGTGAAAGACGCGGGTTTTGAGCAGTCCAGTCTCCCCTGCAGATGAGAACACTCACAGGTTAGGTATGGGCAGTGTTGGCGTACCACGGGTCACCCCAGAGGATCGATCTTGAGTTCATCATTCAGGTCAGTACGAGAGCCGTAGTGGAGTATGTGGCCCTGATCCAACAAAGCACTAATACAGCTCATTGTTCATGTTAAACATGTGACTAGTCCCAATCCTGGATCGGGGCATATGAGACGAAGGGACCCTATTTTGCTGGGTAGCAATGGAAAAAGCTTGGAGTATCTGTGCATATTCCCTTCCCACTTCTTGGTGATAAAGAGTGTACTGTTTTCTACAGCGCATTCTGAGCAGGATTATGCTACAACTGGCTGACAACATTTTAAAAGAGGTCTATGTGAAAGGGGAGCTCCATCCTATTTTAAAAGCAACACACATTTTTTTCAGCTTCTGACTGTTGCAAAGCAGTCCAGGTAAATAAGTATGGTTTGGTTTTGTGTGGGTTTTTTTTTTTTTTTTTTTACTATTAGTATTTAATTTTGGCTCTGTGTTATTCTGTTGCAAGGTACACACGTGGCTAAACATGAGAGGGAGAGAGAGAGCTCTTCTTCATTAGCAGTACTAGTCAGCAGTGATTAATGTCATACATGTGCAGAGTGGAGCTGATGTTTCTCTCTGTGATCATCTCCTCTGGGGAACAGTGTGGGCGCAGCATCAGGAGGCCAGAAGGAGCTCACAAAAAGGATGAGTAACATCAGATGACTCAGAATGGTTCAACATCGCCAGATACTGTACAGAACCAACTGCTCAATTGTGATATATTCTACAAAGGAATTATTATGTGCTGGGGAAGAGGTACAGTGCAATTATCTTGTCCGTCTGACTTGGAGATGGGCACAAATAAAAATCTTAGATTCAGTCACCCTTGAACTTGGGAGGATTTCAGATCCAGATCCATAATTTGTGTCCTGGACCCATGGCTATCTAATTGTGCTTTATTGCAGGTGGCACTTGAAAAATTGAGAAACTCATGAAATCAGTGTGATTATTTTTTTCCTCTTTAAAAAACTGCATGTGAATTATTTGTTCATCAAAGGGGCCAGAATAAAACCACTGGAGCTCAAAGTCCTAAATTTAACCATGGAATGGATAGAGTATGATCAGTGTAGTGCAGCATTCCTCTTACACCACTCCTTTAGTGTGCCAGTTCTGTTCAGGAAGTATAGTTGAATCTTAACATCCATTTAGTTTTTGGCTCCACTAGTGAAATTGCTGATTAGTGCCAAATGAGGTGATGGTGATTATAGTAATATGGACACTTACTCTTTGGTGACAAGATTAAGAACACAATGAACTTTGCAAAGCTCACATGAAGATTGGCCAGGCAAGGAGCAATTCTGCTCTCCCAGCCTTACCAGGATGATGATGGTGAAAAAACGAATGATATTTTGCTTTCCCATCAAAACAGTTAGCTCACTACGCTTGAATATGCGAGTAGAATTTTGCAAAACTGAGTTTAACTGGAAATTGGGAGGTGAAAAGTTTAGCTAGCCCCATTATCAGTTCCTTGAGCCATCCAGTGCCCTAACCTGTACAGTAACTCCTCACTTAAAGTCATCCCGGTTAACGTTGTTTCGTTGCTGATCAATTAGGGAACATGCTCATTTAAAGTTGTGCAATGTTCCCTTATAATGTTGTTTGGCAGCCACCTACTTTGTCCACTGCTTGCAGGAAGAGCAGCCTGTTGCAGCTAGCTGGTGGGGGCTTGGAACCAGGGTGGACTGGCTTCCCCCTTATCAGCTCCCCACTCCCCTAAGTTCCCTGTGCAGTAACTGCCCAGCAGGCTACCAATTGCCTGCAGTTCAGCTGTCCCTCCCCCCACTGCCATGTGCTGCTCCTTCCCTCTGCCTTGGAGCTACTCCCGGGAGCCTCCTGCTTGCTGTGCAGGGGAGGGGGGAAGAAGGGGACTAATGTCAGGGTGTCCCCCTCCCCCCTACTCCTGCCCCCCACTTACCTCTTCTCCATATAGAGCAGGGGGAGACACAACAGGGCTCAGGACGGCGAGTGCTGGCCGCAGCTGCTGTCTCAACTTCCTGATCTTCTTGAAGGCAATGTACTTAGAGCGGTGTCAATGTACTTAAAGGGGCAATGCACGTGTCTCTCTCTCCCACACACATGGGGTGTGTCTCTGTCTATGTCTGCCATGCTGTCTCCCCTCCCCCCATTCGTGCTGCCTTGTAGAGTGTGAGGCTACATTAATAACAATGTGTTAACCCTTGAGGGCTCAGTCGAATGCTAGTTCATCATTTAGCAGTAAGGCATTCACAGGGAAATATCCCACCCCCTTTCACCCTCTAACTTCACCACCTCAGCCAAGCTTCACTATCATCATTGCTGTGTACAGTATTACATTGTTTGTTTAAAACTTATACTATGTGTGTTTGTGTGTGTGTGTGTGTGTGTGTGTGTGTGTGTGTGTATATATATATATATATATATATATATACACACACATAAAGATTCATAACTACATATTTTATTTAGTTATTAGAGATCTGTTTCAATGTCCACTGAAGTCAGTGAGAAGACTCCTATTGACTTCAATGGGCTTTGAATCAGGTCCTAGATTATTTTGAGATATCTAAAGTGTTTTGGGGTAACAGCCAGAATGTCATCTTGGGGAAAATTCCAGTATCTTTGGTTAAATATGCTACACAGCCTTATTTACCACCACCAGGTTTCCTGTATAGGTTTCTGTTGCTTTATGAGATCAGAAAGTTGTCATGATGATCAAACCACACACATCAAAATCTCATCTGCTTTTTGCAAATATTTTCTCTTTAGAGCTACATTACAACAGCTAAGGCAACCTATGGCAAATTGTGCTTATTTTTGTGGGTTTTTCTCATTCCTTGCAGTGGTCTGTTATCCATCCATCTCATGTAGCCCATAAATATCAGCAGTGGCTATATCCTTGATCCACACCTTCTAAATCATTCGGAATCTCTGAGGTGGGAAGCGGATAAATTTTTTTCAGATTCTTTCTGTGTGTCCATTGCCTTGTTTCCCAAATCATGTTGACTCAGTTCACTGGCCCAAAATACAATTCAATACATTAGTATAATTAGCAGCATCAGAATTACAGACTAACACGGCTACTACACTGAAATTACTTCTTAATACCCTTGTTGATTATCCGTGGTGACTTTTCTTTTTATTACCAAGTTTTGCTGACAAATTTCCTTTTAGGCTTCATACAGTCTGTTGTTAATATATTACTCTAATTGCAGCAACATCATCTTTTTTTCAGAATTAAATAATGCATTCTAAAGTACTTTCAGTAAATGAGTGCATCCCTCAGATATGTTTTCTCTCATTTTCAAATGGCGTAGGCAAAAATGTGATACTCAGATTAGGGAGATTTCAAAAAGATCTAAAAAAATCTTTCTTCAAAACAAAAATATCCTATAGTTTCTCATACTTTCCCTATACCTTTTGAGTAGCTAGAGACAAGAATAAATTAGAATTATGTAGGCAAGACTAGAGGCTTGCTGGCTGTCATTCATCCCTTGGTTCACCTAGCAATGACGTTATATTAACAAGACATCTCCGCTCAAAATTAAAACTGGCCAAAAGCCAGATACAAGATAAACTGCATAGGATAGCAGGGAACATAGGAGAATTGGAGAGACAAATGGCCTGATCCAACACTCTTTGAAATCACTTGAAGTTACTGACTTCAGTGAGATTTGGACCAAGTACAAACGATCCTTCTCCTACATCCTCTGATACTATCCCAGACAATTAACATTTCAAGAGCAGTAACCAATTCTAACAGACTATTGGGATTACCTAGATATTGCAGAAGCGACAAAGGGTCCTGTGGCACCTTATAGACTAACAGAGGTATAGATATTGCAGTCTATAATACCCCCCTGGTGGATGAAGCTGTTCTCCATCATGGAAGCCCAGATGATGACCATGAATAGGGGAGATGCCTCCATTCTCTCAATCCTTGAGGCTGCTGGTACTCTCATGAAGTGGACTCTGTCTTGAAGGAGATTTTAACTACATAAGCCTCCCAAATGCCATCTTATCCACTGGAAAATGGTTCCTTTAAAGGCTGTCACACCCTCTCTGTTATTTTTCATCAACTTTGTAGTTGCTGAAGTCATGTAAGGTAAATCCCTCATAAGTCTTGTGTGCCACTCTCATGGGGGTTTTTTCTTCCCCTTTCTCAGTATTCGGGTTTAGGCACAAGATAGGAGGAGAGTAGATACCTCTTGAAAGATGGAAATGTGTGGAACTGTCTTAGTCTAATGATATGGAATAGTCTTTAACACAGCTTTATCGTGGTAGGATACTAAATTGGTTGGGTCAGAGACAGCAGAGCTATAACTAGAGCTGGTCGGGAATTTTGTGGCAAAATTTTTCATCAGAAAAAAACTATTTGTTGAAACTGAATCTTTTTGCAGGAAAGGGTTGGCTTGATCAATTTATCAACTCAAAAAAAATCAAAAAAGGTTTTGAAAAAGGATTTCAGCATTTTCAAAAGAAAATCTTCTGTTTTTCCATTTTGAAACAATTTTTCATTTTGAAATTTAAGCAAATTATTTTAAAAATGGTCAAAATTGAAACAAAAACCTTTTATCCAAATGAAACATTTTGATTGACCTAAGCTGCATTTTTTCCAGAAATTTGCTTCATGTACATTTTCATGATTTAATGCAATAATAGGATTTTGATGTTTTTGTCCCGGATTCAGAATGAGAATGTTGATTTTTTTTTGAAATCTGAAAAATTTTCATGGTACAGGAAAACTATTTCCTACTTAACTATTATCTCCCTTTACATTCAACCAAAAAGCTGTCCACTAAGGGCTTGTCTTCACTACCCGCCGGATCGGTGGGTAGCAATTGATCTATTGGGGATCGATTTATCGCATCTCGTTTAGACGCAATTAATCGATCCCCGAACGCGCTCTCCGTCGACTCCGGAAATCCAACTCGGTGAAAGGCAGAAGCGGAGTCAACGTGGGAGTGGCAGCGATCGACTCGCCGCCGTCCTCACGGCCAGGTAAGTTGATCTACGATACGCCAACTTCAGCTATGCTATTCACGTAGCTGAAGTTGCGTATTGTAGATCGACCCCCCCTCTAGTGAAGCCCAGGGCTGAGTAGAAAAACAACCTTTAAAATCAGGAAACATTTGGATCCCCCCCCCCCCCCCTCTCTCTCTCTCTCTCTCTCTCTCTCTCTCTCTTTTTCTTTCCATTGCTGAATTAAGGACTAGGAGGCCAAAGCCCATTGAGGTCAATTTCATTGGGCTTTGAATCACATCCTACATTCAGATCAGAAGAAGACAAAGAGTCTTGCAACTGACTATCTGATCAACTAGTCTCCAGAAAAAAACAGCTTTGAATGTGTTCCAATGGGAAAATTGTCCCACACTAACCTGAATATTGCTTATTGCTTCATTCGCTGCCATCTCTACTTGGTTTTCTATTAAGCCCAGGCCAGCTACCCTCATAATGGCTGGCTTGTTTCCCAGCGATAGTTACATCACTAGGATTTTTGTCGGGTAGCCATGATTTCAGGTTGGGGTGGCAGAGTTTATAGAATTGCTCTAAGCCCCTTAATTCATAGCCCTCATCGACCCTGGCAACCCCGCAACTAGTTTCTCATTTCTTTACATGGCCCCTAATTTGAGGTGAAACCTCAGCATAGGTCGTGGCCCCTTTTTTTCTGAACTCGCAGAAACCTTCTCTCGTACGCTTCAGGGGTCACTTTAAACTTCAGCAACAAAGCTTGGTTACAACACTCAGACTCTTTATGGTCCTCTCTATCCATAAGGGTGAACATGTCCAAAACCTTTGTCCCTGACAGCAAGGTACTGTACCATGGCCCCCTTCCCCACCTTCTTCAATTCACACCCTATTTCCAAAGCAATTAGAAACACATCCGGGTCAACCCCCTTCCTAAACTGGAGGAAGTAATTTGGAGTCTGTGCCAGGCACCAGGACAGATACCTGGGGCCTGGCCTCACCTAACAGACGACAGTTCAGCTGGTGCAGTCTTGCCATCTTGAGCTGATATTGATGCATCTCTCTTCTCATGGTAGTGCTGCCTCTCTCAGTCTGCTCTCTCAGGGCCGGCTCTAGGATTTTTGCCGCCCCAAGCAAAAGCATTTTTGCCCCCCCCCCCTTTTTTCGTGCCCCCCGTCCCCGGCTCCACCCGAACTCCGCCCCTTCTCAACCCCTTCCCCAAATCCCCGGCCCTGCCTCCTCCCCCGGGCATGCCGCATTTCCCCGCCACATTGCTTCCTGAGGCCTCCCCACCGCAACTCCCTGCCCTAGCTCACTTTCGCTCCGCCTGCTCCCCTGAACGCGCCGCTGCTCCGCTTCTCCCCCCTCCCTCTGAGGTGAGGGAGCGGTGGTGCATTCAGGGGAGCAGGTGGAGCTGAGGTGAGCGAGGGTTGGGGGCGCAAGAAGTAACGGGGGAGCGCAGGAAGTAATGGGTGGTAGAGGAACCGCTCCCCACCCCAGCTCACCTCCGCTCCACCGCCTCCCCGAGCACGCGGCAAGCCTGGGAGGGAGGGGGGAGAAGCGGAGCGGCAGCGGCGCACTCAGGGGAGCAGGCGGAGGTGAGTTGGGATGGCAGGGGCACATTTCTAGGGGCGGCATGGCCGGCGCCGGAATGCCGCCCCTAGAAATGTGCCGCCCCAAGCACCTGCTTGTTTTGCTGGTGCCTAGAGCTGGCCCTGTGCTCTCTCATGCTCCTGGTCTGCAAGCAGCTGGGTTTCCGAGCACACTCTGCAGCTGCAGCTTCTCCTGCTCTAGCTGTCGATCTGCCCATAATTCCCGTAGCAGTAATGTCTTTGATCCTAGTGGAACATGGTTGCTACCTCTGTCAACTTCTCTCTGGCCTCCCTCCAGGGAATCAGCTGCAAGATTTCCCTTGCTTGTTGGACCCTCTGCTGATGGTTGGGATGTTTCCTGTGAACTTGCACCATCATTTTTTTCCTGTAGTCAGAATACAAGTCAGCTAGCCGTACCCTGGTCGGCTCCTCACCAGTGAGCTGCCTTTCTTTGCATAGCTCAAGCAGCCGACCTTTCTTCAGTTGTTCATAACTAATTTTTCCTGTCATTCTCTTCACTATTCCTTTCCTGAAAAGACTATGGGAGTTTTCTCTGTGCTTCTCCCTTCTCAGGTACTTGCTTTTCACCACTGTTGGCACATATGGCAGTTCACACTGTCATAGATCCCACACACACTGTGTCAGCATTCAGGGCAAACGCACCTATATTCCCCCTCTGTGATCCACGAGAGGCACCCACTCTAGGATCCCAGCTCCTCAGCCATCACCTGTCTTGGCGGAGATTCACATTTCTGTCTCCAGACCAGGGATTTTTCCAGGCTGCACAGTTCCCTGCCTACACTGTGCTATTCCGAGCAAGTTAGGCTGCCTAAACAAGCCAGTATGTGTGTTTTGCTTTCTCTTCAAAGGCTATAAACAATATAGTTTTCAATAGTTACAAGTTATCACACAGCTCTTTCTAAGCAAGCACATTTATTCTCAAGTTGAAAGCACTGCAGTGAACATTAAACCTACATGCATGCTAATAAGTTTACCAGAGATCACCACCCACCCCAACTCTAACAAGGGCTCTGGTAGGAGTCAGTCCTTCAGATACCTCAAAGGGGCAAACTTGTGTTACAAGTTCATAACAGCCTTAGCTCAGAGCTAGCACACCCATGAATCAGTTCGTTTTTCCTTTTATACCGCTTGGACCTTTGATTGATTGTGAGACTCTGGGAACAGGTGATCAGCAGACAATGGTCCCTTCCTCGTGGCTTAGCTTCAGAAAGCTGGGTTTTTGCATCACCGGAGATGGAGAATTTGCATTCACCTCCCCCCTTGAGAGGTTACATACAATCCCAGCCCACAATAACACATAAACCATTCATTTAATACAATGGACCCCAACGCTACTTAGACTTAATTCAATAAGGTCTCCCCAGGATATGGCAGGAAATTGCCCTGTCACAGTCTCTGTGCTGATGACTCACAGATCTGCCTCTCTCACCCACACCTGTCCATTTCTGTCCAAACTAAAATCGCAGCCTCTCTCTCTGAATCTCTCTGTGGCTGTCTAGCTGTCAGCTCAAGCTCAGCTTGGCTAAAACAGAGCTCCTAATTGTCCTCCCTGCCAAGGACTCCCCACTCCCTTGTTTCTCGATTACTGTAGACAACACCACCTCCCAGCCAGACGCTTGCTCTCATCAACCGGGCATCAGCTTTGACTCGGATCTCTCTCTGTGTCCTCGCATCCGGGCTTTGTGTCAATGTTGCCAATTCTTATTCTTTCCTATTCATCCTGATAGCTGAGACTCTTGTCCAAGCTCTCATCATTCTGCGGCTTGATTAGTGCAACATCCTTCTCTCTGGCCTTGACAAAGGCAGTCTGGCCCTTCTTATGTCCGTTCACAATGCTGCTGCGAAGATGATTCTCCAAGCCCGTCACTGTGGCCATGTCACCCCTCACTGTGACTCCATCCACTGGCTTTGCATCAAGCTGCTCGTATTCACTTTTAGCGTCCTTCACAGTCAGTCCCAACCCTACCTGTCATATCTCATTTGCTATCGAGTTGTCGGTGCTCACATCGATCAGCCCGTGGTGCCAGGCCTCCTCTGTCCATTTGTTACATTTTCAAACAGGCACCTTCATGCTTTCTCCCTTGCTACCTGACACGGCTGGGAGGTGTTCCTCATGAATATCCTCAGAGCTACCTCATTATCCACCTTTAAATCCCTCCTCTAAACTCTCCTTTGCCGTGATGAGTACAAAAAAACATAACGATGGTTAGGCTGCTAAATGTGCAGAGACCACTGCCTGTCATGCTGACCAGTATTGCCTCATTGTTTCCGTGTACTCCCCCGTCTGTCTCTCTCTGTTTGTTGTCTCCTGTCTTATAGTTAGAATGAAAGTCTCCTGGAGCAAGAATCATCTTTGTGTTCTGTGTTTGTACAGCACCTCGCACAATGGGGTCCCGGTCCTTAACTAGAGCGCATAGACACTTCGATAACACAAACACATAAATAATAATGGCTCGTACATGCACTTTGAGATCATCTGGGATGAAAGGTGTTATCTAAACATAAGCCATTACTATTATTAATGCTTGCGAAAGCAAAGTGTTTTTTTCTATGGTTTTTTTTGGATGATTCGTTCTAATCCATCTAGCCACGTAATAAGCTAAATTCCCAATAGAGAGATGACAGATAGAATGCAGCATATGTTCAGATAGTTCTACAGGATCTGTGGACTCCCTTACGGATAAGATGTTCTTATTTCTCAGATGGTTTGTTTGATCTTATGCTAAGAGAACTACTGTGTAATGGGTGGAAGAACTATTTCCATAGATATATGTAGGAGGGAATTGGTATCGTTACTAAACAAACCTTTTAAGACACCTAAAGCAGGGACTCGATTGTTAGAGCAGTGATTCTGGCTCTGAATTTAACACCACCTCTAAGCATCTTCACCCCGTGTATTGAAATTCAAGGTTAGCATTCTGAGGGCCAAGTGATGGCTGCTCCTGTATGAGTGCACTAGGTGAAGGAGAGGTAGCAGGGAGCATCCCCAGTGGTACTGCTTGTTCTCTGTGAGCCGGGGTAAACAAAACATCTAAGCAGGCTGGGGCTGTGGGTAGGGTGGAGTCAACAGTGCCAGAACCAGCATAGGACTGTTAGGCTTTTAGGACAAGTGGAACCTCCTGGTGCACCTGCATACTCACCCCCACTCTATGTTGTGCCTTATAGGCACAGTCTAGCCGCAAATCATGCTCCCCTTGACACAGCAAACACACAGGACAATTTGGAGGTGGGCTCTGATGGAGCATGCTTTTATTGCTGTGGAAAATGTCTGTTGTGTGACTTTGAAAGCTTCATCCAGTTTCCTTACATAGTTGACAATTATTAACACTCATTGCATGTTCAAAATCCTTTTTGAAAAAACGTCAGCTCCATTTCCTACTTCCCTGCTCCATCTGCCTTCCTTCCCGAGGAACCACTCAGGTGGCAAACCATCCTTTTCCTTCATTCCTATCAGTGTCTCTGGTCAAAGTTCCACCCATGTTCTTATTTTCTTCACTGTTCTACAGTCAGCAAACAGATTTGTTTCTCTAGATAGAGAACAAAAGCATCTGCAAGCCAACTCATTTCCCTTCCAAAGTTCTTGGAGGGCAGCACTTGACATAGAGTGGGAAAGAAAACACTTGTCAAGTGTTAGAGGAATAAAGAGAACTGTTTTACTGTTATTATTGGAAAGGTTCTCTTAGCCTCCCTACCTCCTTAGGGACTAGTAACATATTGAAAAGATCTTTCATGGAGACAGATAACAAACCCACTGAAGAGCTGCACCAGAAAGGAAAAAAATACTTACCAGTAATGTTTGTCACAATACCTCAGACTTTCCCCATCCTCCAAAGGAAGTTCTCTCTCACATAGAGCCAAATCGTAATGCTCCTTATTCTGGCAAGCTTCTGTAGAGCAGATTCACTGAGTGCTAGCTTGAATGGTGGAATGACCATTTGGCTAGCTCCATTTGGATTCTTCAGGTAGGGACTGATCGGTAAGATCACACTCCTGAAACACTAGGTCCCTTCCACTCAACAAATTGGCACAAGCAGTTGTCTTATCTTGTCTGACGACTGAACAGAATCATCTCAGTTGGGGCCACATGTGAGAGGAAGAGTCAGGCTCATAGTGGACTGAACTATCTAGCAGAGTGAATTCATCTTTTCATCCTACTAAGGTAGGAAAACTGACTTGCCTGATATTATGTGTGGCTCTCTGGATCAAGATGTTGATCCTGTCTGCTTTGTGCAGACATCACACCAGCACTGCTGTAATATAAGGATTTACCCCTAACCCAGCTGTCTCTGTCCAAACTTGTTCCTCCCTCCAATGCTATGTAGTTTCCTTTGTACCAGTTGGCTGCCACTCCCTACCCAAGAGATGGATACATTCAGTGCTTAGTTTGTGCCAGGGCTGAGCCCCAGCATCTCTAGGCTTGGCAGTTCATAGCCCCGACACTTCTCAGCTTGCTGCATCAGTTATGAATGTAAAAAAAAAAAATACTTCAGCCCCACCACCTAATTGATTGAGCCCCGGCACGTTTTTCCTTACAAATTAAGCACTGGCTACATTTCAATAGCTCTTGAGATCCTGTGAGATGAATGGCCTTGATGTCTTAACAGTGCTTTTCTGTCTCTAATATCTATGATGATACGTCTAACAAAGCTCGTGTGTGACAGGTATGTGCAAATCAGCTGAGTGTGCATGTGAGTGAACAGCTACACACACACAAATGGCCATTTGTGCATGCAATTCTCCTGTTTGCAGTTGCAGTCATGGTAATTATGCCGACTTAATTTTGAAAATTGTTCCCATCAATGGCTTACCCAAAGTCACACAATCAGTCAGGGTTAAAACCTGGGTCTAGAGACATCTCAGGAGATCTGCCATCCAGTCCCCTACTCTATCCACAAGCTTTGAGATGCTGAGTGAGATCCTCCATGGGTGTGTATTGGCATAGCTCCATTGACTTCAGCTGGGCTATTGGACTTTTGGAACTCCACTGATTTATGCTAGCTGAGGTTCTGGCCCTCTAAATTCACACGAATGAAAAGAAGGCATTTTTCTGGTGGGCATTAAATCTGATTTATTAAGGTCCGTGAAAAGGTACCTGTATAGCAATTGCCTTTTTCTGCGTTACAAAAAGAAATTGCACTCTGAGGTAACTGTTAATAAAAAATAAAGCTACCACTGCTGAGGCACAAAGCAAAACAACAGTCTCATACAAGATGTCCACTTGGTAAAATACTTCACCTAATGTCTCATAAAACGATGATTGAAATGTCAGGGTCAGTTGGGTTTAAGATGCCAAAAGACCTTGTCAACATGGTGGGAACAACATGCAGGTTTTAAGGAGAAATTCGCAGAACAAATCAAGTGGTTGATTTAAAAAGAAATTCTCCAGCCAATTCTGGAGATCCATACTCTGGAGGATCATAGTTCAGTTTTCGGTGTCCCACTGTTTGGATTATGCAGTAAATGTCAGAGTGCAGGAACTGATGAGAAGGGGCTGGAATATAATGGAGAAATCCAAAGCAGGAAACTATCTTTTAAAAAGCGTCTCCCATTCATAAAGGAGAGACAATATTTGTATATCTGTTTTCTTTAGAGAGGGTGGGTAGTTCATTAGCCTCTAAAAATGACCCCCGCCTAATCATATCTTTTATTTAGAAAATAAAATAACACCTCACACCTGTTCATCTGTATTAAAGTATTGACCCAGTGTGCAAGAGCACTATTTTATAAGATGGTCCATTTGTTTTCATGTATATATATAATTGCATAGGTCACACACTCAGTGCACTAAAGTATTTCACTCTTGGGCTATGTCTGCACACCAACTAGATACCTGCAGCTGGCCCAGGGGGTTTGGGTTGTGGGGCTGTTTCATTGCTGTGTAGACTTCCGGGCTTGAGCTGGAGCCTGAGCTCCGGGACTCTCCCACCTCGCCGGGCCCTAGATCCTGGGCTCCGGCCTGAGCCCCAAAATCTACACAGCATTAAAACAGCCCCACAGCCCAAGTCCTGTGAGCCCAAGTTGGCTGGCATGGGCCAGCCGCAGTTGTCTAGTTGCTGTATAGACATACCCTTGGAGTCTGTCTTCACTGCAGAGTGAGCTCCAGGTATTTCCTCTCAAGTTAGCCTAGCTTGAATGAGAGCAGCCATGCTGCGAAATAACACTCGAGAGACTGCGACCACATTGGCACTGCGCTTGTTTGTGTGAGGGGCTTAGACTTCTGGAGGCGTATCCCATGATTCTTTGCACTGCAGAAAGTACTGCTCTATTAATTCTCTTTCAGTGAATGGTGGGAGAACACGTCTGTCCTTTCTGGGCACGTAGGGAGAATTGTGAGATGGCATTGGAGGATTAGTGTCATCCAAGTGGTGCTAGCCTGTGTTAACACTGCCGTGGTCAAGTGAGCAGCTGCTGAGTGGTGCTCACTTGAATTTTAGCCTATACGCCCTTTTGGGCCAGCCAATGTGAATTTAAAGCACCACAGTGTTTGAGGTAAAGTTTTTTTGAGAGTGGACAGGACTGAAGTTATGGTCAACACACAAGTTAACTTGGGAGTGGAGACAAACTTTTACCTTTTAAAACATTAAGCTGTCTTTCAGGCTCTATACAAAGTCAACACAATACTCACTGGCTGTTGTGATTTTCCCATTGTCTGCACATTTGAGCCATTCCCTCTTAAATTATCACAAGCCACACCTCTCAACCCCTGAACCCTCAGGAGGAGGGGCAGGGAGGGACAGCACACCTTGGAATGAGGGGCACAATGAGGGACAGCAGGTTTTTTGTAATGAAAATACCCAAAATAATAAAAATTCGATCGATTCCCTACTAACCTCCCTCTATTCCAGACACCCCTTGCCCCCATGACAGCCCCAAGGGATGTATACGTCCCTACCATCCTTCTTCCCCCAGAGGAGAGGGGGCTTCTCCTCTGCCTGCTCTGGCAGCATCACTCCCTCCTTCCGCATGGGGAAGAGAGGGGGGTTGCTCTTTGCCCAGTTTGCAGCAGCACTCTCCCCGCCCCTCCTTCCCTGCCTCCACCTGTATGGGGGTGGGGAGGAAGTATGGTTATCCTCTACCTGGTCCAGCAGCTGCAATCCCCTGACTCCCTTCCCTGCCAATGTGGGACTCCTTAGTGCCCATGTGGGGACAACCTTAAAAAACATGGCCGGATGGGAGATGTCCCGCACAGTGTGGGACCCTTGAGAGCTAAGCACTGAGCTGTGTCTCTCCCAAACCTTGATTCCTATGATCATAAGCCAAGAGAGCCTTTGAGTTTTGTTTAGGATCTGATCTTAGCTGTGGGCAGTAGGGAAACATTTTCAATTGTAAGGATAGTTGCACTGGGTTTATCGTATAAGTTGTTGAAGATGAAAGAGAGTAAATTTTGATCTACACGCATGAGTTGTGCTGCTTTAACTATACAGTATGATTAAAGTGGTACAACCCCTCCTTAACAGTGTGGGCGCAATTATGTTGATATAGCTTATTCCCATATGGACAGGACACATCCCATTCTGGACACTCACAGACTTTTGTGTTTGGGTCCTAGCATGCTGGAGTCAGTGCTTTAAGCTTCATGAATCTAGGCAGAGCCAGGCACTGCCTCTGGGTTTCTAGACATACTTTCAGGATGCAGATCCTCTTATTACCACCCTCTTCTGAGAGCTCAGACCCTACAGTCCAACTGGCTAGGTGCTGAAACTAGGGACAGATTCTGCAGACTCCCCAGTAGCTTAAATAAACCCTTCCCCGGTGTTGTGGGCAATCTGGTGTACAGTTCAGTGCTCCTGGGCACGTGGTAGTGAAGAACCTTATGCAGAGATGTTGAAAAAAGGTTTGAAAACCAATCACTCATTACTTTAGTTAGCACAAGAAATAGACAGTTCTAGCTCTTTAAAAAATTCCTTTTCCTCGCCACTCTAGAGTGTTCTTCGGTATTGGGGTCTGTGTCCTTTCAGGATTCCAAATCCCTTCTCCTGCACCTCTTTTTTCCTGGCTTCTCTTGAGCATGGAGTCTGCTCTCTCCTCCAGACACCTTCCTTTGACTTTGGTTGCTGCCACAGTCAAAAAAGTTTCCTCACACTTCAAAAGCCTGGGACTCTTTGTTCCTTTCTCCTGCCCAAGCTTCCTTCTTCTCTTTAAATTCTTGATCTAACATATCTGTCCCTTTGTTTTCCTGTTTGGGGACTTTGTATTCTCCATTCCCCTCTCTGCAGATAAATTTGGTTGAACTATTTTTCGTCTAGCTAAGGCATCCTTTTTAGCATACCCATTGTCTGGCTAGAGTACAGTCATTAAAATTAATACCTCCTTTGGCTTGTTCTGTAGCTTCTTGCAGGATGGGTAATACGTGTCAGGGACACTAAACATTGAAGCATTTAATGACCCAGCAGCTTCATAAAAGTAACCGGAGTTCGTAAGTTGTACATAGATTCCCCAAACTGTCACATTGGTCCAAAGTCTGTGTGTAAACCAGGCCTTGGTTAAGCAGTAGTGATTGAGGTACAGGATGTCCCTGGGGACTGATGACCTGCTGGGAGTTGTTGATGAAGCTGCAGTGGAGAGCCATTAATGTCAGCTAGCCATTGGTTCCGGCAATGTCCTGCCCCTACATCATTATTGCTAATATAGACGGAAAATTAAAATACAATATGTTTATGGATTTTTTCGGGGTGATACAGTTTTCGTTGTACATATTTCAGTATATATTAAACAATGACCCTATACCTCTTTATCAGCAGGCAGATTCATAAAATATGTCATCTGAAATTGCTTTGAAAGGTGTTTCAGTACTAAGCTATCCATTTGTTTTGATATAACAGAGGTCCATACTTTATAGAGCATATAGGATGAAACGCAGTGTAGAATTGTAATGCAGTATTATTACTACATCAAATCTGGATCTCCCTTTTCTTACGGATGAGCAATCAAATAGAAACTGGCCAGGGTCTCAGCCTTTGAAAGAAAAGTAGAATACTTTGGGGATAGTGTTACCACAATAGTAATACAAGGCAGTATTTGTATTGGCAATTCTGAAATTTAACAGCAGTCATTATAATATTTAAAAAGTTCAATCATATTATCTTTCTTTTCACAGCAAACAGCAATATCACAGAACGTTAGGACAGGAAGCGACGTAGAATATACTATACCCAAATGAATCTGCAGGGGGAAATATTGGTAGGCAGAAGCGTACAAAGCAGTGTCTTGGTGAATTTCTGGGTGTTCTGTAAAACAGTGACAGTGATGTACCAAGCAGCAGCTTGAGTGGAATCTTAAGCAGAAGGTGTATGTAATAGAGTATGTTGGTGAGATGCTCTTGTGAAGAAGCATTCAGACACTACACGCCACAGTTAAACTGCCACCATGGTACCATGATGCCTTTTCATGTTCTTGGAACCCTGCGATCTGAAAAGACAGTTTGACAATATGCATGCAGCAAATTCAGCCGGGAGAGCTTTCAAAATGTCTTTGTGGTGTATATTTGTTTACATATAGGGAAAAAAAACTTAGGAAACCTGCTTTGGCCACTAAATCTAGCTTAGGGAGGAGGGGAAAGTAGAAACAAATCAAAGTGACTGCCCCAAGGGTCATAGAGATTTAGCTCAAAGGTTGGAAGAGACTGAAACCTATTTTTTAAAATATATTTCTGTACACTTATTTTTTTAATATGCAAAAAGAACAGCGGCCTATTGATTAGTCTTACGTTGCACTGGACTGATTTCCTGAACAAGCACAATATCAATAACTCAAAATCTGGGAATAAACCTGTGAACATGGAGTGTGGTTGACCTTAACAATAACCTTCACACTCTGTCTGTGGTAAAAGGGAAGAGCAAGTATTGAAGATGATAATGAAGGCACTTGTTTTAGTGCATATTAATATGCACAGCCATCAAACACTCTTCCCTCTAGATTTTCATTTCACGAGCAAATTGGATGAGACTTAAAAGAGCATGGGTGAAATACTGATTTCTAGATCCATTTTTGATGCCTGAATGTCCTTTATTGTGACAAAAAGATGTCAACAGTAAAGGTAATAAAGAACACTGTGTTGGAGACCGGAATTCTCTTCTGGCCTCTGCTACTGACTTGCTGCGTAACTTTGGGAAAGTCACTTCATCTCTCTGTCCCTCTGTTTCCCCATGGAAATATTGATGTGTGGACTTCTTTATAATGTGCTTTGAGATCTAAGCTGCTAACTGTTGTGGTGGTGGTTTTTATTTTATTTTTTTAATTATAAAATCTTTACATTATTAAAAGATGACAGCAGAAACTGCTCTCCTGCTTCCATTAAAGCCCTGCTGGGATGGAATTAGCACACCTCTGTATTTGGCACTGATGGAACTACTGCTGGAATCCTGTGTCCACCTCTGGTGCTCACAATTCAAGAAGGATGTTGGTAAATTGGTAAGGGTTCAGAGAAGAGCCATGAGAATGATTAAAAGGTTAGAAAATAGGCCTTCATAATAGACTCTAGGAGCTCAATATATTTAGTTTAACAGTGAGAAGATTAAGGGGTGACTTGATTACAGTCTATAAATACCTACATGGGGAACAAATATTTAATAATGGGCTCTTCAATGCAGTAGAGAAAGGTACTCTAGTTATCCAAAGGCTGGAAGTTGAAAACACCCCAAATCAGACTGGGAATAAGGTGTATATTTTTGATGGCATTAATCACTGGAACAATTTACCAAGGATCTTGGTGGATTCTCTATCAGTGGCAATTTTAAAATCAAGATAGGAAGTTTTTTTCTAAAAGATCTGCTCTAGCAACTATTTTGGGACTCAGGCCTGTGTTACACAGAAGATCAGACTAGATGATCACAATGGCCCCTACTGGCCAAAGTATCTAAGATTCTATGAGTGCACTGCTGGAGATGGGTTCTATATAAATTAGCATGAATGTGCGCTAGCTGGTGTGGGTGAGATTTTCAAACATACATAACGGGTTTAGGAGGACAGGTCTCATTGAGAACCAAGGGGATAGGTGTTTTTGAAAATCCCACTCTTTATATTTACAAAGCTGGGCCCAGACTGTGATAGACTCAAATGTGGGTGCACAGGATGGAGAGAGCATCCAAGACACCTCTTCTCGCTTGCGCATCCTCCACAAACCCTTGTCAAAATCACAATCCCTTCTCCCAGGCAATATGGGGACAGCTCCCTCTGTACATCTACACGTCCCCCAAAGAGTGGGAGGGAGCAGGGGCATGGCCCCTCCCCATGGTCCCACACAGTGCACACCATGAAGGGGTGACATGGCAGGAGCACATCCTCCTGTGCCTTCCCGGTGTGACCTTGCCCACAAAGCAGACTCATATCCCACAGGCACATTAGAGCCCATTGTGTATTGAAACAGGTGCTGGCGAGCAGATGGAGCACGTCCACAGCTATATGCACAGGTACAAATGCAATGTCAGATTTTGGAGAGGTCAAGGCCAGACAAGACTCAAACTACAAATGTGAAAAGAAAAACAAATGATTAACACTGAGAACAGAAGCTAAATCTCTGTCCTCTTCACTCCGTACAGTGTTCCATTCCGGTTTGTAGGTCTAGGGCAGGAATTTTAGCAAGACCTCCATTGTAGGGCTTCCTTGCACAGTTTTGGTCATTGTCCAAACACGGTCTCAGCAGTTCAGAAGGACGTATGCTGATGGCAGGGAGTCATAAAGCCAGTTGAACTCTACATGACAAACCCCAGCTGTCATAGAAGATTTACACCTTCCTCTCCCAATGGGCTTTGTCCAGGGGGCAGGACTTGCCTGCAAGAAATCCCTCCCTCGTATTCCTCTTGCACACAAACACACAACCCCCTTCCAGCTCACTCTTCTATTAAGCCCCTGTTCTGTGATCTAGCTTTATGACGTTCCTCTGCAGGCCAAGGCAAAACCCATCATTTTTCTTTCCATGGCATCCTAGATCTGCACAGCGCTACACACTAGTGAAGCTGTGTCAGACAGGTTCCCTATCCCAAATGGCACCAGCTGTTACAGTACAATACAGATCCAGTGTGCGAAGAATGCATCAAAGAATAGCTGTCGTTGAAGAGTTTTTTTTCTAGGTAGGAGAGCAAGTGGGAGGAGGGGTTAATTTGTAGGCTGTTCCAGGCATGAAGAGAGAAAGGCATACATCACAAAAAGAAAGCAGGGGTGGCTGACCCCAAGTTCATCTTTAAAGTATTTGTATGTGTTTATAGATTTATTCTAAAATATTTATTTATTATGGTAGCATCTTGAGCCATTCCCAACCGAGATCGAGGACCCCCTTGTGATAGGCCCTGTGCATACACATGGTAAAAGATAATCCCTGCTCCAAAGAATTTACATATAAAGAGATAATATCTACAAAGGAAGGATTATTATCCCTGTTTTACAGATTGGGAACTGAGGCACAGCCATAGAGATCTAGGCGCTCAGCACCTCTGCAAATCAGGGCAATTGTGTCTGAAGTTGGGCGCTAAAAAATGGAAGGATCCAAAATCAGTTTCTGTTGTCAAAAATGTTAGTGGTACATCTTCTGATTCCAGGACCCGTGCTCCATCCACGTGAGCGTATTTGTTCCCATGTAGCATTGGTTACTCCTCATAGCTGTGTAGTATTCACTCCGGTACTTGAAGTGAGTTAAGGATTTCCATGCAGGCATAGCAGTCTGCCCATGCACTAGGCAATACAGGCTCAAGGTCTAAATGTGGACCTCTATTTTCATTTCTAATAAGGCTTTCATCCAGACCATCATTGTTT
Organism: Chelydra serpentina; assembly: GCA_037349315.1. Lineage (NCBI taxonomy): Eukaryota > Metazoa > Chordata > Testudines > Chelydridae > Chelydra > Chelydra serpentina. The sequence goes on along the minus strand of JBAIAC010000004.1, from coordinate 17,539,426 downwards.
CATGTACTTCTTGTACTACTTCAATCCAGGCAGACTTTACTATTTCATCTCTTTGCTTTCAACACTGATGCCTGTTGCTTATTAGTCTAATCTGTTTTCCTTAGTAGCAGAGGCTTACTATCTATGCCTAACATTTGCCCTCAAAACTTTTTGACACTGGGTAGGGGATCAAAACAATTAAAACATAATATTCCGCTATATGATGATAATTCCCCTTCGTCAGTGAACATTAGGAAATGGCATTATTGTAAAGACCCAATTACCTTTTTTATGAGCACTGTATATTTGGAAAGTAATAAAACAGAGTTATAAAACCTAGATGATTAAGAATCTCAGAGATGCTCTGCATTTTAAGAGGGGGGAGAATATTCTTTTAATTGTATCTGAGCTCAGACCGACCAATGATTCGTTACTTTCAAAGCAATAACATTACCTGGGAGGCAATAAAAGGAAGCACAGGAAAGTGATATGACGAATGATTCCCAACAGACACAAGGTACAAGAAGGGAATGTGGTTAATGGTGAAAGTAGCCTAGGAGTCAGGACTCGTGGAGTCTCTTCCCAGGTTTGCTGCTAATGTGCTGTATGGTCTTGGGCAAATAGCTTCAACTTTTCTATATCTCACTTTACTCGTTAAATGGGGTCTAAATATCTACTGCCGGGGTGTTTTGAAGCTTAATTCATCAGTGTTTGCCAAGTCCTTTGAAAGGTTCGGATGAAGGAAGCTAGCTAAGCATAAAGTATAACAGTTGAAAGCTTGGAGGGCAAACACACAGTTGTTGTTTTTTATCGAAAGAAGAAAACTGAAAAGGGGCCACATGTGGTGATAGACCGGGAAACATTCCAGTGACTTTATAACAAGGGATTGATCGGCTTTGTTTAACCAGGGCAGGCATGACGGTCTTCAGATAGATTTTGTCTTGGAGCAGTTAGTCAGACATTTGACTTTGAGCCTCATCGTGCCCCCAGTGTCTCCAGCGATGGCAGGATCAGATTCTCTATGTCCTGTGGTGATGATTGTTCGGCGTTTAGCGCAACCCTAATCTGAATATCCGTAGCAGGCTTGTATTGCAGTCCTTCCTTGGCAATCACCAGAAATGTAAAACTCTTCCTTGCAGAGACGATTTACCGATGTGCAGGCACAGCTGGGGACCTGAAGGTGAAAAGAAGGGGAGAGTGTGTGAGAAAGTTACTCAGTTTGAACAGACTTGCAAAGACACCTGAAACCTTTGCATCTCAAACTTGGAAGCCCCTACATGCACGAATTTAGGCACCATTATATTCAGTTGTGCTTGCGGTAGAGAGAGCCTAGAGCATTCAGCCTGGTGCAAGACCTGAGGCCTGACCCAGAGGCTGTGAACCAAAGTCAGGCCATGCATTAAAGCAAATGCCTCTAAGTAAGGCTAAGATTTTGTCATGGTTATTTTTAGTAAAAGTCACGGACAGGACTCGGGCAATAAACCAAAATTCACAGAGCCCGTCACCTGTCTGTGACTTTTACTAAAAATAACTGTACAAGCCACGGAGCAGGGGCGCACGGCCCCAGCTGCAGCCCCCGGTGCAAGCCGCGGGACAGGGGCACACGGCCCAGCCCCAGCCGCTGCCACAGCTCCAGCCCCAGCTTCAGCTGCTGACAGCTGAAGCCAAAGAAGTCACGGAAGTCCGGTAAAGTCACGGAATCCATGACTGCCGTGACCTCCGGGACTAAATCGTAGCCTTACCTCTAAGTTCAGTGTCCAGTACATGAACGTGGCACGGGTGCTGCTAGCATTGCTGAAATACACTGAATGTGGAAACACACTCCAGCAGGCTAGCATAAGTACACCCCAACCTAGCACAAGATAAGATGGTTTGACAGAAGTGATGAATAGTGATGTTTGGCTGAAACATCAGGAGAAAGGTACAAGGTGGGGGGCGGTAACAAACATATCATGAAACTCGTAGGGTGATACAGAAATTGTTTATCCCGGATTGTTTGTCTCGGTCTATAAATGTTGGGGTACCTGCCCTTAACCTTTGTCCAGCCTAGGGGGCAGCTGCTGACTGAGCTGAGTCCTTGCCACTGGGCACTCGTGTGTTAATGTACCTGTGGACATTGATCCAGGGAGCTAATAGTGTGTCTTGAGGGCAGTAAACCTGGCCGAGTGCCTTCACCACTCAACGGAGTCCGCGGTCTTTCTGGGTAGTATCATCGAGGCTTGCTGAGCCAGCTACCTGCGGAGAGCTGGGATGGCACACGGAGAGAGAGCACACACGCACGCCAAACTAACAACAGTGATGAGTGCCCAATGTGATTTAAACTGATCCCCTGGCAACTGTTTTCAATAGGCTGATGTCTTTTCAACTGAGTCACCTGTACACTTTGATGGCACAGTTCAAAATGAAGAGCCTCCCACGTCATTCCACAGTGATGCCCTTGAGTTCGCTTGACGCCTCACACCCAAGTGAGCAGGTCCAAAGCCAGTGTGTAGATCTTCAGATACAGTCGGGGTATGGGACAGTTCTCTTCTCATCCCCAAATGATGTAGCCTCTCTGGATCCATCTAAATCTTGAGAAGTAGTATTCCTTCAGTGTTTCAAAGGGGGGAAATGCCAAGAAAAATTCAGGTCTGAATGACAGAATCTGAGTCTTTATTGCACTGAAATTGCACACATGTAGATTTTCAAGGGGACATTGTCAAGTAGAGTAAGCACAAAATTTGATCTTAAATTACAAAAATGCATATGTATCTTCCTCCTGCCTTGTGCATCAAGCAGTTAAAATAAGCATTAGAGATCTTTCTACAGGACCCCCCCTCAAAAAAACCAAAGCAATGTTTAGGCTCTCACTGCTACTAAGCACTATTCCTAGTGCTGCCATTATTCGTGATGTCAGAGCATCAATAAATAACTCAAAATAAAGAAGTGTTAATTGAATGATCTGTATCTGCTGGAACTGGAAATTGAGACGGGGAGGGAACAGGTCAAAGAACAGCCAAAGGGCTGAGTCTATTCGCTGTTTTAGGCTCCCAAGTTTAGGGTCTTACAATTTTGGCCACCCAAGAATTCTGATTTCCTTACACGAGCAGGAAGAAAATAGACTTCTCACTGCCCTGTTTGTGCACAGAGATCCCATTTACATGGGCAGTGTTTCTGGATCTATGAGTTACACTATGTCTGACCCTTAGCTTTGCTGGTGTATACAACAGGTGCTTCAGTGTCCCCATCAAGTCAAGCTGCTTCAGCAGAGAAGCACCCTGCTTTTCTCATCTGTGCTAGTCCAAGACCTGGAAAGAAACTCTTTTGAACTCTTAGGAACTGGTTGCCCTCATTTCCTCAGTCTTAGCCAGGGTTTGGTCAGACGTCAGGCATCTTACATATTACTGTGCTGCCTAAGTTGTTTCACAGATATTGGGTCTTCCTTAAGACATGGACAGCACTCACAGCTTTAAATGGGCCATCATCGCAACTGAGTGCCCCAGGGACACGTGTTGTCCAGTAAACCAGTTAGATCACTTCCTTCCACCATCACAGGCAAGAGCCCCCAAAACTCTAATGTGTGTGCGTTTGGTTTTCTAGACACACGGTTTCATACGTTCGCAGCTGTCTGACCTTACTCATGCTACAGAGTGAACATACCAGCTCTCTTCTTTAACTTCTGTGAGGTTGCAGTAGCTCACTCTAGAATGTCTATTTAGCTCCCTCCAGGATTGCCTTGCAACATGTGTTGATCAGATTTGGCATACGGGGGTCATCACGTTCCTCTGAGACTGCTGCCATGTGCAGAGTTCTAAGGTTCCAGGCTAGTGATGTTTCGTTCCAAATTGTCTGGGGCAGGTCCCTCTTAGCGGCATCCCTTTTCATGGATAAGCTACGAACTTAGTTCCCAGTTGAAGGAAGCACTTGAGCTACTGACGTCCATAGGATTGAAGCAAGTGCTTAAAGTTAAGCATGTGCTTAAAGGCTTTGCTGAATCAGGCCCATGGAGTCCTATCCAATGAAGAGCTTAGGGCCTCCATCTTCCACCAAAGTCGGTGAGAGTTGAGGCCACTCAACACTTTCCAGGATTGAGGCCTTCCAGGGGCGTGGAACTTAGTGTTTTCTGTTTCTGAGCATTCGTGCCCCATGAGTTTCAGTTTGGGTTTAGGATTTGATGAAAGCCAAAACCTCAAAGCCACAATCCGCTGGAAGCACCACAGTTTGCTCAGTTACATTTTGAAACGAGAGATCGGCCTAAATTTGAACCTATGTGAGCACAGTGGTTCCCATTCGATCATCGTTAGGTTTGTGTTCCATTGACCGTAAGGGAGACTGGGGGAAAGGAGGCAGGGAAAAATCAAGAGAAAATCAGCTGAAAAAGCATTGTGAAAAAAACAAATATAGAGATGGGGTGATAAAAGAAACAGAGTGGGAGAGAGAAAATTATGTAGGACTTGATCCTGCACTCCTGGAAGTAAATGGCAAGTCAGTGGTGCGGGATCAGGCCTTTAATAGGCAAATATGCACAGGGTTAATATTGTATCTAAAGCAGCTACTTATGCCAGACTAGCTTTCTGATGACTGTTCTATCCCTACCACCTAGCAGAGGCTAGAAAAAAAACACAGCATCTGATTCTCCCTTGCTTCACACCTTGGTATTCCTGGGGGAATTCTGCACCAAAAAATTAAAAATTCTGCACACAATATTTTAAAATACTGCAAAATACTACATATTTTATTTGTCAAAATAACACAATATCATCATGGCAGTTTCAATTATTTTGGTAATTTATTTCAAAATACCTGTCAGCGACTATATCTGTATGAATACAGACAACAGAAAAGGTTCAAGAAATGTTTTTTGACAAATCGATTCCTTACTAGGCATATTATTAAAGAACTCTGAGTAATAATTCATTTAAACAACAATATAGAAATATATTTCCGCACCCTACAGAAGCAGTGCCAAGGCTTGGTGGAGTCGGGGGTAATGGAAGAGCTGAGGAAGAAGGAAAGAATTCACTGCTCTACAGCCAAAATGCTTCTGAAATAAATGTAGTCAAACTTTACTAATTCTGGGTCACTGAAAACGAAAATGATGCTTAAAATTGTTGATTGGCTCTAGTTTTCAAGAGATGCTATTGGGTCAGTATATAGAACCCTTGACTTGGGAATGGCGGAGGATAAGTGAGTTATAATGGGAAGGGATCTCAATTTAAACCAGAAATGACTAAAATACATCTTTGACTGGATCTATGAATAAATCTATGACTGGGTTTGGACAGTACTTGCTTTTTAGGCAAAACAATGAATGATGCAATCTGAAGCTGGTATTGCATCATACATGATATGAATTGCATCATGTTATTCCTAGAAGTCATGGATGATGCAATCATAACGAAGCTTACATCACTCTGCTGAACAAATTGCCCTATCTCAGCTCTAGAAATCATACAGTGTCGTGCTCTCTTATTTGTCAGTGTTTGATTTTGCAAAGGGACACATTTCTGTTTAGCCAAAGTGAGCAGAGATGCCTGGTACTTGTGTGAACAGTGCAGATAACTTCTGCTATGTTTGTGGTGAAGTGACTTTTGCATCACAAAAGCGCAGTATAACCACTATGGTTAAGAAAGCCTATCACCTTTATTTTGGCTGCAAAATTGGAGATCAGGATAAGAGGTGGGCCCCACACATATGCTGCAACACTTGTGCAACAAATCTTCGCCAGTGGTTGAACAGGAAAAGGAAATCTATGCCTTTTGCAGTGCCAGTGATTTGGAGAGAGCCAACAGATCATACCAGCAAGTGTTACTTCTGCATGGTGCCTCCAGTTGGGAAAGGTGTGTCAAAGAAGAAAAAGTGGACTGTGCATTATCCAAACATTCCATCAGCTATACGCCCAGTACCCCACGGAGAAGGACTGCCGGTTCCTGATGCACCAGAATCATTCTCACTTGAGTCAGACGAGGAAGAGGATGAAACTTCTGGTCCTGAACCATCAATGTCACAGGACCCACATTTTCTCCCATCCTCCTCCTCTGAACCACACCTCATAACACAAGGTGAACTGAATGACCTTGTCAGGGATTTGGAACTACCCAAGAGTAAGGCAGAGCTTTTGGGCTCCAGACTACAGCAGTGGAATCTCCTGGCAGGTGATGTTAGGGTTTCCATGTTCCATGACCGTCAAAAGGATCTTGTCCCATTCTTCTTCATGGAAGGTGATCTTGTAGCCTGCAACAACATCGATGGTGTGATGGCAGCCCTCAACATGGTTCACGATCCCGATGAGTGGAGACTGTTCATTGATTCATCGAAGACGAGTCTTAAAGCTGTTTTACTGCATAATGGCAATGTTTTGCCATCAATTCCAGTTGGTCATGCAGTCCATATGAATGAAACCTATGACAACATGAAACAACTTTTGAGGTGCATAAACTATGACCAACATCAGTGGCAGCTTTGTGGCGATTTGAAGGTTGTTGCTCTCTTGCTTGGTCTGCGGACTGGATACACAAAGTACTGCTGTTTTCTCTGCGAATGGGATAGTCGTGCAAGAGATTCCCACTACATCAAGAAAGATTGGCCACTTCGACAGTCATTGGAGCCTGGGAGGAAAAGTGTTCAGCATCCACCACTTGTTGAATCAAGGAAGATTTTGTTACCACCCTTACACATCAAGATGGGTCTGATGAAGAACTTTGTCAAGGCCATTGACAAAACACAAGCAGCTTTCAAGTACCTCCGTGGAAAATTTCCAAGGTTAAGTGACGCTAAGATAAAGGAAGGTGTCTTTGTTGGTCCTCAGATTCGTGAACTTCTTCGAGATGATGCATTTGACCATGCACTGCGTGGCAAGGGAAAAAAGGCATGGAAAGCCTTCCAGTTAGTGGCAATAAATTTTCTCGGAAACAACAAGGCAGACAACTACAGTGACAAGAGATGCTCCATTTAATGAATACAAGAGACAAGCCAAGAAGCGCCGAGTAGACACTGAATAGGACTAAACTATGGACATAATAGTTTTTTGCCTTTTGTTTCATAATAAATGTTATTTATATAACCCCTTTGCTGATTTTTAAAGTGTTACATAAACAGGACAGGTGAAATAGTATCATGTAAAGCAACCATAAACACATGAAAAGACCTAGGTTTACAATTTATGATTAAAACTCTACTATCTACACAATATACATAGACATAAAATGTAAAAACTTAAATATCTTAGAAACAGTAGCCAATCAGTTGTTTTAATTGTCATATTTGAATTCAGCACATCAAAATACATACTAAATAGCACATTTTATCTCTGAAGCAGACGACTTCTCAAAAATTGTAGACCAGTGAATTGCTTGGAAGGAGGCTGGGTATGAACTTGGAGGGTTGTTGTGTGGGGAGAAGTATGGAAGGTGGTTGTTGGTTTTTTTTGAGGGTGGGAGAAAGTGTTAGGGAGCCTTCTCCATGCAGACCCTGGCTGACCCCTAGCCTCTCTCAGTCAGCCAGGCATATCTGTCCCTGGCCCCATGTGTCCCTGTAACTACCCGTCCCCATGTGTACCTGCACCCCCCTCGCATTTTCCCTGTGTCCCTGTACTCCCTCCCCTGTCCACGTGTGGCCCTGTGCCCCCACTCAGCCACCCTCCTCTCCCATGTGTCCCTGCACCTCCTCCCCTCTGACCCCACATGTCCCTGAACTCCCTCTCCCATTCAGCTCCCATCCCAGTCTGACCCCCCACTAGCCCATCTGAACCCAGTCTGTGACCCCCCCCCCCAGCAGCCCGATGTGCCCCATGCTGTCCATCCCCCCATATCCCATGCCTCCTCCTCTGGCCCCACAGGCAGAGCACTGTGAGGACCACAGCCTCTTCTCTATCCACAGCTGCAGCTTTCCTGTCTGGGAGCGGCAGCTCTCCGTTCTGGTGCCACAGCAGCCCTGGTGGGTGAAAGGTGTAATTGCAGCACTTCTTGGCAGAATGTATTTTCTGCTGAGAAAAAAAAATTATCCACGGCACATGAATTCTGCAGTGCCAGGAGTGCAGAATTCCCTCAGGAGTACCCTTGGGTAGCCATTTATACTAGTGTGAAGTGAATACAAAGTAGGCATCAAACGGTACTAGTCTGATAAAGCAGCATTTGTTTGCTACTTGCACTCACTTTGCATTAATGTAAATGACTGCACAAGGTCTAAGGCAATGGAGAATCAAGCCTCTCTCTCTCTCTCTCTCTCTCTCTCTCTCTCTCTCTCATTGAATTCCTGGAAAGTCCATGTGCTATTCCAATTCATACCAGCTGAGAGTCTGGCCTGTGGGTTTAAATTACAGAGGAAAAGAGTGTTCATGAACTGAGACTTGTTTTGTAGACCTACAAAAAAATTGTTTGGCAGATTTGCAGAACCTCAAAATCCATGAGGTTCAACCTCTAGCTGAAACCAGATGAAACCACCAAACTTTGAATGCTTTGCACCCAAAGCCACAGATACTGTGAGACCAGAGTTGTTCCAGATTCCGCCCAGGTTCTCAAATCTCAGTGAAACCTTTGACACTCATGGTCTGAGTTTGGGGTATGTAACTAAATTTTCTCCAAACTCTGCTAGTAATCCACATTATTTGCATTGTTTGAGTGAGGTTTCCTAGAGACAGAAATAAGTTTTAGAGCCAGAGCTTTGGATCCTGTGCTTTTTCTGCGGGGAGCCTATATCCCCTCATTTAGTTACAAGGAGTATCTGCAACCTTGGAAATCATACAGTTTGTTTTGATTAAGTTGATAGAGAATCTGTACACTTATTATTTCCAGGGTCTGTGATCTTCCAACTGCTGGCACACTTCTAAATCTGAACTTTCTAGTCGGATCTCTCTGTTGGAAAAATGCTGGAGCAGTAGCACTGTTGCTTTCATCCCTTGGTACTAGGTAAAGTAGGGGTGGTTCCATGAAATATTTTAATCGATGTGTAGATGAGATATAATCCTTGGAGAGTGTCTGTCTCTGAAGTTATATGACCCCATCACAGCCTTACATTGTTACATTGTTTCCTGGTTAATTTTCCACTGAAATGTCAACTGCATATGTATTGTACTTCTATAACATCGCGGTGTTGTGTGCTATTAAACAGGTGCTGTTTTCAACTCCTAAAGTGTTGGTGGACAGTGATGTGTTCCTGACCTATCTCACTAGGGTGTTGTGAATTATTAAGTAGAGTTTGAAAAGCACTATAAAATCCAAGGCCCTATAGCATATCTCTCAGCCGGCCAAGGCCCAAAAGTGAGATGAAGTGTGTAACAAGGACTGAAAATGTGGAGCCCAAAAATTAGTCAGGAAGGAAAATTATAATGCTGTGGGATTCATTCCTTTAGTGCAAACAGCTTTCTGTTACCTCACAATGATGCATTTCTTCATGGATTTCAACAATAAAATAGAAATTAAACCTAGTATGTGGGACACATCAGAGCTATGCACTTTAGAAGTACCAAATATTTATTATTATGAATGGTATTGTGGTTTTATATACACTAGCTTTATACTTCTAGTCTTTCACTAAATGAGAATATTTCCAACATACCAGAGGTTCTTCCTAGGTCATTTAGTGTTTTCTGGCCTGTTAATTTTTAATTTTCTCACTTGTTTTGTTTAAAATGTTCATTATCTCATCACCAACAGAGTACGTTGTTGGGAGCAAATTCTATGAAGTTGCCTAACATCAGAGGCTTTGAAAAGTCGAAGGCATGTGGAAAACAAAATGAGAGCTACTATAGAGGGGGGTGGGGAACAAATGCTGACCCAGAATTATTTGTACTGTTATTCTGACAATTCACATGTACTCAGGTACTGTTCTCCAAATGCCCTGGCTTTTACGTAAAACTGTATGCAATATGACAGCAGTAACAAATGCTGCTGTACAAGAATGCAGTGTTTGTGTATGTCTTTCACTATTGGGGGAAGTGATTTCTCTGTATAGTTGAAGGCATTTTGTTTTCATAGAATCATAGGACTGGAAGGGACCTTGAGAGGTCATCTAGTCCAGTCCCCTGCACTCAAGGCAGGACTAAGTATTATCTAGACCATCTTTGACAGGTGTTTGTCTAACCTGCTCTTAAAAATCTCCAATGATGGAGATTCCACAACCTCCCTAGGCAGGTTGACAACTGACAAAGTTGATTTCATCTAAATGCATATTGAAAATTCATCTTATTGGATATGTAAGCTGGTAAGTTTGCTACGCTTTGTTCAGCCTTGCCTGGGGGAAGCTTTCTCCCAGCTTTTTGTTTCTTTGTTTGTTTTGTTATGAAGCTTAACATAAAATTGTTTTCAAGTCTCAGTGCTCTTTCAAGAGGTGAACTGATGAGGTAGTATTCTTATCTTAATCTAGGCTTGATTTATGGTAAGGAGTTTGGTTAGAAGCTGAATCAGGGCTAGGTGTTGGGTTTGGTTCAGGTTTGATGGCGCCAGAGTCTTGCATGTGGTTCTCACAAGATTATTGCCTTCTGCTCAAGAGTCATAGAGTTTAAGGCCAGAAGGAACCACCAGATCATCTAGTCTGACCTCCTGTATATCACAGGCCACTAACCCCATCCGGCACCAGTAGCGTAGCCAGGGGGGGAGCAGGGGGAGCGGCCGCTCCCCCTTGAGCTGAAGCGGCAGAAGCGGCGCCTTTTTTTAGCAGCACCAAAAAAAGGCGCTGCTTCTTTTTAAGCGCCGCTTCTTGCACTCACCCGGTGGCGCTCCGGGTCTTCGGCAGCATTTCGGCGGCGGGTACCACCGAAGACCCGGAGTGAGCCGCCGAAGTGCCGCCGAAGACCCGGAGCGCCGCCGGGTGAGTACAGGGGGAGGCGCCTTTTATAGCGCCGCTCCCCCTGAGCTCCGGACCTGGCTGCGCTACTGCCCAGCACCCACATACTAAACTGAACAACTGAAAAGATCTCAGCCACCTCTGAACCAGAACTGGGAAATATGCCCTTTCCAATTCTGGATCTGACTCAGACCCAAACCTATAAAGTTGGATTCAAATCTGAAGATTCATCTCTCAAAATAGAAAGTGATTTTGGCCCATCTCTAGTGCTCAGATTCAGCACCCTAAAGTAAATCCAATCTTGCCATTCTTGAGATTTGGAAATTTTAAAATTCTGACCCAGTGCTAATTTCTGTTCACGTCTTTTTGACTACCAAGCCTCCCCGCCCCCCCTGGTTAAAACTTGGGACTGGGAGTCAAGAATTCAGGGGTCTTTTCCTCGCTCTGCCACTAATTCGCAGTGTGACCGTAGCAAAGCACATAGCCCCTCTGTGTCTTGGTTTCACTGTCTGTAGCATGGGGACAAGAAGACTGATCTAATTGTCTCACAGGGTTGTTGTGAGATGTAATTCATGAGCATTTGTAAAGTTCTCTGGAAGATGCAAAGGAGAGGCTGCTGCATGCAGTCACAGAGCCTGCCTGCATTCTCGCTTTGGCTATCTCTATTGCTTACTTCAAAAAAAACCCCAAACACACACAAAAAAACCCCACAGAGCAAGACCAGAATGCAATCCCGAGAAGAGAAAATAAACTGCTTTTCCCTGTCACCACACAAGGTGACAGGTGAGGCAGACGGTGAATGATGGGTGGGCAAGTCGGGTCACCTCTTCAGCAAAACGTGACAAAGTGATTGTGGGGGATGACAGAGTAACTGAACATGCACTTTGTCATTTCATCTGCCGCTGACAACGAAACCCAAGGCACCAGAATTAATAGCAATTATCATGTCTTAAAGGCAAACTCCTTGCTGTCCCTGCACTTTGCTTTCCCATTTCTCCTTCTGAGGGTACGTCTATACTTACCTCCTGGTTCGGCGGTAAGCAATCGATCTTCTGGGATCGATTTATCGCGTCTTGTTTAGACGCGATAAATCGATCCCGTAAGTGCTCGCCGTCGACACTGGTACTCCTGTTCCAAGAGAGGAGTACACGAAGTCGATGGGGGAGCCTGCCTGCCGCGTCTGGACCCATGGTAAGTACCTTTTAGTTCGAACTAAGATACTTGGACTTCAGCTACGTTATTCACGTAGCTGAAGTTGCGTATCTTAGTTCGAATCGGGAGGTTAGTGTGGACCAGCCCTGAGTGTTCATTTAAATGTCTGTGAGGCAATCAGCATTTCTCCTCAGTCCCAAAGAGAGGAGATTGGGTTCAAATTTCAGTAGTCACTCTTCTCTGTTCGAAGCTTGTTGTTTTTTTCCCTTCCTCCCAGCTGGTTTTGTTTTGTTTTGTTTCTCCACAAACCAATAGTTTGAGCTTTGTGTTGATGCCATCCTGTAAGTGGGGGGGAAAAGAGACTGTGACTTGAACTAAAGAACCTTGCTATCTGTAGCCCATCAGTCTATACCCTGGCCGCTTTGGTGTAGCACAAATAGAGGAGCAGAAGGGATCGTTACCTGAAGCTGCAGTTGTGTGCCGGTTAGAGTCACGCCAGCTTCATTTCCCCTGGCAATATTCTAAAGCCATTAAGGTAATTTGGACTCTGTCCAGCCATCAGTTGGCACTGGGAGAATGCTGATTGCTGTCAACTGAAGCATTACTATAAGGTAAAAAAGCATTACAAGAATCAATGCATTTAAACAAGATTTTTTTTTTTTAGTAGGAACAAGACTCTGATATGTGGCAAATAGAATCCTTTGCGCTAATCCATTTCTGCGTGTGCAATGCTCAGAATGGCACTGTGGACCTTTCATTGTCTTCTATATGTTGCTTTACTATTGCTTTCTGCTTTCTTATATGGATCCATAATGGTCCCTTGTGGCCTTTAAAATCTACGAATCTGTGCCCCTCTTCTTCCCAGAGTCGTCCTGAACAAGGGTTTCTAGTACGAATAAAGGTGAAATGAGCGTAGTATAAATGCCTCAATTAGAGTTGATAAGCGGATGTCTGGATAAAGAGATGGAGCCCGCACTCCATGTGGCCTTTACGGTTGTAGTCTGTTCTGATGGTCCAGGGCATTTCTATAGTATTAGTCAAGACATGACTGTACCTGGAGCTGTGCAGATGCACAAGGTGATAGAATGCAAGGAAGCTCCATTCCCTCTTACCTGGCTGCCTGGGACCCGCCATAACATGGTGCTCAAGGGAAGTGCAAACACCATCTCTTGCCTCTCCAAATTAGGCAGGAAGTGGGCATGGACATAATTTGGGGGGGGGAGCACAGAGGGGTATTCCCCCCCGAAACTGCAAACCTCAGGCAGGCCTGGAATTTGCCTCCTCCCCACATGCAGCCCCATTGGCCTGACTGGAGCTGCCCATCCTCCCCAAATACAGAAATCAAACTGTGCCTATGGAAGTGCGTGGGGCCCTGTCCACCCTAATCAGTGAAATGGAGGGGAGTAGAGGATCATGGATGCTGCATGCCCTTCAAAGGCAATGGAGCAGTTGTGTTCCTCTTCCTCTTATCAAAGCCCTGGAACGATGCCTCCCACAGCTCCCACTGTGCCTCAGTACCATCTCCAGTACAGGGCTCTTCCTTAAAGACACAGAGGAGCAGACCATAGTCCAATTTAGGAGTTAAATAAATGGATTTCAGCATACCCACATAACGGAGGACTAGCTGCTGGAAGAGTGGGAGGGATGAAAGGAACGCAGAAAGAGGAGGTTTTAGCTTGCAATTGCAGGGCGTATCCATTCTTTACAGCTTGTACAGCACCTGGCATGTCGTGGCTGCCATCAGAAACAAATAATAGTCAGTTTACAGACACTTGAAATAGCTTTTTTGATAGAATTACAGCATTAGTAGGTGGGAGAGGAGCAATAGGTGCTCAAAACCTTGTAGGATCAGTGCCTTAGAACCTGATCCTTCTCCCCTTGTAGTTTGTCAAAACACCCATTGAGGTCACTGGGAGCAGGTTCAGGATCTTAGACTCTCATTTGTTTAGAGAAATGATTATTTGGGCCCAATTTTCAAACTTTAGTGACTTAGGTTGGGCACCCAGAACCGTATTTAGGTTTCTAAAATATTGCTGATTCAGGTGCCTTCATACAGATTTTGGTCTGAGTTTCAACACCAAAGTTTGAAACGTGGGGCATTCTTTGTATAGAACACTTAACCCTTTGTGCAAATCCATGTGCATTTACAGCTCTCGATAGATAATGATAGATGCCGTTGGACCATGGCAGTGCAGTATCTCTCCTGAGTCCTCTTTCTCCTACTCCAGTTTCAATGACCCATGCACCACCACTGTTCACAACTCTACTTCCCTGTTCCAGCGGAAGCGCGTTCCTAAGTACTCTACCAGTTTCTAAGGTCCAAGCCCTGCCCCCGTCATTGAAAAGCAGACCTGGATTGCCTACTTTGGTTCCAGATAACAGGTTTTTTGGGGGGGAAATGAGTTAATGCAAACAGAAAGTAACGCAGATTGCCTGTCGTTTTATTTAGGCTCATTGTGTTTCGGTTGCCCTGATGCGGAAACAGAACAGAAATCTTCAAATTTCTGCTCCATTAGAGGAAAGAAAAGGCAAAGCACTTTTTTCCCCATTTTTTTTTAAACAGGCATCAACTAGTTCGTGGTTGTTAATTAAGAAATGATCCCAGAGAAAGCTGCTGCTGCCACTCTAATAAATCATTCATTAACAGTCCATTTCAGTGGGATTGTTGTTTCCAAATACTGTATTCAGCTGTTTAAGAAGCCTTTAATATATCTGAGGAGAAAAGCAGTTAAGAATCCAGTCATTACCTGGTGGTTAATGAGCCAGGGCTTTAGGAGCTACAAACAATATTTGTGGTGTTTGTTTCTGCAAATGTGGATTGTTTTAAGGGCGTAAGTGTGTGCAATACCGTGGTGATGGGTGCTATCTAAGAACTTAGATGGATGTGCAGGCACATAGAATCATAGAATCGTAGGACTGGAGGTATCTTGAGAAGTCATCTAGTCCAGTCCCTGGCACTTCTGACAGGACTAAGTATTATCAGACCATCCCCAAACCTGCTCTTAAAAATCTCCAATGATGGAGATTCCACAACCTCCCTAGGCAATTTATTCCAGAGTTTTACCACCCTCACAGTTAGGAATTTTTTTCTAATGTTCAACCTAAACTACCATTGCTGCAATTTAAGCCCATTGTTTCTTGCCCTATCCTCAGAGGTTAAGGGGAACAATTTTTCTCCCTCCTCCTTGTAACAACCTTTTATGTACTTGAAAACTGTTGTCATGTCCCCTCTTGGTCTTCTCTTCTCCAGACTAAACAAACCCAGTGTTTTCAATCTTCCCTCATAGGTCATGTTATCTAGACCTTTAATAATTTTTGTTGCTCTTCTCTGCACTTTCCCCAATTTGTCCACATCTTTCCTGAAATGTGGTGCCCAAAACTGGACACAATACTTCAGTTGAGGCCTAATCGGTGCAGAGTAGAGCAGAAGAATTACTTCTTGTGTCTTGCTTACAACACTCCTGCTAATACATCCCAGAATGATGTTTGCTTTTTTGGCAACAGTGTTACACTATTCACTTATATTTAGCCAGTGATCTACTATGACCCCCAGATCCCTTCCTGTAGTACTCCTTCCCAGGCAGTCATGTCCAATTTTATATGTGTGCAACTGATTGTTCCTTCCTAAGTGGAGTACTTTGCATTTGCTTATCATGAATGCATGCATATAGATCTCTATAGATATAATATACTGAGGTTGAAATATTGCTAGCATGAGGAACTATACTATTAGTTAGGGTGAAAAGTACCTCTGATGTCACTTCCGCAAAGAAACAATTCTTGCGGTGTAAAGGAATACAACAGTTGTGTACTGTTGATTGCATTAGTAAGTTGACCTGCAACATCCTTAATTAACTTTCTATTTAATAGAGTTTTAAAAGGGCAACATAAGAACGGCCACACTGGGTCAGACCAAAGGTCCATCAAGCCCAGTATCCTGTCCTCTGACAGTGGCTAATGGCAGGTGCCCCCCAAAGGGAATGAACAGATAGGTTATCATCAAGTGATCCATGCCCTGTCACCCAATCTGAGCTTCTGGCAAACAGAAGCTAGGAACACCATTCCTGCCCATCCTGGCTAATAGCCGTTGATGGACCTATCTTCCATGAATCTGTCTAGCTCCCTTTTGAACCCTGTGATAGTATTGGCCTTCACAGCACCCTCTGGCAAGGAGTTCCAGAGGTTGACAGTGAAAAAATACTTTCTTGTGTTTGTTTTAAACCTGCCCCAGAGAGCTCATGATCTAGCTAAAAAAATCTAAGCTTCAAAGACTTTAGAATTTAAAAATAATACACGATCTAACAGTGAGATCAACAGCGAGATCAACATCAATTCAGGAACGTGCTTAATCACAAGCATAATTTTTAAACATGTAAGTAATCTTATCTCCATTCCTCAAACCACTTAACCATGGGCCTAAATCCACTGACTTCAGTGCGACTTTCCCTGTTGAAAGTTAAGCACCTGCTTAAGTGATTTGCCAGACTTGGTCTAAAGTGCTCATGCCCAGATTTGTAAAGGTATTTAGACATTGATCAGCTCAGCATTGCAACACCTAACTGACTTAGAAGCCTGTTGCATTTTCAGAAGTGTCTTAGGAACTTGGGAGCCTAAGTCCCATTGACTTACAGTGGGACTTAACCCCCTCAATGTGTATGGAACTTAGGCTTCTAAATCAGTTAGGTGTTGCAATGCTGAGATGAGCAAAACCTAAATACCTTTAAAAATCTGGGCCTTGAAGTCTAAATCTGCTGATACTTTAGAGGCTCCTGAGGTTCTGAATTTGATCTACCGCTTCTGCCAAGGTGAAGGAGTCCCCTTAAGAAATGTTGAAGACTCCAGTCCAAAGAGTATTCCTGGGAGTGGGGAAGGCCTCTGTGGCCATCTTGCCAAAACCCTTGATTTCGCAAGGGTTGAGGCTAGTGGGAAGTTGACTAGTCCCTTATCCTTGCCCCCTGGCATCTGCTGTTATTGAGTCTGTTGGTTATAAAATGTATAACCTAATTTTTCAAACCAACCTTTGGGGCAGGAAAGAGGGTCATGTGGATAAGGCACTGCATTCTGACACAGGAGACCGGGAGTCTGTTCCTGGCTCTGCCTCTGACTTCATGTTTGTCCTTAGTTAAGTCACTTAACCTCTCCGTGACTCAGTTTACCTTATATGAAATTAGGCTATTGTTACTGACCTAATTCACAGGAGTGTTGTGAGGATAAATCCCTTAATGTGTATGAGGCGATCAGATACTATGAGTTTGAGCCCACCTTCTGAACAAAACTAAAGCTTTCCAGGCTCTCCTATGACTTACCTGACACTCAGTCTGTTAAGACATTTTGTGTGTGTCTCCACGCTGTGTTTTAAAACCTGCAGCAGCAAGTCTCACAGCCTGGGTCTACAGACTCTGGCTCTAAGACTTGCTGACATGGGTTTTAAAACACAGAGTAGACATACTCATGGTGGCTTTCTCCATGTCTATGTTTATTAATCAGTTTTCCAGTGCACTACCCATTTCTTGAAAGAATGCAGTTGGAATTTGCCCTCTTTTGTCTTGTACCTGATTCAGCAGCTCAGCTCACCTAATGCATCTTTATTCCAAGAGGCCATATTTCTTGAGCTGCATTCTGGGATTACTAAATAAAACGTGTGTCTTTGCAAAACCTTTTACAGTCTCTCCTAGCCTTATGAAACACACACACCAGCACTCCCTATTATTAGCACCAAAGTTACTGTCATCTGAAACATTCCTGTCCGCATTTACAATAATGGCTATCCTGGCATTCTCTAATCTCCTTCACCCCTTACTGCTGATGCTGCCTTTCTTTTGATTAGTGCAGGCAGTCATATGCTTTTTTTTCTCTCTTAAATGCTGGACTGCACCATGATGTTTTCTTAATTCTTGAGTAGTTTGCCTCTCAAGAGACTTAAAAGCATAACATGGTTACAAAGAGAGGATCAAAGTATTATCCCAGCATCCTGGTTGGGGTAGCCATTTCAAACCACTTGAAAACAGAGAAAATATGCTGCTGTGATCTGATCTTACCTACTTTGGAGCCTTTTCTTTTACACATATAATCTTTTAATAGTATTAGCCAGGCACTTATGTCCTTTTCTATTAAACTATTAATTCTATATTTGTTTTTTATTGTGTATTTTAATTGATGCCAAGGTTAGGCATTCATGGACAACAAGGATTTTAGAGCATGTTGGACCCTGTCCTGTTGATGATAAAAAGGCTTACATAACTTAGAAGAATTAAGTCAGGCTCTCTAAATAAATTTTTATTTCTTCTTTCAAGGGCTAAATTTTGGTGCCATTTGGACATCAGTGGGAGTTTAGTCATTGCTTTAGTGGCACCTGGAGACTGATGGGTATCCTAAGAAATGTGTACATTTTTAAGATGTAAATTTGATATCTCTTCTTAATACAGGGCAGCTTTCACACTTTCATATATGCAACTAACTTCCGTGTGTGAGAAGAATAAACTTCTTTTCCACACAGAAGTGATATATTTCACTTGCTAACCTAGAATCCCCAGACCAGAACTTCAAGACAGAGTTAAAGTTGAGAATATATTGCCCTTAATAAAAAATTCTTATGGTAATAGAATAAAGCAACACTCCCCACTAAATACTTGAAATCAGGACATTTACAGCAAAGGTTCCAATACTACTTTAACTCTATCCTGGTATCCTCACTTACCCTTCAGTTATAGGCAAGAGACTTTCTCTGGGTCTAGTCCTATCTGAATTTTCGATATTGGTCACTGATCCCACTATTTGCATACTGGCCAGTGAACCACCAACTGCTGTGTACTTAGTCATATAACTCAAAATATGCTATTAGAATTGCTTGCCTCTAAATTCTACTCTGGCCTCTGATAAATTGTGAGGCTAAGAGAATGCTTTGTATATTATAGGATTTTAAATGGAAGTTTTATATGAAGGTGCCAATTTAGCTTTAAATGGAAACTGTCTTTCAGCCTTGACAGTGGGACCAGTACCATGGCTCCTTAAAATAGCAATGTGGTATCCTACCTGGAAAGCACCAAAGAGCCTGCAGGTGAGAGTAGCTCTCAGTACCCGCCTACCAACCAGGCGTGCATTTAAACCCACAGTCTAGAGGTGAAAGTTTCTGTATCACATGAATAATCCCATCAGGTCCCTGGGGCCTGTTGTGTATGACAGTGTCCACTTCAATTGGAAATAAAGGAATTTTGGACAATCTGCTTTTATAAAAGGTTGGGGAGGGGGCAAAGGGGAAGAGAAGGAACCCAACAAATAATTTAACAGGGAGAACTGGAGAAAGAGGCCCATGCCAGATCCTCAGATGATTCGAGTAGCTCTGTTAATGTCAATGAAAAGGCACCAACTTTTGCCAGCTGAGAATCTGACCCTCAAACATAGCAGATGAATCAGTCACTCTAATCAGAAAGCCTGCCCTACTGTTTCTGAGGTGGAGCTTGGTGAGAATGATCAGTCCGTTTTTCCATCCAATAGAACACAGCTGACACTTTGGGGACTGAAGCAGACCTTAGCGCTCAGAAAAGACAAACTGCTGTCTCGTTCCATGGAAGGAAACTTCATGAAGCATTATGAAAAAATAAGTAAAAACTGTGCGCGTAAACCCAACAGCAGGATAAAATACACATCTCTCAGCCTTCACCATACAGTCTAACTGCCATCTTACACACTGCTTTCCTTGCTGGCCAGATAACATCTTATCGGAGATGGAGCATGATGTTGGGAAAGAAGTGGATCAGAGCAATAAAACAGTGGTGGGCATTGTTGGCTTTACTTTGTCTATTGTTTAGATGAGAGGTAGCTTAGAAGCTTGTAATTACTAAAGTAGATAAGGAAGGAATTTTGCCATCCACAGGTTGAAAGTGCTTGTGGGAAGCTTTCTTTTCCTTTATTTCTTGTTAAAAAGGCCATAATTGCCCAAGCATTCAAAGATCTGAACTCCGGTCCCAAAAATCATGAGAGTGGCTTAAAAACCATGAACTTAACAACAAATATGTGGGGTCTTTTTATTTGCCTTTTGGTTTTTGAGCCTTTAAAGTTCTGTTTCCCAGCTATTCTCCACAACCATGAGGTCTTGAAACTGACATTAAAAAAAGAAAAGAAAAAGAAAGAAAGCTGACATCTTGACATTATTGAGTGACTGAAAACAATGGGGTTTTAAAAAAATAACTCAATACCACAAGACTTGCAATAAAATTGTGACAGTTAGCAACACCACATCGTCTGATGCATATTAAGTATGAAGCTGGGAAAATCTCTGCCTGTTACAGTGTCCTAGATTTTGAAAACTGAAAGATTGATTCACAAATCTAACTTTCTTTTCCCCATTGTGGGTCTGATTGTAAAGGGGCTCTATCAATTTACACCAGTTGAGGATCTGGTCCAGTAATGGAAATCGCAGGTGCATAGCAGCTTTCAGGATCAGGGACGTGCTGGCCGGCACTTCCTGTAGCTCCCATTGGCTGGGAACAGCGAACTGCGGCCACTGGGAGCTGCGGGGTCGGCCACTGGGAGCTGCGGGGTGTGTGGGGGGGGGCGTGCCTGTAGACGGTTAACGCAAACAAAATGTCTCGTGGCCCGCCAGCAGATTACTCTGATGGGCTGCATGCTGAAGGTTGCCGACCTTTGCCCTAGCACAAAGTTGTTGTGTTTGAGTCTCTAAAACGGCACGGGAATTTTTAATGTTTTAAAAAAATCCCCAAACTGTTTACATTCAAATTTTTTAAAATGGTGAAAAATTTTTAATTCCTATTAAGTTTGAAGCTAATATATTTGACCATGTTCCTTCATTATTCCTTTACTTACTTGACCGTGTTCCTTTTTTTATGAAGAGTTAAGTCAAACAAACATATTATTTTCTTTGGTCTGTGACAGTTTGTTTTAACAATTTCAGTAAATGGAGGTAACCAATACCTTGGAGGGATCATTGTTTCCTGCAGAGAACGCAACCAGACTGTTGAAATGCGGATCCAGACATCTATGCTTTTCTATTTCTCCTAGCGGGTGTTTTGTATTTGGTTCTGACTTATTGTGGATTTTGCAAGTGACTGTTTAGAAAACTAAATTATAAGCACATGTACTATATTGTTTAGTAAACTCTGAGCTTTATCACAGCAGCCCTAGAGACTGCTGTTTGTCATTTAATACTTGGCTACTCTAAAACCAGCAAGAGAGAGAGAGGTGTGCGGTGAGGCTGCATTTTATGATTTGTAGGGTCATATACAGAGTGTATTTATTTATTTAGCTTGGGAAAGGGCATCGTTTGTTTCTACAGGTACGTCTACACAGCAATAAAAAACACATGGTGGCAAGTCTCATAGCCTGGGCTCTGAGACTCTGACCCCTCTTGCCAGGTTTCAGAGCCCAGGATCCAGCCCAAGCCCAAATATCTACACTGCTATTTTTAGCCCTGCAGTGTGAGCCCCCTGAGCCGGAGCTCTGAGACTTGCTGACATAGGTTTTTTATCACTGTGTAGACGTACCCATAGTGTTTAAATATAATGTATTGGAGATACTTCCATTTGATTTCTGCTCTGTAATGTAACACACTGGCTAAATACAAGCATTTGATAGAAATGAGCTGTGCATTAAGCCAGTATAACTCCACTCCTCTCTCCTTTCCTCCCGTGCCCCAAAAAAACAAAACCTCACTATGACTGACAGGCTTGGGATCTCATGCTGATGTTGTCATTTAACTTGCAGCAGAATAATCACAACCTCCTAGGAGGATTTTCACTTTACTAGAGGGAGGATGGAGAGCCTTCAAGGCACTCACACTGCTGCATAAGGTATATCATTAGGAATGCTCTCCCCTGTCTGTTTTCTTGCCAGCATGGTGCTCAGTGATTGGCAATTGACCATGGAATATTTGGGGGTACCAAATTCCGCCATCTCCTGTAAAATCATATTGGATAGACTTGCTCCTTGTTTGTGCCTTGTATTTTGCAGGCGAGATGAAGCTGATTAATTTTTTGAGAACTCAAAATATTGTGTAAATAGATTTGAAGGTTTTGTGTGGGTTTTTTTGTTTTGCTTTGTTTGTTTTCTTCTTTTATGTCTTTGGGTCATTGGGAATTCATTTAAAAGTAGAGGGCCAGATCAGCTGGTGTAAACTGGCATGGATTGATGTCCTCATCAGTAGAGTTACACCAGTTTATACTAGCTGAGAGTCTGTCCAAGCGGATTAAAAAAACCCGTGCGAATTCCAAAAAGGGCTGGTGTCTTCATTAGCATTCCCATTGTCCTGTTTTCTCCTTCACTTGTCCTATGGGAAATTTTAATGATTTTATCTTCATCTTTTAGAAAAATGAAACATCTAAACATCTTTTAGAATTCAGTTCTCATGCAAGGTGCTGGGTTTGACAGCCCTGGGGGATTAACTGCTTTGTGTTCACAAAATAGGTACTGAATGGGTAGGCCCCATATAAGCTTCCCTTACTTCTCCACCATTTTGTCTCCCAACTCATCGCGGCAGGAAATACCTCTAGAGAAAGAAGTTCAGTCTCCATTCCCAAGCAGTTCTAGACTCTCTGCTATCTAAGATAATTATATGGCCTTATCACTGTTGCACGTGGGGAGCCTCACAATCTTTTAATGTATTTTTCTTCACAACTCCCCTGTGAGGTAGGGCAGTGCTGCTGGGGCTATTTCACTCATGAGGAACTAAAGCACGGAGAGGCTAAGCTATTTATCCAAGATGACACAGGGGAGTCTCTAACAGAGCAAGAACTGAACCCAGCGCTCTTAGGTCGCACAATAACACCCTAACCACTGGACCATCCTTATTCTCCGCTACCACTGCTGGTTTTGATGGTAGTTTTTGTGACATGGACACCTGTGCACTAGGGCCTGGGATGAGACCACCAACTCTTTTCACCGAGGTTCTGATGATGGTACCCTCAGAATGCTGCTGGGGACATAGTGTGTCCTAGTGGATGGAGCACTAGACTGGTGCCCAGAAGACCTGGATTCTGTTTCCAGCTCTATCAGGGGCTCCTGGGTGGCAGAGGGCCAAGTCAGTTCCCCTCTCTGTCTCAGTTTCCGAATCAGTAAAATGGGGCTCGCGAGCCTAACCTCCTTTGTAAAGCACTCTGAGATCGACTGATGAAACGTGCTGTACAGGAACTAGGTGGCATTCTTATTACCAGCTGGCGGCCCAAGCCTCAGGCCCCGATTCAGGAAAGCATCCCTGATCAGGACAGCACTTAAGCATGTGATAAAGTCCCAGTGAGCATGAGCATGTTTGTTGCTGTCCTAAAGTGGGGCCTTAAACACTTATATGAGGGGAGGATGTTGTTGTGATTACAGCACTGGACTAGGACTCCAGAGACTGGAGTCTGATACTCAGCTCTGCCTTAGACATCCTCTGTGACTTTGGTCGAGTCACTTTAGGGTACGTCTACACTGCAATGAAAGACCCGCGGCTGGGCTGGGTCAGCTGACTTAGGCTCGCATTGCTCGGGCTGCAGGGCTAAAAATTGCAGTGTAGATGTTAGGGCTCAGGCTGGAGCCTGGGCTCTGAAACCCCAGGGGAGATCCCGGATGATTGAAAAAAGGCAACTATAGCGTCCATCTTTAAAAAAGGGAAGAAGGAGAACCCAGGAAACTACAACCTCACCTCAGTCCCTGGAAAAGTCATGGAGCAGGTCCTCAAGGAATCCATTTTGAAGCACTTGGAGGAGAGGAAGGTGATCAGGAACAGTCAACATGGATTCACCAAGGGCAAGTCATGCCTGACCAACCTGATTGGCTTCCATGGTGAGATAACTGGCTCTGTGGATGAGGGGAAAGCAGAGGATGCGATATATCTTGACTTTGGCAAAGCTTTTGATACAGTCTCCCAAAGTATTCTTGCCAGCTAGTTAAAGAAGTATGGATTGGATGAATGGACTATAAGGTGGATAGAAAGCTGGCTAGATCGTCGCGTAGAATGGGTAGTGATCAATGGCTCGATATCTAGTTGGCAGCCGGTATCAAGCGGAGTGCCCCAAGGGTCAGTCCTGGGGCTGGTTTTGTTCAGCATCTTCATTAATGATCTGGATGATGAGATGAATTGCACCCTCAGCAAGTTTGGGGATGACATTAAGCTGGGGGGAGAAGTAGATATGCTAGAGGGTAGAGATAGGGTCCAGAGAGACCTAGACAAATTGGAGGACTGGGCCAAAAGAAATCTGATGAGGTTCAACAAGGACAAGTGCACAGAGTCCTGCACTTAGGACGGAAGAATCCCATACACTGCTACAGGCTGGGGACCAACTGGCTAAGCGGCAGTTCTGCAGAAAAGGACCTGGGGATTTCAGCGGACAAGAAGCTGGATATGAGTCAACAGTGTGCCCTTGTTGCCAAGAAGGCTAATGGCATATTGGGCTGCATTAGTAGGAGTATCACCAGCAGATTGAGAGAAGTGATTATTCCACTCTATTCGGCACTGGTGAGGCCACATCTGGAATATTGCGTCCAGTTTTGGGGCCCCTCACTACAGAAAGGATGTGGACAAATTGGAGAGAGTCCAACAGAGGACAACGAAAATAATTAGGGGGTTGGGGCACATGACTTATGAGGAGAGGCCAAGGGCACTGGGGTTATTTAGTCTGCAGAAGAGAAGAGCGAGAGGGGGATTTGATAGCAGCCATGAACTACCTGAAGGGGGCTTCCAAAGAGGATGGAGCTAGGCTGTTCTCAGTGGTGGCAGATGACAGAACAAAAAGCAATGGTCTCAAGTTGCAGTGTGGGAGGTCTAGGTTGACTATTAGGAAAAACTATTTTACTGGGAGGGTGGTAAAGCACTGGAATGGGTTACCTAGGGAGGTGGTAGAATCTCCTTCCTTAGAGGTTTTGAAGGGCCTGGTTGACAAAGCCTTGGCTGGGATGATTTAGTTGGGGTTGGTCCTGCTTTGAGCAGGGGGTTAGACTAGATGACCTCCTGAATTGTCTTCCAACCCTAATCTTCTATGATTCTATTATAAGTGCCTCAGCTCCTCACCTGTAAATGCAGCAAAGAGTCCTGTGGCACCTTATAGACTAACAGACGTATTGGAGCATAAGCTTTCGTGGATGAATACCCACTTCTTCAGTTGCATCTGAAGAAGTGGGTATTCACCCACGAAAACTTATGCTCCAATACATCTGTTAGTCTATAAGGTGCCACAGGACCCTTTGCCACTTTTACAGATCCAGACTAACACGCAGGAGCGGCGCCAGCTTTTTTGCCAGCCTAGGTGGCAGCGGTGGCGGGAAAGGCTGCCGCCAAAATGCCACCGAGGACACCCGGTGGCCGAAGAAGCTGCCGCCGAAGTGCCGCCGGGGTCTTTGGCGGCACTTTGGCGGCAGCTTCTTCGGCAGGTGACCGCCGAGGGACCTGAAATGCTGCCCCCCAAATCCTGGCACCCTAGCCGACCGCCTAGGGTCGCCTAATGGTAGCACCGGCCCTGCTAACACAGCTACCCCTCTGATACTTGTCACCTGTAAATGAAGACTGTAATACATTCCTGTATGAAAAGGATATTGTGAAGATGAAGGGCTTGATCCTGCTCCATTGAGAGGAAGATCAAGTCCCAGTTCATTAATGTTTGTGGGTTACGATGGAGGATATACAAATACCTAGAGAGATGGGATGAATACAATTTTCTTATATGAGTAATCTCTTGACTTCAGTATGTCTGCTCACGTGAATTACTTTACTCACATGCCACAGGGGTTGGCAAGATCAAACCACTGAGCTGGATGCAAGCTAGAAATCTTTAAAGGTAAATCTGTATCTAATTCTCAGCCCACTGATCTATCTTCGCCCCTAGCTTGTGGCTAATTTAATCCACTTGATGAGGTTTCTGTCCAAGCCTATTTAACATTTTACGTCAGATATTCCATTCACATCTGTTTACATAATAGTGTTTTTAGTATTGGAAGCCTGAGACTGAGCAAGTTTAGCAGCTCTCTTATTTATTGTCATTTGTTACACTTTGTGTTGGACTTTATTCGCCCACATGCATATCTATTTATATTACTTTAGTACTCACATCACAAAAGAAATGCCTTACAACAGTCGAGTCTTCCTTTGTGCATTATCGTAAACTGCTCGCTTCCGAGTGACTCTTCCAGCTCCCTACAGAGGCAGATGAAAATTAGTTCCTAAGCAACAAACACTAATTTTAAAAAGAAATTGCTTGTAAATTCCAATAGATGAGTGGAGATACTGATTGCATTTTTGTGGTAGATAAACCTCAGCATTTGCCTACAGCTCCTGGTAGGTATCAAATATATTGTGCTTATAAAATGGTATAGGCTCTAGGTGCATGTTTGTTGGACGTATGGCAGTATATAAAATGTAATGTTGTTGTTAAGTGTGTGCCAGTAATGGATTAAACACAGTTTTTATACTTAAATCTGAGAATTAGATTTCCCTATAAATCTTGGCAAAGCCATCATAAGGCTTCTGGAAGCCATGTTTTAGACTAATCACAGCATTTCAGGATTCTGGCTTTTATTTGTCAGGAGACGAGGGTAAAATACTCCGGAACCCGTGGCTCCTTGAAGACAAACTTTGGGAAGAAAGCTGCATTATATGAGATGTTTAGAAATGAGCATTTATTCCAAATATTCATCTAAAATAAACATTCGGCCTATTGTGGGCTGAAGCCCTGTCAGGTTTATCCACAGTATAAAATACAGGATACAGTTAGAGATGCATTAAACATAAATGGGGCAGCCTGAGGATTTAATGGGAGGTTGGGAGCTGGGAGAACTGGCTTCTATTCCAGACTTTTCCACTGACTCACTGGGTCACCTTTGATAAGTCTCTTTGACTCACATTTTTAAGTGTCTACTAGTTGTGGGTCCCACGGCAACTCCATTTAGAGTCAACCGGGAGGTGCAGATTCTCAGCTCCTCTGAACAGGGCTGGCTCCAGGCACCACTTTCCAAGCTGGTGCTTGGGGCGGCATCGAGAATGGGGCGGCAGTACGAGTCCCGTGGTGGCAATTCGGCGGCAGATCCGCTCTTCCCGCCGCCGAATTGCCGCCACGGGACTCGGACTGCCGCCCCATTCTCGCCCGCTGCTGCGACAATTCGGTGGCAGGTCCGCCGCTCTTTCCTTGCCGCCGCGGGACTCGGACTGCCTGTGTCGGGGACCCCACTACGTCTGCCTGCGTTGGGGGTGGGGCCGCAGCGACTGCTTGGGGCGGCAAAATTGTTAGAGCCGCTCCTGCCTCTGAAAGGGAATGGTGATCATGCCTCCCCACTCATCCCCCACACACAAACCAGAGGGGTAATTGACTGAATAGAGCAATCAGTGAAACTGATTATACATACAGTGCAAGACTGGTGGGCCAACTTCTGTTGGTGAAAGAGACCAGCTTTCAGGCTTACACAGAACAGCAACTATATAGTGCTGGCAAGTAGGACTGATGAGAAAACAAAAATTCTGGGACAAAATTCAAGGTTTTGATCTGTGTTGGAACAAAAGCAAGACATTTCAAAATGTATCATGGAAAAAACACAAGACAGATATACATGCACCCCAAAATAGTCACCTGGATGTGGGGGACTCCTGCTCTGCCTCTTTCTCTCCCCCATCTTTCTCTGGCCTAATGAATATTTAATTATTCATACAAAGTGGAACAGCTCCAACAGGAGAGAGTCAGAGAGACCCACACCATAATAGCCAATGGCCCAGTCATTATGTTTTCCTCTAATCTCCTTCAGTGGTAGCCATTTTAAATCTTAATTGTAACAAGAATAGGTTAAAAAAATATTCAGACAGAAGTGTGATTTTTTCCCCATTGACTATGTCCCTTTAATTCTGCCTCAGTGGCTGATAAGTTGCAGCAAGGCTTTCCGATTCCAGCAAGTAACTTTTAGCGTAGCAACACAGGTGGGTTTTCGTGGTGTGATGGGAGTAAGCAAACAGATGATGTCAGGGTAGACTGTGGAAGTGGGGTAAGATTGACATATGCGAATGAGGAGGCTGTCAGTGAAAGCAATGCGTTGGACTGAGGGGATGTAGAAAATGAAGCCATACCGGGGCTGCCCCCCTTTCAAGCTTTGGGAAGAAACTCTGATTTAAGTGAAGGTTGTTCAATTATTTCAGTGAGGGTCTGATCAGGTCGATGGGATCAACTTTGCAAAGGAGCTCAAGGCCAAGGGTGAAATCCTGGCCCTATTAAAGTCAATGGGAGGTTTGTCATTGACTTTAATAGGGGCAGGATTTCACCCTGGATTTCTAAGAGCGCCGAGCACAAAATTGGGGTTGATTTTTCTAAAGTGCTCGACAACCAGCCGCTGCCACTGACACTTATGTCTAGATTTATCTTCCAGAAATGCGGTTACTTCCCTGGGTGCCTAACGAGGAGTTGAGCTCTTCTGAATATTCTGGCCTTAGAGAGAGTGTTTGCACAATCTGACCTGCCTAATGAAAACCAGTTTTCAAATGCCATTTTTATTAACTTTTTAAAAAATAAACATCTTCAGACAAAGCAGTTGATGGCAAACAGATGTTATACGGCTTATTAGCATTTAGCTCTCCTAGGTACTCAAACCGAGATGGATCTAGACAGATCAAAACCTCCCCAATATTTGTTTTAATGGATGGGCTTTCTTGAATTTGTTCATCCACTCAGAGGAAAATGTTAAGAAGTGAAAATGATTAATGAAGGCAATTGAATACCTAACATGTATGTAATCTAAGCCAAATCATTAGATGTTTATATGAAAAAAGAATAGTGTCTACAGCTAAGCAAACCAGGATACTGTTTGCAATGGCTATAAATCCTCATGCATATAGGCCTGGAGTATTGCTACTGTTATGTGCAGTCCAGGTTAGGTCAATAGGACTGCAAACAGTGGCAAACATGGTGGCAAATAATAAATCCACTCTCAAGTGTTTGTAGGATTAATCCCAAAGATAGTCAGCAGATGGGAAGAAATTCACTTTTTCTCCCTGTCTCACACTTATAGTTTTGCATGATTCATTTTATAATTGGCGTTTTATGTGTTCCATCTGGGATTGGCCACTGTCATATATATGATACCATACGAAGTGGACCACTGGTCTGCGCCGATGAAGTAATTCCTCTGTCCTTATGGTCTAAGTTCCCAAACTTGGTTCGCGGCATGTCCAGGGTAAGCCCCTGGCAGACCGTGAGATGCTTTGTTTACCTGGGGCATCCGCAGGTAGGCCGCTTGCAGCTCCCAGTGGCCACGGTTCTCTGTTCCCGGCCAATAGGAGCTGTGGGAAGCTGCACGGGCCGGGCTGCCACTTCCAGCAGCTCCCATTGGCTGCGAGCGGCCGTACCTGCGGATGCTCCAGGTAAACAAAGCGTCTCATGGCCCACCCTGAACAAGCTGCGAACCAAGTGTGGGAACCCCTGGTCTAAGGAACCCATCCTCAGCTGGATGTGCTTTATTCTCACTGCTCCCATTAACTCTGATGGGAGTTATAGCTGCAAGTTCAGTGTCTCCCTACTAAAAAGAGCCAGATCCAAAGATGTGCTGAACATCCACACCTTCCACTAAATTCCACTTAAAAGTCTGCGCCCCTCTTTTGTAGCCTTTCTGCTAAAATTACTGTGTTCCACTCTCTTTTGAAAGCGATAAAACCTCTTTCCCTTTGATGGAGGGAGCATACCTTTTGGGTTGGAAAATGCACCAGGGCCATAACCAGGACAGTGACATGACATCTGATCACTCTATTATTCACACTGTTGTGAGGTCAAAAGTGGGTTTTCCTAAACGTGATGCCCAGGTAGAATGGGAATTGCCTGCTTGTATCTAGTTCCCAATTTTTTAATAATGAACGGGGTGCACTGTCGGTATTCCACGTATAAGGAACACTCAGTACAACTACTTCAAAGTGACACTTTATTATTAATTAAGCAAATAATATTAACACCTCCATATAGTGCAATGGATTAATAGTCCTTGGTTGTTTAGTAGTGTTGCTGATTTATCTGGTTGCTGTTGTAATATTCTCCATAATTAAACGCTATTCTCATCCCATATAATCTGTCTTAAAGTGCAATTGTGGTAAAAAAAAAAAAAAAAAAGTACAACTAGCACCACTTTTTTCTAGAGATCTTCTCCCTTCAATTCATATCTGCTGATTTTACTGTCCAAACCAAGCTTTTATTCCTATTAGCACTGCAGAGCCAAACCAGCTATGTAAGAGGGAGCTGGATTCTAGTCTACCTGTTAAGTGATCTTTCTCCTGCTAGAGGTTTGCTGTTGCATCATCAGCACAATTATCTGATAAATTTGAATACAGAACCTATGGTGGTAATGAAGAAAGAACACAGCTGGATTTTCAAATCTAGCTTGAGTTTCGAGGGCTGGCTGTAGGGCTGAACAGGGGGCAAGGGAAGATGGGGAATCTTTTGATTGTACATTTAGCAAATCAGATGTGAAGTCATTGAGAGAGTGGGCCTAATTCACTTTTGCATTATTCCATTTTTGTAGTGGAGTAACTTCATAAATTTGAATGGAGTTATTATTAGTCCAGTATAAAAACTGGAGTCCCACAGTAGTGAATCAGACCAGTAACGTAGCTAGGGGGGAGCAGGGGGAGCAGCCACTCCCCCTGAGCACATTTTCCAAAAGTGGCGCCTTTTTAATTTTTGAAAGGGTGGAGACGGAGTGGACGGAGGTGGAGCGACAAAATAACGCAGGGGTCCCGCTGCTGGCCCCACCAAGAGCCCGCTGCTGGCCTGGGTGAAAGAACCCAGACTGGCAGCAGGCTGAGAGACTCCTGCTGGCAGGAGCCCGTGGGGGGAATCCTAGAGCGGCGGCTGGCTGAGCCGCTCAGCCCGCCCCGCTCTGGGATTCCCGCTGGAGGCTCCTGCCAGCAGGGGTCCCGCTGCTGGCCTGGGTTCTTTCACCCATCGGGTGGTGCCTTTTGTTATGTGTTCACTCCCCCTGGTGTTAGAACCTGGCTGCGCCACTGAATCAGACCCAATAAATCCTGAACCCCGCAATGCCATTTTCACAATACTTGTCTGTCTCTAACCATCTTTGGCTGTGTGTGTCAGCTCACAGTCTCTAAAGGGACACTTTGAGTCTAATTTTAAATGAGAGGAGCTCCTTCCCACCAAGTTAGCACCAGCTCTGACTTACCCAGAGTAAAATCTCTCTTCTTTAGTCCTAATTTTTAGAGGGTAAACATTCACCTGAGCATGAATGGTCATTATTTCCACATCTTGTATAGCACCAATTGGTTTGTAATTGCTAAACAAACAAATAAAATCTGTTACTTCCCTTATGGAAAAATAAAGCCTTGGATAAAAAAAGATGACCTTTCTGTAGGTTTTGTATAAGATTGGATAGAACTTAGAGTGAGAAAAGAATATCCTTCTGTCTTAAATTCTGTGATTATTTAGCGTTATTTCTGTAGCACCCTGTTGATTTGATTCCTGTTAACTTATTTCAGGTTTTTCCATAAGAGTTGTAACTCTGTGAATATGGGACGGGGGGCAAAAAACCAAACACTCCCCTGTTTTTTCTGCTTTAAAAAAATAAGTATAGGTGCCCAGCAAAACACGGCTGTCAAACCCCAAGCGTCAATGACTGTTCTTTGTGTTAATCTTTCCATTTCCTGCGATTTCCAGTTCCAGGCTCAGCAGCTTTAAAAAAATCCTTAACTACTGTAAAATCATCTGTCATTTTATTTTCTCCCCCCAGTTTCTCAAAGAGTGTCTGCAATGAATTACCTCTCTGTCTGAAATGAATTATTATTTCATCCCACACAAACACACCGTCATTAGCTGCCCCAAGCAAGGTCTGGAACTATATTGCTCTTGTATGTTAAACAACAGACAAACAACGGTGAGATGAAATTGATTATGTGAAAAATTAGAATGCTTCAGTAAATCAGTATCTCTTATGTCATGGACTTTATGTGTAGCTTTCTTTAAAAAAAAGAAAAAGGTCATTAAGTTTCTTCTTGTCTTTCTTTCTACAATTCTGCTGTCAGTTACATGTGTACAATCCCATTGACTTCAATATAGAAGGCACACAAAAAATTGACCAAATACTTTGGGGATGTAGAACCTTTCATTACAACAATCTTGCCTCAAATCCAGCCTAGCCTAGTAATGACCACATGCCATTACAATCTGCCTGTTAGCCTGTGTGAAACAAGTGTCAATGTTTCAGAGTCATCTTTATTTGTCCAAGCGACAGAGTGTCCTGTGGCACTTTATAGACTAACATACGTATTGGAGCATAAGCTTTCGTGGGTGAATACCCACTTCGTCGGATGCGAGCAGTGTAAATGTCCTGAGGCAGGTATAAATATGCAGGGAAGAGTCAGGCTAGAGATAACGAGGTTAGCTTAATCAGGGAGGATGAGGCCCTCTTCTAGCAGTTGAGGTGTGAACCCCAAGGGGAGAGAAACCGCTTTTGTAGTTGGCTAGCCATTCATAGTCTTTGTTTAATCCTGAGCTGATGGTGTCAAATTTGCAAATGAACTGAAGCTCAGCAGTTTGTCTTTGAAGTCTGGTCCTGAAGTTTTTTTGCTGCAGGATGGCTACCTTTAAATCTGCTATTGTGTGTCCAGGGAGATTGAAGTGTTCTCCTATGGGTTTTTGTATATTGCCATTCCTAATATCTGATTTGTGTCCATTTATCCTTTTGCGTAAGGACTGTCCAGTTTGGCCGATATACGTAGCAGAGGGGCATTGCTGGCACATGATGGCGTATATTACATTGGTGGATGTGCAGGTGAATGAATCAGTGATGGTGTGGCTGATCTGGTTAGGTCCTGTGATGGTGTCCCTGGTGTAGATATGTGGGCAGAGTTGGCATCGAGGTTTGTTGCATGGATTGGTTCCTGAGTTAGGGTTACTATGGTGCGGTGTGTAGTTGCTGGTGAGAATATGCTTCAGGTTGGCGGGTTGTCTGTGGGCGAGGACTGGCCTGCCTCCCAAGGCCGGTGAAAGTGAGGGGCCGTTGTTCAGGCTGGGTTGTAGATCACTGATGATCCATTGGAGAGGTTTTAGCTGAGGACTGTAAGTGATGGCTAGTGGAGTTCTGTTGGTTTCTTTCTTTGGTTTGTCTTGCAGCAGGAGGCTTCTGGGTACACATCTGGCCCTGTTGATCTGTTTCCTTATTTCCTCATGCGGGTTATCGTAGGTTTGAGAATGCTTGGTGAAGATCTTGTAGGTGTTGGTCTCTGTCAGAGGGGTTGGAGCAAATACGGTTGTACCTCAGCACTTGGCTGTAGACAATAGATCGTGTGGTGTGTCCGGGATGGAAGCTGGAGGCATGTAGGTAGGCATAGCGGTCGGTGGGTTTTCGGTATAGGGTGGTGTTAATGTGACCATCGCTTATTTGCACTGTGGTGTCTAGGAAGTGGACTTCCCGTGTAGACTGGTCCAGGCTGAGGTTGATGGTGGGGTGGAAGCTGTTGAAATCATTGTGGAATTCTTCCAGTGTTTCCTTCCCATGGGTCCAGATGATGAAGATGTCATCAATGTAGCGTAGGTAGAGAAGGGGCATGTGTGGGCGAGAGCTGAGGAAGCGTTGTTCCAGGTCAGCCATAAAAATGTTGGCATATTGTGGGGCCATGCGGGTGCCCATAGCGGTGCCACTGGTCTGGAGGTATATATTGTCACCAAATTTGAAATAATTGTGCGTGAGGATAAAGTCACAGAGCTCAGCAACCAGTTGTGCTGTGG
The DNA here is from genome assembly GCA_037349315.1 of Chelydra serpentina. Taxonomy (NCBI): domain Eukaryota; kingdom Metazoa; phylum Chordata; order Testudines; family Chelydridae; genus Chelydra; species Chelydra serpentina. Next base: position 17,505,854 of record JBAIAC010000004.1, on the reverse strand, counting down.
CATCATCAGGGATACTGTTCCTGACAGCTTGTATCCCATCTGTGTGTGAGATGTGTGTGTAGAGAGCCTCTACATCCATGGTGGGTAGGATGGTGCTTTCTGGAAGATCACTGATGCATTGTAGTCTTCTCAGGAAATTAGTGGTGTCACGGAGATAGCTGGGAGTGATGGTGGCGTAGGGTCTGAGTAGAGAGTCCACATATCCGGACAGTCCTTCAGTGAGAGTGCCAATGCCTGAGATGATGGGGTGTCCAGGATTTCCAGGTTTGTGGATCTTGGATAGTAGATAGAATAACCCCGGTCAGGGCTCTAAGGGTATGTTGATTTGTTCCTGTGTTAGCGTAGGGAATGTCCTGAGTAGATGGTGCAGTTTCTTAGGGCTGGTCTACACTAACCCCCCAATTCGAACTAAGATACGCAACTTCAGCTACGTGAATAACGTAGCTGAAGTCAAAGTATCTTAGTTCGAATGAAAAGGTACTTACCCGGGGTCCACACACGGCGCGCAGGCTCCCCCGTCGACTCCGCCTACTCCGTTCGCAGAGTAGGATTACAAGCGTCGACGGGGGAGCACTTCCTGGTTCGATTTATCAAGACGTGATAAATCGAACCCAGAAGATCGATTGGACTCCTCCGACGCGACGCGTAAGTATAGACGTACCCTTAGTGTATTCCTCAGTTGGATCTGAGGAGAGGGGCCTGTAGAATTTGGTATTGGAGAGTTGTCTGGTAGCCTCCTTTTGGTAGTCAGACCTGTTCATGATGACAAGAGCACCTCCTTTATCAGCCTCTTTGATTATAATGTCAGGGTTGTTTCTGAGGCTGTGGATGGCATTGCATTCTGCACGACCTAGGTTATGAGGCAGGCGACGTTGTTTTTCCACAATTTCTGCCTGTGCACATCGGCGGAAGCATTCTATGTATAGGTCCAGACTGTCATTTCGACCCTCAGGAGGAGTCCATGTGAAGTTCCTCTTCTTGTGTTGTTGGTGGCAGGGTATCTGTGTGCTGTTATCTTGAAAGTATTCTTTGAGAAAGTATTCTTATTTGTCCAGTGTTCACATCACAAACAACACCACTGCAAGTAGCACCCTTAGAAGAAGGGCTGAGTACTGACTGGGCAGGAGTAGCTAGCCACCATGTTGCTATTAGAGGTGGTCCCTCTAGAACAGCATTGAGTTGTGAGTGAATAGAGGACTTCAGTTTCTTTGTCTGTTAGCCAGTCACTGTACCCAAATACTAAAACCTTGTCCACTTGCGAAAGTGGACTTGCACTTAAATCAGTTTTCAAACCAATTTACCTAAACAACTTCAAATATCCATGTAGACATTATTATTTTGGTTTAAACGTGGCTTACTGCAGGTTAGCTTAAGTCAATTAGGTTTAACTAAATCAAAATAAGCCTCTCATATCAAAATAAGAGTGTCTATACAGGGGTTTGCACCAGTTAACTATGTTGGTTTAAAAGCTGTTTCAAGTCACACTTGTTTAACGAGACCATTTGAAAACCACATTGGTGGAACTTTGTCGTGTAGACAAGGCTTAAATTCCCTGTATACATGTCTGAATGCACAGATGTTTGTGAGCTGCCAAGGCGTGCATGCAGTGATGCCTTAGCACTCCTTCCTACTGAAATAGCTGTCACTCCATTCTCCTGTTCAGGAGTTGCTTCTCTTTAGGAGTGTGTGAGGGGTTTGTTTGATAAGCTGCTGTGCTGGAATATAGTGTAAGTACGAATGATCACTCCTCGAGCTGTTGTATGGGGAACATAAATCATGCCTATAAGAGATGAAGGCTAACCTGTGCATGTGTTATTTCCACTCAGATGTCACCCAAGGAGTGCATAGAAATGAAAAGGGAATACATTACAGCAATTGAAAGCAAGGCTGTGGCCATAAGGGTAGATTGGTTTCATCGTTTTTGAGTGTACAGGCCTTGTCAGTCAGCAGCCAAAAACAATAATTATGCCTTAAGAATGAAATCCAGGAGCAGGCAGTCACTGGTGCTGAGGTTGTGTGGGGCTATCATAGTAAGTATCTTCACTAGGTTATTTGTAAGCCCGGGGGAAAGCCCTTTATATGGCTCTGGCCGAACCCTCTCTTTATAACTGAGCTTTAGATTTCATCGGTGATTTATCAGTGATAAATCAAGTGTCTCCAGAAGAGTTCAGTTAAACCACTGAGTATTAGGAATTCCATTGTATCAGCCAACAAGAAGCAGAGTCTCTGTCCATAGAGTGGTGAATTGCTTGGTAAAAGCTTAGTAGTTTAGGATGATGCCTTTCTTTTGAGACAGAACATGAGCAATGATATTAGCAGGCTGCTGTTTACATGCCTCCTACAACGCTTACCACATACAGAATGTTGGTCTACTGGACTGGGCATCTGGATTCTAGAGACCCGGGTTCCAGTCCTAGCTCCGCTGTGGGCCTGCTGGATGACCTTGAGCAAGTCACTTCACCTCCTTGGGCCTGTAGTTTCCCCATCTTCAAAATGGGGCTCTGATACTGATCTCCTTGTTAAATGCACTTTGAGATCTGCTGGTGAAAAGCATTCTGTAATGTCAAGTTGTTGTTCACAACGCTCTCCTGCAGAACTTTTCAGGAAAAGCATGTAAGACGTGTACAAATAAATCTGCAATTAACCATTCCGGTTCCTTTTGTCACACTGCTCTACTTATCTAGGTATAATAGTACTTACTAATCTCAGGCCTGGTCTACACTGGGGGGTGGGGGAGGGATCGATCTAAGTTACGCAACTTCAGCTACGTGAATAACGTAGCTGAAGCTGATGTACTTAGATCTACTTACCATGATGTCTTCACTGTGGTAAGTCGATGGCTGACGCTCTCCCGTCCTCTCCGCCTGCACCTTTCGCCCTGGTGGAGTACCGGAGTCAATGGGAGAGCACTCGGCAGTCGATTTATTATATCTAGACTAGACACGATAAATCGTCCCCTACTGGATCGATCTCTGCCCGTCGATCCAGCAAGTAATGTAGACAAGCCCTCACACTAAATTGCTGCTCAGTTCCCAAGAAAGCAATCATAAACCAATTTATTTGGCTGAACTTTATGCCCACCTAGTCTCCCATCCAAAATGGTTATCCCCTCCCTTTACCCAGTTTTGTGTAGCTGGCATAATTAGGCATGTCCTAGAATACTTAACTCCAGCAGGCACAGCTCTTAAGAATCCTCCCCCCGACCCTCAAGACCCCATCCGACCCCTCAATGTTGTAACAATATGCCACAGGAGTGCACTACACTGGATCATTAGGATTTTGAAGGTGTTTACGTAAGCCTAAATGCATTCATCCCAAAAGGCAAGCATTTTTCATTCTCAATAACTTTAGAGACACGGATTCCTGAACTTTAAAAAGGCTCTTCTTCCCTATCTCCAAAATGCAAGGAGAGGAGGTTAATGAGGTCTTAAGTTCCTGTAGAAGGAGCAAATTTTGAAAAAAAAGGAACAGTTTATGTGTATAGGCTAGGAAGTGTCTTTCAAGTTTAGCAAGTCACTTGCTCATTGAAATACATGTCTGTATTTCTTTTGATGGGAGTTCTGTGGATATTAAGTTCTGGGCATCTTTAATATTCACACTGAGTGTACAATAAAGCAACATTACTTTCCAGTTACTCCCCTAATGACAGTATCTGCTGAATCATCCAGTGTTTCTGTCTTAATCAATACAATTCATTATTGAAGCTCATTTTACACAAACAGTACTCTTCATACAGTATAGCGGGGAGGTATTTTTGTGAAATTAAAAAACACAACATATTGATTTCTCCAAAGCTATAATGGGTTTGCTGTCCAGCATATAACACAGTACCCCTGCTTCATTCCTCATTCTAGCATTCCCAGAGAGGGAAATGCCCATTTTATTTTATTCTGGGGGGTGCAGGGGGTGTGGCACAAATACTTTTTTTTAAAAATACTTTAAAAATGACAAATGTTGTAATTTCTGGGTTTGTTGGTTCCTTTTTTAAAAAATTGCTTCTGAAGGTTTTCATGAAAAGTGCCTACTTGACAGCCCTGACGACTGAAGTTCTCTGCTTATCCGCAGATCAGGTAGAGCGTAAACCGAGGGCTTGTAACTGCATCAAAATGGCTCAACCCCGACATGGAAGGTAACACTACTAGTTGTATTTCAGTCTCCATGACCAGTCCCCCAATCTTTAGTTTCGTTGCCAATATGGCTACAAGTTAATGTTAATTGTGGCATTGGTTTCTGCGTGGCAGGCAGCTAGTTGATTCCTGGGAAACCACCAATCTCATTTCACATAAGTGCCAGATTGCTGAGCTAACCAGCCCACTTTTGCTCATTACTGACCTCTGTTGGATTTTAAATGGTGAAAGGATCCCCTGAGCCAAGCAGTTCATCTGTGAGTTCTCTAGGTACTTGAGATTGAGCTGTTTACAAAAATGTGCAATATTTAATTAAAGTCAGCTACTGTAGCAGAAGTCTGGAGGGTAGCACATGTTATGGTGGGATCCTGTGAATGATGGTCCTCTGAGCCTTCAACACCACATGGCTATTGGTCAAAGTAGTAATTAAAGAGAAAGTTGAAACATGTGAATAGAAAAATTGTGATTCTTCAATATACTACAATTCTTTGAGCATGTGAACAAAATAATGGATACTAGAGAGCCAGTGGATATTATTTATCTGGACTTTTAAAAAACCCTTTGACGAGAGGCTATTAAGGAAGCAAAAAACATGTGGGCAGGGAGGCAAAGTGCTGTGGTCGATCAGAAGCAGCTAAAAAACAGAAAACACAGATTAGGAATAAATGCTTAATTCTCATCACAGCCAAAAGTTAGGAGGGGGGTACCATTGGTGGTGTTTAATATATTATTTAATTACTCGAAAAGGGGGTGAATGGGGAGATGGCAACATTAGCGGATAACACACAAAGGTATTGAGATAGTCAAGACTAGAGACGAGCATGAGGAATTCCAAAGTGACGTAACAAAGCTAGGTGAATGGGAGGTGAACTTCAGTTTTGACAAGTGCAAGATAATGCACTTTGGAAGGAATTCTTTGAGCTACCCATACATATAGTTGTATTCTAAATTAACTACCACCACTCAGGAGAATGACCTTCAGCGTCACTGTGGACAGCTCACTGAAATCCTGGGCCCAATGCATAATAGCAGTCAGAAAAGTAAAGAAAATGCTAGGCTGTATAAAGACAGGGATTAAAAAATAATACTGCAAGTGTCCTGATGTCATTATATTAAGTAATGGTAGGCCCTCATTTGGAATACTGTGTGTGGTTCTGTTCCATTGAAAGTCAGGCTGTCATCTTCCACATTAACACATTGTGCCTTCTCTGTAGGAGATCCCAGAATGGTCTTCTAAAAACAAAATAAACCGTGAGTACCTGGACCAAAATTCACCACGTGAGATTTAATTCAGTAAAACACTGACCACCTTCCCCGTTAATCTTGGGCTACATTGTCAGCTGGTGTGAATCGGCCTATTGAAGTCGATTTCCACCAACTGCAGATCTGACCCCAAGTGCTTTCTTTCATTTCATTTCATTTGCTATCTTGTTTTTTAGCTAGTATTGATTCTTTCCCTCTTAGAAGAAGCCTGGCTCTGTCACTTCTGAGTTTCCTTCTTGCAGTGCTGGGCGATGACCGTCTGTAATGTGAATGAAGGGTGAGAGGAGATGCTTATCAATCCATTTTATTTCCTTCTCATAGAGACACCTGTTTGAGAGAATGATTTCCTAACTTAGCCAAAAGAAGCTGAAAGCCAGTGTTTTTCAATTTGGTCTTTGCTTGGTTTTCAGAAATAATAATTAAAGTTGAGTATTGTACTCCCAGCTCATCAGCACAATAAGATCAGCATAGTAGAGACAAACATATTGATCAAACAGTTCAGCAAGAAAATTGTATTGGAGATGGTGTACCCTTGGCTGTAGTTGAAACAGCAATGGCTACTATCTGTTTGAGAAACTTTCACCACCTACAGGCTGTTTCTTCTGTGCGCTAGGTCAGGGACCAACAAATGTATTAGGTTCCTTTTTAAAGTGTTTTCCGACCTTGGGAGAAAGACCAGACTAGTCCAAAGAGGGCAGAGAATAGGAGCAGTTGGGTAAGTGGAAGCTGTACGGATTTTTGTGCCCCTGCTGTTGCAGCCAAAGCAGAGTCAAGTTTCTTGTATATCACCAGCTTATCTTTGTGCCCGTAATGAAGGCAGCTATGAGAGATGCTCATATGTAGTGGTGCATACAGCTGTCTACTGGCCCAAGCTTCTGATGTCTGTTCCGATGCTACTCGGCTTAGCCTCCAGAACACTGGCAGTCTGGCATGACAGAACCAGTGGGGGATAACCCCACCCTGAGGACTATGTAACTGGTATTGAGTGGGGAATTGGAAAAAGAGCCGCCTGAGGAGTAAAAGGAAAGGAGGGAGGGAGGAACTAGACTAAGAAATATAAAATGAGCGGAGACAGAAAAGGACGGTGTGTTGGTTGGGTGCTGGGTTCCAGATTCCATAGGTACCCTTACTATGCAGTGTGTAAAATGATTTGGGATCCTTCAGATTGGAAGGCTCTGCGGAAATTGAGTGATTAGTAAAGGCTACTTTGCACCTCTGAGTCACTGACGTGAGTAGTCACTGTGGGTATGGAATTGCCTCTAGGCTCCAGTCCATACATGCTCACGCTTACACACATAACCTTGCACACATAGCTGCCTTCGTCTCATAATCTGGTCTAATGCACCCCTGTCCCATAGTCATGTAACTGCGCCGACAGCTGGATTTACTCCTGTTTTATATTGGGGTGAGTGAGCCTTTGGATCTTTGGATTTTTTTATTAAAAATATAAGGAGCCCTATTTGAAATGCAAAGTGTTTTAGAGCCAAATTTGACAGCTATTCCTCTGCGTTTTATATATATCTAAGGAGAGATTTAACCCTAACAATCCATTGCTTGTGGCATTTCCTTTTTTAAAAAGCACTAGCTGTTATCTGCATAAGATCTTGCAAAAACAAACTGATAGGTTGCCCTCCCATTGCTGGTTCCTTAGCAGCAGCTGACCAGACACCACAAATTTCCAGTGCTGTACTGATATCATTGGTGTAACAGAGATATTTAGGCAGGATAAGGCATAATGCAAGCTTAAGATCTTGTTAACCAATGATAACAAAAGAGCCGTGTTAATTTTAGCTCCATTAGCAGCACAAGAAAAATAATCTGTCACTTTCTCTTGACTAGAAAGCTATATGCGGGAGGTCATATAAAACATTGACATGGGTGGTGATGAGTCAGCTTTCTTTATGCATCATCAGGTTTTATAGACTCTAAATAAGAGATTAGTTGGTACTGGTGTTTAATTTGGAGAATTTATCCTTGCCAATCCGCTTCTGAGGGAGGGATGTATTATTATGACCCTTTTGCTGACGGGGACACAGAGAGGTTTGACTCGTCCATGCTCACACAGGAAGTCTTTGGCGGAGCCTAGACACTGGTGTCATAGTAATAATTAATAGCCCAGGTCTTCTGGATCTCACTCCTGTGTCTTAACCATAAGGTCATCCTTCTTCTTTTGGGCTATATCTATTCTATTCGACTTTGCTTTCTCTCCCTTGAATTAGGCATAGTACAGTATTTTATTTTTGTCATCTAAAAACTTTCCAGAAATACATAGCTGCTGAGTGATGTTAATACGAGTCTGATATTTAATACATTTGTTCTGTTGTAATTGAGAACACAGCCACTATAGAGGAGAAATTCAAATGTTTAATCCCATGTAACATTTTAATGGCTATCACTGAACTATTGGTATATACAAGATATGCCACCTTGGTCCACTTGATTTGCAAATCTCTGATCATTCCCTGTCCCAATATGGTTAAAAGTCTGTGGGTTTTATTTTGTGCTCTGTTGCACTGATGTAAGCATGGTTTATGCTACCATAATTGAGAGCAGAATTTGTTCCTGTGCATTCATTTTACCCAGAAAAGTTGGTATTCCTTTGATGTAACAGGTACTCAAAGATATATCCATAGCTGGAAATGAAGGGCCTGATCGAGTCTGCAGTTGAAAAAAATTGGGGCTCTGTGCAGATGTCAGGACCTGTCTGTTCAGGTCTAATTGCAGGATTGGACCTTAACATGTAAGGGAAGCAAGGGAAAAAAATAAACATAAGAGTGTATTTGGCTTCTCTTATAAGATACGGTCTCTTAAGTAACAACATTCAGAGATCCTGAAATTGAGTGAGGGCCCAAATTATTGGCTCTTTGGGTAAGAAGAGCAATCACTGGTAATGGGTTACAAAGCTTTTCCTCTCTGGGTGCCCCTTGGTCCAGTTCCAGCCCAGGTCAACAGCGATCAAGACTTACCTACCATCTGACAGCTGTTTGTTGGCTTTCTGTATGTGTTATCAGTTGGTGTTTTCAGTCCAGCCATCATTACAATACGCTCCGTTGCTGGCAATCTCCACAAATGGACAGGGATTGAGCGGATCTGGAGGCTGAACTCCACAAGTAGTTCTTCCCTGTCAGGATTAAGGTGAATTGATGGGGCATTGTGAGGGGAGCCTGACCTGCCTGTGTGTGTGTGTGTGTGCGCTGTCCCTGGTCTGTAGCTAAACAGAGAGCTTCGATCTCCCGGGCTGGCAGCCTGGCACCTTTCACCTGGGATTTTCTGCACTCCCCACTGGCACCCTCCTCTTGTCCTCTCTGTTTTGTTTTAGTTGACCACAGTACCTTTGTGACCCCTTTCCTCTCAACCCGCACAGGAATCAGTTAGTTTCCTCTTGTGGGGCCTTTTGAGGGACCTCATCTCTTCCTACTGAGGTGAAATATGCTGATGCTGAATTCACTTTTTTATTGGAGGGGGGGATCTAAGGAATGAAAGAAGCATTTAATATAGTTACAAAAGGGGCTAGATTGCAAACCTCTCACGCAGCCTGATGAGCAGTTCCTCAGGCAGTTCCTCCATTGTCTATCAGGTCGAGTAAGGGGCTCGCTAGCCGGCCCTCTGTGATAACTCGTATGTTAGTGTAACCCACACACCTTCTGGTGTGTGATGTTCTGTCCCATGTAACGGCACTGAGACCACTTAAAGAGAGAGATAAAATGAGTCTGCTCTACAGCCTTAGCTAACAGCCAGTTGGCTTTTAGCTCATCCTGTAGAGGCTCATGCACTAAGCTCCCAAGGTCCCCGGTTCGATCCTGCCTGCTGACGTCCGGGGACTGTCAGCGTTACATTATCGTCTAGCAATAAAACAAATGCAAGAATCTTAGGGGCCAGTCCTTTTAGGTGCTCAGTGCCCACAGAAGTCAGCACCTCTCAGGAGTCGCTCAGTGCCTGTCATGATCAGTTACCCACCAGTGAGCCTTTTGTGAGGCAGACACCTTTAGTTAGGTTTAGCACTTTCCCCTGGGATTATTAAACAGAAATCTCTAATCCAGAAAACATTTCCAATATTAAACCTAATTCAACGGCTCGATGTCAGCCAAGATAAATAGGGTCTGGAAGGAGAGAAAGAAACTCTGGAAACAGGATGTGTGTACTGAACACACATCTGTTACTCAGGCCACGTCCGTCACTCAAGAAGACATCATCCAGCAAAACCTGCTCAACCAAATCTCGTCTCCACTGATCAAGGAGAGCAGCTCTTTGGGTGGCGTGGCTCTTGCTTGCGCTGTATAATGCCTAGAGCCTGTTTTCACTCCCGACTGAAATCAGTGGATGGATTCCCTGTTGCCTTCGTGGGAGTTAGAGCAGGCCTCGAGTGCCTCCTTGTTTTATGCAAAGGAAAAACAGCCCATCACATTTATTTCTTCACTTTTTATTTTTAAAGGTTTGTGTCAATTTTCAACCAAAGTGAATGGTTACATGCCCCAGACCATGTCTTTCCTTTGTAGTTAACATAGACAACATGCTGTGGACGTTTCAAAACTATGCTAATGTGAGGATTGATTTCTTATGTGCAGATTGGAGCACAAATATCCTGTGTTTATTTCTTTTCATTTTCTTTTTGCAAGTAGTTTGGTATGAAATTAAAAAATACGTAGGAAGTAAATATTTTCAGAAGACTTCTCCATGCATTTTTACTTAAAGAAACCTTAGCTAACTGCATTTTCAGCCGGCCGTCTTGTGCCTTTCCTTATCTTAAAAATATCTTATGCTGTGCTATAAATAACCAGCTTCATCCAGAGGAGGAAAAAAACAGCCGGGGTTGTCCTTAATCATGTTCAAACACAAACGTAAAGAATGAATGGGGGTCCCTCCATGCATTTTCAGCCTGAGCAGAATGGAATAATTCCATGGGGATTTAGATTTGAGGCCATGGTGTCAACGTGCATGATTGTGGGGTCTGAAAGATGCTCTGAGGTATATGTAAATAATCAAATTAAACAACTCCCTTCAGTGTGGCAGTCTATACCCCTGTTAGTACAATTTCTGGAGGGGCAGGGAGTCTGGGGACCTGGATTCTCTTTCCAGCTGTGCTACAGAATCCCTTTGTGACCGTAGGCAATTAACTTAAAGCTTGATCTTCCAATGAGTTGAGTCTATAAATTAGCATGTAGTCATATGTACCTACTCTGGACATGCAGTCACTGCAAATGTGAATGCCGATTTTGTATCTGAATACATGATGACCATTTTTGAGTCCAGTTGGCCATTTGCCAGGAGCTGCCAGTTAAGAGTCCCCAGAAAGGGCATTCCTGGGTGGGGCAAGTATACGGCTATGGCTCTGTCCACTTCATTCTAGGAAGACTATGGTAGAGGGACTGCTGGGTATAACTCTTGTATTGTCATCGCAAGGGACCTTCTCCCTGTGCTGCCTCCCTCGCCTCTGGAGATATTATGCATAACAGCTCCAGGCATGGATGCTTAGGCAAAACATCTCACTCAGTCTCCTAAGAATCATAACTGAGTTTGTACATATTTAAAAAGCACAAGAAATCCTTTATGTTGTTTTGCTGTAATAAACATGAAGAACGTGTATGTGGCATTAGCCTCTTTTGCTACTGTGCAAACAACACAGTTGTAGCAGAGACTATCTACACAAGCTACCATGTAAGATTTACTGCTGAATCTCATTGAAACTTTTTTTCCTGTTGAGTTTGAAACCAGATTCGAAGACGATTTTTCTGCAAATTTCTCTGGGGTCTTTGCATGGGTCTTGTGAAACACACAACTGATAACGTGTCATCTCTACCTGATGGAGCGCACACGTTCATTTCTATCAGTTTGTCACTCTACAAGTAGATCACTTAATTCTGATGAAGTTAAAATGAATTTTGCTTCCCTTCAAACATGCACCAGTTACCAGCTGATTAAGGAAAATGTTACCAAAGACCATTTACATTGATTTGAATGCATGTGTGTTCTGTATTGGTTTAGTTTGAGGGCACTTTTAAACAAATAGCTTTGTCATTGTGAACCTTAATTAGATAATAAATTAATAGATAAATGGATTAAAAAGTTCAGTATGGCTTTCAGAACCACTGCTAGTGGCATAAAAATTAGGGGCATGGTATTCGCAATGCTAATAAATGACAAAAGGGAAAGCACTTGGGAAGAATGATGATGTGGCAGCTGAAGGGTCAATGAGGACAATTTTCTCTCCTTTGTCCAAATGTATTTTGAAAATCAAGGTGTTTCTGTGCTTTAGATCCTTCTCTACAAAAGATATGGGTTGTGTTGATCCTAAAGGGTAAAAATGTCAGCTCCACTGCGCACCTGAAAGCCTGCATATTTAATAGGCAATTCATGAAAAATTCAGCGAGCACACTGGACGTGTTCTAGGAGTGAGGCTACACGAAGACCAGCACGTACGTCTGCAGAAGCAAGCCTTAGGCAGGAGTGGAAAAATAGTAGTGATGGGAGGACTTCTTAAAAGGCATGGAGGTCTGCGTCAGTTTGGACAATATCAAAACTCGATCAGAGCTTTTAATCTCTCTCTGCAAAATGGGTCTGGAAATCCTAGGACGCCAGGCTCCCTTGTGAGTCTTCTGCCACTTGTTCAATTCCATCCAGGACCAGCAATGATTGCAGACTCACGGGGCTAGATTCTGATTTCAGTTGTATTGGTGCAAGTCTACAGTAACTCCACTGAGTTGAACTCCGGATTTACAGGGATGCGAATGAACCTCACTGGAGTTACTCCAGATTTAGAACAGTGTAACTGAGATTGGAATCTGAGGGGAGATTTTCAAAGACATGAATGGGAGTTGAATGCCTAAGTCTCGTTTGTGCTTTTGAAAATGAACCGCTGGTCCGTTGACTCAAGCCAACTCTTATTTTAATTGGCGTTGATGCCATTTGAGATATAAATACCTACCATGTGTATGGAACTCTCCAGTAGCAATGTCTCCTTGGAGGTAGGATAAGTTCTTAGAAATGGTTTAAAGCTTGTATTATGTTAAACAAAAGCACTTTAGAAAGCTGAGAACTTGAGAACTGAGATTTTGTGCAGATACTTCTATTCTTCCACTTGAGCTTTGTCTGTAATGCAGATGGCCTTCAAAATGATGTGAACTTCACTAAAAATCAGTTTTAGTCCTTGTTAGAAAATACTCATTGTCATATAAAACCCCTTTGATATACATTTCAGTAACATTATATTAGATTCTTTCTTTTCCAAAGATGGACTGAATTTTGTTTCTCTTCCAGAGGGGATTAAAGTTCCCTTAGGTCAGGGGTCAAGGTTATGAAAAGTCAACATTGTACTTACCCCCTCAGATAAATCATTAATAGTCTGATTAGCAATCTGTCTGAGGTAGAAATGTTCAGGCACAAAATACTGTAATTACTGTATGGTGTGTTGCATCCTGGAAGTCTCATCACTTGTGTAATTTAATGCTGGAGAGAACAAAGCACTTGAGAATATATTACAGGGTATAATCACAGTGGCTCTGAGGGTGGGAAGGGATGGGCAACCTGACCTAATAGGTCTTTTTCACCTCTATTATCAGTGACTTTTAGCTACATCTTTTTCACCTCTATTATAAGTGACTTTTAGCTACATCACCTCTCATGTGTCAGATACGTTTCCAATTAGTGGCTCTCCCAAACCTTCCTCCCTCCAAAAGGAGCCCCCTCAAAAGATGAGTCAAGCTGGTTTAGAGGTTAACTTGCCATTCTTTCTGTCTTGTACTGTGAGGAGAAAAGTATAGAATACCTGTGCTGGGGGATTTGCCGGACAAATTACTCTGTTCAGGAAACAACCCAGTTTTATGTTAGATTAGGAATAGGGAACTGGATGCTTCCTGCTGCCTTAATGACACCTTGGCCCTTTAGTCTCAGAAGACTTGAAAAATATGGTAATAGAATTATGTGTTATGTTTTTCTCCTTTTATTTTATTTCTTTTACTTTCAGAACATAGCCAGCACCCATTTAGGATGGTTTTACATTTATTGTATTCATGCGCCTATCTTGCTTCTTCATTTTCTAGTGGGTTGAACTGATGTTAATCAAGAAGACTCCAGCTTGCCTTCTTCCTTGCTGTCTACAAAATTTTACATAAAGTAATAGAGTTGGAAGATAGGTTGTGGCCCAGCATGCAGAGATTGGGGTCTCGTCAAAAGAAAGAAAAGCCGAGAGAAACTTTGATCAGAGCTCAGTCTCCTGAATCAAAATGACAGCTAGCTTCACTAGATTTCAGAAAGGCAATAAAAAACCGTGGGCCCTATTGGGAATAAATTTCTTGTTTCTCTTCATGCATAGCGATATCTATTGTGATGTCTATTGTAATCTCTCTCTAATTGTGTAATTTACTTGCCATGAAATTCTATACAAGAGAGCATTGGGGTAGGCATTGTTCTCATGTCCAGTTTAAGACACACGCTCTCTTAGAAGGTAGTGTAAATCAACATGCATAATCGTCATGTACCAAGTCCACAAGTGTTGCACATGGCCACAAGCTGAGCTGTATCAGAAGTTGAACTTTGCATTTTCCATTTTTATTTCTTTGAGTTATTTCCTCTTCTTGGAAGATATCACTTTTTCCTTCAGGGCTCACTCCTACCCCACCATGAAGTCAACAAAACCTTTTCCCCCAGCTTTTAATTGGTGACAGGACCTGGACCCTTCATTCATAATGCAATATAATGTAGGCTTGATTGATTTATCACTTATTGTGCTGCTTGGATATAATCACCTGAGTTGTATGCACCTGCTTTAATGAACGTAGAATGACAAAGCTAGTGTTTCGTTCATGGAACTCGTGGTATAGAGTACAATCAATTAGTACTGTGATCACCTCAGTTTAGTTAGTACATGTTCCCCCAAAAAACCCTTTACAAAAGAATAAGGACCTACATGTATATGCACACTTAAGGGATTAGAATCCTGTTACTGGAATTGAGAGAATCAGAGCGCCTGATCCAAAACACCACCATCGCCACCCCCATAAACTTGGAAAAAAGTGCCGGTTCCAATTTCAATCCCAATTTGAACTTTGCAGTTTGGGCCTCCTTCTATAATGGACTGAACAAGAACCCTAGATCTGAACAGCCTTCAATTTTCACAAAGTTCATATTAAATTCTGCATCGGAGTTCAAACGTTTGTGTCCAATCTGAAAATGGACTGAACAAAGCAATGGAGAAAAATATCATAGCTGATTTAATAGGTCTTTTCCATTACTGATATCTCTGCTTCTGTGAACCAGCAGCTAAGCATTCATGCTTGAGCCCTTCAATCAGTAACTGCTTTGTAACCTTCCACCTTTAGCACCGTTCTTCCATGCTCCAAGGATCTACAACTTTGTCCAACTCACTGATCTTAAACCACTCTTTTGCTATAAGACTTGGCTTGAGCTGGAGTTCATGTATCTCCCCACTATGCCAGTAGGGCATTTTTGCTGACAGATGATTTCTAACCATTTTTTTCCAGCTGACCCTTCTACTTCTGTAGGTCAGCACTGCACATCCTGATGAGTTTGGCTGAAGTTTAAACCATTAGCTTCTACGACATAACCAAAATGCAAAAACCTATGTTTTTCTCGAATAGGTTGGGAGCTAGACTTTTTCTGTCTAATATTTATAGTTTTAACCTAATGTTCATAAATCTTTATCTATCTATCTATCTATCCTTGAGCTTTTGTTTATTTGTTTTTGTTTCCTCCTTGATGCCAAAAAATTCTGCTAGAGAAAACTTAGGAGAGATCATTTGTCTTTGCAAACGTATGAGACTACCTGCTGAGAAGCCTTCCTGCTGGGCAGCCCCATGTGGCAGGCTTCTGTGCTGAAAATTCGATCTTGACACTTCCCAGGCTTTCTCTGAGGAAATTGCTATGAATGAAAACTCAGAAAACCAAGAAACCACTAGGGAAATTTTTCTAGAAAACACTGTCCCACAGACTCCATAATCCCAAGGACTTCCGTGCAAACAGTTAAATTTTGAGCACTTTTTATGCACCATTATTACAGATGCTGAATACAAACTAATATTAATTGAACCAGAACTGTTTCAACATTCTTCTTTAAGCATTCATCCAGAAGGTGCACCAGTTTTAAGCTTGAGAGCAGTATATCTCATCAGCTATTGAGTGAATAAGTACAGGGTTTAATTCTCCAAGGCACCTTCTAGGGATCCTTCCACATAACATCCGAGATCATCCTGTGGAAATAAAACCTGTATATAAATATTCTTGAATAACAATATTTTTGCATATGTTTATAGTGAATGTAGTGCTGCTGGAAGGTGCTGAATTGATGGTCCTGGAACCCGGTATTTATTCACAGAATGAGTACACACATGGTGGAGCTTCCTCACACCACACTGTCAGTGTGTCTCAACCCTTGCAAGAGCATAGTTACCACATCCATCTAATTACGGATATATGAAAAAGACATGATCCCTGCCCCACAGAGTTTACAGTCTATTTCATTCTTTATTTGTTTGTTGATATAGACAACAGTCCCTGAGGTAATAGATTGTGCTATATAGGCCGTTGAACTCCTGCTGGAGAGGTTTTAGCTGAGCGCTGTACATGATGTCCAGTGGTGTTCTGTTATTTTCCTTGTTGGGCCTGTCCCATAGTAGGTGACTTCTGGGTACCCGTCTCACTCTGTCAATCTGTTTCCTCATTTCCCCAGGTGGGTATTGTGGTTTTAAGAATGCTTGATAAAGATCTTGTAGGTGTTTGTCTCTGTCTGAGGGATTGGAGCAAATTCGGTCGTATCTTAGGGCTTGGCTGTAGACAATGGATCGTGTGATGTGTCCTGGATGGAAGCTGGAGGCATGTAGGTAAGTATAGCGGTCAGTAGGTTTCCGGTATAGGGTGGTGTTTAGTGACCATCACTTATTGCATTGTAGTGTCCAGGAAGTGGATCTCTTGTGTGGACTGGTCCAGGCTGAGGTTGATGGTTGGGTGGAAATTGTTGAAATCCAGGTGGAATTCTTCAAGGGCCTCCTTCCCATGGGTCCATATGATGAAGATGTCATCAGTGTAGCACAAGTAGAGGAGGGGGGCGTTAGGGGACGAGAGCTGAGGAAGCGTTGTTCTAAGTCAGCCATAAAAATGTTGGCAAACTGGGGGGCCATGCGGGTACCCATAGCAGTGCCACTGACTTGAAGGTATAAATTGTCACCAAATCTGAAATGGTTGTGGGTGAGGACAAAGTCACACATCTCAGCCACCAGATGTGCCGTGGCCTCCTCAGGGATACAGTTCCTGACAGCTTGTAGTCCATCCTCATGTGGAATATTGGTGTGTAAAGAGCTTCTACATCCATGGTGGCCAGGATGGTGTTTTCAGGAAGATCACCAATGCATTGTAGTTTCCTCAGGAAGTCAGTGGTGTCTCGAAGATAGCTAGGAGTGCTGGTAGCGTAGGGTCTGAGGAGAGAGTCCAAATAGACAGATAATCCTGCTGTAGGAGTGTCGATGCCTGAGATGATGGGGCGTCCAGGGTTTCCAGGTTTATGAATCTTGAGTAGCAGATAGAATACCCCTGGTTGGGGCTCTGGGGGTGTGTCCGTGTGGATTTGTTCCCATGCTGTTGCAGGGAGTTTCTTGAGCAGATGGTATAGTTTTTTTTGGTACTCCTCAGTGGGATCAGAGGATAGTGGCCTGTAGAATGTGGTGTTGGAGAGTTTCCTGGCAGCTTCCTGTTCATAATCCGGCCTACTCATGACTACAGCACCTCCTTTGTTAGCCCCTTTGATTATAATGTCAGAGTTGTTTCTGAGGCTGTGAATGGCGTTGTGTTCTACACGGCTGAGGTTATGGGGCAAGTGATGCTGTTTGTTCACAATTTCAGCCTGTGCACATCTGCGGAAGCACTCTATGTAGAAGTCCAGTCTCATTTCGACCATCAGGAGGAGTCCACGCAGAATTCTTCTTCTTGTAATGTTGGTAGGAGGGTTCCTGTTGGTCAGTGCACTGTTCAGTGGTGTGTTGAAAACATTCCTTGAATCGAAGACGACGAAAGTAGGCTTCCAGATCACCGCAGAACTGTATCACGTTCGTGGGGGTGCTGGGGCAGAAAGAGTGTCCCCAAGGTAGGACAGACTCTTCCGCTGGGCTAAGTGTGTGGTTGGATAGATTAACAATATTGTTACGTGAGTTGAGGGTACCACTGTTGTAGCCCCCTGTGACATGTAGGAGTTTAGATAGTTTGAAGAATTCCACCTGGATTTCAACAATTTCCACCCAACCATCAACCTCAGCCTGGACCAGTCCACACAAGAGATCCACTTCTTGGACACTACAGTGCAAATAAATGATGGTCACATAAACACCACCCTATACCAGAAACCTACTGACTGCTATACTTACCTACATGCCTCCAGCTTCCATCCAGGACACATCACACATCCATTGTCTACAGCCAAGCCCTAAGATACGACCGAATTTGCTCCAATCCCTCAGACAGAGACAAACACCTACAAGATCTTTATCAAGCATTCTTAAAACTACAATACCCACCTGAGGAAGTGAGGAAACAGATTGACAGAGTGAGACGGGTACCCAGAAGTCACCTACTATGGGACAGGCCCAACAAGGTAAATAACAGAACATCATGGGCCATCACGTATAGCCCCCAACTAAAACCTCTCCAGCACATCATCAAGGATCTACAACCTATCCTGGAAAATGATCCCTCACTCTCCCGGACCTTGGGAGGCAGGCCAGTCCTTGCTTACAGACGGCCCCCCAACCTGAAGCAAATACTCACTAGCAACACCACACCACAGAAACACTAACCCAGGAACCAATCCCTGTAACAAACCTTGTTGCCTACTCTGTCCCCATATCTACTCTAGCGACACCATCAGAGGACCCAACCACATGAGCCACACCATCAGGGACTCATTCACCTGCACATCTACTAATGTGATATATGCCATCATGAGCCAGCAATGCCCCTCTGCCATGTACATTGGCCAAACTGAACAGTCCCTACGTAAAAGAATAAATGGACACAAATCGGACATCAGGAGTGGTAACATTCAAAAGCCAGTAGAAGAACACTTCAATCTTCCTGGACATTCTATAACAGATTTAAAAGTAGCCATACTTGAACAAAAAAATTCAGAAACAGACTTCAAAGAGAAACTGCAGAACTAAAATTCATTTTCAAATTTAACACCATTAATTTGGGCTTGAATGGGGACTGGGGGTGACTGGCTCATTACAAAAGCAGCTTTGCCTCTCCTAGAATTGACACCTCCTAATCAGTTATTGGGAGTGGACTACATCCACCCTGATAGAATTGTCCCTGTCAACACTGGTTCTTCACTTGTGAGGTAACTCCCTTCTCTTCATGTGTCAGTATATAATGCCTACATCTGTAATTTTCACTCCATATTTTTTTACCCACGAAAGCTTAAGCCCAAATAAATCTGTTCGTCTCTAAGGTGCCACCGGACTCCTTGTTGTTTTTATATAAAAAGGCAGACAGGAAATGCCTGTCTATTAGATACCTAACTCAGACATTAATCAGTGTGGTGTCTGCTTTAACGCTTTCCATGCGAGTTCATTTGGGGAGCGGATGCACCATTCTGCTTGATTTTACAAGACAGATAATTAGCATCTACAGGCTTATAAATAGGATTTTACAGCATCGCAGTTAGGCCTCTATTACTGGTGTTCAGTTCACTCTGGTTCTATTCCATTTTGAGGGAAATACTGGTTTATTAAACCAGGCCTTGAAACCATATACATCTATGGGTGGCAGATTCTTATTAAAACCATGGTTTGAGGGGTAGATTAATTTCTTTGGGTATTTCTTTTCAGTTGTGTTGCCTTTCTACTCTTTCTTTCTGATAACTCATTATTGCCAATTCTGCTTTTCTGGATTTTCCTTCAAGTTCTGCAAATGACTCACTTCATGGCCTTGGTCAGGTCAGTTTACTTTACTGAACCTCAGTTTCCACATCAGTGAAATATATTTTCCTTCGTAAAGCACTTTGAGATCCTTGGATGGAATGTGCTATGTATATATTATGCATGATTCCACCAGCAAAGTTCCCTTGAGTTGATTCCAGTGTAGGCTGACCATACGTACCGTTTTAAACGGGACAGTACCGTTTTTTTCATATTTCCCGACCGTCCCGTCGTTTTAATATAAATGTCAATTTTGTCCCGTTTTTAATAAACTATATATAGTTTTTATTTTTTTGTAAAAAACTGAACGCTGGCTTGTTGCGGCTGCCCCTCATCTCCCCGCCGAGCTGCTGAGCGGGGAGACAAAGGGCAGCTTGTTGCGGCTGCCCCTCGTCTCCCCACCGAGCTGCTGAGCGGGGAGACAAAGGGCAGCTTGTTGCGGCTGCCCCTCGTCTCCCCGCCGAGCAGCTGAGCGGGGAGACGAGGGGCGGCTTGTTGCGGCTGCCCCTCGTCTCCCCGCCGAGCAGCTGAGCGGGGAGACGAGGGGCGGCTTGTTGCGGCTGCCCCTCGTCTCCCCGCCGAGCTGCTGAGCGGGGAGATGAGGGGCGGCTTGTTGCGGCTGCCCCTCGTCTCCCCGCCGAGCTGCTGAGCGGGGAGACGAGGGGCGGCTTGTTGCGACTGCCCCTCGTCTTCCCGCCGAGCTGCTGAGCGGGGAGACGAGGGGCGGCTTGTTGCGGCTGCCCCTCGTCTCCCCGCCAGGCTGCTGAGCGGGGAGACGAGGGGCGGCTTGTTGCGGCTGCCCCTCGTCTCCCCGCCGAACTGCTGAGCGGGGAGACGAGGGGCGGCTTGCTGCGGCTTCCCCTTGTCTCCCCGTCCCGTTTTTGCCATCCCAATGTCCCGTTTTTGTCTCAAGGAAATATGGTCAGCCTATTCCAGTGCCATTTAAGGCACTGGTCAACAGGCCACACAGAAGACTTATTATTGTTCATAGCATGTTCTAACAACATTTATAGTTGTTAGATGAGGGTTTGCTACAAATCTCATGCTTCAGGGCATAAGCTGATCACCTGCCAGGGATCAGGAGGGAACTCATTCCTGCATGTGCAACAACGCACAGTTAGCTAGATGGATAATTTCTCTATAGATCTTGGTATTGGCCGTTGTCAGAGAGAGCCTGTTGGCTTTAATGGACCAATGAGACTGGGAAAAATCGTATGATTCCAACAGTACTACGCTAAAAGATTATATAGTTCTAGTTCCACCAGTGAGGGGCCTTGAATTAATTTTTCCAATCCAGTTTTCCCATTATATCGTTTGACAGCTACCCTGCCTGTGCCATCAGGATGGATGGGATGATGGGTTAAAGGAAAAGATACATTGATCTATCTCCTGGATGGCTTCAGAGCACTGGAGCGGCAGTAGCAGCAGCAAGGACAGACCGCAGAATACACTGTAATAGCCTTCCCCCACCCTTCTTCAATTGGTGTTTGCACACAGCATAGGCAGGACTGAATTATTGTGACCTTACAGAAGAAGCGAGCAATAACTCTGGTGCTTGCTGGCTGCGAGCCACGCAGGATTGAATTCATTTTGAATACACCTCTTTCCTGAAGAGTTGTGGAAGTTAATCACTTCCAGTTTTTCAGATTTAGGGAAAAATCCATAGTCGCCTCAGCTTCAGGTCTTCGTATTATTGGATGATCAAATGCAATTATTACTGCTGAAATAAAACGTGCCCCTCTCCCTTCTGTGACCAGCAACGACGGAAGTTGTTGAAACCTTCGCTGGGGCTGGGTGGGGAGCTGCAATAATTGGGCCTACTAATTTACTCATATGTTCCATCTAAATTAACCCACTAGGGCTCAGCCATGGACAGATTGCTACACTTTTACCCGAGTGAGGTGAGCTGGCTAGTTGTAGCAGGCAAAAGCTGTTTTCCCCATGATGAAGTCACTGAACATACACATGCTTTATTGAATAAAGGGGCAGGCAGATCATTTACAGATGCTTCCCCTTTGTATCCAACTTCCGTGGTCACTTGAATCATCCTTGCTTCCTTAGCGCTTTTCCTACACTTAGCTGCCACTTTTCCTCTCTATCCAGAGCACTCCTGTAACTCTCACTTCTCTTGTTCTTTTCTTCTGATCCCTGCTTTCCAGAAAGATGTGCTGCTCTCCACTTGTCTTACAGCTCTGAGCTGCTGTTTTCCCCCCACCTTGTCCACGACACTTCCACAGCTTCCACTCCCACACCGCTCTTCCTTCTCTCAGCCCTCGCTTTGCCACCCTGGTCAAACTAATTGAATGGCTCTCACCTCCAGCACTGCGTTGTATGGTCCCGTGGCTGACTTTGGCGATACAGGTGCATGGAGGTTGCAAATCACATATGTACATAGATCTATCTATAAAGATATATTGAGAGACCGTTTGTGTTTCTTTATGCTTTATTAAGACTGTGCTACAGTTATTTATTTTTAAAATCATAGGGCTTGGCTTTATTCTGTTTGTTTTTCATATCAAACACATCAGGCCCTCGCTTCCTTTTTGTTGCCTGAGATTGTTGCTCTGCACCAGTAAGCAATAATGGTGAGAAATCTGTTTGTGACTATCTTGCCCCCTAGTGCCTAGAGGCTGGAAAGAGAATATAAGTGAATCATAGAATATCAGGGTTGGAAGGGACCTCAGGAGGTCATCTAGTCCAACCCCCTGCTCAAAACAGGACCAACCTCAACTAAATCATCCCAGCCAGGGCTTTGTCAAATACAGTGGAGATTCTTGTTTAGTTGAAATAATAGAATTATTGCTTTTGGATTCCAGGTCCTCCAGTTAATTCCCTGCAATGAGGGGACTGCTCTCACAAAACCAGGGAGTGGTTTAGGGCAGTGTTTCTCAGTCTTTTTGATATCAGGGACTAGCTTGCTGCCTTCCTAAACTGTGATCGGGAGATCTTAGGACCCGGTGCCGGTCTACAGACCAGTCGTTAAGACACACTGGTTTAGGGCAAGGGTTCTCAACCTTTTTCTCTCTGAGGTACCCCCCAACATACTATAAACACTCCAGGGCCCAGCAGGGGGCCTCAGGGCCCTTGGCTTCAGCCACCGGATGTGTGTGTGGGGACCTTTGGGGCTTTAGACCTGTGGGGCTTAGGGCTTCAGCTGCGGGGGCAGGGGGCTCAGGGCTCCGGACTTCAGCCACCGGGTTGGGGTGGGGGACTGGGGCTTCAGCTGTGGAGGGGGGGTGCTCGGGGCTTCAGCCCCACAGGGGCTCTGTGGCTCAGGGCTTCAGCCCCTTAGCTCTGCGCCCGGTTTCAGCCCCACCAGGGCTAGGGGCCCCATTGCTTCAGCCATGGGAATCCACGACCCCCTGAAACCAGCTTGTGGTCTCCCAGGGAGCCGCGGTTGAGAACTGCTGGTCTAGGGGATTCATGATAAAATCATAAATGAATAACAAAATGGAAGATTTGTGCCTTTTGTACATTTAGCTTTGTGGCTGCCTGACAGGTATAGCACACGGTTATTCGGTAAACAGCCACTTTGTCCAACCAGAGTTGCCTTTGAAATATCCTTAAATTAGTGATGTGATTAGGAATCTTTAGATGCAAGACAGCTTGCCAGTAGAATATCTTTTATTGGACCAGCTTCTGTTGGTGAAAGCGACTAGCTTTCAAGCTTACACAGAGCCCTTTGTCAGGTCTGGAAAAGGTACTCAGAGAAGTCCCCACTGTTTTATTGAGTCTGGGGTGCGGTAGTGATGGACTTTCTGTTGCTCTTATTGTCTTGCTGATTGCTTATTGTGTGTCCTTGTTTTCTCCATGTGCCCAGAGGAGTTCTGGTGGGGCGGCAGATGGAAATACCAATACTGCCCACTTCCTCCATCCCCTTTGTGTTCCCAGCTGCTTCTATTCCTGTTAAGATATGTGTGGAAGCAAAAAACAAGATTTATAAAGATTTATTGCAACATTTTCAAACATAGGCACTTATCTGTTGGCACCTCAATCCACTTTGACTTCATCGGGAGCTGCAGGTTCTCAGCACCTCTAAAATCAGGCCACTTGTTTAGGGATGAAATCCTGGCCCCGGTAAAGTCAATAGTAAAACTCCCAATGACTTCACTGGGGCCATGATCAGCCTAGGAGCCTCAACAAGGACTTGGGTGCCTCTCTTTAAGCATACCGTTTTGCAGACTGGGGCCTAGCATTTTACTGCATCAGTGTACTTTACATTTATTTTACCGTCCCTTGGTGACCTTAACATGCGTTGTGTGGAACTCATTTAACAATGTGTAAAAATATACAGGGGATATGGTCAGACAGGGGTTATGATTTCAAAATGTGCTTCTCTTGTTCATTTTAGTTAGTCTTTCTTATCTCTTGGTCTAATGACAGCATATGCAGTACAAACAGATCAGAGGCAACTCAGAGATTAAATATCTTAGATACAATAGCTAAATAAATCTACTAAATAAGGGTAAAGCTAGATAGCCTAATAAAGGAAATCCTACTTATTTTCAATTCTCTAGCTGATACCCAGCAGGTGCTGTGCTTATTTAATATTTCTCAAGTAGATTTTTTTAGCATTTCTCTGCAATCAGCTGCATATTTCGTCTAGATGGCTGAATTAAATACTCCAGAAAGGCTTGGTAAATGCATTTTGCCAGCATTTCTATAATAGTTTGTTTGGTAAATGGATATCTTACAGGTCCCAGTAGGTGCGAATCATGTACTTTGTATTTCCCGAGTGCGAAGGTCATTTCACAGGAAGTGACATTAGACAGGACGCTGCAGAAGAAGCACAGAGAACAGCACATAGCTTTCATGGATTGTCTCTGCCTTTTTCTGTATGTAGGACAGGAAAGGGCTGCCATAAAACCTCTCTGAGAAGTTTAATATGTACAAGATTGTGTCTACGTCAGTTTCTGGTGAGAGTTATAACACAGCGTGACACTCTTGGGTTCAGCCCAGACTAGTGCGCGGTTTTGTCACCTCTTGCCCTGACACTACCAGCCAGCACACCCTCAGGCTTCTGCCACCAAGTTACTTTTTGCAGAACAACCCCAACATCCTCCCAGTTCTAAATTTCCCCCAAATCGCCTGCCAATGTGACAATCTGCTGGGATTCCCAGAATTGTGAGTTACTGTGCTGCTCCTCTGAGCTCAGCAAGTGAGAGTCTTGCTACTCCTAAACTGTGTGACAACTCCTTGACACACCAGCTTGTCTGCCTTGCCGGCAAACTCTTCAGGACGCCTCCAGGCCAAACCTTGCCTTGCAGGTAACAAACAATGAATCCCGGCTCCTGAGTTACCCAGAGACGTCTCCCGGCAGTGCCCAGCCCTCTCCTGAAATATGCACAGAGGTTATTATGGTTGTTGCTTCTTTAGAAAGACAATGTACTGCAGCTCATTAATTTAACTGGGGTTTGACTGTCACTCTTATTTCAATCACAGCAATGAATTGGTTTTTAGTAAAAGTAAAAGCAGTTTATTTAACGAAAGGATGTGGGATTAAAGGATGCCACATATAAAGAATAAAGAAAGAAGATAGAAATTAGAGATCAAAAGACCTCCTAAGTTACCTATCCATTCACCGGACAGTGCAAGAGTGTTCAATACAGAGTATATGATGACCACTGTTGATAGTGGGAGATAGATCATTCCGCAGTTTAATAATCTGTCAAGTGAAGTTGTAGCTACCTCATTGATTGGGATATTTAAAATTAGACTTGATAAAGCATTGGACTATATACTGTAGGGAACAATCATGCACTAGCCTGCAAAGATGGACAAGATGATATAAGAGGTCTTTTCCATCTCCAGTGTATCTTGATTCTGCATTCTGGAGAACCAGAGGGCACTTGAAAGAATTAAAAGAAATAAATGTTTAAAAGGAGAAAAGGATACATGCATGCAACATGTAAATAGGTTGTGGAACTACCTGCCACAGGATAGTATTGAAGCAAATAGCTTAGTGAGATTCAGAAAAGGCTGAGCCATAGATAAGAATAGAAATCATTACACCTGCAGTTACACGAGCTAGGAAAAAATCATAATGGCTATCAATCATCTTGCTTCATTGCATAAACAGATTACCACGTGGTGTTAGGAAGAAATTTTCCCCTGTAGTATAGTACTGTATAATTAAGTGTTTTATGAGAGGATTATGTATCCAGAATTGGACCCCGATGGAGAAAGAAGGATGGCAGACTACATGGGCCATTGGTCTGTTCTGGTCTGGCAGTTCTTACAGTATGTTCGTGTGTGTGTGTGTTAGTTTAACATTATGACTATTCCTAAGAAAGGGAAGGGCAGGCCTTGCTTTGTATAATATCTGGGAAGAGGTTAGGTTTTTCAGTGAGTAGCGGATTTGACCAATAGTCTGATAAGGATGTAGGTTAACTTCCTATTTGGTAAAAGTTGTTTAAAAGCAGAGATTAAAGCGCTCACTTAGTTGCTTTAATGCTTTTACTACAAAGCCTTAGTTACTTTAATGCTTTTACTACAAAGCCTTAGTTAAAGGACATCATCGTAGTCTGTCAAATTGTGTGAAATAACGGTATCGCATTTTGCCAGTCAGTGTGTTTTCCTACAACAGCCAGTTAAGTGATGTGCAGTCATTTTTTGGGAAAACATTTTTTCCTTTCTGTCGAGGTTGTAAATCCCCCCCTTAATAGCTTGAGAATATTTTCCTGTATTGATTTCATCCGTGTATTTGTGGTTGGTTGGTTGCTAGTTATTTGTTCTAGGTTTGGAATGAAACTAAAATTAAAACAGAGATTTTATTTTTGGTCTGAAAACAACTTCTGCCAGCAAACTGTCTTATTATTCCAGTACCTATTTGGCAAAACTGTCATCAGCACCACCCTGGGAATCTTTTCCAGCAGAGAAAAGCCCGATCCACGTAACCCGTGACTATCATTTTTCTCTTGATTTTCATACTAACACAAAGATACGTTTTTAAAGATGACCGGGTTAGAGCAAGATTCTGATGAAGAGAGTGGTGTCTCTGCTCTGCAACTTTGGAGGAGTACCACAGCTGTGAGCCGCAGCTAGGACTTCATTCCGACCCCAAACTGCATGAATTGTTCTGCCTCCAGCGACACAGGCAGTCTCCAAACCTCCAGCTCTCTTTAGCGCATCGTGAACAACTCTCCTTCAAAATAGTTATGATTTCTCAAGCGCAAGGGGCTAACCCTCTGTTCTTCATTATGATTTGTATTACGGTAGCACCTAGAGGCCCTAACTGAGATCACTGTGCAAACACCTAGTAAGAGACAGTCCCAGCCCCAAAGATCTTACAGTGTATATAGACAAAAGAGACACCGAGCAGTAGGGGAAACAGAGACGTGAAGTGTCTTTCCCAACGTCACGCAGCAGGTCAATAGCATATCCAGGAATAGAACCCACATCTTCTGACTCTTCAGTCTCATGCTCTATATGCTGATGAAATAGAATATGGGTTGCTAGCCTATAGAAAGAAGAGGCATAGGAAAAGAAAGATTTCCCCTTTCCCAGATAATTCAGGATCTAACCCAAACAAAGGGAGCCTGCAGAAGGAGAGTCTCTGATAGTCAGATACTTTGATCCTGCTCTTCTCAACTAAAGAAAGAGAATTATTTGATTCTGAACTTGATGGCTCCTAAGAAGTTTAGGAGAGGGTGTTTGCTTTCCATAAAGCTACTTGAAACTGTACTGGAAAAAGGAGATTAACACTGGATATTCTACTGGATACTCATGTCAAGGACATGAGCCAGAATAGAAAGGATGGTAAACTCACAAGGAAATGGCTTCAATCAAATTCTAAGAAGCATTTATGTTTCCTTCTTTAGTTGGTAATAGGAGACATCATCTGATCTGATCAAGAATGTCCTGATAAGTACAAAAGGCTTAACAAATAAGCTCAGAAACTTTGTGTAGTACCAAAATGTAAAGCCAAGATCGTAACTTTATCCAAAATAGCCTCTTTGTTAAAGGGCCCATTCATCCCATCTGAAGGTGATTTCCTCCCCCACAAGCCTGCTGATAGATGGGCAGGATTTTCTTCACATTCTAACTATCTCGTCTCCTCTGTGGCTCTCTGGGCATCAGCATCCTCTACTCATTTTGCATGGACTGTGCTTATTTAGACAGATTCACTTCCTTCCAGAAAGAAGAAAATAAGATCATTGCTTCAAAGTATCTCCTGGGCTGCCGACTTCATTTCTGATTGATCCGTGGACTCTCTCTCTCTAGCCTCTAGTCCATTGTTATCCATTGTGGTTGATACCACACTTCTGGCTACAGGCTAGGAAGGCAAATGTTAAGGGATCCATTAAGTATTTTGGAGGAAAGTGTTTGAAGAGCCACCGACAAAAGGAAGGGGTGGAAGCATCTCCATGGGATTGTCTACCATCAGTCATTCTCTAGACACTTATATCCTATCTACGTTCATCCTTCCCCCAGAAGAGTCTTAGGTTCCTCCTGCAACCATCATCTTTTATCTTGCTCCCAGCTCTTAGCTGGCCTCCTAACAGAGAGAAGGGAATACGCATCTTTTGGCAACATGATCTGGCCTCAAAAATGTTTTCCAGACTTGGTTTAAACACAGTAAAGCCTCATCCACATTCGCTGAGGTTCACTTGGAAGGTTCATAAAACGTAGCAAGCCCTTTGATGAACCTGGGCTGAGCTTTGGGCTTGGACCGTGTATCTAGTACGTTTCACATTCTGGTGCACACATGCTAATGCAATGCAGTTTTGGTCTGGTTTCCAGCATTCCACTGGTAAGTCTTCACTGGCATGTTTTTTTAAAAAATCTGTGTAAACCAGCCCTGCAAATTTTCAATGGAAATTGACCAGCCCAGCCACAAAAGTTGCTTACTATGACACACATCATAGAAAACAGACTAATGATCTTATATGCACCTGTCAAAAACAAACAAAAGTTTGCCCCACACAAACAAATGACTAAAGTTTAGCAAGGCTGCTATAAACCTTTTTATTAGTGTTAGGCTTAGTGAAAACAATTTCTACAAAGTCTAACCTTTGGTTCTAAATTATGGGAAAATGTACTTTTCAGCAGATTTGTATGTAATCATTTGCAGAGAACCTCAGACTTTATATTGGGTGTTTTTGATCAGAAACAGCATTAGTGTCATATTGAGACAGGCCATTTCATGGGCAGCTCATCATCCTTCCCACTGATTACATTATGCTTTTACAAGTTGGTTTTGAGTAAAGCTGAGCGAGCCTTTGTAATGCTGATCCATAATTAGGCTTGTGCTTCCCATAAAACTTTAGCAAATGTAAATGATTTGCATAAATATTCCCGAAGCAAAAAAGCAATAGCATGAATAGGCTAGAGTGATTTGGATTGTTTATATTGACCCTCTTTATGGGAAGGTTATTTTATACAAGCAGTTTCTCGTGTAGCTGGAAATTAGATGACCTGTTTGTCTTTTGTTGTAACTGCCCCAATCTCAGTCACTGGGCTTGTTTTTAAAAAAAGTTTCAGGGTTTACTTGCAACGGTTTCTGCTGTTGTGTGCACAAATGACTCAGCTGTATCGTCCGCTTATGTAATGGCCCGTGTAATTTTCTGAAAATC
This sequence comes from Chelydra serpentina, assembly GCA_037349315.1. Taxonomy (NCBI): domain Eukaryota; kingdom Metazoa; phylum Chordata; order Testudines; family Chelydridae; genus Chelydra; species Chelydra serpentina. The sequence goes on along the minus strand of JBAIAC010000004.1, from coordinate 17,476,973 downwards.
GAGCTCATTGTTTCTAGGTTGGCAGAATCCCGAGAGGTTCAGACTGTAGTCACACATTTCAGTGAACCTCCATCCGTACGTAGGGCGAAAATATCTCCCAAGCACACCGTGCTTCGTGAGCATTGCTGCGCCACCACAGAGCATCTCAGGCCACAGGAGAAACTGAGTTTTAGGGAGCAGCAGTTCCCTCCCTGCTCCCTTCCGTTCCATCCTGGTTCAAGGGATAGTAATTTTCTGCTGACTGGCTTGTTTTACTGCACTGGCTTAGCTGGGCTAGGGGAAAGGTACGCACGGGGGGGGGGGGGGGGAGGGAGGAGTGGGGAGTAAGTGGGCATGTAATGTTACCCCAGCAGGCCCCAGCTCAAGTTCCAGGTAGCCTGCACAAGAGAGGCTCCCCTTATGCCCCTGCATGGGCATGCTGCCTGTGTCAAAATCTACAGTGAGAAATGCACCTCAGCAGCACAGTGCAGATAGCATCCTGTCAGGGTGCCAGCCCAGAAGAGCCTACTCCCCGGCAGCCCATCTCTGGAGTATGGGTGACAGAAAACCGGCATGAGAGCATAGGTGTGCAGCCAGCTGGTCCTTTTATTCCTTCCCACATCCCAGTGCTGAATTCCCCATAGCCACACAATGCTCTCGTGTTTGGTTGTTGTACGAACTCCTCTGTACATGCACTGTTGTTGTTTTCATCATGATGAACGTCTGCCCAAAAGAACCTGCAAGGCACAGGCAGGGCCGGCGCTTCCACTAGGCAACAATAGGTGGTCGCCTAAGGCGCCAGGATTTGGGGGGCGGCATTTCGGCGGCGGTGACTCCCGGCGGCAATAGAGGTGAGCTGCTGCTGTGGGGGGATGGGGAGCTGCTGTGGGTGGGGTGCCACCGCGGACGGGGGGGTTAGCTGCCGGGGGGGGGGGGGGAGCTGGCTGGCTGCCGCGGGAGGGGAGCTGAGCTGCCGCGACCGCGGGGGTTAGCCGCCGTGGGGGGGGTGGAGAGTCGCCACGGGCAGGGGGGAGATGGGGCGTTAGCTGCTGCGGGCGGGGGGTGGGAAGCCGCTGCGGGGGATGGGGAGCTGCCACGGGCAGGGGGCTGGCTGCCATGGGGGGGGTGGCGTTAGCTGGGGGGTGCGCAGGGCTGGTGCAAGGAAGTTTTGCCTAGGGTGCGAAACTTCCTTGCACCAGCCCTGGGCACAAGTTGGGTTCAGCAAACTTGAACAGGGTTGTTCTCAAATTCCTGCCCATCCCTCGGCTATTTCATCCATGGGAAGGACTTTTTCATAATGAATATACCACCCTGGCAAACTATGGCATAAAACACATCATGGCAGTTTATAAAAAGCACAGAGAAAAATGTGCTTCGGGGCCACAAAATCCTATGCAAAATACCTGCCATGCTGGTGATATTGGTAACATATGGTCCCCTAACTCTATGGAAGTTCAAGCGAGGTTCAGTATTTCACCCTAACCTTTTATTTGCCCTGTTTCTAATAATACTCCTGACCTCTATGCAGTGCCCACCATTATTTTTCATTTTCAAGGCATATCTATTTAAATCTTTATTTTGGTGAGGTCACGTAGTAACTGCCCAGACTTTTCTTGTTCAGATGATCTTCATTTGCCCCTTTTATTCCTCCTCTTTACTCTGCAGCTGTAAATCAACACACAAAATTATTTTAAAAAAACCAACAACCCCAAATCTCAGGTGAAACTTCAGGAAATAGAAATGATTAAGAATAGTTTTCAAAAGCTACTTTTAAAAATCAATTCTAAGTGCAAGATATATATTTCCTGTTGAACTAGCATTGTTGTGACCACCTATTGTTAAAGAGCAGCAATAAATTTAAATAACAACTTCTTAGTCATATGATTCACTGACATATTTTGCCAGACAGCTAATCTGGCTTGCTTTTTTTTGCCAGAGGAGTTTTATGCTGTCCATATGAAAGGCATGATATGCTGCCCATAGGAAAGGTGTGACTGCTGAGAGTCCTCAGGAGAATTCTTTCTTTCTCTCCCTACCTCCCTTTCTGAGGAAGCCAGACTTGTGTAAGCTAAGAAAGAAGCATTTTTCCATGTGATAATCAGGGGGCTGTTTCAAATAATATGTTCCCCTCACCTTGAAAATCAAAATCCCAGACAGGCATAGATAATTCTCCCTTTCCCCTCCTCAAAGCAGCAGGAGTCCCAATACTCTGAAAGGGAACCGGAGCAAATTACTGTATTTTATATTCTACAGAGAGAGCAAGTTAACACTGTTAAGGAGGCAGGGCAGCGCCCCTCCTGCATTCTTCTACATGTCAGCAACCGATTTGAAATGCAGTGGTTGGAATGCCCTAATGCCAGCTCTGCTGATTCCTATGTGAGACGGCTCATCCTAGCCGAGTGCACGGGAAAGATCTCACCCTTACTGCATTGCTTCACGCGGATCAGTTTTCGTCAGTTAGGAATGGTGAGGGGAAAATTGACTGACTCTTTTTGGGGGGATGGGGTGGAGGGGAGCAGATACAGGTGCAAACATATTTCCGCTCTGTAAGCAGGTCATGGATTTCTCCAGCTCAAGACTAGATACATTTTTAATATAGATCAGTATGATTTAGTTTGAATGTCAGGAAGGATTGCTCAAAACCGCTTTGCAAGGAGGAAAAAAGTGCATATGTTTAGATTCCCTTTTTGTTTGACAGGGTAAATAAACTCATCCAGCAGATGCAGATTATGGAGTACACATTTTGTACCATTTATCCAACCATGTTTTGAATCAAGAATGGCTACCAGCGTTATTTTTTAAAGACACGGCTTGTGCTGTGTTATAATTCGATTATAATGGTGCTTGCCATTGCCCGTATAATTAAGGATCTCTTGCATAGCTGTTATAAACTTCATTTTTAAGACTATATAATAAACCAAGCATTTTAACTGGCATGAGGTACTCCACAAGTCCTAACTTGTTTAAAGAGGACTATCTTCTAGAAATCATTTTGGGGAAGTTCTCCGGCCTGTGTTATTCAGGAGGTCAGACTAGATGATCACAATGGTCTCTTTGGGCCTTGGAATCTATGAATCTATTATTACAGGTCATAGATTCAAGGTACCTTTTAGTTTGCACCTGCAGCATCCACATGGAGGAATTACAGTATAGCATGCTGATGTGCGCTGCAATTCACATCCCCACAGTCTGAACTGCGGGGCCATGTAAACATTAGACTATAGACGTGTAGACATTCACTGTATAGAGAAGAGACCATACTTGTTTCTGCTTTCTATTACATATTTTTGTATTGTGCTAACTAAAACAATATTTTTTTAAGATGAGAAATGGTCAGGCTTTGAGGCCCTAATGAGATTGGTAAAATCTTTAGAACACGGAACTGATAGGAGTTTTGTGTTTTGTTTCTGCCACTGACTCAGTGTGTGACTTTGGGCAAGGGACGTAAGCATGCTGTGACTCAGTTTCCTTAGCTATAAAGAGGGACAGTAATACCCCCCAACCTCACAAGAGTATCACTGGACTGAAATCAGTGTTTGTAAAGCAACATGAGATCCTCAGATGCAAGGTTCTGTAGAAGGGACAAAAAAAAGGTAAAAGTCTGCTGTTACTTAATTTATTTATTGCAGACAATGCCCTTTTTAGTATTTTGACCAACATAAAACCCTACTGAAACAGGTGCCTTACAGTATTTGCAGCATGAAAAGTCATTGTTGGGCAGCACTTACTTTCCTAACCATTTCTAGAGAACTTTTGATTTTGGGGGATATGCCACAATACATAATATATGAGGCATTTTATTCACATAAATTAGAAGCTATATACAGCTAATGTAGGTTACCTGCTGTAGGAGAGGGTACACGGAGTCTCTAGTGTTCTTATTGGGGTTAGTCTGTAAATTTAATAAGGATGCTACGTTTCCGATTGTGTCTGTTTTATTAAATCAGTGAGTTTTAATGTCCTCATTACTTTCCATACTTGTCAGAATGGTCTTAGAATTCTATACAAAAGCTCCAGCAAAGCACTTACACACGTTCTTAGTTTCAGACATTTGTGTAGGCCTTATTGAAGGCAATGGGACTTAAATGTTTTTCTGAACATGGATGAACTATAGATGTATGTGGTTCTTGAAAGTCAAGCACATGTTTCAATGCTTTACTGAACTGGAGTTTGAAGCTTCTAAGAAATAACTAGCTATACAGGAAAACTTAACATGTTCCTTCCTTTGCTAAGGGTATGTCTATACTTGGAGCTGGAGGAGTACCTCCTAGCTCAATGAGATATACCCACGCCAGCTCTGATTGAGCGAGTGTGCTAGAAATAGCAGCATAGCACCACGGCGGGAAGGGCTAGCCACCCTGAATACATCTACCTACCGTCTTAGACAGTAGCATAGCTAGTGGGGGAGCAGGGGGAGCAGCCGCTCCCCCTGAGCACATTTTCCAAAAGTGGCGCCTTTTTAATTTTTGAAAGGGTGGAGACGGAGTGGACGGAGGTGGAGCGACAAAATAACGCAGGGGTTCCGCCGCTGGCCCCACCAAGAGCCCGCTGCTGGCCTGGGTGAAAGAACCCAGACTGGCAGTGGGCTGAGAGACTCCTGCTGGCAGGAGCCCGTGGGGGGAATCCTAGAGCGGCGGCTGGCTGAGCCGCTCAGCCTGCCCCGTTCTGGGATTCTCCCCCGCGGGCTCCTGCCAGCCGGGGTCCCGCTGCTGGCCTGGGTTCTTTCACCCAGGTCGGGTCGGGTGGCGCCTTTTTTTATGTGTTCGCTCCCCCTGGTGTTAGAACCTGGCTACGCCACTGGTCTTAGACAGGATCTGTTCATAGCACACTAGCTCCATCAGGAGGTAGCACAGGCATGTCTCCTGAAGCTGGAAATAACAATTCATGTGTGAATGCCCCAAGTTACGCACTTCCTGACAAACCCTCTGTGGCAGAGGTGCCGTCCCTGCATGCCCCCTTGTGGCATGGCACAGCACTACAGCAGCTTTGCCTCAGTTTCCTCTACAGAGTCTTTTGGACACTTCAGTTATGGATGTGTCTTAGCCTCCTGGCGAAGTCGCTGAGAGAGGTCAACCCCTTCCAGGATAGCAGAGTCCCTAAGTCAAAGTCCAGCATAAACACAAATCAAAAGAACCTTTGGCCCTGCTAGGCTCAGCTTTTACTCCCTTTCCTTTCAGTCAGACCCCAGCTGCAGCAGCTTGCCTTAGCACCCACCAGCAAGTTCCTGCTAACAAATCAAACTAACAGGGTGGCCCTGGCAGACTGCAGTCTTCAGTCAGCTTCTGGTCTCACCGGCTTCTCACATGACATGGTTGCTGCTAGTCTGCGTGCTCTCCTTCCTGCTGGTCAGTCCCCAATTGAGCTCACTCTCTCCTTCCAACCTCTCCCACCCAGCCTGACGGCTGTTTCAGGTGAAGCAGGGCCAAGCTGATTGAGCCCACGGCTGCTCATTAACTCTTCGTGGCCAGTATGGGGTTCATATACGTCATCACACTTCCAGTATATGTTAGAGTTAATGCAACCCCTTTTGAATAACGTCTTGATGTCCAGTATGGTAAAGTTTCTAAGGGTCTGATCATGCAAGATGTACATTGCTTCTTAGGTAGGGTGATGATATTTCCCTATGCTGAATACGGGACACCTGGGAAAATTACTCGTGCAATAGCAATCAATCAGAACTATGCAGTATGAATGTTCAAATTACCATCAAATTACCATAAAATTGACTGAGCCCTTGTTAGAAAGAAATACTGTGTAGTTGGATTCTTTTTATTTACTTTCTTATCTTTAAGGCTTTAGGGTTCACGTGGGGAGGGGTGACACACACACACTCCCGTATACCTCTCTCACACAGAGAAGGTGACTGACCGACCCGACCCAACCCTCCCTGGCGCAATCTGCCCTCCATGCCTGGCAGGGCCCCCGGGATGGACCTGCCTCTCCTGGTACCTGGCACTACGTCTTCCAAAAGCAACATAGGGGGAGGCACGCTGGGCCACATGCTCTGCCCCTAGATTTCTGACAGGGCTCACACCAGAATGTGGCCAGAGCAGCCTTTTGGCACTGTGCGGGAGGGAAGGGACGGGAGCTGCTTCCAGCCGCAGGGGAGGAGGAGTGGGGGAAGGGATGGCCCGTGTCTTTGCAGAGCTCATCTCTCCCCCCACCACCCCACCCGCCCATGGTGGCTGGAAGCAGCTTGTCCTTTCCTGCCCACACAGTGTCGAAAGGCAGCTAACACCTCCAGGCTGCTGCTGGTCACTGAAATAACTCAGCTGCCTCCTGTCCCCGGCTACAGCACGGGCAGGAAGGGGTTAAGCCCTAAGGATGCATTGTGCACCAGGGCCCAGGGAACCTGACTGCAGGGGTTTCAGCGAACCCAGCCAGAGAGGTGGCTCAGCAGGTGAGGGTGCTTAGGGCACGGAGCAGCCCCGCACTCCCTGGGGGCAGGACCCAGGGCAGGGCGGGCAGGTGAAGACGGTTCTAAACCCTGCTTGGGGAACTGCTGTGGAGCCTGCAGGGCTGGGGTAGGGTGACCAGACGTCCCGATAAAATCGGGACCGTCCCAATAAAATCGGGACCGTCCCGATTTTTGATAATTTGTCCCGATGATCGGTCGGGATGCCTTTTGTCCCGATTTCCAGTCTTCTTCCATTTTTCCGTTGTGTTTTTTTTTTGCTCAACAACTTCGGGTGGGAAGTCCCGATTTTTCGGGTCTTCTCATCTGGTCACCCTAGGCTGGGGTGTGAACAGGCTGGAAATCGCTTCCCCTCAACACCACTCCGGAGCTTAGCTGAGGGGCGGAGAGGCTTCCCCGTGGCAGCGCTGTGCAGGTCTTGGCACATGCAGGGTTTGGCTCCTCCTGGCCAGCGGAGGAAGGAAGGAACCTGCCAGCCAGGCTGTTGGTGAGCTGAGCGCTCCGACCAGGTCTGGTTCTCCACACAGTGCTGGGAGCGGGATGCGCCCCGCCGGGGGGATATGGGATTGAAGGGGCAAAGCAGGTTGAGGAGAGCGAGAGGGGGAGCACATACAGGGCCAATGGGTGGGAGCAGAAGCGACACGTAACCGGCTGCCGCCTAGCACCTGCTCACACTCACCGGCCACTGCAGCTTGCAGTGTGCAGCCAGCACCGGCCAGAAATGGGATGGGGGGTGGGGCCCTGCTGGCCGAGGGCCGGCACGCAGTGGGGTCTGTGCTGATGGACCAGCAGGGGGAGCAGCCAGCCCTGCGCGCTGCATCTTCGCCCTGCTACCAGCTTTGCACACCCACCCCCATTGTCGGCCACTGGACCCCTCCCCGCCACTCACTGTTGGTGGGCTGGGGAGCAGGGATCTGGCCAGCAGCAGGACTCGCCAGTACTCACGAGGCGGAGACAGAAAATATTAGACAGTTTGCCTATTTTTAAGAAAAAGTCAGGACACCTGCAGGAGGGCTTAAATACGGGACTGTTCCTTTAAAAACAGGATGTCATGTCACCCTACTCTTAGGAAACGCACCATGTTTTCCAGGATTATGCCCAAATTCATAGTGTAAACTGACATATTGCTTATTATTTGTTTTACCTTTTCCTCAGACTATGTTGTGTCTGTTTTGGGCTGTCTTTTCTCCTAGTGATAAAGCGATTGTATACGTTTTGCGGGGTTGTTTAGTTAAGTAGGGAAATAGAACATTTCTGTTAATCCATTTCCAAAGTTTGTGTTTCTTAATAACTTCTATAGATCTGCTAGAGGTCTTAGCATATCTTTCCCTGATTGTTCCAAAAATGTCTTAATCGGAAATATTGGCACATTGATAAAAATAAGCTTGCTAGCTCTCTCTGACCCAGAGAAAGTAACATACCATTCATACAGATCTATTCAAATTACATTATTCCTGCCTCAAATCCAAATAATTTGACTATTCAATACAAAAGGATATATGGCATTATAATAAACTGGTGCCAAGGGACCCATAGTTGGAATATGGTTTTATTTTTCTGTTAGTTTCCAAATTGCAAGAATGTGCATAATGAATGGTTATCTAGTCCTTCTGTTTTATCATTTTTTGAGGGAGAAATAGTACATGTTGCAGACAGACTTGGCCTACATGCTCAGGTTCCATAGCAACCCAGTGTTGCTGTGGATTCATTTTGTACCAATCAATTAGAAATTTTGCTCTGGCAGCCAGAATGAAAGTATATGGACCAAATCCTGCTTGCATTACTCAGGCACGTAATCCCATTGGCTTTAATGGGATTACTTGGGTGAGAAAGTGGACAGGATTTGTCCCATATCTTGGATTTCTTTCTTGCTTTATTTTTGTTAGATTATTTATTTATTTGTATTACTGACCACATTTTATTTTTTAGCTTTTTATCCATTCATGAAAATGTAGATAATTCTCTTTGATGAGGCTGTCAGATATGTTTGATTTATATACATAACAATTGTTGATATGTGTAATATGAAGTGTTTATATGCCCTGTATAACAAGTCCTGTAGCTATGAGCATAAATGACTGGTACACATCTTCATCCTGTAGCTTGTAGAATCCTCTGTTGCATCCATATGTATAAGATGGGGTTTTCCAGGACACGCAGCAATACGTGCCAGTGACCTGCAAACTGCTGCATGATTTCAGTCGAAGCTTTCATATTAAAGGTCTGATCATGTACCACTCCTTAAGGCACGTGTAACTCCCATTGAAGTCTGTGGAAAGTTTAGTGTGTAAGCTGTAAGGGGGCAGATGATTAAAATCAGTGTTATCAATGGGGGGGTTTCCCCACGTTTTTCTTTTCACTAACGAATATTTCAGTATGGGAGAAAATAAAATCTAATGAACTGCAGTATACAGTATATGTGTGTGTGTGTACAGTATATAATGTTTTACGTATGTGTATATATATATAACATTAACCATCTGACATAAACATTGACATTTTGAATTTAGGGCTTCTTTTCAGATCATTATGCCTACTGGTCAGTCTTATTGGGCTCTAGATATAATGTAGATGATAAATGGAGATATGCCAATCTCCTAGAACTGGAATGACCTTGAAAGGTCATCAAGTCCAGTCCCCTGCCTTCACTAGCAGGACCAAGTACTGTCCCCTGACAGATTTTTGCCCCAGATCCCTAAATGGCTCCCTCAAGGATTGAACTCACAACCCTGGGTTTAGCAGGCCAATGCTCAAACCACTGAGCTATCCCTCCCTCCCAATGTATGATGGTATGCGCAATGTGTGCTGCCTGACCTAGGCACAGTGAGAAGAGTTTGGGGCATATTAGTGTTACCGGGGTGAGATAAGAGAATCAGTATACTCTCAAACGAACTCAAACAGAAAAAGGATAAAAGACAAAAACAGCATATCACCCATCCACAAACACTTTCACAAAAGGATCACTCCGTCTTGGACTTCCCAGTCCTTTTCCTCAGAGGAAACCTGCACAGCACTTTCAAAAAATATCATGAGCCTGGGAGCTTAAAATCAAAACTTTGCTATTCACTAAAAATCATGGATTTACGGCTTATTACAACAATCTGTAACCCATTGGCCCCCACCCCCACCCCCTTTGTGGTGCTGTGATTGCAGGGATGTTAACAGGCCACTTCATATTGAAAGGTCCGTTCGAATATGTTAACTACTTATGCTAAACAATCTGTTTCACCTTGTATTTAGCTGTGACACTCTGAGTACCTTTCTCAGACCTGAAGCAGAGCTCTGTGTAGCTCAGAAGCTGGTCTCTTTCACCAACAGAAGTTGGTCCAGTAAAAGATATTACCTCATCCACCTTGTGTCTCTAATATTCTGGGACCAATACAGCTACAACAACACTGCAAACAACAACAACATTATGTTTAGTAAAAAATACTGTGCAACCATGATGTGGCATGTATTTTTGTTATGGTCAAGTAAAGCGCTTTAAAAAAATTTTTTTTAGAAAGTTTGACAGAGTTTTCATGCTGATTTTTCAGCACTGAGTAATTTTGATGGATTTCTCATGATGGATTTCTGTGTTTGCCAGAAGCTGGGAATGAGCGACAGGGGATGGATCACTTGATTACCTGTTCTGTTAATTCTCTCTGGGGTACCTGGCACTGGCCGCTGTCGGAAGACAGGATACTGGGTTAGATGGACCATTGGTCTGACCCAGTAGGGCCATTCTTATGATGATTTTTCAGTATTTGGAAAATGTGACAGATTTATCATTATGACTTTCATATGAAGTGTTTCAAGGAAAAAATTCATTGTTAAATGCATTGTCCTGTATTTTAACTTACTATGTGTCTATGTTTATATTCCCTCTGTTTTTAGTGATGTACTGCACATATTCAGACATCAGGCTTGAATAAATATAACAGCCTTTCTTTTAGTCACTTGGGATTTTTGATTTGTCAGTTTTGTTTGAAAATCTGCTTGAAATATTTTTGCTATCCGTTAAGTATTAAGATCCAGATCCTGCAGACTCTTTGCAGTGTGTTTGCAGAATTGGGGCCTAAATACTCACTTTGGGCCCAATCTAACTTCTTTTGAAGTCAGTAGGAGTTTTTCCTGAGTCAGGAGTGGCCCTATATAAATGCTACTTATTATACTGCATCTCTCTTGACTTCATGAATGAAATTATACTGTCTGGATTTACTTTTATTCTAGCCTGTTGTTAGTCAGTTTCATTGACGTGCTGACATGCATTAGCACATCACTGCAGCGTTTGAGTCTGTCCTGCCCCCCTTTACTCATGTGAGTAAGGGCTCTTTGGGTTATAAACAGTACAGAGAAATGATTCAATCCAAACCAAGAACTGTTCTGAATAATTGTTAAGAAATCACAAATGCATATCTAGTGATAAATGTAGTAAAACTTAAAAAAAGCCTAAATTTGGTGCTTAAATGTGTTGATAGTGTACATTTCATTAGAGACACACATTCTACATTAGATTGGAAATTACAGGGTTTCTAAAAAGCACACTGTACAACATATTCATATTTAAGTATATGTGTGTGTGTGTACACATAAATATATAGACATGCAAATGCAGTGTGTAAATTCACACACCGTGCATATTTACACAGCTATGTTAACAAATATGTGCAGTATGTCCTGTTTTTGAAAGTCCCCCCCTCCCCCCTGACTGTGCATGTTTTCTGTTGATTTTCCTTGTGTGCCTTATAAATTTTTATTTTTCTGTCTGTGTTTGTGTTTGTGGTTCACAGGTCCTCCTTTGCATTGTTCATCCGCTTCATCAACCCCTATTGAGCAGTCCCCTTCCCCTCCCCCTACCCCTGCGGCCAATGAGAGCCAGAGAAGGTTGCTAGGCAATGGTGTGGCCCAGCCAACCCAGGACTCTGACTCTGAGGAAGAGTTTGTCCCTAATTCATTCTTAGTTAAAAGTGGCTCTGGAAACCTCTGTGTACCTGCCAATGGTGAGTTATTCTCTCTACCTACTTTACTGCTTGCTTGTCTTACAAGTTGTGTGTGGGCCTGTAGGATGCAGGTTTGGTTTGTCTCCTGGACTTTGAATAATAATTCACCATGTGTTTGATGACTGTCTGCTTCGGTTTTACAGCCGCTATGTGTGTTGTTTTAAACTCCTTGTGTTTCCTGTGGATTGTGCCCTGGTATCTCTGTTGAACGAAAGCACTGCTGTGCTGGGTAGAACAAATCACCTAACTTGAGACGGTACCTGAGCCCAGCTCAGAAATGCTGCTTGTGGTTGAGGCAGCCCTGCTGAAATGTCACACAACTTTAGTGTTTTCGCTGCGGGACAGCGTGTCAGGCTGTCTGTAAAACATTCTGTGTAAGTTCTGTGTGTCGATGTCAGGAACGTTTCCTTTCAAATGACCAGTTCGGAGATCAGATGGAATTCTGGCTTTATGAAACATTTACTTCGATTGAATTGTAAACAGGCCAGAGGATTGTGTCCTGTAGGACTTCAAGTCTATGAGAAACTTTTATGGTTTCGCTGGACCTTCCACTCTGATTGGTACAGATGCGAGACAGTCTCAGTGGCTGCATTATGAGAATACAGATGTAAAAATTAACTTCTAAAGCCTCAGCCTGCATGTTTTAACCCAAATATGAGTTGTAACAAGTGACATCAGCACTTTACCTTCACATCCACAGGCCAGAAATAGGTTATGGATCCAAATTTCTGCAGGTAGCCTTGATACATTTCCTAAGGGCAAAATACAAAAGCAGCAACAGGACTCTATCCCACTAGGGTACTGAATGCTTCCAACTCCCACTTACATCAGCGGGAGCCAGGAAAGGGATCCCACTAAAAGAATGAGGGTGTAAAGGAATGCAAAGGAAATAAAATGATTTGCTTTGCAACTTTGCATCCTAAAGACAATGAGTTGTAAAAAGGGAGATAAAGCTCATTGATAAAGCAATGTTAAATTCATCAAGGACAGTGCAACCTGATGTAGTGCAGATACCAGCAGTGAAACAACAATGGCCAGTCAGCTCACTGCTATCCAGCCTGAGTGATAATTGCAGGAACTTCTGATTTATGGGGGGTGAAGCCATTCACAGACATCTACCAAAAAAAAAAAAAAAAAGGGAGAGAGGTTTATAGCATCTGGTAACAACTTAGCCCCATTTCTGTTGGGCTTTTAAGAAGGTTTCCCAGTATGGTGTTATTTCAAAGGAAAAGGAAAGAAGTTTGACATTGAATTAATTCCTCCCCTCTTCAGCTTCCTCTTTCTAAAAACTAACGTTCCTTCAGGGCTTTTCAGTGGAGAAGGTTATCTTCGGTGAATTGTCATCATAAGGAAAACAAGGGGGAATATACAGTGTTGCATTCATTCAGGAAACTGCTTAAAATTTATATCCTCCTACCTCCCTTCAGTCACTAGTATAGTCAAGCTTGTAGTGGTGTGGATGACCCTTTAGTGTTCACAGTAACACAGTGAATGGTGGTTGGAGACAAAAGCTGCCCAAACTAACATCCTCAGTAATTCTTATATGATCATAGTCTATCTGTCTGTTCATCTATCTGTCTCAACACCCTCTCCAGGTAGAGCGAGATTAAATCCCTTAATCTCTTCTTTTACTAATTAACTGAACAACAGAAAAAGCATTGTTCAGAGTCTACAGTGAGTTGATGACATTATTGTATTATTGATGTGCTGGTGAGTTAGTGAGACTTTAGGCTCTTCATCTGTCTGCTTATTTATACTCCTTCTCTCCTTGCATCAGTTAGTCCAGGCTTTACATTCCCCAGGGCCTTCTTTGTGTGTAAAAATCTGCAGGTTGGTAATAAATATGTCCCACACAGAGACAGTGTGTCTGGGGTCTCATTTGCTTGGTGACTCGGAGTTGTTCAGTAATGAGAGGTGCAGGTAAATCCAGCACAGTTGTGACCTGCTACGATGTCACCATCACTCTGCTATCAGCAAAAAACAAAGGTGACCTTTGAAAGCCTCATTGCCGTATTATGCATCCTGTCAACCCATAATCTGGGAGTTCACCTGAATGAGATTGAGAAGCACAGACCATACAAGTCCATCATGTCGAAAATGCTAAATCTCTTCTGACCTCTCAAAATTGATTTAATTGCCTTGGTTCCTTAAAGTTCTGTTTCTATGAGGCTTAGTCAATGTAGACTTTAAATGACAAAGGCAGCTCTTTTTGTCTCTTAAATGGGGAAAATTAGTAAAAGCTTATTTTGGTTAGGACTAAGTTTAATACAGTTAGAGCACTCATTCTCTGTGTATAGTGGCTGTCTCAACAGCAGGACTGCCTGAGAATGCCTGGCTTAAGGATTTGTGTAGCACTTTTTAATTGATCCCTACTAGGTTTTCTTTCCACAGCTGTGTAAACTCAGCTTTAGAGGAGTCCATCCAAAGTAAGTAACACCCATGGAGCTGCTGTTCTAAATCCCCATGTAAATTGCAAATACAATGCACATGGAACAAAAGATATTTTTTGAAGATACATTAGACTATTCTTTATCTGAGTTCCACTCCATCGAAAAAGGCACTAATGTAGTAGTATTTTTGTGAAAATGTTCAACTAAAATTTCAAATTAATATTGAGGAACTAAAGTAAAGACTCAGATTTTCTTTCTTTGACATTTTATTTTTGCACTCCATATATTGTAAACCCATATTTTCTAATTAAAATCCAAGAGTAACCCCGTATCTCTGTTATTAATAGAAATTTTAATAACAGAAGGAATTTTAAAAATCAGAATCACTTTTCACTTTGCTACTTATTCATGTGAACTCCCAGATTCCTATAATCTTTGAGCCATATTTTCCAAAGTGACTAATGATTTTGGGTGCCCAACTGGAGAGATCATAAAAGGTCCTGATTTTTTGATATTTTTTAAAAATAATTGAGATATGCCTATATCATAGAACTGGAAGGCCCTTGAAAGGTTAAAGAGTCCAATCCCCTGCCTTCACTAGCAGGACCAAGTACTGTCCCCTGACAGATTTTTGCTCCAGATTCCTAAATGGCCCCATCAAGGATTGAACTCACAACCCTGGATTTAGCAAGCCAATGCTCAAACCACTGAGCTATCCCTCCCTCCTAATAGTCTTGGGTAATCAGCACTTTCTGAAAATCAGGCCCCTTTAAGGTATCTTAAATTGGGTATCCAGAATCACCAGTTAGTTTTCAAAGTTTCTCACCTTTATGACAATCTAAGAAAAATCAGCTACACCTACATGCTGCCTAAGAAGCAAAGAGGAACATTATTAGTTGCCATAGTCAGAAGTCTGTCTATCTGTGGTGCTTGTATGGCCCCCATAACTATAGTATCTGAGGCCCTTGCAATCTTTATTCTGTTTATCTTCACAACACCACTGTGAAGTGGAGAAATGCTGTTATCCCCACTTTACAGATAATGGGGAACTGAGGTACAGAGAGACTATAAGGCCCAGATTTTTAATGTTATTTAAGGTTTGCTGTGCTCAGCATTGCAGTGCCTAACTGATTTAGGGGCTTGAGCTCATGAGATTTAGGCTCCTATATCAGTTAGGCATTATAATGCTGACTGCAGCAATGCCTAAATAGCTTTAAAAATCTGGATCTAAGTGACTTGCCCAAGGTTACACGGGAAGTCTGTTGCAGAGCAAGGAATTAAACCTGGGTCTTCCACTGATACCTTTAGATTATCTTTAGGTTTTTTGTTTTTATGAGATATACAAAGCAGCATAGACAGATAAGGAGGACAGATGAGGATACAAGAGAAAAAAACATCTGCATAACCTGCCACATCTGTTCAGGAACTAAGATGGAGATCCACATTTTTTAAAGTCATCTCTGATTTTGAGCCTCTCACTTTCTGGGTGATAAGCTTTAGGGAATCATGGACAGAGCACATACAACTCCAGTGGAAGTCAGTGAAAATGGCCGGGGTCTAAAGGTGGTTATCCAGAATTAGGGCCCGATCCTGAAAGGTACCCCACATGGGTCTGTGTGCCTGTAGAGAGCCCCCCATGAAGTCATTGGGGCGCTGTGCACGCTCAGAAGTCCATCTGTTGCAATAATTTACAGGATCAGGGCCTTACAGGCCACTTTTGAAAATTTGGACCCAAATGTCTTTTTGAATTCTTCCTGAATATTAAGCCTTTAGTACATCACTGTTTGCAATGCTGCTTGTCCTTGTTGCCCACTCCTTTGCACCAGTCTTGTTTCAATTGCTGTCAGTGAGGACATTATTTCACAAATAGCGACATCACAGCGTCTGCCTATGTCACCCAAGGTGAATGTAGAAGAGTCATAGAAAAGTCCTAGAAAAGCTAAGGGTAGGATTCGCTCTGGCACAATGTTATTATCCTTTTAATGCCAACAGTTCATTCAGTGCTGTGCAAGGCATAGAGAAAACAGTCCCTGCCTCAGCAAGATTTTGCAATCATTGAAGTCAATGAGACTGTTCACAACATAATGTTAAGTACGGGTGTTAGTCTTTTACGGTCAGAGACTGAGGGGCTGGAGCAGCTCCAATTGAAATCAATGAGACTCTTTCCATTGACTTCAGTGGGATCTGAATCAGGCTCTACAAGCCTCCTCTCCTTCAAATCAATGGCAAAAGTGTTCTTTCTTTTTAGACAGTTACAAGAACACCAATGCTCTTCCCCTCACCAGCTTTCTCAGTTCCTGTAGGTCCCCCAGTTTTCCTTAGGATTAATTTGCTCCCCCTTTCCACTTCTTCTGTCTAAGCCAGCTGCTGGGTCACTTCACAGCTATAACACTTTCCTAAAGCCTACTCTTTGGTCACTTTGAACTGCGGGAATAGACACCAGAGTGGCTTCACATGTTGCCACAAGGCTTTGTTTTCCCATCCCTCCAAGCCGCTTGCCTTTTCTGGGCCTAAGTGCAGTGTAAAGAGTTCACTCAGTTTAACCCTTCGGGTATGTCTACACTGGCAGAGTTACATCGCTGGCAGTTACAGCGCTGCTCAGAGAGCGCTGAAGGGAAACCGCTGTTGTGCGTTCACACTGTCAGCTGCCTGCGCAATAGCGTGTTCACACTTGCGGCACTTGCAGTGGTATTCGGAGTGGTGCACTCTGGGCAGCTATCCCGCAGAGCAGCTCTTCTTCTTCTGCCACTAAGAATTGTGGAAGGTGAAAGGGGTCATGGGGCATCTTGGGTCCTGTCCCAATGCCCCGTGATGCATTGCTTTGCATCCCAGAAATCTCTGTGCTTCCGTCCGCATTTGGCGCCATCTTTCAACGGTTTGTGTACTGCGCGCTCTGCCTCTTCGGTCTGCAAGAATGGATCCTGCACTGTTGACCCAATATGCTGCTCGCTCTCAGTAAGACGTCACAAGTGGCAGTGGAGTTATTCCTTAAACTACAGAGGCAAGAGGAGTTTTACATTGATCTCGCCACACTCAGTAGCTACGACACCAGATTGCTTGTGGCATTCACGGAGGTGCTGACCACAGTGGAACGCCGCTTTGGGGCTCGGGAAACAAGCATTGAGTGGTGGAATCACATCGTCATACACATCTGGGATGATGAGCAGTGTCTTCAGACCTTTTGGATGAGGAAAGCCACATTCATGGGACTGTGTGATGAGCTCGCCCCAGCCCTGCAGCACAAGGACACGAGAATGAGAGATGCCCCGTCGTCGGAGAAGCGTGTGGCAATTGCACTGTGGAAGCTGGCTACTCCAGACTGCTACCGATCGGTCGCTAACCAGTTCGGAATTGGAAGGTTGACTGTTGGATGCATGGTGATGGAAGTATGCAGGGCCATTAATCGTATCCTGCTCCGAAAGACCGTGACTCTGGGAAATGTGTGTGACATTGTGGATGGCTTTGCACAAATGGGCTTCCCTAACTGCAGAGGGGCGATAGATGGCATGCATATTTCAATTCTGGCACCAAAGACCGAGCCACCTAGTACATTAATCGGAAGGGGTATTTCTCTATGGTTCTCCAGATGCTTGTGGATCACCGTGGGCGTTTCAGGCTGCTCTGGAAAGGTGCATGACGCACGCATCTTTCGGAACACTGGCCTGTTCAGAAAGCTGCAAGCATTGACTTTCTTCCTGGACCAGAAGATCACCATAGGAGAAGTCAAAATGCCCATTGTGATCCTGGGAGACCCTGCCTACCCCTTAATGCCATGGCTTATGAAGACATACACAGGGAACCTTGACAGCAGCAAGGAGCGGTTCAACAACAGGCTGAGCAAGTGCAGAATGACTGTTGAGCATGCTTTTGGCCATTTAAAGGCCTGCTGGCGCTGCCTATATGGGAGGCTGGACCTGGCCGATGACAATATTCCTATGCTTATAGCTGCGTGCTGTACGCTCCATAATATTTGTGAAGGGAAGGGAGAAAGCTTCACTCAGGGCTGGATCACTGAGGCTCAGCTTCTGGAAGCTGAATTTAAACAGCCAGAGACCAGGGCTATTAGAGGGTCGCAGCGCGGGACCATAAGGATCAGGGATGCCTTGAGGCAGAAATCTGAAGCTGAAATCCACTAATATTTGTTGCTATGCTTGGGAGTGCGGTGCTTATAATGCTAGGAGGTGATTGTGATTAGTGCAGATGATGCACTGTGAAGGTTTAAGAAAATTGCCTGTTTCTTTGCAGGGCTCAGTTTGCTTTCAGTTAATGGAATAAAGATTGCTTTCAAACCAAAACAATTATTTTATTAAAAAACAACAACCGGAAGAGAGAGGCAAACAAAAAAACCCATCAGCACTGTGGGGGATGGGAGAAGGGAGGGTCCCAGGAGGAGGTGGAGTCCCGGGATGGTTAAAGATTAGTATGTTCGGGTATCATATGCAGCCTTGTCCTCTGGAGTACAATGTAGCAGGTACTGTACTTCAGCAGGGCTAAGCTGCAGAGGGACGGGTATTGAGTGCAGTGGGTACTGAGAGTCCGCAGTGCTGGACTGTGATGGGGGAGGAGTGGAATGCAGCAGGTACAGAGTGGAGCCAGGAGGTTGATAAGAGTGTGTTGGTGGTGTCGGGGGCGCCGGGGAAAGAGTTTTGCGACAGCGGCTTCAGGGGAGGGCAGGCGCGGAGCTGCTCGGTTTGCAGTGCTAGTAGTGCCTGGAGCGTGTCCTCTTGGCACTCCATAACGTTTGTGGCTTTGTTCTGGCGCGCCGCATTCTCCTTTCGGTCCCTCTTCTCGCTGTCCTGCCACTCCTTCAGTTCTTGTTTTTCGACCGCGGAGTGCATCATGACATCACACAGAAAGTCCTCTTTGGGTCTTCATGGCTGCTTTCTAATTCTGCGTAGCCGTTCACTGGTGATAACAGAGGGAGGCTGGGCTCCCAAGGTCATATCTGTGAAGCCAAAATGCAACATTTTACAGAAGCAGTATTTTCCACAGGCTGTGTTCATTATGGAAGATATCTTGCTGCTGAGGGTGAGCAGGGAATCAAGGGAGAGTCTTCTCCAAGACCGGGGCTTCCGTCCTGGCCCGTATGAGGCTCGCTTGTGTGCAGCAATGGTTCCCCCCCCCCTCCGCCACCCCCAGTGATGGCAGAGTGGCACAGGAAAGTTACCCTTAATAGGGCAAGAAACAAAGCAGCTCTGCCAAAGAACCTGCAGCAGCGGATTGCCCAGTATCTCCATGACATTTTCATGGAGATCTCTGAGGCAGATTCCTGTGAAGTGAGGGGAGTCAATCAACACCCTGTTCCACCGTTCAGACTAGGCATGTGGTGGTACGCGCATCATACAGACACAAGCCTGCTTTCTGCAACCCTCCTGCCCCCAACAACTCGCTTCAGCGATTCCCAAAATCAAAGCCACTTACCAGGGGCCTCCTCTCCTGGTTGCACTTCGCCAAGCTCCGACAGCTGTGACTGGCTAGCCTCCTCCGAGGTAGAGAACAGCTCTTGGCTGCATATATCTCTGACCTCCAAGTCGTACTCTGCCTCTGGGTCCCCCTCCACATCCTCGTCCCAGATTTCCTCCTCCTGGCTTGGTCCACTCTCGACTGGCACGCGAGCCACCCAAGTATCCACAGTGGCCTTTGCAATGGAGGTGGGGTTGCCATCGAGTATCACGTCCAGCTCTTTGTAGAACCGGCAGCTCGTGGGCGCAGCAACAGAGAAGTGGTTTGCCTCCCGTGCCTTGTGATAGGCGTTCCACAGCTCCTTCACTTTGACCCTGCACTGCAGTGTGTCCCAGTCACGGCCCCTTTCTGTCATGCATCGTGAAATCTGTCCATAGGTATCATAATTCCTATGGCTGGAGCGCAGCTGGCACTGGACAGCCTCTTCTCCCCAAATGCTGATGAGGTCCAGCAGCTCGGCATTGCTCCAAGAGGGGTGCGTGGAGCAGGCATGGAGCAAAGATGTG
Organism: Chelydra serpentina; assembly: GCA_037349315.1. Taxonomy (NCBI): domain Eukaryota; kingdom Metazoa; phylum Chordata; order Testudines; family Chelydridae; genus Chelydra; species Chelydra serpentina. The sequence continues at coordinate 17,457,238 of JBAIAC010000004.1, read as the reverse complement.
CTGAGACCGCTGCACGCGTCACTGAGCAAACGGGAAGGGGACTTTTAAAATTCCAAAGGAATTTAAGAGGTGGGGCTCACAGTTGGTCACCTGAGGGCAGGGCAGGGTAATAATGTTCAAACCGATGACCAGAGAGGCGAGAACAGGCATTGTGGGACACCTCCTGGAGGCCAATCACAGCACTGTAATCGACCAGGGTGGCTTCTCTGGCACCATGGCGCTGTAGCCCTGGTGCAGAAAACTGTACGCCTCTCGTCAGGGTGGGTTTTTTTACAGCACTGCACACTGAAACTGTGTGTACACCTCAGGAGTTACACCACAGAAAGCTGCTTTACCGCGCAGGAACTTGCCAGTGTAGACAGGGCCTTAGAGTGTATTTGTCTGCAGTGTTTATCACTGAGGTGCTAAAGATCAGAAAACGTGTTTCCATCTCTAATTTACCTCCCCAGTCCTCCTCCCCCGCTCCCTCAAACATATCTCCTTAGCCCCTGCGACAGCCAGCCAGCCACCAGTGGTCACTCAAGTCCCTCACATGTGCAAGCTAAAGGGGTAATTCATTTCACCCTCATTCATGGCTTCTCAGATCCTCCACTGGTGCAAAGTGGTGTAGCTTTATTGAAGTCAGTGGAACCGTACCAATTTATGCCAGCAGAGGAACTCTTCCTGAGGATCACAGTTGTTAAAGACAGAAAAGTTTTTTATTATCATTATTATATTTGGGTTTTTTTAGCACCCAAGATGTGTAAGGCACTTTCCAAACAGAAATACGACAGATTATCTGCTCCAAGGAGATCACAGCTTCAAATGCATCTGTGATTATGATCATTATTTTTCATTATATGTTTAGATTCATCAATGTGCTTGGTGCTATACTAATGACAAATATACAGACAGTCCCTGCCCCACAGAATGTATAATCTTAGCACCTAATCCAAAAGCCCACTGAAGACAACTGAAAGACTCCTATTGACTTCAGTCTGTTTTGAATCAGGCCTCGTGTCTCTGATCTTGCAGATACAGGTGTGCTTAAATGTAAGCATGTCCCGTTGAAGTCAAACACCCATCTTTTTAACCATGTGCTTAAGTGTTCACAGAATCATGGCTGAAAACATAGTCACAAAGAAAACAACATTCAGTGGGGGAACCCAATAAAGGAATAATGAAAGGATTAAAAAAAATAATTGTACTTTGAGAGACTCTCAGAAGCAGTGAATGTTGAGGGATTTGAATGAGAGTACTTTTGAGGACTTTGATAATGTAAATAGTAATAATTTATATTTTGCAATCTAATTATTAATAATAAATTCACATTATATTAAATGTTCTTTCATGTAAAAACTAGATTTCTCCCTCCAAAAAAGACCTACAAATGTAGAGTCCATTCTCTGTCCTCAGGCAGAGTATGTCCTTATATTCCAGTGTTTCCCACTGCATTACATATATTCAAAGTAAATGATAATTAGGCTTTGCGCCTATATAGCATCTTACATCAAAGGATCTCAGTGCCCTTTAGAAATGTATATTTAAATTAATCTCCCAGCATCCCTGTGAAGTAGACATGATTCATGATTTTATAAGATGGGAAAGTGAGGAACAGGAAGCCAGCACTTTTTAAAGTATCATAAATAGAGCTGGTAAAAAAAAAAAACCCTACAAAAATGTTTGAATAATTTTCTTTACTGTTTTAATTTTTATTTATTGTGAAAAATATGTTTTCGATCAGTTTTTGATTTATCATTTTCCATTTTTGAAATTTTTGGTCAGCTTAGTCACACAATAGGTTTTGTTTCCAAACATTTTATTTCAAAATTTAAATGCAATTTTTTTGAAAATTTCAATAAACATTTTAAATAAAATTTTAGATAAAAATTTTGTGAAAATTTTCAAAAAACTATTTTTGCCACAAAAAGTTGATGTAGAAAAAAAGAGTATTTTTGCCCCTTCCCATTCAAAATATGTTGACTAACTATAGTCACTAATTTTGAGCACTTCAGCTGTTGGGTATCTAACCTGAGTCACTTGGGGCTTGATTACGAGTGTTACTGAACATCTCCATTGCTTATTTACTTCTCTGAAGGCACCCCAGATTGGTAGATATCTGAAAATGTTGGGCCTAAGTGATCTGCTAAGGTACACAGCAAACCAGTTGTGGAGCTGGTACTAGAACCCAGGCCCCTTGATGCCCAGCCATTTCTCTTTACCATAAGACCATTCTTCCTTCAATCAAGAGAAGGGCCGTAAACTGCCAGGAACGGGGAGGATCAAAGCATGAGTTCTTTCCTTCTCCAGTCCCCCTCTCAAAGTGGGGGGTGATGGAGCCTGTCCTGCTGAGCTTTTCCTCCCATTCCACGCCTGCTACCAATGGAGAATGATTAGGACAAGGCTAGCTTGTGAGCTGCAGAGCTTTTATAGGACATGAAGCCCTAAGCGGCCGCTTAAAATGAGATGAATTGTTTAAAACTGGCAGTTGTTTGGCTTAGGTATGAGCCAAAAACAAGAGGCAGTAGTACACTCAAGTCATATGCTCTAGGGCCTGATCCAAATCTCACTGAAGTCAGTGGGAGGCTTTTGGTTAGGCCCCTATTGTAGCGAGGGTCAAATCCTGACTGCACTGAAGTCAGTGTGTCATCAATAAGAGGAGGGTTTGGTCCAGAGTGAACAACCTGAATGCTGAATGCAGGGAAGATTGTTTCCCTGCTGATACTAAACATCTCTAATACAATAAGAACAAAGTTATGACTGTCTCATTCAATGTAAAATGAGATCTATCCAGACTACTAAAGAAACACACTGAAACAGTTAAAGCAGATTTATAGCATTGTAGCTGTGATAAAACCATATCTCTGTGTAAGTAAATTTACAGAGGAGTGGGTGTTTTTTGTTTTTTTTTTTAAACAAGCCAGATTGAAACGTGTACACGATGGAGTCCCACTCAGAGGAAACACAACTGGAACAAATTATATGCATTCAGATTTGTTAAACTGAATTGGCAGCAGAAATATTCCTAGTAACTCGAGGATTACAGCAGCATTGGTATAGTTAAAGTTGTGTCAGCATTTTCATTACAAATCCCTGCTTTCACAAGTTTATATCTGCAGTAAAAATTCATTCTGGGCTGAAACTTGACAAGCTCTGAAGGGTCTCATCTCAGGAGAAAAAAATATTTTTACAAAATTGAAAAAAAAACATCCTTTATTTGATGGCTTAAAATAGCGCACAAACAAAAATAGCGGTGTTTTGGCTTTGATGATTGTCTATGTTCAAAAACTGCTTCATTTCTTTGAACGTGTAGCAATTAAATGCTCAATAAAATCTCACTCCAAAGACGGAATTAATCGCTACAGTATTAAAGAAAATGAAATATTAATGTATTGCCCATTTGTTACTTACTCACCACAGGATCACCAGTGTTTTAACCTACATTGGGTCATGCTTGTAGAAAGAGATTGCTGGGAGACTCCTGACTAATATGAAACACGGCTCAAAGTAGAGTAGATCTCATTGGAAGGTCCTTCTCTGAACAGCTGCAGAAGGGCAATAAAGAGAAGGCAGTGTTCTCTAGTGTTTGGAGCAAAGCACTAGGAGTCACAAGTTCTCTGAGATCCGTATCTGTCTGTGCCACAAAACGTCTTGTGTGACCTTGGGCAAGTCACTTCCCTTAAACAATCTGTACCTCAGTTGCAGGACTGGGAACATAATCCATGGACTTGATTCTCTTCTTACACTCCTTTTACGGCAGTGTAACTCAGTTTACAACATTGAAGCTCCCTCTGATTTACATCAGTCAGAATGAGAGGAGAATCAGACCCCCATGTCTCTTTACTCCCAATCACAGGGCCTTTAATAGTCTAGATCAGGGGTCGGCAACCTTTCAGAAGTGGCGTGCTGAGTCTTCATTTATTCACTCTAATTTAAGGTTTCGCATGCCAGTAATACAATTTAATGTTTTTAGAAGGTCTTTAATATTCTATATTAATATTCTAGATATTCTATAAGTCTTAACTATTATTGTATGTAAAGTAAATAAGGTTTTTAAAATGTTTAAGAAGCTTCATTTAAAATACTGAAAATCAGCTCGCGTGCCGCCTTTGGCACCCGTGCCATAGGTTGCCTACCCCTGGTCTAGATTATTGTTTTTGTAAATGTTTCTGGATTCTTGAGTGGAAGGTACCTATACAAGTACCAAATATTACTGTGTTATTTAACATGTCTGAGTCTAAACCTGAATGGGTTAAGGGCCTCCTGGGAGGTGTTATGTGTTCTCTGCACCTGGCAGAGTCATCATAAAGCTCTTTGAGACCTTCAAATAAAAACCATGAGAGAATGGCAAAGTATTATAAAATACTGTGAGGAGTTTGGTGACTATACACTCACAGCTGCGTCATGTTTTTATTGTGAAATTGATCTCCATTTGGGAAGGAATTCAAAGTTTTTGATACCTTCCTCCATTAGTTGTTTTCAAGGCATAAGCCTCCATTTTAAAATGACGCTGAGGCCTTTGAACTTTATTTATAAACTGAAATTTGCTAGCTATTGTAGGCCACTGATTGATTTGTAAGAGGGAGGAAGCCAGGAATAGCTTTCCCTCCAGACTATCTGTTCCATAAAACTAAACGTCCAATGACTTCCCAGCCTCAGGGGATGTATCTTCCCCTCCTTTCAATTATTTTCTGTGGTTTGCACTATCATTTGGCATATGTATTATGACACACTATTTATCTCAACCTGCATCTTGAAGACCTTCATGTGGCTCTCTCCAGTTAAGAAATCCCCAAATAAAACAGGGATATCTTTACATATCAAGGATGAAACTTCACAGGGTTGTTTGTGGAAGAGAGGAGGGGAAGAGGGAAAGTTAACCCATTTGAAACAGTTCATTAGAAAAATGGCTCCTACGGCTGCAGAGTGTTTGGAGGATCATTTTTGGAACACTGTGATATTCCTAAGTACCACACCTTATCTCTTAAAGTTACTTACTATGTATACCTGGGTCCAAGCACTATGGTAGTTTTTATCAAGAGACAGGGCAATAGTCACCCATGTATATAACAAGTTCATAATACCCATGCATGGCACTGAAGATGACAGAAGGAACCTTTCATCTAGGAAGGAGTTATACGATAGATTGTCACAGTTCCTTAAGAGTCAGTTGGGTTAAGCCTTTAAGGACTGCAAGCATAAGTATACATGCCTCATGTAAGCAACCATTTGTCTTGCAGTTTGTAAAATGTTTGAAGGGTTATCAGGGTTTTTGTTTTTATTTTTAATTCCCATCATCTGTAATTACACCGAAGACCCTAAATGCCTCTGAATAAGTTAGTGTTGTCTCTTTGACTAATTGATCGGCATTGATTTAAAATCCACAATATCTTGTAATGGTTAAAGCGTGGGAATATGAATCAGGAGACATAGGTGCTATTCCCAGTTTGTTTTGTGACATGGGGCAAGTCACCTAACTGCTCTGTGACTGGGTTGCCCATTTGTCAAATGAGACTAACAGTTAACCATCTTTGCAAAGTTGCAAAGAGTCCTGTGGCACCTTATAGACTAACAGACGTATTGGAGCATAAGCTTTCATGGGTGAATACCCACTTCGTCGGAAGCTTATGCTCCAGTACGTCTGTTAGTCTATAAGGTGCCACAGGACTCTTTGTCGCTTCTACAGATCCAGACTAACACGGCAACCCCGCTGATACTTTGCAAAGTTAGCCATCTTTGCTATCTTTGGATGAAAATACATTGTTATTATGCATGCATTGTACTCTAATGGAGGTGTGTCCAAGGTGTAGCTCATGGATTCTTACTAACGATTTAAAAAATGCATTTATGTTTAAAATAGGGGTGGCCATCGGTTCCTGATATTATTAAGGTAGCCCTCAGTGTCGCAACAGTTTGGCATCTCTGCTCTCATGGCACCATTAGGTCCTTTGTGGCAATTCATGGGGGATATTTTCTCTTCTGCCTCTTTTATAATTAAACTTGTTAAAAAGCAGAGACATGTACCAATCTAAATAATAAGGCTGTGTGACAGAAACTGATGTAAGCCAGGCATTTAATACATTACATTCTTGTTTACAAAATATACCAAAGTACTGTAAGATCTGATGGGGTTATACAACAATTAACTGATAAGCAACATTGAAACCAAGAGACTCCATCTTACTTCAAGCATTTAATCCTGATTCTGCTGCCTTTCCTCACACTAAGCAGTGGTTCTCAACCAGGGGTACTTGTACCCCTGTGGATATGCAAAGGTCTGCCAGGGGGTACATCAGCTCATCTAGATATTTGTCTAGTTATACAACAGGCAACATAATAAGCGCTAGCAAAGTCAGTACAAACTAAAATTTCACACAGACTTGTTTATACTGCTCTATGTACTTTATCAGCAGTTCTCAAACTGTGGGTGAGTTTATTTTAATGGGGTCGCCAGGTCCAGTGTTAGACTTGCTGGGGCCCAGGGCAGAAAGTCAAAGCCTAAGCCCCATTGCGTGGGGCTGAAGCCAAAGCCTGAGATTTTAAGTGAGGTGAAACTTGGTGTACACAGGACAAATCAGATTCCTGAGCAGAGTACAGTAGTCGGAAAAGGTTGAGAACAATTCACACTGAGTGTCGCTCAGTCAATAGTATTTCTACTGATAAGGTACTACTCAATGTAAGAAAGTGGAACTAGGACTTGGTGACTACTTCATATAGTTCCTAGAGTGTAGCCCCACAGGAGAGTGGCAGTACCTGGAAATTAAACTGGAGGCCCTATGAGATGTGGCAAGCATATAGGGGACAAGCTCATTAAGTAGACCAGTAGAAGCGACAGATCCAGACTAGACAGATCCAGACTAACACGGCTACCCCTCTGATAAGTAGACCAGGGATCTCAAACGCAAATCACCAGGAGGGCCACATGAGAACTAGTAAATTGGCCCGAGGGCCGCATCACTGAAACGTTTTCATACAATGATACGAAAGTATAGTAAAAAATGAAGAGCAATAGAATATTCTATTAAAAGTCAATGTATTAATTTTTTAAAAACTAATGCAAAGAGGGGTTTTAATAAAATATAAACACTCAGTAATGTTTGGAGCTTGGCTGCCAGTGGCGTTGGTGCCTATGGCGGGCCGCAGGAAATAACTCCGCGGGCCGCGTGTTTGAGAACCCTGAAGTAGACCAAACACTGCGGTGGTTCTTGTGTCACCCTGTTCGCTTATCCGCCCTTATGCAATCTAGCTGGATTGCTGCCTGCAGACAGCCAGCACCTATTTACTTAGAATATCCTGTTCTTTCTGGGCTTGTTCTGAGTTTTGTTTTGTCATTGCAGCGTCCCATAGACCTGGGATCTATTCCTGTCTCATCCACTGATTCTTCATTCAGCCTTGAGCAAAGTTTCCCCATCTTTAAAATGGATGTATTGTAATAACAACAATTTACCTCACAGGAAATGTGAGATTTATTACATTAGTGTTGTAAAGCATCCTGGAATTATCAGATGATAGGTGCTATATATAATCCTGTGTCCCTTATATGCATGTTACTTATTACTGTCAGTGGGTGTTTTGATGTGGTATTAGGCTCTGTATCATTATATGTATTATTACAAATCATTCAGCCATGGCGGCCCAGGAATTGGACTTTAGATCCTCCCACACAAGTGGAGAATTGAGTTTTGTGACATGATTCAAAAAGATAAGGTGGCAACACATGCCTCATTAGCATGCCAGCTATGATGGTGGATAGGAGATCTAATAAATAAAGTACTCCAAGACCTTGGAGTGCTTCACAGGTAAAGCTAACAACTACAAAATCAGTGATTTTGATACAGGTGGTAATGAAAGAAGCACAGCACAGAAGTGGTGTGATCAGATGATTTAGTTACAGCTGCAAATCTGGTTGAGGTGTTGTGGCAGCATGAGAGAACACAGCACATTGTATAAGAAATTCAGCATTAAGCCTCTTGCATTAATCGAGCCTGGTGGTGATTTATGCCTGTGTGAGGGTTGTGGCATTGATGTGGGCTACAGCGTTGCTTATCTAGGCAAATCTAGATCATTTTATTTTCAAGTTCAGCGTTAAAGCTGACTCTTGGACCTTAACTCCTCCCTTAGCACGAAAGCATTACCAGGGAGTCTCTTCTCACCCTACCAGTGCAAGATTGCTTCTCACATAGTAGATTTTGCAGGAGTTTTGTGAAACAATAGGACTTCTACCACTTCCCTTAGAGGCCTGAGTTGATCTGATTTTTGAAGACTTATCTCTTTACTCCTACTTGTACCACCCAAGTTATTTCTCACCCTAAAGTTTGAAGGATGCAAATTCTTGTATGAAATTACCGAGCCCCCACTCCACGGGGTAGTTGCTTATCCAAATTATACATATTTGCTTCATTTGTTCTTTCCCCATAAAGTACTGCCTGATTATTTTTATTGCTCTTGGAATTACATTGTTTTTCTACGCATGTCTACTATTGCAGATCAGTGCAAAACGATACTGTTCCATATGTGGTGTTAATACTTAGAGAAAGAAGGATCAAAAAAGGATGAAGGGTCAGGGTCAACATGGAATTCCATTGTTTTGTTCATTTTATACTTTTTTTTTTAAAGAAAAAAATATTCGGATCAATACAAAGAGGAAGCAAGTGAGAGAACTCATAGCCCACATTAGGGTCAGCATACTGTATACTAAATTAGAGGCATCCTTGCAGTGTTGCCTTGTCATGTTTCCGATGCACAAATGAAACTTGAAACAAGTAGTGGGCCCAAAGGGTAATCACTTCCAGCCAAAATTTGCTCCAAGGTACCAGACCACCCATCCCTTTGTCACATCAGTGAGGTCAAAAGATCAGCAGTTCTTGGCACTTACGTAGTTCTTTACAAAGTTGGGTAAGGTCTGTTATGTTATATCACCAACAGATCTCTCCAGAAACTTGTTCCATGTAGCTGCTTTTTAATAATAGTCATATTTCTATTGCTCCTTTCCTTCTAGGATCTCAAAGTAATTAGCAAACATTGATTAAACCTCTTGACACCTCTGTGAATCAGATCAGTATTATCCCCATTTTACAAATGGGGAAGCTGAGGCACAGAGCATCTAGGTGTCTAGGCCTTAGGTCACACAAGTATTCTGTGACAGATTCAAGAATAAAATTTATATGCCCATAATTCCAGTCCCCTGTTTCCAACCACTAGACCATTCCTTCTACCAGAACAGTCAGAGACACACAGATGTTGCGTCAGTAAAACTGATTTAAGTATAAACAAAGAAGGGTCACAGTACATTTGATGGAATCAGCCCAGATGGTGCTTTTAGCTGACCATTTCCCCAGCCGGATTCCACCAGTTGAAAATGGCTCAACGAGAGCAGAGGTTTCTTTCAGAGCTAAATACAGTTGTGTGTATTGTCTCTGTAATGTTTGCCTTCACACCTATTATGCCTACAGATCTCACATTAATGTAGCCAAATAGGCAGTTAGGTGCCCATTTACCAGATGTGTGTAAACTAATGCCCATCCATGCATGCAAATATAGGATTTGCAGGCATACATGCAGATTTTGAAAGGACAGTTTAAGGGTTTCTCTTTGAAAATTTGGTCCTGTTTTCCTAGTTGTATGAACTGTAACATTTGACATCTGGAAAACCTAGTCCTTTTTGTCTTTACATGAAGTAAATTACATCGGCCTGTATCTATATAGGCCCAAATCCTACAGTTCTTTCTCAGACAATATTCCCATTGACTTCATAGTCTCTTAGGACAGGGGTCTCCAAACTTTAGGAGATGAGGGCCACATTAGATTTTTGAAGGGGCTTCACGGGCCAGCTTTCGGGAGTGCGGGGCCCGATTTTGACGGGGCCCTACCGCCGAGGTGGCAGGAGCGTTTGAGCTGCCGCCGAAGTGCCGCCAAGGCAGCGGCAGCAATTGGTTGGGGGGCCGGACAAATTGAAGCCGTGGGCCGGATCTGGCCCTCAGGCTGTAGTTTGGAGACCCCTGTCTTAGGACCATCCATAACCCCACTGACTTCAATGGGATTTTCATTGGAATAAGGCCTGAGTAAGATTTTAGGATTGTGCCAAAGGCTATAAGCTGTATCTGGAACAGTGTTTCCATTTCTTCCCTATAAACTCTTAAGTATGTATGCCAGCGTGAGTCCATGCCAAAACTTCCCCCAGTCCATCCTGAGGTAAAATACAAACAATTCTCCTATGACATTCTAAATTGGGGTGTGGTTACTGTCACCCAGAAAACTGTCTAGAGCCCTTTAGATAATTAAATGCTACATAGTCCTCTAATCGTTGCCCAAATCCAATGCATCTCTACTTTGCCCCTCTGTTGGAAGTCAATTCCCATATTCACTACACTACCCATGTACACTATACAATAGAATACACTGCACTATACAATAGAAACTCACATTTTTCTTATCTCTTAACTTAAGCCTATGTCTCCAAACACATTTGTATCCAATAACCTCAAATAGATCAGAGTCCTCTTCTAGCTTTTTTACTTTCTGTCTCCATCTTTGTTTAGCATAGTGTTGATCTACAGGTTTCAGAGATGGCCTTAAGACACTCATTAAAATTCTTCTAAATTGTTCTCTTTAGGCTATTGGAAGGTAGGTAACTATAGAAGTCTTTTTCAAGCATGTGACATTTTTTCCTCTACTTTGTTTTAATATTAGTATCTAGGCTATAGATGGTCCTAAGGGTCAGGAATGTTTGTATGCTAGTTTGACTGGTAAATTATCATCTTCCAGAGGCAATTGTACTGTACCGAGCATTATGGTAAGAATTTACTCAGACTTTTTCAGTACAATAGCTGTAGGGAATTTATTTCTGATAGATTGGGGAACCAAAAGAAAAAGAAAGAATCCTTAAAGATTGGCGTAAGTGACTTGCATGTCAGAAAGATAATCCCTGAACACACCTGTGCAGCAGAAACACAACACATGGATTAGTGATGTACTTAATCTGTCATTATGGCATTCCCTCACTGAACTGCCCAAGTGATTTCTGCTACCCCAGCTCAAGTTCCACTTCCACATTATCAGCGTCCACATGAGTTCCAATGGATTTTGATACTGAACAATGCATGTTTGTTCCTTCATTTTGACCATGATTTCTAAGGTGGAATTTTAATGGAGCGAAAAATGAGGGGAGGAAAGGAAAGAGAAAATAATAACCTGAACACTGAAACTCAATGCTTAATACAATTTCCCAAGCTTTACATTCACATCTGCTACTCTTTTCAGAAGAAACTCAACCCCCACGTTTATAAAGTGGAATTCTGCCTCTGGTATTATTCTGCCAGAGAGTAGAGCCTAGAGGGTGTCTTACTGTTCATTCCTGGGGTTTTAATCTATCCAGCTAGCAGCCACACTTATTGAACCACAGTTTGTCTTATGTTGTGAGATTTCCTGTGCTTTGCAGCCTGAACCTTGTTCAAGTCTAAATCCTTATGCTGGCCAACTGCACATCTACAGAGCTATGAGTTTTTTAATGTCAGGAAAATGCCTCTCCATTGAAAATGTTCCTAATAAAAAGTAGGAAATAAGAGAAGAGAAAAGAAAAGGAAGAGGCGCATCTGTGATTTCTGCTACCATTGTCCATTTGCAGAAAATAGCCCACAAGTGTGGAATGCAGCTTTTTGCAGAAGCCAAGTTCTGCCCAATAAACCTCTTTCTACTAAAAAATAAAAAAGGAGGGAAGAGGGGTTATAATAGTAGGAGAGATCTAAGAACATAGAAACATGTTTTGTTTCAAATACATTTGCGTTTCAAATTGACCTGGTGCACTTCCTGTGGCATTAAAGTGCCATAAATTGAAAAAGCAAGTTGGAAACAGCCTGAACGAAGCTGCAGTTACTGCCAAAGTGGTTTATTCATCTTTCTGGATGGCAGCCAAAGGAGCTGACCGCCCTGTGTGCTGGAACCCATGCCAGCCAGCCAAAGAATAACATTGCTTTGACTAAGAAGGCAACTGTTTGTTTGTTCTTCCCGCCAGAGGGGAAAAAAAGATGGCTGTTAATACGGGTGATGATGGAAGAGGTTAAGGATTGAAGGAAAGAAAATAAAATTGTTCAGGGAGGAGAGTAAAGGTTAGAGGTAAATTTCCCCCCTCCGTTACACTTCTCCAATGCCCTTTGTCTTCAATGGGACTGTACGTGAGAGGAAACCTTGTCCGTAATAGTTTAATGTATGCTTTTCTTTCCTGCAATATATGGCAGTACCCCCCCCCCCCCCCCCCCGCCCGAGCAGGTTAAAAAAAGAGCAATTGCCATTATCATGATTTCTGCACCGGACCAAGCTCGATGGGGATGCTAAGATGTCACCATAGCAATCGCATACAAGGGAACGTTATTCTTTTTGTGCAGATCTACAAACTCCAGTGTCTCATGGAAAAAATAATAATAATAACGGAATCCTTTCTTGAGTACAACAGCAATTGGACACCTGATCCAATTGAATTCCGTGAAAGTTCTGGGTGTAGAAGGAATGCAGGATCAGGCAATTTGGAAACTGTTGCTGGACTGTTTGATGTCTAGGCTGGCTTTCCTTCTGATGCTTTTGTAGTCTGTCAGATTGTGAGTTTGGGAAGAATGATTTCTCTTAACCTCTTCTTTCTCTCTCTCTTGTTCTGTAGCGTGTAACATCCACGCAAACTCCTAATATGTTATAGCAGGTGTCCATTGTGGCCCTGTGTCTAGATTGGGCTCTGGTGTAAGTTCATGCCTGATGTCACCTTTTCACACGTGTCGTTTGATTTGCTCTGATTTGTTGTTTATTCTGAAAGCCTTAATACCATTTGAACTCTTAATAGGTGCCTGTTTGCAGGCAGGAGGGGCTAGCATAGAGCCGGCTATGCTGTTTCAGAGGCTGCCTATATATGAAAGGTTTAAGTCCTTTGAGTTGCACTGATAGCAGAGTGATATTACCTGGACCAAAGATCTGGTTCTAGATTCTAGCTAGCTATCCATTTATCCTTCATTCATCCTCATGGCATTTTCTCCTTGCCCTCTTATTGGTTGCAATGCCCCAGTGGCTGACTAGGTGGTTTTTTCAGCATGTTATTTGTTTCTAATCAGCTGTAATTAAACTGAATAACCCTGATGAAAGATACTACTAGTGATACTTATTAATAGAAATTTCTTCTCTATACATCTGGCAAAATCCTAGCTCGTGATATTTGGCATTTTTTCTTAATGCACCAACTCCTGAAGTCATGTGATCATAGGAGTATTTTTGACTGTCGTTTAAAAAAGAAAGTAAGTTTCTAGTCCTCGTGACTGGAGGAAAGCTTGAAAACAGCACTCGGGTGTTCCCTAAAGACTGAAAACACAGAAGGCAAATCAAAAGAACCCCAAGTATATTGCTTTTTTAAAAAACTCGTGAGTTTTAAGTCAATCTCATGATTTTTGGGGTGCCTCTTGTTTCTGAACACTTGGGGTGGGCAACACTGAATTATTTGCGGGTGAGGGGCCTTTTAATTATTGTTAGCATTTGTACAACTCTTTGGGCATGGCATGCATTGTTTATTATTCCCATTACTCTCAGGAGGCCGCAGACGGTGCTGCACTTCCAGACAGCCGCCGTTGAGGCATTGGGAGAGTTAGAGAGCAAGTCGCAGGAAGAGGCTGACCCATGATCTCCTCCCCTCCCCGCCACTCCCCTGCCCCGATTGTCCAGGAGGATCTTCATGTTGCCCACTCCATTTCAGGGCTGTCATCTAAATGCAGTCTGGGACCTGCTTGATCCATTCATTCTCTCCCCAGCTGTGAGCCAGCCAGTGGTTTAATGGCCATACAGTGTACCTCTCCTGTCTTCTGGGAAACATGAATTCACCCCATGCAAGGCCCTTGGGCCATGTAGTGCCGCATTAAGGATTAAATGGTGTATAGTTTCTCTGCACTATATGCAATATGTGGAGAGCCTTGCCGTTACGGAGTGTAGCTGGGCTCAACTCCACATAAGTGGCAGGACCAGGATTTGACCTTCTGTTTTTGCAAAAAGTACAGCTTGATCATAGCCACCTGTCAGAGAAAGAGATCTCACCTCAAGCCAGATGTGTGCTGCTTTGGAATTGCCGTGTTGGGCATTTAGAGGGGAAATGGAATGACAGGCTAGCATTAGCATTGCTAATATCTTGAACAAATGTTTTTTTCTGATTAATTAAAATAAATTGGCATAACAAGAAACACAGTGTGCGTTCTTAAAAGTGCAAAGTTGTTTTCTAATGCAGCTTCCCATTCGAGCAAGTCCCTTAATTATCTCTGTTTGTGCTCTAAAGCAAATTTGTTTTTTCATAGAAATCAGTGTTGCCTAATTCCCATCGCTGCTTAAAAATCAGCAGCGCATAGGAGGAGTTGCTGTTAACTATGGAGTCTGCTGCCTCCTATGCACACACATTGCATCTCTCAGTATCCCCTTTCAATGACCATAGGCATGTTAACATCCAGGGAAGAACAACTATGTTTGTACACAGTGCCAACTTCTCGGTTTCCATTAAATGTAGCCAACTTTAGAGGTTCGCTCCGTGGCAAGCACACTGAGGCCTTGGTTACACTTACAAGTTACAGCGCAATAAAACTGCCGGCAGCGCTGTAACTCATTAACTGGCTACACTTGCAAGGCACGTGCAACGCTGTATCTCCTCAGATACAGCGCTGCATGTACTCCACTTCCCCGAGAGAAATAGCAACTGTTGCGAAGTGGGTGGAACGCTGGTCTTTCAGTGTAGCCGAGGAACAACGCAGTTACTGATCTCCGGAAGCTGCTTTGTTTTGAAACGGTACTTCCGGGTTGGAGTTCAGAGCTCCGTTCTTGAGCTGCTACAAACACAGCTTTACAACCACAGCTACTTTTTGCAGGCAGAGGGTGGGAAAGAGGGGAGGGGCTCCGTTAGGAATGCCGGCAGCAAATGCCGGCAGCTCCGTTAGGAATGCCTTGGACAGAGACGGGGGGGGGGGGGGGGGCGGGGGAGAGGGGGAAGGCTCCGTTTCCTCTCTTTTATCTGCTCTTTAAAAACAAACAAAGCCCCTGCTGTTTGCTTTCAGTGATTGAGAGAGAGGCAGGGGATGTGGAGGTGTGGAAATAATGAGCTGACACTCTGTGGAGATTTCAAAAACCCCCCCTCTCTCTCAAAACGCTCCCTGTCAAAGTCCCCCTCACCCCCCCCCCCATTTGAAAAGCACGTTGCAGCTACCTGAATGCCCATAATGCACCGCTCCCAATACAGCTGCAAGTGCCGCAAATGTAGCCACGTCAGTGGTAGTTACTGCGCTGGCGGCTGCCAGTGTGGACAGGCTGCAGCGCTTTCCCTACTCAGCTGTACGAACACGGGTTTAACTAACAGCGCTGTACATCTGCAAGTGTAGCCAAGGCCTGAGAAATACTCAGCAATGGTAGCAGAAGAGCCACTTATTTCCCCTCGCATAAAAATAATGAAAAGACATGACCAAGTTACCAGCCATAAAATGGATCCTTCACTGACAGTGAATTAGAAAAGGAAATTTGGTGGCAACTGTCCGACTCACAAGAGGATGGTGAAACACCAAAGCAGTACAATTACTGTGTGGCATGCTGCAGCATCATGAATGGCTAAACAGTCAAGTTCTCGAGTGACAGTCCATGCCACAAATGGTGTCTGAGTAAGGCACAAAGCCAGAGGAGGAAGCTGGTGCACTACTAGTGCTTGAAGCCCGCTGTGCTTTCCTCTTCCCTCTCTTCACTTTCCTCTCTCTCAACCACCTCTCTTCAATGTCTTTGACTTCCTGGAGCAGAGCATCCCTCCAATGTGGTGGCCTGTTGCTAGCTGCATTTTCCCAGCTTGTGGTGTCGATGTTAAAAGTTTTCAAGTCGCTGTTGTAAACGTCCGTGAACCTGAGCCTAGGTTAGCCCAGTGGCCTTGGAGATTATTCGGAATGCGTCCATCATCCACCCAGTGCGGATGACCGAGCCAACGAAGATTTCTGTGTTTCAGAGTAGCAAATAGACTTGGCAATTTTGCTTCCTCAAGCACTTGGATGTCAGGAACACTGGTTTCCCACTTGATATTGAGAATATGGTGAAGACTGCAGAGGTGGAAGGTATCTAGCCTTCTCTCATGCCTGCTGTAGGTGATCTAGGTCTCTGAAAATGCTTAAAATGCATGTCTGGTAAAACTTTATCTTGGTGTTTAATGTTAGTTTCCTATTACCCCACATGTGCTTGGTCAGTTGGCTGAATGTGATTGCTGCCTTTCCTATCTGAGAATTAAGGTTGTCATCTAGAGATAAATGATGCTATACAGTTGATCCTAGAGAACAGCGCTTGTGGACAATTTCTAGCATGGTGTTAGCTATTGAAACTTCTGGTCCAGTCAACATACTCCTCGCGGTGAGCTGGATTCCCAGCGTCGACGGGGGAGCACTTCCTGGTTCGATTTATCGTGTCTAGACAAGACGCGATAAATCGAACCCAGAAGATCGATCCGACGCCTCCGATCCAGCCGGTAAGTGTAGACTAGCCCTAAGTAGTTTTGGGTTGGACCAATACTTTGATGGGAAACCTTAAGATAATACTTACATTGTGGGTTGAATTGCTGCAGTTAGGTTAGATGGTGACACTCTTCACTATGAACCTGCATTGAATCAGTGCCCCAGCAGTGTCAGGTGTTCTCTTTGGAAGGATGAGACATAAAACCGAAATCAGGACCATTTGTGGTCATTATGTCTTCACAGCAATTAAGCACCCATGGCTGGCCCATGTCAGCTCGACTTGGACTTGTGGAGCTTGGACTGAGGGACTGATGCAGTGCAGACGTCTGGGCTCGGGCTGGAGCCTGTGCTCTGGGACCTTGCCCCCTTGTGGGGACCCAGAGCTCGAGCCCAAACATCTATACCACAGTTTTACAACCATGCACTCCAAGCCCCGCGAGCCTGAGTCAGCTGATCTGGGCCAGCCTTAGGAGTTTGCTGGGTAGACATACGCTTAAAAATCTTATGTCATTTTTTGTAATAGCTGAGGGTAGTGGCTCTGGTGTCCTGGTTATATTCTAATTTGAGTAATTCCATCCTACCTCCCTAAATCTTTCCCAGAGTTGGTTGTGGCGTTATTTTTCAATTTCTGTCCTCAACAGTTTTTCAGTAGTTCTGTGCAGTCTTAAACAGCTGCTGTGTTTCACTGCAGAGGTGGTTGCATGTCAGTGGTGGGTGAACTGCTCCATGGGTATTTCTTTCTTCATAGTGGTGTTGTGAGGCACAGTTTGTTAATGTAATAAAGCAATTTTAGATCCTCAGTGCCACCAAAATTCAAAGTAGTTTTATTAACAATATAAAAGCATCTGACTCTTGAGTTCCCCTTTCTCCTTTCTAGACAGCCTCCATGAGCCTACTCACTTATTCCACGGGCTGCTTTTAACCTTTTTGCAAATTTTCAGTGGAAGTTAGTGCTGGACTTTTTGCTGAGAAAGCAAATCCCATGATATAAAAGTTTCAGTCTTACAAAGTAAAATTGTTCTCATGCTCATGATTATGCATCCCTGCTGTCCCTGTTTCGCAAGATCATTGATTTGATTTTTTTAAAATGTTTATTTTTTGTATTTTTTTTCTTCCCTCACACACTGGAAATTCTTTTCACATCATTCAGCTGAGCTTTTACTTCCAGTAATGTAAAAAATAAAACAAACCCTGTATAGTTGGCTCTTTGTTTTCAATTTTTTGACAAGTGACAAAAACAGAGATCAGATCAGTAATTCAGCCTGCAGTGGGTCATATGGAGCATGAGTTAGTGAATCTCATATTCCCCGTAGTAGGCAACCACTTCTGTTTGTGATGACTGTGCAGGAAATATTTGTGCTTCCATGTGCAACACCCCAAACATTTCCTCTTACAGCTAAAGAGGGAACTATAAACAGACCAACGTTGTGTGGAAAACAGCACTGAGATTTAGATGTAAATCCTTATTATGTGAAAATTTTTGATTTATTTTTAGCCATGTGGCTACTCTTTGTAGAAATAGGAGCTTTTATGAATTTATTGTAGGGAAATGGAAAGGTCTAGGTAGCACAGTTCCCTTTGCAGTCAGTAGGACACATGACTACATCCGAGAGCAATATTTAGTTATCAAGCTTTTAATCACACAGTGTTTGATCCTGTTTTCCATCAAAGGTAAAACTTATGATTGTCTTCAACCAGGAACCCCAATCATGGACCAGGACCCCATTGTGCTAGGTGCTGTACAAACATAGAACAAAAAGACAATCCATGTCCCCAAAGAACTTACAATTTAAGTGTAAAACAGGAGACAACAGGTAGATACAGTGTGACGGATGGGGAAAACAAGGAAATAAACAATACTGGTGATAAGCAGTAGTCACAGCACACCAGACCTCCTCCAATAGGTCGTATGGCCTGTCCCACAGTGCCAGTGCAGGGTACAGTATATTTCAAGTTGTTTGTCCAGTCCCATTTTACAGGACTTGAGAGAGAGATTCCATTGCTTCTCTGAGCAGACTTTCACGGTCTAGTAGAGCTCATTATTTGGAAGCCTTCTCTTGACATTCTGCCTTCAGCTGAAGTACTGCCTCCCAAACATATTTGGTGTGGGTGTGTGTGTGTGTGTGCACGCGCATGCACACGGGTGTGTGTATAATAATAAAACATCTAATCAGTATCAGCCATCTCTTATTTGCATTGAGGTGACATTCTTTCTTGTTAATTTTGAAATGC
The DNA here is from genome assembly GCA_037349315.1 of Chelydra serpentina. Taxonomy (NCBI): domain Eukaryota; kingdom Metazoa; phylum Chordata; order Testudines; family Chelydridae; genus Chelydra; species Chelydra serpentina. The sequence goes on along the minus strand of JBAIAC010000004.1, from coordinate 17,438,546 downwards.
TCTGCCTTCTGCCTCTGGGCAGCTTGCATAACTTCATGAGCAAACAGTGCAGCTCTCCTGGATTTCATTCAGTGACTGCTCAAGTGGAGTCAGCCTTAGCTGTTCCATGGAAAGCGTGAGCAATTTTCAGCAATCATTCCTCCCTCTCTTTTACTCTCTTCCCTTTCTGTCTCTCTTTAACCAGGAACCTTCTAGATCAAAATGGAGCTAACGTAAAGTTTTATGGCTTGGTGTGAGAACAGGAGTTTCCAGTGCACAGCCAAGGCTTGCTTTACCTGGCATGCTCTCCGTCGTGATGTGCTTGTTTAATGAGTCCCAGGACATCCTAGAGAAGGTTGGGCTTCACTTGTCCATTTCCAGCAAACCTCATGCTATAATTTCAGACTGCAGGGGACCATTTGTTGACCTACAGATTTGCTGCTGTAGGCCACATGCTTTGGTGTCAGATAACCCGGAAAAAGACCCAGGGGCCCAACCTGCCTTGGCCTGGCAGCTTTTCTAAAGAGAGAATTGATGAGATACATTTATTTTTTAACCCTTTCTTTCACTTCCCTCCAAACTATTCTGTGGCAGTAAATCTGCTCTGTAGCTGAAAACATTAGACAGTGCCTGCTGATATGTAAATGGCTGTTGGGGAGCTGAACCATTGTGCTTGAAAAGTCACTTTCACTGCTCTGAACTTTATTCCACATTTATCCTCTGAGTAAACCTTAATATTCAGGCAAAATTCCTGGTATCGCCTGCTGTGTACAGCAACCTGAAATTAATTATGCACCAGGGGCTCTAATTAATAGCGTTAAGGTCGTTCGACCTGGAAAAGAGCTGAAATGCCTTAAGACCACTGTGAGCCAAATCCCAGGAATACACTCACAAGCCAGCATGCCATGGCTCACACAGTGGGGTATATCAGTGCAAGGGAAATGCTGTGATTACGGTGCCCTGCATGGTGCTGGCTCAGTGCACAAGAAGGTACATTTTAAGGCTTCTTTAGCAGCAACCATATTGGTCACTGTTATTGGTTGCACTTGCTGTGATTTCACTGTATTTCAACAGACACATGCCCTTGTGGTCATGGTCATATGTCATCAGGCGGATCTGGTAGCACAGTGGTGTGCATCATGGCAGGATGCTTTCTGGATATGTGAAGAATTGTGGCTCTTTAAACTCAGGATTTTTCGCTGTAGCTGGGGTGTTCTTCCACCATTAGTTGCAAATTCAACGAGGACAGTCATCATACAACACACTGTAATTTCAGTCATCGCTAGCCAATTTGATTAACCGACACCTGCCATATAGGCTTACACAGGGCCTCATCTTGCAAGATGCTGAGCACCTTGTGTGAATCGTTAGTGCCCTTGATTCCCCTTGTCTTTAAATGGGAGTAGAGGGTACTCAGGAAGCACAAAATGCCAGATTTTAAAAGGTATTTAGGTGACCATAGATGCAGATAGGCACCTAGTGGGATAGTTGAAAGTGCCTGAGCAGGTTAGGTGCCTAACTACCATAACGTTCAATGAGATTTAGGCTCTTAAGTGCCTATGTTGCTTTTTAAAATGGGTTTTAGGCTCTTAAGTTAGTGAGGCATTGCAATGCTCAGCAGAATCGCACAGACATATTTTTAAAAATCAGGGCCCAAGTGCCAAGTCACTTTTGACAATGGAACTTAGAAGCCCAAATCACTTGTGTAAGATTTTCAAAAGCAACTAAGGCACCTATCTGCATCTTTAGGCACCTAAATACCTTTGTCAGCCTGGCCCTAAACCTCTTGCAGGATTGGGCCCCTGTGAGGCTAATATGCTACCACTGTGGCAATAGCTAACTTCACCACACTGACTTTTCTCATACACAAAATGCAGGTTTTCAACTGCTACTTGAAAACAGGTATAGTTTAGGGCAGTTAAAAGGAGTGATGAAACACTTCCCTAAAAGTGCACCTCATGTTCTGTGTTATGGTCACAGAAGAGTTGTGTAATGTAGAGTGAGCAGTTTGAGGCAGTTCCAAAACACTGACCTTATCCTACTGAGAGAGAAGGTTAGCACACAGGAGAGGATTGCTCACAGCTATCACAATGATGAAGTGAAATTTAAAATTACATTAGATGTTTGCTTAAGGAACAACAGATGAGGAGGCCCTGTGGATTCTGAAATCCTCATTGTAACACTGTAAAATGAAACCATGACCATTTGTTATCTTTCCACTGGCTTGTATGAAACCGAGGCAGAAAGAGAGAACCTTTTAACGATGCCGTCCTTGTTCTTAAGTGTTTGTGTGACTTTTAAAAATGCATGTTTTAAACCATACCACCATGTGAAAGTTCCTTTCCTTCTACACCATTCTCTTCACTTAAAAAGTCTGAAGCATTTCTGATGTTTGCGTAAATTAGATTTTAAAAGTATTTTTTCTCTCCTCAGAGATTTTACAAGAATATCACTGAGTAGTTTCATGCTAATATGACGAGGGCTTACATTAATCCACAATAGCTAGAAAATTTCTGAATACATTTTAAAACAAACAGGACCTTGGATCTTGCTGAAATACTTTTCACTGATGTGCTGAGCAAATGCTCCTTCCTTTTGTACTTTGAAGGAATATCACTGTTGACATAGCTTATGTTGTAAAATATAAATTAGGACTCTAAAGGATTTAAGCGGTTTAAGTACAAGTTTTAAGTTCCCCCTCAATGAGTGCAGTGTAGTCTTTCCCATCCAATAAGCTAATTTTAATTAGACTTGGAATGGAGCTTTCTCAGTTAAATAGAGTCCTGTGGAGGGCTTTTGTTTTCACTCAGTTGTGACTAAAAATGGCAAATTTTGCTTTAAAGTGATGTATAGCCAGACACCATTTTCTGGGTTGTGAACTTTTGACACTGATGAGAATAATTCCTTCCAAACAAAAATCTATTGCTGTTCAAATTCTTTGCATGACTTTATTCATGCAAATGTTCCTTATAGTCCAACATGAAGTAGTGTATTATAAACCATTATAACACAGTCACCCTTTTCTCTGCAATTCAGATCATTAGCATAGGTCCAACAGCATAGAGGGCCAATTTCCATAATAAAGGAAATCCTCTCCCATTTAATCACTTACCACCAAATGAACCATTTAATGCCACATTCAGACCTATTGTTTGAGGATTTCCCAAGGCTCCCCTTGATCCACTTACACTCCCTTATCTGCCTTTTGTCTCTGCTTAACCTGCTTGCTTTTTTAAGGGGGGAAAAATCAAATCAATTGCAAGAGGCATGCAGCTGTTTAATTAAACTTTTCCCCCCACAAAAGTTGCTTTACATTTCTTTGGGCTTCTCCTTAGCAGTGTCTAATCACTATAATTTAACAGATTCTGTAATTACCTGCCTCACAGGGCTATAGCTTGATTGCTGTTTCTTTGTTCCATCCATTTCAACTTCAAGTGACAGCTGAATTTACTCTAGATGAATGGCTTGTGCAGTGAGAGCAGTACAGGGGTGGTCTAGATTTATATGCCGCCTTTAAGGCTTCCAAAACAAGAGCAAAACATAGTTCTAAGTTCACGGAGAAATGGATGCGCGAGACTTCTTTATTTATATCCTGAGAACCAGATTCTGTAACTCTAACTTTTAAGTAGTGCTTATGTGGTGACTCCCTTTGAACTCAGAGAAATACTATTCAGTGCAAGTAACGCTTGTAAAATCTGGCCCTGGGCCAGTGTATTCCAGTGTAAAAGGGAATATGGTAAAGGAGAGGCAGCAAATGCTAGGAAATTCAAAAACTGAGCTGAAACTGTCCTCAGCTCACCCCTTTCTGTGCCCAGATAGCACAACTCATGTTCAGTGGTCCATACCTGCCACCAGCATATTTACATAGAACTCTCCATTGATTTCAGTTGGAATTTCCATGCCTGGATCAATAGTACCATATGGCCCTTTAATTGGAGCTGGGTGCACAGAAGACTTGCAGGATCCTGTTTAGAGAGAGGTTTCTTTCTATAATCTCTAAATGAACAAGACATACTTTTTATGATCATACAAGAGAGAGGAGACCTATTTTTTCCGGTGTATAGTCTTTACTTGGAAAACAGCAATGGTATAGCAAAGAAGCATAGGTGTTAGAAAAGATCACAAAGATAATTTAGTCCATCCTGCTCCTCTTGAGAATTGTTTCCTTATAGTCTGTTTTTAAATACTTTGTATCTCTCTTGTTTTTAATGTCCAAAGTAATGAGGTTTCCTGTAAATGCGCTATGAATTTAGTTAATGTTAAAAATACATATTCTGAGGATCTAGAAACACTACATTTTGCCCTTATAATATATGCAATAATAATGATTTAAACAGTGCGCTCACTATGATTGCCTCATTTCACAAGGAACCCCGGGGGAGAGCAGTCATACAGCATAATCTTATTAATCCAATATACGTCAGTACAATGCAAACAATAAATACAGAGCACTCAGACTAAGAAATTGCAGGCAACTGTATTAAGCAATCACAATTTCAGTTCATTATCCACTGCAAAGCTTTTTAAGATAAAGAGATACTATTTTCTTAACCTCAAACAATGTCACATTTTTGTAATAATAATAATAATATTTTAGCACTTGCACAGCTTTATTCCTCTTCAAAGCACTTTACAAATAACGTCTTACTAATTCTAAAACCCCAAAGATGTAGTTAGGAAATAATTATTATCCCTGTTGTACAAAAGGGAAGATGGAGACGTAGAGATTAAATAACTTGCCACATGCTCTAAACATAGTCACAATCAGAGATAGGATTAGAACTCTTGGACTCCTGCCTCGTTCTTCAACCATTCCATCACACCTTTGTTGATGGGTAGCTGACTGCAATATTCCCAGGAGACGCTCAGTCTCTTGCATGATTGGGCCCCAATTGGTAAGTTCTGTACATTTCTCATGTTTATTTTTTTCAAGCAAGTAAACCTGGGTGTCACTCTTTTTTATGCCAGCTCAAGTGTTCTTGCAATGCCAACCATTTCTTGACTCTTGGTCAACCTTTAGGACTGGAGTTTAGACAAAAGAGGAGATAATTCCCCTGGTTAGCACCTTTGAATTTGTTTTTATCTTGCTTTTGTAAGAAAAACCAGCTAGACCCAGGGGTCTCACACACGCGGCCCGCGGAGTTATTTTCTGCGACCCGCCATAGCGCCGACTCCACTGGCAGCCAAGCTCCAAACATTACTGAGTGTTTATATTTTATTAAAACCCCTCTTTGCATTACAGTTTTTAAAAAGTGAATACATTGACTTTTAATAGAATACTCTATTACTCTTCATTTTTTTCATTTTTGACTATACTTTTGTATCATTGTATGAAAAGGTTTCAGTGATGCGTCCCTCAGGCCAATTTATTAGTTCTCATGTGGCTCTCGTGGTGATTTGAGTTTGAGATCCCTGAGCTAGACCCAGGTTTCCTGTGTGGACTGAGATACAATTTCTGGCCAGACGCTTCTCTTTGTCTTGTCTTTATCAAATGCTAGATTCAGACAAGTGAAATGTAGGTACAGGGTAATAAGGTGTAGGATGTCTTGGTGAACTTTAACCCTTCTCCCCTGGCAGACAGAATTCCAAATCATACATGCGGAAGATTGTTATACTTGGAGCTCTCTGTAAGTGAAGCATTCTTTCTTACAATTCACACATATATCTTTGGGATATTGATTGGAGTGAGAAAACAGTAAACAGCTACAAAAGTTACTTCCTACATTTTTTTTGCTGTTCTTAGGAATTCTTTAGATGAAAATGCTTGTTGGAATAGTGCTATAGCTTAACCTAGTGAAAAGATGGATGCATCAAGGGCCAAGTTTTTTTTGAAACCTCAGTGGGAGCTGTTGAGTGCTCAGGACACTTCTGAAAATAAGACAAGTGCCTAAATATCAAGCCTAAATTTAAGATTCCAATTATCAGCTAAAGCACAATTGTGGATTGTTTCCCTTTATTTTCTTCAGATATACTGAATAAGTAATGAGAGTCAGGTGGATGGAAATGACATTTAAGATGAAGAAATTAATCCTACATTATTTAAAGGTTCCTGCTGTGATGGTTGGTCACAGAAACTCCCTCAGGATTGTCACTAGATGTGCTGAGGTACCACTGAGAACAAACCCGCCTGCCAGAAAAGGCTTCCCTCCACTCCTGTCTTGCTGAGCTAGTCACACCAGTCGGCTTCAGCACAGACCAACCGATTGGGCCACACATCCCTATAGTTCACAAAACCTAAGATTCACTTAGCCCAGGGGCTTCTCAGTTTACAAGGACTTTCCCAGCACCCAGTATTCAGTCTTTCTGGGAGCCTAAACCCCAAGTAAATCCATTTTACTCTGTATAAAGCTTATACAGGGTAAACTCATAAATTGTCTGCCCTCTATAACACTGATAGAGAGAGATGCACAGCTGTTTGCTCCCCCAGGTATTAATTACTTACTCTGGGTTAATTAATAAGCAAACGTGATTTTATTAAGTATAAAAAGTAGGATTTAAGTGGTTTGAAGTAATAACAGACAGAACAAAGTATGTTACCAAGCAAAATAAAACAAAACACGGAAGTCTAAGCCTAATACAGTAGAAACTGAATACAGGTAAATCTCACCCTCAGAGATATCCCAATAAGCTTCTTTCACAGACTAGACTCCTTCCTAGTCTGGGCCCAATCCTTTTTATGGTTTGTTTGTGGTTTATGGCCTGGGTCCAGCAATCACTCACACCCCCGTAGTTACAGTCCTTAGTTTCAGTTTCTTTTAGGCATCTCTTTGGAGGTGGAGAGGCCATCTCTTGAGCCAGCTGAAGACAAAATGGAGAGGCTTCCAGGGCCTTTTATGTTCTCTCTCTTGTGGGCGGAAACCCCTTTGTTGTTCTGTGCAAAATCACAGTAACAAAATGGAGTTTGTAGCCACCTGGGCAAGTCACATGTCCATGAATGATTCAGTTTTTTGCAGGCCGACGACATTGTTTACATGTTAGTTTGAACATTCTCAGGAAAGCTCAGATGTGGATTGGCGTCTCCCAAAGTCCATTGTCAGTTAAGTGTTTCTTGATTGGGCACTTACTCAGAATAGTCCTTTCTCAAGAAGCTGACCAAATGCTTCACTGATGCTACTTAAAACCAAACACATTGAGATACAAGTATGTAGCCAATATGCATAACTTCAAATACAAAAATGATACACACATACAGACTACATAATCATAACCAACAAATTACAACCTTTCCATAGACACCTTATTTGACCTCATTTGTACAAGATATGGTGCAACTATAGGACTTTGGTTGCAGCAATGATCTATATGGTCACAGTTCATGTCAGTAACGTCACACCTGCACTATTACATTTTTTGCATCTTTCCATTTTGGCCCTACGCCCAAATTGGGTCCTGTCTTTCACCCGTGGTAGATTGAGAGCTCATGTGTCAAGCTAGATTTTGTACTGTAGCATAGAGTCCCATTTTTAGAGGTGATCAACACATGTAGCTCGCATTGACATCAACGGGAGTTGCAAATGTTCTGTATGAGAGGCATCGTTCATTGCATGGTAAAGACTGGGAGAAGCACAGCTGGGTTGGTTATACCTCAGTTAATGACCTTGCACCACTGAACTCTTACTGTCTTTCTGTAATAAAATATAGTAGAATTCAGGGCAGCTATTGCAAAGAGAAGGTTGTTGTGCCAGTCTAGCTGCTTGCACTATGTGAGAAGCAATAGGAGCATTTCTAATATGGAAAATGCAAACCAAGAGTGGTGGATTGACCTTCTGGTTTGGTAGCATTTTACACCCACTTTGCACTTGTGTGAATCGTTACACAAGGTGCAGGGCACAGACCAATCAGGTCTCTTGGCTCCATCCACCCTTACATCAACACCCTGGTGGCCAACAAGGACTAATAATCACAGAGGTATTATCACTGAGCTACAAAGCTGGCTACTTGTAACAGGTTAAAATACAGTAGACTTATAGGACTACTAAATACCACGGTCAGAAGTGGTTGTAACAGTGATAGGTAATAGGAGAAGAGAACTCTGCTTCTGTCATATTTAGGAGGGATGTTGTATATCCCAGTTGTTGATCTCTCTATCAGTTGTTAAAGTAAAGTAATGCTTCATGTCATCCTCATCTTGCATTGTGATGATATGACTCCTGGTCACTGCAGTGTCTACATACCCTGTGTAGATGACACTTGCTTCACAGATTAAATAGAATGAGTGTCACGCAGAACCTGGGATGATGCAATTAAAACCCATCTCATTGCTGAAATCTGCTACAGGTCAATCCAAGAGTAACCACCCAGATGTGACTAGATAACAAATTCCACTTAAAAAAAATATGCACAGAAATAGCCCATAGAAACGTAAGGCCAAAATCTGCTCTGTCATTCCAGATAAAATCCAGCCTACATCAGAGGAGTTACATCAGTTACAGTGGAGTAACTGAGATCAGAATATAGCCCTAAGAAATTCTACAGGTTAAAGAACAAAAATGGACCAAATTCAGTCTACAGTAAGGGGATACAATTCCTTTGAAAGGTCTGGACTGAAATCAAATAACAATATAGAAGTACTTGGTATAAATAACACTCATTTTTCCATACCTTCTGAGCCTAATTCTCTATTGCTTTTAACCTTATCTAGTCATTTACGCCTCTGTAAAGTGAGTTGAAAATGCTGCATCCATTCTTTCACTGATTATTCAGCAATGTAAACGATTGCGCAAAGCATTGAAGAATCTGGCCTTCTGAAAGCTCATCTGGTGCAAGCTACACTACTGTCCTATACCACTTACATCCATTTTCTAACCAATTTACACCTGCTGTTTACCACCCCTTATGTCACAGCTAAGTGTGGTCCAATACAGCTAATTTTCAGGCTATTAACATACAGCAAACTGCGTGACACTTGAGCAGTGTTAAACGAGTGACATCTTCTAATTACATTGTGGTAACCAGTGCTGCAGTTCCTTTCAGTAATCTATGTTAATTAATTATCAATAAGTTTGACGGGTTTTAATTTAATCAATAATTACAGAGACCTCAGATAACTCATCTTGATTGAGTGTATTAAGCATAACAGAAAGGCCTACCTTACAAATATCTGTGGAACCATACTTTACAGCCTGAACACAGCTATTCTTGATACTGCCTGGTTTTATATTGGGTCATAGCATAGCACATTTTACCTAACTTGTTTGCAGTTTCGTTTCTACTGTTTTTTGTTTTCCAACTTTTAGAAATATTTTAGTATATTTCCTGTTTTTTCAGTACATTTTATACATTTCTAACTGTGTGATCCAACAGCTGTTGTTTGTCCTTTCACGTTTTGTTAACTCTCACATCCGTTAGTTATTGTGAAGTGTACATTCAAAAATACGTATCAGCTCTTAGGAAATATTACAAAGCTCATCATAAGCAAGTACTTTTCCTCCTCTTAACATTACCCCAGAACATTATGGGATTCTTGCGCACAAATATTCCATAAGGCCTCAGGAGAGCCTGGTTAACAGCCAACAGATATACCTGACAGCTATTCAAAGTATAAATGTCAATTATGCACAACTTCCCACACGTGGTAAGTTTCACTGTCTAAAATATATTATGTGACATTTTCTCTTGTGTGATGGAATTTAATGGCACACAATGTTGGTGCAATATAGCAGAGGAATAAGACAATCACAAATAGAAATATCATTGTTACTATGTTTTGCCTTTGCCTGGGCCTTTGTTATATTATTAATAATAATAATAATAGCCACTGATGAACACAATACAATAAGGAAATATTTAAATCAGCCTTTGCTACACATTATTAATATTCACAGTTTGTATTTCCATATGGCCTGATCCATTGAAGCTCATTCCCTGCATTTTGGATCGTGGCCAGAGTGAGTTCCATGTGAGGCTCCCAAAGCACTCTACAAACATTTTCTACCTATGCTACCTATTTACAGGTGAATAAACTGGGTAGAGAGAGATTGAGTGACTTCCCCACCCCAGGATCAATATGGCAAGTGAGTACAGAGTGCAGTACAGAAGGACTAACATTCCTGCTCTAAGTACTTTCCTGCTATCCTCCCCTAGAAAGCAAATTATTCCTCTTTCAAAAATGAGAATATCTAGTGTCACCAATTTCAGAGTCGAAGGCTGCTAGTGATTACAGGTGCACAGCTCCCATTGACTTCAGGTGACCAAAGGCAACATTTAGCCTTTATAATAATCTACATTACTCTGACCTCTGCTTCACCTTTTTCTGTTTCTTTCTTACAGCAGCTTCATTCTACCTAGTCATCTTAATCCCCAGATAACTCCCCTCAGTCTGTCCAAAATGCTACTTCTAATGCTGCTGTTTAAAAATGCCACTGCTATATTCTTCACCACTTACCACCCCTTTAAATCACTCAGCTGGCTCCCCACTGGCCTAGGTTACGGTATCAAGTTCGAATGTATTGTTTTCACTTTGCAGGCCCTACACTTTGCAGGCCCTATTCTAACCCAGAGAGCTGCTCAGGCCCTTGTCCCTTGCCTTATTCTTAGTGGCTCCTTCCACTCTGCTTGTGATGCCAGTCACAATACCACCTTCTTCTCCTCCTACTCCTGTCTGTGCCTACTTTCAGGCTGCCCACGTGCATGAAATACCCACCCAGTACTTGTTTGCCAAGCGACCTCCTTTGAATCCTTCCTAAACACTCACTTCTACCATCTTGCTTACTAGAAGCATATTAAGTCACCCACACTAAGTCAATACATTTATAAATATAAAAATGAAATAGTCTCATTAAGCTTTGTGCATGCCAGGGCTTAGAGACTATGTGATGGTGTTAACGTCACTCCGTTTGTCATCCTCACAACTTCCTCCGAGTAACCCTCACTTGTTGTGCCATGTATAAAATTAGTCTGTAAACTCTTATGGGGGCTGAAGCCTGATTGTCCTCTGACTTACACCAGTGAAAAATCTGAAGTAATCCTATTTCAAACAGGTTTAGACTGGTGTGAGAGGAGAACCAGGGCTTTGTCTATAAAATACCTTGCCTACTTTTGTGTGCTGTAAACAATAAATAATATACACATACATTTAATACAAGACATAATTATAGGTTCTTTAATTAAATTGTTGTTTGGAGGAGGGGTTCTTAACCTTCCCCAAATCTTACAGATGGAGATGGTGGGGGGAATTCAGAAATTGGGGGAAGAGATCTAAACTGAAAATAATGCAGCCCTTCAAAGGAAAACAACGTTCTACTTATGTGTTGATTTGTTTATTGCTTAATTATGATTTACTGTTCCTAATTATAAAAGAGCCTTGTTAAACCAATGCAGACTGTTGTTACTTATTATTAGTATTTATTACAGTGTTGCTGAGCTTTGGCAATGCGCTTGGCAGCTAGGCCTTGGGGAAATCCGGTTGGCAAATCTTCAGTGCTCCGTGGGCTTGGGGACAGTGGAGTTCAGCAAGGAATACTGCACAAACCCAGGGGACAGGGACACCCTTCAGGGCACCAAGAATTTTTGTTCAGCTAAGGAGCGGTGCTGCATACATTATGCATTTAAGAGAGACTGAAAAAGCAGAGCCCACTACTACTTGAACAAATGGACAATCTCTGTTTATCTGTCTGTCTGTCCTATTTGTGCTTATATGGCCCCCATTGCTGTAGTGTCTCAGCACCTCACAATTTTGATATTTTTTGTCCTCACAAACACCCCTGGGAGGTAGGGAAATACTAGCACTAAAGGTATTAGCAACATAGGGTTGAGCAGTTGTGACTCTCTCCAACATAGAGCAATTGTATGCATATACACGATGGGACAGATTCTGTTCTGAATTACAGTGTGAGTTGGTTGAAGTCAGTGGAGTTACTTCAGACCGACACAAGTGCAATACAGATCAGAATCTGGCTCTACTGTAGAGTTCATTACACTACTGATTTTTCTGATGGTGACAATTGATAATAATTGTGCTGTAGTTACTGTAAAATATGGTACGGTATGTGAAGTAGCTCCACAGTGAAAATTACTGCTATAACATAGATTTAGTCTATGTATTGACACCGAATAATGGAAAGATGTTAAAACAAAATCCCAACTCTACAGGACTGGATATATTTAACATCTATGAAAAATACTTTCCAGTGGCACTTGCCAAATTCCTTCTCAGCTGCTCTTTCCCCAGTGTGCGAACTGCACTAATTTTTGTAAAGAGCACTGTTGCTCAAGAGTCTACCTTTTAAAATGTCTTTCAGAGGATACTAACAATAATTATGTCACTATCATTAGAAACTTGGAGTGTTGGATCAGAAATTTATTAAAATATTTAGAGCCAGTTGGAAGATACTTTTCTAATCACTGAAAACACTGGTAGATGAGAGTCCATCTTTATTGAAGCTTTTTATGAAAGTCAGATACCATGTCTTAATTTAAAGGGGATATCTAGATAATGGGCTACATTTTGCTCTCAGTTGCTCCAGAGCAAACCTGGAGTTTCCCCCATGGAGGTCAGACCAACAGTCCTAGTATTGAGCTGAGTCCTCCATCCTGTGTCCTGGGCACAGCTCAAATAGATGTGGGCAAAGATACAGAGAGAGGGCAGGAAGGGAATGTCATGTTGGGGCATCTATGGATTCTATCTATCTTTGACGTTCTTAATTTACTAAATTCCAATCAAATACACCTGGAGCGAGTAGGTTGTCCTGCCATTAACTTAATCACAGAATTTTTTACTGGTGCTGATGCGTGTCCCATGTTAATTCTCACATCCCAGGATGAGCTAGCAGGGTTGGCAGTAGGACTTGTGAACTAAGCACATTTGATGTGGGAATCAGTGAGAGAATAATAAACATGGGGCATCCCCCACCCCGCTCCTAAACATGCACACAGTATTGCCAATATTACAGAATAGCTTTTCAGAGCAGAACAACTCTAAGAGTAATGTCTTTAAAAGGCAAATATGTGGACATTTCCTGTCCCCAAAGGGAACAAGCCCAGTGCACCCAGGGATGTGGGCACCATGAACCAAAGCTTGGCAAAGGAAGCGTTCTGTTGACTATCTACGGTTTCCCCCAAGACTAAATACATTGATTTTTGAGGCTGGTGAGCAACAACACATATCCCATTTTTGCTTGATGATATAACGTTATCACAGATCTAAGCACCCATTTTGTAGAAACTCCTGCATGTCCTTAGAGTGGAGTCTTTGCTGAAAGAACTGGTAATTACTTTTGTCACCCTGTCATTAGACTACAGAGTGGAAAAGCATAATAGAGTAACTGGCTAATGTTTAATATAGCACTGACTCATCCTTCCTCCCAAAGGTCACCATCATTAAAATCTAGAGCATGAGTTTTACTCATGTCACTAAGATGATGCAAATGAAGAAAACAAGTTAGAGAGGAAGATGTTTCAAGTGCTTGTAATTCCCCAAGCCTTTTAAAGCACTGATTTCATAGTGCTGAGCTAGTACGGTTTGTAGGTATAATGGTAAGTATGTACGGTGTCAATCAAAGAAGCCGTGCACTCCAGTTGGGCTTCAGTGCTGGGACTGTCCCATGTTTTGTTCTTTATCAATAAAATTGTATTAACTGTTTGTTATTGTTATAATAACTTCCATCTTTTACTTCGGAGAAACATCAAACCCTTAGACCCACAGTTAGTCTCATTGACTTTATTGTGTGCACAAGGAGTACTCAAGAGTATGGCTTTGCCGGGTTAGGCTTTTATTTTGGTAGTGACATTAGCTACCCATCAATCTGAGCATAACGCATAAACCTTACGAATTGTATATAAAATTCTGCACACTTGGGTTCCCTTGTATTTCAGTATCTTGGTTTAGGTGTACATTCCCTCTTGTGCCATGTACTTTTTATATCCGATCAGTTGCTTGTCATGTCATCTGTGTCCCATGAAGTAATCAAGTATAGGGCATTTTATATCCGGCGCCACGCTTGGGAAATGCCCTCCCATATTGCTTTTCATTACCTCTAATTTTCTTAGCACAGTTGAGGTCAGATGAAAAAGGCCTGGTGCTTAGCTGGTGTCGCTCAACATAGCTCTCCATTGATTTCAGTGTTTCCACCCTCAGTTTTTTTATTTCTCATACTATTTTTGATACCACATGTGTTTGTGCTGTAATTTATTAGCCAGTACATATAAAGGATGTTTTATGAATCAGTCAATCAATAATAATAATAATAGCACTTACATAGCACTTTACAAACATTAATTCATCAATAATCACATAATTGAGGTAAGTATACAATATAACAGTGTATTCTGAGAACAATTCCAGTATAATCAGGAATGGGGTCTAATGGGGTTGACACATGACGAAAGATTAAAAGAGCTAATTTTGTGTGTTTTGGTGAAGAGGTGACAAGGGCAGGGATACATAACAATCTGCAAGTATTTAAGGATACAAACATGAAAGAGGGAATGGATATAGCATGGAAAAGGGAGGTGGGACTTCTGCTAATAGGATGAAATTAAGAGAAGGAGAATCTAGTCTAATTATCAGGAAATTCTTCTTTACAGCAAGATCCACTAGGCTAAAGCACCACAGAAAGGAAGTAATGCTATGAAAATTAGGAAGGATAAAAAGCCAGAAACATCCTGTAGGGGGCAGCCCTCCATTGGCAGAGGGATGGGCTGGATGCCAGGATTGTGCCAAAGGGAATTTTGCCATTAATTTTCCTGGGAGCAGGAATGGACCTGATGTGGTACCCCGACAAATGCTCCTTGATAGTGCAGTGATTGAAAGTCTAGATTTAGAGAGAGAATACAAATGAAAGGACGGGAAATGGCTGATCTGTTGTAGCCCTGTAACAAGTTGTTTTGCTTGACGCAGGAACCTCTGGATGAAATTTTGTGGCCTGTGTTATGCAGGTGGTCCCAGTAGGCAAGTCTCATAGCCCCTTCAGGCCTTAAAGTCTGAATATCCATGAAAGGGAGAGGGAGGAGGAGGATGTACATAAGGTACATAAGAATATAAAATTAATTTAGCTAGATTCTGATCTCACTAACACCTTCAGCTTCAGTGGGATGAGATCAGAATCTGATCCAGAGTTGGTCCACTGAACCATGTCTCGCCAAAAGAGATGTAGCTGGTGTTTCCTATATTGTGTTTTCTGTTATGTTGCTGTGGAGTTTGCTAAATCATATCTTCCCACCTGACATTTATTCAGCATGTTTTGGAGGGACTACAGTTAAAGTGGGGAGGGGGCAGAGAGGGAGAGAGGAGCTCTTTGTAATGTCATGTTTGATGTCTTCCTTTCAAGGGTGACTCCTAACCTGCATCAGATGGCAGTTTTATTCAAATTTAAAGCATTAGATTCAGGGGAGGACAAGGTAATCCATCCTCAGGAAAAAAAATCAATGCAAGTAAGTGTAATTAGCAGCACTCTCCTCTAGTAAGTCAATGGTGTAGAGAGAACCTAAAAACCACTGCCGACTACATTTGTTCTTCCTAATGTATTGTGACTACCTCACAGCTTTTATAATGAAGTTGTTTAGATCTCCTCTAGGAATTATATGTCGTTTGTCTGGTTAAAAATATTGACAGGTTCTAATATGCCAGGATAATTTTAGCTATCGAGAAAGACCCAGACATGCAGGCTCATGTGGGCAGCAGGAGTTTTAATTTTCTTTTGTTGGGAACCAACAATAAGCCTCTCGTGAAATAAGCCTCTCGTGAAAAGCTTACTATTTTTTTTAATTCAGCAAGTTTATTGCATGTACATAAAGGTGTAAATCCTCAGGGACATTAGTCTATCCAAATCTGAACTTGTTTAAAATCCCCGGGATGCCAAATATGAAGATCTGTGTGTTATGTATGTTATCAAATGGTCCTTTGCAGTCTTCCTAAATTGCCAAGAGAGTTTTCTTTTCTTGACAAATCTGGCAGCATAAATTAGAAGCAGCGGTAGAAGCCAGAGGATGAAAATATGACTCCTGCATTTGATTAAGTTTCCCCAGCAGCTGTGTTATTTGTTTCATAAACTTGCACTAGGTTGATTTGATTTTTTAACATAAATGGGAGTCTGAAATTGAAAGGAATCAAGTTCTTCAAATATTTGTCCATATATATTACACTTTTGGTGCACATGCGCCCCATGGGCTCGAGCATATAATTTTCTGGCCAGCAGTGCATTTTGGTATCAAGGAGGTCCTCCAAGTGTCCTCATGCTCCCCTGCCAAGAGCATAAAAGGCGGTGTGGGCTCAAGCACCATTCACTCAAGGATTGGTAACTGGTTAAAAGATAGGAAATAAAGGGTAGGAATAAATGGTCAGTTTTCAGAATGGAGAGAGGTAAATACAGCCATGTTGCCAGGTCCTGAGCACAGGGGAAGCGGAGCTAAAAAAGGCGCCTCCCCCTGTAATCACCCGGCGGTGCTCCAGCTGTTCGGCGGCAATTCGGTGGCAGGTTCTTCACTTGCTCCGGGTCTTCGGTGGTACCCGCCGCCGAAGACCCGGAGCGAGTGAAGGACCCACCACCTAATTGCTGCCGAACAGCTGGAGTGCTGCTGGGTGAGTGCAAGAAGCAGTGCCTTAAAGAGAAGCAGCGCCTTTTTTTAGCTCGGCAGCACCTTGTTTTAAAGGGGGAGCGGAGTGAAAAAAAGGCGCCACTTCCTTTTTAAGGCGCTGCTTCTGCTCACAGGAGGAGCAGCCGCTACCTCCACTCCCCCCCTGGCTACACTACTGGGTAAATAGTGGTGTCCCCCAGGGGTCTGGGCCCAGTCCTATTTAACATATTCATAAACGATCTGGAAAAAGGGATAAACAGTGAGGAGGCAAAATTTGCAGATGATACAAAACTACTCAAGATAGTTAAGTCCCAGGCTGACTGCGAAGATCTACAAAAGGATCTCACAAAACTGGGTGACTGGGCAACAAAACGGCAGATGAAATGTAATGTTGATAAATGCAAAGTAATGCACATTGCAAAACATATACAACTGTACATATACAACTAGCTAACAGCCTCCCTCCTTATTCCCAATGCAGAGTCACAAGCCCCAGTACTCACAGCCCCATGCAGCTCTGGGCAGAAGTGATACAGATACTGGGTCTAGCTTTAGCCTGTCCTTCTCGGGCAATGCCTCCCTGTCACAGTGCTCCTCCTGGCTCCTGTCCTGGGGTGTCCCCAATCAGCCGCCTTGTCCTTCTCAGGCCTCAGGCAGGTTCTCTCTGCTTCTGCCCTGATGGCCTGCAGACTGCAGCCTTTCTCTCTCCCCAGCTGCAGACCCATCCCCTGGAGTTTCCCTCCTTTTTCTCACTGCTCCCCTTCCCCCGTTAGGAAAAAGATTTAAAAGGGCCATGCTCTCTAAACCCCAAAGGGGTTACATATGGGATATAAGAGAAGCCATATATCCTGATACCCCTCTCCCTGGCTTACAGGCCTTTTTTCCATACAATGATCTATCATAGGCCTATTGGTAGCCCTGGGGTCTTCACCAGACAAGGCATCACACATCTCACCTACAAAGTAAGAACCTTCTGCCTTTCCAGGCACCTAGGGTGCCTCCGCTTGCAGTCCATGAATATGAGGTACCCGAGGAATTATCTGAGAAGGAGCACACTCGGACAGAGGATCAGACTATATTGTCTTTGTCCTTGGATGAGGCAGTGGTACCATCTACACTGTAGCTCCTAGACAACTACAAGAGCTTTCAAGCTCTGCTCAGATGCATAGCTGATCCTCTTGAGGTACAGGGAGCTTACATACGCTTTTGAACGTATGTAACTCCAGGCCTAGTTATTTAGCACGGCCTACAATGAAGCCTTTCTAGAGTCAGCAAAGCATACTGGAAAACGCTGGTGTGTCACAGGCTGGTTGGCCCTTTAAGGGGAGTCAGGCTCAGCTTTGCCTGTGAAGATGAGTTGCCCTTACAGCTGATCCTAATTGGCTGGGGATCAGGTGGCCTTAGGTAATGATTGAACCCAGTTGAAAGAATGAGATGGTTTACACAAAAGGCCAAGAGAGCTCAGCTGTTGAGGGGAGTTTCAGGAGGGAGTTTACACCTGAGGACTAGCCCTGATGGGAGTGGGTAGCAGGGGTGCAGGAGACTCCTTCAGTGAGCCTTAGAGAAGGCCAACCTACAGGCCTTGTGTGTGGACTGGAGTTGAGGATCCGGAGTATGAGCTTGCCTCTATGGAAAGAAAGCTCAGGGAGGCAGTGATCTGTGAGGCGAGTGATAAAGAACTTTGCAGAGCCCAGGAGGAGGTGTAGAGTCTGCAGAGGAGTGAGCCCAGGAAGGGGCTGAGGGAAAGGCCTAAAACAGGCCAAGGTAGAAAGTGGTCCAGGGATGCAGCAAGGGGTCTGAGTTGACAAACCACAACTGCATTCTATAGCATACCTGGACTGGAGCCAAGAGAAGAGGGAAGACCTGGGTTTCCCTACCGACCACCAAGGAAGGTGCCATGAAATCCTTGATAAAAGAAATAAAGACGATGGAAGCCTTGAGAGGTGTAAGGGTCACTGAACCCAGCGTCTGAGCTGGAGATCTGATGTAAAAGCCGTTGCCCTATCATTTGCAGCAATTTCTATTACCCTGGAAGGGGTGGAAGTAAACATGACCAGGCTTGAGGATTGAGTCATTAGAGAAGGCAGACCACTGCAGGGCTGGAGCTTCTGTTGCAGGGACTGCTAGCTAAGGAGAGCCTGTTATGCCACGGAGGGGGCAAGCCGGTGGTGAGTCAACTCTCCTACACAGCATCAGTAACTCCAGCCTCTAAAAAGGCAGATAATTGGTACCAGGTATCATCCAGAAGGGCGGAGTAATTATACGCTCACATAATACTTGCCTCACTAGAAATTCTGGTAGCTAATGAAAGTAGCAGATAGCTAAAGATGACTCCCAGAGATAAAGAACCTAAACAGTTCAATTTATTTGAGCTTAGAATTACTTGTCTGACAACCTGCAATTCTGAATTGCAAATGATCAGGTGTTGGTGGCACACTATGAGTTTTTTAAGTACCCATAAATTCTCATACTTTACTGACAAACTTGCACAGGAGAAAAGGGGGGCATTCAAATCTTTGATTTCTAAGGGACTTTTATTAGCCAGAATGTCCCTCCAGGCAGCTCTGGATAGCTCTGTTACTACCTCTTGTTCCATGGCAACATCCATCGTTATGAGGAGGGAGAGCATCCTGGCTCCAAAGTTCTGGCATCCCAGGGGAGGTGCAGTCGACTGTGGAAGATCTTCCCTTTGAGGCACTGGATTTGTTTATCTCAAAAACCGCCAAGGCTCTTCATTCACTGAAGGACTCCTGGGAGACACTTTGTTCCTTTGGAGTTCATACACTGGCTCCTAAAAGAAAAAAGAGAAAACCACAATCTTATTGTAGGCAGAGACTGTCACCAGGTACCTTTTACCACCAGAGAACCTCGGCGCCTCCAAGACAGAGGCAGTGTTTTTAAAAAGGAAACCTTCAGCATCTGCTGTGACTTCATCCCAGGCTCTGGCTCCATCAAAGCTGTCATTTTAATGGATCACTTTGGAGTTATTCCATAATCAGTCTACTGAATTTCTACTGTTCCATCCCACCATTTGGGAATCACTTTACTTTTTCCCAAGTTTCAAGGAAACAAATAACATCAGACTGTAGGGTTCTACAGAGAATCTCAGGATATTCTCTGCTGTTCCGTACTATGCTCATCCTTGTCAATCCCATTTCATGGACCCCACTAGTAAGAGACTGTTGTGTCAAGAGGTTGTGGATTGCCACGGGCACGCAGGGGCGAAAGAAAATGCAGGCCTGTTATTTACTAGGCTGCACGTGGCAATATACTATATTGGTAAGGGATGCAAGGAGAATATGGGTCACGCTGCAAACTGCAGACACGCACACACACACAACTAAAATTAATCAATTTAAAGTTTTATTGGGGATAATTACAAGGGGTAAGGGAGCAGTGTTAGATTAGCTAATAGAGTTAATGAAACTTAAAACACACAATGACTAAAATATCTACTAACAATATTTATAAACAAAGATGCAGCATTTAGTAATAACTGATACTCACAAATACAAACCAACGCATAACGACCGGCAAACGTAGAAACTCTGTTTGAAACACGTGAGCTGAGAGAGAGGCTTCGAGGTGATCAGGCTCGGTTACGGGTGTACACGGGATACACAGGATTCGTTTTTCTTTCTCCTCTTCCTGCCTGCACATGGCAGGCAGCCCCTAAAGTACCAACTATGACATCATAGAAGTGTCATAGGGGACGGGGCCCAAAATCTGTTTGTGTTCGTTTCTGATTGGCACAAGCAAAGTTAACACCAAGTGGGGGAGCAAGTGCCTCAAAGTCTGGCTTCGCCCCCAAAAGGTGAGGAAATGCATATTACTTTAGAATGTGTGCCACACTGACTGACAAAAGAAGAGGCCAGGGCAATACCGGTATGGGCAAGTTTTTCAGGAAGCAGACAGAAACTCATCTCAACAGAGGTGGAGTCACTTTTGTCTGTTGCAGCAACAGAAGAGATTCCTTTACAGTACGGGTTGGGGTGTGTGTGTTGTTCTAATTACTTCTTAGTACTGAAGAAAAAGGAAAGATGGTGCCCAATTCTGGACGTGAGAGAGGCTTAATGCCTTCATCCACCGCATCAGATTGAGAATGGTAACCCTAGCCTTCATAATTTCATCACTAGATTCACAATACTGGCATGCAGCGCTCAACCTGAAGATGCCAACTTCCACATCTCCTTAAAGCCAGCACACAGGTACAAGATTTCAAGTAAGACAGAACCATTATCAATACAGGGTCTGGCCATTTGGTATCACTACAACCCCAATGATATTTGTAATTTTTAGCTGTTGCCCATAATAATAGTTTAATCATATCTAGATGACTGGTTCATCCATGGAAAATCACCACAAGTGGGAGTTTCATCACCAAATTCTCCAACTTTTCCTTGTCTTTGGCTCAAACTCAACAGTGGAAATCCCCGTTCACACCTACACAGAAGATAGAATTCATAGGGTCAGTGTTAAATTCCTCAACAGCCAGAGCTTATCTGCTCCAAGACAGATTTGAAGCCATGTCCAGCCTCATACAACTGTCAGGACTTATCTAAGTCTGCTCGGGCTTATGGCCTGTTATGTGTCTGTCACACCACATGCAAGACCACACTAAGCGGCATGCAGGATTAGTTAAAGTCAGTGTACATGCCAAACAGACACAAGGATATGCCTCTGCTAGTGTCTCATAACATTCTTGCATCATTACATTGGTGGAAAGACCCCAATCAGGTGTACAGGACAGTACTTTTTTCTCTACCTCTCTCAACCAAGAACTTAGTGATGGATGTGTCCCTTCTGTAATGGGGAGCGCATCTGGTCCATCATCAGGCACAAGGTCTTCAGATCCTCAAGAAGACCTGATTACACGTAACTTTTATTACAGCTCAGAGCTGTTCAGCAACCTTCTGCAACATTCCTACCAACGGTCCAAGGACTGGCAATTCAAGCTATGACAACACGACAGCCATGTTTTATATAAAGAGACGGGGAGAAGCCCAACCATCTCCTTTATGTCAGGAAGCAGTTCACCTATGGAACTCGTGTATTCAGCACCAAATATGTCTCATACTAATGCATCTCCCAGATGTGCAGAATGTTTTAGGAGACCGACTGAGCAAACATTTTTTGTCAGACCACGAGTAGTCTGTAATCCATTGCATTTTACAGGAGCGAGATGCTGCCACCATCATCACATTAGTGACCACCTGCCGATGCAGTTCTGGGACCCAGAATGGGTGTTTTTATCAGTTCGTCCACCAAAATTTTTACCTCTTCTACCAGACTTAATCTCAAGATAAATGGGACATCTTTCACCTGAATCCAGCCTTCCTCTGTCTCTCAGCTTGGCTACGATCTGGGCATCAGACATAGCGAAATCATGTTCCTCAGATGTCTAGAACATTTTGATCCACAGCAGAATAGATTCTACCAGACTAACTTACACTGCAAAGTAGAAAGATTTAGGATGTAGTGTGAACAACCTAAGTTAGTCTGTTGCCTCACAGTTCCCTACTGTCTTGGGAAGAGCTCTTTTGAAAGAGCTCGGAACTGTCTGTTAGCTCTGTTAGAGTGCACCTGGTAGCCATTTCTGCATATCCCCTCACCCTCTTTTGAAAGCTGCACGGGTTTTTTTCCTGCCCCACTATAATTAAATATCTTAATGGCCTTATACATGTTTTCCCCAGGGAATCTCCTCCTCCCTGAATCCTTAATGTGGTCCTGGCAGGCTTTATGCCCACCCTACTCTCATGAGAACCGCTATCCACCTGATTGCTGTTGCATTATCTGTGAAAACATCCTTTTAATGGTAAATACATCAGCTAAAGGTCAGGGAAATGCAGATGCTCATAGCTGCCTGCCCTCTGCAAAATTTCATGAAGATAAAGGTATCACTCAGACCTCATATGAATTGCTTCCTAAGGTAATGACATTTTTCCATTTGAACCAAATGATTCATTTTTTCCCCTAAACCACACACTGAGCAGGGAGAAACTAGTCCATATACTTTAGATGTTTCCAGAGCCTTATACTTTTATTTGCAAAGGACCAAACCTTTAAGAGTTTCCCCAAGACTACTTATAGCTAGGGCCCTACCAAATTCACAGTCCATTTTGGTCAATTTCACGGTCATAGAATTTTAAAAATTGTAAATTTCATGATTTCAGCTATTTAAATCTGAAATTTCACGGTGTAGTAATTGTAGAGGTCCTGACCCAAAAGGAGTTGTGGGGTGGTCAAAAGGTTATTGTAGGGGGTGGTTGTGGTACTGCTACCCTTACTTCTGCGCTGTTGGTAGTGGTGGCACTGCCTTCAGAGCTGGGCAGGTGGAGAGCGGTGGCTGCTGGCTGGGAGCTCAGGTCTAGAGGCAGAGCTGCTGCCAGCAGCAGTGCAGAAGTAAGGATGGCCTGGTATGGTATTGCCACCCTTACTTCTGCGCTGCTGCCTGCAGAGGTGGGCCCTCGGTCAGCAGCTGCCACTCTCCGGCCGCCCAGCTCTGAAGGCAGCGGCGCAGAAGTAAGGTTGGCATGGTATGGTATTGCCACTCTTACTTCTGCACTGCTGCTGGCGGGGCCTTCACAGCTGGGTGTGCGGGCAACAGCCGCTGCTCTCCGGCTGCCCAGCTCCGAAGGCAGAAGGGTGGCAATACCGCAACCCCCTAAAATAACCGTTTGACCCCCCCTGCAACTCCCTTTTGGATCAGGACCCCCAATTTGAGAAATGCTGGTCTCCCCCATGAAATCTGTATAATATAGGGGGGAAAGCACACTAAAGACCAGATTTCACGGTCCATGTCCTGTTTTTCATGGCCATGAATTTGGTAGGGCCTATTTATAGCATTTGCTGACAGAATGAAAGGTCCATCAACATTGACCAGAGACTATCCAAATAGGTTCAGGGTACATTAGGGTTTGTTATGACTTTGCTAGTTTAGAGCCTCCAGCTCAGATTAGGACTCACTCCACTAGGGCCTAGGGAGCTTCTTTTGGCAGAGTTGGTGAAATTTGATTCATGATCATTGTGGAATGGCAAAAAAGCAGGCACATGGCATATTCTCAACTCGGTGACACCAATGTGCTTCTGAGTCACTATAGTTACTCCAGATTCACAATGGTGTCACTGAGATCAGAATATGGCCCAAGGTATTTGGTAAAAATACTCCCGTTCTGCAGGATATTACTAAATTTAGCCCTTTAAATGTCAGTGCTCATTTACAAAGAAGCTCTTTTTCCACTCATGGTCCAGTGGAGAACATTAGGGAAGTCAACCAAGACCACAGGTCATGACCTCTGCTCTAGTATAAAAGAAAAACCATGTGCGCTCCAATATCCATAAAGTGGCTAGAAGCTTGTTTTATTAGTCAAACAGCAGCAGCTGGAACCCGCTGAGCGTTCGTCAGCTGGAACCAAAGCCATGTGAGCTTCTGATTTTATTTAATTGCCAGCTTTTATTTTAGTTTAGTCAATATAATCATGTCATCTTGACGGTTTGACCAATGGAAGTGAGATGCAGACAGATTTTCACTCTTAGGCCCCCGATCCAGCAAAGCACTTAAGCACAAGTTTAACTTCAAGCATATGTGTAGTTCCATTGACTTAAATTATTTAAAGTTAAGCATATTCTGATTTGCTGGATTTGGCTCTACAGGTGCGTCGCATCTTACGCGCATTTAACATGCGCAAATTCAGCTTTGCACGGTCGGCAAAAAAAGAAAAAAAGAGAAAAATAACAATTTAAAAACTGTATCTGTAGTGCGGGCGATTCCGCCCGCCGGTCAACTCAATGAGCGTTTGACTATATGCGGTTTTCGCTTTACGTGCTGACTGCGGAAAGTAACCCCAGCGTAAGATGAGACTCACCTGTATTGCCTGTTGTGGGTTACTGTCTGTACCATAGGAAGGCTGATAACAAACAGGTATACCCAAATACCCGGGATTGGTCTACAGACATTCATTTCAGAAACCCAAGTCCATTAAGTCCCTGCATTCAAGTGTGTTTTGTTCGTTCAGAGTGCATTATTCTAATGTATAATTTGAGAGCAGGTTCCCTCATCATTTCATTACCTTTAATTATAATCACAATCATCTTAACATTGCATAGTCTTGTTATCTGATGCTCTTAACTAATTAATGGTTGTAAAGTACTTGGAGAGTCTAGGGTGAAAGTTGCTATATAATAGTAAAGTATTCTTTGTCTCTGCTGAAAGGCCAGGATCTCAATAGAAATCCGACATAATGTTTTAAAAATAGGTGAAATATAACTTAACTCCTCAGGTAAGCACCTTACACAATAGTTTCTGGAACTTGTGCTTCTGGTGTCACTACTGTAGGTTATGGGGAGCAGGCAGTGCCACTCCCCGATGTCCAGAGTTTGTGAGGTCAGGCCAACTACCACCCCAAAAGATACTAACTGGATTGGCAGGGGCGGGGAGCGGGGGTCTGTGAATTTAGCTAAAGGACAAGTCCGCTGGTGCCCCATGAGCTACCTGAAAAGGGATGAAGGACTGTGTGCCCACTTTTCAAAAGAGAGTAGATAGGGTAGGGAGAGAAGTTCAGGATAGATTCCAGTTCCTTCTTCCAGTGCCCAGAAATAGAAATGGGTTTGCATTGGGTGGAGGGCAGGGGTTAGATCAGGGGTGGGGATTCCACAATCTTCTTTGGAAGTCTATTCAAGAACTCAACTACCCTTATAGTTAGAAAGTTTTTCCCTAATATCTAACCTAAACCTCCTTTGCTGCTGATTAAGCCCATTATTTCTAGTCCTATCTTCAGTGCAGATGGAGAACAATTGATCCCCAGCCTCTTTATAACAGCCCTTATCGTATTTGAAGACTGTTATGAGCCCCTCCCTCATTCTTCTTTTCTCAAGACTAAACATACCCAGTTTTTTTTAACCTTTCCTCATAGGGCAGGTCTTCTAATCTTTTATCCTGTTTGTTGATCTCCTCTGCACACTCTTCAGTTTGTCCTCATCTTTCCTAAAATGTGATGCCCAAAACTGGACACAGTATGCCAGCTGAGGCCTCACCAGTGCAAGTAGAGCGGGACAGTTACCTCCTATGTCTTACATATGACATCCTCTTAATACATTCCAGAATATTAGCCTTTTTCAAAACTGCATCACATTCTTGACTCTCATTCAATTTGTTATTCACTAGAACCCCCAGATCCTTTTCAGCAGTACTACCATTTAGCCAGTTATTCTCCATTTTGCAAGTTTGCATTTGATTTTTCTTTCCTCAGTGAAGTACTTTGCACTTGTCTTTATTGAATTTCATCTTGTTGATTTCAGACCAATTCTTTAATTTGTCAAGGTTGTTTTGAATTCTAAGCCTGTCCTCCAAAGTGCTTGCAACCTTCCCAGTTTAGGGTCATCTGTATATTTTATAAGCATACTTCCTACTCCATTGTCCAAGTCATTAATGAAAATACTGAATAGTACTGGACCCAGGACTGACCCCTGTGGAGCCCCACTAGATATATCCCCCCAGTTTGACAGCAAACCATTGATAACTGCTCTTTGAGTACAGTCTTTGAACCAGTTGTGCCACCCACCTTATAGTAATTTCATCTAGCCCATATTTCCCTAGTTTGCTTATGAGCATGTTATGTGGGAGTGTGTCAAGTTTCACTAAAATCAAGCTATATCATGTCTGCTGCTTCTCCCATATTCACTAGGCCAGTAAACCTGTCAAAGAAAGCCATTAGGTTGGTTTGGCATGATTTGTTCTTGACAAATCCATGCTGATTATTCCTTATAACCCTATTATCCTCTAGGTGCTTATAAATTAATTAGTAAATCATTTGCTCCGGTATCTTTCAAAGTTAGGCTGACTGATCAATAATACCTTGGATCTTCTTTGTTCTCTTTTTTAAAGATAGAGACTATGTTTGCTCTCTCCAGTCCTTTGGGACCTCACCCATTCTCCATGAGTTATTGAAGATCATTGGTAATGGTTCCAAAATTGCTTCAGATAGTTCTTAAATACCCTAAGATGAACTTCATCAGGCCCCACTGACTTACTTCTAACTTACCTAAATATTCTTTAACCTGTTCTTTCGCTGTTTTGTCTTGTGTTCCTTCCCTTTGTTGTTCATATTAATTATGTTAAGTATCGGATCACCATTAACCTTTTTAGGGAAGACTGAAGCAAAACAGTGATTAAATATCACAGCCTTCTTGATGTAGTCAGTTATTTGCTCTCCTTCTCTGGTAAATAGAGGACCTACACTTTCCTTTGTCTTTCTCTTGCTCCTAATGTATTTAAAATGGGCTGTCGATTAATCGCAGTTAATTCACGTGATTAACTCAAAAAATTATTGTTTAACAGCGCGATTAATCACAATTCATTTTTTAAATAGCGCGATTAATCGCTATTAATTTTTTTAATCGCTCGACAGCCCTAATTTTAAAAACCTCTTCTTCTTGCCTTTCATGTCCCATGCTAGGTGTAATTCATTTTTGTGACTTTTACTTTCTGATCGCCATATCAATGGCCTTTCCATCCCAGCCAACCCTTCTCTGGCTCACATTTTCTTTTCTTTTCTCTGGTTAGGTGGAACCTTTGTGTTTTTTTGATTTGATGCTCTTGTCTGACTGCTGCTGACCTCTCCTCACACATCACATCCATAAACCCAAACCATTTGCTTTACTGTAATACGGAATCAAATACTGACTATTCTCAATGCATCTACACAGGGCCGGCGCGCCCACTAGGCGACCATAGGCGGTCGCCATGAGTGCCGGGGGGCGGCTGGCCGCGGCTGCCTCCCGCCCTCCCAGCTCTGCAGCTGAGCCGGGAGGGTGGCTCGCCGCGGCAGGGCCATAACAGGGCACACTGCTGGCAGGGGCGCCCCGTCCTCTGCCACCGCCCCAGCTTACCTGCAGGGGGTCCCTTCCGCCGAAGCCGCGGGACCAGCGGACCTCCCGCAGACAAGCAGCTTCGGCGGCAGGGCGAAGTTGCTGCTAATAATACCGTCCCCCGAAACTGCTTCCTGCGGGAGGTCCGCAGCTTCAGCGGAGGGTATTATTAGCAGCACTTCCGCCCTGCCGCCGAAGCCGTGGAACCAGCGGACCTCCCGCAAGCCAGCGGCTTCGGTGGAAGGGACCGCCTGCAGGTAAGCTGGGGCGGCTTCAACAGCGGGAGAGGACGGGGTGCCCCTGCCAGCTCCCTGCCAGCCTGAGCGGGGAGCCGGGGGGCAGCCGTGGTGAGCCGTCCCCCTGCCCCCGGCTTCCCGCTCAGCTCCCGCGGGTGGTGGGGGGGCTGAGCGCCCGTGGGTGGTGGTGGGGGGCTGAGCGGCTGTGGGGGGGCAGCATTACGTGGGGGTGGCATTGCGGGGGGGGGGACGGACGCAGGGCTGGTGCAAGGAAGTTTCACCTAGGGCACGAAACTTCCTTCCACCGGCCCTGCATCCACAGTTTCTAAAACGATAATTAAGAACCATATTCTGCCCCCTACTCTGTGTGCATAACTACCACTGATGTCAGGCAGGTTGCATTGCAGATCAAGGTCAGTATTGATAATAGAGGAGTTCTGCTACAGCTCACGGGCAGGATATTGTCCTAAGAGTTTCTATGCAATGTTTTCCAAGAGGTTATATAGATAGGACATAGACTGTTTGTTTAATAAACGTATACACAGATCCATCCCCACATCGTCTTGATCACTGAAATTAAAGGAAAGGGGAAGGCTGGCGAGGTAATCATGTAATATGTATTTAAAAGTAAAACAAAGTCCCAGCTACTTGTTGTTATTAAAATCCCCCTGGTACTTTTTACAAAAGATGAGTGGTGAAGTTCTGACCTCATTGAAGTCCATGGGGGTTTTGTTATTGCCTTCAATGGAGCCAAGATTTCACCCCAGATGTTAGGCCTAATTCGACAGCTGTCACGTTCTACTACAGAGGTGACTGAATTTCAGTGATGGGTTAAGTGATTCCTTTCTAAGGTTTTGTATATCACTTTGGTAAATGTATAAAGTGCTTTAGGATCCTTTGGGATAAAAGTAAGTAATTTTGTTTCTACAGTAATATTTCTATATATGCCATGAAATTCAACCTCTATACATACAAAATTCCAGTCATGATTAATTTAAATGACTATATTCAATTATTGTATCTCCGCTTTCTAAATGAATGTTCAGAAAAATTCCCTTACAACAGACTGAATTGCATGTATTACGTTTGGTTTAAAAAACCCTCCAGTCAGTTTATTAATCCTATTGCTAAATTTATAGGCTGGGTTTATTATGGGCCTATTCCACATGGTGTTTCAGTCATTTTAAAGAAAAAAGAAAGAAACCTGCACATGCACTTCTTGAGTTACAGATAATAAAATATATCTTTATTATCATCTCTGTAATTAAACTAAATTTTTGTCACTTTCCCTGAGTGGTGCCATTTGGTGCCTGTGGCAAATAGTAAAGTAGTTTAATAAAAAGGGAGGCAGTATTTTAATGGGGTTTAGTACTGAACTTGATTTATATTGTTAAAGGAAGTTAGAGGAGGTGTCAATTTTATAGCACATGCTTCCGATATGAAAGTAAATTGCTTTGCACAACAAATAACTACCAGTGTTGGGAACTGAGGTTTCATACTGAGTTAAAATGCATAAGGAGGTCACAGCATTCAATGTCCCCTTTTCTCAATGGCTAATTTTTTAGGCCACAGTCCTGCAAATACTTGCATATGGTTTTACCATTATGCATCTAATTAGTCCTATTGAAGTTACTCATGCACATAATATTAAGTATGTATGTGTGTCTTTGCAAGATCAGGGCCTTAGTTTGTAAACTGTTCAAAATCAACATTTTGCTTTACAAAATTCTTAGAAAACTATTAACGTATTTCCACATTTAAGAAAGCTCCTAAATTATATTGGCAAATGTCAAGAGCTTTTACACAAAGTAACAATATGAACCTGAGAAAGTTCATCTTTCATGGCAATCCGTCTGACCCTTTTAGCCTCATGTTTCATGCCAAAGTGTAATATGAGAGTGTCGCAAAGTACATAACTATATTGAACAATCTAAACACTTTGCTCCAGGAGCCTGCATGAGCACTATTCAAATACAGGACTTGAAATTCTCATGGTTAGCTTATCAAACTAGCAGATGGCAGCAAGGTGCCCAGCTCCCATTGGCTTTCACTGGGAGTTAGCACCTAATTGCCATGTGTGCCTGTGAAAATCTCCCTCTCAGTAAGTTCAGAGCTACCATTGATCCAGTGACAATTCTGCATGTAATAGTTTGCGGGATCATGCCCATTACATGCCTTTCAAAGCATCAACTTCAAAAATTACATTACATCTAAGTTTACTCTGACAAACAGAAGAAGTTTATGGGCAAAAATTTATTTTATCCTTTTTTCCCCGGTTTACTTCGTTAACTTGGCAGCACATTCTGTAAAGCCAGTTTCATTTTCCCTCAGTTTCTTCTTTGTTGTAAAGACCCTGATAGACATCAACAAAAGAGTTGAAAAATCCTTGTTTTATTTTAAAGGCACATTTAAAATATTGTCAGGACAGTCTGTAACAGATGCTCTGTCAAAAACTAGATTTGTTTTTAAATCAGCCAGTTCCCCAAAATTTAAGTTCCCTTCAGCATGATGCCAGTAATAGAGTTTGCAGAGGATTAAGGAAATGAACGTTAGGAAAGATTAAGAAATATTCACTATTACATGGTTCTTTAGTCAATACAGATTTTTAAAAACATTTTATGTACATATTTATGTCTGTCTGTCAGTAATGAGAGAGCTAGATATACAAGCAATATTTAGAAGGAAAAGAGTAAAGCCTTTAGCCATCAGAGCATGTGTGTAAATATCCTTATGATCCAATAATACAGCTAAGTGAGTGTGTGTGTGTATTTATAGTTTATTGATGTATATTCATGATATGCCAGATATAATCACATGTTATATTACAAGAAGTGGAAACAAACGCAAGAACACGATGGATGAGAATAAATATCATGAATATTTTATATCTTGGATGGAAGGATTGTAGTTAGTTGGCACTCAGATGTTGTGGTAATGGGGACCATATAAATAGACAGACAGACCAAATAAACTATGTTGACCTTCCATCATGGCATTCTTTTTAGCAAAGCGCAATATTACTGTGGGGTATCTTGACAGATTCATAGTTTTGATTTTCTTTTAGTGGCTTCTTCAAGTGTTAATAAAAATATAAAAGTTTTTATGTCTGTTTCAGAATTATTTGAAGCACAGCCTTCTGTCATTCGTGGTTCTGAGAATGTCAGATAGAACCTAAAGGGAAAGGTCACAGAGCCCAGTGCTCACAAATCAGATTCATGTGTCAAAGGGAATAAGGTTTTCCACCTGTGCAGAGAAATTTTACACTTAACTGCACCCATGGTTTTCTGCAAAGGAAATCAGTCAGGCTTTTGTGTACTCGGTGGATGGGGCGGGGGAGCTAGGTATTAATCACTGTGACAGACTTCACATCAGAGTCGCAGCTGTCAAACAGAATTGCCACTACTTTATGTTGGCCTTTGCAGATATTTAACAAAAATGGCTTTGTTTAAACTTTTATGGGCAGCAAAATAAAAAAAGAGAGATAAAGAGGAGGTGACAACAAAACGCAAAAGAAAACTGATGCGCTGGAAAGCCAAATGGGCCAAATTCTCTCCTGAGCTGTGGGCCTGTGACTCCACTCAGCTTGGGTGGGAATCAAGCATGTGCAGAATTTGTTGCTAAGTTCCGAGAGATTCTCTGGTTGCCAGCAAGGACTTTAAATAGTTTGTCTCTTGCTGCCAATGTGATATTTTTCCCTTTCTTTAACAAGAGTAAATAATTAAAAGAGTTAGCGCTCATCGGTATTGTGCTACCGCACATCATGTCACATTCTGTAAGCACTTTCCAGTGAAATATGGAATTGTGTAGTTCCAGAGACTGCTTCATTCACAAGCCCCGGATACAGACAAATGAAAAGTGTGGGGTGGAATCCTGCTCTCAGATGTGTGCTGTGGCCCACTGGCCCTGCTATTCCACATGTATTATTCCACTCACTGGCCCTGCTATTCCACATGTATTATTCCACTCACTGGCCCTGCTATTCCACATGTATTATTCCACTCACTGGCCCTGCTATTCCACATGTATTATTCCACATGTATTATGTGTGTGCTGTGACTTACTGGCCCCGCTATTCCACATGTATTATTCCACACACTGGCCCCGCTATTCCACATGTATTTCACATGTATTAATTAAATAATGAATACAGTAGTTTCCTTAAATATTTCTGGAGCATGTAAATCCTTCATCATAAGTATTTGAGTCTAGACATTCAGCTGGCACACATTGGTAGAGCTCACTTGACTTCAGTTGAGCTGTTGCCCAGATTATATCAGCTGAGGATCTCTCCCTGGATCTTTTTGTTTTATGTAGTGCATTGATCCCTGTGCTGCTGTACAAGTTATACAATGCTGGGCAGATCTTTAACTGGCGTCGTAGCGCCATCGATGGAGCGATGACAATTTACACCCGCTGAGGATCTGCCCATACAATTTTATTTTAGTACTGCCCAGTCACAAGAGGTCTGCAGAATTAGATGAGACTGTTAATGGATATGATCAGGATGTAGATTATTGTTTTGCTTTTTTTTAGGGAAGGAAAAATTGTCTTGTTAAAGGGACACAGACCTGGCCTACACTTAACATTTTGCCAGATTAGCTGTGTCCGTTAGTGGTGTGAAAAAAATCATTCCTCTCGCCAACATAGCTATGCTGGCAGAATCTCTAATGTAGACCTACATTCCCTGTAAGCTGTGTGGCTGGGTGGCCGCCCAGCAGGCTATCAAGTGCCGTGCAGTTCAGGTGTCCCTCCCCCCACTGCTGTGAGCTGCTCCTGCCCTCTGCCGTGGAGCTGCTCCCGGAAGCCTCCTGCTTGCTGTGCAAAGTGGGAGTGGGGGAAGAGGAGAGGGCTGCTGATGTCAGGGGTGTCCTCCTCCCCCCGTCCCTGTACCTCCATGGAGCGGAGGGGATGGGGGGAGGGACGGGACATGACAGGGCTCAGGACCTTAAAGTGCGACCAGCGTACTTAAAGGGGCAATGCAAGTCTCTGTCACACACACATGGTGTGTGTCTCTGTCACACACACACACACACACACACACACACACACACTCTCTTTCATACTCACCTCCCAACACATACTTGTATTGTTGTTGTTGTTACTTTTTGATACTTCTTTCAAAGTGTTATTTTCGTTTTTTGACTGGTCTATGCATTTCATTCTTTTTATTTCTCTCTTATGCTTAAATTTAATTCTTTGAGTAGTGAGTTCTAAAACGCCTAACCTTTCCTGGCTGGAGTAATTATCCCTATGGTAACTTTACAAAAATAATTATATCTAGGTTTTTGATTTCTACTGGTGGCACACATCTGCACATTATCTCGATATGGTGCACATAACAAAATTCATTACACACATGGAGGGGAAAAAATTAGAGGGAACACTGGTGTAGACATAGTTATACTGGCAAAAGGACTGTTGCCAATGTAAGCTGTTTCCAACCTGGAGGATTTGCAGGTATAGCTATATCTGCAAACCTTTTCTAGTGTAGTCAAGGCCTCAGTCAACCTTTTAGATTTAATTTATTGATATTTTTGGATCATTTGTAATAAGACATTGTCTTGACATGTATGCATACATATCTTAATACAGAATTAACAGTATTTAGCAACATATTGTGTATGGATCATCTGTTGTTATATCATTAATATTTCCTTTTCCCCCCAAAAAATTATTTGAATACACCCGTGACATGGTGAAGAGGTGTTATTTAAAGCCATTCATGCTAACTTCTTTAACTTTTGGGGGAGGGAAGATGTCCTTTGTTTTCTGGGGGTGGAAGAGTCTCAACAGACTAGAAAGAAAGAAAAGCTAAGGGGAGAGGGGGATGTAATTCAGTTATCCTTGCCACAGTCGACTTATCATAGAATCATAGAATCTCAGGGTTGGAAGGGACCTCAGGAGGTCATCTAGTCCAACCCCCTGCTCAAAGCAGGACCAACCCCAACTAGATCATCCCAGCCAGGGCTTTGTCAAGCCTGACTTGAAACTGACTCAGTTAAAAAAAAAGTTACAAGTATATTCAAGCACTACACTACACTTCCCCTTAAACCTCATGCCATTTGTGTGCTTTTACAGTTAAATTTTCCTATTTCTCTTCACATGTTGCTGTGTGAAAGACCCACCCCCAACCCCACCAAGCTGCTCATCAGAAGCAAGCTCCTCACAAACCAGAACACATCAGCTCAAAGTGGCATCAGACTCTGCCAGAACAACAGATGCAACACCTGCAGACATATCTCTACGGCTATAATGATAAATACCCCCTCAACACACCTTTCAAGATTCCTGGGTCCCACACATACCTATCACAACATGTGGTATCCTCATCCAGTGCATCAAATGCCCCAATAACAACTGGGTGGGTGAAACGAGACAAATCACTATGCTCTCAAATGAACTCTCACAGAAAAATGATTAAAAAACAAAAACACCATATCACTCAGGGGCCAATACTTTTCACAAAGCGATTACTCCATACATGATCTTTCAATACTTGTCCTCGAAGGAAAACCTGCACAAAACCTTCAAAAGACAAGCCTGGGAACTGAAATTCATAACGCTACTAGACACTAAAAACCATGGACTTAACAGGAATACTGGTTTCATGGCTCATTACACCAATCTCTAATACACACCTGCCTGCTAATGGCCCATTTCAAACCCCTCTTGCATAACAATCTAATCCTATTGCCCACTCTGTCTCAAGTATGCATCCGATGAAGTGGGTATTAACCCACGAAAGCTTATGCTGAAATAAATTTGTTAGTCTCTAAGGTGCTACAAGTTTTTCTTTCTTATTTTCGTTTTGCTGACAGACTAACACGGCTACTACACTTAAATCTGTCTCAAGTGACGACCTACAAAATGTGTTACCCCTTATGCTTAATTATCTGTCCCAACTTGTATTTAGCTCAGACACTCTGGTTTCTTTCCCCAGACCTGTGTAGTTCGAAAGCTTGTGCCTTCCACCAACAGAAGTTGGTTCAATAAAAGTAACAACTTAGTTACTAAAATTAGTTACTAAAAAAGAGGATTAAATAATAGAATCATAGAATATCAGGGTTGGAAGAGACCTCAGGTGGTCATCTAGTCCAACTCCCTGCTCAAAGGAGGACCAATCTCCAACTAAATCAATTAAGGGTTGAAGTTCTTGGAATGTATTGGATTGAGGCAATTTTTTATTTCAGAACTAAGTGGAGAAAGCTACTAGGGGAGAGGCTGTTTTAGAGTTGATGTTGACAAATATGGAGGAACTGATTGAGAATTTGAAAGTGGAAGGCAGCTTGTGTGAAAGTGATCATGAAATGGTAGAGTTCATGATTCCAAGGAATGGTAGGAGGGAAAACAGCACAGTAAAGATAATGGATTTCAGGAAGGCAGACTTTAGCAAACTCAGGGAGTTGGTAGATAAGATCCCATGGGAAGCATGGGTAAGGGGAAAAACAGTTCAAGAGAGTTGGAAGTTTTTCAAAGAGACGTTATTAAGGGCACAAGAGCAAACTATCCCACTGTGTAGGAAAGGTAGAAAGTATGGCAAGAGACCACCCTGACTTAACCAGGAAATCTTCAATGATCTGAAACTCAAAAAAGAGTTGTATAAAAAGTGGAAACTAGGTCAAAATAATATAAACAAATAAACAAAGGATTATAAACAAATAACACAAGTATGGAGGGACAGAGTTAGAAAGCCCAAGGCACAAAATGAGATTAAACTATCTAGAGACATAAAGGGTAACAAGAAAACATTCTACAAATACATTAGAAGCAAGAGGAAGACAAAGGACAGGGTAGGCTCATTATTCAGTGGGGGGGGGGGAGAGGGCAAAATGTGGAAATGCCAGAATTGCTAAATTACTTTTTGTTTCACTTTTCACCAAAAAGTTTAGTAGCAATTGGACATCTAACTTAATGCCAGTAAAAATGAGGTCAGATCAGAGGCTAAAATAGGGAAAGAACAAGTTAAAAATTATTTAGACAAGTTAGATGTTCAAATCACCAGGGCTTGATGAAATACATCCTAGAATACTCAAGGAACTAACTAAGGAGGTATCTGAGCAATTAGTGATTATCTTCAAATAATCATGGAAGACAGGATTGATTCCAGAGGACTGGAAAATATAGTGCCAATCTATAAAAAAGGGAATAAAAACAACCTGGGAAATTACAGACGAGTCATCTTAACTTCAGTACCCGTCAAAAACCTAGAAGATAATAAGGTGGTAAGTAACAGTTAGCATGGATTTGCCAAGAACAAATCATTTCAAACCAACCTAATAGCTTTCTTTGACAGAATAGCAAGCCTTCTGGATACAGGGCAAGTGGTAGATATGGTATATCTTGACTTTAGTAATGTTTTTGATACTGTCTTGCATGACCTCATAAACAAACAAGGAAAATACAACCTAGATAGAGCTTGGTGGGTGCATAAGCTTCCCGCAGCTCCCATTGGCTGGGAACAGTGAACCGTGGCCACTGGGAGCTGCGAGCAGCCATGCCTGTGGATGGTCAATGTAAACAAACTGTCTTGTGGCCCACCAGCAGATTACCCTGATGGGCCGCGTGCTGCCCGCAGGCCACAGGTTGCCCAGCACTGGTCTAGAGAATCTAGATAATATTTCCCTGCCTTAAGTGCAGGGGTCCCTCCCAGTCCTACATTTCTAGGATTCTATTATTATAGTCTGTAAATACCTAGATGGGAAAAATATTTAATAATGTGGTCTTCTGTCTGACAAAGAAGGAGATAACACTATCCAGTGACAAAAATTCAGGCAAATTCAGACTAGAAATAAGTTGTACATTTTTAACAGTGAGAGTAATTAATCATTGGTGCAATTTACAAAAGGCTCATGGTGGATTCTCCATCACTGACAATTTTTAAATCAAGATTGGATGTTTTCTAAAAGACCTGCTCTAGGAGTTATTTTGGGGAAGTTCTATGACCTGTGTTATGCAGGGTATTAGACTAGATGATCAAAATGGTCCTGTCTGTCCTTAGAATCTATGGAATAATAATAAATAAGCCTCTGCCTTTTTTTAAAATGGCCGGTGGTGCACTTTTATTAACTTGTGTGATGAGCATCACTAGCTTGCAATCTGAATATCATTGGCTTCAGAGAGTCTTTAAGGACACTATTTGTACAGTATGTGACATAATCAGACACACTTACTCATGGGAAAAAAATCATCCAAACTCCCTGTGAATATGTTGAAAGCAGAAGCCCGACAGCACGACATTGAAAAAAAGCACTTTGCCACATAAGAGAATAGATTGTAACATACACTTTTGAGTAGAAAAATACATAGGGAAGATAGTTGGACTGAACTTGGCATTGTGCAGAAACTGTTTTCTGTAGGCATAAAAGCTGCAGATTGTTCCTCCCTGAAGCTATCTAAAAACTAAAGCTAGTTTTAAACTTGCACATGGAACACCAACATCGGCCTGATTTCAGTGTCACTTACATGTGTGTAAATCAGAATGATGTCCATTGAAGCCAATGAAATTGCACCTATTTAGAACTAGCATGGGAACATTTCAGAATGAGGCTCTCTTAGTTTATAAAGCCCTGAGTTTGTTATACCAGAGACTAGACTTGTCAATCAATGACGTTATAGTGGTTCATTTTGTTTCTCTGTTTTAGTCATGTTGTCCACTGTATGTTTTGTAATCCATCCTCTCATTTGCTAGTGGTTGCCACCAGAACCTTCTGTCTGCAAGAAGAGAAAGAGGGAAACAATTATTATTTTGCAAATGGCGTGCTGCTGGAGATCAGGTTTAGCCTTAAGTAGTCAGAAAGTTTGTTCCATCTATTGTCTGCTGATTCTGGTACGTGTAGTTTTGCCAACAGTGTCCAAAATGACTGTAAGTGCTGGTTGGCAGCATTCACAGGGACACTTGTAGGTAGTTCCATGCTGAAAATTTACTGTATTTGTTACATTTTAACAACTTTTCTGGCATTTGGTCTTCCAAGCAACAACTGTTTGAAGATCCCATGGCACAAACTTGATCTCCAAGTTGCCTATTTAGATGAACATGTGCACTGTACAAATCTAGTTCACCTTTCATTATTTTATGTGTTTGTTATTTTTGTAATGTATCACAACGTGCTTAATTTGCAGATGCTTGGGGTTTGGGGGAAGGACAAATTGATCAGTGAGCAGTGTAGAAGTCAACAGGGAATCCAGCAATGGAGAGTGCAGGTTCAACAGGGAGGGCAGGATGCTGAGACAGGAGGCTGGGGCTCCTGGGTTCTTCTTATTTGTCTTCTGATTTATGAGCCTTTGGGTTCATGTGTTCAGGCTTTTCTATGCAACCATGAGGGTAGAAACTTTTTTTTTTTTTAATGAAAACTGAGGTTTTCATCTGGTCACCTAACTCCTGGAGCTGAGGCTGTAAGAAAAACACCAAATATCATAAGAATCATGAAACCATGAGAGTTGGCAATACTGAAATGTATCTGTATAAAGTTCTAAGTCATACAATTGCTCCACCACCACCACACACCCCATGGCAATAACTTTGATAGCACAGAAAAGATTCATTTTTTCTTCCTTGATTGGAAGGTTTCTGTGCATCATTGGGGGCAGCCAGGGTCTCAACTGGGGCATATTACATACAGAGCAGCAGGGCACAAACCAAAAAAGGTCCTGATTCTTATTAGCAAGACAATGATTCTACAAAGGCCAACAAATACAGAACCCTAGAAAATTCTGAAATGTATCATACAGTTAATTTGATTTTGTTTCCCTTTGTGATTGGAGGATTTCTCTGTATATCAATATAGTCATCGATGTGTCAACACATGTTTAATTGGAGATGTGTGACCAGGGCCGGCTTTAGCAGGTGTGGGGCCCCACGCGAAGAACGACGGCGGGGCCCCACCGAATTTGTCGGAGCAAAAAACAAAACAAAAACCTCCCTCCATCAAGATTCGGTGGGGGGGGGAAAAAAAAAGCCCTGTGTGTGACACCCCCATTGTTCCCTCATTGCTATACCCCTGACCTCCCTCTCTTCTAGATGTGTTGGTTCTGCAGGACAAACAGGAGAAAAATGGTTCAAGTTTTTGAACACAATTACAAAGCCAATCTAAAGTGTCAGAAGATGCCATTTTAATGTAGTCTCTTTTCAGAGTAGAACTGTATTATAAACTAAAGATTTTTTTTTAATACAAAAGGGACTTAGAGTTTCAAATCTGCTATTCAGATTCTCCCGTGTTAGCTCCTCATTGGGTTTTTTATGGCACACATTTATTGGATCCCTCTCGTACAGAGTTCTATCAAGTCTCCCTAAATTGTCTCACTCTACAAGCTCCATTAGCTGAGTTATCTCTCTGCTCTGTTTTATCTGTGGTTACCAAGCCAGTGGTAGTCAATGACATTTTAATGTTAAAAAAAATCTACAACAGCAACTTGATTTCTATTGGCATTTTTAGCAATCAGGTTTCTAATGTTTTATTACAATTAAATACCATCATATTTCATGTATGACACACTTTAGAGACCCATTAGTGAAAATGAGCCTCACTGGGGACTTCATTAAGTCCCCAGCAGCTTAAATCTCCACACTGCCAGCCTGTCTTGTAGGAGTACTGAACTTTGTCATTCTGACTGGCACCCTGCATCTAAATGTGTGAAAGGCATGAATGGTGAAACTATTGACAAATCTTTCTTGCCATCCCTTTAAGGCAGAAACACTCCCAGGGCCTGCATTGCTGGAAATTTGAGCCGTTGTTGAAAAGTTTGGGGGTTTATTTTAAGAACGATTTGTTTTATTCCCTGGTGCCATGTCTGCTTTGTCTAGAAAATCTGGTCCCTGTGAATGGCACAAGTATGATTTTCATCAGCATACTGACTGCACATAAAGGGCGGGATTGTCCCTTCTGCTGTTGAAAGCCACAAAATGGGGGGCACTGTTTACTTGGAATTCTTCAGAGCTTCCCCCAAATTGTCCCACTGGTGGGCTCAGTATTGGCCACTTTACACCTGCACGGGAAAGGTGCCCTCAAACCTGTTGGATCCCCTGCAGTCCTTGATAGGTTAGAACTATCCATGCAAAGGCTGTGAACCCGATATCCAGTGGCAGCACTTGGCTATAGTGCTTGGGACAGCTTTTTCTGTCCCTGAATCTCTAGGGAGTAGGATCTGCAAAACAGTTAATACAGGCTTAAGCCTGTATTAATAAGTGTGCATGTAAATAGGACCCCAAATATTATATACACGAGAATCATTGCCCCCAGGACTGAAGTCCTGCTGCTGAGTGGGTGAAAGATGACAGCTGTTTAACACACAAGTAATATTACACAAGAGTTTAGGATAGGAAGTGAAGAATACCATGTTCATTTGAAAGGACAGTGGCAATTTTAAGGTCTGTCTACACTAGAAATTCTGCAGCAGCGCAACTGCAGCACTTACTATAGCGATGAAAGGGGTTCTTCTGTCACTATAGTAAATCCACCTCTCTGAGAGGTGGTAGCTAGATTGATGGAAGAATTGTTCCGTTGACCTAGCAGAGTCTAAACAGGGGCTTAAACCAGCTTAATTACATCACACAGGGTAATGTAGTTAAGTCAACCTAACTTTTTAGTGTAGACCAGCCCTAATTCCTTGCATGGGAATTTGGTCAGGACTCGCCTACCCTAGCAAACGCATGGGATCTTTAATGATCACAAGTGGTCAGAACCTTGATTTTGTGTCTCATCCAAAAGTCTTGCTCACCTGCGGTGATTTTCATTACCAGGATTTCACAGCCTACTTTTTCTACAGATATCTTTTTTGTTAATGTCTCCAACTTGAGAAGGAAGAAAAAGGATTGTAAGGCAAGAGAAATAGGCTGTAATCCTAGTCAAGGTATATCAAGTTCAGTAATGCTCAGACATGACATAAGTGTTCAGAATTTGTATATGAATAAAATTAAGATTTTTCTGGGGGAAAAGGTACCTGACTGTCAGAAAAAGGAACGTAAGCTATAAAATCCCGTGAAAAATCACACAGACAAGAGTTAGACAAATGTGCTGTCTTTACTTAGCAGAGAAATCACAGAGGGTATGCAAATAGAGAACAAAAATGACACATTTTTACTTGGTTCAAAAGCATTATCCATAATAGCATCTGTGATGTGTCTGCAATAAAAGGGTGTAAATTGAAATTTACATAGCAGCTTTTTAGAAATAGGCTCTATGACTCAGAAGCTTAAATTAATGTCTCCAATAGAAAGAGTCAGCCAATACTAGAGGAACATTACAAAAGACACATTGTGCATACCAGGATTCACCTGTTTGCCCTCCTCCGCCTCCTGCACCTTTCCATAAATGCCAGCCATCATTTGTAATGAAAACTGGAATAACTGGACTTGGAATCCCTTGGTATGTTGACCCTTGTGTGGAAAGTTCTTCTGAAAGGTGCTAGAATGGAAGCCCTAGAAACAGAAGTCCTCTATTTATGTTTCTCTCCCTCAGTTTAGGACTAATAGGCTGTTCCTTGTCACCTTCTATTCTTAAGTAGATGGATTCTCCTGCAGACTGGATTTTTGGCTCCCAGGACTGCATCTGTTGGCATGCACCTTGCCTACATTCCTGTCTTCCTTCTACCTCTCAGTAAATTAGACATGTGTTCTGCTGCTGCAGATAAAAAGGTGTTTGCCTCTTCCCAAGAGGCAGGAGTGGGAGAAAAGTTTCTACGCTATGTCACTGGGTGTCTAAATCAGAGATGCAGTTTTTCTGGCACCCTTTACGGCCAACCCCATTCCCAGCACTGTAAACAAGTGGGATTCCCCAAGATCCACCAGGCTCACAGCATGCTCTGATGGTCCAGTCTGCATGGTACTACAGGACTTGATTCAGGCCTGGTTTGCATCTGTTCTTCTTCAGTCCCTCCTTATTATATACCTGGATGGCAAACAAGCCAGGACCATGGACCTTCCCTTTCCTAGAAAAGTTCCTCATGATGTGGAGAGTCATCTGGGACAGCCAGGCCCTGGCTGAAGATCTAGCTGTGGAGTTACCGGTTTTGTGTGAGTTTAACAATAAATCAAATTCCCTTACACTCAATTAAACTCCCCTAGACCTATTTACACCCACTCTACCCGTGTGTAAGGAACACAAGTTGGCTTAACTTTTACACACTGAGGATCTAGAAGAAAGTATAAGTTAAAATAGGGGCAACTACTTTAACTTACTCTTGCATCTGACTTATCGGTGTATATGTTAGGCCAGCTTAAACTCCCTGACACATTGGTAGAGTTGTTCATAATTAGTGGTAAGAATTGACCAAGGAGGGTTTACAGAGTATAACTGACAAGGTAGACCAGGAAAGCTGAAAATTTGGATTGAAGATCAGCACAGAAAAGACAGAAATTATGGCAATTGGAAGACAAGAGAAAGAGATAAAGATCAAACTCAAAGGCAAAGAACTAGAAGTGGAAAAATATGTGTACCTTGAAGGACGAGTATCAAAGAATAGGAATTGTGAAGATGGCATAAAAAGAAGAATTGGACTAGCTGCACTGCATTCAAAAAACTCTGCAAGAGCTGGAATGATAAAGACATTTCAATGAAAACAAAAAGCATATATATGAGTAAGGCTCTGTTTAATTTTCAATACTGCGGAACCCGCAATATTAGGCTTCCACTGCAGTTTTTATTTTAATTAGCTTACTTTGCACAGTCCACAATTTTGCATACATTCTGAGGTTTGCAATACACTTTTTTCCCCATTAGTACAGTAGAACCTCATTTATCTGAACTGACAGTGGGAGAGCTTGGGCTGTCAGCCCTGGGCAGCTGTCAGCCCTGTGGATGGCAGGGCCCGGGCTCTCAGACCTGTGGGAAGCTGGGGTGCCTGCTGTCAGCCCCGCGGGCAGCCGGGGTTCTCGCTCTCAGCCCCGCGGGCAGCCGGGGTTCTCGCTCTCAGCCCCGCGGGTGCCCTGGGCTCTGGCTGTCAGCCCCGCGGGCGCCCTGGGCTCTGGCTGTCAGCCCCGCGGGCGCCCTGGGCTCTGGCTGTCAGCCCCGCGGGCGCCCTGGGCTCTGGCTGTCAGCCCCGCGGGCGCCCTGGGCTCTGGCTCTCAACCCCATGGGCAGCCGGCGTTCTCACT
This sequence comes from Chelydra serpentina, assembly GCA_037349315.1. Lineage (NCBI taxonomy): Eukaryota > Metazoa > Chordata > Testudines > Chelydridae > Chelydra > Chelydra serpentina. The sequence goes on along the minus strand of JBAIAC010000004.1, from coordinate 17,395,865 downwards.
CTCAGTCCCGCGGGTCCCCGGGGCTCCGGCTCTCAGGCCCGCAGATGCCCGGGGCTCCGGCTCTCAGGCCCGCAGATACCCGGGGCTCCGGCTCTCAGGCCCGTGCATTAATGACTGTAATATAGTTACAACAAAATGTCTGGTTATCAAAAAAATTATCAGTCATAACATGGTATTTGAATATTTATATTGTTCTAGTACATTTTTCTTAAACAAATGCGTCTTCTCTGGCTTTTCCAAATTACCATAATTAATAAAGGTCCATTATTACTTTTCCATGATTTTCCATATCTTATCTGCTACTCAGCCGAAATCATTTGACAGTCATCCCCTGATTCAACAAGGGCCTTATATATGAGACAGTTGCTCTGTCAATGCTGCTGCATGGGTGGAATGCTAGAATATGAGGGAAATCAACGAACGAAAGATTATGATTGCAGACATGAACTGGGCTTGGGGAATAGTGAGAGTTTCAAGACTGCAAAAAATAAAAAATGAAGATATGAGAAAATGGCGTGGGCAAGAATTAAAGCTGTTAGAGAATATTCAAGAAAGATGACTATGATGGTTTTGACAGATGTCAATAATAGATCCATTGCCACTCCAAACAAATTATGCTGGCCTTACCGTTCCACAGAACCCAAAGATTGGTGACTTTGGTGTCAGAATTTATCTGATGTGGAGAGTTTGACATCTCTGTGTTTCAGTGTTGCTCTTAATTAATCTCCAGTTTATGGCAATTACACTGGAAGCCAGCGGGACAGGCTGGGTTACATCCTTTGTCTCCCAGTCAACTGAGCTGGTTCAGGACAGACTTCAGAATGTCTTCACTGGCTTTGTGCAGAGCCTTTTTATCATCCAAGGACCAGGTAGTCAACTGCCTTTTGTGACTCCAAATGGAAAATGCAGCTTTTGTAGGTAGGGAGATATCCAGAGCTAGGGAGGTATCCACAACTGGAATCTGGCAGAAGTTGCAGAGAAGTTGCTATGTTGGGCAGAACTGCACCTGCAGGCTAGTCATGCATTCCACCTAGCTGGACTCCTGAACCAGCAGACAGATTGGCTCAGCTACAAGGATCTCACTTTGAGGGAGTGATAACAAAATGAGACTTTCTTCACTCTGATGTGCCATTCTTGGGCACACCAGATATGGGTGCTCATTATGAATCTGGCCAACACTCCTTTGAAGACCAGGTACCAGGAACCCAAAGCTCGGGCAGTAAATGCCCTCTCAAGCCTAGAACCTTGGATAGAAATGGTCCCTCTTGTTCCCAAAGTCCTTCACAAAACTGAGCTAGAGAAGCTGGAGCTCATCCCAATAGCTCTTGGAATGACTATGTAGGACTTGCTACTCACAGCCGTTATGCCTGTCTCTAAGGTCCCCTGTTCCCTTCCATCTACCCTAAACCTCTCACCTCAGGACCCCTGGAATATTCTATCAGAAGGTTTGTCCATTTAATGATCTGTATTGTTAGGCAGGGGTTAACTGCAAATTTGGTAGACACTTAGCTAGTGTCTAATAAAGTCTTCAATGTCAAGTGATCACTATAGGAGGGAGCAGCCTTATAGCCAAAATCCAGCCATTGGAAATATTCATCTATCAGTATTGAAATGGTGAAAAGGAGCAGCCTGTTAACCCAGACTGGAAGAGACTCAACAAATTCAGTGTACAAATGAGATGAGAACTTCATCTATCAGACTTATTATTATTTTTTATTCATGTTATGTAGAGCCTAGGAGCTCCAATTTTGGAATAGGACCCCATTGTGCTAGCCACTATACAAATGATCACTCTAAGATTGCCTCTTCTGTAAGACAGTGTGCTGGGCTAGATGGATCATTGGTCTGACCCAGTATGGCCATTCTTATTTTAAACACAGAACACAAAAAAGGGTCCCTGCTGTAAAGAGCCTAGTGTCTGTTACTGAGCAAGAGTTCTCATCTTCATTGCCCTGCCCTGGGTTTCAGTGACAACCTAGAAGTACCATGTCCAGGTTTCCATGGCTATTCAGTCCTTGACCTCTCTATTGAGACCATGAATTAATGACATTTTTGATATTTTTGCATGATATGGACACCTGGCTAGCAGGATCGGAGCTTAAGATGAATATCACATTTCTCATAGGCCAGCCACCATACAACTGTGATATATTGTTGACTTGCAGTTGTTAACCTGCTGAAACCAGTGATGTAGAGGTTAAGCATTCCGTATCTCATTACCAAGTACCCTGAGCTATCCATCTCCAACAAGATCCATTAGCAGTTTTTATTTTTTTCTTAATTTCCTGGAAAGAAGGGCAAAATAAATTATCCGCCAGTTACTTTATACACAAAATCCTTATCTGTTCTAATCTTTCTTCATGTGTTTGTTCTTTTCTGGAGCATTTGCTCTCGCTTCCCTCCTTCCCTAATCTCATCCTCACCAGATTTTGTTCACTAGCACATGACAATCTCTGGAATTTTATACAAAGTGGCCTTAACACTGCCCCAGAACCACCCTTCTTTCCTTTCCTCATCCTTAACTGTTTCACTTCACTGACACCTTGTATATCTATGCCCCAAGCCTTTTTGTACTCACTTTCAGTAGTTCTCCCTCATTTCATGCTGTCTACATTTGTAAATTGTGTATTGATACAGTCTTGCGTCATCCTTGAAATCCAGAATAAATTATCCTATCTTTTATCCCTATTTTCTGGTCTGGTTAGATGCTTGGAGAATTCAGGCAAAGCAGTGAGAACAAACTTCAATGGAAAGTGTATTTACTAGCTTTATTTACCTAGGCTGGTTATATTTTGCATGCTCTATCGTAAATCAGCATCACTACAAAGATGGCAATTACACCTGCAGTTGTGGATCAGAAATAATTTGATGATAGGAACAGACCTCTTGCAGTGTTCTAAGCCTTTATAACATTCTTGTATGAAATGTATGTTCTGCTGTTCACTTTATATAAATATTGTATGTTTCATTAGAACTTATAGAACACCACTATGTTTGTCTTTTGAGCTTGATTTCATGTCAGTGGCCTTTTATGGTATGTCTACACTGGAATAAAAGACCCGCGGCATAGCTGCGGCTGGCCTGGGTCAGCTAACTTGGGCTCACAGAGCTCAGGCTGCAGGGCTGAAAACTGCAGTGTAGACGTTCAGGCTTGGCAGGAGCCCAAGCTTTGGGACGCTGTGACCAGGGGAGGGGGGAGAGTCCCAGAGCTTGCGCTCCAGCCGGGGCCCGACATCTACACAGCAATTTATGGTCCCACAGCCAAAGCCCCGCAAGCCCAAGTCAGCTGACCCAGGCCAGCCACGGGTGTTCTATTGCTGGGTAGTTGTACCCATAGTCTTCATACTTCTTTGACCTGCTTTTGCGAAATGAACATTGGCTGGAGTCCTGAACCTTACCAATACTTACTTATGTTTTAGATCATCCTCCGGGTCTTCAGAACCATTCAAGACTTCGAACTCCTCCACCTCCACTACCACACGCTCACACGCCAAATCAACATCATGCGGCCTCCATCAACTCCCTAAACAGAGGGAACTTCACACCACGTAGCAACCCTAGTCCTGCTCCTACTGACCACTCTCTTTCTGGAGAGCACCCTGCCAGCACCCAAGAGCCAGCCCATGCTCAGGACAACTGGTTACTCAACAGCAACATCCCACTGGAGACTAGGTAGAGGTGTTTGGTTTTTTTAGTTATTTACAGTATTCTGTACTTGATTCTGTACTGTACAGCTTGGTGTACGCCATAGAAAAATAGTAGAGAGACAAGGTGGGTGAGGTAATATTTTTTTATTGGACCAATTTCTAGTGGTGAGAGAGAAACTTTCATGCTTACACAGAGCTCTTCTTCAGGTCTGTGTAAGCTCAAAAGCTTGTGTCTCTCACCAACTAAAGTAGGTCGAATAAAAGAGATTACCTCACCCACTTTGTCTCTCTAATATCATGGGACCAACATGGCTACAACAACACAGTATATGTGGAAAAATATGTCTGTTTAGCCAGCGGTTCAGCTTGTGAACTGTTGTTTAATTTATGCATTCCAAGTTGTATATGTTATTCCTCGTGTCTTTCATTCGGACTAAGAGAAGAGGAAATTGCTCTGCTTCCATATACTGAAAATATCATTGGTATTAACAATCGCTTATACGTTTTTTCCCCATCTAAAATTAAAACCAGAATCATAGATTAAAAATGTTTTTTCTTAATGTATTTTCTTCCTAAGTGGTGGGATAAATCAATTCCCCATTTATGAAACTGAAATCAGTCAATATATTGAAAAGATTTAGCCTCCTAACTGTGCCTCATCCAGCAAATATAATTGTAATATATAATGCAGGAAAGGTTGATCTTGTTAAACCTAATGGGAAAGGGGGGAATATGTTGCTGCATTTTAGTATCCTACAGTATTGCTTCAAGAAGTATGGAACACTGAATGGTGGCACATGAGTCAATTAATATTGCTTCCATTAACTTCTCATGTTTTCTTCCACACGTCTCCTACCTTTCTGGTACTGGATAATTGTATGTCTCCGTATTGTCCTGTTTTATCCTGAGGAACGTGCTTCGTTTAAAATATGTTTTCCTCATAAAATTGACTAAGATTTCAGCAAACCTATCAAAGGTTTAAGAATGAAACCACCCAGTTTCGTGGAAGTGACAGCGGGTGGTCTTATTTGGATTTACATCCTGACAGTATTAAAGTTTCATATTTATGAAGAAGTAAACTTTCTATAAATTAGAAATGGTCTATAGATCTGTGTGGTACCTGGTAACAGATGTGCTCCTACCGTGGCCTAACACAGTACACACAAACAGTGGATAATGTGTAAAATTACACACTGTTTGCTTGAAGAACAACAAACATAAACCTTTATGAATTCAGTTTAAGGAGTGCTTCGTCACAGAGTAACAAGAAGGCTAAAATGAGGGTCAGATCTATCTATAATGCATATAGACACTTGCCATTGGATTCCACATAGTCTTAGATTGATCCATACCCTTTGACTCTCTGGGATTTTGCTGTACATTCTGGATGTGACTGATTTAGTATCCCCTGATGGTTGTGCATGCTCCCTGTCATATTCCCCTGCAGGATATGCTACATACCCGTAACTACTTGGATAATGGAAAGGATGCTTGCTGGCATTATTGAATACCAGCCTGATTAGCCCTTCCTCTCACCTGCTCTTGATATTTTGCTGCTGCAGCTTCTGGATAAGAGATGAGGCTGCCAGCTCTCTTGCCCCTTTCCCACTGCTTGTGTTCACAGTGGGAAAAGAGACACGGGTGAGAAAAAGTGAAAACACACACACACACCTGAACACACCCAATCTCTCTTGCACAGACACACCCACATACAATGAATCCTGAATATGTGCATGCACTCACACTAAGGGCTCGTCTAGACAGTGAGTTAGTGCATGGCAAGCTGGAGCATAAATCCACAGCATGCTAGCCTGCTACGCACTAATTGGTTGTGTGGGCCCTGATACCACACAATGAAAGTTCAGTAGTGTGCTTTGATCTACTTCTGTTTCAAAACAGAGTAGATCAAAGTGCTGTAGGGAACTTTTAGTGTGCAGTATCAGGTCCACATGGCCAGTTAGTGTGCTGTGTTTACACCCCAGCTTGCTGCACACTATCTCACTGTGTAGACATGCCCTAACACTCATAGACTCATAGACTTTAACGTCAGAAGGGACCATTATGATCATCTAGTCTGACCTCCTGCACAATGCAGGCCACAGAATCTCACCCACCCACTCCTGGAATAATCCTCTTACCTATGTCTCAGCTATTGAAGTCCTCAAATCATGGTTTAAAGACTTCAAGATGCAGAGAATCCTCCGGTAAGTGACCCGTGCCCCATGCTGCAGAGGAAGGCAAAAAACCTCCAGGGCCTCTGCCAATCTACCCTGGAGGAGAATTCCTTCCTGACCCCAAATATGGCGATCAGCTGAACCCCGAGCATGTGGGCAAGACTCACCAGCCAGACACCCAGGAAAAAGTTCTCTGTAGTATCTTCTAACATCCCATCATTGACCATTGGTCCTATTTACCACTGATGGCAATTAACTGACCTTTGACTAATATCATGTTATCCCATCAAACCATCCCCTCCATAAACGTATCCAGCTTTATCTTGAAGCCAGATAGGTCTTTTGCCCCCACTGCTTCCCTTGGAAGGCTGTTCCAGAACTTCACTCCTCTGATGGTTAGAAACCTTCGTCTAATTTCAAGTCTAAACTTCCTGATGGCCAGTTTATATCCATTTGTTCTTGTGTCCACATTGGTACTGAGCTGAAATAATTCCTCTCCCTCCCTGGTATTTATCCCTCGGATATATTTAAAGAGAGCAATCATATCTCCCCTCAGCCTTCTTTTGGTTAAGGTAAACAAACCAAGCTCCTTGAGTCTCCTTTCATACGACAGGTTTTCCATTCGTTGGATCATCCTAGTGGCCCTTCTTTGTACCTGTTCCAGTTTGAATTCATCCTTCTTAAACATGGGAGACCAGAACTGCACACAGTATTCCAAATGAGGTCTCACCAATGCCTTGTATAACGGTACTAACACCTCCTTATCTCTACTAGAAATACCTCGCCTAATGCATCCCAAGACCGCATTAACTTTTTTCACGGCCACATCACATTGGGGACTCATAGTCATCCTGTGATCAACCAGGACTCCGAGGTCCTTCTCCTTTTCCGTTACTTCCAACTGATGCGTCCCCAGCTTATAACTAAAATTCTTGTTATTAATCCCTAAATGCATAACCTTACACTTCTCACTATTAAATTTCATCCTATTACTATTACTCCAGTTTACAAGGTCATCCAGATCTTCCTGTAGGATATCCCGGTCCTTTTCTGAATTGGCAATACCTCCCAACTTTGTGTCATCTGCAGACTTTATTAGCACACTCCCACTTTTGGTGCCGAGGTCAGTAATAAAAAGATTAAATAAAATTGGTCCCAAAACTGAACCTTGAGGAACTCCACTAGTAACCTCCCTCCAACCTGACAGTTCACCTTTCAGTATGACCCGCTGTAGTCTCCCCTTTAACCAGTTCCTTATCCACCTCTCAATTTTCATATTGATCCCCATCTTTTCCAATTTAACCAATAATTCCTTATGTGGTACTGTATCAAATGCCTTACTGAAATCGAGGTAGATTAGATCCACTGCGTTTCCTTTATCTAAAAAATCTGATACTTTCTCAAAGAAGGAGATCAAGTTGGTTTGGCACAATCTATCTTTTGTAAAACCATGTTGTAATTTGTCCCAATTGCCATTGACCTCACGGTCCTTAACTACTTTCTCCTTCAAAAATTTTTCCAAGATCTTGCATACTACAGATGTGAAACTAACAGGCCTGTAGTTACCTGAGTCACTTTTTTTCCCTTTCTTAAAAATAGGAACTATATTAGCTATTCTCCAGTCAAACACACACTGTCTATCACAAACAAACATGCACACAGTTTTTCCAATTCACCAATTCTCTGCCCTCCTCACCAAATCTGTTTGCTTCTAAGCCGGAGCTCATTATAGTTCCTCAACCCCACTTCCTCACACCTGGGCCTCCTCAGCAGTTTTGACTCAAGACTTCCCCTGATGACAAATGCCTCTACTCTTGTTCAGTTGCAGTATTACCTCCTCGTTCTACCATTCCCTTTGCCCAAGGAGAAAGCCACTGGAGTCCCTCTTTGATCCCACCTTGATATCCATTTCTCCCCCTCCCTAGGCCTGAGGATGTGTCTTCTGGAGCTAAACTGGGGCATATAAATTCACTTAACTGCCTCAGTTGGGATGAACAAACCCCCAGGATAGATTCCAGACAGAAAACAACATTTACTAGATCCCAGAACCAAGCTAAGGGCAAATTTGTCTGTCCATTGCATGCATGGACTCTCACTGAGATCAATGGGAGCTGTGTGGATCCACTTTAGGGCAGCATCTGCTCAGTTGAGTCACCAAAGCAGCACTGCTGAGAACATTGTTTTTACAAGCCGGTGTATGTTTTGATCTAACTGGGTAAGAGCCATGTTTGCAGGCACCTCTGTACCACCAAATTATGTCCCAGTTTAACATTTTTATGGCATTCCAGGCTAATTGATTTCTTAGGGACTGACTGACTAAGACCCAACTAAGAAGCTGGCCCCAAAAGATTAGGACAAAATTACATGTTAGTACCGTAAATGTGACTTGGCCACGGTTGCGGTAATTTTATTAGGGTACTAACTCTGGTGCAAATACACTCAGCCAGTGAACTTTACGTGTTGTTTCTTTATTAAGGAAATGTACATCATAGCTTATTCTGTGCCCAGTTCTGCAGCCCTTCTATGAGTAGTCCCTTTGACTTCAGTGAGGTTACTCCAGGATCAGGCCCTTAGCTGACAGAGATCTATGGGGGACTAACCTATTTTTTAAATATGCTCCTTCCATATTGTCTCAGGATTTGAGTACATAATATAGAATAAACAGTATGAAAATAGTTAATATCAACTAAGGCCCTAACTCCTAGAAGAAACTGAGGAAAAAATGATGGCTAAATCGAATAGTAGTCAGGTCTAGCAGACTGTACTCAAAGAAAATGGTGGGGAAAAACACCTTTCAGTTGATTCACAGCAGTCAAATTATGCACATTGTTAGCCTATGTAACCATGTTATTATAATGGCTTTACTCTGCCCCATCCCTCTTGCTATTTGTTACACTCCCTTGTTGCATCTCATCTTAATTTAGATTGTAAGGCCTTTGGAGAAGAGGTCTTGTCTTCTTTTGTGGACATACAGTGCCTAGCACAATGGGGTCACCAAATCTACGTGGGGTCTCAGGGCACCTGCTGCCAGACCCAAAATAAATAATAACCTGGCTTTGTGAGATCAGTGGTGTAACCTCAGCGTTAAAGGCCCTCCCCTGAAAACATAACGCTCCTAGATGTCCAAATCCATTGACCATGAGGGAGAGCAAGCAAGCATCAGAAATCTTAACAATTACAGTGATGCATGGAGAGAAAGAGAGGTGGTCTGTCAGGTATATAGAGCCCAGACAGTGCCCCCTGTTAAACTGTAAACTCTGACACATCCTTAACTATAGCATCACTACTGCTCCACCATAATAGGTCTGGTGAATGTCTCTCCAAGTCTGAAGCAGTGTGTTTTATTTACATATTGCTTAACTGTCATAGACATATTGGGGAATTCATATTAACCAGACTGGTCATCTAGAATTTACTCACAAAAAGAAGTCTTTGTATGTAGGTTAAGGCTTTCACTTGCTTCACAAACTACCGTCATTGTTACTTGATCCTGGATGTCATCACATTATACATTGACATTGTGTAGAAAACAGATTATTTGGTGCGCAGTTGTGTAGCTTCTGACATGTCAGCTGGAAGGGCATTATATTGCCTTTATGTTTGGTTATGACCAGTATCACTTGAGAGTTTTCCAATCAAAGAACAAGTAAAAGATTCTATGTGCTGAGGCTGAATAACAAACTAAGATACTATTGTTCCCCCACTAAACAAACTATTTGGATAATAAGATATGTTGTGGAGATAGTGGCAACATAATAAATAAAGACTGCACTGCATGGAGAATTAGTAGTGTGCGGCTCATCTCCGACATCCACAGATCTTCCCTTTACTTCTGTGAGAGTTCTCAGAGACCAGACACCGTTGTTCAGGTTTGTCCTTCATACTTGAGAGCAGAATTCTTCCTGCTATGTACAGTAACTGTGTAGATCCTTCCCACTGCAAAAATCTAGCTACTTAGGGATCAAAAAGATCAGCAACTAGTGGAATAATAAACTACAAAAAGTTCAACGTTTAAAATATAAATTCCATCCCAAAGAAATTAATCCAAGAATTAAGACCTTTGAAGTATAGAAATATAGTATTGTGATAATCTCATGTCAAAAATGGAACTGTATTTCTGTTGAATATCCATTTTTGTAATTCCACATTAGCTAGCACAGAGAGAAAACATAAAGAGAAAGCTATATCTTTTAAACAGAGACCAGCACGGGCTAGACAACATGTGTACAACACTGGATTGCAAACCTCTCCCATCCCAAATTTGAAGGTGTTTGGTTTTGATTTGTAATAACATTGGGACTATTTGCAGAATTCAGATCTGGGTTCATCTTTTGAATGACCTTAGCTAGAGATGTTCAGGGTTGGGTGGGGACAGGTTGAGTTTAATGCAAAAGCTAACATAAATGCAAAGTATAGGTGCCTTAATCTTACAAATACTATATCCATGAGAATTTCATATGTTGCTGGAAGAGGAGCCCCTCCTCACATCTTCTCCTTCCCTCTTTTTCTTCATTTCTTTTTCCTCACTCCTCTCCCCTTTTCCTCTAGTTCTCTTTCTGCCTCTCTTTTCTCCACTTCTCCCTCCTTTGCAGCTTTAAAAGCAATTTATTGTATGAAAACATCTTTGCTCAGCAGTGAGATCTTACAGGTGAGTCATTTCTCCCCACGCTTTCTCTGCTCTTTATTCCTCCCTTTTTTCTCTGACCTCTCCTTTCTGTTCCAGTAAATGTGACCTTGCAGTGAGCAAATAAATGCCAGCTGAGATGGCCATTTGCTTGGCACAGCTGTAGCTTCAGGACAATACTAGTCCCAGAGAATTTCAGATTATACCTCCATGAGTCAGGATTTTACTCCAGAATTAGCAGGTCTACCCAGAGTAAACCCCTGTTCAGATTAAGTAAGGAGGTAGAATCTGGCCCATAGTAAATGAAGAGCGCAGTTGTATAATAATTGCCAATGTAGCCCAGGGTGTGAATGCCCTGTTCCTGACATGCATCAGAAAATCACATAACCCAGTGTTCTCTCCCATTTTATTGACAATTCACAATTGAAATACCAGTTTTACACAAATTTTAATTATTCATGTACCTTTACTGATTACTGTGTTATTAGGTGCCTTGCCTTTTATCCATTAAAGGCTCTGTGTGCGAGTGTGTAGCTTCTTTATTTCATTGAATGAAACATCCAACTTTTCCTGCATTCTTGGGGAACGAGAGGAAGCAGTAAATACTGTGAGATGGGTTGATATTTCCAGTGTTGTGTCTCAGCTCAAGCATGTTAATCCACTTTACTTGAAAGCTATGAATATGAATCACATTCCTGTCACTGGGATCAACTGTAGATCTGTGCTGTCAGTGCAGCCCATTGCCAACAAAGGCAGGGGCTTGAACTAAACAAGTACTGGCATTAGTGAGAAGGAGAGATGAAAACTAAGGTTAAAGACACTCCATAGAGGGAGGTTTGCATAATGTGGCAGTACTGAAGTTTCCCTTGGCATAGCCTGCTACCTGAATACAGCTTCTGGGACAGAGTTCACCACACGCCTCTCATATCCTGAAAGCCCCTAATCCTGCATAAGTGATAAAGTGTCACAATGCTGATGTGTTTCTCTTCTTTAGTCTTGGCTTGGGAATTTACTGAAGTTTCAAGATGCAGACTCAGATTTACTTTTGATGTTTGAAAATAGAGAATGGCAAAATCAAGGATGGATTTGATTTTGCAAAAGATGAGAAGGATGTTCTTGTGTCTGGTCTTGTGGCACAGGACTGCGGTCTCGGTTCTGGTTCCCAGCTCTGCCTCTGACTGACTGTGGGACCGTGGGCACCTTCCCCTGTCTGTGCCTCATTTTCTGTAAACCGAGATTTAAGTGTTTGTAAAGAGCTTTGAGATCCTTGATGGTGCTATAGAAGTTCCAAATGTAATTATAAAACATTTGAAGTTGAGTGGTTGGCTCTGGGTCACTCCCCATCCCCCCAACCAAAAGTATTAAGGAGTTTAGGATCTATGACTCAGGATTTGGCTCATCTCCATATATGTACAAACAAAACTGGGAAGGGGCAAGACTTTTCAAAACCCAAACCAGGGTATTTCAGACCAACGTGCCATTTGTTTAAACAATCCACCAGCAGCAATCCATTATGAGAATTACAGATAACTTATTCCAGTTTTTGCCACTCAGTAATGGATAGAATGTTTATTTAAAATGTGCACATGGAGCAAAATCCAGATATCTCAACTTCTATATAGCAGACTAACATTGCCTCACTAAAATAAGTAAGAAGATTAGATTAATTCAGCTGTTAATTACCCAATGCAAAGTAAGGATTTAAACAAAACAGAGAATCCATCTGGTTAAGTTCTTGGCTGATGTGATGACTGAGGATTTCCAGAGAACTCCCTGACATTCTCTGCTTCAGCCCTTGGGGCTTCAGGACTCTGGAGCTGGCAGCCATTGGGGCTCTGGCAGGGTTCCAGAGACAGGTGACAGCGGGCCCCCTGCAAAGTTCCAGCGACAGGTGACAGACTCCTGAGGGGGCCCTTCTCAGGGTTCCAGCAATGGGTGACAGCCTCGCGGGGGTGGGGGGCACGCCTCGGGTGAGCGGCTGGGATGTCCCATTTTCTCTTTGGGAAATATGGTCATCCACCAGCTCCCAGCCACCGTGGGCAGAGGGGCAACCCCACAGCTCCCTGCCACCACGGTAGTGGGGGAAACCATGGAGCCGCAGCTGTAAAAGTCACAGACAGGTCACGGCTTCGTGAATTTTTGTTTATTGCCCGTGACCTGTCCATGACTTTTACTAAAAATAACCATGACAAAATCTTAGCCTTAGTGATGACACAAGATGGAACCATGGTATTGACGGTATTTGGGTAGTGTATTCAGTCTTCGCACAGAAACAGACACTGATGCACACTCATTATTGGAGTACAGCTTTGCTAAATTAAGATTTGGTCTTTTGAATCCAGGAGATCAAAAAGTTTCATACATATTTTTTCTGCACAGTCAGCAAAATAATAAAGAATGTACATAGACATAAAAAACCTAACGGTGTATATATATGCACACAGGGATGTGTGTGTATTCATATATATGTGTGTATATGCATACTTAGAAGTGAACATTCTTAAATGCTGTATATGTATATGTGTAATATCTTATACATATAAATATATGGTCTAATCCATCATTCTGATTCCATGCACAACTGCACTATAACCATTGTGGTTTATAAGATCACACTTCATAGATGCATGACTCACTGGCTTCATTCATGTTTCCATATGTATGTAGAAACATAGCAAAGCAGACATTCCTAGAGACATTGCAGGACAACCTCATTGAGATGGACATTCTCACCTCCTCCCGACATGACGGTGCTTACAATGATGGGTATGTGACACTTATGTGGTCTTCCTGTTTACTGTACAGTCATTATGATCTTTGCATGAAAGCTTTTGGTCACTTCAGTGATGTTTTAAGGGCAATGCCATTTTTTGCCTCTTCTAAGATGGCTTTAAAAAATGAGGTTCTGAGCTTGGAGCACAGCATCCTGTACATATTAATGGGATCCTCATTAATATGCTGATGATCCATAGCATCTCATTGGCTTTCTTTGCCATTTTAAAAATCATTTCACTAATAAGATGTATCTGTAGCAATTTACAGTCCTTTACAAAGTACGGTTACTTGCATTTCAGTGAAGACTTTAAACTACTATGAGGCTGGCTGAACAATACTGCAAATGTTAAACTGATATTTTCCAGGTTCATTGCCTTACAAAGATACAGAAGTAGGGTGACCAGATATCCCGATTTTATAGGGACAGTCCCGATTTTGGGGTATTTTTCTTATATAGGCTCCTATTACCCCCCACACCCTGTCCCGGTTTTTCACATTTGCTGTCTGGTCACCCTATACAGAAGTATCTTTTTGACACTGATAGCAGTGATGATGGGGCATCTCTTTAAAGCCAGGCCTTTGGTGTTGACTTAACATCCCATTTTGATGATAACCATCACTTTTTAAATTTAACTTTTGATCATATAACTTTTAAGTTATAAACTGCTTCTAAGAAGATTACACATTGCACCGAACCTATATGACATACTGTGTGTTAGTGGTTTCCTAATTAAATAATCATCATCAGCTGCAATACTGCTTGTTATATTTGTACACTGCAGATGCCTCTTCAATGGGGACCCAATAAAGCTGTAGCTAAATAAAGCAAAGAAATGAATTAATAGTGGAGACACTGCTGCAAGAATTAACGTTTTAACATAGACGAATACTGGAAATAATGAGTCATGCCCTAGCAACCATTATTTTGTACAGTTAATTAACGGGTTTGCCAGAAGTAGTATAAACATTGTTTTGAAAGAAAATCCACATCACTTTATACTGCACTAATAGTTCCATGACGTTTCTTCACAGCAATGTTTCTGCATGTGAGCGTTTTTCCCTGTTATTACATGTGTGTCTTTGAGATGGAAACCTTGGGCCACATGCTCAACTGGCATAAACCAGTTCGACTTCAGTGGGGTAGTACTGATTTATCACTGCTTAGGATCTGGCCCATAAAATCATGACTAAAAATACTAGCTGCATTGGGCCTGATTCTGATCCCACAGTAGTGGGGTTACTCCTGATTTACACGGGCCTAGAGAGAGGAGAATCAGGCCTACCTACCACCCAAGCTACCAGTGTTTCTCCTTCCTTTCCCTTCACTCCTGAAGAAAATCCAGGAATAGAGGGATTCAGGTGCCCTAAAGTTCTCAAGAGCGTCTCCTGAAAATTGGAATTTTCATTTACAGTTTGACCCAATTCCCATAGAAGTCAATGGGATTCTTTCCTCTGGCTTTAATGAGACCAGCTCAAGGTCCTTACATTACTGTCTCCCAAGCCGCACATAAAACAGCTAGGCTAATATGGCTGCAGTCAAAATGCTGGGATGGAAACCCGGGGACACTGTGACAATTTCGGCACCGTGAAAGGACCTGATCTCCTTTTTCCCCATCTCCACACAGGGAAAAAAAAAAAACACCCAAAAAACAAAGCTCTCTTGCAGTAATCAGTATGTTTGGATAGATGTTCATGCTCCCCCCCACCTCCAACTTGCTCCCATTAAAATTCAATTGAACATTTCAGTGGGAGCAGGAGCAGGCCGTCAGTCCTGCCTGCGTGAACTGATCTGTCTGAGCTGTGCTCGGGATCTCTCATGTCATTGTAATGTGAGCATTCCCGTGGAGACATCTCTTTCTGTCTAAGTGTTCTCTGCAGCATTGCTGGCGCTGTGGCCTTTTTCCTTTACTCTGTGTGATTTGTCTGTTTTTTATTCTTCTCTTCTGTGCATGGCATCCATGTATTTACAAAACATCGTGTGAAGCTGCTTTCTTCACTCCGGAAGCAGCCACCGTCCCTAAGCTTTGAATTCTGCCTCTGCTTTTATTTTTCTGAAGAGTCACCTACTCTTTGTCTTTCTTCCCTCAGGCACTTCCTGTTTAAACCTGGAGGCACCTCTCCCCTCTTTTGTACAACATCGCCGGGATATCCCCTGACGTCCAGCACTGTGTACTCACCTCCCCCTAGACCCCTTCCCAGAAGTACCTTCTCTAGGCCTGCCTTTAATCTGAAGAAACCCTATAAGTACTGTAACTGGAAATGTGCTGCTCTGAGTGCCATTATCATCTCAGTCACGCTGGTGATCCTGCTTGCTTATTTTATCGGTAAGCATATTCCACTTTTCAGTCTTTTTATCTTCTACCCTCAGCGCCGGTGTTGCTAACATTTGGGAACTGCAAGACCAAGTTGGTTACACCCATACTAACAAGTAAGGCCTCTTGGGGCTTGTCTAGATGAAGAGTTAGTGTGTGGCAAGCTGAGGTGTAAATCTTCAGCACACTAGTCAGCCGTTCGCTAACTGGCTGCATGGACCATGTAACTGCGCACTAAAAGTTCTCTAGTGTGCTTTGACATATTCCAGTCTCAAATAGCAGCAAGTCGGTGTGCACTAGGGAACTTTTAGTGTGCAGTTGCTGGGTCCACATGGATCATTAGTGCGCAGCAGGCTGGTGCACTGTGGATTTACACACCAGCTTGCTGTGCACTAACTCTGTGTCTGAGCCCTGAAACCTGTGTAAGCCCATTACTTTGGTGGGTGTTGTAATGTTGGGCTCACTTCATTTAATAGTTCCACCAAGGTTTAATAGAACCTGTTCCATATGCTGTATGTAAAGAGTTTGAATTGTTCGTTTTCTGCTGGAGAAAGTGTTGGAATCAGCTAGAATGAGACAAGCCCACCTACAATAAAGCATAGTAATGAGACCGGGGTCCCGATTGTGCTCCCATCAAAGTCAGAAATCCTGAAATGTTGGCTCTGTTCTTACTCCGGCAAAATCTCCACTTGGCTTGGAGCTAAATGTTGCTTGTATTACTCACACGAGTAATTTTATTGAAATTAATGGAACTACTTGTATGAATAAGGGGAACAGTCTGGGAGTTTTAGTAGACTGAGGAAGTAGTTCAGGGGCTTTGGCTCAACAGGACATTTTGAGGGTTAGTGGAATAAATTAACTTTAAAATACAGAAGATCTGGAAAATTTGCTGTGCAACGGCATTTTTGTTTGAGTTTTGTCTGCAATTGGTTTCCTGGATTTCTAAGGTTTCCAGTACTTATTGCAAGGAGCAACTGAATTATTAAGGTAAGAATAGTATTCAACTTCTAAGGTGTAGGTATTACCTTTCATTTCTCTTCCTTCTTTGCTGATAACCTGTTATTCGTTTATATGGGTTCTTAGCTAGACTCCTCTTTTAAAATGGCAATGATACAAACCGTTGTGTAGCCACAGGTGAAAGAGCCTATTCTGTGTGGCACAAACAAGCTGTTCTCTTTGATTTCACTGTAACTTCCTGTAGGCTAATGATCTGTAAAATATTGCGATTAGAACTAGCAAATCGTTACCTGGATTGAAAGATTTTTCGCTTTCATTTCATATGTGTATAATTATTACTACAGTTACCACCCATGATCAGTTTCACCGTGTTCCTTTTATGTGTGCTGCTCTAATGACTGAATCTTTTCCACTGCTGACTCGTATTATACTTCGGTCACTTTTGTGCCTGCTATAATAGGAGCAGAAATGATTAATAAACCAGCATTAAATCAGTAACAGTTTGATGGAATGTACAGTCAGTTTTCATCATTTGCTACTTACGTTTGAGCCTGTCTGTCTCATTTATCTAGCATTCTCCTTACGCACTGAACAGGGTTCCATTGGACATTATCTCTCTGTGTCAGAGGTATCTCTTCATAGCTCACTTAAAACTTTGGTGTCCATTAATTATGACTGTGGATGTATATACACTTTGCTGTGTTACAGACAGGTCTGGAAGGCTGACTGGCCCCTTAATGGTCTCCTGTTCAGAAACCTATTTCAGCAGTTTTGAAAAGAGGCGAGTCCTGATTTAATTCATAGTTAATATGGTTAAAAATTATGTCTATGGGTTATGCTTAGGTCCTTTTTTTCCCATTTGGATGAATCCTGTGGCATCTGCCAAGCACTTTGTGTGGCTGGCAAGGTGCCAGGAATGCTGATCAGGTTGAACTGTCATAATTATGGGTCATTATTGCTAATTTCTACAGGAACTATCAATTATTAAAAATAAAATGCATCGGTTCAGTACAGCATAAACATATTTAACAAAGAGTATCACTGCCAAGCCCACTGATTTAATCAGCAGGCAAAAAAGCAGTTATTTAATTAGATTTTGATGAAAAATTGTGTTTAATTTCAAGTATAATCAATTATTAATTACTGTAATGAGAGACTCTGACTGGGTTTACTAATTAACTCATTTAAAAATTATGAATAACCTTTTCATTTGTAATTATTTTCTACATCCTGTCAAGTTACAGATAAGAATTGTATCACCTACCAAAAATATATATATATTACTTTGACCAACTTCTGACAAGATGGGTTATATCCTGATCAAAATTATGATGTTTTTAATAACAATACGTTTATTTTCTGGTCTGTTTACAAAATAAGTGCTTATTTATTGTTAGATCACTGATATTTATGTACTTCTGTATTTGTTTGTGAGAGTATTCAGACGTCCTTACTCATATCCTCACTCCTATTGATTTCCTTGAGACTTTGAATTGTTAAGGTATTGTTGAACATGAGTAAGAGTTGCAAAATATAGCCCATATTATGGCTAGTGAATGTTGATAACTTGGCCAGTTGCCACTGGCTCTTGATAGTTAAAGTAATTATGGAAATTCTTTTTTATGACCATTGGCCCAATCCAAAAGAAGTTGAAGTCAATGGAAAGACTCCCATTAAAGTGAGCAAGCTTTGGATCAGGGCCCATGGCAGTGGTTTGGAGTTTAATTCTCTTGCATCCGCCTAGCAGTTGATACTAACGCTCCAGTTCTCTGGGGAAGGTACTGCACCAGAATGCCATTCACAGCACAGTCCTCCATTCAAATTCAAACAAAAACAAAAGAACTACTTCAAACAGAGCTTTCTTAACCTGAAAAGAGCCAGAGACGTCATGAACTCCACGAGGGACTTTGCTATTGCCAATATGTTTTATGTGACGGGTACTCAGATACAATGGTGATGTGCAGCAATACAAAACAGACACACAGATAGATATTAGAGAGACGAGGTGGGTGAGATAATATCTTTAATTGGACCACCTTCTGTTGGTGAAAGAGACAAGCTTTCAGGCTTACACAGAGCTCTTGCTTAGGTCTGGGATGGATGGACGGATAGATTGATCAGCATGAAAACAAAGAGCCATTTGGACCTTTGTGAAACTCTTTGCAGGAGACAGTTGCATTTTTGAAAACACATCTGCAGCATCCACTATGTCATCTATTTAAGACTGAAAAGCCATAGAGCAGCAGGTGTATTTCCATTTGTCCAAAGAGTTTAAATAGTCTGTGGCTTATTTATCTTGCTGTTCTTTCATTTCAAAGATCTGGGGGTGGGGGGAAAGAAGCAAGAGTCCATATAAACTTAGGCTAGGTCTACACTAACCCCCCCTGTCGAACTAAGATACGCAACTTCAGCTACGTTAATAACGTAGCTGAAGTCGAAGTACCTTAGTTCGAACTTACCTGTGGTCCAGACGCGGCGCGCAGGCTCCCCTGTCGACTCCGCCTACTCCGCTCGTCGAGCTGGATTACCAGTGTCGACGGCGGAGCACTTCCTGGTTCGATTTATCGCGTCTAGACAAGACGCGATAAATCGAACCCAGAACATCGATCCCGCGCCTCCGACACGAGAGGTAAGTATAGACGTACCCTTAGTGACTGGCCCCATATGTAAACATTGTGATCTAGCTGAAGCTTTTGGAGGATTGAATCACTGGTCTTGAGAGATAATGGCAAACAAAATAGAAAAAAGCACACTAAGCACCAGTGGCTATTTTTCATTGGAATTAACCAGCTTTAAATTCACTTTTTACTATCTTTTCAAATATGAATTGAGACTACACTAAGTCAGTTGCAGCAATGCACACCAATAGCAGTGCACTGCATGCACTGACCGCTAATGCAAAGGAAGAGAGCCTTATATCCAAATCCTGAAGACGCATCACAGGCTGGTCTTGTAAGATGCATACACCGAAGAGAAAACTGTATTCAGTCAAGGCTGCAACATAAAAACTGCAAGAGCAGTGAAATCAGAGCCACTAAAAGGAAAGACTTCTTTAGGCAGCCTGTAACTAATCTGCAAATTTGCTGTTCCTGGAGGTCATGGAAACACATGTTGTGGCTGTAATTTTAACAGAAATTGTTCATTTGGGGACTGTTTATACTATTTTCAATTATACAAGGTACGGCAGTAACAAGGATGATCAAATCCTGTGCTCCAGAGTATTAAACTGTGTAGCTGGTGGGGGGAGTCAGGAAGGAATTTATTCTCCCATGTACAAAAAGGCACAAGCAGCCAAACTCCAAATCCTGCCTCCTTTTCTGCAGGCGGGGAGGGCTTTGCTTGCACTGGAACAAGTCTGGTTCCACTGTGCAGTAACTGAATGGAATTTGGGGATCCGGAATGCCACAGGGCACTGCTCTGCAAGAGCTCCATATCTAGAGGCTCTTAGGGGCAGGGTAGGGTAGATGGATCTCCTGCTATGCATATATGCTGCCCATTGAGTCTGCAAATGTGGTAGGGTTGCCAACTTCCTAATTACACAAACCCAAACACCCATGCCCCTCCCCCTTCCCCAAGGCTATGCCCCTGCTCACCCCTCCTCCAAGGCCCTGCCCCTGCTCACTCCATCCCTCCTCCCTCCGTCGCTTGCTCTCCCCACCCTCACTCACTTTCAGTGGGCTAGGGCAGGGGATTGGGGTGTGGGAGTGGGTGAGGGTTCCAGCTGGGGGTGAGGGCTCTAGGGTGGGGCCAGAAATGAGGGGTTCAGGGTGTGAGAGGGTGTTCCGGCTGGGGCAGGGGGTTGGGGTGCGTGAGAGGATGAGGACTCTGGCTGGAGGTGTGGGCTCTGGGGTGTGGCCGGAGATGAGGGGTTTGGGGTGCAGGAGGGAGCTCAGGGCTGGGGCCGGGGGTTGGGGTGTGGAAGGGGGTGAGGACTCCATTTGGGGGTGCAGGCTCTGGGGTGGGCCTGGGGGATGAGGGGGTTGGGGTTGCAGGAAGGGGCTCCAGGCTGGGGATGAGAGGTTCCCGGCCAATGGGAGCTGCAGAGTCCACGCTCGAGGCGAGGGCAGCACGTGGAGACCTCCTGGTCGCCCCTGCACCTAGGAGCCGGACATGCCGTCCGCTTCCGGGAGCCGTGCAGAGCCAGGGCAGGTAGGGAGCCTGCCTTAGCCCTGCTGCACCATCCACCGGACTTTTAGCAGCCTATTAAAATCTCCCGTATTGCTTTCAATAGCCCCTGGGAGATCGAGGCCAATTCTGGTAGACTCCCAGCCAATCTGGGAGGTTTGGCAACCCTAAAAATAAAAATAAATATGTGGAGATATGCCAATCTCCTAGAAGTGGAAGGACCTTGAGTCCAGTCCCCTGCCTTCATTAGCAGGACCAAGTATTGTCCCCTGACAGATTTTTGCCCCAGATCCCTAAATAGCCCCCTCAAGGATTGAACTCCCAACCCTGGGTTTAGTAGGCCAATGCTCAAACCACTGAGCTATCCCTCCCCCCAAGATGTGGTAATATGAAACTGGTATTTCATATGTGGTAATAAAAAACCCTAATATGTGGTAAGAACAAGGGCTGCTAGGACAGCTCTGTGGAGAAGCTCTGCTATCACTCCACAGCTTGGGAGGAAGAATTCTGTCCCCATAGAGATCCATAGGCATTAGAAATGGAAAAGACTTGTTAGATTATCCAGCTCTCTCATGTCCACCAGCTGCTTGGCTAGTTACTAGGAACAGTATTGGCTTCTAAGTGAATTAGGGATGAAGAGTAGTTGCTTTCATCTGAAACAGAAGAAGTATCTTCCTGATCCAGTTACCAGGCCAGATGGATGTATAATTTGATGTAGTAAAGCACTTGCTATTTTCCTGCATTTTAAGCATGTGCTGCGGTTGCATTTCACAAACAGCAAAAGAGATGTGCATTTGATTCAAATTAAAGATACGGATGGAAAATGTATTACAGAGCCAAAACAGCCACTCATTTGATTGGAGTCAGATCTCTCTCTCTCTCTCTGCTATTTCAGCTCTCCTTTAAACTCCTTACAGCCACTGTTTCACTTAGAGCTGCGTTGCTCACAACCAGCAAAAGGCTTCAGCAGTAAAACGGTTCCAGCAGTGTGATGTGTTTATAAAGCAGCTTTCTTTTTGTTGTTTAAAGATTGTCCCAAAAGCTAACTTGAGCTGTTTATCCTTGATCCTTTGACATTGTATACTAACCCTAGTTCAACTCAGCGTTCCGAAGTTTCCAGCTCTCTAGCTATGCATTTCTGATACAGCAATTACCATGGTGTCTGGGCACCACCTGGAATCAATAGGAAAGTCACTAATGCTTCATTCTTCAGCTTGTGCTGTATTTATTTAGCCTACGTTTATACTGAGATATTAAGGCTTTCTTTCACTCACCCTAAAATATAGCCCAATATTTTGCCCTACTAATAAGTTTCCTTAATTTTCTTTTTTCACTTTCCTTTTCTAATCCAGGATTAAGGGTTTTGTTTGTCTTCTCCTTTTAATTTACAGGACCCTTTCCATTCCTTATTTCCATCTAATCTCAGCTAAGAAAGACACAAACAACACACCAAACGATCCTTTCTGGCAAAGCCTTTATACATTGTGATCTGTTTTTTAGAGCAGGGGACTTGGCATCACAATTCAATTAACATTTGTGTCCTGCAATTATTTCATGGGTCATGTGAGACTTAATTAAAGAATATGTGCAAAACACTCAGACCCAGTGGTGAAAGGTGCAATAAAAGACCAAGTATTATTATTATTCATCCACAACTGTTGTTATGATATAACACCTATATTTAGACCTAGATTAGATTGTTATTGGTAAATTGCAGTAAATGTTGACTTTACTGTACACACACACATTGAAAAAATATTTTCATTGATAATAAAAGAAATCTACAGATAAACTAAGTGAGAAAAATGCTGCTTGAAAACTTAGAGTCAGAATCCAGTGATTTAAACTTTGGAATTAAGTTTGTTATAAATAGATTATCAAATGAATAGTAAAAACAGGTATGATTTGTTGATTTAAGGATACTTTGTGTATTTTGATGTGTGATGTTGATGGTTTTGTTTTAATAGTTTAGAAAGCTTTAACTTTTTAATCTCAGAGTCTACTGTCATTAAATAGTTGTTGGATGCCTCTTCCTCCCACCCACCTCCCGCAATTTCCTGCAAATGTGAAAATTTAAATAGTTAAAAATAATGGTTAAAAATGCTTCAAATTTGTGAAAATTTAAATCTAAAAAATGCTTATAAATACACAACAATATTAACTGTTGAAGTTATAAAAAACATCGATTGAATTCTGCCAAGCCTAAAGAGCACAATCAGGTTGGGCCTCATTGTGCACAACATTGTGCAGACATATAATAAATGACAGTCACTGCATCAAAGAGCTTACAGTCTAAATGAAATGTGTTTTCTGCCTGTCTTTCCAGTCTTTCATACAAGTGCCCATCACCAAATCATCTGAGCACCTCCCAGAGACAAACTACAATAGATATTTTTTAAAGTATTGTAATTCATAACCTCCTGTATTATCAGTATGGGAACGATGGCCTGATTCTTCTCTGACATACACCATTATTAAACAGGACTAACGTCATTTACATTAAAACTGGTGCAACTGAGAGTGAAATCAGTCCAGAGTATCCTAACCATGCTGTCTGGTCCCATTAAAATCCATGGCAAAGCCCCCATAGATTCCAGCAGGATCTGGATTGGGCCCTAGGAAAGTTTACAAACAAAAACTGTTCTGATTCAGTGGTCCGACTGAAAGCATAAATATCAACTGGATGCTCACCCTTCAGTCTGGCATTAAGTGAGCTTGGTGATAATCTCACCCTTGAGCTCCACATTTTACCCATGTGAATTACCTCTGGGAACCGGAGGCATGAAAAGAACTCCAACTAAATGGAAAGATGTCATCAAAATGGAGCTATTGACTGACCCTTGAAAAATGCTTGATCGAGACAATTCAGAGGAACCCCTTATGTTTTTTGTCCTGCAGTAAGGATGGTGGGGGAACTCTGAGCCCTTTCTTCCTGTGGGCTAGCCTCCTTCATACTCTGCTCTTATTAAGGAACAACACTTAGGGCAGCTGCTGTGTGTAATGTGTACAAGATACAAGTTGAGTAGCACTGAGCAAGAGCAAGCTGCCTGCAGGGATCTGACAAGGAACGTTTTCACTGGGCAGTTCTAGGATGAATCACTTTAATGTTTAAGTCACTTTACCAACTTCCCCCTAAAGTTATATAAAATACATAAGGCTCTCTAAAGTGCAGATCAGTACATCACTATCTCAGAGAGAGCAGAGGAGGCTGCACTTTAGGACTGTATTTGTAAGCAAAATTAGCAATCATTAGGGAGAAGAAACAAGCGAAGGACAAAAATTTGCCAGAGCAAGTCATTCTCAGTCCTTCCCTTCATGCTTTTTCTTCCTCTGCTGCTGCTGCTTTTAATCACATTGTGAAATAATTATAATTGAAATTTTTTCTTGCTTTCCACATCCAGAAAGAGTCTTTCTTGTTATAAGAGAGTGAGCAGCTCTTTTTGTTTAATTTTTTTTGGCTTAGCATTTGTCTTTGGACAGCAGCCACAGTTAGCTTTATAGCCCAAGAAACAGGAAGCTGAGATGGTTTAATGGCAGCTTTAAAATAAAGGTGTTAAAGATACAAGATCTGACGTTTGAGCTACTCTTGTGGAGATCAGTTAATTCAGATGGGTGTTGGGGAACTAACTGTAGTCACACTGGTATAGATGGTTCCCTTTATTTCATCCCTAACCAATATCTGACATTAACAGCGTTGGGGTCAAGGAACTATATGGTTGTATGTAAACTGTTGAAAGAAAAAAATGTCTTTGTCAGAAAATATGGCTTAAAAAGAAATAGAAGTTATCTTCTGTTTTAGCAGCAGCTCAAAACAACAAATAATATAGAAATCTTTTTAAATTAATCTAACAATGGAAGTGTTGTCCAAGAAGCCAAATGGTTCCAGGTATAAAACCTAAAAAGTACTTTGAACTTTCATAATTATAATGCATGCTCATTTTATAGCTCAGATTTCAGAGTTTTACAAGGATAAAATCTTGGCTTTTTCCATGTTCATGAAAGCCACATACGTTCCCAGCTGGGTTTTGCAAAATCATTGCACTGGAAACTGACAGTGCTCATTTAGTCACATTTTTGTGGGACTCTTCATGCGAGCATGTTGAACTGCTTACCAGATGCTAAAAAGCAATACATTTTATAAAACACACTATGAAAATGGAGGTGTAATATGCAAGGGCAGCAACTTCTGAAACCAGGTCATTGAATTTCTACTTGCAGAAACAGTCAACAGTCCTTCAGAAGTACACTGGGAAGAATGCTGATTAAGCACATCTCATTTAGCCTGATCCAGTGCTTACTGAAATCAGTGGAAAGACTCCCGTCTTCTTCGATGGGCCCATCTACAATGGGCTTTT
Source organism: Chelydra serpentina (assembly GCA_037349315.1). NCBI lineage: Eukaryota > Metazoa > Chordata > Testudines > Chelydridae > Chelydra > Chelydra serpentina. The sequence goes on along the minus strand of JBAIAC010000004.1, from coordinate 17,370,896 downwards.
CACAGAATTTAAGGCCTCAAGGGACCATTACATAAACTAGTCTGATCTCCTGTATATCATAGACCATAGAATTTCATCTAGTTACCCTGTATTGAGTCAAATAAGTTGTGTTTGACTAAAGCATATCTCCCAGGAAGACATCCAGCCTTGATTTGAAATCAAGAGATGAAGAATCTATTACTTCTCCGGTAGCTTGGTCCAGTGGTTAATCACCCTCACTGTTAAAAATGTGAGCTGAATTTCTAATTTAAATTTGTCTGGCTTTAGCTTCCAGCCATCGGTTCTTGGTATGCCTTTCTCAGCTAGATTAAAGAGCTCTTGATCACCCAGTATTTTCTCCTCACGGAGGTCCTTGTACACTGTAATCAAGTCACCACCAAATCTATCTGGTCCTGCTGATTTAAAAAGGTCTGTTCCCAGTAGAACTTGTTTAACATCCTCTTTAGTTATTAATAGATTGAAAAGCACTTTGTCATCTTCATGTGAGATGAGTGCATCATCCTGCTTGTTTTCAAATATAGAATAGAAATATTTATGGAATTCTTCTGCCTTTTCTAATTATTAACAATTTTGTCTTCTCCACCTAATAGTGGGTCTATTCTACTACTAGTATTTCTTTTGTTCCTAGTATACTAAAAAAGCTCCTTATTGTCCTTAGCCCAGCCAGCCATGGATTTTTCTCTACTATCTTAAGCTTCCCTTATCAATTTTCTGCTTCTCATAACTTCTGATTTATGTTGATTGGTAACTATTTCCCCCTTTTTTCAATTTTTTTTATTTCTAATTTCTGCATTCACTTTGCCCCTGAGCCAGGATGGGCTTTTAGCCAACGTTGTCTTCTTAATTGGAAAATTGTGGCTTGTTGACCATTTAATAAACTCTTCTTAAAGAACTCTCAATTTTCATTCATATTTTTGGGTCTAAATTTTTCCTCCCAATCAATTTTGCTTATAATTTTCCTTACCTTTGGGAAATTAGTCCTTTTGAAACACCAAATATATATTATATTGTTAGAGACTATGTTCTGCTTGCTCATATTGAACGTAATGAGGTCAATGCCAGGTTTATGTGAAGGAGAGACACTGTACAGTTTTAGTATAATAAGAATATGGGCCAGATCCTCCAGCCTGGTCAGATGCGCTTGGTGTCTCAGGGGAAAAGATGGCACTAGGTCACCTTTGCCATTCTCAAGTATTGGGACTGCAAGGTGCTGGTCTAGTTCCTCATGCGTGACCTAGCAGCCATTTTAAAATCAACCCTACTTTCAGCTACTTCCTGATTAATTAACGTTCTACCTCTCTATCAAGCATTTAGACTTCTGATCAATCTGTCTGTTTATTTACTTATTATATGGCCCTCATCAACATAGTATCTGTACAAGTCCTACTTAGCAACTTTGTCATCTCATGACAGACCTTAAAGCTATTGCCTCCATGCTTTCGAGGAAGCGTCTATGTTTCTGGCCAAATTCAGACACTGTATAAGTGGTTGCAACAACATGGATTTGCCGCTACTTACATCAAGTCTGAATCTGGCCCTTGATCTGTGACCTATTTTTAAAAGTGCATAGTTGATTGCAGAAGTTCGGCGGAGGCATTTTCAGAGTGGTTCAGAATGGTTCAGAGTGGTATTTTTCACCAGTCTTCTGAAAACAAATGTAAGAAGGCCAGTTTATGGGAGCCAGATTAATACAACAGCTAAATCACTGTAAGGTCTCTTTACCATATTATTACTGCCACTCATTTTTCAAGACCTGCTCAGAATTCAGATGATACAGTTAAAAAACAATGGACCTGCTTCTCCGCAGCCTTGCCCTTTGTGTCGTCATTTATACCTGAGCAAAGTGAATTCAAAATGCTGCCAGCAGTGTAAGTGCATGGATGATTCTCATTTCATAGCATTTTAAACTCACTCCATACATGTGTAAATGACTAGTCAAGGTGCGAGGCAGTGGAGAATCAGACCCTATGTCTGCAGACAGCCCGAGCATTTTGAAGTGGAGTAGGGTTTAGTTAGCCCAGACCAGGTGGTGGAGAATGGCAAAAGGGTTTTTCCATGCTTAGCCTCTGTAGCTTTTTATTGTTATGACACATGGCATCATTATGAGGCTCTCACCACACAATGCATAGCGCAGTTTTCATCACTATAACAGCGAACACACTTTGTCCCAATATTAGCAATAGCTGCTAGAGCCTTGTAAAATGACTTGTTTTTGCTTAATGAGTGTGTGTGTGTGTGTGTGTGCAAGCAATTATTTTTGTGAATGCAGTGGGCCCTTGCTAATTCTTCGCTATAACAGAGAGACCCATTGCTAATGATGGAATTAGAAAATATATACATACATAACATGAAGATGTGAAAATGCCATCCCTCCCTCCACCCCTTGCCCATGTTATACAGGCAGTAAGAAATTCTGTGCACACACATAGTAGAGAGAATGGCTTCTGTTTAGAAATAGCTCAAAACAGTCAAGTCTCTTGCTGATCAAGAGCCGGGCTACACAGCCATAAAGATTCCACTGAGCTTGGTATTTGCACTGTGGCATTGTGAAACTCAGCCTGAGGTATAGCTGTACTACAGGAGCAGGTGGGTGAGGTTCTGTGGCCTGCAATGTGCAGGCCACCATACTAGATGATCATGATGGTCCTTTTAGGCCTTAAAAGTCTCTGAAACCACATGTCAGTGTCACAACGTGAAAGTCAGCCCCTTGCATGCTTAATCCACCCCTGGGTTTAGGATTGTTTAATAAAAGGGGTTACCTGAATGTACTTTCCTCTTCTTGTATTAAAAGAAAGGAAATGGACTCTCAGATTTGGTCAGTGAAGTTTACTTGTAGTGAGTTTTTATAGTTGTACTACCTCCCCCCCTGCCCCCCCCCCCCGAAAAATACACATTTGACACTGCAAGTGCTGGCACGGTCTTTATGACAGTGACACAGATGTGCCGGCATACTCTTCATTTCATAGCTCAGACTGACCTTTGTACACGAACGCTGAAGAGGAATCAGTTTTACAGGTCTTAATATCTCCTGAAAGGAGTTCTCTTCAAGTCTGTGTTTTTATTTCATACTAATTACTGGGGGATAACGTAATTTAATTACAGTTAAGAGAGAGAGAGAAACATTTCCCATAATGGATTTTCTTTCACTGTTTTTAAACACTATGCATTGATGCGGGAGTAACTAGTCATAATAATAGGCTCAGATAAGGATGTCAGTGACACTGAAAAATACTCCTGAATTAGAGTTCAGTGATTATCCCCTGCCCCCCCACCCCACCTTCCTTTTCTACTATAAATTTGAAAGAATCTTATGTGCAGGGTTTGGTATACATTTCTATTGGGCTTTGTGATGGGTAGTATTTTGCCTAGAGGTCAGCCCACCCTGGCAAGTGGCATGGCCCTTTAAATTTTTGATGTAAATACCAGGACGTAGAAGATATTGGTAGAGAGAGGAAACCATCCCACGAATAAGTGGTGTTTGGGGAGGAAATCCCATCATTGATCTTTAAGTGCGTGAGGCCAGGAGCCTTGCAGAGGGGGCAGGGCAATGCTCCCATCTCACCCAACCAATTGAGATGAGCTTTAAAGAATCAGCATAGATGCTACCTCCTCCTTCATAGCAGGAGAAGACTGCCTGCTGAACCCTCTGAGCGTGAGGACTAATTGGAGGGAAAGAGCCACCTGAAAGAGCAGCAGGCTGAGGCCCTACAGCTGGCAAAATTACAGCCTAGCTGCAAGGAGGAGAAGTGGGGACTCCTGACCTAGGAATAGAGGTAATACCTGTCTGAGTTACTAGCTCCATGAGGAGGGCTGTGGTTCCTGCCTTAAGGAGAGACAAAGTGACTGTTTGAAGTCGGAGGAAAATAGGGGATTCCTGTTTTGAGAGAGGATCATTTGATCCATAACCCCAGTTCCAGGAAGAGGGTAGGGGATAGCTCCTTAACAGGGGCATGAGAGTTGACCAGAACTAATGTATGTACCCAGGATGGGGTGACCGGCAATTAACAAAGTGAGTTACACTTTAGTGAATGACTTATGCAGTAAGGCATGAGGCAAAGTAAGGATGGCAGAATGTGACCCTCAATGATTGGGTTGCAGAATTGATTTATTTTGGGAACAGCCCATGATCTTCAAGTTAAAAATTAACAGCCCCTCTCCCCCAATTACCAGCTTTTCTGACATACCTCTTTGCTTGACTTTGTCGTGCCCTGTACTGAAGCCCATCCACATTGAAATCAGAAACATGCTAACTACCACCCAATCTAAAAAGAGGGTGGGGAACAGTGCTTGGAAACCTGTTTCAAACATGGTAGTACATAATACAGCTGGAGCATGGTGCATTGTCCACCTCATACAGTTGTGGCCTGGATGGTTTCAATATCCAATGTAGAGGGACACTGTCTTTCTTTTTCTTTCTTTCTTTCTTTCTTTCTTTCTTTATTTATTTATTTATTTCTTTATTTATTTATTTATTTAAAAGAGTGCCAGGAGGCATAACGCTCTTGCCCATACTAAGGTTATTTCTCCAAAATTTCACACTATTGCTTGCATTGGTTCTACCACAAGGTGGAGCACAACCATTGTTAGCAATGGTGGGAAATTAATGAAATACGCCCAGCGTGATAGTGTAGAAAAGGCTTTATGTGGCTCCTGACATTTTACTGCCAAGTAAAACACCTAAGCAGTGTTAGATTACCAGCGGTAAAAAACTGAATTGGCACTTTATTTATCTAGTGCTCATTCCACTGCTAACACTCAGGGAGCTGAACCAGTATTAGTAACGAGGAAACGAGGCTAGTGTGGAGAAGGCCAGCATGGACCACATCCCAGGACAACCCCATTGTAACTGGTTCCTCTGACAGTTATTTTGCAGAGTAGATGGGACCAAAAGGGTAGCCCAAATGGCCTCAAACACAATTATCTAAGCAGGTATAGTCATTCACCTGTGTGAAACACAGCCATTCTGATTTGCTACCATTTTACACCCACCCTTCACATGTGTAGATGATGACATAAGGTTCACGGCAGTGGAGAATCAGGTCTATAACGATACCTGGGAGTGAGGCTCTAAGCCTGGGTAGACAGGCTCACAGTAGCTTAGCTGTGGCTAGTGTGTTAAGAATAGCCGTGTGGACATGCAGTTCAGGTAGCAGCTAAGGCTCTCAAGCTCACCCAACCCCCCATATCTGAGCTCGGGTGGCTAGCCCCAGTCTCCACCAGAGCTACAATGTCCACAGTGCTGTTTTTATTATGCTAGGTTGGCCCGAGTCTCTGCTTAGGCTGGGAGACTCACTACCAGCTGCAATGTAGACGTACCCTAGATGTCCATAAGTCACACCTGCTTGTAAGCAGTACAGGTAGCAATGAGCCTTTTGCCATCTCTCTGAAAATTGGCCCAAATCTGGCAAACTAATAAGCCTCTGAAAAATCTCAGTTCACACATGTTCAGTAGAGACTTGTTCGAGTCTGGTAGCTAAAATCTTGGAAGATTCCACCTGCACTGAGCATGCTCCATCCCCTCACAATTCCTGATGCTGATCAGACTGTGCGTGCACCATTGCCACAAAGCAACTAAACATGCCCCATTTATGAATGGACTGCACATGTGGCATCTCCACAGAGTGCCTGAGTCTGCTCCAACCTGGAGATGCAGGGGCTGAGCAGGCCTTGCAGTTGCTCCTCCTATCAGGATTCTTGTGGGGAAAATAATATGTGATCATGTCATTAAAGACAGTTATCATGATGCATATTCACAAGGGAGCCAAATTAAAGTTGAACAGGCAACCTTAATTCTGACATTTCCTACCTTTTACTTTCATGACTTTGCAACCTTTGCATTCTCTTAACATTGTTTTTGGGATGTAATTAACTAAAAAGGTGGCTGTGGGCCTCATTA